>LR738543.1:6232500-7482500 GCA_902685375.1 Neostethus bicornis
TTAAGAGGTGTCATTTTTAAGTATACATAAGTTACAACGTTCCTCACGCACTGAAGAATTCGTATTTATTTTACGTTGTTTTACAATGTTTGCTGTTTAGCGCAAGTTAAAGCTTGGCATAGTTTTTTTTTTTTTTTAACAAATAACCTGCATCATTCTCAGTAATAAAGACACATTTGTTAAAGTAATTTTTGTTTTTTTTTTTACACTAAAACTAGACTAAAAATGTTCTAAGTCTTCCCGACAAAAACTAGACAAAAACTCTTTTGGGTTTTCGTGACTAAAACTTAAATATATAGAGGTGACGAAAATGTAACTAAAACTTAATTAATTTTTATTCCAAAGACGAAGACTCAAACAAAAACTTAGATGGCTGCCAAAAACAACAATGGATAAAGCTCGCGTTCTTATCTTTTTAAAAGGCAAAACTTTCACTGAGCAGCATGACCGAAAAATACGTGCCAGTAAAACTTGTAAAAATCCAGCTGTGGGCCACGGGGTTAGAGTCTGAGGGTGTGTACGAAGCAGAAATGAAAGGGTTAACTTGTTAGCGGAAAGTTGGACGACCCGCTCGTTACATTGTTCAAATATACAAAGCTTAACGTCAGAAGACGGAGTTTCAACAAGTGGCACCAGTCTGTATTTACACATGGAGACTTTGGGTCCCAACCTGCCAAAGCTCCAAGGTCGGTCCCATCGGGCCTCATCACACACACACACACACACACACACACACACACACACACACACACACACACACACACACACACACACACACTCTTTTGTTTTACTTTAAACTGGCAGAGTTAAACATAATGATTAAGGTCATTTGTACGGAGTAAAGACCCTCCTCTCGACCAGATGTGACCAGATTGTTTTTTTAGTTGATTCCACTTCTGAAACTTGTGCCCTGCCATTGGCACCGCCTCCGTTTCCCCATGTTGTGCCATCGTTCATCTCACTTGACAGACCCCTCCCCGCTAGCCTGACTGGTATATTTTACTCCCCATCACATTTCATTTTCTATTGTTAGCAAAAATGTTAAGCTGTCATTAGAACAAAACTAAGTGACCTGGCAGGCGTGTTGACCTGGCAGCGGGTGGTGGGTTTGGTTTTCGAGGTCTCCTCAGAGGAAACAATGTACACACTGAAAAGTTGTTATGGATTTTAATGGAGGCCGATTAAATATTTTTCTCTCTTTTTTTTCCTATTACATTCACTTTTATTCCAGCTGTTCTGACACATCTGTACTTTTTGTTCGGCCAACGATGTGAAAACAATAACAAACCGAAGAAATTATAAATTTGAAAAACTGTACCTCGGAGGGATTTCTTTTCTGGCCTGCTGACAAATCCTTCTAAGGACGCTGCATCGGTCCGTCGTAGTAAAGAGAGAGCTGAGCCGAAAAGCAAAGCTCTCGATTTACAAGTCGATTTACGTACCCACCCTCACCTATGGTCACCAGCTGTGGGTGGTGACCGAAAGCATGAGATCATGGATACAAGCAGCCGAAATGAGCTTCCTCCACAGGGTGGCTGGGCTGTCTCCCAGAGATCTGGTGAGGTGCTCTGCCATCCCGGAGGAGCTCAGTGTCGAGCCGCTCCTTCTCCACGTCGAAAGGAGCCAGATGGGGTGTTTCGGGCATCTGGTCAGGATGCCCCCCTAGCGCTTCGTGGGGGAGGTTTTTCGGACACGTTCCTCCTTGGAGGAGACCAAGAGGCAGACCCCAGACCCGCTGGAGAGACTATGTCTCACAGCTGGCCGGGGAACGACTCGGGATCCTTCCAAGTGAGCCTGAGGAGGCAGCTGGTGTGAGAGAAGCCTGGGATTTCCGTTTGAGGCTGCTGCCCCCGCAACTCGGCACCGGATGAGCGGAAGATGACGGAACGGGTTTCTCTGCTTCCTTTATTTGAACACAAAACCAGTTTAAATCAATTTCCCAGTGGAAGCTGCTTTTTATGTATTTTTAAAATGGTGGTTTCTCCCAAACCCATGAAGGGCTTTAGTGAAACTGCCCACAGTTACTCGATATTATTATTTATTAAATTATTTGCCAAAACATTGAAGAACTTTGTAGAGCTGTTCTTTCACTGCTGGCAACAAATAAAATGACACTGGTGTTCAAATCTCATGACAACAACAAAAAAACCTAAAGAGGGCTGGGCTTTAATTTTGTCAACTAAAGCCCTGTTCTCACAAAACGAGATGCATCGGCATCGAGGATAATGTTGGCAATTTTGCTGTGAGTGAATCGTGTGTGAGGAAAGGATTGCGCTACGTGTTGCTCACTTTGAAGTGTCTGTCGCGAGATTAAAGTGTTGCGCAATGTCTGGCGTCTGAATTTGGTGATGAAGTGATCTAAATTGACGGCATGTCGAGAGAACATCAAGTGATGCTGTCCTGCTTGTATGGCGACAATCGCAGACTGTTTGGCCTATGCGTATGCGATAGGAACGTCTACGTCTTTGGTTTAGATACTTCCAAACTTGTACATCAGTTCACATCACCGAACTAAACGAATTGATGAGTCAGTGGTCTAACGTTTGCCCTTGGACCGGAAGTTCTCCGGAAGTTTGTGGGATCGAATCCCACTGAGGTCATATGTAGGTGTCCTTGGGGAAGACATCAAACCCCCTGTTTCTCCCACTATTGGCGCCATTGTGGCAGCCTGCTGTGGTATAATGCAGCACACAAATTTCCCCGTTGAGGGACGATTAAAGAATACTTATTTCTTTCTTTCTCAAGACTATACAGTCAAACAAGATTATACAGTGACGAAAATACGTAAAAACGAAACACAAGGTTGGGCAGTAAATGGAAGCGGCCAAGCTGAAGATCCAGTGCGATAAGACGTCTTCTTGGTGGCATCTTAGAGTAGAAGGAGGTTTCAGGAAATTCAGGCAAAATTTTAAATCCGAGCGATGATAGCGCGATCTATCGCAAAAAGCCAAAAATGAAGGCGATGAGTGAGATAGACGCTCGAAACTACGCCCGAATTTGTCAATTTTCCCCAAATCGATGCATCGCCTATCCATGGTTTTTTTTAAGTGAGCAGAGCTTTACTCGTTAGAAAAGAGGGGTTTCTCACAGAGATTTAAGAAAATGTTTTTAACCATAAATATCTTGTGTTTTTCTAACTTTATCTTAGTATATGAACAGTTTACGTCGCCATTCCATGTGTCCACGCCTTTTGTCATGTCCTAGTTTTAATTCTTACCAACATGTTAAAGGTTCACAACTTTTCTCTGCCAAGATATAAATTGGTTTGGATCACAAACCTGAAAATATTCTCATCAAATCTGAATGGATTTATGAGCATGTGGTTTTCATAAAATACAGATTCAAATTGAAAGAATCCGAGGGTTTACTTCTTCTCAGGTTTGGTTAAATCCAATATTCGCTTCAACTATCGTTCATTAAATTAATAATCTCACCACCCGGTCTTTTTTGCGTGTGCAGACTGAAGAGAGAAGGCTGGTGATCAAAACTTCTAAATATTAAAGCATACCAAGCATTTGAAATACGACCAGGATTCAATCATTTTCTCAATTTCCGATATTTATTCCTCAACATTAAAATCTAAACAGATGCATCTGGGTCTCAGTTCCCTGACACAAACGACACCTGTGTGTCTTCGTGAGGTTACACCAAAAGACAACACCTAATACTGAGATTACCAGATTTGTAGTAAAAATACAGTTCATGAATATTCATTAATTAAGGCGTCTTCTCTTTCTCCTGATTGGTCATTCGTTCTCCGTCTTCTCAACTTCTCTTCTTGCAACTAGATTCATACTGGTCTTGTTGTACAACGGCCTTGACAATCTTCCCATCAGACAACCTTCCATTTAACACATAGCAACCATTTATTCTCAGGGGCTCAGCCTTAGCAAAATTAAACATTCAAAAGCGTATCTTTATTGAATAAAAAGTAAAACGTTAACTTTCTTAAAATGTAAAAAGATAAAGAGTAAAATATCAACTTTCTTCAAAATGTACAAAAACAAATTGCTTACTAAAAAAAAAACCGTTATCTCTGTCCTTCCTGACGATCTTTTTTATGTGAAGTGGTAGAAAGGAGTGCTCACTGAAGGTCAAAGTTTTCTTTCATGAACACAGAGATAAGTCAGCTCATCTGGAATCCTTATCAAGGCTAATGTGACCGATAATAAAAGTAATGAGGGTGACCTCAGGGTGCCGTGCCAAGGAAAGGAAGAGGGTTGAACCACACGTCCCCACCGTGTGTGTGTGTGTGTAATGTTTAAGCCAAACAGTCTGAGAACTTTAGTCAGTTTTGACTTTGTCCCTTTTCTGGTAAAAGATCAGATAATTTCAAAGTAAATTTTATCATCTAAGATTTTAGATGTTTTATCACAAAAACTCATCAAAGTCAGAAATAATTTCTAATCTGATTAAAACATATAGTTTTAGATGTAAAGCTTCAAAAGGACGTCAAATCTTTCCTGGTTTCCTCCTCTTTGTTAAACAGCGCGTTTCTAAACAGAGTTTGGTGAGTAAGGAATTAAAATCATACCAGAGCAGGCATGGGCAAACTATGGCCCGTGGGTCACATGCGGCCCGTTAAACGTTTTTATCCGGCCCGCCGGGACTTGAAAAAAATCAAATAAATAAACCGTGTTAATGTTTTATTTTGCCTGCAATTCTGATGGTTTCTCACTAGATGTCTGATATGGAAAGCCATTGGGGCCAATACACACTTGTAAACAAGAAGGTCTAACATCAAGTGTGTTAGATGTTAAAAACAAGTAAAATGTTACATCAAGCGTTTAGATTTCAAACCTAGCACCACTAAATGCATGTTTTTAAGTTCTATCTGTCAGGAGAGTAGTCTGTTCCCCCTCTGTGTCCTGTTACTTTACTTTACTTTATTGAATGTCGCGAGATACCAGTGTTGGTATATTACGCCTAACAGGGAACCGAAATCCCCTGTGATTTCAAAAATAAAAATCGACCATTGCTCTGGTCATTGCTCTAGAGTCCAACCAGAGAGACTGCTCGGCCGTAGCCGAGTGTTGGTAATGCTGAAATTTTCGATCCTAACAAGAAACTCTGTGTCCTGTTTTCCCCGTCCCTCTTGTCTGTGTGTGTGCAACAAGTCACACCTGAAACTCATCTACTCATCTGCTGGAGCATAAATGGATCACTTTTTGACACACTCTTCGCCAGATTGTTTTGTCATGATGTGAAGCTAGGGCAAAAATTATATCCTTGACACAACAGACAGGCTCAGATGAAGAAATCAAAAGCAGATTTATTAGATTGATAAAAAGTCCAAATAAAGAAGACAAAAACAGATTAATTAGGCATTGTTTTCCGTGCTTGACCTGTTATCCAGTTTTTGGCTCCAGCCCCTACGTCCAAACCTGCCTAATAAATCTGTTTTTGGAGAAGGATGGCTCGGTGGTCTTTTTGTCAAAAGGAACTTGCAATATTTTAACAAACTCATTTCCCTTAAGAAAGATTTATGTTTTGATTTATTTTTACTCTAGATTTTTGGGAAAGTAAAATAGTTTGTTTTACCAAAAGAAATGAAAGCATGAATCAATCAATAAAGGAATGAAAAGTTGATTCTGTGGAAAATCTACTTTAATCAGGGTGTGGTATCTTGGTACAGTGACTAGCAGTGACCTCACAGCAAGAAGGTTGGGGGTTCAAGTCCCAGGTGGGATGAGACTTGAAACATTGGCCTTTCTTTTGCATGTTCTCTCTCTGTATGCATGAGTTTCCTCCAAGAACATGCATGTTAGATTGTTTGTCTGCCACTATGAAAATTGACCCTAGGAATGAGTGCGTGCAGTCCGCAGTAGACTGGCGATCTGCTTAAAGTGTATCCTGGCAATTGTGTGCAATCAGATGAGATGGGCTACAGCACTTCTTGCCCCCCCGCCCCTCCCTGCCCCACCTCCCTCAGTATTCTTTGGATCCCGTTCTGTGTTAACATGGCTTTTCAAGAATAATTTTTTCTCCATTGGTTTGTGTTTTGGTTTTTCAAAACGCTGCCAAAACACGCACATTTGGTAGAAAATATTCATTTGATTTGAGCGACAATAGATCCCTACACACTAAACTGTAGACCTCTAGTTATAAAATTTGTCAGCCTTTCTAAATGCACCATCAGTTCTGAAAGAATTTTTATTTAATTTTTTAAATTTTAAGCGAAAAGATCCAGTTTTATACCATTTTAAGCTGTAATTTTACATATTTTAAGATTGTCACCTTTGTGTTTTGGTTCAACAAAAATCTGACTGAATTTTTAACAATGAAACAAACTTTTAAAAACTTTATGAAGATTC
This sequence comes from Neostethus bicornis, assembly GCA_902685375.1. NCBI lineage: Eukaryota > Metazoa > Chordata > Actinopteri > Atheriniformes > Phallostethidae > Neostethus > Neostethus bicornis. The sequence continues at coordinate 6,238,815 of LR738543.1, forward strand.
GGTCTCTCCCTACTTTGATCTTTTGGATTAAAAATCAGTTTCTTCTGAACTGGAAACATTTTAATGTTCAAAGTCATGAGACAAATCTGTCATCGATCATCAGAGTTCAGCAGACTTCACAGAAATCCTTCACTTCAACACCGTCTCCAAAGAAAAACAGTTACAGAGAGTGTGTGTAAAGAGTTAAAAAGTGTGTGTGTACTCTGACTCCTGTGTGAGAAAGCAGTTGGACGCCTGCCAGATTCAGTCCTCCTCCAGGGCACAAACTCTGGAATGTGGTGAGGAGAACCTTTGAGACTTCTCTAATCACTTTTATTGTTTGACTCTGTAGATCCAAAAGGCTCACAAGGTTTGTCCACATAAAGAAAAGATTAAAACCGATCTGCTCGTTAAGACCCCCGGTTACAGACCCAGCAGGTGCTGACTGGAAGCTAACCCTGTTCTTTCTTAACGTAAAATAAACCTTGTCGTCCTTCTTAGACTTCCAGACATCGGTGGCTGCTGATATTACCCTTTGGCTTCTTAAGGATTTGAATCTAAAACACTCTCCTGAATACGATGCTGCACAGTGGGTCGGTGGGGGCTGGGGGTGGATGATGGCTCAGTGGTCCACATGCTTTTCATTAAAAAATGAAGAATTAAATCAGACTAAACCAGGTTAGAAACTGATTCTTTGTACACGTTTGTCAGATTTGGCGTCAAACATGAAGAATTACATATGAAACGATGCAGCACTACATCTAAACTTCAATTTCTATTTGATTCCTGTTGATTACAGAAGAATGTCCAGGGTGGTATTAAGCAAGAGTTGGGGTACACCCCATACACAGAAGTAAAGGATGTTGCAGGGTCACACATAGAGATAAAAACATCTTTTCTTAGGTCAACTGGCCTCATTTGTTGACTTGCAGAGACCTTGCTCCTCTGGAATTCTCTTTACACTAGGACCGCCGCGTTCTAAATCTACCTGCAAGCGCCATGACCGTCAATGTGACGCTTATGTAATTATTCATGTTTTGCATAAATAAACTTTTACACCACTCAAATTTGAAAGTAATTATAATGATAAAATGTTAAATGTTTTTAAAACCAAGAATAAAGAAGAAAACACCAAAATAAAATGATCCAATTTGTCAATAGCCAAATTTTTCCATATTTTGCGCTGCTGCTTCAAAAATGTCCTCATTAAAAATAGGCTATAGGTTATTTTCCAATATGTTCAATAACAATTTTACTTACTCTCTTAGCGCGCTGGACTCTCTTACTCTCTTCATGGCATCTCTCTAATATGATCTCACTCAACCTTTCTAAAATGTTTCTGTAATGGCGTCAATGTCCTCCTTGTCTCTCTCCACAAATATAAACCCGCACACACACTTATGTGTGGGAGTGTGTTTATTGATACATAGCAACATAGCAACATTGCAACAAATTGTTGCTATGACAATGCGTGCTTTCTTTCAGCTGCTGCGGGGCGCAGCAGGTTAGAGGAGATAAAATGATTATAAATTTTGAAATGTTCATTTTTAAAACACAAAAACTACATGATAAAATAGAAAACATGTTTATATTGAAAGTCGTAAAAGGTCAGCCTCGTAGGTTGTGTTTTATTTATTCTAATTAGCATATTAAAGTGACGTGCAGTCATATTGATGGCTGCGGTGGTCCTAGTGGTAAATAACCAAAACTTTTTAAATTACACCTGTGACAAGTCTTTGGTGTAAACCAACTTGATCTCCAAATTTGCCCTACAACACCTCTAGAACTTCAAATGTCACAAACAATGGTATTTAAATGAGCCAATTCCACCTGCCATTAGTCATGCACAATGGCAATACCTTTGTGGGTAGGTATGAGCTCTGCGGGCTGGAATTGAACGAGCGACTCTCTGGTTACAGCACAGTCATTCTACCCATTGAGCCATACAATCTCAATTGGTATCGATTAGAGGGATGATGTGGTAGAGAGTGGTGGAACGTAACGAAGTAAATGTACTTTGTTACTGTACTTAAGTAAAAAAAAATGTGTATCTGTACTTTACTTAAGTAAAATTTAAGACCGGTACTTTTACTTTTACTTCACTACAATTTTAGAGCAAATATCTGTACTTTTACGTCGCTATTTTTTAAAAGTGTGTTTTACATTTTTCGTTACATTTTCGTTCAGGAATTTGAAAAATACACAGGTTTTTTTTTTTAGCGCATCTTGAAGCCGCATCGCCAAAATCAAAAGAAGCAGTTGATCGGGAGAAGAAATAATGAATCAAGAAACATTTTAGTACAAATTAAAAAGAGTCAGAAGATCGTTGTTCGTTGTGTTTACTTCCAAATAAAAAGTTGAGCCATCGTTACACAGAGCAGGGGCGGATCTAGAATTTTCCAAAGGGGGTGGGGCTTTGACAAAGCCAATACATTGTGACTGGGGGCCTCCCCCCAAAACAATTTTAAAAAATAAGTGTCATTTTCCTCCATTTTGGCGGCCCATTCACTGGCCCTTCTAGGGGATAGCTTGACTTGTCCCCTTTCCTTTTATTTTATTTATTTATTTATTTTGTGGACCAAAAGAGGCGGGAGAGGGGGTCACACCCCTGCAGAGTATTTATCCTGGTTTCCAATGGTGACGCCCTTTGGCACGAAAAATAACATTTGAATTATGATCAAATACTTTTACTTTTTACTTAAAAAGTACAATTTACACCAACTACTTTTGTACTTTTACTTAAGTAGATTTTTTTATTGGTACTTTTACTTAAGTAAATTTTTTGCCTAAGTATCTGTACTTTTACTTAAGTACAAAAAGTGAGTACTTCATCCACCACTGTGTGGTAGAGAGTGTAGAATGTCACTGTTTGTGTGTCGTATGCGTGGATGTTTCGAAGTGAGAATTTTTGCATTTATATCTGTTTATATCTTAATATTTTTTAAGATTAACTTGATTTTGTATTTTCTAAAAGACTTTCGATGACATAAACCTCAGTGGTGCAGTGGTTAGCACAGTGGCCTCACAGCAAGAAGGTTGGGGTTAGTGTCCCAGGGTGGGGCAAGGCTTGAATTACTACCCGTTCTGTGTGGAGTTTGCATGTTCTCCCTGTGTATACATAAGTAGGTTTTCTCCAGTTTCCTCCCACTCTCTAAAACCATGCATGTTGGGTTGATTGGCCGGTAAAAAAATTGCCCCTAGGAATGAACGTGTATTTGGATGGTTGTGTGTGGGGCCCTGCAGTAGACTGGTGCTCTGTTCAGAGTGAACCCTGCGTCTTGCCTAAAATGAAATGGGATAGGCTCCGGCACCTCCCGCAATCTGATTAGGGAATGAGCACTTGAAGATGAAACAGATTTCAAACAGATGACTGTTTGAAAAGACAAGCATAAAATAAAGTTTGATTCACTCTTCAGTTTCAGACCTCCTGGATTTCTGTGTGGGGTCCTAACAGTGAGATCTCGTCAGGGCGTCTGACACGGGCCCGACGTCAGCTACTCTTCAGGAACGAGTGGGCCACATGGAACAACTGGTCTGTCTGTTCACGCAGCTGTGGGGGGGGAGCCTCTGTGAGAACACGCACCTGCATCACCAGGTAACAGCAAATCATCACTCTTTTCTAATCCTGTTAGAGCACAGTGGTTCATCCAGTGGAGTTACCATCTCTGAATAATGCACCATCTCACATTATTTCCACCACCACAACAAGGTCACTGCTCTTTAACAGTCTCTGCAGTCATCAGGTGATGAGGTAGAGAAGCCGATTAGTGCACAGAACGTAATAGATCAATGAGCCAGAAAACAATGAGCTGTTGAAAAAGAGGCTTCAAAATTCCCTTTAAAAATTCTGTTAAAATGCGAGGCCACGAAAGGTGCCGTAGTTTGTCCAGCACAGGCATGGGCAAACTACAGCCTGCACGCCACATGCGGCTCGTTAAACGTTTTAATCTGGCCCGCTGAACATAAAAAAAAACTTAAATAAATAAACTTTGTTAATGTTTTATTTCCCCTGCAATTCTAATGTTTTCTCACTAGATGGCGGACTGTCTGAAATGGAAAGCCATTGGGGCCAATACACACATGTAAACAAGCGTGTTTGATGTTAAAACAAGCAAAATGTTACATCAAGCGCTTAGATTTCAAACCTAGCGCCGCTAAATGCACGTTTTTAAGCGCTATCGCATTAGATTTAAGACCTAGCGCCGCTAGATTTGAAATTTAACGCTCTTGATGTAACATTTAGCGCTTGTTTAAAATCTAGCGCTCCAGTCTGTCGGTCTAATCTAGCGGTTACCAAAGCATGGTATCTATTCACACCTGTTCCAGCCCTCTTATCAATTGTTAGAACTCAATGTGGCCCGCGAACCAAAAAGTTTGCCCACCCTGGTCTGGCATGAAACCTCTGTAACGGTGTCTGAAATATAATAAACATTTTCCCAATATGTTTCAAACACTTTTTTTCCACACATCAATATTTAAAATAGTTTTAAGAAGAAAAAAGAGAATTCAAGAATTCAACTTTTACCGGAAGGGTTTTTAGTTTCTATAAAGTTCGGTCGTTACCATCACGTATTTTGTACTTTCAAAAAATACTTTGTGAATAAACATTATCAAAGTCTGTTCTAATTTTATTTTTTAAACAACAAATGTAATCTCTACTAATCCAATCTCATATCCAAGGAATCCAATTGGTGGACCATGTGCTGGAGACCCCCGGCAGTACAAGATCTGCAACACAAAGGTGAACGTAGCTCCGAAGTGTTCCTTTTTACAAAGAATCACCTTTACAAAGGGCAGCTGTTTCTTTGACCAAGTGGTCTATCGATAAAGAACACAGTGATCTCTACAGCCAGTTTCTGTGTCCGTCTGCAGGAGTGTCCACCTGGTTCCAGAGACTTCCGAGAGATGCAGTGTGCCGCCTTCAATGACAGACCACTGATGGCGGGAAACTCCTTGAGGTGGACCACCTTTCATGGAGGTCAGCAGGGAATACCTAACGGTTGTGGGATGGACGGGAAGATTTATGGATAAATGATGGGATGACAAAAATGACAATATTCACTGGAATGATTGTCATTTTTTTCGTCAGTTTAATTTCTCTTTGTAGCTTTTCTTTCTAGTTGTCTGATATTTTCTACTTTCATTTATAAATTCGATCAGTAGCATCTTCTTCTTCTTTTGCCATTTCCTTTCAGGGGGCGCCATAGCTAGTTAGTTTATACCATCTAACCGTATCTGCTGCATCTTCTTCGGTCACACCAACTCTCTTCACGTCTTTCTTCACTGTATCCATGAACCTCCTCTTTGGTCTTCCTCTAGGCCAGGCATGGGCAAACTACGGCCCGTGGACCGAATGCGGCCCTTTAAACGTTTTAATCCAGACCGCCGAACTTAAAAAAATTAAATAAATAAATAAACGTTGTTGATGTTTTATTTTCCTGCAATTTTGATGTTTCATCACTAGATGGCGCCAAAAGACAACAACACTGCTCCCGTTAAAATGTGTGTCTCTCCGCAATGTGCACGTTGTCAAATTAAACAGTGACACAGATACAGCACGCACGTGAACAAGCGTGTTAGATGTTAAAACAAGCAAAATGTTACATCAACCGCTTAGATTTCAGACCTAGCGCCGCTAGATTTGAAATTTAATGCTCTTGGTGTATCATTTCGCGTCCTTGTTTAAGATCTAGCACGCCATTCTTTCGGTCTAATCTAGTGGTTACCAAAGCATGCTATCGATCGTGAGGTCATGGTACTCGCCAGTATAGAAAGGTTTGGGGGCATCCCATCCCTCAGAACATTTTGAAAAATAAGTCATTTTTCTGCATTTCGGTGCAAATTTCGCCCAAAGTTCATAATAATTAAAGTAGTAAAAACACTTTTTTTTTGTGGACCAAAACGGGGGCGTGCGCCCTCCTACCCTCCTACCCGCCCCCCTGGTTCCGGCTTGCTTGTCAAATGTTAGAACTCAATGTGGCTGGCGAGTCAAAAAGTTTGCCCACCCCTGGTCCAGGCCTTTTTCCTGGTGGTTCCAAACCCAGCATCTTTCTTCCTATGTACTCTCTCTCTCTCCTCTGCGCATGTCCAAACCATCTCAGTCTGGCCTCTCTGACTTTATCCCCAAAACCTCTAACATGTGCTGTTCCTCTGATCCTGTTCATCCTGGTCACTCCCAGAGAGATCCTCAGCATCTTCATCTCTGCTACCTTCATCTCTGTTTCCTGTCTTTTTCTCGGTGCCACTGTCTCTAGACCAATCAGCATGGCCGGTCTCACCACGGTTTTGTACACTTTCCCTTACATTCTAGCTTAAACTCCTCTGTCGCACATCACACCTGATGCTTTCCTCCACCTGTTCCAGCCTTCCTGCACACGCTTCTTCACCTCTTTTCCACACTCTCCATAGCTCTGGACTGTTAATCCTGGATACTTAAAATCTTGCACCTTCTTTATCTCTTCTCCCTGTAACCTCACTTTTCCATTTGGATTCCTCTCATTCACACACATGTGCTCTGTCTTACTCTGACTAATCTTCATTCCTCTTCTTTCTGCAAACCTCCACCTCTCCATCTTTTCCTCCACATCTTCCCTCCTCTCACTATCTAATCCGTTGTTATTTTTTCAGGCTCCAGTCCGTGTGAACTTAGCTGCCTAGCTCTAGGACAGAACTTCTACTATAATTTTGGTCACGTGCTTGATGGCACGCCATGTGCCAAGGAGGCGGGAGCCGTGTGTGTGAATGGACGTTGTCTGGTGAGTAACTTGTACAGTAAAGCTTACAAATTCAAAGAAAATCATTTTGTTTTTCAGTGAAAGAAAAAATGCAGATATTTTGTAAACTAGTTATTTTTAATTGAACATGCCGTTTGTTCCTGAAGGGTTTATAATAAGTCCATGAGACGGCTTAGTGCCGTATTATACACTCCATTAACACATATTTTTCCAGTCAGTGGGCAGAAAATATGCATTTCACTCAGTCTCACCTCCTAAATGCATGTTATACAACATTTACAACTGAGTTTTCAACTGTAATAAATGTGTTTCATTCCAAGCTGGGGCGGCACGGGGGTTAGCGCAGTGATTAGCGCTGTGGCCTCACAGCAAGAAGGTCAGGAGATCAAGTCCCGGTTGGGACGAAACTTGAAACACTGGTCCTTCTGTGTGGAGTTTGCATGTTCTCCCCATATATGCGTGGGTTTTCTATTCCGGTTTCCTCCCACTCTCCAAAAACAAGGATGTTAGGTTCATTGACCGCTATGAAATTGCCTCTAGGAATGATTTCTGTTTGTGGATGCTTGCGCGTGTGTGGCCCCGTGACAGACTGCAGTTTGGGGTGTACCCTTTCTCTCTTCTTAAATCAGCCAGGATAGGCTCCGGCACCCCCGTAACCCTGCTGGGGATGGATGGCTCGGAAGATGAAACATTCCAAGCTGGAATTCAAACTAAAGAAAAACAATAGATCAGGGTGTGTCCTCCCAGCTGCTGTGGGGTGCAGCAGGTTAGAGGAGATAAAATGCTTATACATTTTGAAATGTTCATTTTTAGAACACAAAAACTACACGATAAAATAAAAAAAACATGTTTACATTAAAATTCATTAAAGATCAGCCTCCTAGGCTCCTAGGTTTCTTCTAATTAGCATAATAAAGTGACATGCAGTCAAATTGACGGCTGCGGCAGTCCAAGTGTTAATCTAGTTTTAGAATAAATCGACACATTTGGAGCACTTTTGTCTGGCCAATCTGACAAGTCTGATTCTAAAAAAATTAAGTCCTATTTTGACAAAGGGGGAGGTGGAACTTTTTCTGGTTAGCATCAAGCAAGAGGCAGGATACACCCTGTGAAGGTCACAAGTCTATCACAGTGCTCCAACTACACATTTAACCTAAAATAAAAGATCTTATCTCATGCAGACCACTCTGATTGGGGCTTTAATCAACTTCCAGAGGACCTTACAGAGAATTCACTTCCTCTCTAACTCACATAGATGCTTCAAAATGTCCAAGAAGTTTGTTAATTGGTTACCGTTGTGTTGCGTGGAACCCTCCTCCTGAATTAAGTCACTCCACAAACAAATAGATGATGACAATTGGAGGAAATAAAACTTCCAAGAACAGGATTGTCAACCCCACAAAGCAGCCGAGCTACCTCGGTGTGCGCAGCTTTGGCTTTTAAATGTTTACAGAGAGAACCCTGTGATGTTTTTGTAGCCCACAAACTCCTGTGGGGGAACTTTTCTCTAGTTTGATTGTTTTAGAGAAGAAAAGAAGGCAAAGAAAAAGAAATAAGTCAAGGTCTTGCAGAAACATGAACGTCATGGACAATAAAATGAGTAGTTTTAAGTTTTCTCCGCCAGATCATTTAAAATGTGTATTCATGTGACGCAGACGCCGGGCTGTGATTCCATCCTGGGTTCAAAGCAGCAGGAGGATGCTTGCATGGTGTGTGGAGGACATAACACCACCTGCCTGCATCATAAGAGTGTGTATCAAAGCAACGGTCTGGACGCAGGTAAGACACACACACATACAGTATGTGGCGCACACACCCCTCATGAATCTCTGTGAGACATTACCTTCAATTTCAGACCAATCTGAGAATAATTCCTGGATGTTGTTAGTCATGCAAACTCTCTGCTCTGCCTCAACGAACACTGGCAAATAAAAGCACACAAACGTACCCTCCAGGTAGAAATGTACCTCATAGAAGAACAAAATGACTGCCGTTTTAGGCTCTGGGTGAACATTCATGCGAGATTACCATCAACAGCTTCATGGGTACCTTTAGCCTTCAGGGAAGGAGACATTCATTTCCATGTTTCAGGGAAGTCTGGAAAGAATTAAGCTCGTGCTTCAGTCATTCAGAATATCTTAAACAATAGAAAGCTTTCTGTAAAGATTGAAGATGAATGAATAGTTGTCATGATGTGGAGCTGAGGCCAAAAATATGCCCTTGACACACCAGACAGGCTCAGATGAAGAAATCACAAGCAGATTTATTAGATTGATAAAAAGTCCAAATAAAGAAGACAAAAACAGATAAATTAGGCAGGTTCTGACATAGAAGATGGAGCCAAAAACTGGGTAGCAGGTCAAGCATGGTAAACAAACGTTCTGGTGAAGAGTGTGTCAAAAACTGATCATTTATGCTCCAGCAGATGAGTTGATGAGTTTCAGGTGTGACTTGTTGCACACACAGACAAGAGGAAGGGGGGGAAACAGGACACAGAGGGGGAACAGACTACTCTCCTGACAATAGTCTTGGATTGTTTGGAACCAAAATGTTATGTAGAAGAAATCACTAAGGATGGAGTGACCTGCTGGTGTGGCACAGTGGTGGATGAAGTATTCACTTTTTTTAGGAAAAAAAAATATTAAAGTAAAAGTACTAATAAAAAAATCTACTTAAGTAAAAGTACAAAAGTAATTGGTGCAAATTTTACTTTTTAAGTAAAAAGTACAAATATTTTACCATAATTCAAATGTTCTTTTTTTGTGCTGTAGGGTCACAGATAAATACTCTACAGGGGCGGAGCCAGAGTATCTGCCCCTCCTCCCTCATTTTGGCCAAAAAAAAAAAGATGCAGAAGAAAGGAAAGGGGACTAGTCAAGTTATCCCCTTGCAGGGCCAGCAAATAGGCCACCAAAATGCAGGAAATTACTCATATTTTTCAAAAATGTTCGGGACAATGTGGGGGTGAGGGGGCACTAGTCTCCCTATACTGGCTTTGTCAATCACTTCACTCCCCCTGCCCTCTTTAGAAAATTCTAGATCCGCCCCTGCTTCGTGTAATGATGGCTCAACTTTTTATTTAAAAGTAAACACAACAAACAACAATCTTTTTTTTTTCAATTTTTTTTCAATTTGTACTATATTTCATGTACATGATTGGTCCTCGATTCATTACTTCTTCTCCCTCTTGGAGATTGCAGGCGATCTACTGCTCCCTCTACAGGTTGATTTTGGCGATGCGACTTCATAGCAATGTGTTTAGCAACATAACAACATCCCGCAGAAGTTGTTGCTATGGCAATGCGCATTTCCTCCCAGCTGCTGCGGGGCGCAGCAGGTTAGAGGAGATAAAATACTTAGAAATTTTAAAACGTTCATTTTTTAGAACACAAAAACTACATTATAAAATAAAAAATGTTCATATTAAAACCCATAAAAGGTCAGCCTCCTAGGTTGTTCGGCGGTCCTAGTGTTAAGAACGGGAGAAATCTAAACCTGTTAATAAGTCTGTCTGTCTGTCTGCTCAGGAGGACCTTTTGGGTACAATGAAGTGACCATGATCCCAGCTGGAGCCACACACATCCGAGTCACAGATAACAGCAGGAATTATCTGGGTAAATTTCAACACACACACACATACAGTACACACACCATGAATACACACAAACTTTCCACATGTTTTTTTTTCCAACCCCACTGTTTGTTTTCCGTAAGACAATCACCAAGGACACCCATTTTGAAATGTGTTTATGGATCTAAATAAAACAGATCCAGAAATGGCACACACTGTGGTTTGGAAATGGATCCACACACAGATCAGTGGTTCCAAAAGGAAGAAAGCAGGTGGTGCTGCTCGTCTTCGTCTCCGGTCATAAAAAGTTTTCCAACACAGAGTAGAAATTTTACTCAGCGGGCTGCCATATTTCTACCTTTGGCGTTTGTTCTCAACCTGTCTTCTGGAATAGAAAATTAGCTCTGAGGCTGGAAAAACTATGTCACAATCCAAAAAAAATTGATTCCTTTTAACCCCATTCTGTCCTCATACAGCACTGCAGAATGGCCGCTCCCAGTTCCTGATCAATGGGAACTGGAAAATCAGCGTTCCAGGTGAATATAACGTAGCCGGGACAAAGCTGCTTTATCGACGCTCTGCAGACACCTGGGAGAGCTTCGAGGTCCCAGGACCAACCCAGGAAGACCTTCATTTAATGGTAACAATCCATTACATATCCAGTAAAAGTGACTAAATGTAATTGTAATGACTTTTCAGCTTTATTTTAACCTTCAAATAGTTCACAGGGTAGATCAGGGGTGCCCAAGCTTTTTTGTCCCAAGATCTACTTTTCAAATATTAAACCTCCTGAGATCAACCAGTCCAGTTCTACCATCGCAAACCCCCGGATATTGTTTCCAATCAGTACCGTATTAAAAGGCGCAGTCCTAGTTTCGTGTGCTCTGTATTTAACACACACATAAGGCGCACCTGATGATAGGGCGCAGGTTTTATATACATATCCTCTACCACGTACGTCCACCTTACAACAATACACTTACAAGCAGACAAATGTCTGTATTCAAAAATAGATCGTGAGTAAAACTGAGTTTGGTTGTCATTATTTAAATATTAGTTACAGTCGTCATAAAGTCATTTATCAAATCCATCAAAGTCCTCATCCTCTGTTTCAGAATCTAACAGCTGCGCTAAATCCAACATAGCAGGTTCACTTACCTCGCTGTCAGAGTCACTTTTTGTACCGTGCAGCTCCTTGGAAATGATGCCAGCTTTTGTGAAAGCTCAGACAACAGTGCCAGCACACGTTAGCCCAAGCATCTGCAATCCACAGGCAAACTTTGCCGTAACTCGTCCGTCGCTACCTTCCACCCTTCGTGAAGCTGTGGTCTCCTCTGATCATCCATAGCTCCTACGCCGCTCGCAGCCTTACTCTGAACCTCTGGTTCAAGCCGATGTCCAGCGGTTGAAGTACCTTTCTGAGACCTCCCGGAATTACAGCAAGCGTAGTAATAAGTAAAAAGTAGCAAGTAATAAAAAGTAGTAGTAATAGTAAAAAGTAGCAAGTGTGTAGTGTGAACCCAATTTAATTGAAACGTTTGGGGGAGCCCTTTTGGTATTTTATTGAAGAAAAGAAAAGACTTTCTGAGACCAAATAAAAAAATTAAGGCCACAGTGGAAAACTTATGCTCCTAATAGCAGAATTAAAACAGACACACACTGTCGGAAGGGTAGTCTGTCCCCCTCTGCGTCCTGTTTCCCCCTCCCTCTTGTCTCTGTGTGTGCAGCAAGTCACACCTGAAACTCATCTACTCATCTGCTGGAGCATAAATTGATCAGTTTTTGACACACTCTTCGCCAGATCGTTTGTTTATCATGCTTGACCTGTTATCCAGTTTTTGGCTCCAGCTCCTACGTCAGAACCTGCCTAATTAATCTGTTTTTGTCTTCTTTATTTGGACTTTTTTTATCAATCTAATACATTTGCTTGTGATTTTTTTCATCTGAGCCTGTCTGTTGTGTCAAGGGAATATTATCAGCCTCAACTCCACACCATGACACACATTCGTATTGTCCAAAATGAATAATGAAAAAAAAAAAAAATTACACAAATAATACACAAATTCAGACGCTCATTTTTCAAGCTCCAAATTCTTTGAATTGAAAATTTTAAAAAAGAAATACCATAAAAATTAGAAAACTAGGAACAGATGTGAGAGGAGAGACGGGCTCATTATCCACTACGAAGCTAGGGGTGGGTGGGTGTGGGGGGTATTGTAAGAGGATGACGGATAGTCACTGATTGTTTAAGGCTGTAATCTGTTCAACTAAAAGTTTCTTCAGGCTAAAACATTACGTGCCGTCTAACGGCAAGGAGAACCACTTAGCTTTGGTTAAGTACAAAATTGGAACATCAGAAACTCGACGTTTCCAAATGGATAAACGTATGCAGCTGCTGAAGGAAAATAAAAAAACCTCCTCAGGTTGGTCCACATGCTGTGTTTCTTCTTCTGTCCAGGTTCTGGCTACAGACAGAGACTCAGGAATCGAGTATGAGTACTGGTTACCACCAGATCAGTACGCTCTTCATCATGGAAGGAGGAGTCCTCTACGACAGGCACACCACACTCCCAATGACGTTCCCTGGAACCAGATGACCACTCCAACCACCACCAGGCTTCCACCAGCAACCACCCGACCACCCTGGGGTAAAACCCACACTCGCATATCTCTCCAGAGAGATGATAGATGTTTCCTTTGAAAACAGAAATATAAAGATATTTTGTTTCTGATTATTGTTCACTTTGATATTTCCACAAAGTTTCCAACCAATATTTTTTCCTGATGACTGGTTCCCATCTGATAATTGGACGGGTGGTGCTGATTTCCATCTCTCCATTTTTTATAGTGACCATCAGACTTTTGGCTATCTTAAAAAACAAAATATTTCTTTTTCAACACCCCATTTTGACTTCGAACATCGTAAAGTACTTTTTGGACTACACTGATTATTCACATGAATTAGACACCACATCTGGTTTAGACCAGATTGGTTAAAATAGCACCCAATTACCCAGTCTGACCAATGGTGAGAGGTCAGACTGTTTCTACAGAGAAAAATAAACAGAAACAAGTCATTCAGGCGGCACGGTGGCACAGTGGGTAGCACAGTGGCCTCACAGCAAGAAAATCATGGGTTCAAGTCCTGGGTCCCGGCTTGGAACACTGGCCTTTCGGTGTGGAGTTTACATGTTCTCCCTGTGTCTGCGTGGGTTTTCTCCTGGTACTCCTTTTTCCCCACCCTCCAAAAACATGCATGTTAGGTTGAAAGGCTGGTGCCAAATTGCCCCTAGAAATGAGTATGGTTATATGTACGTATGTGGCCCCGCAACAGACTGGCAACCTGTTCGGGGTGTATTCTGCCCATCGCCTTGAATCAGCCGGGATGGGCTCCGGCACACCCCGCCAACCCCGCAACCCCAAAAAGGATAGACGGTTAAGAAAGTGACTGACTGACTGGCAAGTCTTTCAGCGAGAACTGTGGTATGGTTGTTGGAACCAGAGATCATTTGACAATTTGATCATCTCCAATCATCTCCAATCATGAACTGTTAAATTGGTACCAAGCAATTGGGGGGAGATGGTGGCTCAGTGGGTAGAGCGTTCGCCCGCAAACCGGAAGCTCGCAGGTTCACATCCCACTGAGTGCACATGTAGGGTCCTTGGAGAAGACCCTAACCCCTCGTTTCTCCCACCATTGGCACCGTCATAGGTGGCAGCCTGCTGCGGTGAAATGCAGCACAATAATTTCCCGTGAGGTATTAATAAAGTATTAAAAAAAAAAGCAGGCTGAAAAAAACAGAGAGATCCAGTGCCCGAAAGTCTGCCAGTCCGGCATTGCTCCCCCCATGACTCATACCACCTATTATATTTGCAACACGTGTGGTAGAAGCTGCAGCTCCCGCATTGGCTTCTTTAGCTACAGCCGACTTTGCACAAACAGATAAGTATCCAGGTGCAGACGCCGTTGTTTCTAGAGAAAGAAGAATGCCAACAACCAGGAGCTACTTCCTATTTGGCATGCTGGTGCACGCAACATATGTTTAGTTTCTCTACACAATCATTGGCACAAACGAACCAAAATTAGAACAAGAGCGGTTTTAAAACCTCTGTGATGGTTGAGAGAAGCTCAGCCTTTAGGTCACATTTGATTTAAAGTTGTTTATCTCCTGAATGACCTCCTTCTCGCTGCTGAGGAATGCAGCTGCTTTATCTGTTCAGATAGGCCTGGAACACACATGTGCAGACTGCCAGCCTTTGTACTGCCTGAGAACTCGTTCTATCGGACTCTATCCGGTATCGCTGTAAATCTGAGCTGCCTCTGAGATAATGTTTTCCACTGGGTGGATTTCTGCCAAACCAAACTGATGCCATGTTGGCAGGAAAACCATCTGACAAGCAAAATAGTAAAAGTTTACTATTTAATCTCAGATAATGAAGTTATAATCACTTCAAACTAAAACCACAAGAAGCTCTTCAACAGGTTTTCTTTAGAAAGACTCTTTTATTACCAACAAAATTCAAAATAATAACCTACAAAAGCTTAAATGTATTTATAATTTTACAAAATAAAATAAATAAAAGAATTACTCTATTCCATCCCTCACTGGGGAAATTTGTGTGGTGCACTCCTTACACCGCAGCAGGCTGCCCTTCGACGGCGCCAATGATTGGAGAAGCGGGGGTTAGGCGTCTTCTTCAAGGACCCTAGACATGCTCTCTGTGGGACGCGAACCCGCGAACTTCCGGTCCGCGTGCGAACGCGCTAACCACTGAGCTGCTGTCTCCTCCCAAAATTTGTGTGCTGCATTACACCGCAGCAGGCTGCCACCTATGTACCTTCTCCAAGGACTCTAGACGTAAACTTAGTGGGACGCGACCTTGTGAACTTCTGGTCCACGGGTGAACGCTCTAACCACTGAGCCACCGTCTCCGCCACCACTGATTCATAAAAAATAAGATCAAGATAACCTTGAATTGTCCCACAATGGGGAAATTGCAGTATGCCACAGAATGGGCACAGGAAGAAAAAAAGAGGGTCACATCAAGTATGCGCAAACAAAACAAAAAAGGCAAAATAGACAAAGGACAGAAACATGCATTCAAAGTGAGTGAGCTACCGCAGAGTTCTGCAAAAAGAGCACATGGTTAAAACCTCTGGTTGTGGGGTCTCACACCAGAAGGAAGGAAAGACCTCCTGAATCTCCCCTTCACACAGTGAGGGTGGAGCAGCCTGCCACTGAAGCTGATTTTTAGTGCAGACAGAGTCCTGCAGGGGGCGGGACTTGTTGTCCAGCATGGATGTCAGTTGCTTCAGGACCCCTCTATCACCCACCTCCCGCACTGAGTCCAGGGAGCAGCCCAGGACAGAGCTGGACTTCTTGATGATTCTGTCCAGCTCCTTCCCTTTCTGTGATGTAATAAACTCTTGAATATAAATTATTCAAATATTTGAACTTTTATGAAGCTATACTATATTTAATTGTAGATTTGTGATCATATTGATCTCTTAGAAGAATCATTGTTCACGAATAGAAGTGTTATCTAAAAAATAATGTTTTTATCGCTAACATTTCTCTTTATAAACCTAGTTTAAGCTGTACTTCGGCCCATATTCCTGCTTGGATTATTGGATGAAAAGATAACACGAGGTTTATCAGTCACATATTCAATCATACACAGTACAATCCATCTTTTAAACTGCTGATACAACTTGGAGTTGAGACGACATAGCACGTACTGTACATTAAAAAATTTTTTCTGTGCTTTTACAAAAAAAAGTACATCAACACAAAAAAAATCAAATTAAAAATATCCAATTTTAAAGTGTAATTACATGCAAGAAGATGTTTTATATCATTAGTAACAAAAGGGAAAAAGAAGAGGTGTGAAACAATGACATAGTGTCATGATAGTGGAGGTCGAGAGGTAGGACGGGGATGCACAGCAAGTTTTGACCAATTCACTAGGGAGAGAAAAGTTTAGGAAAGAAGAGCAGGCAGGTGTGGCTTGATAACTGTCCTTGGTTGGCTTGAGTCCTGGGCAGGCATGGTGAGACCAGATGTGGCCAAACAGACTGGTCCGAGAGACCACGGGCTTTATTTACTAAGAATGAATCATGTAAATAACATGATGTAGGTGCCAAAATGAGCTGGTGGCACCTGAAATTACGCAGGAACAATGGCAGCGTGTTGTAATTGTGCAGCCGTCGTGGCGTCTTCTACAAGGGAAAAAAAGTGGAAGATGGTCTCCTTCACAGCTCTGGGATTGACTCATTGAACTGTCGGTGAATTGAAAAAGAAAAATGTTCTGAATTTATAATTCAATTCAATTTTATTTTTATAGCCCAAAATCACAGAATTTCCGTCTCAATGGGCTTCACATTGCAGATTCAGAAAGATGAAAAACAAACCAAAAAAAGGAACGGATAAACACAAATACACAGCAAGAAAACCAACTAACAAATGCTAGCTAGACAATATGAGGACATTCGTGCCCTTAGACTTCACACGTAACCAGTGGAGAAAAAATATGAAACCTTGTGGGGATCCACACGAAAGAGAAATCCCTCCCCTGGGACGAGTGTGTCTTTATAGTAGGGATAAAGACAGAAGGTAGCCGTGCCATGACTCATGTTAACCACTGGAGGCAGTCCAAGTAAACTCACTCTGCCGGATAGAGCCTATAAGAAGAATGTTTGGGTGGCTGAACTGTTTTAGGATTTTCCTCGTATTGACCCGCAGTGTTTGGCGTAGATTTGCTGCTTGTCAGAGGGTGACAGACCAATAGGGTGTTCTGTATATTTTTTCAGAAAAGTGAGACCAACTGTATATGTTTGAGTATTTTTTATCTTTTCAGGTTCTCATGTGAAACGTTAATGTTGAATGAATGTCACTAGATTGTGTCAAAAAGTTTTTTGTTACTTCTGTTGTGTGTAGATACTTGCCTTTCCATTCTGGTCTTTTTTAAAAAAAAAAAAAAAAACGATATAAGCCTTTGCAGAATGTTCTCATTATAATAAGAACGAGAAAATACTAATAGACTATCATTGCTAATGTGACCAAATTAGACCCTAATTTAATTAAGGAATATTTTTTATTAATTTTAGCGGTGAGGCATGTGAAGCCACCACGTCAAACTTTTCACCACAACCACCACCAGGACCACCACCAGGATCGCCACAAAGACCCCCACCAGCCGAATGCTCGCCTGGAGCGAGAAGACAACCAGAGAAACCGTCTTCCTCAACCTTCACCTGGAAGTATGCTCAATACTAACAACAACTTAAAACTCCCAGTGAAGAAGGCTTTTAAAAAATCTGTTATTTAAAAATTAGATGCATAAACCTCTTTTCTTTTCACCTTTTTTCCACACTCTCCATTGCTCTGGACTGTTGATCCTAAATACTTAAAATCTCCCACATAACTTTGCTCCTGTGGAAATATTTTACAAACAGACTGTAATGCAAAATCAACTTTTTAAGCTTTCTACCGTGTTTAGACTTGATTCCCATCTCAAAAACAAAGAAGTGTTTTTCTATTTTATTTTTGCATGTCTGAGGAATTTGCAAGCTCTCTCGTCAAATATTTGGACAGTATTTGATCTCCAGGTTGTTCTTGACCAAAGATTTTGTTTTTCGCCCAGCCCCCATTCCAACCTAAGCAGGAAGTAAGTCCGTGTAATTCTGTGTTCATCCAGAAGGGATCCATTGTAGAAAAGGCTTCTAAGTTGTTTTCTGAACATTGTGTTTGATGATCAAGACATTTTGACTTTCACCCGGAAAGATTGAAAAGGATTTCCAGATGGTAGTCGAAATGTCTCGATCTGGAGATAAAGTCCGAGACGCCAGACTGAGATGGTTTGGACATGTGCAGAGGAGAGAGAGAGAGTCCATCGGAAGAAGGATGCTGGATTTGGAACCACCAGGAGAGAAGACTAGAGGAAGACCAAAGAGGAGGTTCATGGATACAGTAAAGATAGTTGGTGGGACCGAAGAGGATGCAGCAGATAGGGTTAGATGGAAGAAACTGACTTGCTGTGGCGAATCTTGAAGGGAAATGCCGAAAGAAGGAGAAGAATAGTTGAAACGTCTCGATCATCGTACACTGTCCAGAAGACAATTTTGAAACCTTGTCTCTGACTAAGCAGGAAGTGTTTTGGTCAAGCAGCAGTGCGTGTGCTCTGCTCACGTTCAGTCCCCCCCAGTGGTGCTGCAGTCTCGACCCACTAACTAAAATCAAAATGGACTAAACTAACAATAGAAAAGAGAATGCTCTTGGTGCGCTTTACACTGTGTTTGTGGCCTCAAACCAGATTTTTGCTGTTTCATGTTTGGGCCCAAGAGGCAGGATTGATTTGGAGCGAGAGGAGGAGGGAAATTCAGTGTCAAAAACAAAAGTAAAACAGAATAAAGTGTTTGTGTGCTTTTTGAATATCCCATCTCTGGGCCAACAAAATGCCTTTTGGGCAAGATTATCGCCCAATAAAGTTGGTACCAGTTCTTTAAATCAGAACGTTTCAAGAGAAATCGATGTTAACATATTTAACTTGTTTCTAAATGTAAAAACGCTTGAGTTTATTTTTATTTTTAAACTCCATTTGTGTGTAGAAAGTGTTTTTGGCTGGAAATTGATCTATATCCGTTTATCCCCCAGGGCATTGTGGGAAATGTCTGCGAATTAAAGGTAGAAGAGAACGCCAGAAACAGTATTGCCAAAAGGACTTTGGTGAGATTTATTTGAACATTTGGGTCATTTTTTGGGAGCTTTTTATAAATATATTGTTAACTTTCCCCAAATGTCTTTTCCAGTGTTTCGAGCCCGAGTGATCGGAAAGCTTTACAAAGGTCTGGAGACTCGTTACGATGTCCAGATCATCCACACCTATCGGAATCGTTTCCGTCTGGAGCATCGGGAGTTCCTTTGGGTTCCTAACGTGTGTGACTGTCCTGACCTTGAGGTGGGGTCTCAGTACATCCTGATGGTGCGTAGGCATATTAACTTCGAACACACCCTGAACCGCATCTTGCTGGAGGAAGACAGCTACGTGGTGCCCTACAGACCAAGAGAGGACGAAATGGTGCGGGCGCTGGACAAGCTCTGTAACAACAGAGGTCCCAGATTACCAGCAGAACAGAGAAGAAGATTCTGATCGAGGAATAACGGAGAACAAGCATTTTTCAGTGTTGATCCACAAATTACTGGATCACCGATGGATTAAAGTCATCACGTAAATGAATCAAACTAACTCTGAGTTTATTTAAATCCAGTCCAGCTTCTTCTACGACATAGAGCACTTTAGGTGATTTTTTCCACCTTAAACAAAAACCAAAGAAGAACAAAGATTGAACTTTTTTTCTGTTTTTATTGTTGTTTTCCCACAAGATTTTTTTTTGTGTGTGTGTACCCACTAAAAATCGCTGAACTGAATTCCACCAAATATATTACACAAATCTATTTAATGTTAAACCCAATTAATGTGTGTTTTATAATGTTTGTCGTGTGGTGTGCATCTTTTTTTCACACATATTTTATGCAGTTAAACATTTCACTTTAAATTAAAGACATATAATTTTGTACTTTTTCATATTTTTTTATCTAATATGTGACAGAAATGGGTATGTACAGAAAGTTCGTGTTCTGAGTCTGATTGGTCTATCTGGGATAGACTTGTTTAAAATGTTTTCAAATGAAGCCTTCAGTAGTAGAAATGATCACAGTTTGCTCCGCAGTAAAACTTTCTGAGCAGTCTGTTAATATTAAATATAAATCAGTAAAATGATTGCAACTGTTTCTAGATATGTTTCAGGATCCTCTTGATCCATTTTGATGCTCTGATGTAAATAATGGAACCACATTTATTTTTGAAACAAAGGCCTGTATCCACTAGATATTTTGTATTCCTCACAGGGTTTGAAATATAATTTTTATTGCTGAGAAAAAACGCTCTGGATTGGATTTGATGTACAGTGTCTTTAAAATAACAGAATCTATTAACCACATATTTTGTCGTACTATTGAAAACCTTTTGAAACCTTTTCCTAAAACTGAGTAAATTTGGTTTACAATTTGTTCTGATCTATTTTCATCCCTCTGGAAAATGGTTTGGAAAGACCTCATTTTTATTCTACAACTCTGACTTTAATTACAAAGTTAGGAAATTGAAAAGAAAGCATCCATTTATGCAAAAATGTTCTAAACCACTTATTCTATTACAGGGTTCAGGTATGCCACAACCAAGCATAAAGTACCAGAGTATCACAGTGAAATAAAAGATTGGTTGATAACCACAGACGTCCTGTGCAAAGATTTTTTAAAAGCAATGTTTTAACATTGTGATTTCTTTTTTCAAATCAAAATATCTTTCTGTTGGGAATCAAATCCTACCCAAGAATTTGGTTAACAAAAATTTTGTTTAGGACTGAGCAAATGTTTGGAGTTAAAAGTAGAAAAAACAATGGCTCCGGTGTTCCACAGGGATTTGATATGGTACACCTGTACTTCAATAATTGAATCCAATGCATTTTATTAATCCTCGAAGGGAAATTTGAGGGTTGCAGTGCAAACACCAGGTGTTTAAAACCTCGATGCCCCCTCGCACCATCCACCGGCGTCCCAGTCCACTCGCATTGTGTACAACCTGGCAACCCAAAAGCTAGAGTAGAATGGGTCACAAAGCCAGGCCGCAGTGAAGAACACCAAACGGACCCCTCTGTATTTCACTGGGTCCGAGTGTGCACCTACAGTTCCTCAAGCAAGCAATCGGACGTTTCCATGGAAACTGCAAAAACACAGGGCCCGAAGCACCTCCTCTAGAGAGTCTCCTTCTCCGCACCTCCTCCAGATTGACTCCTTCTCCTCAGCTCCCCAGGACTGAACCAACTCCTTCAGCCACACACGGATATGCGTCCGAGAGCCAGCAGCTGGTTGCGCATGTCAACATGGATCAATGTCCATGTTGACATGTCATGCCTGTTGTCATGACATTATGACATTCCATTATCACTCTGATCAAGATCTTCTTGACAATTTCAAATTGGGTTGACTCTAATCTGATGAAGGTGTGTTTGAACAAAAGAAAACATCTAAAACTTCCAGGACAGCAGATTTCAATGGCAGTTTACCGGTACTTCTGGTGCAAACCAGCAACCATGCGTAGTACGCAAATCATGGCCTGTTTCAAGAATTGTTTCCACGGGTTCTAAAAGGACACAAACCTGCAGATTTTCTCTGCTACAACAATCATTTGGGAAAATAAAACGTATCACTTGTCAAGTTCAGCACCGTTATCCATTGGTCTAAATCAAGTTTGTAAAAACAAGTGAACGTCCAAAAACAGACTTGATTAAAGCGGCATTTTGGATCAAACCTATTTTGTTTTCTGTGTCTGCATTGTACAAAAATGTAATTTACTAACCTTGAATGTTCTAGGTTTGTTCTTGGTTCTTGGTGTGCTTGGGTGATGGACAAGCTGGCAGCAGATGTAGGACAAGTGTCTCCATGGGCTACCATATTTGCAATGACGTTGTGATCAATAGTGAGAGGAGGAAACAGGAAGAAAAGCTGGAGAGATGTAGCTTCACCCTGAAAAAATTAGGTTGGACATTTTTGTATCTTCAAAAGGAGCAGTTTGCAAAATCAACTTTTTGGAGGTGTCCACCAAGTTTGAACATTATTCCCACATCAAAAGCCTGAAGTGCTTTTCTATTTCATTCATCCATGTTTGAGTCATTTGGAAACTTTTCTGTGCTTTATCCGGGTGCTATTCGAAAGCCAAGTTGTTTTGGCCATGATTTTTGTTCTCGGCCACACCAAAAATGGCAGCATAAGCAAGAAGTGATTAAGTGCATGCGCTCTGATCATGCCCAGTCGCTCCCTTCAATAGGGAAGGTAATATTTAAATAAAGGCACAAAAATAATTTCCGCTAGCTCTACAAGCTCGATGTGCATAAGCCTCAACTTCTCGTTGTCAGGATCCCTCACCTGCCGCCAAAGGGAGCCCTGGATGTTCCCAAACAATCCGATTACCTGGGGGTGATTCCTGATTCTACTCACCTGTGCACCCTGCCATCTAATTAAGGGGAATCCCACTGGACTTCCATGTTGGGTCTTACTATCCCTTCCAGCCAGGTCACTCTGGTTGCCTGACTATGTTTGAACTTTGTTATTATTTGGACTTTTGAAACCTTGAGTTAACTCTGGGCTTCTTGCTTTACAGACTTTCCTGAATTGAGTTAATAAACCTTGTTTGAAGTTCTGCAATTGGGTCATCCTTCTATCTACAACCCCAAAAAACCCTGACACTCGTACAAGATATATGCCGTGTTTTTCACAATTCATTGTATATTTATGTTTGTTAGGGTGCATTGAAATGCCTGATGAACCCCCTCTTTAAATGAATTAGGTTTTTTTTTTTTATTATTTTGAGGGCCCTGGGCCCTTTCCTGCTGCTGTCTGTCTCTTTCTCTCTCTCTCCTGTGTGCAGGAGATGGTGGCTCTGTTGCCACAAAGTTCCTGTGAGAGTCCGTCGTCACAAAGTGGATTGATTGAGAGCAGCTACGTTTCTCTTCCTGCTGGCTGCCGCCTGGGACAGATATGCTCCAAGCTCTGCTCCTTTTTATTGTTGGTTATATGAAGATTATTGTTAATAAAGGGCGTTAAACCGTCCGCCTGCCTTCCTTGTCTTCTGTTTTGTGGGGGTCTTGAGCCAAACCCCTGACATTTATCTAAAGGCCTCCCATTTCATGAATTAACAAACCAGAAAAGATGACAAAAACATTTTTAAGAAAACACTGTATTTACAAAAGAAAAAACTTTACTTCTACAACAAACCAAACACATTTGAATGCAAAAATAAAAAAATTAAACAGGATAATTTTAGTTTTTCAACCAAGCTAAATTTCTGTTCATAAACTTAAAACTTTTTTTTTTCTTAGCCATCACAGAAAGCTTGCTCAGTTGTCCTCCTGGAGAGGATTTAGACAGGGATCAAGTTCACGTACAGGATGTAATGACATATTCTGGATTCATGACCTTTTTCAGCTCTAGATACCACCAACAGGATCACCAAATCAGAAGGCATGAAACAAAAAAAAAAAACTTGTAAAATTGCATCCATAACTTTTATGATTTTAGTTACAATCGTAACCAATTAATTTGTAAACACAATTAACCCAAACTAAACACAACAAAAAGAAGTGAAAGATTATCTGTGAGGCGACATAATCTATGCAATCTGGTGATTTTCAAAATAAGATGCATTTCTGTTTAGCTGCCACTCTGTTTAGAAAAACCCTGTCAGCATAAAAAAAAAAAAAAAAAAGACGAAAAAATTTTAATCCTATGATCTTCGACACATCAAGTTGAATCAGAACAGATGAACACATTTTTTTTGGTTCTGGATTGTTAATTAGACATAAAAAAAAGTTGTTCCCACTATGTTATTCTTCCTTCTCGACTAAATTTTGATCATTCCAATTTTGTTCTTGATAGAAATGTCATAATTTACAGGGTCTTTTAATAACTGATGTTCTAAAGCAAGGAGAGGGCAAACTTTTCGGTTCATGGGCCACATTGGGTTCTAACATTTGACCAGGGGGCCGGAATAGGTGCAGATGGATGGCATGCTTTGGTAACCACTAAATTAGACCGATAGAATGACCGCTAGATTCTAAACAAGCACACTAAATGTCACATCAAGAGCGTTAATTTTCAACTCTAGCGGTGCTAGGTCTGAAATCTAGTGCAATTGCGCTTAAAACGTACATTAAACGGCGCTAGGTTTGAAATCTAAGTGCTTGATGTAACATCTAACGTACTTTTTTATGTGCACTTATTAGGCCCAATGGCTTTTTGTATCTGTGCACATTGTTTAGTTTCACAGAGTGCGCATTATTGAACACACACATTTTAACGGGAGCAGTGTTGTTGTTTCCTCAACAAAGCCAATATATCCAGAGTGCGCCATCTAGTGAGGAAACATCTAAATTGCATGGGAAATAAAACATGGTTTAATTACTTAATTTTTTCAACTTTGACGGGCCGAATTAAACCGTTTGACGGGCCGCATGTGGCCCGCGGGCCATAGTTTGCCAACGCTTGCTCTAAAGTGTCTTTCTTATTGCAACAGAAGACACTATCCAGACTGAAAAACAGGGAGATTTATGTCAAACTACAGCCTTTCGTCACACTTCATCTTGAGAAATAAACTCTGAACAGGCTCAAATGGGTCGTTCGTTCGTTTATGACAGATTTTCTTTTGAGGAAGGTGTGACGAGCTAATTTAATCACTAAAACATCTATGCAGTAATACATGGGATCATGAACTTTGAACTCTATGCTCCTGGTGCATATTTATCAAGTGCATTCTTTAAGCCATCTTTGCCTTGCAGTGATTACTAAAATATTTTTTTCAACGCAAATTATTGATAGCTCTTTTTTTTTTTTTTTTTTACACAAAAGCTTTGTGATCGTGCGTAGCTCACATGTTTGTTTTAATGTGTAAAATTTATTCATGTTTACAACCATCAAATGTTTGTCCAAGATCAGGAGAATGACTGGATTTTTTTTTTGTTTAGGGTGAACTCACAAGAAAAAAAAAAAGCCATGTGTGTACACAAATGTACATTAAAAACACAGCTTGATATTTGCTTTGCTGTCTAGCATTACTGCAGCATGTATTCTTCTTCTTCCATTACAATAGCCAAATACAGCAAAATGTAAAAATTAAAAAGTAAAAAAACCTTTGAAATGATACATTTTAACGCTGGATGAGAGTTCACTTCTTCTGATCCCTTTGGCAATTCATTCTGCGACTGTGTTTCCAAAGCACGGTCACATCCACAGCACTGGCTGCATTTCAGGCCATCAAACATGAGACATCAGGGCAGTTTTACACACATCAACAGGGCACCGTGGGCTTTCGTTGTTCCATCTCACACCTCTGTGAGTCTTTGATCTCTGACCACAGCAACATTCACATTTAAAATGTCCTCCTACGGCACGCCACGGGGAGCTCTGAGTCATCTGACCTCTGCTTCACACCACGTCATGTTCCCTTTCCTCCACCGTGGACTTTTTAGATGCCGTCAGACACTGACGCTGACGTGTCGGCAAGATGCCGCTCGACGTTTGATGCGTGAACGTCGAGGCCTGGACTCATTCTGGCAGCTACATAAAGGTCCCAGCAGCAGCCAGAGGTAGAGGATCACACAGGCCCAGCAGGAGGATATCTTCACCCAGAACGTAGACCAGCTGCCGTGGGTGAAGGTGGTCTCCAATACAGCTGACTCATAGCTGGAAGAAAACCGTCATGGACATTATGAAACAAGGAAAAATAAATAATAGAAGTTTTTACAAGTTTGAAGGATCAGTAGCATTCAAACCAACCTGAACCAGTTGGTGAGGGTCATCATGACATAAAGTGATGCCAGAAAAAATACAAAATGGAAGAAAAAGTAGCTGTACGCCACCCTCTGGGTCTCGTTGTGAATGACCCTCTGACACCCCTTATCATCATCATCAACAATAAACTCCTCTTCACCTGAAAAAAAATAGAAAATGTATGTTTAAAAAAAGTGCATATTCAGAATAACCTCACTCATTTCCAAATTTTATAACTACAGGTGCAAGTAACTGGTATGTAAGGGCATATATCAGGGGCGGATCCAGGGGAAGATGTGGGTGCTAATCACCCTCCCCCTTTTGGTCCACAAAAAAAAAAAAAAAAAAAAAAAGAAGAAGAAAAGAAATAGGACTAGTCAAGTTATTCCCTTGCAGGTAAGGCCACCAAAATGGGCCACCAAAATGCAGAAAAATGACTTTTATTTTTCAAAATGTTCTGGGGGAGGTTGAGACGGGGTAGGGAGGAATGCCCCCGGCCCCCATACCGGCTTTGTCAATTACCTTACATTCCCCCTTATGAAAATCCTGATTCCGCCCCTGTATATGGAGTCCAAATGCATGCACCGCTGCAAATCAAGCATGTTGAAATGCTCTAACGCACCAACATTGTTGGAGATAAATTTAGCCAAATAAGAAGCACAACCAACCTGCTTCCTCTTCAGGGCAGCAGAAGCAGCATGTTGCTTTCTGGAACTCGTACTTATAAACTTTGATCATCCAGAATGGACCGAACACCTCAGCCAGGTAGGAAGCTTCATTACTGCAGAGAGGTGATGTTCAAAAATGAATGTGCACAAAAACTTGGTAAAAAATTCTATCTGTGATGATAAGTTATTTAATGTGTTGCAGCCTTTGATTTATTTTGGGAAAGCATCTCTTCACTCACCAAGCGAAGAGGACACAGCAGTACATGATGGCAGCTCCGATGATAGCCACGGCATTGCCTTCATTCTGGATGCCATCGTGCCCCACGTTGGGGTAACAAACTGTCATGTTCAACCCCTGATACACCACTAAAACAGGGAAACACAACTGGTGAGATTCACTTTATAACAATGCATTAGATTTTAAGTTCTTTACTTAACTTTGTGAAAAAAGGAGGAGGTTTATGCTATTTATTAGCATTATTAGTTGTGTATTTTGTAAATTTATTTATTTGTAAATTTATTTTGTAAATTTGAAGATTAGTCAGAGCAAAACAGAGTACATGTGTGTGAATGAGAGGGATCTAAATGGAAAAGTGAGGTTACAGGGAGAAGAGATAAAGAAGGTGGAAGATTTTAAGTACTTAGGATCAACAGTCCAGAGCAATGGAGAGTGTGGAAAAGAGGTGAAGAAGCTTGTGCAGGCAGGCTGGAACGGGTGGAGGAAAGTATCAGATGTGATATGTGACAGAAGAGTTTCCGCTAGAATGAAAGGAAAAGTGTAGAAAACCGTGGTGAGACCGGCCATGCTGATTGGTCTAGAGACAGTAGCACTGAAGAAAAGACAAGAAGCAGAGATGCAGGTAGCAGAGATGAAGATGCTGAGGATCTCTCTGGGAGTGACCAGAATGGACAGGATCAGAAATGAGTGTATCAGGGGAACAGCACATGGTAGAGGTTTTGGGGATAAAGTTCGAGAGGCCAGACTGAGATGGTTTGGACATGTACAGAGGAGAGAGAGAGAGTACATAGGAAGAAGGATGCTGGGTTTGGAACCACCAGGAAAGAGGACTAGAGGAAGACCAAAGAGGAGGTTCATGGATACAGTGAAGGAAGACATGAAGATAGTTGGTGTGACCATAGAGGATACAGCAGATAGGATTAGATGGAAGAAGCAGATGACTTGCTGTGGCGACCCCTAAAGGGAAATGTCGAAAGAAGAAGAAGAAGATTAGTTGTGTATTTTGTCTGTGATGTGAAATAAAAGCCCCTTCTGAAAAATAAAAATCAAACCTCCTTTTGACATTAAAGTTGAAGTGTCCGGTGTCCCTGCAGGTTTCCCATGTGTTCTTGCATCTACACGCCTGATTCAGGTTAACGAGTCATTGTGCCAAATTTGATTGGCTGTTGATTTCACTGTATGTGCATCAGCTGTATTGAACGAGGAACACATGGAAAACCTAAAAGGGCACCGGCCCTCCAGGAACTGAGTTTGACACCCCGAGACTAGATCAATCAGAATCTGTTTTGCTGTAACCAGACAGTCCCATCTCGGCCCAAAACCTGAAGAGTGTTTCTAAGATCCAGTCTGCTTTGTAGTTCTGTAACTACCCTTATCAAAGAAGCTTTCTGTAGATCTTTGTTTTGTACTCATTTTGCTAGTTTATGGGTTTAAATTTAATGGGGTCATGGGTATTTGACCCCAGTCATTGAGGGTTGTAAGGAAGAAAATCCTGTGAGTTTTCAAATTAAAACATTGGTAGCCATTACAAACCAAGATTGTTTCATATAAAAGGCGCACCAGATTCTAAGGTACGCTGTCGACTTTTAAGAGAGTTAAAGGCTTTTATGTGCGCCTTATTCCGTTCCGTCATCTTCCGCTTGTTCCGGGGTCGGGTCGCGGGGGCAACAGCCTCAAACGGGTAGCCCAGGCCTCTCTCTCCCCGGCTTCATCCTCCAGCTCACCCGGAAGGATCCCAAGTTGTTCCCCGGCCAGCCGTGAGACATAATCTCTCCAGCGGGTCCGGGGTCTGCCCCTTGGTCTCCTCCCGGTGGGACGTGCCTGAAACACCTCGCCCGCGAGGCGCTCGGGGGGCATCCTGACCAGATGCCCGAACCACCCCATCTGGCTCCTCTCGACCTGGAGGAGGAGCGGCTCGACACCGAGCTCCTCCCGGATGGCAGAGCTCCTCACCCGATCTCTGAGTGAGCGTCTTAATGTGCGCCTTATGATGTGGAAAATACAGTCATTCTTGGGAAATTGAGCAGATTGGATTTTGAGTGTGCAATAAATTCCATGTTATTGTTGGACCCTCTTCTTGTTTTTCTGACTTTTTTTTTAAGAAACAGGTAGGTGAATTTTTTCTAAGATTTTAGAAAAAAAACCTGCCTGGTTCCCACACTCCCAGATGCTTGGTGTCTATTTTTTCTTTCACCGTTTTTTTGTATTTTCTAGTGCTATTTTCTGTCTGCCTAAAAATGTTCATTATTTAAAGTGGAATCAATACAATCATTTGTTTGATAAAATTGTTTCGTATTAACACAATTTCTACTCTTTGTAATTATTAATTTGAAGGAAATTAGGTGATTTTTTTTTTCCTGTTCTACTTTCTGAAAAAAAATTCTACTTTATTTTCTTGCCTGTGGCTTCTCCTGTCTGGGATACCTTTTTACAGTGTGGACCCTCCAAAATATGCTCACACATGCACAAGCAGGCCCACAAGTACTCAATACTAAACGCATGCACAGAAACCCAGATCAAATAGAGTTTTTTTTCGGCCAGTTTCTTCAGATGCGTGGTTTTTAGTTTGGTGGGGGTCTGTTGTTTTATTTTTACTTCGTTAAAACACTTGATTGAATTTAAAGCATAATTCATACGCATGTGCTAACCTTTAAGGGCCACACTTTTTCTTCGTAATTAATAATCAACCAATACCAACCACTTATTCCTAACCACGTTATACCTTAGATACAAACTGTGAAAATCTTTTAAAGGTCTGAACTCCTGGTAACCTCTTTCTAAATTGTTTAAATTTAATTACGGTATTCCTCAGAAACTCACGCATTAAAGTGCAGATTAAGGTAAAAAGTTGGACAGACCGGCTGCATTCTTTGATTTGAGTTTTTTTGAGATAGACTTTTAATTTGATTAAAGATCCCTTTGTGTGTTTTTACATGAGATGGAACCAGATTTTGTGTGACAAGAGAAATAGCAGTAAAATTGTTTTAACACATATACTGTACATATGAAATATGGATATGTATATGTCACATATATACCGTATTTTCCGCACTATAAGGCGCACCTAAAAACCTTAAATTTTCTCTGAAGTCCACGATGCGCCTTTTAACCCGGAGCACCTTATATATGGATTAATATTGAGCTACAACAGGTGTCGCAACTGCGGTAAGCAGCCGCCGACTCCATTTCCCCCGTAGAAGAAGTAGTGCGTGGTGCATGCTGGTATAGTATATGAAAGGGCGTCTCATTAGGTGTGTTCG
This sequence comes from Neostethus bicornis, assembly GCA_902685375.1. Taxonomy (NCBI): domain Eukaryota; kingdom Metazoa; phylum Chordata; class Actinopteri; order Atheriniformes; family Phallostethidae; genus Neostethus; species Neostethus bicornis. The sequence goes on from LR738543.1 coordinate 6,268,645, forward strand.
AGATGACACAGGCGGACGCGAATCTGATCGGCGCGGATCGTTGCGCAATGCATGCTGATTAGGTTTTGCATTCAAAAACTAACCGGCATTTCCATTTGTGTGTTTGTGTAAAGACCCGGAAATGGCTCCTACCAATAGACACTGTTACACCGCAGAGTTTAAACTCAAGGCGATCGGTCACGCAGTAGGACACGAGAATAGAGCCGCAGCGAGAGAGTTTAACATCAATGAATCAATGGTGAGGAAGTGGAGGAAGCAAGAGGATGTGCAGCGCCAAGTAAGTAAGACTAAACAGAGTTTATCTCCAATGGAAGATAAACTGCGTCATGAAAATACTAATACTTTATCTTGGAGAAAATAATAAAACAGCTGTTTATTCATTTTGGGAGTAAAAACAGAAAGCTGTTTTGTAATTGTTAATAAAGTTTGACTGAAGTATCTGACTGTTTTTTTTTTTTAACATTCGGTGTCGAGCCGCTCCTCCTCCAGGTCGAGAGGAGCCAGATGGGGTGGTTTGGGCATCTGGTCAGGATGCCCCCCGAGCGCCTCGCGGGTGAGGTGTTTTGGGCACGTCCCAGACCCAGAGGCAGACCCCGGACCCGCTGGAGAGACTGTCTCACAGCTGGCCGGGGAACGACTTGGGATCCTTCCAGGTGAGCTGGAGGATGCAGCCGGGGAGAGAGAGGCCTGGGCTGCCCGCTTGAGGCTGTTGCCCCGCGTCCCGACCCCGGAACAAGCGGAAGATGACGGAACAGAACGGAACATTCCCTTTAGCGCAGCACCAGTTAGTGAATGCGTAACGTAACCCCAGCTTTTACTGTAGCACCTTAAAATGCAGTGCGCCTTATAATGCGGAAAATACGGTTAATGAAACACTGAAGCTGTTACTGCACCAGGTGAAGAAATTACAGCTCCAAAGCTACTGAGAAAAAACCCTCACCATCCATGGGTTAAAATGAAATCTTAGGAAGCTGCAAAGTTGTGTTTGTATTCACTTTAGTGTGCAGCTCTTTTTCTGAAGGAGCTCTTCTTTCCAACCAGCTCATGAGTGCATACTTTCTCAACAAGTTGCTACAATGTCCTTCTCCGCCACAAGACACACACACACACTCACACACCCATAATATGTCTCAGAGAATGACAGCATGTGTGAAATACCATGGAAGAGAGATTTGCTTTGACCTGAAGGTCATCAACCGGAGGAGGTTTCATTAAATTTTAGAAGCCTGATGGGAACTAAAGTGTTAAATAAATCCTCTTTTAGAACTTTAAAGAAACATCTTCCTAAAAATAAAATGAATAAACTACTTATGAACTACTTAGGACGCTGCATCTGTCCGTCGTGGTAAAGAGAGAGCTGAGCCGAAAAGCAAAGCTCTCGATTTACAAGTCGATCTACGTTCCTACCCTCACCTATGGTCACCAGCTGTGGGTGGTGACCAAAAGAATGAGATCACGGATACAAGTGGCCGAAATGAGCTTCCTCCGCAGGGTGGCTGGGCTCTCACTCAGAGATCAGGTGAGGAGCTCTGCCATCCGGGAGGAGCTCGGTGTCGAGCCGCTCCTCCTCCAGGTCGAGAGGAGCCAGATGGGGTGGTTCGGGCATCTGGTCAGGATGCCCCCCGAGCGCCTCGCGGGCGAAGTGTTTTGGGCACGTCCCACCGGGAGGAGACCAAGGGGCAGATCCCGGACCCGCTGGAGACTATGTCTCACAGCTGGCCGGGGAACGACTTGGGATCCTTCCAGGTGAGCTGGAGGATGCAGCCGGGGAGAGAGAGGCCTGGGCTGCCCGCTTGAGGCTGTTGCCCCCGCGACCCGACCCCGGAACAAGCGGAAGATGACGGAACGGAACGGAACTACTTATGAAAAGGACATTTTTATAGAAAAAAAACAATCATTTTTGGATTTTTTCTACTTAATATATTTGAAGTGGTTTCCTATTAATGCATTTTTCAGTCATTTATGAGCTTTTCCATCCATTTTTGGATACTTTTCAAACACCATGTTGTTTTTAGCCATTGATTTTGTTCTCTGTTAACCCACATTCGAACATAAGTGAGAAATGTTTTGGTGCTGGTGCTCTGCTCATGCTTAGTCCCTCCCTTTAACAAGGAGTGCTATTTTTATTTAAAGGCATGTTGTTCTTAGCCATAGATTTTGTTCTCTGTTAACCCACATTCGAACATAAGTGAGAAATGTTTTGGTGCTGGTGCTCTGCTCATGCTTAGTCCCTCCCTTTAACAAGGAGTGCTATTTTTATGTAAAGGCACTAAAATAGGAATATTAAATTGTATGTGCTTACTTTACTAGCACAGTGCACTTTTGTATTTGCTAGCCTTAAGCAATATTCTTTCTGTAAAGTCTTGGTCTCTTTGTTGTTCTAACATAAGTTATCTGAATTCTAAACTAATAAATGTGGTGTTAAAATTTGTTTACATATAAACTCGTTTTATAGGCTACAACGAAGCAAACAGCTGGTACGACTGTGGGAAATGATTAAACACAAATACATAGATCATTCCTGAAACACATCTTTAACAGCTTAATTAGCAGAGATAACGATGTGCTCTCTCTGTGAACTCCTGTATTGTTGAACTGACATCAAACAATGTGTAACTTCAGGTCTGAACCTTTCTGTTCATCAGATAAATGGTGGAGAACACATGTAATGACACTGCCAACCTGTATACCTTCGCTATTATGTTGTCAATGGATTCATGAGGAATGTGAAACAAATATCTCAGGTTCTGCCCTAACCACAGCCCATCGTTCCAGCATGTCAGAGCACATCTCATCCTGGTTCATCAGTGTGTGTCTGTGCATGCTTGTGCATGTCTCTGCATCTATATTTGCATGTTTGATTTAGATGTTAAGCCCAGATAAGACGGGGCTTCTGTAAAGCTGTAGAACTAATGCCTCCATCACGTGGGGGCGCCTGCTTTTACTTGCAGACAACAGGTGAGTCACAGTAAAAAATCTAAAGGCAAACAATGAAAAAGATTTGCGTGCATGAGTTAGTGTGTTTTTATATGTGAGAATGTAGCCTGTGTGTGGTATTTATTCTGATTAGTCTAACATTTTTATTTTATTTTTGCTTGAAAGCATGACGTCCTGAAAATGTAACTATTTGTTTATCTTGCCATCCCAAATTTTGCTCTAATAATCTCCCATTGGGGTTTCACTCTTTGCTACCCCAACCATCATAATCTAAAATCAGTTTTAATCATAAAATTTATAATAAATACCTGCAATCGGTTTCTGAAAGAAAGGAATCTATACCTTAAAATCACCTGGTGACCGAAAAAATGAGATCCCGGGTACAAGTGGCCGAAATGAGCGTCCTCCGCAGGGTGGCTGGGCTCTCGCTCAGAGATCGGGTGAGGAGCTCTGCCATCCGGGAGGAGCTCGGTGTCGAGCCGTTCCTCCTCCAGGTCGAGAGGAGCCAGATAGGGTGGTTCGGGCATCTGGTCAGGATGCCCCCTGAGCGCCTCGCGGGCGGTGTGTTTCGGGCACGTCACACCGGGAAGAGACCAAGGGGCAGACCCCGGACCCGCTGGAGAGACTATGTCTCACAGCTGGCCGGGGAAAGACATGGGATGCTTCCGGGTGAGCTGGAGGATGCAGCCGGGGAGAGAGAGGCCTGGGCTGTCGTTTGAGGCTGTTGCCCCCGCGACCCGACCCCGGAACAAGCTGAAGATGACGGAACAGAACCTTGAAATTAGTGCAATGCATGAAATATACACATAAATTTAAACTATTACGGTTTAAAGATTCTAAGTAGAGAGAAAGGTTGGTTTGAAAGAGGGGTGAAGGAAGCCATCTTTGTGATGAAAGAGAGTCCCTCACTGAATTGGAGTGGAGGCGTTAGATACATTCTGCCCGGTATTTACAGCAGCCTTTTGAAGCCATGGCCTAAAGATGACACCTCGTGACCCAGTTTCACGCCTCTCGTTAGCAGGAATTTCTATTCACTAGGTTTTTAGCATTTTTATAATAAGGTCGTTTACTGGTCTGTTGCTACAATAGGAGCCATTCACGACCATCATAGGTAATCACAGGCTCATTGGTCGAGCCCTTTTACTATTTTTTTACCTTTTACTCAGGTTAGTATAAATAGATCCAGTTTCCAGTCCATTTCATTCAGATTGAAAATGATTTCCGGATGGAAGTCGAAACGTCTCGTTGAAGAATTAAACTGTCCAGAAGACTTTTTTTTTTACTTTTTTGAAACTTTTTCTACTATTACAGTTTAATACATTCAAATAGTTTCCAGATGTATTCAGATTTGTACAGAAAGAGGTTTTCCCTAGAAAAATGACTAATGAAGGTTAACTGCATTAAGCCCTCATGCTGCACCCTATCCACCACCATTCCTCCTGCCATCCCAGGGACCACCACCATGTCTTCTGCTGCCCTGTAGACCACCACCAACTCTCCTGCTGTTGCGGGCTCACCACCACAACTCCTGCTGCAGTTGCAGCGAGGACCACCACACCTTCTGCCAGGTCTACAGTAGGAACCTGTGCTGCCCCTTCAACAGAGGCCACAACCAGTCCTGGTACCTGCTCTCTCATTGGGGATTTTATTGTCTGCCATGTTTGCGTGGCTAACACAAGCCAGGAGCAGTTACCAAGTGTATTACCACCTCAGCACTCTCTCCAAAATCTCACTTCCAACAACGAAGACATGAAGATAGCTGGCGTGACCGGATAGGATTCAGCAGATAGGGTTAGATGGAAGAAACCGACTTGCTGTGGCGCCCCCTGAAGGGAAATGCCGAAAGGAGAAGAAGATTCTCTCCAACATCCATCTGCTTCCACCATCCTTGTTCATTCAAATACAAATAACTGAAAATTTTAGCAGTCTTAAACTTTAAAGAAAAACTTCCTCCATCTCATCCACAGCATCAGTAAGGTAAAGAAACTACATTATTTCTGGACCACTTCCTCTATTTTGGTGGGATTAAATTCAGCAGAATACGGCAACTTTCTGTAAAAAGGAATACTTGTTATAAAATTATTTAATTTAAATTAAAACAGAGAAGTAATGTTTAACTACTAAACAGGATCTGCAGAGCGAGAGTATACTCTGCGTACGTGAATGCCTTCTCTTTATTTGGTAATCCTCCCCTGCGCATGTCTGTATTTACTTTGAACTGGTATCCCCGATATGAAGGAGCAAGAAGTTAAGGATAAACTAAAGGCAGGAGAACTGAAAAGACAAACACGCACCTGTAAGAGTGAGGTGTGGAAAAGATTCAAATTTATTGTTCAAAATGCTACAGAAACTTGCGTTGGCTTCGCTGGATGTAGTCAATGTGGCGCTTTGCTTTCATATGAGAGCAAAAAGACTGGCACCTCGATGCTGAGCAGACATTTAAACAGCTGGACTGGCAAAAGTGATGATCGTCAAAGATCTATTTTATCATTTGTTTCAAAGACCGTCCCTCCTCTTCGCGCTAAGCAGGCCATCACAGACAAGTGCGTCAGGGGTCCTGTAGTGTGCTTTTTTTTTTCATTAAAAAACGTGTTCTTGAAAATGTTCCTATTTATAAATAACCCTCCCCCTCCCGATTCCTCACAAATAAAATATGACATTTCGGGCTTGTTTCGGGCTCGGGCCCGCAAATCAAGTTGATTGGTCGGGCTCGGGCCGGGTCAGGTTTTAATATCCGTGGGCTCGGGTCAGGCTGCATGTTTTAGGCCCAATCTAACCTCTGCACTTTAGCCGTACAAGATGACAACTTCACCAGTACACAACCTCAGCCAAACCATTCTCTGTTCATCACATTCTGGTTCACATAACCAAAAGGAACCACATACACCTCAGGTCACACCCAAACAATCCCACCTTAGAAGATCCCATACTCATAACGTCTCACATACCCCACTCACTACTATTAACTTTGCCTTTTAAATATTTACTCGCTAAGGAGCTTATCATTTATTATTAAAAATTTGATTTTAGATTAAAAAAACTGACCGTCTCGTTTTACCTGAATCCTGTGCTGGTGCAGAGGCATCGTCTATTCTCACTGATGCTTCACCATCAAGTTTTAGATTTTTTATTTTCCAACCAAAAAACTACAAAAAAGGTGGTGGTACAGCATCAAATGCACCTAATATGATTTCAACACGTCCAACTCACAAAAGAGGACACACCCTGGACCTGGTCGTTACCTCTGGCCTGTCTATTGGTGTGTCCTCTGTCATTGACCTTGAAGGTTACTATTTCAGACCTTCATCTATGGTCAAAGAGGATGCTTCAGGATTTAGTAGATTTAGTACCTTTTTCTGGCGGCCGGCTGGACAGTGCAGAGAAGGTCAGGTACATAACATAACAGCTGATGATGGAAGCCTGAAGTAGACCAGAGCGAGGCTGCTCTGTGGGGACAAGAAAATGGAGAAAAAATTAACTACAAAATAAACAAATTAATAAATAAAGAGAATTAAATAACTTGATTGCTCTCCCCCTTTGAATTAAAAAAAGATGCACATATTGTCTCCATGTTAATTACAATCTTATTTCCTCGGCGTTAAACTGACAGTATGTGAGATTTTTCAATGCGAGTCCGATCTGTCGCAACAAAACACCAGAATTATTTTTTTTTAATTTGGAAAAATTTCTTGGTTCAGTTTTTAAGAGGTTTGACAAATTACACATTATTTTTGTCTAAATAATTTAATGAGAAATCTTAATTCCTTTTTTCTCTGTACTACTTAACCAGTCAGGTTTGTGGGTGTGTTGGTGCCACTACTGGCTGGCTACGGGCTAGAGGCAGGTACACCCTTAATCAGGGCGCCAGTCTGTTGTGGGTCGATGTTTTTGCTCGAAAATTTATTTGTTCGAAAAAAAAAATCAATATAAATTTTTTCAGTTCCACTTCTATTTTTGACATTGTGAATTCTCGTGTCTTCTAACGTAGTTAGTTCCATGGGTGCAAGCAAGACACAGCTCAAATCGCATTCGAAACAGTGCAAAGCGCTTCGAATTAGCAAAGCTTGCTCAAATTCTTTTATACTCCTTTTTGGTACATGCATAAAAATGGACCCTCCAACCTCATTGTAAGGTTGAGGGGTGGGACCAAACCTGATCAGAACGAAAACACGTCTTGTTTACATTTGGCTTACATTTGCATCAGGGAGAACAAAATCTGTGACTCAGAACAAACTGGTGTTCAAATAGTGCCTGAAAACTGGACAGGAGAGCACATGAAGTATGAAAAAAAATGCATGAATAAAATGACTTTTGAAATATTATTTGTTGTGAGAATAATATTTAAACATGACAAAAACCTTTATAAATCCCTCACTGAATCGGAGTGGAGGCGTTAGATACATTCTGCCCGAGATTTACTGCAGCATTCTGAAGCCTTCGACCAAAGAGGACACCTCGTGACCCAGATTCACGCCTCTCGTTAGCAGGAATTTCTATTCACTAGGTTTTTAGCATTATTACAATAGGGATCGTCCACTGGTCTGTGGTTACAATAGGAGCCATTCACGGCCATCATAGGTAACACAAGCTCATTGGTCGAGCCGTGCCTTACTATTTTTTCAGTCCAGTTTTCAGATTGAAAATGATTTCCGGATGGAAGTCAAAACGTCTCAATCAAGAATTAAACTGTCCAGAAGACTTTTTTAAAACTTTTTCTCCAATGGATCACTCCTGGATGAATGAGGGACTACACGGAACTATGACAAAAACCTCCAAAAAATTTAGTGGACATGATATCCTTCATTTGCCTGGTTTTTGAAACTATTTCATTTTTGCTCAGTGAAACAACCTGATCATGTGTTTAAAGGCCGAATTCTTTCTACGTGTGGTTGAGTATTTAAGGGTTCAACTATAAATTATGTTTAAATTCTTAATAGCAGCCATCAGATAAATTCCTCCCCTTTTCGTGTAAATCAGTGCTTATTCAGTCTGCTGTGTGTGAGTCCATTATTTTATCCACTTACTCTGCTTGACGCACGGTGTGATGGCGATGAAGGACATGAGGCCGCAGAGGCTGAGGTTGATCCACAGCAGAACTTTATTAAAGTGGCAGGCGATGGGGTGGGTGTAGTACTTGTACATGAAGGTGAAGGCCATGGTTGCGATGGTGTAGAAGAAAAGGGTGGCGCATGTCACCGCCAAATACCATCGCTTGTTTTCTGCTGCTCCCGTTAACCTGATGACAAAAACACTTTTGTCACCGATAATCACTCAATGTACCTTATTTGTCCATTTCTTTTCTTTTTTTTCTTTTTTTTTTACAGTTTGTACTGTAAAGTGAAATATTTTCTAAATTTAGGTTATGTCCTGGTCCCTGCTCGTTCATGTGTTTTTATTTAAAAACATTTTGTTGTGGCTCCCTAAACCACCACCAGAGGGAGCCAGGGACCATCTCACCTTTCCCCCAATTCTCCCTGATTTGGACCACCTGCGCCTAATCTCTCTGCTGCCTATTTAAAGGCAGCCTCACCAGCATTCCTCGTCGGGTCTTCATGCCTTCCAGCCCTGGCTGACTCCCGACCCAGTGGATATCCTTTGGGACTGAGATTGACTGTTTGATAACCATTTTGATCCCTTTTGACATCTGTTTCTTTGCTTACAGATTTGCTGATCCTCGGTTAAATAAATCTTGTTTGATGTCCTGCATTTGGGTCTTCCTGCTTCCACATCACAACACATTTGGTCAGTTTTGATGCACTATTTTTCTTTTCCCATGTTTACTCAAAGTCATCGTTTACTTTTCACACCGTCTCACACCCTCAATTACAGTGGAAAATGAGGACATAGCATTTATTTCAATATTAAAAATGATGTACAAGTTGACAGCCCGTACCAAGTGCTCTGAGACTCCGTACCCCCGAAGTACCCTCCACCCACAGGAGTCCCCGAGCAACACGTTCAAATGCCTTCTCCAGATTCACAAATGGTTGCGCAAACTCCCATGACCCCTCCAACATCCTGAAGAGCTAGTCCATCGTTCCATGTCCGGGATGGAAAGCCCACTGTTACTCTTCAATCTGAGACTCGACAATCCGATGAACCACCAGTGCCTCGCTGATGAGGTGTTTCGGGCACGTCCCATCAGGAGGATACTAAGAGGCAGACCCCGGACCCGCTGGAGAGACTATGTCTCACAGCTGAATGGGGAACGACTCGGGATCTTTCTGGGTGACCCGGCCCCGGATAAGCGGAAGACGACAGAACGAAATGTACAAGTTGTGAGAACATTTTTTCTGATTCAATCATTTTTCAACATATCACCATGTTGTTTTCATTGGTCACCCAATGTGAACATGCTTCTTTCTTCACCTGATGTGTACGGCAACTACACAATACCTCCAAAAGAACATTAAAAAGAACCAACAAGAGGAATAGGTTGTAACCAAAATAGTAGCCAGCAAAAATAATGACAGTGAGTCAATGCCAAGGGTCCGAACAATACGCCTACACCTGCCCTATATTACAAAGTAATATTAAAATTAATAATAAAAAGTTGAGGTCTATCTGATAACAAGGTTAAAGCAGTCATTTGTGTAAGGTTTATATGGTAATTTTTTAAATCTCAATCTTTGGGACAATGACCTTTGGTCGCATAACCCTTGAAAAAACAACTTATTAATTTATAGTTGATAGTGAATAACTGGTGACCTCAGGATCGGATCTCTGCTTTTTGCGGATGATGTGGTCCTGATTGGCTTCATCGGACCGTGATCTCCAGCTCTCGCTGGATCGATTTGCTGCCGAGTGTGAAGCGGCCAGGATGAGAATTAACGCCTACAAATCCGAGACCATGGTCCTCGCCCGGAAAAGGGTGGAATGCCCCGTGCGGGTCAGGGACAGGGATCTGCCCCAAGTGGAGGAGTTTAAGTTTCTCGGGGTCTTGTTCACGAGTGGGGGAAGGATGGCGCGGGAGATCGACAGGCGGATCGGTGCGGCATCAGCAATAACTAGGACGCTGCATCGGTCCGTCGTGGTAAAGAGAGAGCTGAGCCGAAAAGCAAAGCTCTCGATTTACAAGTCGATCTACGTTCCTACCCTCGCCTATGGTCACCAGCTGTGGGTGGTGACCGAGAGAATGAGATTTCGGATACAAGTGACCGAAATGAGCTTCCTCCACAGGGTGGCTGGGCTCTCACTCAGAGATCGGGTGAGGAGCTCTGCCATCCGGGAGGAGCTCGGTGCCGAGCCGCTCCTCCTCTAGGTAGAGAGGAGCCAGATGGGGTGGCTCGGGCATCTGATCAGGATGCCCCCCGAGCGCCTCGCGAGCGCCTCGCGAGGTGTTTCGGGCACGTCTCTCTGGGAGGAGACCAAGGGGCAGACCCCGGACCCGCTGGAGAGACTATGTCTCACAGCTGGCCGGGGAACGACTCAGGATCCTTCCGGGTGAGCTGGAGGATGCAGCCGGGGTGAGAGAAGCCTGGGCTACCCGTTTGAGACTGTTGCCCCTGCGACCCAACCCCGGAACAAGCGGAAGATGACGGAACGGAAAGTGAATAACTGTGATTAATTTCATAAAAGTCCTTTAGCTGTGGCAGGGTACACCTTGGGCAGGTCACCAGTCTGCTGCAGGATTATGACACAGGCACAAAACCCTACAGTGTCTTCTGGTGTAAATTTTGTATTAACCAATGTTTTTGACGAGCAGGAAAAAACCAAAGCACTTTGGAGAGAAGCCACACATACACACACGGAGAGAAAACACTCCTCACACAAAGACCTCTGACCTTATTTCAGCTGGAGTTCAGAGCAGTGCTAATCAGTGTGCTAATTTTAAGTTTTCTACGTTTCAGACCTCAAACTGAGAAAATGGGATAAGATAATCCTCTGGAATGTAGAATATGAGAATTACCTGTCTACCAACTGTGATTTTTTTTTTGTTTCTGGGTGTTAGACCAGCCTGCCTGCTGTCAGAAACCATTCTCTTCACGACTGCCTGACATTTCATACATTGCAACTTCAAAACTACAAATCCTGCATAAAAAAAAAACTTGAATTGTTCGCATTCCACAAAATTAATCTCATCAAATCCAAAATGAGCAAAAGTTTGCTGTAAAACCTTGTGATTTTAAGCAGATGGCGTTCATCCATTTCTTAATAAGACTTTCCAGCTTTGGTTTGATTGTGTAGCAAAAAAAATAACATGGAAATTTCAAAGAACATGTTTAAACCATGCAAAAGAGGTAAATAATTCTAGGCTGTGGAACAATAAACATCCCTTTTATCAGACTTTGACAAGATTTCTAAAAATGTAAGTTTTATCAATCTGAGTATGTGATTTATTTTTTTTTAAAATAACGCAGAAGTAGTTATTTTAGAAAATGAGAGGAAGCTCGTATTATTTTTGAAGGAATATGTATATTTTCTTATTGCTTGTATTTCTTTTGGAGAATTTTATGAATGGGAAAAATCTAAACATCTGGATGATGTAAATCACATCTGGATTAGGGATGACAGATTAAATGAGGGAAGAAAAACTAACCACAGCCAGACATATGGGAAAATACGTTTTTAAAAAAGCAGCTTCAACATGAGGAAACTAAACCATAAATATACCTCATTAAGTGTTTTGTTGCTATTTTTATTTGAATTAAATGATGAATATAGAATTTAATATCTTATTACACTCTTGGAGATTATGTATGAGACCCTAAACCATGGAATTGATTCTAAGCTCACCATGCCAGCATATGTCTTGTGTTTACGGTGGCTCAATGGGTAGAGCGTTTGCCTGTGGACTGGAAGTTAACCGGAAGTTTGCAGGTCCACATCCCACTGAGTTCACATCTAGGGTCCTTGGAGAAGACACCTAACCCCTCATTTCTCCCACCATTGGCGCCATCATAGGTGGCAGCCTGCTGCGGTGTAATGCAGCACATAAATTTCCCGGTAAGGGATTAATAAAGTATAATAAAATTTAAATACATATTAAATTCTAGGTTAATTTTTACAAGCTGATCAATGTAACTAAGAAAATCTGATGAAAATCTGGACTTAAATTTCTGATCAATAGTCTAAACAATAATGTTCGTGTTTGACACATAGAGTTAAAAAAAAAAAAAAAAAAAAGAAGCTTTTGTTTCCACACATGAACGTTTCTTTGCTTGAACAGATGATAATTATTGTAATCGTTCTACCGCCATTATTTTTTTAATTTTATTTTAATATACTTTAGTAATCCATTACCGGAAAATTTGTGTGCTGCATTACACCGCAGCAGGCTGCCACCTATGACGGCACATATGGTGGGAGAAATGAGGGGTTACATGTCTTCTCCAAGGACCCTAGACATGACCTAGACTCAGTGGGATGCGAACTCGCGAACTTCCAGTCTGCGGCGTTCCTACCCTCACCTATGGTCACCAGCTGTGGGTGGTGAGCGAAAGAATGAGATCGTAGATACAACCTGCCGAAATGAGCTTCCTCCGCAGGGTGGCTGGGCTCTCACTCAGAGATCGGGTGAGGAGCTCAGTGTCGAGCCGCTCCTCCTCCAGGTCGAGAGGAGCCAGATGGGGTGGTTCGGACATCTGGTCAGGATGCCCCCAAGCGCCTCGCGGACGAGGTGTTTTGGGCATGTCCCACAGGGAGTAGACCAAGAGGTAGACCCTGGACCCGCTGGAGAGACTATGTCCCACAGCTGGCCGGGGAACGACTTGGGATCCTTCCAGGTGAGCTGAAGGATGCAGCCGGTGAGAGAGGCCTGGGCTTCCCGTTTGAGGCTGTTGCCTCCGCGACCCGACCTCAGAACAAGCGAAAGATGACTGAACTGCTGTTCCTTTTCTGTTTTCAGTGTTTCTACCAGATGTTGGAGCAAACAGAGGACGGAAGTGAAAGAGCACCTTTATATATTCAAACCATTTTGAGAGGTAAGGTCTTTCCATTCCAATTTACACCAACTGGGTTTAAAAATTCTTCCCACATATGCAAGAAACCAATCACCACCATTAAAAACACTGTTTGTGTGGTTTACTTAATACAAACTCCAATTTTCAGTGATTTTATGTAACCTAACTCACCAGTTCTTGTTCCAGGTGTGAGCGAAAGCCGTGATGAGAATGAGTTGGATGAGGATGAAGGCGAACCCTCCCACCACACCAACATAATGCCAAGCTGTAGGAGAAGAGGAGAGAGGGATTACCCAATGATTTATTCTAGGGAAGTGATAAAATCTTATACAAACGAGGAAGAAAAATAAATTAGAGCAATCATAGGATCATAAATCCCATCTGATATCAGTGGGTTACCACAGCAAAGTGAAAACACTGCTCAGATTTATGGAGAAATAATTCATCCCTGCAGCAGGATGGATGGAACACAGGATGCTGCTGTCCTCTACGGGTACGCAGTAGGAAGTGCACTCATGTAATAACTGCTTATAACTATGTATGTGTGTGTATGTGTGTGTGTATGATGGGATGGAGGGTGCTCACCATGCAGGAAGGACTCTGTAGGGATGAAGAAGGCTGCCGTGCACATCCCCAGCAGGGTGATAAACTTCAGAAACCAGAAGCTACAAAAAAAGTCAAGCAGACAGTTATTCAGTCACACATTTTGTCTTTAGTGAAACTTTTTTTTTAATACTTAAAAGTTTAAGAAACCCTTATTGTCCCAAAAAAGGAAGGGATTTGTTCTGAATTATCATCACATAAAACAAGTATTGATAAAAAAAAAATACTTAAATACATAAAATAGTTTAGTTTTTAACAAGAAAAAAAGAATGCCATTTACAGAGGCGGATCTAGGATTTTCTAAAGGGGGGCGAGGGGTCTGAGGTCATTGACATAGCCAGTATAGAGAAGGCTGAGGGTATCCCCCCAGAACATTTTGAAAAATAACAGACATTCGCTACCCCTGCAAGGGGATAGCTTGACTAGTGCCCTTTCCTTTCTTCTTTTTTTGGAGCCCCCGCCCCGGATCCACCCTTGATTTTGTACAACTTTTATGTTTAAGTTTTATGCTTTCTCATTGATTTCTTGCTTAAATTCCCAACTTGCTCAAAGTCAAAGTCTGAATTTGATTCAATCTTGTCAAGAGAGTAGTCTGCCCCCCCCCCCCCCCCCTCCTGTCTGTGTGTGTGCAACAAGTCACACCTGAAACTCATCTACTCATCTGCTGGAGCATAAATGGATCAGTTTTTGACACACTCTTCGCGAGATTGTTTGTTTATCATGCTTGACCTGTTTTCCAGTTTTTTGGCTCCAGCTCCTACATCAGAACCTGCTTAGTTTATCTGTTTTTGTCTTCTTTATTTGGACTTTTTTTAATCAATCTAATAAATCTGCTTGTGATTTTTTTCATCTGAGCCTGTCTGTTCTGTCATGGGTATATTTTTGGCCTCAGCTCTTCATTATGACAAATCAATTGATTTCTTCTCAAATCAACTTTATTAGTTTCTAGATGTCTCAAAATTCAAATTTTTTTTTGCTATGTAAATTTTTCCATTTTGTATGTATCAGCATCATATTTGTAATTTTTTCTACAACTTTAGTGCACAAATACAAATTTGAATGAAATGGCAACTCTTTTTGGGGCCACTTCAGATCAGAGAACACGAGGAGTTCAGTCATTTTGTCGTCGTAATGAAAGCAAACGTTCCTCTAAAACCAGTCTCTAGTGGATCCTGTTCTTTTTTCCAAGTTTATCAGGGTCCTGGGCCACACACTGACCCACCTAAATGTCTAACAAGGACTGACCCTAACAAAGACCCTGAAATCTTCACTGACGTACAGATTACCATCTTATTTCAGAGAGTAGCAGCAAGTTAGCCCGTCAAATCTTAATCTGAGCCACGTCACAGCATTTAATCTTCTTAAGAGCGTGGAAAGTGCAAAACCAAGGAACATCATATACGAGAAGGGGGAGGGAGACACTGTCTTGTTCCAAACAGATGTTTGTTTTAAAGAGAAAGGAGTTCTGATATTCTGATAGGAGAGAGGGTCTTTTGGGAACATTTTCAAAGTTTGAATTTTTTAACTGACCCATTATGTATGAGCGCTCTGAAGTCCTGACTGGATTTCACGTCGATGAGAAAGATTGCCATCATCAGGTAGAAGCACGAAGTACCAAAGCAGACTCTGTAAACAGCCGAGTAGCCCACCAGCATCTCACAGTGGCCCCCACCGTGTGCCTGGTCGCACACCACGTTGAAGAAAGGCACCTGAAACACACACACATACACACACAGCATTTAGGTACAACTTCACACTGCTATATGTTCTGTTCTGTTCCATCGTCTTCCGCTTATCCTGGGCTTATCGATAGAATTTTTTTTTTCAGTCAGTTTATTCTATCAGTTACCAATACATTTCATTACAGGACTGTGAAATTTAAAAGCAAGCATGATTGTGAACGGAAAAATGTAAGTTTGCGTCAATGTAAAACAAGAAAAAAAACACACCCTCCAAAACAAGACTATTAATAAGGAGGATCGGATAGAGACACAAAAAAAAAAGATGTGGGGGGGAAGAAAAAAAAAGAGAGGAGGGAAGAGGTGGAGGAAAAGCTGGAGAGGTGGAGGTTTGCACTAGAAAGAAGAGGAATGAAGATTAGTCAGAGTAAAACAGAGTACATGTGTGTGAATGAGAGGGATCCAAATGGAAAAGTGAGGTTACAGGGAGAAGAGATAAAGAAGGTGGAAGATTTTAAGTATCTAGGATCAACAGTCCAGAGCAATGGAGAGTGTGGAAAAGAGGTGAAGATTCGTGTGCAGGCAGCCTAGAACAGGTGGAGAAAAGTATCAGGTGTGGCGTGTGACAGAAGAGTTTCAGCTAAAATGAAAGGAAAAGTGTACAAAACCATGGTGAGACCGGCCATGCTGATTGGTCTAGAGACAGTGGCACTGAGGAAAAGACAGGAAGCAGAGATGGAGGTAGCAGAGATGAAGATGCTGAGGATCTCTCTGGGAGTGACCAGGATGGACAGGATTAGAAATGAGTACATCAGAGGAACAGCACATGTTAGAGGTTTTAAAGTCAGAGAGGCCAGACTGAGATGGTTTGGACATGTGCAGAGGAGAGAGAGAGAGTACATCAGAAGAAGGATGCTGGATTTGGAACCACCAGGAAAGAGGACTAGAGGAAGACCAAAGAGGAGGATCATGGATACAGTGAAGGAAGACATGAAGATAGGTGGTGTGACCAAAGAGGATGCAGGAGATAGGGTTAGATGGAAGAAACTGACTTGCTGTGGCGACCCCTGAAGGGAAATGCTGAAAGAAGAAGAAGAAATGTGGTGCAAAGAGCCTCCATACTACTCACAACCGAATCTAAAAACATTGAAAGATGAACATCTTCCATTTAAAATCCATGTCTCAGAAGTAGATTTTGTCTGGATAAACATGTTAGTAGAAGATAATGTTGTAGAAGATCCTGATAAATCTGATGACGTGTTCATTTTTATTCAATCAATCCAAAGATCTTAGGTGTTTCAGTCATTACCGAGGTGAGAGACTAAATCCACGCCACACGTCACCAGTCCATCTCAGGGCCACAAAAAAAGACATACACACATACACAGTTATACTGACATTGGGAGGGAGAGCAGTACCCGAGTGGAACGAATAGTGAATAAGCGCATGCTCTAAGACACTTCCTATTTATGGTCAAACGTAAATGCCAGCTTTCAGACAGCTGGCTCAGAAGGACAACTGTGGCAAAATGATCTGCCGCAAGTGTTGTGCCTGCCTGCACCCTCGTGTGGACAACTGCTGCAAGAAGTAATGCGGGTACACTAACTATCTCCGCTCCACAAAGAAGTCAAAGTAAACAGTTTGTCTGGATTGACTCCAAATAAAAATTGAGTTCAAATAAAAAATTGGTCATGGTAAAGTTGTTTGAACAATATCAAAATGGGACTGTTTTAAATTTATCAAACATTCATAAAATAATCAGAAACCACTTCAGGAACGTTTTTTTTTTTTTTTTTTTAGAAAATGTGCGAATAATATTCCAATATTGGAAGAAACCTAAGAAAAAAAAGTTTATTTGGTGGATAACCCCCTTAAATGCAACCTAAAAATGCAATCTGTTATTGAAACTGCAAGGAGCCAAGAATGGATCCAAGAGGAACACCAAAAAATGCCAAAACTGCATTTCAAGCTCTCCCTGTTCACCTAGTTCACCTAAATTATACATGCAGAATAAACACAAGAGGTGTGTTTGCATGCTTTGTAAAGAATTTAATTTTGCTCAACAACATTAAACCTAAAGATTTATTCATTTGGTAATTCCACACCGTGTTGATCGGTAAACTCGACAACACAAAATTTATTTCTGAGAGAAGAAATACAACCAGAGTCCTTGACCTACTAGATCTCTTCTAAGATGGAACAAACAATGTTGTAAAAATAATCATTTACTCACATTTTCCCTGACGAGCTCGGAGACGGTGCGGGACAGCATGAGGCAGGAGACGGCGCAGGTCATGATGTGGAAGAGAGTGTACATGATTCGGGTACTAGTGGAGGATTTAACTGGAGGACAGAAGGCACAGCAGAGCGAGCAGGGCGCCGGTCCACAGCAGCAACACATCTGTACAGGAGACAGAGGCAAGTTTAACATTTAGACAAGAACCAGAACGACACCCCTTCCCACCCCAAAAAAAAGGAGAAAATTAAAGTCAAACTTCATGTCAGATACTTTTTTATGTCTCCAAACAGAATGTGGAGAAGTCATTATGCACTCAAGAGTCTGGTTATAAATCCGTAACACTTTTGTGAAGTCGTTAAATTTTAAAAAAGTGAAGGGATTTTATTGAAACTGCCTACAGTTATTCAGTACTAACTATAGATGAACCACTTAGGTTTTTGTGTTTATGCAACTGAAGATCAAGGTCACAAAGGTTGAGGTCACAAATTCTTGGGAAAGCGATTTTTCTTAAACCAAGAACTTTTAGTGAAACTGCCTACAATGACTCAATACCCAACTTTTAGCTGTGTTTTTACACATTCTTCTTTTTTTTTGTTGTTTTTGTACTTTTTTCAATCTGCAAAGTAAAGCCTGTTGACACCAATTTTTTTTGGGATATTAGGCTACATAACTAAAATTGAATTCAACTGAATACCAACTATAGTTGAACTGATAAGGTTTGTGACAGTTTTTTGTCAAATGAGTGAGCTCGAGCTTCCTTTTCGTGTTGGTTAGATTTAGTAAAGCTTATGAATAACCCTCTTTAGTGAATGAAAAATGAATTATAATCATGACCAATCCAATCAAATTAAGCATTTAAAGAAACAGTATTACGTTCATTTTATTGCTGAATTAAACAAAACAAAACACAATGAATACTATTCTGTCTTTTTATCATCTATGAACTTTTCGACCTCTGCTGTAAATTGATTTAAGGGGAGACGGTGGCCGCGTGGTTAGAGCGTTCGCCCGCGGACCGGAAGGTCGCGGGTTTGCGTCCCACGGAGAGCTCGTCTAGGGTCCTTGGAGAAAACACCTAACCCCCGCTTCTCCCACCATTGGCGCCGTTGAAGGGTAGCCTGCTGTGGTGTAAGGAGTGCAGCAAACAAATTTCCCCGGTGACATAGAGTAATTAATTTATATTTAAATTAAATAAAAATATTTTTGAGAAACATAGTAAATCATGTACAGTGCACATGCACTCTCACACACAGACACATACTGTCTCGAAGTCTTCATTTCTTCTTTTGGATATTAGTTGGCAGAGATGCCAAGTTTTTGGCTTCTCAAAAAGGGAGGTTTTGAGGCGGGGCCAAAAGGGGGAGGGGCTATGACATAACACGACGTCAAATCTGCCAATGGACAACACCCGCCATGACGGTTGGCATAAAACAAACCGTTCAAAACACGAGAAAGCAGCTGGAAATTGTGCGTCTTACGTGTGTTGCCACCTAGCATTATGTATCAGTACGAAAAGGAATTACCACCAAGAATACACTCCTGTACTGCTTGTTCACGCTTTGTTTTGCAGCTCACACACATAAACTATCACGTGACCAAAGTTCCCGGATGTCCGACTTCTTCCATACATTCACCAAAAACAATACTGGCAATAGACCATGCAGATCGCTACTAGAGGCTTTCAGATGCAGCAGCAGGAGATGCCATGTGCTTAGCCTCATCATACCTAATCATGTTCATGGAATGCACTAGAGTGTTCATCATGCGGGAGCTTATTTCTTCCCAAAGGACAACTAAGACAAGAACCCAGTGGGATTTGAACCGGCAAACTTCCGGTCTAAGGGCGAACATTCTACCACTGAGCTATCGCCTCCTTCTATGTGAATAAAGATTGATTTGAAAGCCATCTTTTTTGGCTTTTTTCTGGCCTCGATGGAAACCTTGGGATGTGTCAAGTTCCTATTGGCTCTTTTATTTTGTAAATCTGCACCAATTGGTTGTCAATTGCGATTTCACAGGCCTAGGTAGAGGTCTCCGAGTGCTTTTCTACTTTCAACTGTTAAACTTATTTAGATTAAAAGCCCATCTTAAAGAATTCTAAATAATTACAAACATGATAAGTTCATGTCGAGAATGGGATTCCAGCTGTTCTGTGGATTCCCGTTAATTAATAAAAAAAAAATTTTAATATACTTTATTAATCCCTGACCTGGAAATTTGTGTGCTGCACTACACCGCAGCAGGCTGCCACCTATGGCAGCCCCAATGGTGGGAGAAATCTCTCACCATTAAATCTCCACTATAAAAAAAAAAACAATGTTAGATTTAACAGTAGTTTGGTTGTACCCCTCTCGTCTGCTCGCTGTCTCGATGGGACTAGTTCAGTTCACGACCATCATGTTACACTTCCAGCATTTTGGCTGCAGGTGCCTTTGTTTACTTATTCCGATTGTTTTCGTCATTGCTTTCAGTTAAGACACATATTTAATCCTCCCCAGGAATCAACAAAAAAATTTAGGGGCCAAGTGTTACGTTCTGACCACTCTGAGGTCCACAAGAAGCAAACCTGACAATACAAGTGGATTGCACATCCTCAAATAACCTACATAATGTTTGGTGGTTTAAAAAGTTGGAGGGAGATTAATCTAATGAGTTCAACCACTTATGCTTGGTTCCAAGTCTGCTGAATCACATCTGGAGACAATCCCAGAAACACTGACCCTGAACTAAATCTTAGGAAGTAAAAAAAAACCTGCAGACAAATCTGTCTGAAGCCTCTGCAGATCTCTGTCTGATTTATGAAGGTCACGGTGGGATGGGTGGGATGGGCGGGATGGGAGTGGTCCACTTAACGGACCCAGACATGTGTCGTTGCATTTTATCCTCCTCATTGATTTGCAACATCTGGGGCAATCCTGAACTTATTCAGCTGGATGAATTCATGACGTAAAGTGAATCTCCAATATATTCTAACTCATCACGTGCGAGTCATAATCTGAAGGATGATACAGAGGAGATTATCTAGCATCTTAGTGCTGAAGGAAAGACTGAATAAAAATAGATTATTAATCCCACATGGAAATGATTTGGTCCTGAGAAATGTGCATGAGTGGACAAGTGGATCAAAACCTGGTTATGGGATTAATAAACATAAGATATGTTCATTTTAATTCTCCTCGTTTTCTAATCATTGTCGGAATTCATTGCAGTCTGCTTTCTGGATTTATTTGGAAATAAAAATCTGTAATTCCGGTAATTAAAGTTAATTCATTGATTAATTCACTTCCTTACGTTCCCCAAAAAACACGGATTTCCCTTTTTAAATATTATACTACGATAATAATATAAAAGAATTTGCACATGCCATGCTTTCATGGTGTGTTTTTGTGGGTTCACACAAAAGGAGCGAGAGGAGGGGGGAATTCACTGCATCAAAAACAAACAGAAACTGAATAAATGTGTTCATAAACTTGTTGCAGCAAGTATTTTATTTTTGAGCTAAAAAGACCCTCTTTTTAATCAAAAACGTGACAAAAATCTTAAAGGTTTATGGTATTTTCTAAAATAAGGTTGGGGTTCGAGTCCCGAAATGGGACGAGGCTTGAAACACTGGCCTTTCTGTGCAGAGTTTGTATGTTCTCACCGTGCGTGGGTCTCCTTCTAACCTCCAAAAACATGCATGTTCGGTTAATTGGTCACTGTGAGAGTGCTCTTAGGAATGTATGTGTGAATGGTTTTCAGTGTGTGTGGTCCTGCAACAGACTGGTGACCTGTTTGGGGTGTACCCTGCCTCTCGCCTGAAATCGGCCAGGATAGGCTTCGGTACCACCTGTGATCCCATTAGGGATAAGTAGCTCAGAAGATGAAACGATATTTAGTAATACATTTCCAAACATCATTCCATGCATAAATATATGGCTACACACACTAGTCTAACTCATAGACCACCAAATACCACTGAGGCATTTGGTGGTCAGAGGTATTTGGTGGGCTAGGGTCTAGGGTCCTTGGAGAAGACACCTAAACCTCTGTTTCTCCCAGTGCAGCACACAAATTTCTGGGGAGGGATGGATAGAGTGAGTAAAAAAAAAAAAAAATGAATAGAGGATGGGAATTCGCGCCTCCAAATCCGAGACCATGGTCCTCGCCCGGACCCTGTCCCGGACCCTGTCCCTGCGGGTCAGGGACAGGGTCCTGCTCCAAGTGGAGGAGTTTAAGTATCTTTATGTTTTCTTCACGAGTGAGGGAAATATGGAGTGGTAGATCGATAGGCGGATCGGTGTGGCGTCACCAATAACTGCTGCATCGGTCCGTCGTGGTAAAGAGAGAGCTGAGCCGAAAAGCAAAGCTCTCCATTTACAAGTCGATCTACGTTCCTACCCTCACCATGGTAACCAGCTGTGGGTGGTGACCGAAAGAGTGAGATCACGGATACAAGCGGCCGAAATGAGCTTCCTCCGCAGGGTGGCTGGGCTCTCACTCAGAGATCAGGTGAGGGGCTCTGCCATCCGGGAGGAGCTCGGTGTCGAGCTGCTCCTTCTCCAGATCGAGAGGAGCCAGATGGGGTGGTTCAGGCACCTGGTCAGGATGTCCCCCGAGTGCCTGGCAGGTGAGGTGTTTTGGGCACGTCCCACCAGGAGGAGACCAAGGGGCAGACCCCGGACCAGCTGGAGAGACTATGTCTCACAGCTGGCCGGGAAACGACTTGGGATCCTTCCAGGTGAGCTAGAGGATGCAGCCGGGGAGAGAGAGGCCTGGACTGCCCATCTGAGGCTGTTGCCCCCAGGTCCCGGCCCCAGATGAGCGGAAGATGACGGAACGGAACAGAACAGATTTTGAAAATGTAATAGAAGATTTCAATGTTTAAAAGTTTTGTGAATGATTGATTTATTTCTGATTTTGGAAATTAATCTATTTCTTTTAAAACGTCACCGTTTTCTTTTTTTAACGTTTTTCTGTTTGACCTAAAAACAACTTCAAAAATAAATGAAACTTTCAGATTTTTTTGTTGCACCATCTTTTATCTAAACAGGTGTTTACACTGTGGCCTAGTTGAAGGCTCATCACGCAGGATTATTGCTGCCAGAGAGAAGTTATTACACGGAGAGAAAGAGATTATCAGCATAGACACAGAATAATCACTTAGATTTAAAAATAGCCGAGTAATAAAATGGGTTAGACAATGTACCTGGGTCAGATCGGACAGCACTGGAAAAATTAAACCTACAGTTCTCCTTTTTCTGCCTGTAAAGTTTTATTTTATGATTCATTTTTGTGCATCAGAAATCTTTGTAATTTATTTTGTGAAGACAAACATATAAAATATTCAATGGGGGGGAGACGGTAGCTCAGTGGTTAGAGCGTTCGCACACAAACTGGAACTTAACCGGAAAGTTGTAGGTCCGGATCCCACTTAGTTCAAGTATAGGGTCCTTGGATAAGAGACACCAAACTCCCTGTTTCTCCCACTTTGGTGCCATCATAGGTGGCAGCCTGCTGCGGTGAAATGCAGCACATAAATTTCCCGATCAGGGATTAATAAAGTAGTGTATTAAAATAAAAATCTTAAACGAGCCCTTCTTGTTTTGCAGTGGACACCATTTCCACACACGTCTCTTCTTCGTATTCTGGAAGCTAATCCGAGAGCTAATTCTACGTGAATCATAGACTTAATCTCAGCATGGATCTAAATTTATTCTTCATCAGACTGTGAAAATCCAACAGTAGTGTTGTCTTCGCGGCCGTACAGTGGTCATCACAGGGGTCTCACAGCATAAAATTCAGGGTTCGAGTCCCAGGGTGGGACAAGGCTTGGAACACTGGCCTTTCTGTGTGGAGTTTACATGTTCTCCCCGTGTACGTGTTGGTTTTCAACAGGTAACCTATTTTCCTCCCACCGTCCAAAAACATACATGTTAGGTTGATTGGCCGCTACAAAATGCCCCTAGAAATGAGTGTGTGTGGATGGCTGTATGTGTGTGGCCTCATGACAGATTGGTGACCTGTTCGAGGGTGCACCCTGCCCCTAAATCAGGCAGGCTCTAGCACCCCGGCGTTCGATGGAATGGGTGGTCAAAAAGTGTGCAGTTGAAAGTTTTGGTGGCATTTAATTCAGCCTAATATTTTTTCTGGGTTTTTTTTTGTTTTTTAATCGTACTATATTGATCCCTCAATGGAAAAATTACTTTGCTGCATTGCACCTCAGCAGGCAGCCACGATAGTCTAAATGGTGGGAGATATGAAGGTTATGTGTATGCTCCAGGGACACTTAGACTGAGACCCAGTAGGAATCAAACCGGCTTCTCACGTTTCATTTTACATTTTACCACTGAGCCAATGCCTCCTCTGATGGGTAGTATATGAGCGTAATCTCCCTCTTGTTTGGTAATAAATATAAAACTTTACAGATCAAGGAACAAGATATACTAAAGCAGTTTCTCAGCAAAATAAACTCTCATATCTATCTTTACATAATAAAATAGAAACTTTTTTTGTCTGAAATTTTCCTTCAACAGGGCTCACAGGGTACACAAACAAGCAGACAAATCTGATTCTGCCTAATTTTGTATTTAAAAGTTTCACTCTGACACTTTCCTCCTGATCTTTCAACCACTCAATCCAATTTTGTATGACTTAATTTTAAAAAAAAAAGAAAAAAGAAAGTCCGGAATGCTATTTTAGGCACTATGACAATACTATGACAACAAGAGGGAGACAGTGGCTCAGTGGTTAGAGCGTTCGCCCGCGGACTGGAAGTTTGTGGGTTTGCATCCCACTGAATGCATGTCTAGGGTCCTTGCAGAAGACAGCTAGCCCCTGTTTCTCCCACCGTTGGCACCATCATGGCAGCCTACTGCGGTATAGGAGTGCAGCACACAAATTTACCCGGTGAGGGGAGAGTAAAAAAAATATATATTTTTAATTATATCACTTAATTCCTGCTGTGAATTTAAATGTATTTCATTAAAAAAGTCTTAATTAATCATTAAATGGTTTGCCAATTTAGAAGTTGCATTGTACAAAGTTCATCCAATCTGGAGTTCGGATGTTAAGGTTGGTATGATGCACACGTATGCTAATGAGAAGACCAGATTTGATGGAAGACACAATACCTTCAAACTATTTTCTACTATGGCTGTAATATTCAGGTAAACATATACAAGTAAATGACCCTGCAAAAGACTGGCGACTTGTTCAGGGTGTACCCCGCCTCTGGTCTGAAATCAGCCAGGATAGGCTCAGCCACCTTAGTAACCCTTGTTCACACTCAGTTATCGTCATATGAACATGTAACTTCACTAGCAGCCAAAAAACCAAAACACAGCCTCATAAGTTGTATCAGCAGTCTAAAATAATAATGTTGACATCATTCTTCTAATTTTTATGTTAAATTAGCCAATTATTACATTTTCTGTAATAACAAAGTTTGGGGATCACCACAAACTTTTCTTCTTTTTATCTGCTATCAGTTTTTTTTTACCCGAGGATCTTTTCCTCACCGAGAAAAGGGGGAGCAGGGGAAGGGGGGGAGTTTATCAATAAGCCATTATTTTTCTAGAGACTTATTTTTGTATTTTTTGCTCAATTAATTGTGTGACGCATGTAGCGACAACTCTGTAGTAATCTTGATTCTATTTTATTATTGGGTGGGAGACAGTGGCTCAGTGGTTAAAGTGTTCACCCGTCGACCGGAAGTTCGCGGGTTCGCGTCCCACTGAGTTCATGTCTATGGTCCTTGGAGAAGACACCTAACCCCCTGTTTCTCCCACCATTGGCGCCGTCATAGGTGGCAGCCTACTGCGGTGTACTTGTAGTAGTGCAGCACACAAATTTCCCGGTCAGGGATTACTAAAGTAAGTATTGTGATATTGAAATATGAATTGAATGGTGATCTCTAGAATAACTAATTACAAGGAGATCATTTCCTGCAGTTTCTACCTGTTTCAAAAAGAAGCCAGGTTGGCAACAGAGAACGTAGCTCATCAGGATGCCCGAAATCTCTTGAGTTTACTTTTTTGTGTTCGTAAGACGTCAATCTGTAACATGCTAAGCCGGGTACAAGCAACTCAAAAACCACATGCATTGCCAATAAGACACGTAGCCTCAATATGGTTCTTCTCGGGTAAACTTTTAGTTAAATATATCAACAAAAATGCCATATATTTGAGAAAACATTATGCACATAATCAGTCTCTAATCATCTTCAAATGGCATTTATTTTATTTATTTTTACATACTTATTTCATCCCTCAACAGGGAAATTTGTGTGCTGCATTACACCACAGCAGGCTACCATGACAGCGCCAATGGTGGGAGAAAGAGGGGGTTGGATGTTTTCCCCAAGGACACCTATACATGAGCCCTGTCGGATTCAATCCTGCAAACTTCCAGAGAAGTTCCGGTCCGAGGGTGAAAATTCTACCACTGAGCTACTGCCTCCCCCATCAAAATGATGAAAGTTGTGCACAAAATTGTGTAAATATTTAGGGCACACATACACCAGATTCATGGAGCAGTTATAGAGAGTGCTGTACCTGTTTCTATTAGGCATAAACAAGACATGAGCTCTATAAATACTTTGTACAAGCAAACTCACAAGTCGAAATATACTCAGATCCAAGCTCAGTCACAACCTTATTTTGCAAAATGTGGGACAAAAGAAAACATGTAAGAATAAGTTGACTGAATGGTGTTATACATTTACAGCTTGGTCATTTTTTGGCACAACCCCGGCTCTCATGCATATTTCCTCTGTGGCACCTCATTGCAAAAAACACTCCCAATCAGTCGGGAGTACATTTTTATCACCCTGACAATATTTTTTTTTTTTTTAAAGAAGCAATTTTTTGTTGAATACATTTTGGTATGGTGGTGATTATCCACATAATGCAGGAATTTGTGCACGTAATACTAACGTATTACGATAACAATATTAACATATTGATTTGATCACAACTACCAACGCACTACACAGGAAGGCCTTCGAAACTTCCTTTGATAATAGCATCTTAATCTAAATCCTAATTCGTCTCTCACTGATGAATCTAGTTTAGTCGACATACCTGGAGGATATTACCAGGTAAATAAACCTTTCAGAATAATTCTGACTGCTTGCAACTTTAATGCCATTTGCAAAAAAAGGACATGTAAAATTTGGCCATTTTTAAAAAACTTTCTAAACCATGACAAATCAATTTTACACAGTGTTTCAGACTTTTAAATATCATAAAGTTTGTATAAATTCAACCGGTCAAAGTCTTCAATACCCAAAGCAAAGTCTTTAAATTTGTCTGATAATTCATGAACCTGTAACATCTTGCTAATCAACTGAAGGTTTAGCGATTTAAAACACGCTGCAATACTTTTTATTATTTTAAATGCAAATCTGATACAATTCCGCTGGGACGTGTCCACATTAGTCATTTGAAAATAGAACTTTACAATATTCTACTGGAAATATTTTACTTTCACGGCAGCCCGACAGATGATCGGTATCATACATACATAGACACAGTGGTGGATGAAGGACTCACTTTTTGTACTTAAGTAAAAGTACAGATAATTAGGCAAAAAATTTACTTAAGTAAAAGTACCAATAAAAAAATCTACTTAAGTAAAAGTACAAAAGTAGTTGGTGTAAATTGTACTTTTTAAGTAAAAAGTAAAAGTATTCGATCATAATTCAAATGTTATTTTTTGTGCTATAGGGTGTCACCATGGTAACCAGGATAAATACTCTGCAGATCCCAGATACCTCTTTTGGTCCACAAAAAAAATAAATAAAATAAAAGGAAAGGGGGACAAGTCAAGCTGTCCCCTAGAAGGGCCAGAGAATGGGCTCCAAAATGGAGGAAAATGACACTTATTTTTTAAAATGTTTTGGGGGAGAGGCCCCCAGTCACTATATATTGGCTTTGTCAAAGCCCCACCCCCTTTGGAAAATTCTAGATCCGCCACTGCTCTGTATAACGATGGCTCAACTTTTTATTTAGAAGTAAACACAACAAACAACGATCTTCTGACTCTTTTTAATTTGTACTATATTTGATGTTAGGTTTTTGAATGAATGCGGAAAATGTTTCTCGATTCATGACTTCTTCTCCCGATCAACTGCTTCTTTTGATTTTGGCGATGCGGCTTCAAGATGCGCTAAAAACCTGTGTATTTTTCAAATTCCTGAACAAAAATGTAACAAAAAAATGTAAAACACACTTTTAAAAAATAGCGGAGTAAAAGTACAGATATTTGCTCTAAAATTGTAGTGAAGTAAAAGTAAAAGTACCGGTCTTAAATTTTACTTAAGTAAAGTGCAGATACACAATTTTTTTTACTTAAGTACAGTAACGAAGTACATTTTCTTCGTTACGTTCCACCACTGCATAGACATATTGATAAATGATGCAACTAAATCAAAAAGTGTGTCAAAAAGACCCGATGCATTGATATTGAAAAAAGTTTGACTATAAACTACTCTCATCTGCTCTCACCTGATAGGCCACCATATTGAGGAAGTAGCTGTAGATACTGGTTCGCTTCATCCCCTGTGTGGCTGACATAGTGCCCTTAAACTGCTTTTCATCAGCCGCCACAATTCTGCATTTGGCCATGAATTGCCGGTACAAGCAGTCCTTCAGAGTGGTTCCAAAGATGGCATCCTTACATCCTCTGAAAGGCCAAACGAGCCAGGAAAACAAAAAAGTAAAACCACAAAGTCTACTCGGCTGTTTCTAGGAGCTCCTTAAACTGGATTAGGAGTATGTCTTGTCTTCATGCAGACCTGACCCTCAGCCCTCCTTCAAGTTGCTATCGGCCCTCTCACAGGGAAGAAGTTGGTATTTTTGCCCACATCCTGCGTGCCTCCACTCTGCTGCTGGCTCAGTGCTGCCAGGAAAGAGGGAGAGTTGGTGGCAAATGCCCAGTGGCCTCCCTCCCCCTGTGCCGGACAGATTAGGTAGAGTCAGAGAAGGGAGGGAAACAGAGAAGGGGAGGAGGAGACAGATACCATGTGTCTGTCCCATCTGTCCATTTCCCCCTCCCCCAGCTTTGTACAAACCCTCCTACAAATGGGTAGGACAGTTTGTATCTAAGATAGACCAACAAAATTGAACAATTACCAGTGGTGGAACGTATCGAAGTAAATGTACTTCGTTACTGTACTTAAGTAAAAAAAATTGTGTATCTGTACTTTACTTAAGTAAAATTTAAGACCGGTACTTTTACTTTTACTTCACTACATTTTTAGAGCAAATATCTGTACTTTTACTTCGCTACTTTTTAAAAGTGTGTTTTACATTTTTCGTTACATTTTCGTTCAGAAATTTGAAAAATACACAGTTTTTTTTAGCGCATCTTGAAGCCGCATCACCAAAATCAAAAGAAGCAGTTGATCGGGAGAAGAAGTAATGAATCGAGAAACATTTTCCGCATTCATTCAAAAACCTAACATCAAATATAGTACAAATTAAAAAGAGTCAGAAGATCGTTGTTCGTTGTGTTTACTTCTAAATAAAAAGTTGAGCCATCATTACACAGAGCAGGGGCGGATCTAGAATTTTCCAAAGGGGGTGGGGCTTTGACAAAGCTAATACATAGTGACTGGGGGCCTCCCCCCCAAAAAAAATTTTAAAAAATAAGTGTCATTTTCCTCCAGTTTGGCGGCCCATTCACTGGCCCTTCTAGGGGATAGCTTGACTTGTCCCCTTTTATTTTATTTTATTTTTTTTTTTTGTGGACCAAAAGAGGCGGGAGAGGGGGGTCACACCCCTGCAGAGTATTTATCCTGGTTACCATGGTGACACCCTAAAGCACAAAAAATAACATTTGAATTATGATCAAATACTTTTACTTTTTACTTAAAAAGTACAATTTAAACCAACTACTTTTGTACTTTTACTTAAGTACAAAAAGTGAGTACTTCATCCACCACTGACAATTACCCAGTTTGGTTTTTGACCTTACCTAGCCTGCTCCTCTGCAGGACCTGGATCATTTGTAAAAGTGACATGACGGTTTTAAGCAGTTAAAACACATTTTTTTTTACGCATTTTGAGATGCAGGTGATGCTCTGAACAAAGTTTGAACGGAAAGTACCCGAATCTGAACATGAATCTGGACAGCATTGGTAGTTAGAGTGGTAAACTCCAGTTCGATTCCCGATGTTGGCATCACATTTTGGACCAAGGGCCAAAATGTGATGGCCCTTAGTGAAGACCCTTGAACATGCTGCCTGCTTAAGAGCACGAGAGACAAAAATTTTAACGACATGCCAGCTCAGACTTGACACCAAAATGCTTTAGTTTGTGCATCATTCAAACAATCCTCATCTGTAATCCCAGACAGCAGTCAGGATGGTTTTAGCAGCTAGAAACACAAACAAAACGGCTTTCTGACTTTAATAAACAAAGACCTAAAGTTCTAATATTTGTTTAAAGTGGAAAATAAAATAAATCAGATGGATCTTAACGGGTCTCCATTAATCAACGATAACAAGATCCAATAAATCCAAACGTTAACAATAAGTAGTTCAAGTCTTAAGGGATTTGTTCGTTTTGTGTCACTATGATCAAACAATTCCGCTCCGTTCCATCGTCTTCCGCTCATCTGGAGGCCAGGTCGCGGGGGCAACAGCCTCAGACAAGAAGCCCAGGCTTCTCTCACCCCAGCTGCATCCTCCAGCTCACCCGAAAGCATCCCGAGCTGTTCCCCAGCCAGCTGTGAGACATAGTCTCTCCAGCGGGTCTGGGGTCTGCCTCTTGGTCTCCTCCCGGTGGGACGTGCCCGAAACACCTCACCAGTGAGGCGCTCGGGGGGCGAACCACCCCATCTGGTTCCTCTCAACCTGGAGGAGTAGCGGCTCGATACCGAGCTCCTCCTGGATGGCAGAGCTCCTCACCCAATTTCAGTGAGAGCCCAGGCACCATGCGGAGGAAGCTCATTTCGGCCGCTTGTATCCACGATCTCATTCTTTCAGTCACCACCCACAGCTGGTGACCATAGGTGAGAGTTGGAACGTAGATCGTCTTTCAAATCGAGAGCTTTGCTTTTCGGCTCAGCTCTCTCTTTACCACGACGGACCGATGCAGCGTCCCAGTTATTGCTAATGCCGCACCAATCCGCCTGTTGATCTCTGGCTCCGTCCTCCATCCTCGATCAAGCATGGACTCACCACCTGCAGGAGGGGCTATGGAGTCGGGTGAAGGAGGAGATGGGTGGCAGCCAACAGCAGGGACCCTGGCGGTCAGATCCGCGGCTGCATAAGCTAACTCTTATCAAACAATTATGGTAAAATTTACTTTTATCACGTACATTTTTGTTTTTCCACTTGCACATGTTTGCCTCAGTGAATTTGATTTCTTTAATGTTGGATTTTCTGCATACAAAACAGTGAAATGCCACGGTTTGCTTCTTGGTCATTTTTTGACCGTTAAAATGAATCTATTTTCAAGGACAAGTATGCAGTATGAGGGCTGCGTGAAGGCCCAATGGTTAGGACGGTAACCTACATCAAGAGGGTGGGGACGAGGCTTGAAACACTGGCGTTTCTGTTTGGAGTTTGCATGTTCTCCCTGCGTACGCGTGAGTTTTCCCCGGCTACTCTGGGTTCCATCCGCCCTCCCCAACCATACACGTTAGGTTGATTGGCCGCTATGAAATTGCCCTTTGGAATGAATGTGAGTGTATGGTAGTGAGTGTGTGTCCTCGCAGTAGACTGGCAACCCGTTTGGCATGTACCTTGCCACTTGCTTGAAATTAGTCGGGATAGATTCCAGAACCCCCCCAACCCAAACAAAATTATTCAGTATACATGAAGATTTTGATGTATTTTTAATGGTGTACTTTAAGTTTTTTCCATCCACACAAAAAAAAACCTTAAAAAACTTTTTCAAAATTTTAAATTTCTTTGTAATTTCATAGCATGATCTGCCCCACCTATGAGGGTACGTATGTGTACTCTTGAGAACCCAGCTGATGCTCTGAATAAAGACTTAGACCAGGGGTGCCCAACCTTTTTTGTCCCAAGATCTACTTTACAAATATCAAACCTCCTGATATCTACCAGTCCCATGTTATCGTCGCTAACCCCAACAGATCGTTTCCAGCGTGCTGTAACTACCCCTACAACATGATTTGTTACATACGCACACACTCACAGCACTTTACGAGGGGGAGGGGCCACAGCAGCACTACGGGCTGCTTATTGATTACAGGCTTAATAATGTGATTTCACGTCACAGACTCCAAAAATCTCCAGTAACAGCAGAAAAGCCGCTACATTGACACTTTTTTTTTTTTTTTTTTCTTTACGTTTTTTTCAATGCCATGCGATCTACCCATAATGCCTTTGGAATCGACCAGTCGATCGCGATCGATGAAATGGGCACCCCTGACTTAGAGGGTCTGGCAACCTGAAAACTCTGTTGGTAAGTTTCAGCGCTTGAGAGGGGGAACTCCAAGTTCATTTTCTGGTATTGGTGCAAAACTGTGAGGGTCTATGGGCGAGACCCATGAAGCTACTGCCTGCTTCTGAACATGAGAGACAGAAATACCAGCTCAAATGTGACGCCTCAATTTATTTCATGGTAAAGAAAAATACGTTTTTAGACCATGTTTTTACTTCGTTTTTTTCTGCCAGTGTTCTACTGTAAAAACAAAAATGAACGTGAATTTTAAAAGTTTCTTCTCCAAAAAATCAGAGAAATCCACTCTGTAGCAGTGTGTAAAAACCCCTGTGCATTTCGGTTACATGGCGCAGCAGCATTGACCTGCAACGACGTGCGTAAGAACCGTTAAAAAGTGCTGAGTGCATGAAGAGAGCCAGATTAGAATTGGGTTAGTGTGCAGGCCAGAGCAGCAGGATAATCCCATCGTTCAGCCCTACTCGCAGTCAGGATGACCTTCACCAGGCCAGACAGGGTTTTAGTTGCAGCGTTCTGTTGGAACGAGCCAAGAGCTGTAGAAGCAAACTCTGTGCTGCATCCCACGCATTAACCTACATGGAGCTTTGTGTTGTTCGTGATATTAAAAAGCTGCAGATTGGTTGGTTTTATGGGATCTTCTTAAGCAAAACAAAAAAAAAAACTACTACTAAACAACGGTACATGTTTTCCAACTGATCAGCAGGTTTATACCCTCATCTTCTTTGGACTTCCTGGGACTCTACCTCCCACCCACTCACTAGACTGCATCAAGCCAATCTGCTGCATCCTATAAACTATGTTTTCATAGGATATGATCAGCTCATCCGCAATTACTAGTCCGAGTGAGACCTTGACAGAAACACTCACCTCCAACCAGGTCTCCATCAGCTTTCAGGAGGTTTTACCCACCGCTAAAAATTTGTTTAGATGACTTTTTTGTCAGTCAGTCAGTTATCTTCTTATCCGTCTATCCCTTTCAGGGTTGCGGTGGGTGCCGGAGCCCATCTCGGCTAATTTAAGGCGAAGGGCAGGGTACACCCTGAACAGGTCACCAGTCTGTCGTGGGGCCACACACATACAACCATCCACACACACTCATTCCTAGGGGCAATTTGGCACCGGCCAATCAATCTAGCATGCATGTCTTTGGAGGGTGGGAGGAAACCGGAGTACCCAGAGGAAACCCATGCAGACACGGGGAGAACATGCAAACTCCACACAGAAAGGACAGTGTTCCAAGCCTCGTTCCCACCCAGGACTCAAACCCACGACCTTCTTGCTGTGAGGCCACTATGCTATCCACTGCGCCACCGTGCTGCCCTAGATGACTTTTTGGCTGGGCAAAATGAATGGAGGGACAGGTCCCAGAGGGCATTGGCCTAGTGGCAGAGTTGCCATCTTTCGACCAGGAGAAAATGTATTGAATCGTTTCGTTCTGTTCCGTCATCTTCCGCTTGTTCCGGGGTCGGATTGCGGGGGCAACAGCCTCAAACGGGAAGCCCAGGCCTCTCTCTTCCCGGCTTGCATCCTCTAGCTCACCTGGAAGGATCCCAAGTCGTTCCCCAGCCAGCTGTAAGACATAGTCTCTCCAGCAGCTCCAGGGTCTGCCCCTTGGTCTCCTCCCGGTGAGACGTGCCCGAAACACCCCGCCCGCGAGGCGCTCGGGGGGCATCCTGACCAGATGCCCGAACCACCCCATCTGGCTCCTCTCGACCTGGAGGAGGAGCTCCTCCCGGATGGCAGAGCTCCTCACCCGATCTCTGAGTGAGAGCCCAGCCACCCTGCAGGAAGCTCATTTCGGCCGCTTGTACCCGCGATCTCATTCTTTCGGTCACCACCCACAGCTGGTGACCATAGGTGAGGGTTGGAACGTAGATCGACTTGTAAATCGAGGGCTTTGCTTTTCGGCTCAGCTATCTCTTTACCTCGACGGACCGATGCAGCGTCCTGGTTATTGCTGATGCCGCACCGATCCACATGTCGATCTCCCGCTCCATCCTTCCCCCACTCGTGAACAAAACCCAGAGATACTTAAACTCCTCCACTTGGGGCAGGACCCTGTCCCTGACCCGTAGGGGGCATTCCACCCTTTTCCAGGCGAGGACCATGGTCTCGGATTTGGAGGCGCTAATTCTCATCCCGGCCGCTTCACACTCGGCAGCAAATCGATCCAGCGAGAGCTGGAGATCACGATCCGATGAAGCCAACAGGACCACATCATCCGCAAAAAGCAGAGGGAGAAAATGTATTGAATTGTTTAAAAGCAAACTTGCATTTCAAGAGCAACACGCAAAAAAAAAGTTCGGTTAACACATAAATAAAGTGTTTAATTTACACGGTTTAATTTTCGCAACAATATAAGGGGTGCAAGACCAAGGTCCGCAAAACACCGCAGGTGAACTTGGCAAGTTACATGTCGCTTATATGACGAAAACCACCAATCCCACTCACTGTTCTCATGTCTTAGCTTCACTATTTTAGGATCTGTAATTCCTTTTCACGTCGTTCTGTTTGTCCGAGTGTCTGGCGGATAGTAATTCCTAAAAAGAGCTGCAGTCTGTTCAGATTCACTTTCCTAGAACTTGTTAAAAATAGGAAGGTAGATGCAAGGAAACCACCAGAGGTAAGCCTGGGTCACGTTCAGCTAAGAGGCTTGGACTTACAGACCCAGTGAACGGAGACTCACAGAACCTTCTAGCAAAACTGTAGGAGGTGGGATTAGACGGCTGATGGCGACAGAGGAGCAGCTAAGAACACAATGCCTCGTCTTTACGTAGAACAAACGGAACTATAGTCTGATAGGTGACGGATACGACTAAAACTATCCGAAATGTCGGTGGTTTTAATCTTGATAGCAAGTAAAATCTTTATAAATTTAGACTTAAACCCAAGGAAGCTTAAAAGCTTAGACAAAAGACCTGGTTTTAAAAAAATAAGTCAAAAAGTCTACGACCAGATAAGAAATTATGTTTGAAAAGCAAAGAAAAACAAAATGACCACTAAATAAAGTTCAATGATCAAAACCAATCACACGTAGAAAAAAAGGCCATCATTTTTACATTACCATAGATGGATAAGAAAGTTATGTAAACTGGCCATTTAAAAAGGTTTTGTACGTGATGTGAGAGGAGGGAAGAGGTGGAGGAAAAGCTGGAGAGGTGGAGGTTTGCACTAGAAAGAAGAGGAATGAAGATTAGTCAGAGTAAAACAGAGTACGTGTGTGAATGAGAGGGATCCAAATGGAAAAGTGAGATTACAGGGAGAAGAGATAAAGAAGGTGGAAGATTTTAAGTATCTAGGATCAACAGTCCAGAGCAATGGAGAGTGTGGAAAAGAGGTGAAGAAGCGTGTTCAGGCAGGCTGGAACGGGTGGAGAAATGTATCAGGTGTGATGTGTGATAAAAGAGTTTCAGCTAAAATGAAAGGAAAAGTGTACAAAACCGTGGTGAGACCCGCCATGCTGTTTGGTCTAGAGACAGTGGCACTGAGAAAAAGACAGGAAGCAGAGATGGAGGTAGCAGAGATGAAGATGCTGAGGATCTCTCTGGGAGTGACCAGGATGGACAGGATTAGAAATGAGTACATCAGGGGAACAGCACATGTTAGAGGTTTTGGGGATAAAGTCAGAGAGGCCAGACTGAGATGGTTTGGACATATGCAGAGGAGAGAGAGAGAG
The DNA here is from genome assembly GCA_902685375.1 of Neostethus bicornis. Lineage (NCBI taxonomy): Eukaryota > Metazoa > Chordata > Actinopteri > Atheriniformes > Phallostethidae > Neostethus > Neostethus bicornis. Next base: position 6,304,098 of record LR738543.1, read on the forward strand.
TACATCGGAAGAAGGATGCTGGATCTGGAACCACCAGGAAAGAGAACTAGAGGAAGACCAAAGAGGAGGTTCATGGCACAAAGATAGTTGGTGTGACCGAAGAGGGTGGAGCAGATAGGGTTAGATGGAAGAAACTGACTTGCTGTGACGACCCCTGAAGGGAAATGCCGAAAGAAGAAGAAGAAGTACCAAAAAATTCAACCATGGAGTTCCACTTTTAAATGCCAAATAAATCACTGTAATTAACACATAAAGAGATGCAGGTATCCTCAAATATTTTGTAAAAACTTTTTGGAGGAAACTATAATAGGTCAAATAACGTTGTGGTACTGTAGATAAAAAATGATGGAAATAACACAAATGGTGTACCCTGCCCTTTGGCTTGAATCAGCTAAGAAGGACTCCGGCATCCCCCGCAACTCCGTTAGGAATAGATGGATAAGAAGGTGACTACACAATAAAGTGTGAGGTTAGGGTTGAATAACAATTTTTTTTATTTTTTATTACTCACTCTATTCATCCCTCACTGGGGAAATTTTTGTGCTGCACTCCTACACCGATCGCGGGTACAAGCGGCCGAAATGAGCTTCCTCCGCAGGGTGGCTGGGCTCTCACTCAGAGATCGGGTGAGGAGCTCTGCCATCCGGGAGGAGCTCGCTGTCGAGCCGCTCCTCCTCCAGGTCGAGAGGAGCCAGATGGGGTGGTTCGGGCATCTGGTCAAGATGCCCCCCGAGCGCCTCGCGGGTGAGGTGTTTCGGGCACGTCCCACCGGGAGGAGGAGACCAACGGGCAGACCCCGGACCAGCTGGAGAGACTATGTCTCACAGCTGGCCGGGGAACGACTTGGGAACCTCTCAGGTGAGCTAGAGGATGCAGCCAGGGAGAGAGGCTGTTGCCCCCGCGACTCGACCCCGGAACAAGCGGAAGATGACGGAACGGAACTCCTACACCGCAGCAGGCTGCCACAACGATGCCAATGGTGGGAAAAACGGGGGGTCAGGTGTTTTCTCCAAGGACTTAGACGTGCACTCAGTCGGATGCGAACCCGCAAACTTCCGGTCGACTTCCGGTCGACTTCCGGTCTGCGGGCAAACACTCTAACCACTGAGCCACCGTCTCTCCCCAAATTAGCTGTATAGACTAAAAAAAATTTGCATAGACAATACACACTTCTTTTTTGGTTTGTTTTGTCTTCAGAACTGTTTATCCTTAACGGGATCGCGGGGAATGCTGGAGCCTATCCCGGCTAATTCCAGGCGAGAGGCAGAGTACACTCCAAACAGGTCCCCAGACTACTACAGGGCCACACACATCATTCCGAGGTACAATTTTGTTGTGGCCAATCAACTTAACATGCATGTTTTTGGAGGGTGGGAGGAATACATGGGGAGAAAATGCAAACTCCACACAGGAAGACCAGTGTTTCAAGCCTCGTCTACACTCCTCGTCTACACTCAACCCCCAACCTTCTTGCTGTGAGGCTACTGTGCTAACCACTGCACCACCATGCCACCATGATACACCCTTCTTTTTAGAGGGTGTATTATGGGTGTATCGCGTCAAAAAGCTGGACGTGTGGTTGGCTCACCCCTCGCCTGCGTGGAGGAGGTGGCGAGGGACAGAATGAAAGCAAAACAGTCACCAATCATGCTAAATCCCTCCCACTTCTTCCATAAATTTGTGGACCATCTGAAAAGCAGCGTCAACAACAGACTCCTGCAACCCCGCTGCTCAAAGGAACGGTACAGAAAATCATTTCTGCCGTCCTCCATTAAAATATTCAACCTTTTACTTTCAAACTTTTAACTTTTACTCACAAAAGCTTAAAAAAAAATTATGTTGTATGATTGTAACACTGCAGCACTTAAACATCCTTTCGGGGACGAATAAAGTACCTTCAAAAAGTATCTTTATTTCTTGAATATGGCAAAGCTCAGAGTTTCATCGTCTGATCATCTCTCAATCTGTAACTCAAACAACTCCAAAAAAGGGGACAAGTGTGTCAAATTACAGGATGCCTCAAATAACTGAGAGTTTTTTTTAAAAAAAGGGATACTTTTTAATCTACAAATTTATATAAATGTAGAAAAAAAAATCAACGTTCAGCTCTGAAAAGATCCAAAAACAACTCCAAATAATTAGTTCTCAACAAATTGTAGGGTCTTCAAACGTCCCCACAGGCTTAAAATGTTGTTTAGTAAACAACATATTATTAATTTAGTAGTGGATTATTTCCTCCAGCATGAGCCGTGTGTAAATCAGCCAGTTTCTGTAATAAACACGTGTTGCACTGAGGCGTCCAGTCAGACCCTGCCTGGCATTCCTGGGGGCCCCTTCACTCCCAGGATAATTGCTGCTGCCTTGTGGGAGAAGAGGAAGTGCCAAAGAAACAAACAAAAGCAAATTAGGGGATGCAAATCCTCGCATGAGTGAAATCGCTCAATCTATGGTTTCAATAGATTGCGCAACAAAAGTTTGGCCATCGTCCAAGCCTTGTTTACACAAATGGAATAATAACAATAAAACGATCTGTTCATTATTCACCACATATGATTGTTGATGGGTGTTTTACCAGGATCTGCTTTTTGGAAGCTCAGATAACAGACTCGGACATCATAGGAACCTGCTGCCAATAAGAACACACTCCTCCTGTGAGGACACACTTCTGAGGGGGAACATTTTACCTCTAAAAAGACAACTTTGTTGTTCACAACTGGTGACCCGATTGTCAACCTGTTCTTTCTCAAATGAGTCCAGAAAAAGAACTTCTTCTTTTTTCCTCTGCTTGTGAAGAGTAGTGTCTGTGTCTGTGTGTGTTTTGTGTGTGTGTGTGTGTGTGTGTGTGTGTGTGTGTGTGTGTGTGTGTGTGTGTGTGTGTGTGTGTGTGTGTGTGTGTGTGTGTGTGTGTGTGTATGTTTCTGAACCCATATGTGAGGAGAGCCAGCATTTCAGAGTCAGATCCAAATTTTTAAGAGATAAAGAAGGTGGAAGATTTTAAGTACTTAGGATCAACAGTCCAGAGCAATGGAGAGTGTGGAAAAGAGGTGAAGAAGCGTGTGCAGGCAGGCTGGAATGGGTGGAGAAAAGTATCAGGTGTGATGTGTGATAGAAGAGTTTCAGCATAAATGAAAGGTAATGTGTATAAAACCGTGGTGAGAGCGGCCATGCTGTTTGGTCTAGAGACAGTAGCACTGAAGAAAAGACAGTAAGCAGAGATGGAGGTAGCAGAGATGAAGATGCTGAGGATCTCTCTGGGAGTGACCAGGATGGACAGGATCAGAGGAACAGCACATGTTAGAGGTTTTGGAGATAAAGTCAGAGAGGCCAGACTGAGATGGTTTGGACATATGCAGAGGAGAGAGAGAGAGTACATAGGAAGAAGGATGCTGGATTTGGAACCACCAGGAAAGAGGACTAGAGGAAGACCAAAGAGGAGGTTCATGGATACAGTGAAGGAAGACATGAAGATAGTTGGCGTGACCGAAGAAGATGCAACAGATAGGGTTAGATGGAAGAAACTGACTTGCTGTGGCGACCCCTGAAGGGGAATGCCGAAAGAAGAAGATCCAAAGTTTTTTATTAAACTTTTTTCAATAATCTTTTTAGATCAAATTTCTTGTACCTATGCTTTGGACGGATTGTGTTAGAAAAAGTTTTTAAGCCCCGGTAGAGGCAGCCAGGTAGTTCATGCATCTGCCCATTTGTCCTTACTTCTGCAATACTTTGGTGAACATAATCTCTCCCAAACCTCTGAAAGGACTTATTTTCATAAAACTGCCCATAGTTACTCGGTACTAACTATGGATGAACTTAAGGAATCAACTTTAAGTTGTCATATCTTTTTAATTTTTTTTTTACATACTGTATTCATTCCTTTTTTTAAAAGTGTGTTTTTTGTTGGTTTTACCATTCTGTGATCCGAGGGACGGCTTGGACCCAGTGGGATTCGAACCAGGTTCTCCAGGTCGAAAGATAACTCTACCACTAGGTCAACACCTCTTGGGATCACCGTATTCATTCCTATTGAGGAAATTACTTTTGCTTTATTGCACAGCAGCAGGCAGCCATGACAGCGCCAATGCTCCGTGTAACTAGGGGTTACACGGGGCTACATCCCTGTGGCTGGGGCTGTTGCTGGGGGTTACATCTCTAAGGACACTTGGGCATGGGCCCAGTGGGATACAAACGAGCTTTTCCTAGTCCAAGGACTGACATCCTACTACTGAGCCAACACCTCCTCCCGATGACCCAAGTGTCAGCCTGCTCTTTCCTAAAACTTACTTTTGATCCATTTTTTTTTCTGTAGGTATGATGCAAATATTGTAACACATTAATCTCATATCAAAGCTCTCGATTTACAAGTCGATCTACATTCCCACCCTCACCTATGGTCACCAGCTGTGGGTGGTGACCGAAAGAATGAGATCGCGGATACAAGCGGCCGAAATGAGCTTCCTCCGCAGGGTGGCTGGGCTCTCACTCAGAGATCAAGTGAGGAGCTCTGCCATCCGGGAGGAGCTCGGTGTCGAGCCGCTCCTCCTCCAGGTTGAGAGGAGCCAGATGAGGTGGTTCGGGCATCTGGTCAAAATGCCCCCCGAGCGCCTCGCGGGCGAGGTGTTTCGGGCACGTCCCACCGGGAGGAGACCAAGAGGCAGACCCCGGACCCGCTGGAAAGACTATGTCTCACAGCTGGCCGGGGAACGACTTGGGATCCTTCCGGGTGAGCTAGAGGATGCAGCTGGGGTGAGAGAAGCCTGGACTGCCCGTTTGAGGCTATTGCCCCGCGACCCGACCCCGGAACAAGCGGAAGATGATGGAACGGAACGGAAGAAATGAATTAACCCAATAAACTTCTGAGGATACAATTTTAACTAAAATTTGAACTCACTGTAACAGAAACAAAATCAACAGATTTTTCTTTTGCATGCAACAACTAAAGAGCAAAATTTAAATAATTCCGAAAATTATGATGAAATAATGACCAGGCTTTACTATTAGTCCTACCTAGGACAGTTTGAGTCTAACAACAACACCAAAGAATTCAAGTTGGGGTCTAACACCAGTCATGTCATGATCCCCTCTCCTGCCGCCATATGAAATCTTTTATTAGGGTTACCTGAGGATGATTCCTGATTCCACACATCTGTGCATCCTGCCATCTATTTAAGGGCAATCACCCCGGACTTTCCTGTTGGGTCATACCATCTCTCAGTATTTATTTAGAAAAAATTTTAAAAGGTTTACTTACAGCAGATAAAAATTGATAGCAATGTAGTCAAGTCATAATAATGAACAGTTAAAAATCTTTAAAGATTGGATTGTTTTTAAAGAAAGGGAACTATTCTAGGGGTCTTATCTCAGCGATGAAACATTGAACAAGATGTGAGCAGTATTTCCATCACCTGAGCTCGATAACACCGTCTTGTCATCGTGCAGCAACTTCCAAACAGCCGGAAAGCGGTTAGTCATAAATCAGGATGAAGGGGTTTATATGCCAGCAGGAACGTCTCTGCAGACTTGGTGCCATTCCTCCAGCTCCTTAATAGACCTCACATCTCTCAAAGACAAACTGAAAAGTACGGATGTGACCATCGGTTGTGTTGGAGGCTGACAGCTTGAACAGGTTTCCCTTTCCAATAATCTTATTAGAGAAGGTGAAAAGCCAAAGCTCAAGTACACTACAGGACTCTACAGGAGTCTGAATGGGAAAATCTGTGCCAGAAGAAAAAGTAAACCTCTTAAAACAGACGAAAATAGAATAGGAACAGATGGATTTAGGGATCCGGACAGTTTGTTGGAACACATAATCCAGTTAGTGTCTTTTCTTCAAGAAATAACAAAGTGAATTTTTATACCCCAAAGCCTGTGATTTGGGGTATAAACACAGGGTTATTATTGTATGAACAAAACATGTTTCAACCTGCTGTGAGGATATGTAAATGAGATCAACATTGAATTATCTCTCTAATTGATTGATTTATTTGGAACATGCACGTAACCACATCACAACATAAGTTTTTATATAGCAACAAAAACCAAAACTACCCCGCTTCCCAAATTAGATAAGAAAATGGTCCCAATTCTTATATATTTTTTTAAAAAATTGGCAAAGTTTAAATCGTATTTACTGCCGGCCCTTTAACATAAAATGTGTAACAATTCATTTGCCTTTACATAGAGCCCGATTTTTTAATATCTACATGAGTTACGAGATATGCTTCTTTGTAAATAAAAAAAAGAAAAAAGTAAGGTGAGCATGTTTGTAAAAATTCCCACAGAACAATCCAAATGTTTTTTATTGGAGCTGTTTTCAAAATTCTACTGTATCAGATTTAAAATCGATTGTAAAAATTCTATTGAAGAAAAAAAAAAAAAAAAAGTTTTATTGTGAATTTTTCGGACTGTTTGTCTTCATCTGTAATCGGTTTATGTGGTCATACAAAAAAATACTATTTATGCTCAAAAAGCTAATTATGAATTATGCTGCTGGATTAAATAGACAACAAAAAGATTTCATGTAGCCATTTTTTTATTGTTTGCTTGAGCAGGAATATTAATATTTTTCATACAATCAGAAGTACCTTGTTGATCCACACTAGGGAAGTTTGTGTCTTACAGCAGCACAGTAATCATAAAAAATAAAAATGAGAAAGATTGTCTACTATGTTATGGTGAGGTGTGATAAAATCCAAGTGCGGAACACAGGACGAAAAGGAAAAACATAAAAATCTATTTCTAATTGGGTAAAAACAGATTGTTCGACGCAAGCAAGTTGTTCAAGGCTGCTGGGTTGTCCGAGGCAGGTGAGTTATCCAAGGCAGGCGGGTTTTTTGAACAAATGAAACAGAATATAAGATCACAGGCAAGAAAATCGGCAGACAAAGATCTACTGAAGGCTTGTTTTTGTTACAGCGTGGAATTCATTAATCTGACACAGGCTGCGGGTGGACGATGGCTTATGTAACATGCAGATTGCTGATCATCTGCAGGTCATGAGCAGGTTGCCACGGAGACAGACACCCTCTAAGAAGAAGGAGCAGGGATCATAACAGTGATCGGGCATTCTGACCAGATGCCCGAACCACCCCACCGAACTTCTCTCGACCCGGAGAGCAAAAGCTCTACTCCGAGTTCCTCCCAGATGGCAGAGCTCCTCACTCTATCGCTGAGTGAGAGTCCAGTCCATAAGGAAGCTCATTTCTGGTTAATCGAGGACTTTGCTTTTCGGCTTAGTTCTTTCTTTACCGTGACGGACCGATGCAACGTCGAGATTATTGCAGACGCATCAATCCATCTGTGGATCTCCCGCTCCATCCTTCCCCCACTTGTAAACAAAACCCCAAGATACTTATTTTCTTAAACTCCTCCACTTGGGGCAGGACCCTGTCCCTGACCCACAGAGGTAAATTCCACCCTTTTCTGGGCAAGGCGCTCGTTTCCATTTCGGCCACTTCACACTCGGGAGCAAATTTGTCCAACAGGATCACATCATCCGCAAAAAGCATCAAAAGTTGTTCTCAAAATTACTTTCCGGGAGAATTGATTTGAAATAAATACTAAGAAAACAGTTTATTGTAATAGAGTCTATTTTATATGCAATCAATAAAAACATTTAGAAAGATTTAGTGTTTGACTTATTCTTGTCGTTCAACTAGAATGTTTATTACGTGCCTTAACAGCAGACACATAACGAACATAAAACAATCATAATGAGACACACAAAGTCAAGACTGTAGTTTGGACAAATTTATTCATTTACCGAACTTACACAATGATTTTACATGGAATGGGAGGGAGGTGGCGTATCCCAGTTGTGCCAAAAGAACAAAATTAAAGAGTTAACAAAACAGGGCCTAAACTGGAACAACTTGGACTTCTGAAAGAAAAAAAGACCTAATCTAATTAATCTACAAAAATGAAGGTAACGAGAACAAGGGTGGCACAACTTATAACTAGGATGTCTAACAAACAGTAACTACGTGATGTAACGTGTATAGGGTACCCCAAAACTATCCTCGCCAACCTCCCAGCCCAGATTACCTCGTTGACAGACTGCCCAGCCTTAACAAAGGAAATTCCATTATTATTATTATTAAGAAAAAAAGTTTTTTTTTTAAATAATTCTTGATAAAAAAAATTTAATATCTAAAAAAAACTAAAGAGAAAAAATAGTCTTTCACAAACACTAAAATCTGTTGAATTTTCACTTGGCTAGCCAATAATAATTGGATAAAAAATAAATATTTTATGATGTTTACAACAGAACATTTTTAATTATTGTTTTTTTTTGTCTTTTCTCCAATAGTCCCAGGAACGTTTTGGGCCCAGTGGGAAACTACCCCGGTTCTCTCGGTCGAAAGATGGTATCTCTAGTACTGGGCCAGGCATGGGCAAACTACGGCCCGCGGGCCACATGCGGCCCATTAAACGTTTTAATCCGGCCCGTCGAACTAGAAAAAAAAATCAAATAAAATGAACCATGTTGGTTTGATTTTTCTTGATCTTTTCATGTTCATCACTAGATGGCGCCAAAAATACAACAACACAGCTCCCATTAAAATGTGCGTGTCACCATGTGACACACTTTCAAAATAAAACAGTGTGCACAGATATGAAAAGCCATCGGACCCAATACACGCACGTAAAACAAACGTGTTAGATGTTAAAACAAGCAAAATGATACATAAAGCGCTTAGATTTCAAACCTAGCGCCGCTCAATACACAATTTTAAGCGCTATTGCACTAGATTTCAGACGTAGCGCTAGATTTTAAATTTAATGCTCTTGATGTAACATTTAGCGTGCTTGTTTAAAATCTAGCGCACCGTTCTATCGGTCTAATCTAGCGGTTATCAAAGCATGCCATCCATCTGCTCCTGTTCCCAGGGGCGAATACAAGATTTTCTAACGGAGGTGGACGGGGGGGGGGGTCCACTGCACTGAAAGCACGATCAGCCTCTACAGATGTTGGTTGTACAGTTAACATCACCTTGTAGAGGAACTGTAGGTTTGCTGGTCTATTCCCTGAGGTTTCATAAAGTTCAAACTCTTTCTGGATAGCCTTTTCACTCAGACCAGCGACGTTGAATTTTGTCGGTGAAACTGCTGTTTTTATCAGATCATCCAGCTGTTTTTCGAGTAATTTTTCGTCCAGACTTTCTTCTTCTATCTTCACATCTGAAGTGCTGGGCAGCTGGTCTTCTTGTTCGTTAACATTGTGCAATCTTTGTAACAATGCGGCAGCCAATGTGCAAATTTGTTTTTTGTCGGCAGGTTCACCAAATACATCCGTAAGAAATGCGGGATCATGCAGGAATTCTATCAGGTGTATCAGATGCTTGTTTCTTCTTTCCGTTAGCCGAGATTTAAATGCTTCTAACATTTCCACAGAAAACTGGCTTTCACATTGCGCCAGCTTGTTAATCACAAAGCTATGAATTCTTTCAGCGGAAAGTAAGGTAGAATCTCTTCGACACTATGCTTCTACAGCATGCTTGATCGGTTGTAAAATTTGCACAACATTTTTCAATAAACCCACTTCATTTTCTGAAAGTGTGATTGAAATTCCAAGCTCAACTAAGGTCATTCTTATACATTTTTCGACCTGGACAAATCTGTCCAACATTGCCAGGAGACTATTCCATCTTGTTTTACGATCTAAGAAGAGCTTCAGGTCCTGGTTGAACTCTCGTGGGATGTGTTTTTGTAGGGATTCCTCTTTTAAAGGGCTCTTGAGGAAGTAAACTACAATCATTCTTGCCTTTGCAATAGCCTCGTCAATGGTTTCCGTTAAAGTCAAGTCATCGGGCCCTTCCTCGATTACGTCCACAACATCAGTAGTTACTTCTTCTTCAATAATCGCCTCATCTTCTTCTTCCAAGACCTCTGTAGCATCTTCGTCTGTTTTAGTTTTTTGTCTATACAGAAAATCCATGACGGTCAAGTGATACCCATGAGCGAAGCATAGTTGGTGAATGCAGGGGATTATCCTCCCAAATTTTTTCACAAGATTTGCTCCATCTGTCGTCGCTGCTACCACATTTTCAAATCCAAGGCCGTATTCATGAATCCTTTCAGCAACTAAGTACTGTATCCATTCCCCTGGCATAGAACCCATAACTCGAATCATTCCTAAATTGATTTGGTTGTCGCTGAAATGTACGTTTACGTTAATGTACCGTCTGTTCCTTTCACTTGCGTATTCATCCAATGTCAGGGATACAAACTTCAATTCATCCTTTTGAATTCTTTCTTTTGTTTCTTCTTTGAGTTGATTAAAATACGACATCACAAGTTTCTTCACATCGGTTGTTCTGCTTGGTAGGTGGTAGCCTTGTGCTTTGAATGCCTCCCTCATTTGGTGACTTGTAGCCAATGTGTGAAAGGAGATTCTATCAACAGCCGCCAATTCGGCAACAACTTTTTCCAAACTGTCTTTCGTTGGCATACCATAGGTGTTGATATTGCTTGCTGTAGAAGTTGATGGTGCTGCTGCGGATTCAGTTTTAACTTTCTTCAATTCAACCTGCAAAAAAAAAATGGCACAGCCTTAACTTACCTTAATTAATTAAAAAAAAATCACTGGATCGGTCCGTCGTGGGAAAGAAAGAGCTGAGCCGAAAAGCAAAGCTCTCGATTTACAAGTCGATCTACATTCCCGGCTCTCATCTATGGTCACCAGCTGTGGGTGGTGACCGAATGAGATCGCGGATACAAGCGGCCGAAATAAGCCGGCGAAATGAGCTTCTTCCAAAGGGTGGCTGGGCTCTCACTCAGAGATCGTGTGAGTAGCTCAGCCATCCGGGAGGAGCTCGGTGTTGAGCCACTCCTCCTCCAGGTCAACAGATGCCAGATGGGGTGGTTCGGGCATCTGGTCAGGAGGCCCCCCAAAGCGCCTCGCTGGTAAGGTGTTTCGGGTACGTCCCACTGGGATGGGACAAAGAGGCAGACCCTGGACCTGCTGGAGAGACTATTTCTCATAGCTGGCCGGGGAACGACTCGGGATCCTTCCGGTTGAGCTAGAGGAGGCAGCTGGGGTGAGAGAAGCCTGGGCTTCTCGTCTGAGGCTGTTGCCCCCTCGACCCGGCCCCGGATAAGCAGAAGACGACGGAACGGAAAAAAAACCCCATCATAACTTGACTAAAAACTTCAAAAGAACCTGTAAAATGACCTGGATTTTATGCTTCATGTGGAGATGATTTCTCATTGGACCAGTTGACCCTCCCTTGCAAGAAACAGTTGCGTTGCAAGTTTCACATTTTGCTCTTTCGCCAATTTTTGAACGAAGAAAATAACCCCATATCGGGTTATCAGACTTATATCTTTGAAAATCCATCTTAATTTCTCTTAATTATAAGTATTCTCTCGTGTTACAGTAGATTTATATTCTAAAACAACAATCCAACACTGATGTAGTAATTCTGGGAGGAAACACGTTCAAAAATTTTGTAAAAATTCACGAAAACGATTTGGGACCAAACAATAAGTATCGAGAACCAGAAACAATCCCACAAGTTAGTGAGACACTTAAATGAAGGTGATAGACTGCAAAATGATTTAATTAGAAGAAAATATGCCGCAATTGTGAAAAATCGTAATGTACGCAAAACCGTCTTTAAAAATAAATGGATATCCGCACGCGAAATCCCTACTTTCACAATAAAGTTGACCCTTTTCTAATTAACCGATTTTTAAAAAACGTATTAATCATTTTAAAAGTCTTTCAACAGTGAGAAAAATGATTGAAAAATAAACAAGACGAAGTGTTAGCATTTTTATTTTCTGATAAAACTTTCAATATTATTTATTAACTTCTCATAAACGCTTTTAATATGAAAATTTTGGCGGGAATTTTTTCAAAAAATGTGTGGAGATAAATAAGAGTAAAATAAATAAATAAGAGAGTTCAATAACATATTAAAATAAATTTAATACTATATTAATTTAAATGTATTAAATTTAATACTATATTAAATTAATATACTATATATATATATAATATTCAATATATATATTATATATATACATATTTAATATATATTTATACTACTATAAAATACTATATTAATTTAATACTATATTAATTTAAATGTATTAAATTTAATACTATATTAAATTAATATACTATATATAACATTATATATATATATTATGTCATATATACATAATATATATATTATGTATTATATATATATATATATATATATATATATATATATATATATATATATATATATATGCTACTATAAAATACTATATTAATTTAATACTATATTAAAATTAAATTTAATAATAAATAACTACAGATTTGCATTTCTGGTGCAACAGCGTATTCCTTCCTACCTTTTCCGGAACCTTCCTCTTGGTTCCGTGCTCGGGTAAAGCAGACATGGCGGCGGAGGGAGACGTTGATTTGGATCTGGAAGCTGAGGAAAACTGTACCGGGAAACCGGTAGAAAAACCTCGTAAACATGACAGTGGAGCCGCTGATTTGGAAAGAGTTACGGACTATGCGGAAGAGAAGGAAATATCCAGCTCTGATTTAGAAACGGTGAGAGCTAAACATCACCTCCGGAAACATGAGGCTACACACTCCTCATGATGACTACTACAAAAATAATACCACGATACTTTTATTATGTTTTCATTCATAAAAATCCCTCTGTTTTTCTTAAAGTGTGAATAATCTTGTTAAAACTATTTATGTTCGAGCTTTTAAGATTTTTAATTTTTCTAGACATGAACCATTCAATCAATTGATAATTAAAAACACTTAAAAAGATGTACACTTATAATTGTTCAATTTAAAAGAAAATGTTCTTCTTTTGGCATTTCCCTTCAGGAGTCGCCACAGCAAGTCATTTTTCTTCCATCTAACCCTATCTCCTGCATCTTCTTCAGTCACACCAACTATCTTTATGTCTTCCTTCACTGTATCCATGAACCTCCTCTTTGGTCTTCCTCTAGTCCTCTTTCCTGGTGGTTCCAAATCCAGCATCCTTCTTCCGATGTACTCTCTCTCTCCTACACATGTCCAAACCATTTCAGTTTGGCCTCTCTGACTTTATCTCCAAAACCTCTAACATGTGCTGTTCCTCTGTTCCTGTCCATCCTGGTCACTCCCAGAGAGATCCTCAGCATCTTCATCTCTGTTTCCTGTCTTTTTCTCAGCGCTACTGTCTCAAGACCAAACAGCACGGCCGGTCTCACCACGGTTTTGTACACTTTTCCTTTCATTTTAGCTGAAACTCTTCTATCACACATCACACCTAATACTTTTCTCCACCCGTTCAGCCTGCCTGCCCAGGCTTCTTCACCTGTTTTCCACACTCTCCATTGCTCTGATTGTTGGTAGGATTTCTAATATGGATGTTTCCAACATTCACGTAGTTCAACGTAGAGAAAAAAAAATCAAGAGAATTCATACTTTTTATTCATAAATTTACAATTGTTTGATAAGAATTAGAGTGAAAATATGATTTGAATTCAGAATAAATTTACAACTTGAATCATTAAAATTCATAATTTGACTTTTTTTAAAAAGGATTTTTTTACAAAGACACATCATCTTTTGTCACACATCACACCTGATACTTTCCTCCACCCGTTCCAGCCTGCCTGTACACGCTTCTTCACCTCTTTTCCACACTCTTCATTGCTCTGGACTGTTGATCCCAGATACTTAAAATCTTCCACCTTCTTTATCACTTCTCCCTGTAACCTCACTTTTCCATTTGGATCCCTCTCATTCACACACACGTATTCTGTTTTACTCTGACTAATCTTCATTCCTCTTCTTTCAAACCTCCACCTCTCCAGCTTTTCCTCCACCTCTTCCCTCCTCTCACTACAAATCACAATGTCATCTGCAAACATCATTGTCCATGGGGATTCCTGTCTGACCTCGTCTGTCAGCCTGTCCATAACCATAGCAAACAACAAAAGTCCTTGGTGCAGTCCCACCCCCACACTGAATTCCTCTGTCTCACCTACAGCACACCTCACCACTGTCTTACAGCCCTCATACATGTCCTGAACCACTCTAACATACTTCTCTGTCACACCAGACTTCCTCATACAATACCATTATTCTTCTCTAGGTACCCTGTCATACGCTCTCTCTAGATCTACAAAGACACATCATCTTTTGTCACTCCCAGAGAGATCCTCAGCATCTTCATCTCTGCTATCTCCATCTCTGTTTCCTGTCTTTTCTTCAGTGCTACTGTTTTTAGACCAAACAGCATGGCCGCTCTCACCACAGTTTCGTACACTTTTCCTTTTATTTTATCTGAAACTCTTCTATCACACATCACACCTGATATTTTTCTCCACCCGTTCCAGTCTGTCTGCACACGCTTCTTCACCTCTTTTCCACACTCTCCATTGCTCTGGACTGTTGATCCTAGATACCTAAAATCTTCCACCTTCTTTATCTCTTCTCCCTGTAACCTCACTTTTCCATTTGGGTCCCTCTCATTCACACACATGTACTCTGTTTTACTCTGACTAATCTTCATTCAGGACTTCACACTGGCTTCCTGTGGCTCAGAGAATAGACTTTATAACTGCTCTGATTGTGTTTAAGTGTGACATGTTAGTGTCTTATGAACCATCTAGAACTCTGAGGACCGGCCTTCTGCTGGTGTCTGGAGTCACCTTGTCCTGGCTGGCTTAAGACGTGAGGCAGGGTACACCCTGAACAGGTCGCAAGTCTATTGTGGGGCCACACACACATTCATTCCTAGGGGCAAATTTATAGTGGCCTATCAACCTCACATACATGTTTTTGGAGGGTGGGAGGAAACCGGAGAAAACTCACGCATACATGGGGAGAACATGCAAACTCCACACAGAAAGACCAGTGATTCAAGCCTCGTTCCACCCAGGATTCAAACCCAGACCTTCTTGCTGTGAGGCTATTGTACTAACCATTGTGCCACTGCCCATGGATGTTTTTGTAAAATAAATTTTAAGTGAAAACACGTTTTTTCCGTTGTAGGCTATGTCTGTGATTGGAGACAGAAGGTCAAGAGAACAGAAAGCCAAACAAGAAAGGTAACCTCAGTATGACACCCTTTTTAGACATTGGGAAATATAAAAAAATCTCTGATTCATGCTAAATCAAATTTTCTACTCAAGTTTAGTCTCCTTCTAAAGTGTCCTAAACATGGTAATCGGCCAAAATCGACTAAAATTAAATGAATAATGGTTTATCTTTTCTTTCCCAGACTACTCTAATGCTGCTGTAGTAACACGTTTAAAGCCGTTATTCCGTCATTCCTCTCATGTCTGTTGTTGTTTACTGACTTGTTATAGTTAACATGTTCACTGGATGGCAGACCATTTAGAACTCTTTGTGTAAGATGACTGGGAGTGAAAAAAATCAGGTGAATTTCAGTCGATTTTGTCCGATTTCGGTAGATTTCTATTACTTTCAGTAGATTTTAGAGACCCTATGAAAGTGCTCCTTCATGTTTTTTTTGTCTACAGAGAAAAAGAGTTGGCCAAAGTCACCATCAAGAAAGAAGACGTAGAGCTAATTGTAAGTTCTTGTGCTTTTCTTGCTATTTTTTAAAATAAAGAAATAATTTCTTTTGTCTGCATAACTGGATGTTATTGGTTCAGACCAAATAAAAATTACAGTATGTGAAATCACAGTCATGTATTTAAGACAGCAAAATTTGCAATAATTTTAAGACAATCTAAGAAAATGAAAATCACTCGATATCAGTTAAAAAGTTTATATTTGTATAGCGAGAACGAGTTTGTTCCCTAAATCTCATAATACATGTGTCATCTATTCCTTAGAAAGAACATTGCAGACATTCTTTTCCAGATGCATAATAAAAACCCTCTGTAGCATGATACTACCGCCCCCGTGCTTCACAGTAGGATGGAATTTATTCTTCCTCCTAGCAGTCAGTTAAATTAAGACCAAAAAAGTTCTATTTATAGTCTTATCTGGGTTCACAAAATCTTATCTTATGACTCTTCTGGATCATCCAAAGGGTCTATCTCAAACTTAAGAAGAGGCTCATTTTAGAAGGAGGAATCTTCATGCAGAATTTTAAACCATGATGTTTTATACACAGTAACCTTGGAAACAATGGTCTCAGATCTTTTCAGGTTATTTAATCGCTCTTCACTACTTGTCCACGTGTTTTTAACTTACTTTTTGAACATGCTGGACTCAATCCAGTGTGAGAAAAAAAAAATCTTTGTGAGAGCGTGCCACATAACATCTGAAGCTTCTCTTTCTAAGCTAAGAGCAGACTCAAGTATTAGAAGTTGTTTAGTGAGCATTTGTCCTACTTTTCTGATGCTCAGCTCCATTTGGGCCCTGAAAGCTTCACATTGGGATAAAAAGGTTACCTAACTTTTGGTATATAATTCGCATTTAGGTAGAATAATGTATAAAAAAAATGTTCCTTTGTCCACTCTCTGTTTATAAGAAAATGAATTTTGGTAATTGCTCAGACCTCCGTGAAGCTTGCCCCTCTTTAAAAAAATATATAAACAAAAAATATGTCAATTGTTTGTGCTGTAAAAAGTTTTGTTTGTGCTATTTAATTTTTTAGATATTTATATTTTTTTAAGATATTTACAATTCATTTATAGGTCAATCCGCGGTCATCCAGCCCCTCATTTTGCTCAAAAATGCGAGAAACCTCCAAAAAATTGTGTCAATTGTTTATGCTACTTTTGTGCTGTAAAAAGTGCTGTAAAAATTTTTGTTTGTGCCGTTTTAGATTTTATTTTATTCTAAGAAATACGATTTAGATTAAACGTCATCCAGCCCCTCATTCCACCAAAAATGTGAGAAAACTCATAAAAATGGTGTAAATTGTTTGAGCTGTTTTTTATTTTATTTTAAGAAATACAATTTGGACAATGATGTCATCAAAGATGGTGACGCCCAAAAATAAATGAAGGTCTGAATGATGTCATCATCCAAATCGCATTTCTTAAAATAAAATAAAAAAAAACTAAAACAGCACAAACATAACACAAACGATTGACACCATTTTTAGGAGTTTCCTCACATTTTTAAGCAAAATGAGGGGCTGGACGACCGCAAATTGACCTATAAAAGAATTGTAAATATCTAAAAAAATAAAATAGCACAAACAAAATTTTTTACAGCACAAACGATTGACATATTTTTTGTTTATATATTGTTTTTAAGAGAGGCCAGCTTCACGTATAAAAAGGTTATTTTCTTATTTTTTTCCTTTTGCTTATTAAAACTTTTATTTTTCTGTTTGTTCAGATGTCGGAGATGGAGATATCGAGGGCGACAGCAGAGCGCAGCCTGAGGGAACACATGGGGAATGTGGTGGAAGCTCTGGTGGCTCTCACCAACTAAAACATCTTCTCACCTGCATTCACTTGTTTGTTTTTTTAAATAAAAAGATAATGAACGACTTCAATCTCATTTGTTTGTAGAAATGATGAAAATTTATTTCATTAACACTGACATATAATTACACAAGGAGGGGTTGGACAGGAAGTCAGTGAGATCTTCAAAATAAAAGCCTATTTACACATTACATCACTTTAATCCGACTAAAGTTCACTAAGATGAATCCATGTGGATTTTGAGGAACAAAGGAGGACTCTTCTCAGTAAAATGGATTAAAGTGACACAACAGTCCGTTTTGCATCGCAGCGTTGCACGTTAAGTCTTCCTCTTCTTCACAGTTGGCTTATCAAACACATCCCTCACGCCTGCTGCCTTCTGCTTGAAGAACTTGCTGTTCTGGGTGCTCTCCTGGGCCCAGGCAGAGTCGAACGATGTGGTGTCCTGGTCCACCAAGTGGGTGTATTTGGTACGACCCGAACGCCCAAAGTTTTTCACCTTAAAAGACACAATGTATCAAATGTATGTAACACTTCAAAAGGTATGCGTCTGCTATTTGAACAAATGAGACCACTCACCTGCATGACTTTGGGTAAGATTGTTTTGTTAAAGTGGTCCTCCAGCGTTGGGGCGCTAAAATCTCTCTTATACACATCCTCCTCTTCATCCTGAAACACAACCCTTACGTTTACACTCATATCAACATAAAAGTGGAAGCATTCAAAATAAAACCAAAACTTCCTGTTTATTAACCTCTTTACACCCACCTACTGTATCTTCGGGCTGTGGACGATAGTTGGACATACCCAAAAGCCGTTGCTTATTACAGCAACATCTTTCATCTCACATGCTTGTACTATACATCAAAATAAAGCTTAGACCTTCTAGTTTCTGTAGATACTATGTACATGGAGAGTGTCAGAGCTTCAGAACCTATCCTACAGTACAGTGTAGTCCCTCATTCATCCAGGAGTGATCCATAGTAGAAAAAGTTTCAAAAAAGTCTTCTGGACAGTTTAATTCTTGATCGAGACGTTTCGACTTCCATCCGGAAATCATTTTCAATCTGATAGAAATGGACTGAAAACTGGATCTATTTATACTAACCTGAGTAAAAGGTAAAAAATAGTAAGGAAAGGCTCAACCAATGAGCCTGTGTTACCTATGATGGCCGTGAATGGCTCCTATTGTAGCCACAGACCAGTAAACAAACCCTATTATAAAAATGCTAAAAGTCTAGTGAATAGAAATTCCTGCTAACGAGAGGCGTGAATCTGGGTCACAAGGTGTCATCTTTAGTCCATGACTTCAGAAGGCTGCTGTAAATCCCGGGGACAGAATGTATCTAACGTCTCCACTCCGATTCAGTTAGGGATTTTCTTTCTTCCTTTCTACTTAGAATCTTCACCTCACTGTCCTCAAAAGTGTGTTTGGTGGATTTAAGATGCAGATGTACAGCAGACTGTGGACCACTTGAGGCTTCTCTTCTGTGTTGGTAAAGTCTTTTGTGGAGTGGCTGCTTCGTTTCCCCAATGTAGTGTTCTTTGCAGCTACCTTCGCTGCACCGGATCGAATAAACTACATTGCTCTGTTTTTCTGTAGGCATCTTGTCTTTAGGATGTACTAGTTTCTGCCGTAATGTGTTGACCGGTTTAAAGAAAACTGGAATGTCATGTTGTCTGAAGATTCTCTGTACCTTCTCCGACAGTCCTGACACATAGGGAATAGAGACTCCATTTTTCCTCTTCTCAGTTTCTGTTTCCCTCTTCTCACATTTCTTGGACGTTCTCACCCTATTCAGGGCCCATTTTTACCTTTTACCCAGGTTAGTATATGTAGATCCAGTTTTCAGTCCATTTCTATCAGATTGAAAATGATTTCCGGATAGAAGTCGAAACGTCTCGATCAAGAATTAAACTGTCCAGAAGACTTTTTTGAAACGTTTTCTACAAACTATCCTACAGTAGTTCAAACATAAAAAAAAATTGTACATTTTAAACCTCGCCTAATTTTGTTCATTTTCCAATGTCCCTAGCCAAGACATACTTCTTAGTAGGCATAATTTCTTCCTAAAGTATGGTAATTATCTTGTTGACAACAACTGTGCAAAATTTCAGATCTCTAGGTACAAGTGTTTTTGATTTATTGACCTTTTAGTATAAAAATGTCCATTCGGAACAAGCTGTCCAAATATGTGCCAAATAGAATTTTTGCAATACTACGACCTTTTTAGTCATAAAAATACATATTAGTGTTTCTGTGACTTTAAATACCCCCCACAGATGATTTTTTTTCCCATTATTTTTCAAATTTATATTTTCCTATTTTGGGCTATAATTATGAATTTTTCCATAAAATTCATGTACAAGAAATGTTTTTTGGCAAAAAATATGCTCCAAAACCCCAGAAATACAGTTTGCCAAAAGAAAAGTTGAAAATAAATCACATCTCTATATGTTTCTCTCTCTGTTCTGTGCGTAAAACTCACAGTCACTCATGGCGATCCAAGATGGCCGCGTGTTTTGGTCAGAAAATGTCATTACGCTTTTGAATAACAAGTTCTGTGATTGGTCCGGTCAAGAGTCCACCCCCTCGTTTAGAAGCTGCGATTATTGGCTATCTTTTCATCTCAATCTTTCAGTAAAAAGGGATATGATTAGCCAGCTAGCAGCTAACAAGCTAACGCCCATGTTAGCTGAAGGAGGAGCGTTTGTTTCATTCAAAGGGATCTACCAAACAAACAAACCCATGATCGGAAAATCTAGTGAACGGTCTCATTTTGTAGCTAACTTCATGAAGAAAATAAACATACCCAAAACGAAGTTAGAAACACAGCTTGGCAGTTGCTATGAAGACTGGATCGCGACTGCTACGTTGTATACTGGGATTTATCATGGGAAAAAAACATGTTTTCTGGAGTATTTCTCCAACTGGATTACTTTTGAGAAAATACAATTTCATATAGTTATTCTTTGGATTATTACGAACAAAATGAGACCACGTACATAAAGATCGAACCTGTCTGAGGCCGTCAGAACTGGATCATAGGTAAGCTATGCACCCTACACAGTTTGATTTTTTTTTTTTTGCGAATAATTAGTTATTTCTTTTTGAAACTAGTGAAAACATATGAATGAATGTTATGATCGTTGTCTTGAAAGTCTTAGCTTTAAAACGAGGTATAACTTAGTGGAGTTGAACAAAGAATAAGTGTCATTATGAGTGCAGACATTTTAAAAACACAAAAAACGTACCGTCGCCGGGACGGTGGGTGTAATGAGGTTAAAAGACAGGTTAACGATGGTTTGGTAACTAGATGTTGGTGCAACATCTGCAATAATTAGGACACTGCATTGATCCATTGTGGCACACTCACCATGAAGAAAGCTCCTCTGTGGTAGTACTTCTGCAGGAACTTGTATTTGCCCTTTGAAGCTTTGTTGGTGACGACCTTGCCACTGTTTCGGAGCTCGGCTCTTCTTTCCTCTTCCGTCATGTTGTGGAATCGTTCAATTTCTGCCTTATCTCTCTCCATTCTGTGACAAACATCTCCAGTTAGAATCCTCCACCAGGAAAAAAGAGATTTTATTTGAATGTGTTTACTCACGCTTCTCTGGATTCTCGGTCTCTCTTGATGCGTTTCAGCTCTCGGACTTTCCAGGCTTCGTATTCCTCCTCCTCGTTCTCTCCGTCTGTGTTCAGAGCTTCAAGAGCAGCCAGGCTGCGCCGGTTCTCCTCAAACTCCTTCTTGGCTTCTTCTTCTACGATCTTCAGCGTGTAGCGCCGCCGCTCCTCAGCCTGCTTCTTGGCTTCGGCTTCCAGCTCTCGCTGCTTCTGTTCCTCTGCTTCACGCTCCGCCACCGTGATTCTGTCCTTCCTGCGATGAGGACGCTTTGAATCAGTTCCAACATTTCATATCATTTAGCAACAAATATATCAAACGGAAACACTCTGTGGTTTAAAGAGTAATTTTATCATTTTTATGCAACATTTGGGATCAAGTTTCTACAGAAATAAATCATGACTGAGGTAAATTAAACTGTAATACTAGAATTTAATAAGAAAAACTGGATATTTATGAACAATTTAGACGTGGAGTGTCCAAATCCGGTCCTCGAGGGCCGGTGTCCTGAAGGTTTTTCATATGTTCTTGCATCTACACACTTGATCCAGTTAATTGAGTCATTGTCCCAAATTCTATTAGCTGTTGATTTCACTTTCTGTGCATCAGCTGTATTGAACCAGGAACACATGGAAAACCTTCAGGACACCGGCCCTCGAGGACAGACTTTGGACACCCCTGATTTAGACCGATTTAATGAAGCCAAACAAAAAATATGTCGTAAAACTATATTATTATGAAATGATAATAAAAAGTTAAGATGTTTTTTTTTTTTTTTGCGTAACATTCATTCTTAAAAAGACCAGTATTTTTTTAACCTCGTTTTTGTGACTTAAAATTTTAAACTTATCAAAATCTCAACAAAAATAAAGATAGAAAAAAAATGTAAATTGCGATCAAGTAGCTGTTTAATGAAAAAAATTTTTTTGTCTGTTAAGGGGTATAAAATGAGGTTTTCATTAAACAAAGTAGATTTAAGATTCTATTGTTTTTCTATTTTTTTTCCCTTTCCGTTCTGTCATCTTCCGCTTGTTCCGGGGTCGGGTCGCGGGGGCAACAGCCTCATGTGGGAAGCCCAGGCTTCTCTCAACCCGGCTGCATCCTCCAGCTCACCCGGAAGGATCCCAAGTCGTTCACCAGCCAGCTGTGAGACATAGTCTCTCCAGCGGGTCCGGGGTCTGCCCCTTGGTCTCCTCCCGGTGGGACATGCCCAAAACACCTCACCCGCAAGGCACTCGTGGGGCATCATGACCAGATGCCCGAACCACCCCATCTGGCTCCTCTCGACCTGGAGGAGGAGCAGCTCGACACCAAGCTCCTCCCGGATGGCAGAGCTCCTTACCAGATCCCTGTGGCGGAAGCTCATTTTGGCCACTTGTATCCGCGATCTCATTCTTTTGGTCACCACCCACAGCTGGTGACCATAGGTGAGGGTGGGAACCTACATCGACTTGTAAATCGAGAGCTTTGCTTTTCGGCTCAGCTCTTTTTTTACCACGATGGACTGATGCAGCGTCCTAGTTGTTGCGGATGCCACACCGATCCGCCTGTCGATCTCCCGCTCCATCCTTCCCCCACTCGTGATCAAGACCCCGAGATACTTAAACTGCTCCACTTGGGGCAGGACCCTGTCCCCGACCTGCAGGGGGCATTCCACCTTTTCCGAGCGAGAACCATGGTCTCAGATTTGGAGGCACTAATTCCCATCCCGGCCGCTTCACACTCGGCAGTAAATCGATCCAGCGAGATCTGGAGATCACGATCCGATGAAGCCAACAGGACCACATCATCCGCAAAAATCAGAGATCCGATCCCGAGGTCACCAAACCAGATCCCTCCAACGCCAAGGCTGCGGACAAATGGCAGCCTTGGCGGAGTCCAACTCTCACTGGAAATGGAATCGACATACTACCAGCTATACGGACCAAGCTCTGGCTCCGGTCGTACAGAGACCGGACAGCCCATACTAAGGGCTCCGAGACTCGGTACTCCCAGAGCATCCCCCACAGGAGTCCCCTAGGGACACGATCGAATGCCTTCTCCAGATCCACAAAACACATGTAGACTAGTTGGGCAAACTCCCATGACCCCTCCAGGATCCTGAAGAGGGTATAGAGCTGGTCCGTAGTTCCACGTCCGGGATGGAAACCACACTGCTCCTCTTCAATCATTAAAATCTGCGTCAGGTTTTTAGCGAACGTTCAAAGTTTCCTTTCATTAACATACTTGCGGATGAAGACAGGTTTGAGACGCGGCTCAGCTTCGTCCTCGCTGTCCGTATAGTCTTCATACTCGGATTCAGACTCCGACTCGTCTCCTGACTTCCCTTCCTCTTCAACCTCCATGACTTCCATCTCCTCGTTTTTTCTTTCCAAAGCTCGCTGGCGCATCATTGCTCTCCTCCTCTCGATTTCCTGAGCGAAATCCATGTCATTAATCGTTTGTCCGCAAAGCAACAAAATAGAAATTGGGAGCAGGGACGAATCTGCGTCATACCAACCTCATCATCCACTTCTTCTTCTTCCTCCTCTTCATCTTCACTGCTGTCCTCCCGCTCAGGGTGCCAAGCACCTTCATCGGACTCGTCGCTACTCTCAGCCACCACTTCAGGCTCCACGATCTGTCTGTGTCTCGCCATCCTGGGAACAAAACAGGAAGCATTTCAGCATCACCATATTGAGATGATCACTGGAGTTTTTGAAACTTTTTTTTTTCGTAGAGTGATACCTCTCCTCTACGTCTTCAGATTGACGATTCAGTAATCGTCTAAGACGTGGATCAGAAACGTCTTCTTCCTCCGGCTCCACTTCAGGCTCAATCTCCTTTCCCGGTTTAACAAACTTAAACTCTTCTTCCTCTTCATCCGACGACTCCATGGGAGCATAATCAGGACGTTTACCTGATACATACCTCTTTACTTTCACCTTCTCCATAGAAAGCTCACCTAGGAGGGACACAACATATAGGATGGTCTCATTTCAAGATTTAAGATTCACAGTAAAGACAAAAGTTTTTCCGTACAGTATTATGGAAATTTTAAAAATATCATTTAAGAAGGCTGTTGCCCCCCGCGACCCGGCCCTGGATGAGCGGAAGACGACGGAACATTTTAAGAACTCAAGGAAATCATACTGTAAAAACTTATTAAGCAACATAAAGCGGTATTAAGCTAGAGTGCTTGCCCGGGGACCGGAAGGTCGTGGATTCGATTCCCACTGAGACCACCGTCTAGGGTCCGTGGAGAAGACACCTAACCCCCGCTTCTCCCACCATTGGCGCCGTTGAAGGGCAGCCTGCTGCGGTGTAAGGAGTTGCAGCACACAAATTTCCCCAGATGAATAAAGTAATTCATTCTATTAATTCATTCTAAAGCGGTATTAAGCTACATAAAGCGGTATTAAGCTACATAAAGCTGTATTAAGCTACATAAAGCGGTATTAAGCTACATAAAGCGGTATTAAGCTGCATAAAGCTGTATTAAGCTACATAAAGTTGTATTAAGCTACATTAAGCTGTATTAAGCTACATAAAGCTGTATTAAGCTACATAAAGTTGTATTAAGCTACATAAAGTGATATTAAGCTACATAAAGCTGTATTAAGCTACATAAAGCTGTATTAAGCTACATAAAGTTGTATTAAGCTACATAAAGCGGTATTAAGCTACATAAAGTTGTATTAAGCTACATAAAGCTGTATTAAGCTACGTAAAGCTGTATTAAGCTACGTAAAGCTGTATTAAGCTACATAAAGTTGTATTAAGCTACATAAAACTGTATTAAGCTACATAAAACTGTATTAAGCTACATAAAACTGTATTAAGCTACATAAAGTTGTATTAAGCTACATAAAACTGTATTAAGCTACATAAAGCAGTATTACGCTACATAAAGCAGTATTAAGCTACATAAAGCAGTATTAAGCCACATAAAGCTGTATTAAGCTACATAAAGCGGTATTAAGCTACATAAAGTTGTATTAAGCTACATAAAGCTGTATTAAGCTACATAAAGCTGTATTAAGCTACATAAAGCTGTATTAAGCTACATAAAGCTGTATTAAGCTACATAAAGTAGTATTAAGCAACATAAAGCAGTATTAAGCTACATAATGTTGTATTAAGCTACATATAGCTGTATTAAGCTACATAAAGCTGTATTAAGCTACATAAAGTAGTATTAAGCAACATAAAGCAGTATTAAGCTACATAATGTTGTATTAAGCTACATATAGCTGTATTACGCTTTTCAGCTGCCTTTAGCTACATAAAGCTTGTTGTTTCTCATTTTTGCGTTTATATTCATAAGAAGTCATTTAATCAGCCAATAAGTGTTATTAATTACAATTATTGTATACTTTTGATAGTAAAAAAACGAAAAAAAATCATTTTAGTCTAGAAAAAAAGGGTAATTCTCACAATATAAACTATATATTAAAACAATTATTCTTTAATAAATATATTTTTGCAAAATAAGACATGTAGACAAATATCAACCAATCAATTAGTCACTGACTATTCATTTCTAGCATAAAGCAGAGAAAATATTGAGTAAAAAACATGAAAATGTGTGATCCATCCAAACATTTAAGAACATGTTTTTATCAGAGTTTCTTGTTGTAAATAGAAGTGATGCTAACTAGCTGCTAAGCTAACAGAGCTAACTAAGTGACTAACCTTTCTCATTCCGCACCGGAACGGCTCCAGCCGTGGACTGGATCGGTGGAAGCTTCATGTTCACGGGTTCGTGACCTGACATGACTGCCTGGTCAACGATAACTTTCTGAAATTAAAAGAAATAAATCACAATATGACGGAGAATGAAGCTAACACAGGCTCGCTATGAAAGCTGCTGAACGGAACCGGAAGAGCACGCAACCAGAAGTTGATTTTTTTTTTCTTAAATTTTGACAAAAAAACGTATAGATTTAACAACACACTTAAAAAATTTTTAAATATTTTTAAGGTGTTAAAAATAATAATAGAAAATATTTTGTTGAAATTGTAAATTAATGTAAGTTTGTCGTCTTCTTCTTTCAGTTTTCACTTCACCACTCTCTCTACAACACCGCCCCCTGCTGGACTTTTTCAGTACTTCCTTCAAAATACAGGTTTACTCACATTACCATATTTTCTTTTAAAAAGTTGTTTTTATTCTTCTAAAAAAATCCATAAACATTAGTTTTCAATTCAGATTATTTTAATACTATTACTTTAAAAAGTGAATTCAGTTAGAGAGTTTAACATTTAAAAATGTGCATGATTTAAAAATCATTTATTTTCTGCAGTACTTAAGTTATAACGCCATGCTGTGGAGGCAGGGTACACCCAAAACAGGTCGCCAGTCTCCTGTGGGGTCACATATATACTTTCACACACACATTTATGCCAGGGGGACATTTTCAAGCTCACATGCAAATTCATGAAGGAAAGCTGCAGAGCATTGCACACATACATTGGGACACCATGCAAATACAGTTTTGCCCACCCTGGATTTGAACCACCAATCTTCTTGCACGAGACAACAGTGCAAACCAACTGAGACTCCCCATTACCACATATATATTCATTGAATCAATTTACTCTTTTTTTCTAATTGATCTCTTTTTTGTCCCATTAATTAGTGGAAGTTCAGGGTTTCTTTTTTATCTGAACGTATGCAAACAATTTAAAGGATTAAACCCCAAATGAACATGTTCACTACTAGTTTTGATCTAGTCAAAGGTGGGATTTCTTCTTCTTTTGGCATTTCCCTTCAGGTCACCACAGCAAGTGAGTTTCTTCCATCTAACCCTCTCTGCTGCATTCTCTTTGGTCACACCAACTATCTACATGTCTTCCTTCACTGTATCCATGAACCTCCTCTTTCTAGTCCTCTTTCCTGGTGGTTCCAAATCCAGCATCCTTCTTCTGATGTACTCTCTCTCTCTCTCTCCTCTTTACATATCCAAACCATCTCAGTCTGGCCTCTCTGACTTTAAAACCTCTAACATGTGCTGTTCCTCTGATCCTGTCCATCCTGATCACTCCCAAAGAGATCCTCAGCATCTTCATCTCTGCTACCTCCATCTGTGCTTCCTGTCTTTTCTTCAGTGTTACTGTTTCTAGACCAAACAACATGGCCGCTCTCACCACGATTTTGTACACTTTCCCTTTCATTCTAGCTGAAACTCTTCTATCACACCTGATACCTTTTTCCACCCATTCCAGCCTGGCTGCACACACTTCTTCGCCTCTTTTCCACACTCTCCATTACTCTGGACTGTTGATTTCTCATATGGATGTTTCCAACATTCACGTAGCAAAACGTAGTGAATAAAAAAATCAAGAGCATTCATATTTTTTATTCATAAATTCACAATTGTTTGATAAGAATTAGAGTGAAAATATGATTTGATTCAGAATAAATTTACAACTTAAATCATTAAAAATCCATAATGTGACTTTTTAAAGAAGGATTTTCAAAAAAGTTACAAAGCAAAGCTTTATATCTTTAATTTCTTTTATTAATTGATGTTTTTCTTTTCTCTTTTCTGCAGTAGTCCTAGGGACGTCTTGGGCCCAGTGGTAATCAAACCCGGTTCTCCTGGTATCTCTACCACTAGGCCAATGTCTCTGGGACCTTTCATTTTATTTTTATGAACACAGCAAAACCAAAAAAATTACACACATTGCAAATAATAAAAATAAATAAATGTTAAGATAAGTGCCAAATTTTACTCTTTTTTTTTAGTGCCTTAAGTTGATTTTCCTCAAATTAATTTCCTTCTTACAAATATTTCCCCAAAAAATAATAGAAAAAAAATATCCTTGTCGTATTTTTTCACTTCAAAACACATCTAAGAAAAAATATATTTTAAACCATTTTTGTCTCAGTTTAAAAAGTGTCTTTTAAACCCGTTGCAGTGCTTTTTTTTTGCTTTTTTTTAAAGCTGGATCCCTCTTTCTTTAAACAGCTCCTCTAGTTTTCCCTCCAGAGTCGTGTTGGTTCCTTTCAGACCTTTTACAACCTCACTGGCCCACACGAAGTACTCCTGCACACGCTCTGCTGTCCAACCTGCAAAGAAAAGAGTACCCCTTAAAACCAATCCACTCATAAATCATATATCAACAGGTGGACCGGTGCGGCATCAGCAATAAGTAGGACGCTTCATCGGTCCGTCGTGGTAAAGAGAGAGCTGAGCCGAAAAACAAAGCTCTCGATTTACAAGTGGATCTACGTTCCCACCCTCACCTATGGTCACCTATGTGGGTTGTGACCAAAAGAATGAGATCACGAATACAAGCGGCCAAAATGAGCTTCCCCCTGTGGGATGGTTGGGCTCTCACTCAGAGATCGGGTGAGGAGCTCTGCCATCCGGGAGGAGCTCGGTGCCGAGCCGCTTCTACTCCAGGTCAAGAGGAACCAGATGGGGTGCTTCGGGCATCTGTTCAGGATGCCCTCAAGCGCCTCACTGGTGAGGTGTTTCGGGCACGTCCCACCGGGAGGAGACCGCGAGGCAGAACCCGAACCCGCTGGAGAAACTATGTCAAAATGAGCTTCCTCCACAGGGTGGCTGGGCTCTCGGGGTTCGGGTGAGGAGCTCTGCCATCCGGGAGGAGCTCGGTTTCGAGCCGCTTTTCCTCCAAGTTGAGAGGAGTCAGATGGGGTGGTTCGGGCATCTGGTCAGGATTCCCCCCGAGCGCCTCACTGGTGAGCACGTCCCACCGGGAGGAGACCAAGAGGCAGACCCCGGACCCGCTGGAGAGACTATGTCTCACAGCTGGCCGGAGAACGACTCGGGATCCTTCCAGGTGAGCTGGAGGATGTAGCCGGGGTGAGAGAAGCCTGGGCTCCCGTCTGAGGCTGTTGCCCCCCGCGACCCGACCCCGGATGAACGGAAGATGACGGAACAGAACGGACATAAACTACTGACCAACAGGTGTGCAGCGGTTCAGGTCCCTCAGGTTGTACAGTTTGTCAGCCAGTTTCACCAGTTTGGCTTGATGGCTGACATGAGGTGCGTGCTCCACCTGCTGTCGCTTTCTCTCCTCTTTCGGCAGACTTTTATCATCTGTCACTTCCTGGACGATTCGAGAAACAACAGAACCAAATTTGGCTTCCAGCTCTGCGGGGGTGGTGTCTGTGTCCTCCACAGTGTCATGAAGCAAAGCAGCCTGCAGAGGAGGAGCGAGAAAACCGGATAAACAAGTCGGGATATCAGGTATTTAACTGACTTAACAATGGCTACATACCTGCAAAACCTCAATGTCTGTGACCCCTCCTTCATGGTTGAGGATCCGTGCCACTCCTTTAAAGTAAACAAAGAACGCCATCAGTCACATGCAGATCTCACTGTTTTTAGATGTTACCCAAACAGTAAAATCTCAATTTTAGACCAAATTCTACACCAGGCAGGTTGGAACGGGTGGAGAAAAGTATCAGGTGTGATGTGTGATAGAAGAGTTTCAGATAAAATGAAAGGAAAAGTTTATAAAGCCGTGGTGAGACCGGCCATGCTGATTGGTCTAGAGACCGTGGCACTGAAAAAAGACAGGAAACAGAGATGGAGGTAGCAGAGATGAAGATGCTGAGGAACTCTCTGGGAAATCGCCAGGCGGATCGGTGCGGCATCAGCAATAACTAGGACGCTGCATCGGTCCGTCGTGGTAAAGAGAGAGCTGAGCCAAAAGCAAAGCTCTTGATTTACAAGTTGATCTACGTTCCAACCCTCACCTGTGGTCACCAGCTGTGGGTGGTGACCGAAAGAATGAGATCACGGATACAAACGGCCGAAATGAGCTTCCTCCGCAGGGTGGCTGGGCTCTCACTCAGAGATCGGGTGAGGAGCTCTGCCATCCGGGAGGAGCTCGGCGTCGAGCCGCTCCTCCTCCAGGTCGAGAGAAGCCAGATGGGGTGGTTCGGGCATCTGGTCAGGATGCCCCCGAGTGCCTCGCGGGCAAGGTGTTGGGCACCTTGCCCCGAGGGGCAGACCCCGCATCCGCTGGAGGGACTATGTCTCAGCTGGCCGGGGAGAAACTTGGGATCTTTCCGGGTGAGCTGGAGGATACAGCCGGGGTGAGAGAAGCCTGGCCTTCCCGTTTGATTCTGTTGCCCCCACGACCCGGCCCCGGAACAAGCGGAAGATGACGAACGGAAGAAACTGACTTGCTGTGGCGACCCCTGAAGGGGTATGCCAAAAGAAAAATTCACCCATTCACACACAGATGGTACAAGCAAGATGCAAACCACCATCATGAGCAATTGGGGGGTGGGGGGATGGCGTCTTGCCCAAGGACACCGAGGTATAAACTACAGGCAGGGGATCAACCAGTTACAGGACTGGCGAGTTGTTTGAGGATAATCCCACACTTTATAATTAATTTGAAATATATGGTCACAAGTTAATTTGTCAATAAAAAATGAGTAAATAAACAAATATTTCATTTTAAACACATAGATCTATATGTATATACAGTATATGTTCATTGTACACATAGATCCAACACTAGGCCACAAAAACAAGCAAAAAAAGTCAGTCTACCACTGCTCCCTCCATTACTCATACTGCCGATCGCATTTGGTAGGAGCGGCAGCTCCCGCATCGTCTGCTATGCAAACCGATCGGTATCCAAGTGAAGACTTTATTGTCTCCTGAGACAGAAGGATTCCAACAACATATAGATTTTTAAACATATATACATCTATAAACTTTTTAATTTTAGATACAAACTAACAATAATAATAAAATAAAAAAAACGCTCCATGAAGAAGTTTGAATTTCAGATTTTTAAGAAAATCACACTTATCTTCAAAAAAAACTTTAGATTTATAAAAATTAGTCACATATAAACTACTATTTACAGATATTCTGATTTTTACATGAATATTATCAATAATATTGTTTTTTTAATGAAGTTTTAAGAAAATACCAGAATACTGAAATTTGATTTCCGCATTACAACATTTTCATTTTTCTTTTCT
This sequence comes from Neostethus bicornis, assembly GCA_902685375.1. Classification (NCBI taxonomy): domain Eukaryota; kingdom Metazoa; phylum Chordata; class Actinopteri; order Atheriniformes; family Phallostethidae; genus Neostethus; species Neostethus bicornis. The sequence continues at coordinate 6,335,043 of LR738543.1, forward strand.
CGCAATTTATTTCATCGTATTAAAAAAAAATGAGACCAAAATCAATTATGTTTAAAACATATTCCACAATTATGGGTTAAAATAAACTAATCTTTCTATTTTTAATTTATTATTTTATTATTTCCACTGACCAATCGGGTGATTTATGTACGGAGTCCCATCCGGATCTTTACGTCTCTGGTTGCGATGTTTTCCTGCCGCAAAATGAATCGTTTCCAACAAAATCGTTGCTTCAGAATTCATGGTTAAAATGTATTTTTAAAAAAGCAGAAAAAAACTTTGATACGTTTTGCTTATTTTTTTTTCCTTTGGGAACATAAACATACGGTCCGTCTGTTTTAGTGTCCGACAAGAAACAAAACGTAATCATTCCTACTGACAGCGGAAGCAGGTAAAAAAAAAACTCCATAAAAACCTTCATTTTTTACATTTTTAAAACCAAATACTATAAATTATACCATTCTATATTTAAATAATATATACTGAATTTAAATATATGATGTCAGCGTGTTTTTATCAGTTATAGTGAAGAAAACGCTAACGTGTAGTTTGTTGTGAACCAGATGCTAACAGTTTAACAGCACTGATTTTTCTTTTCTGTCTTCTACATGTGAGATATCAGAATATGAGGGTGTAATAAATATTATGGATGAGATTCTTGTTCTGTTTTAATCCAGGATGGCTCACAGTGTGAGGAGAGATTCTCCAGAACTGCCTGATTTCTCTTTGTTAAAAAGACTAGCAAGAGATCAACTGATTTACCTCCTGGAACAGGTAGGAGTCAAGATCTGATCAATACAGATCTGATCAATACAGATCTATAAGATCTGATCAATACAGATCTGATCAATACAGATCTAAAACATCGGATCAATACGAATCTATAACATCTGATCTATACAGATCTATAACATCAGATCAATACAGGTCTATAACATCAGATCAATATGAATCTACAACATCAGATCAATATGAATCTATAACATCAGATCAATATGAATCTATAACATCAGATCAATATGAATCTATCATCTGTACCATCATCACCACCAGATTGCCGAATCACCCCATCTGGCTCCTCTCAACCTGGAGGAGGAGAAGCTCGACACCGAGCTCCTCACTCTATCTCTGAGTGAGAGCCCAGCCACCCTGCGGAGGAAGCTCATTTCAGCCGCTTGTATCCGTGATCTCATTCTTTCGGTCACCACCCACAGCTGGTGACCATAGGTGAGGATAGGAACGTAGATCGACTTGTAAATCGAGAGCTTTGCTTTTCGGCTCAGCTTTGTCTTTACCACCACGGACCGATGCAGCGTCCTAGTTATTGCTGACGCCGCACCGATCCGCCTGTCAATCTCCTGCTCCATCCTTCCCCCACTCGTGAACAAGACCCCAAGATACTTAAACTCCTCCACTTGGGACAGGACCCTGTCCCTGACCTACAGGGCGCATTCCACCCTTTTCCGGGCGAGGACCATGGTCTCGGATTTGGAGGCGCTAATTCCCATCCCGACCACCTCACACTCGGCAGGAAATCAATCCAGTGAGAGCTGGAGATCACGGTTTTCCACTTAAACCCGGCATATCAAGAATAATGACGATGACAGAAATTTCTTTTCCATAAACCGGCTTTGCTTTTCCCTGTCCTATCACCCAGCTGCCTGGAAAGAAGGATTTATTCATCGAAGCAGATTTGATGAGTCCTCTGGATCGCATCGCAAACGTATCGACACTAAAGGTAAATCATTTGAACAACTTTTAAAAACTTCGAACCTTCATTTCCATAACTTTATAAAACACACTTTCCGTTTTTTTTCAGCAACATGAAGTAGATAAACTCTACAAAGTGGAGCATAAATCTATTTTAAGCACCTCAGATCAGTGAGATTTTATTTTATTTCCATCTAAATTCCACAGTTCGTCCCCTCTTCCTCATGTGACTGCTTCACTTTGCTTTCAGGTTGTGTTTTCTGATCCGGCCGAGAATAAAAACAGTGAAGTGGATATGTGGTAGGTACTGCTACCAACGTCTTTATACTGATACAAATATTTGATTTTCATTTTATCCACAGACCCACAACAGACTAGCGACCTGTTCGAGGTGTAACCTGCCCCTCGCCTCAAATCAGCCAGGATTGGCTCTGGCCCACGGGCCACGTGCGACCCGTTAAATGTTTTAATCTGGCACTGAACTTAAAAAATTAAAATAAAGAAACCTTGTTAATGTTGTATTTTACCTGCAATTCTAAGGTTTCATCACTAGATGGAGCCAAAGATAAAACAACACTGCTCCCATTAAAATGTGTGTGTCTCCGTGATGTGCACGCTGTCAAAATAAACAGTGTGCACAGATATGGAAAGCCATCGGACCCAATACACGCACGTAAACAAGTGTGTTAGATGTTAAAACAAGCAAAATGTTACATCAAGCGCTTAGATTTCAAACCTAGCGCCGCTTAATGCACATTTTTAAGCGCCATCGCACTAGATTTCACACCTAGTGCCGCTAGATTTGAAATTTAACACTATTTATGTAACATTTAGCATGCTAGTTTAATGCAATTCTATCGGTCTAATCTAGCGGTTACCAAAGCATGCCATCCATCTGTTCCTGTTCCGGCCCCCTGGTCAAATGTTAGAACTCAATGTGGCCCGCGAACCAAAAACTTTGCGCACCCCTGGTGTAGAAGGTTAAGAAGGTGACTGACTGATATTTTATCCACTTGTTCCAGATGTGGCCAATGCAGACAAAGCAGCTGGAAAATTTAGAAGATATAAGATCATTTTTACCCCTCAGAAGGTACCAGATGTTCAGATATTTGGTCGATATTTTAATAATCAGTCCCTAAATGACACTGTTTTCTGTTTAGTTTTATGCGTGTGAAGCCATGCTGGAGGAGCAGGGTCTTTTTGGAGGTGAGGCTTCTTGGTTTGCAAGTTGGATTGATCTTTGGTCCTAAAACGATAACCACATGATGGTTGTGTCTCTAGATGTGACGACAGATGAGTGGGCGTTCTACCTTCTTCCACTTGACGATGACATCATCAGTCTGGAGCTGCCAGAGTTCTTTCGAGATTACTTTCTGGTAAAGTTTTTTTTTTTTGTTTTTCAGCTACTTTTCTTGAAGCAATATCCAGATTTCAGTTTCAATTAAAAAAAAAATCCATCCACACCAAAAAACAAAATTGAGAATTGGGGGAGACAGTGGCTCAGTGGTAGATCATTCGCCCGCGGACCGGAAGTTAACCGGAAGTTTGCGGGTTCGTATCCCGTTCGTATCCCGGGTTCATGTCCAGGGTCCTTGGAGAAGACACCTAACCCCCCCGTTTCTCCCACCATTGGCGCCGTCGTGGCAGCCTGCTGCGGTGAAATGCAGCACACTAATTTTCCGGTGAGGGATCAATAAAGTATACAAAAAAAAATTTTTTAAAGTCACTAATTGACAAGGCAGCACGGTGGCGCAGTTTGTAGCACAGTGGCCTCACAGCAAGAAGGTCGTGGGTTCGAGTCCCGGGTGGGGACGAGGCTTGGAACACTGTCCTTTCTGTGTGGAGTTTGCATGTTCTCCCCGTGTCTGTGTGGGTTTCTTCCGGGTACTCCGGTTTCCTCTCACCCTCCAAAGACATGCATGCTTGGTTGATTGGCCGGTGCCAAATTGCCCCTAGGAATGAGAGTGTGTGTGTGAATGGTTGTATGTGTGTGGCCCAGCGACAGACTGGCGACCTGTTCGGGGTGTACCCTGCCCTTCGCCTTAAATCAGCCGGGATGGGCTCTGGCACTCCCCGCAACCCCAAAAGGGACAGACTGACTAATTAACAAAATATTTCATGTCAGAGAATATTTTTTTTTTTTTGCTGGTAAAACATTAGTTAAATAATTTAGAACAGTTGCTCTTCCGGATCGAGAGGAGCCAGATGGGGTGGTTGGGCATGTGGTTAGGATTCCTCCCGAACGCTTCCCGAACGCCTTGCTGGTGGGCTGTTTTGGGCACGTCCCATTGGGCGGAGCCCCAGAAGCAGATCCCCGACCCGCTGGAGAGACTATGTCTCACAGCTGGCCGGGGAACACCTCGGGAGTCTTCCGGGTGAGCTGGAGGATGCAGCCGGAGGGAGAGAAGCCTGGGCTTCCCATCTGAGGCTGTTGCCCCTGCCCGGATAAGTAAGTAACTAACTTCTCATATCACTAACTTCTGATCCATCAGGCAGGAGATCAGCGGTGGGTGAGGACGGCCGGCAGCGCTCTCCATCTCCTCTACTCTCTTTACGGACCGTTCTCCAAAGTCTACGGGATTGGACGTTGTTCTAAGGTCAGCGGGACAAGCTGCAGATGGGTTACACCTCCTAGCTTTAGATCCACTCTCACGTAGGATGTTTTTCTTTTTTTCTCTCACATCAGATCATTTACGACTCGTGGAGGGAGCAGGTCGAGGAAGGAGACAAAAAAGTTCATCAGGCTGAAATCGGGACTGTTTTTCTAATCGATCGAGGTGAGAAGCCGCTTTTCCTGCAGCTGGTTTTGTTCCACTGTGTGTAACATCTCACTGTCTCTACAGACGTGGACTACGTCACACCTCTGTGCTCTCAAGTTGTCTATGAAGGACTCGTTGATGACATATTCAGGATCAAATGTGGTGAGTTTGAATACAAATAGTTCCGTTCCGTCGTCTTCTACTCATCCGGGACCGGGTCGCAGGGGTAACAGCCTCTGACGGAAAGCCCAGGCTTCTCTCACACCGGCTGCATCCTCCAGCTCACCCAGAAGGATCCCAACTACAGCTAATGCGATCAGGGAGACAGGCAAGAGAGTACTTGGTGTGTCATCTGGAAGGAAGATAGAGAGACTTGGTGGTGAAATGAGGAGGTGCAGGATTGTATCAAAAGAAAGAGGCTGGCTAAGAAGAAGTGGGACACTGAGAGGACTGAGGAGATTAGGCAAGGGTACAGGGAGATACAGCATAAGGTTAAAGTAGAGGTGGCAAAGGCAAAACAAGTAGCCTATGATGACCTATACGCTAGGCTGAACAGCAAGGAGGGAGAGATGGACCTATACAGGTTGGCAATTCGGTTGACGTGCCCGAAACACCTAACCAGCGAGGCGCCTCTAAATCTGAGACCATGATCCTCGCCCGGAAAAGGGTTGAATGCCCCTTGCGGGTCAGGGACAGGGTCCTGCCCCAAGTGGAGGAGTTTAAGTATCTCGGGGTCTTGTTCACGAGTGGGGGAAGGATGGCGCGGGAGATCGACAAGCGGACCGGTGCGGCATCAGCAATAACTAGGACGCTGCATCGGTCCGTTGTGGTAAAGAGAGAGCTGAGCCGAAAAGCAAAGCTCTCGATTTACAAGTCGATCTACGTTCCAACCCTCACCATGGTCACCAGCTGTGGGTGGTGACCGAAAGAATGAGATCACGGATACAAGCGGCCGAAATGAGCTTTCCCCACAGGGTGGCTGAGCTCTCACTCAGAGATTGGGTGAGGAGCTCTGCCATCCGGGAGTGGCTCGGTGTCGAGCCGCTCATCCTCCAGGTCGAGAGGACCTAGATGAGGTAGTTCGGGTATCTGGTCAGAATGCCCCCTGAGCGCCTCGCTGGTGAGGTGTTTCGGGCACGTCGCACCAGGAGATCAAGAGGCAGATCCCAGATCAGCTGGAGAGACTATGGATCTTTCCAGGTGAGCTGGAGGAAGCAGCTGGGGTGAGAGAAGCCTGGGCTACCCGTTTGAGGCTGTTGCCCCCGCGAACCGGCCCTGTATGGGCGGAAGACGACGGAACGGAAAGATTTTATTTATTACCTCCTTTTTTTCTAGCAATAAAAAATTAATAGTTCAAACAAAAAAAAATGCAGTTAAGAGATAAAATACTCAATATTTAAAAAGATTTCTTAATTACTATTCGTTTTATTTTCTGAATCACCAAACCCTAACAAAGTCACGAGGGGTGCCGGAGCCTTATCCCAGCTGATTTCAGACGAGAGGCAGGGTACACCACACACAAGTTGCTAGTGTGCAAAACCACATACACTAAATCTTGTCTTCATAGTGGTATTTTTTTAGAGGGGGGGTGGAAGTACCCTGTGAAAAACCCATGCTTAAATGGGGAGAACATGCAAACTTCACACAGAAAGGAGCGTGTTTCATGCCTTGTCCCTTCAATTGGAGAAAATTGTCTGCTTCATTCCACCGCAGCAGGCTGCCAAGATGATGGGAGAAACGGGGGGTTAGTCGTCTTCCCCAAGGACCACTAGACATGAACTCAGTAGGATTTGAACCGGTGAACAACTACTCCAAGTGCGAACGTTCTACCACTGAGCCATTGCCTCCTCAGTCACATTTAATCTGCTAGATTAACGAATATGATAAAGATCTGAATACGTAATTGCTTCATATTTAGGAACATCGATGTGTGTTCCTCAGGGTGCGTGGAGTTTGGTCCTGACGTCACGTCCTCAGATAAAAGTATAAAAGTCATGCTGAACTCTCAGGATAAAGTAAGTCACCCGACCTGTGAGGGTCTCCACCGCTGGAACCGGGACTGAAACCTCTCCACCATCCTCATTCCAGGTTTTTGGTGAAATCCGAAACGAGCATTTCTCCAACGTCTTCGGGTTTCTCAGCCAGAAAGCAAGAAACTTGCAGACTGCGTATGACGTGAGTAAACCTTACAGGAAACCATCCTAGAATGAGCTGATACTGATAGATGTCTCACTTCTTGTGCAGAAACGTCGGGGGATGGACATAAAGCAGATGAAGACGTTTGTGTCAGAAGAGCTGAAAGGTTTAAAACAGGAGCACCGGCTGCTTAGTCTACGTGAGCATCGCTGTACATCAGAGGGATGGTTACACGTCTAGAGACGTTTAAAGATTTCCTTGTTCTGTTTCAGATATCGGCGCCTGTGAGTCCATCATGAAGAAGAAAACCAAGCAGGACTTTCAGGAGCTGCTGAAAACGGAGCACTGTGAGAAAATCTGCACGGATAGAAATGTACTTTATTCATCCTTAGCTGGGAGAAATGGGGGGTTTAGGTGTCTTCCCCAAGGACACCTAGACCAGAGCTCAGTGGGATTCAATCTTGAGAACTTCCGTTCCAAGGGTGATCGTTCTACCACTGAGCTATCGCTTCTCCCCGAAACCTAATTTTGTTCTTGCATTTTTAACTTGTGACCAAAAGAACGAGATCACGGATACAAGCGGCCAAAATGAGCTTCCTCTGCAGGTTGACTGGGCTCTCACTCAGAGATAGAGTGAGGAGTTCGGAGTAGAGCCGTTGCTCCTCCAGGTTGAGAGAAGCCAGATGGGGTTAGGATGCCTCCTCAACGCCTCACCGTTGAGGTGTTTTGGTCCACGTCCCACCGGGAGGACACCAAGAGGCAGACCCTCAACCTGCTGGGGAGAGTATGTCTCACAGTTGGCCGGGAAACGACTCGGAATCCTTCTGGGTGAACTGGAGGATACACCGTGGGTGGGAAAAGCCTGGGTTTTCCATCTGAAAACCCAGATTAGGCTGTCGTCCCCGCGACCCAGCCCCGGATAAGCAGAACCCAACGGAGCTCAGCTTTCACTTTTCATCTGCTGGTGCTTTTTGCTTTAAATTTTGTGCAGTTTGTAATTAAATTCAGCCTAATTTGAGTTTCCATCTTCAGCTCTACTGGAGGGGTTTGAAATCCGTGAATGCATAACGTTCATAGAGGAGCACGTCAACAGACAGGTGGGGTTCAGTATGGATTAAAGAAGTACTCTATAAAATCTAAAATATATCTTTTTTTTTTTTTTTTTGTAGATTTCCATGATAGAAAGTTTGAGGCTGCTTTGTCTTCTCTCCATCACAGAAAACGGTAAAAAAAAAAATTGTGTTTGGGAAAAAAAATCAGCTTAAATGACTATCTTTGTTGTTGTTTAATAACACGGGATGTGATTTTTTTTTTTTGTAGGGCTTCTTCCTAAAGATTATCGATCATTAAAGTCACAGTATCTCCAGGTGAGCAAAGATTATTTATGACTTCTATTTATGTCTTAACTTTAACTTGTTACCGAAAGAACGAGAACAAGCGGCCAAAATGAGCTTCCTCCGCAGGGTGGCTGGGCTCTTAGTCAGAGATCGGGTGAGGAGCTCTGCCATCCGGGAGGAGCTCGGTTTCGAGCCGCTCCTCCTCCAGGTTGAGAGGAGCCAGATGGGGTGGTTCGGACATCTGGTCAGTATGTCCCGTAAGCATCTCGCTGGTGAGGTGTTTTGGGCACGTCCCACCGGGAGTGGACCAATGGGCAGACCCCGAACCTGCTGGAGAGACTATGTCTCACAGCTGGCAGGAGAACGACTCGGGATCCTTCTGAGTGAGCTGGAGGATGCAGCCGGGGTGAGAGAAACCTGGGCTTCCCGTCTGAGGCTGTTGCCCCCGCAACCTGGCCCCGGATGAACGGAAGATGACGGAACAGAACAAAGAACAACGGAAATTTGCTGCTTCTTTTTTAACCTTTTTTTGGTTTCAAAAAGTTTTTTCTTTCCTCCAAAACATCTACATTTTTTGGTACATTTTTTATTCTTTACTTTGTTTCTTTCTTATGCTGATCAAGATTTTTTTTTCCACTGTAGAGAATCACAAATGACTCTCAATAAAACCAAACTTCCTTTTTTGTGTTTCCTCTTTAAAAATTAGAGTTAATGACATGATGAAATAAACTGATCGGAGTTTTCCACCAATCTAATGTCTAATGTTTTTATCTACGTGGCCTCCTCAGAGCTACGGAGTGGACCACCTGCTGACCTTTTCCAACCTCAGGCAGCTGGGTCTGCTGGTCGAGCAGCAGCCTGGGGAGACGCTCACCGTGATGGAGAGTAAAGTGGGAAAATTGGTTAATGATAAAACTGCAGGTAAAACAGTTCTCAGACTAGATCCCCGATCAGATGCTTTTATGTTTACAAATGTTTAAAATCTGTATCATTTTCTTTTTTAGGAAAATTGACTGATGCTTTTTCCTCTCTGGCAAAAAAAAGCAATTTCCGAGCGCTGAGCCGGAAGCTTAATCTGGTAAATTGTCACCATCTCATTGAAATTAGAAAAATGAGGGCACAGGAAGCAAGTTTGGATTACCACGGCAAGGGAACCAAGCTCTTTTTTTGAAGGGTCTAGAGCAGGGGTGGGCAAACTATGGCCCGCGGGCCACATGGGGCCCGTTAAATGTTTTAATCCGGCCCGCCAAACTTGAAAAATTGAATGAATAAACGTTATTAATGTTTTATTTTCCCTGCAACTCTGATGTTTCCTCACTAGATGGCGCACTCTAGATTAAATTGGCTTTGTTGAGAAAACAACAACACTGCTCCCATTAAAATGTGTGTGTCTTCCTGATGCACACAATGTCAAAATAACACAGATATGGAAAGCCATCAGGGCCAATACACGCACGTAAACAAGCGTGTTAGATGTTAAAACAAGCAAAATGTTACATCAATCGCTTAGATTTCAAACCGAGCGCCGCTAAATTCACGTTCTAAGTGCTATCGCACTAGATTCCAGACCTAGCGATGTTTGATTTTAAATGTAACGCTCTTGTCTAAAATCTAGCGCCATTCTATTGGTCTAATCTAGCGGTTACCAAAGCATGCCATCCATCTAATCCTGTTCCAGCCCCTTTGTCAAATGTTAGAACTCAATGTGGCCCTCAAATCAAAACGTTTCCCCACCTCTGGTCTAGAGTTTGGTTGGAAATCCCAGTATACAGTAGCTGTGACTCTTCTACAAGCCAAAGGGGGTGCCTCAGGCTTCTTGTATTATAATGAGACCTTTCAACTGAGATAATCTGGTCACATTCCTCTAAAATGACCCAGGACATGATGAAGAAGATTTCTATCTTGACTGGTCTGAGCAGGAAGAAGTAGTCATGCAGGAAAGTCTAGCTTCTCCTGCTCAGGCTCAATGCATGGACTTCATTGCTGTTTTCTTCACCCCACTAAAATAGTCCGTTTTTGATTCAGGTGCCGAAGTCCGACGATGAATATGACCTGCGTGTCCCTCGGGACATGGCGTACATCTTCAGTGGTGCTTACGTTCCTTTGAGCTGTAAACTTATTGAACAGGTGGGTGTGTCTAGAAACACTTTCTAGGCTCCTCGTTTGGAAAAAATATTTAATTTGTTTATTTGTAGGTGTTGGAGCGTGATGGGTGGGCGGGGTTAGAAGAAGTGACCAGGTTACTAAACGGTCATGAATTCGCAGTCACAGGTTTGTGCAGACAGAAATGATTAATCATTTTAAAAGGATTATTCGCTTCTCATGAATGAAATCTAAATCTGCATTATTCCCATCAGGAAGTAATGGAGCGGAATTAAAAGGAAAGAACGACGCTCAGCGCACCGTCTTGGTCATGTTTCTCGGTGGATGTACCTTCTCTGAGATTTCTGCTCTCCGTTTTCTTGGTAGAGAGAAAGGTAAATGTAATCTGAAAAGTGTCAATTTTCTCACATAAAGTTTGTGTTCAAACTGTGAATCTGTGGACCATCTCAAGAGCAGCTTCAGCAAAAGACTCCCGCAACCCCACTGCTCAAAGGAATGGTACAGCAAATTGACACAGTAACCATTTGAAAAATGTTCATTTTGACCTCAATATTTTCTTTATGGGGGAGTACATTTGTAAAGATTTGTGGTTATTTATCTTTAGATCGATTTTAGTGTCGATGAAAAGCAAACTGTTGTAATGATCTGGACAAAAAGGCCTTAAAAGAGCTGTAGTTTCTTCAAAATACTGCTGAACCAGAATATATGATGACAGTCCTGTGCTCAGGACTCTGCACTGGCTTCCTGTGGATCAGAGAATAGACTTTAAAGCTGCTCTGCTTGTGTTTAAATGGGAAATGTTAGTGTCTTACGAACCATCTAGAACTCTGAGGACCTCTGGGACCGACCTCCCTGAGGTCTGTACAGAGTCAGGACTAAACGTGGAGATCAAACTTCCTGAGGCTGTGAGACAGGCCGACACTGTCACAATATTTACATCTAGTCTGAAAACAGTTCACTAATGAATAATTACTCTTTTACAGTATTTTTTTTCATTTTTATTTTATGTTTTGTGATTTAAAATGTATTTTTGTCTTGTGATGCGTCTTTATCTTGTAAATTTGGGAGACGGTGGCTCAGTGGTAGAGTGTTCGTCGCGAACCGGAAGTTTGTGGGTTCGATTCACACTGAGCTCATGTCAAGGGTTCTTGGAGAAGACACCTAGCCCCCCATTTCCACCACCATTGGCATGACGGCGCCAATGGTGGGAGTGCAGCACACAAATTTTCCCGGTGAGGGGTGAATGGAGTACATAAAAATATTTTTTTTAAAAAAAAAGATACCTATAATTACGTATCAACATCATTATGAGCCATAAGCTCAGAAGAACGACATTTGGCGTAAAACATGCCGGTGGCGTAGTGGTTAAGCACAGTGGCCTCACAGCGAGAAGGTTGCTGGTTCGAATCAAGCCAATACGGGAGCTGCAGCTCTTACTGCACCGAAAATGTGATCGCTCAGCCGGAGCCGGGTCGCGGGGCAACAGCGTCAGACGAGAAACCCACGCTTCTTTCACCCTGGTTGCATCCTTCAGCTCACCTGGAAGGATGAACGTGATCTTGGTATGAGTAATGGGGGGAGCAGTGACAGACTGACTTTTTTGTATGTATGTATAGGAAACAGTTAAATATATTGAAGTAAGGTTCCATAACGTATAAAACTTTTTTAATTAACGATTTAAAGCTAGATGGACTATTGTCTTAATATTCTTTTCCATGGTGATATTCACTGCTCCCTTTTTGGTCAGCCTTTAAAGTTACCTTAGAAATAAAATGTAATATTATTATTATATGTATTTACTGACTTGAATTTAATATCTTTTCAGGTTTAAAGTTCATCGTGCTGACTACAGCTGTTACAAACAGTTCCAGACTGATGGAATCCCTGCTTGAAAACCACTTATGAAGAAATGTACACCCCAAAAAATCCTCCTAAAACATTCCCTTTTATTCTCTTTATTTGTCAAAAAGATGTAAAAATATGTGCAGTGTGAATAAATGTGATTTTTTTATAAAAGAAAATGAAAATAAATGTCTTTATTTATGTGTTTTTTGTGAGAAAATCAGATTTTAACCAACGGTTTATTAAGTAGACATGTTTTTTTAAAGTCTCCTCTCACCGACCACACCCTCAGCATAAATAGTGCGCTTGTTTTACCCACAAGAGTATTTAATTTGGGCGGGTGGGTACAGAAAGTGGCAAGCAGGAGCTGACGCGACGCTGAGGTGAACAAAACGCGCGCGCTCTTTTGAATGAGCCAATCAAAGAGCAGGGTTGAGAGTGTAGCATATTTTGAATCGCATAGAAACGGATCAGTTGAACAAGCTTGAGAAGAAGAAGGATTAAGCAGCGAATTTACACACATTTTCTGATTTAATTTTTTTTATTGCTTTGGGATTGAACAATGAGAAAGAGGTAGGTTTAAATCTTACTTTAACATTTACGAAAAGGCGCGTTTTTTACGTGAAATATTCACATTCTTGATTGTAGCTTTTTTTTCTTCTTAATTTAAAGTTATAAACAGTTAAATTTGGTTAAGTTTTTTATGGATTTTTGTGTTTAATGAGTCACTTATCGTGATTTTTTTTTTTTCGTAGTGAGGTGCTCGCAGCAGAGGCTGTGTCGTGCCTGAATAAAGCCCTGTACCAGCTCAGAGACATCTGGGATGAAATTGGAATCCCAGAAGATCAGAGACTGCAAAGAACAAATGTGGCTAAAGATCACATTAAGGTGAGGATTTTTAAAATAAAATTAAAAATAAATCATGAATAGATCAAATTTTTTAAATCTAAACCCTGCAAAGTGCAGCATGTGGACAGAACAGGTGGGGGGAGGGGGGCACAAAATGATTTTTGAACATTCAGATCTCTAGGGGTACGGATGTGGATCTCTTAGGGTGGGGGAAAGGATTTGGATCTTTGGGGTGGAATGGATGTGGATCTCTTAGGGTGGGGGAAAGGATTTGGATCTTTGGGTGGAATGAATGTGGATTTCTTGGGGAGGTATGGATGTGGATCACTGAGGAGGTACGGATGTGGATCTCTAAGGGGTATGGATGTGGATCTCTAGGAGGTATGGGTCTCTAGGGGGTATGGATGTGGATCTCTAAGAGGTATGGATGTGGATCTCTAGGAGGTATGGGTCTCTAGGGGGTATGGATGTGGATCTCTTTGGGGGGGGTATGGATGTGGATCTCTAAGGGGGATGGATGTGGATCTCTAAGGGGGATGGATGTGGATCTCTAGGAGGTTTGATTGTGGATCTCTAAGGGGTATGGATGTGGATCTCTAGGAGGTTTGATTGTGGATCTCTAAGGGGTATGGATGTGGATCTCTAGGAGGTTTGATTGTGGATCTCTAAGGGGTATGGATGTGGATCTCTCAGAGGTTTGTATGTGGATCTCTCTGGGTGGAGGGGTAAGGATGTGGATCTTTAAGGGGGATGGATGTGGATCTCTAGGATGTATGGATGTGGATCTCTAGGGGGTATGGATGTGGTTCTCTTTGGGAGAAAGCATGTGGATCTCTTTTGGGATCTCTAGGGAGATGGATGTGGATCTCTTGTGAGGGGAGGGAAAGGATGTGGATCTCTAGAGGGAATGGATTTGGATCTTTTTGGGATTAAAGGATGTGGATCTCTTGTAAAGGGTGGTGGGTGTGGAACAGGTGTGATGAAATGTACAAATAAAATAAACAAACTGATTATTTTATGATTAACTTTAATCACTTGATTAACTTCCACAAATTTACAATCAGTTTAGATTTTCTCCAAAGTTTTAAATATTCATTTCTTGTTAATTAGTAGCAGACAAATAATCATTAAGTCTTAAATAAAAAACTTGTATTGTTTGGTTCAAAGTTAACCGTCCCGTTATCCATGGAAAAGGAATTTTTAATTATTTTAATTCTGTTTTCTAACATTATTTAACTGATCTCTGTCAATAAATTACAAACGACCTCTCACACACACACACACACACACACACTCTCTCTCTCACACACTCAGTCTTGTTTTAAGCAGCTCAGTTTGAATGTAACAGAAGAATGTGGTCAAACTGTTCTGACGAAAAAAATTAACAATGAGATCCTCCTCTTTTCTTTTTTTTTAACATAAAATTTATGCATCAATAATTAAGCTAAATTAAAACTAAAGCTCGTTAATAGATTTTTTTTAATTGCATTTATATGTTTGTTTGATGCATTTCTTAATTATTTATTAATCGTTAAATTTATTTGAAAAGTTTGACCAATCAGTGAGCTTGTATAGTGTTTGATCTACTAACATCATCGCTGATCTAATCTGAGATTTTTTTATTTTCAGGTTTTATTGTCAAACATGATTAAAGAAGAACAAGCCATGAAAAATCGAATCATCACCAGTATTCAAACTGGAAAAAACGAACTGGAGAAACTCTGTCTGGAACTCAAACTTCCAGGTTTCCAGGTAACTTTTTTTTCTTGTTTTTAATTTTTAATAAATTCTGATGATTTTTTTAAAACCAAACTTCACTAAAGTTTGTTAAAATTTTACCAAAGAGTGGAGATTAAATCTCTCTGTTTCAAAAAATCGTAGAAAAGGTTTCAAAGTTGTTTTTCTGGACCGTTTATTTGACGATCGACATGTTTCGACTTTCATTTGGAAAGACTTAAGGAGCGAAGCTAAAGACTCGGAGAGCAAGAACTAAAGACTCGAGGAGCGATACTAGAGATCTGGGGAGCGAAACTAGAGACTCGGGGAGCGAAACTAGAGACTCGGGGAGCGAAACTAGAGACTCAGGGAGCGAAACTGGAGACTCGGGGAGCGAAACTGGAGACTCGGGGAGCGGAACTAGAGACTCGGGGAGCGGAACTAGAGACTCGGGGAGCGGAACTAGAGACCCTGGGAGCCGAACTAGAGACCCGGGGAGCCGAACTAGAGACCCGGGGAGCGAAACTGAAGACTTGGGGAGCAGAACAAGAGACTCAGGGAGCCAAACAAGAGACTCAGGGAGCCAAACTAGAGACTCTGGGAGCCAAACTAGAGACTCTGGGAGCCGAACTAGAGACTCTGGGAGCCGAACTAGAGACCCGGGGAGCCGAACTATTGACTCGGGGAGCCGAACTATTGACTCGGGGAGCCGAACTATTGACCCGGGGAGCCCGACTAGAGACCCGGGGAGCCGAACTAGAGACCCGGGGAGCCGAGCTAGAGACTCTGGGAGCGAAACTAGAGACCCGGGGAGTCGAACTAGAGACCTGGGGAGTCGAGCTAGAGACTCGGGGAGCCAAACCGAGGACTCGAGGAGCAAAAATAAAGACTCGGGGAGCCAAACTAAAGACTTTTTTTTTTTTTTTATGTGAATCAAAGTTTTCTAATGAACAGAAGTAATGATTATGTTTTTCCTTCTGCTTTCAGGAGGAAGACGGTCTGAGCATGCTCCAGCAGGAGAGAAACATCCGCACTCGGGTAGAGGCTCTGACCAAAGAGAGAGCCTGGCGAAGGGAGCAACTGAAAGCTCTGCTCGAGCAGGACCAGGACCTGTGTGACCTCCTGTGCTCCGCGCCGTACGGCATCGCCGCAGACTGCGTCCCTTCCGTGGAGCAGCTGCAGGACTTTCGCGAGTACATCGTCAACCAGAACGAAGAGAAGGTCAGACCTCAATTCAATTTTATTTGTATAGCCCCAAATCACAGAATTTCCGTCTCAATGGGCTTCACAAGAAAAAGAGGAATGTATGAACAGATACACAGCAAGAAAAATAACTAACAAATGCTAACTAAACAAGACTAGCACATTTATGCCCTTAGACTCTCCTTCACGGTTAGGAAAAACT
The DNA here is from genome assembly GCA_902685375.1 of Neostethus bicornis. Lineage (NCBI taxonomy): Eukaryota > Metazoa > Chordata > Actinopteri > Atheriniformes > Phallostethidae > Neostethus > Neostethus bicornis. Next base: position 6,350,900 of record LR738543.1, read on the forward strand.
CCTAAAAAAAAACCCATCAGTGGGGACAAAATAAGAAACCTCGTGGGGATCCACATGAAAGAGAGATCCCTCCCCTGGGACGAGCAAACAATGTGTCACAGATTATTGTTTAAATATTAGCTTATTCTAATCTACAGCTAAATATCTAAAGAAGTAAATAGATGTTCTTCATTCTGATGGTAACACGGGGGACTCCTCAGCCCAGCGATGCCCTGGACGGAGATGAGTAGATAGATTTCATCCTAACGGAGCGGGGATGATGAAGCGTGGAGGTCTCCTCGGTGTGGCCATGCCCAGGACAGGAATGCAGAGTCCTGAAAGGGGTTCTCTCCCAGAGAGGAGGGAGAGAAGTGGACAACATGTGAATTGTATTGTACCAACTAGCAGTGTAAATCTAAATAAACAGACAATAGAGAACAATTAAAGAGATAGAAAGCCAGCGGTTAGGGTAGGGGGAGTGGGTACAGACCCTGGTTAGGGTAAGGGGGAAGGAAAGGGCCATGGTAGTCTGGCAGAGAATAGTAGATAGAATTAGAGGACAGAACCCCAATGTACCATACTTTACCCAGCTTCTATTATCTAGCAGCCAACTAGTTATTACATCAGCTAAACCTCGATAAGAGGAAACTAAAATGAGTATATTTTCTTATGGCTGTGATCTCGACAGGACAAAAGATACGCAGAGTTCATGGAGCTGAAGAAGCAGATCATCTTACACATGGAGGAACTGGACCACATCCCCGAGAGCAGCTTTGAGAAAGACGTCGTCTGTGAGGACGAAGACTCGTTCTGTCTCTCCAGAGACAACATCACAAATCTCAAACTGCTGCTTTGTCAGGTAAGATTGTTTTTTAATCTTCATACGATACGATTCGAAGCTTCGTTAACGTGTTCGAAGACGGATAACGCATTTCAATCCACAGCTCGAGGAACGCAAAGCCGAGAACGAAGCCATGTGTGAGAGTTACCGAGAACAGATCCAGCAGCTGTGGAGCAGGCTGCAGGTCTGTCAGGAGGAGAGGGACGTCCTCAATCCGCACATGGTCGCGTCTAAGAAGAGGAACCTGGAAGCGGTAAGACGCTCGTCTGCCTGCTGCTCCTTTCTAATGTTTAGCAGTTTGTTTACGTTTTATTTTTGTTTCCAGTTACGAGCAGAAGTTCAGCGTTTAGAGGAAATCAAACGTCTGAACATCCGCAACGTCACAGAAGCAATCCGCTCGGAAATCGCCGTGTATTGGGAGAAGTGTTTTCTAAGCCCCGCCCAGCGGCAGGCGTTCACTGCCTATTCTACTGGTGGGTTCACAAAAGTTTTTTCACAACATGTTAATTCAATTCAATTTTTTAGCCCAATATCACAGAATTTCCGTCTTCACAAGAAAAAGAGGAATGTATGAACACAAATACACAGCAAGAAAAATAACTAACAAATGCTAACTAAACAAGACTAGCACATTTATGCACTTAGACTCTTCTTCATGGTGAGGAAAAACTCCTAAAAAAAAACATCAGTGGGGAAAAAATAAGAAACCTCGTGGGGATCCACGTGAAAGAGAGATCCCTCCCAGTGTTGTTGTGTTGTGTTAATAACGATTTTTTTTTTTTTAATGCTGATATGCTCGACTGTTTCTCCCAGAGGATTTTAGTGAGGAGCTCTTGGCGCTGCATGATGCCGAAATCGATCGCTTGAAGCAGCATTACGAACATCACAAAGAGCTGTTCGACGGAGTCCACAAGTGGGAGGAAAGCTGGAGGCTTTTCTTGGAGCTGGAGGTGAGAACATCCTCAGCATAAAAAATAAAAGGACGTTCTCTAGCGTAGTCATAGATCGGGGAGGGGACTGAACTTTTTGGTTCGCTGGCCACATTGGGTTCTCACATTTGACCAGGGGGCTGGAACAGGAGTAGATGGGTGGCAAGATTTGGTAACCGCTAGATTAGACCGATAGAAACGCGCGCTGGATTTTAAACAAGCGCTAAATGTTACATCAAGAACGTTAAATTTCAAATCTAGCGGCGCTAGGTTTGAAATCTAAGCATTTGATGTAACATTTTGCTTGTTTACGTGCGTGTATTTGATCCGATGGCTTTCCATATTTGTGCACGCCGTTTATTTTGACAGCGTGCGCATCATATGGAAATGCATACATTTTAACCTCCTAACACCCACCTATTTTCGGGCTGTGCACAATAGTTGGACATACCCAAATGCCATTGCTTATTACAGCAGCATCTTTCAAATCCATCAAATACATGGTGGAGACGGTGGCCGCGTGGTTAGCGCGTTCGCCCGCGGACCGGAAGGTCGCGGGTTCGCGTCCCACGGAGAGCACGTCTAGGGTCCTTGGAGAAGACACCTAACCCCCGCTTCTCCCACCATTGGCGCCGTTGAAGGGCAGCCTGCTGCGGTGTAAGGAGTGCAGCAAACAAATTTCCCCGGTGAGGGATGACTAGAGTAATTCAAAATAAAAAAATAAAAAATAAAGCTTAGACCTTCTAGTTTCTGTAGATATGTACATGGAGAGTGTCAGAATTTCAGAGCCTATCCTACAGTAGTTCAAACATAAAAAAAAATTGTAGAATTTTAGCCTCGCCTAATTTTTTTCATTTTCCAATGTCCCTAGCCAAGACATAACTTCTTAGTAGGCATAATTCCTTCCATTTGTATGACAAAAATCTTGTTGACAACAACTGTGTAAAGTTTCAGATCTCTAGGTACAAGTGTTTTTGACCTATTGACCTTTTACTATAAAAAGTGTCCATTCGGCACAAGCTGTCCAAATCTGTGCCAAAATGTGCCAAAATGTGCCAAAGTGAATTTTTGCCATTTTATCACCTTTTTAGTCATAAAAAATGCATATTAGTGTTTCTGTGACTTTAAAAACCTCCCACAGATCTTTTTTTTTTTATTTTTTATTTATTTACATAATTTTGGCTGTAATTATAATTTTTCATAAAAATCATGCACAATAAAATTTTTTCGGATAAAAAATATGTTCCAAAACCCCAGAAATATAGTTTGCCAAAAGAAAAGTGGAAAATAAACTAGAAAATCTTTCAATCTGTGATCACTCAAGTCTATCTCCCCCTCATTCGCGTCATGACGCACAAAGATGGCGCCGTTTGTTTTGGTAAACGTCCCGTTAAGCAGCTGAATAACAAGCGATTCGATTGGTCCGGTTTTGAACCAATCCCCTCGTTTTGAAGGTGGAAGTATCAGCTTTCTTTATTGGCTAATCATATATTTGTAAGTGATGTCGTTAGCCCGCTAGAAGCTAACATGCTAGCAGTGCTATTAGCTGAAGGAGAAGCGCTTGCTTCATTCAAAGCCTTGTAAAAAACAAACCCTTGATCGGAATATTTTGCGAACGGTCTCATTTTGTAGATAACTTTGTGAAGAAAAGAAACATACCCAGGATGAACTTAAAAACACAGCTTGGCAGTTACTATGGAGATTGGAACGCGACTGCTATGATTTCTCGCAGAAAAAAAATCACGTTTTCTGGAGTTTTTCTCCAAACTGGTTTACTTTTGAGAAAATACAATTTCATATAGTTGTTCTGTGGATTGTTACGGACAAAATGAGACCAATTACATAAAGATCGAACCCGTCTGAGTCCATTACGACTGGATCATAGGTGAGAAATGCGCTCTAAACAGTTTGATTTTGTTTGCGGATAATTAGTTATTTCTTCTTGAAACTAGTGAAAACATAAGAATGGATGTTATGATCGTTTTCTTGAAAGTCTAAGCTTTAAAACGAGGTATAACTTAGTGGAATTGAACAAAGACAAAGTGTCTTTGTGAGTGGAAAAAAAAAACTACAAAACGTCCCGTGGGCGGGTCACTGGAGGTAAAGGAGTTAATGGGAAAGTGTTGTTTTATCTTTGGCACCATCTAGTGAGTAAACATAAGAATTGCAGGTAAAATAAAATATTAACAAGGTTTATTTATTTAAATTTTTTAAGTTCAGCGGGCCGGATTAAAACGTTTACGGGCCGCGTTTGCCTTTCCCTGGTCTATCCCATAAGGGGTTACAGGGAGTACCAGAGCCTATCCTGGCTGATTTGAGGCAAGGGGCAGGGTACACCTCGAACAGGTCACTAGTGTGTTGCGGGGCCGTGTAACAGTATAAAGACGTTAGTAGCAGTACCTACCACATATCCACTTCACTGTTTTTATTCTCGGCCGGATCAAAAAACACAACCTGAAAGCAGAGTGAAGCGGTCACATGAGGAAGGTGGGACGAACTGTGGAATTTAGATGGAAATAAAATTAAACCTCACTGATCTGAGGTGCTTAAAATAGGCGCTAGGTCTGAAATCTAGTGAAATAGCACTTAAAAATGTGCATTTAACGGCGCTAGGTTTGAAATCTAAGCGCTTGATGTAGCGTTTTGCTTGTTTTAACATCGAACACGCTTGTTTACTTGTGTGTTTTGTCCCTGATGGCTTTCCATATCTGTGCACAGTGTTTATTTAAACAGAGTGCGCCATCTAGTGGTGCAACATCAGAATTGCATTGAAAATAAAACAATAACATGTTTTTTTGTTTTTTTTTTTACTTTTCAAGTTCGGCAGGCCGCATTCAAACGTTTATCGGGTTGCATGTGGGCCACGGGCCGTAGTTTGCCCATACCTGTCATAGAAGAACGGAAAAAAAAGAGAATATCCAAAACAATATAATGTTTTTATATAATCTTTTTATAAATTAAAACGTTCCCCTTTTTTGTAGAAAAAAGCAACCGACCCGACGAGGTTCACCAACAGAGGAGGAAACCTTCTAAAAGAGGAGAAGGAGAGGTCAGAGCTACACAAATACCTACCAAAGGTGAGCACTGTTAACGGACGATCGATCTAGAACCCAAATGGACTGCCAGGGAGGTTTCCTGGTGCATAACGAGCAGCTTAACAAGCGACTTGTGATCTAATACCAGAAACATTTATTTTTAAGAAATCTAACCGTGTTTTTGTCTTTGTCTAAAAGTTGGAAAAGAAACTTAAAGCCCAGATTGACGTCTGGGAGAGCGAGCAGAACGAGGAGTTCCTGGTGAACGGGCAGAAGTTCCTGCAGTATGTGGAGGATCAGTGGGAACAGCACCGCATCCAGAAAGAGAACGAGAAACTGGAGAGGGTGAGCTGGGACAGATCTGTCTGATACTTCCCTCGATGTTTTCAAAGACATTTCATTTGAATTCGTTTTGCTTTACAGCATCTAAAGAAGAGCAAACAGACAGAGAAGGACATGCTGTACGGAACGGTGATCCGAACCCCGACTAAGCGAAGACTGATTGGCAATGCCACGCCAAACAAGTCCCGAAAGGTGCTTTCCTTCCCTGTTCTCTGCGTACATGTCAGTTAGAAGTCACTAACATCCTCTTTGTTTCTCTACGCAGCTTAACACAACTTCCACTATTTTTACCGCCACTCCTAACAGCACGCGCGTCGTGTACGGCACGACAGTCTGTCACTCGCCCACACCCCGCCTTCCTCTCTCTGCAAACAAGGTCAGTCCTTTCTTTTGATGTAAAGCTTGTAACTCTGATTGTAACCGCTAGATTAGACCGATGGAATAGCGCGCTAAATGTTACATCAATAGCGTTACATTTCAAATCTGGCGGCACTAAGTTTGAAATCTAAGCGCTTTATGTAACATTTTGCTTTTTTAACATCTAACGCGCTTGTTTACGTGTGTGTCTTGGCCCTGATGGCTTTCTATATCTGTGCACACTATTTATTTTGACAGCGTGCGCATCACGGACACACACGTTTTAATGGAGCAGTGTTGTTGTATTTTTGGCGCCATCTAGTGACGAAATATTAGATTGCAGGTGAAATAAAAAATTAACAAGGTTTATTTATTTACCGTATTTTCCGCACTATAAGGCGCACTGCATTATAAGGCGCTACAGTAAAGGCTGCTAAACTTTGTCCTCTAACTGTGGCCATCTCGCTTTGTTCCCGCGGAAACTCTGTTTAGTCTTGTTTACTTGGCGCAGCGCATCCTCTTGCTTCCTCCACTTCCTCACCATTGATTCATTGATGTTAAACTCTCTCGCTGCGGCTCTATTCCCGTGTTCTACTGCGTGACCGATCGCCTTGACTTTAAACTCTGCGGTGTAACAGTGTCTCTTGGTAGGAGCCATGTCCGGGTCTTTACACAAACACACAAACGGAAATGAAACGCCCTTTCATATATCCAAGCATGCACCGCGCACTACTTCTTCTACGGGGGAAATGGAGTCGGCAGCTGCTTACCGCAGTTGCGACACCTGTTATAGCTCAATATTAATCTATTATATATAAGGCGCTCCGGGTGCGGAAAATACGGTAATTTTTTTCAAATTCGGCGGGCCGGATTAAAACGTTTAACGGGCCTGAAATGGCCCGCGGGCCGCAGTTTGCCCATGCCTGCTTTAGACGCTTTAATGTTTTTTTTAGACAAACAGCAATGCAGGTTTCTACCCACTAATCATCACTGTATCTTTTCTCCCAGAATGCCGCGCCACGGACGCCAGGCAGCAACAAGCCGCCTCATCCCAAAAACACAGGCTGTAACAAAGAGAACGAGCTGAAGGGGAACGCTCTTTGTGGTGCGTTGCGGACCCCTCCCTGTAATGGTACACCGCGTAACTTCAGCATGGCCTCTGTTGCCAGCACATATTCCGAGTTTGTGGTAATTGATGCTTTTTGTCTCTAATCCGGTTTTTCCCGCTTTCTTCCCTCGCTTTAACCCAACTATGTCAACACAAAATCTGCTGAGTTAAGGTCTGTTACTAATCCTGGGTTTTATTTAACCCCAACTAACTTGTTTTCAAGTTGTTTTACTAACTGCATGCCTCTTTTAAAATTAGAAAAGATACATCTGCAAAGAGAATTTGATTCACTAAATACATTTCAAATGTACAAATATGGCTGACGGTCCCTTAAATCTTTCTCATAAATATTTGACAGAAGGAAATACGATTTATCAAGTTTCTTGGAGACCATGTTTAACACGGTTTGGATGCCCGTCTCGTCGATTGCAATTGATTGCTTCGGGAAAAAAAGAGCCCTCAGCAAGTAATGCTCTCAAATAAGATGGTGGCTCAGTGGTAGAGCTTTTGGCCACGGACCGAAAATTAACCGGAAGTTCGCGAATTCGATTCCCACTGAGTTCACGTCTAGGGTCCTTGGAGAAGACACCTAACCCTCGGTTTCTCCCACCATTGGCGCCGTCGTGGCAGCCTGCCACACAAACGTAAAATGATCTAATTTGTCGATAGCCTTTTTTTTTTTTTTCGCATTTTGCGCTGTTGCTTCAAAAATGTCCTCGTTATAAATTTGCTATATTCCAATACGTTAACCTGAACTTTCAAGACTTTATTCAGACAACTATTTTCTTACTCTCTTCAATATTATCTCACTCAATCTAAAAATCTAAAATGTTTCTGTAATGGCGTCAGAGCCTTCCTTGTCTCTCTCCACAATATAAAAACACACACTCATGTGTTGCTATGTGTCTGTAAACACATTGCCATAGCAACAAAGCAAAAACTTCCCGCAGGAGTTGTTGCTATGGCAATGCACGCTTCCTCTCAGCTGCTGCGGGGCGCAGCAGGTTAGACGAGATAAAAGGCTTGTAAATTTTGAAATGTTCAATTTTAGAACACAAAAAATACATAAAAAATAGAAAACATGTTTATATTAAGAGTCAATAAAGGTCAGCCTCCTATGTTGTGTTTTATTTATTCTAATTAGCGTATTATAGTGACTTTGAGTCATATTGACTGCTGTGGCAGTTAATGAGGGCAGTTCTAATTAACAAGAGTTCTTCTGAAAAGCGTTTTTACTAAAGCAATACGATGCTTAATTGTTGCAATCTGGACCTCTGTCATAGACCAGGAAGTATAAAAGCCTGACTATTACTCATCCCCAACCCAGTTTGAGAAAGCATAGGCTTCGTTCCGTCATCTTCCGCTCATCGGGGGCTGGGTCGCGGGGGCAACAGCCTCAAATGAGACGCCCAGACTTCTCTCATCCCAGCAGCATCCTCCAGCTCACTCGGAAGGATCCCAAGTCGTTCCCCCTAGCCCCCTATCCCTGTGAGACATAGTCTCTCCAGTGGGTCCGGGGTCTGCCTCTTGGTCTCCTCCCGGTGGGATGTGCCCGAAACACCTCACCCGCGAGGCGTTCGAAGGGGCATCCTCACCAGATGCCCGAACGACCCCATCTGGCTCCCCTAGACCTGGAAGAGGAGCGGCTCGACACAGAGTTTCTCCCGGATGACAGAGCTTCTCACCTGATTTCTGATTGAGAGCCCAGCCACCCTGCGGAGGAAGCTCATGTCAGCCGCTTGTATCCGCGATCTCATTCTTTCGGTGACCACCCACAGCTGGTGACCATAGGTGAGGGTAGGAACGTAGATCGACTTGTAAATCGAGAGCTTTGCTTTTTGGCTCAGCTCTTTCTTTACCACGACGGACCGATGGAGCGTCATAGTTATTGCTGATGCTGCACCGATCCGCCTGTCGATCTCCCGCTCCATTCTTCCCCCACTTGTGAACAAGACCCCGAGATACTTAAACTCCTCCACTTGGAGCAGGACCCTGTCCGTGACCCGTAAAAAAATAGACGATGTCCCTGTAAAAAAATAGAACTCCGATATCTTTATTTTGTTTTGCATAAGATGAGATTTTAAATACATTGTCATGCACAATTTGCTTGCTCCTAACACCTGTCCCCCTGCCCTCCTCCACAGCGGGACCTTTCCAAGGCCTCTAACACCAAGACCCAGCAAGGCATCATGAACTCCACCAGCACTAACCTCTGACCTCTTCCTCCGTCCTTCCATTGGAGTTCAGAATCTGTCCTTAAAAAAAAAAAATCAATCATTTTTATGCTAAGTTAATGAAGGTAATATATAAAGTATTTTTTTTTGGCTGCCTGAAACGACGAAGAGGAGGAACTCCGTTAAATTAGACGCAGCCTGAAGAGGAAACACTGCCTGACACTAATACAGCTTCTGCATCTGGGATCACAGGCCAAACACGTTATGTATGCAATGCACCTTCCTTTTTTTTTTTTTAAGAAAATATAATGTAATTTTAGATTTGTACTGTTCATATCGGAGCTGTTTCTGTAAATATTTCTCTATCTTTTTCTCCTCATGAACACTTGTTTCTAAATGTTTAGGCCAGTCTGTTCTGACAACGCTGTAAATTTGAGTTCAGTCGTACAAACTTATACACGTGGCTGTTCAGGTTTTTTTTTTTTGTAAGGGATGAACTAAATAAATCCTTTTTGAAAAATAATGAGTTTTGTGTTTGCTTTCAGTCTCATTTTTTGGTTTTATTTTAAAGTATTTAAGTTTGTTAGTTAAGATGCCTGATGAATGGAGTAGAAATGTGCTGGTATCTATTTTTAAGAACAAGGGAGATGTGCAGAGTTGTGGTAACTACAGAGGAATAAAGCTGATCAGTCAAACGATGAAATTAAGGGAAAAAGTTGTCGAAGTTAGGCTAAGGTCTGAAGTACGAATTTGTGAGCAGCAGTATGGTTTTATGCCTAAAAAGAGCATTACCGATGCAGTATTTGCCTTGAGGATGCTGATAGAGAAGTACAGAGAAGGTCAGAGGGAGCTGCACTGTGTCTTTGTAGATCTAGAGAAAGCGTATGACAGGGTACCTAGAGAAGAACTATGGTATTGTATGAGGAAGTCTGGTGTGACAAAGTATGTTAGAGTGGTCCAGGACATGTATGAGGGCTGTAAGACAGTGGTGAGGTGTGCTGTAGGTGAGACAGAGGAGTTCAGTATGGGGGTAGGACTGCACCAAGGATCTGCTCTGAGTCCTTTGCTGTTTGCTATGGTGATAGTCAGACTGACAGACGAGGTAAGACAGGAATCCCCATGGACAATGATGTTTGCAGATGACATTGTGATCTGTAGTGAGAGGAGGGAAGAGGTGGAGGTTTACACTAGAAAGAAGAGGAATGAAGATTAGTCAGAGTAAGACAGAGTACATGTGTGTAAATGAGAGGGATCCAAATGGAAAAGTGAGGTTACAGGGAGAAGAGATAAAGAAGGTGGAAGATTTTAAGAATCTAGGACCAACAGTCCAGGGCAATGGAGAGTGTGGAAAAGAGGTGAAGAAGCGTATTCAGGCAGGCTGGAACGGGTGAAGAAAAGTATCAGGTGTGATGTGTGACAGAAGAGTTTCAGCTAGAATGAAAGGGAAAGTGTACAAAACCGTGGTGAGACCGGCCATGCTGTTTGGTCTAGAGACAGTGGAACTGAGAAAAAGACAGGAAGCAGAGATGAAGATGCTGAGGATCTCTCTGGGAGTGACCAGGATGGACCAGATCAGAGGAACAGCACATGTTTAAGGTTTTGGAGATAAAGTCAGAGAGGCCAGACTGAGATGGTTTGGACATGTACAGAGGATAGAGAGAGAGTACATTGGCAGAAGGATGCTGGGTTTGGAACCACCAAGAAAGAGGCCTGAAGGAAGACTAAAGAGTAGGTTCATGGATACAGTGAAAAAAGACATGAAGACAGGGTTAGATGGAAGAAACTGACTTGCTGTGGCGACTCCTGAAGGGAAATGCCGAAAGAAGAAGTAGAAGCCCCCTGATATAACTCATTTATAATCCTGTCCATCGTGGTCACTCCCAGAGAGATCCTCAGCATCTTCATCTCTGCTACCTCCATCTCTGTTTCCTGTCTTTTTCTCAGTGCCACTGTTTCTAGACCTATCAGCATGGCCGGTCTCACCACGGTTTTGTACACTTTCCCTTTCATTTTAGCTGAAACTCTTCTATCACACATCACACCTGATACTTTTCTCCACCCGTTCCAGCCTGCCTGCACACGCTTCTTCACCTCTTTTCCACACTCTCCATTGCTCTGGACTGTTGATCCTAAGTACATAAAATCTTCCACCTTCTTTATCTCTTCTCCCTCTAACCTCACTTTCCCATTTGGATCCCTCTTATTCACACACACGAAGATAGTAGCTGGTGTGACCAAACTCACTTGCTGTAGCGATCCCTGGAGTAAAAAACTGAACATTTGTTTCATTCCTGAATGTTTTTAGAGCAACCTGAAGAGATTTGATTCAGTCCACCAAGGCTTTTCCCCTGCAAATATTGATGATGGCCAGACTTGTTTGCGTTTTTGTTTTTTAGGTTTTAGATAACAGCAAACCTGCTAAAACATCATTCTTTCATTCTGATCCAAAAGTCTTGAAGCTGCCTTTTAAATTTAAATGACAGTGGTGGAACTGTGTGCCAAAAGCAACCGTTTAACCTGAATTGTTAAAGATGTGAAACTGCACTTTGCGGGGGGTTTGACAGAGACCATGTTGCAGTTATTTCTAACTTGTCCAGTTGTAACGAAACTCATGTCAAAGAAGAAGCTGGTGTGTGAGTCCTAGGTTGGGAAGTAGTAAGTGGGTCAGGTATTGCTGAGATGGGTGGTCCCACTGCAACACATAATGCAAAATGGCTGGGCGGGTGGGTGGCTCCTCGGCCTGGCCTCAGGGTCCAGGGATCTGGATGTACGTGGGCTCGGGTTGCGTGTGTCTCTGCCTCCCTTGTTCCAGTCTTTTAGGTTGGTGAGGATCTGTTGGTCCTAATAAGCACATGGTTCACATCGGCAGCATGCATGTACTTTCACTCACACTCGCACACTGTATCCCACTGTTTACTGTCTGCTATGTTCCTTGCTCCCAACCAATATTACCAATGAAACCAATATGTTGCTTGTTGGCAGCTAGACACTAGAGGCCGGGGAAAAATGGCACATTGGGGCTCTGTGCTCTAATTCTATCTATTGTTTTCTGCCAAACTGTCTTGGCCGCTTGATGTATCCACATTGCTCTGGGTGATTCATGGCTTTTCTTTCTTGTGGCCCCTCTAAATCTCATTCATTGTTCTCTGTTTTTTTACTTGGTGTCTTACACCATTTGTTGGTACAGTCAGTTCACATATTGTCCACCTCTCTCTTCCTCCCCCCTTTGGGAGAGAGTTCTCTTTCAGATTCCTGTTGGATCCTTTGTGTTCCAGTCCTGGGCATGGCCAGATTGAGGAGGCGTCTGTGTCCTATCTACCGTCCCGTTTCCATCATGATGAAGCCCAACTAATGATTTCTTTACATACAAAGCTGTAGCGGGAGATCAATAGGCGGATTGGTGCGGCGTCAGCAATAACTAGGACACTGCATCGGTCCGTCGTGGTAAAAAGAGAGCTGAGCCGAAAAGCAAAGCTCTCGATTTACAAGTCGATCTACGTTCCTACCCTCACCTATGGTCACCAGCTGTGGGTTGTGACCGAAAAAATGAGATCACGGATACAAGCAGCCGAAATGAGCTTCCTCCGCAAGGTGGCTGGGCTCTCGCTCAGATCGGGTGAGGAGCTCTGCCATCTGGGAGGAGCTTGGCGTCAAGCCTGTCCTCTTCCAGGTCGAGGTGCGCCAGATGGGGTGGTTCGGGCATCTGGTCAGGATGCCCCCCGAGCGCCTCGCTGGTGAGATGTTTCGGGCACGTCCCACCGGGAGCAGACCAAGAGGCAGACCCCAACCCGCTGTCTCTCCAGCTGGCTGGGGAACAACTCGGGATCCTTCCGGGTGAGCTGGAGGATGCGGCCTTGGAGAGAGAAGCCTGGGCTTCCTGTCTAAGGCTGTTGCCCCCGCTACCTAGCCCCGGATGAGCGGAAGACGACTGAACGGAACAAAGCTTTAGAGTGGAATATGCTTAAATTGAGCTAATTAACAGTTTTAGACACATTGGTTGCTTGTCCAAGGGATCCCTTCTTCATGTGGGTCCCCATGAGGTTTCACTCGCCCCGTTACTGCTGGGGTTTTTTTTTGGCGTTTTTCCCCTCACTGTGAAGAAGATTCGAAAGACAAGAATGTTCTGAAATTATTTAGCTAGCTTTTATTTGCTTATTGTGTTTTTGTGAATCTACACTTTTGTTCGTTGTTTTTTGTACTTTTTTGTTCCATCGATAACGTGAAGCCCGTTGAGATAATTTTTTAGCCCGTTTTTTTTCAAATTTTGTGCTTTAAATATAAAACTGAATTAAAAACATTTTAAGAATCGTTTATTTTAAAAATTGAAAGATATATTATTGCTATAAAAAAAATATAATTTAAAACGTCACTTCCGTGTCGAGGAGCCTAAAACACCGGAAACACATGATCCCTTTGACCGCTAGGTGGCGGTAATTCACAACGGGGATGAAACTCATTCCATAGAAGAAAACATGTCTGTTATGGCTGATGTCTGATTTTAAACAGAAGGATACCATCAATGACAGGGAAAGAAATGTGAAACTGAGTTTTAAACATTCGTTTATGTCCCCACTAGAACATCTCAGACATGTCTTCGATGTTAGCGAGGGTGTTATTTTATCCTACGCTGGCTTATAATGTTGTCATGGTGAAGTTTTCATCAAGAAGGTGGTTCGATCGTGTGGATGAGACTGTGCTGCTCGGTGCTCTGCCCTTCAGATCCATGACCAAACAGGTAGGCTGGAAAACTCTGTCACTATCAAAACCAAACATATTCTGAACCGTTTAGCCCTAAAGGAGTCTATCCCGGGTGATTCAAGGTGAGAGGCAGGGTACACCCCGAACAGGTCGGCAGTCTGTCGTGGGGGCCACACACACACTCGTTCATAAGGGCAGTTTAATGCGGGAAATCAACCTAGCATGCATGTTTTTGGAGGGTGGGGAGAAAACCAGAAGAAAATCCACTCATACATAGGGAGAACATGCAAACTCCACACAGAGAGGTAAATGTTTCAAGCCTCGTTCCCACTCGGAATTCGAACCCCGACCTTCTTGCTGTGGGGAAGGACACAGTGACTACATACATGAATGAACCTGACGAATTCCGTTCCGTCGTCTTCCGCTTTTCCAGGACCAGGTGAGAGGGTCAACAGCCTCAGACGAGAATCCCAGGCTTCTCTCACCCCAGCTGCATTCTCCAGCTCACCCGGAAGGATCCTGTTTCGTACCCCGACCAGCTGTGAGACATAGCCTCTCCAGCAGGTCCGGGGTCTGCCTCTTGGTCTCCTCCCGGTGGGACGTGCCTGAAACACCTCACTGGCAAAGTGCCCGGGGGGCACCCTGACCAGGTGCCTGAACCACCCCATCTGGCTTCTCTCAACAAGGAGAAGCAGCGGCTTGACACCGAGCTCCCCCAGGATGTTAGAGCTCCTCACTAGATCTCTGAGTGAGAGCCCAGCCACCCTGCGGAGGAAGCTCATTTTGGCCACTTTTATCCGTGATCTCATTCTTTCGGTCACCACCCACATCTGGTGACCATAGGTGAGGATAGGAACGTAGATCGACTTGTAAATCGAGAGCTTTGCTTTTCGGCTCAGTTTAGAATTGGTTTCTATAAATTATTCTTAATAAGTAAACAAATATTGTCCAAAAATATTTTTTTATGGAAATCATTCAGAAGTTTTATTTTCTTGATTTTTTTTGGAAAATGTCTAATTATATTGAGAAGTACCCATATTTGACCACTGAGCCACTGTCTCCCCCAAATATTATTAATAAATCAGACAAAGATTGAAGCAGAAAGTTCTGGTTTATTGTCGAGTACAAAAAACATTTTTTTCCGCTTTTTTTAAGTTAAAACTGTACTATCAATACATCAATGCATTTTTAGGGTTGCGTTACTTTTTCTGACAACTTCAGCTATGATTATGTGTTCGAATCTAGATTTTTTTGGTCAAGATATCACCATGAAGCTACAAACATATTTTTTTTAGTCACAAAGCTGAAACTATTCATTCAATAACTGGTCAACATGAACTTTTTTATTTAATGATTGTTTCAATGGTCTGATCTGTTGGTCTTTAACCATAAAAATGCGTTATTGATGGTTGTTGTGCAATCATGAGTTAAAATCCTGTAAAGTCATGTCAACAGTGAATGTGTGTCGCTGCTGAAGTAATGCTCTAAAGTCTAAATGAGACTACTGTAATTTCCGGACTATAGAGCGCACATTAAAGAAAAAAATCATTTTGTACATACATAAGCCGCACCTGTCTATAAACCGCATGTGCCCACATTGAAACATGAGATGTTTACAAAGAAAGACGGTACACAGAAAGCGTTTTCAAAGTTTTAATAATATACCTCCAAACAGTGCCTGCGATGCGGCAGTAACACAGCAGCGACACATTAGCACAGCACTAACAGGGCTGGTTAAAAAAAACATCGGTAAAGGTCACTGAGATGCGGCAGTAACACAGCAGGAATATGGTAGCACAGCCCTAACAGGGCTGGTTAAAAAAATACTTGTAAAAGTCACTGAGGTGCGGCAGTAACACAGCAGCGACACGGTAGCACAGCACTAACAGGGCTGGTTAAAAAAACTCTGGTAGAAGTCACTGAGGCGCGGCAGTAACACAGCAGCGACACGGTAGCACAGCACTAACAGGGCTGGTTAAAAAACTCTGGTAGAAGTCACTGAGGCGCGGCAGTAACACTGCAGCGACACGGTAGCACAGCACTAACAGGGCTGGTTAAAAAACTCTGGTAGAAGTCACTGAGGCGCGGCAGTAACACAGCAGTGACACGGTAGCACAGCACTAGCGGGGCTGGTTAAAAAAATAACACTGGTAAAAGAGCGCAGCAGTAACACAGCAGGAGTACGGTCGCATAGTACTAACAGTGCTGGTTAAAAAAACACCAGTAAAAGTCACTGAGACGCGGCAGTAACACAGCAGCAACATGGTAGCACAGCACTAACAGTCTGTTTAAAAAAAATATACCAGTATAAGTCACTGAGAGCGGTCTTTTTTGTGGCGATTGTTTTTGCTTTCGGTCTGATCTGCACAGTGGAAACACCTCGGCCCTCTGCTCTCTGTGTGTTCACCCACTCTTCAAGAATGTTTTCTAGTTCGAGCCACCTTCTTTTACTACCTCTGAAAGCTGTTTTCATCTTTTTACATTGCTCCAGTTCTTCCTGCTGCTGTTTCCAGCATCTCACCATCGATTCATTTATGCCAAGTTTACATGCAGCAGCTCTGTTTCCTTCTCTCTATCAGCCAACTCGAATGCTTTTAATTTGAAAGCTGCGTCGTATGCGTTTCTTCTTGCGTTTTCCATGACGAGGGTCTGTTCATGCTAATTTTATTCATGGACAAAGCGCGAAGTTACATTGAACTTGCGTCTTCCTCGACACATATATTCTACCCTTCTCACTCTTACAGAAAAAATGCACAAATTGGCCGCATAACTGCATAAGCTGTAGGGTTGAAAGCGTGTGACAAAAGTTGCGGCTTATAGTCTGGAAATTATGGTAATGTAGAAGTTCTTAGCAACATTATAATATGAAATCCGATTTACAAACTTTTCCAAAGACGAATCCAACGATCCAAATCTTTAGAAAGAGCCAAATTTTCTGCACCTCGTGTTTATCTTTGTGTTGCATCATCAGTGTGTTTTTATTTGTTGAAGTGTTTTACATTCTTGATTGATTAATGATCAAACAACTTCACACAGACAGTGGAATTTATTCAAAAAGCAATCAATTGTTTATAAATGATTTTATTTAATTGGGTCGATTGGCCGCTATTATCAGCTTACATGTGGTTGGCTCACCCCTCGCCTGCGTGGAGGAGGTGGCGAGGGACAGAGTGAAAGCAAAACTGTCATTTATCATGCTAAATCCTTCCCACACCCTTCATGAATCTGTGGACCATCTAAAGAGCAGCTTCAGCAACAGACTCCTGCAACCCCGCTGCTCAAAGGAACGGTACAGAAAATCATTTCTGCCGTCCTCCATCAAAATATTTAACCTTTCAATTTCAAACCTTTAAACTTACACTCACAACAAATTATAAAAATATTTTTTTTAATTTCAAAAAGACAACGCCACCTGTTTAGTTGCCTTAAATGAGCTCGGATAGGTTCCCCCCAAGCCCGTTAGGGATGGACAGTTCAGAAGACAAAACCAAGAGACGGGAGACAGTGGCTCAGTGGTAGAGCGTTCACCTACGAACCGGAAATCAACCAGAAGTTCGCGGGTTCGCATCCCACTGAGTGCACGTCTAGGGTCCTTTGAGAAGACACCTAATCCCCTGTTTCTCCCACCATTGGCACCGTCGTGGGCAGCCTGCTGCGGTGTAGGAGTGCAGCACACCAATTTCTGATGAGACATGGTCACGTTTCTGCAGCTCTCGGTGTTTAAACTGTGTGTTAGGGGCTTTAAAAAATGATAGAACCTGTTTGCTGTTTTGCAGTTGGTCGGTTCAGAAAACGTTCGAGGGGTCATCACCATGAACGAGAAGTACGAGACCAGGTTTTTCTGCAACTCATCTGAGGTGGGTTTAAAATTCACAATCAGCCTGATTAAATACTTCACTGATTAGATTAAATTGTGTGTGTGTTTGTGTGTGTGTGGTGGTTGCAGGAGTGGAAGGCAGTCGGAGTCGTGCAGCTCCGGCTCAGCACCGTGGATTTCACCGGCGTCCCTAGCTTGGACAACCTTCAGAAAGGCGTTAGCTTTGCTATGAAGCACAGAGAGGAGGGAAACAGCGTGTACGTGCACTGCAAGGCCGGTCGATCTCGCAGTGCCACGCTGGTTGCTGCATACCTCATACGGGTCAGTCTGTTTCTAAATGAGCTCTAGTTTCTAAATGACGTCTCTCGTGATGTCATCAACCCGGAAGTATGCATCCACTCCTTTATTAGCCTTCAGATCTGCAGCTGAGTAGAAATTTGGAGGTGAATTGCAGGCATCAAATTCGGATTGTTTGAAAATAAATTATTTAGAATTGTATAAGGATCTTCTCCATGAGTCAACAAAAAATATTGTTTTGATAAATTCATCCTGATCCTGGCCGACTTCCGGGTTTTTGTCACGCTCTATTACACAAGAAAGGCGCTAGATTGTTGCTAGCTGCTTTTTTGAGCGGTTAATGGGTCGCTAAATTTAGCATCGAAGTCGCTAAATTGGCAACACTGACTTTCTGTCATTAAAAAAAAAAAAAATGTCCTTTTTTTTTTCATTTTTTTTTTTTACCAACATGTCTCGTGGTCGACTCGGACCCAGGCCGCAATCTACCGATAGACCGCGGTCGACTGGTTGGGCACCCCGTCATATTAGATACTTAGTATTTTTTTAAATTTTCTTACACATTGGATTATTATTTCATTGATTTTGTGAGAGTTTGTTTTCATTTTTTTCTTATGTGGCTTTTCAAGAAAATTAACATGTTTTTTTTTTAAGAAAATCAGTTGTTCAAAATTCTTCTTTTTTTTTTTCAAATTATCAAATTATGGATACATTTATTTGTATTTTCTTTTTATTTGGTCATTTTACTGTATTTATTATTTTATCTTGTGTTCCTAATCAGTAAATTGAGATCTGTTTACATTTTTTTTTTTAAATCTTCTACCAGTTACACGGCTGGACTCCAGAGGAGGCGTGCCAGAAGCTGGCGTTAGTCCGACCGCACATCCGGATCCGTTCCGCTCAGATGGAGATGCTCAGGAGATACTATCAGCAGTTGCACCAACAGTCCAGCTGAAGGAGGAGGTCCGATCCAATCATGTTTCCACTGGGATTGGAACCTGACGCCTTAAAGAAAAACATTCTGTCGATCCGTCTGTTTTTATAAACAAAATGCGCTCCTTTTTTTTCACTGTAAAGTTTTCAGATTATTAAATCAGAAAGTAGAGAGCAAGCCATAAAGATGCAAAATGTTGTTTTATAAATCTCAACAGGATCATGTTCCACTGAATCGTCCTGGAGGAACAGAAAATACAAGCTGCTGTAAAACATGCCCGTAAGAGAGGAGAGGTTTGATCACGTCTGCTGTGAAGGAGTTCTCGTGCTCGTTATAGACGTATTTATCGTTTGTATTCTCACACTGTTCCTCGGAACTGCACATAAACTGAGTCTGAAATTAAATACATTTTTACAACATTCAAATAAATTTGTTTCTAATTTAATACATTTTGTTTATATACTTAGAATTTTTTTCTTAATTTTCTTAAAATAAGGGAAACAGAGCCAAAGTATGGACAAAATCAAATTAAGTTTATCATAAAATAAAGACACAATTACAGAAATACAAATTCAACATTGAAGAAACTGAAAAACCAAAAGCCTTCCTGACCTGCAGATGAAAAAAATAAGAGAGAAAACAATTAGTGAAGGCATCTCCTTCTAAATGAGCCCAGGTGGCTGCACTCAGACGGCCCTGCCTGCAGGGGGCTTCGCCCCTGCCTGCAGGAGACTCCGCCCCTGCCTGCAGGAGACTCCGCCTCTGCCTGCAGGAGACTTCGCCCCTGCCTGCAGGAGACTCCGCCCCTGGCAGGCAAGGGTGGGGCCGTGCCAACTTAATATCAATACATATTTTTTTTAATATAAATTTTTGTTGTAAATATAGCTCAACTGAAAAGTTCTCCTAGATTTTTAAACTACACAAAATTTTAAAAAAATTCTTTGTTTTACTTTTTTTTCTAATTAATATGTTTTCTCAAACTTTCAACGGTATTTTTACTCACAACACAAAGAAAAAAAAAGGAGAAGATTCAAACACCTGATTGGTCTAAAAAAGGTGATTTTTTGATGGAATACTTTTAAATTTTTTTCAATATTCCATCCTTAAAATGTTTGGGCTACACGGTGGTCTCACAGTAAGAAGGTTGGGCGTTCGAGTCCCGAAATGGGGCCGAAGCTTGAAACACTTACCTTTCTGTGTGAAGTTTGCATGTTCTTCCCGTGTATTGGTAGGTTTTCTCCAGGCACTCCTGTTTCCTCCCACTTTCTAAAGACGTGTATTTTTGGTTGATCGGCTGCTACAAAATTGACCATAGGGATGAGTGTGTGTGGATTTGCAACAGACTGGCGACCTGTATGGGGTGTACCCTACCTCTCACCTGAAATCAGCCGGGATGGGCTCCAGCAATCTTATTAGGAATAAACAGTTCTAAAGACGAAATGAAACTTTAAATGTTGAATTTTGAATGTGCTCATGATGTTTTTTAAATAATCACAATTAATTTTTTTCACTTGATCTAAAATTATATGATCTTTTTTAGGACTTTGGACACTTTTTCACGCTGATTCGTGGTCTTTCCTTTTAAAATGGTTAGTTTTCTGTCCAAAAAAAAAAAACACAGATGTTTTAGTGATAGAAAATAAAAAAGATTAAAAAAAAAATCAGTTTTAAGAGATCACTGCTCTTTCAGTTCCTCCTCCTCGCCGGTAGGAGGCGACCATCGTCTTTCTGAACGGACAGTACAGCTCAAACATGGCGGCGTCGTTGGTAAGATTTGTCCGCGGTGGTCTGGGAAGGAGCTTTAACGGTAAGTTGTGCAGAAATAAATCTGGTTTTAACTAATTTTTTACGAAAAAAAACATCACATTTAAATATTAACACACTTCTATGTTTTAAAAACAGCTACATTTAGCTTCCGGTGTTTTTCTAGCTTTGACCTTCGTGTTAGCTTGTTGTTTTCGTAACGTGACAGCTCAAACAGAAGTAAATATTCATTATTTTATTAACCAAATTTATTTAAAATGCTTTAAACAGATTAAATAAAACCATTTCTCAGTCCATCTTGGACGCTGGACATGCTACTGCTCTGTACTCAGAGATGTAGCTCATGTTTGTGTTACATACATGTCCAATTTTACGGTTTCAGCGCATTTTAATACGAAAAAACGCGGTTTTAGCAAATACGAGCGTGTTGTCATTTCTATAAAATACTTAGTGTTTTGTTAACGCGTGAAAAACCTGCAAAATTTATCACTTTCAAGATGTTTATGGTACGTTCCAGACAGCTATAGCGCAGTCAGAGCTAGACTGGTTACCTCTCCTTACGTCACTCTTGCTCATTACATACAGTACAGACCAAAAGTTTGGACACACCTTCTCATTCAAAGAGTTTTCTTTATTTTCATGACTATGAACATTGTAGATTCACACTGAAGGCATCCAAACTATGAATTAACACATGTGGAAGTATAGTACATAACCAAAAAGTGTGAAACAACTGAAAATATGTCATATTCTAGGTTCTTCGAAGTAACCACCTTTTGCTTTGATTACTGCTTTGCACACTCTTGGCATTCTCTTGATGAACTTCAAGAGGTAGTCACCTGAAATGCTCTTCCAACAGTCTTGAAGGAGTTCTCTGAGGTGCTTAGCACTTGTTGGCCCTTTTGCCTTCACTCTGCTGTCCAGCTCATCCCAAACCATCTCGATTGGGTTCAGGTCTGGTGACTGTGGAGGCCAGGTCATCTGGCGCAGCACCCCATCACTCTCCTTCCTGGTCAAATAGCCCTTACACAGCCTGGAGGTGTGTTTGGGGTCATTGTCCTGTTGAAAAATAAATGATGGTCCAAATAAATGCAAACCGGATGGAATAGCATGCCGCTGCAAGATGCTGTGGTAGCCATGCTGGTTCAGTATGCCTTCAATTTTGAATAAATCCCCAACAGTGTCACCAGCAAAGCACCCCCACACCATCACACCTCCTCCTCCATGCTTCACGGTGGGAACCAGGCATGTAGAGACCATCCGTTCACCTTTTCTACATCGCACAAAGACACGGTGGTTGGAACCAAAAATCTGAAATTTGGACTCATCAGACCAAAGCACAGATTTCCACTGGTCTAATGTCCATTCCTTGTGTTCTTTAGCCCAAACAAGTCTCTTCTGCTTGTTGCCTGTCCTTAGCAGTGGTTTCCTAGCAGATATTCTACCACGAAGGCCTGATTCACACAGTCTTCTCTTAACTGTTGTTCGAGAGATGTGTCTGCTGCTAGAACTCTGTGTGGCATTGACCTGGTCTCTAATCTGAGCTGCTGTTAACCTGCGATTTCTGAGGCTGGTGACTCGGATGAACTTGTCCTCCGCAGCAGAGGTGACTCTTGGTCTTCCTTTCCTGGGGCGGTCCGCATGTGAGCCAGTTTCTTTGTAGCGTTTGATGGTTTTTGAGACTGCACTTGGGGACACTTTCAAAGTTTTCCCAATTGTTCGGACTGACTGACCTTCATTTCTTAAAGTAATGATGGCCACTCGTTTTTCTTTACTTAGCTGCTTCTTTCTTGCCATTTTACAAATTCTAACAGTCTTTTCAGTAGGACTATCAGCTGTGTATCCACCTGACTTCTCCACAATGCAACTGATGGTCCCAACCCCATTTATAAGGCAAGAAATCCCACTTATTAAACCTGACAGGGCACACCTGTGAAGTGAAAACCATTTCAGGTGACTACCTCTTGAAGCTCATCAAGAGAATGCCAAGAGTGTGCAAAGCAGTAATCAAAGCAAAAGGTGGCTACTTCGAAGAACCTAGAATATGACATATTTTCAGTTGTTTCACACTTTTTGGTTATGTACTATACTTCCACATGTGTTAATTCATAGTTTGGAAGCCTTCAGTGTGAATCTACAATGTTCATAGTCATGAAAATAAAGAAAACTCTTTGAATGAGAAGGTGTGTCCAAACTTTTGGTCTGTACTGTATAGGCTATGCATTGACAATTTTTAGTGATTGTCCAAATGGTAAATAAGTATAGTTTTTAGGTCCTCATTGTGGGGTGAAGGTCTCCCCAATAAGGGACAGAGAAGCTATGTTTTGACAGGTATGGTGTTGCATTGTGGGATCTGAAATGTTTTCCTTCTCCGTCTCTCCATCCAGTTGCCCGGAGTTCATGTCTCCTCCAGCAGCAGATAAGAGCCCAGAGCTCCACCACCGAGTCTTCCCGTAAGTACACACTAATGTCCCCTCCGATTTTTTAGGTGTGTGAACAAACACCCCTCTCTGAGCACACTGAGGACCACTGTGTGACTCAGTGGCCTCGTTTATCATCTTCTTTTTAGACACTGTACAAAGTAAAAAAAACATTGACATAATTTAATGTTTTGTCTTCTGCCGGAGCCTAAACCGGCTGATTTCAAGTGAGAGGCAGGGTACACCCTAAATAGGTCGCCAGTCTGCTCCGGGGCAGACACATTCCTTGGGGCAATTTTATTGTGATCAATCATCCTAACACGTTTTTAAAAGAAGGGAGGAATCCGGAGTACCTGTAAAAAAAAAAAAAAAAAAAACACACGTACTTGGGGAGAACATGCAAACTCCACACAGATATACCTCTTTTTCAAGCCTCGTCCCACCCGCGACTCAAACTCTCAACCATCTTGCTCTGAGGTTACCATGCTAACCACTGCGCCACCATGCATCATTGGAATGTGATTAAAATAAATAGATAAACTCCAATAAGAAAGATACCACTGCTGGCAGTGCATGAGGTGGACTGCTGGCTCTGGGCAGGACGATGCTTGGTATGCAGGTGTCTCAGCATGTAAGAAATACTTGTATGCAAAGTCTGCACAGTGCCAAGCAACAACAATAATTCCGTTCCGTCGTCTTCCGCTCATCCGGGGCCGGGTCGGAGGGGCAACAGCCTCAGACGGGAAGCCCAGGCTTCTCTCACCCCAGAAATATCTCGAGTCGTTCCCCGGCCAGCTGTGAGACATAGTCTCTGCAGCAGGTCTGGAGTCTGCCCCTTGGTCTCCGCCCAGTGGGACGTGCCCGAAACACCTCACCAGCGAGGTGCATCCTGACCAGATGCCCGAACCACCCCATCTGGCTCCTCTCAACCTAGAGGAGGAGCGGCTCGGCACCGAGTTCCTCCCAGATGGCAGAGCTCCTGAGAGCCCAGCCACCCTGCGGAGGAAGCTCATTTCGGCCACCGGTTGATCTGTTGATTTTTTTTTTAAAGTTCTTTTGCTTTTCTGTTCTTTTCCGTTCCGTCTTCTTCCGCTCATCCGGGGTCGGGTTGCGGGGGTAACAGCCTCAAACGGGAAGCCCAGGCTTCTCTCACCCCAGAGTCGTTCTTGGGATTTTGCATTTTTTGTATTTTTTATTTATTTTTTTATCACATAATTTATTAGTATTTTTTGAAAAATCTGTCTTGTTTGTCTTTGTTTAGCCACCATCAGGCCCAAAGATGCCGTCACCCACAATCAACTGGCAGCATTTGGAGAATATGTGGCTGAGATGATGCCCAAATACGTCCAGCAGGTTCAGGTTGGTACAGACTCAGAAAAGCTCACGAGTCACTTAAAAAAAATCCACATATTTTGTAAGAATAATACAAACCGGATTCCGAAAAAGTTGGGACACTTTAGAAATTGTGAATAAAAACTGAATGCAATGATGTGCAGGTGCCAACTTCTAATATTTTATTCAGAATACAACATAAATCACAGGTCAATAGTTTAAACTGAGAAATTGTATGATATTAAGGAAAAATATACTCATTCAAAATTTCATGGTGTCAACAAATCCCAAAAAAGTTGGGACAAGGCCATTTTCACCACTGTGTGACACCCCCCTTCTTCTTAGAACACTCAACAGACGTCTGGGCATTGAGGAGACCAGCTTCTCAAGTGTAGACATAGGAATGTTCTCCCATTCTTGTCTAATACAGGCCTCTAAGTGTTCAATCGTCTTGGGTCTTCTTTGTCTGACCTTCCTCTTAATGATGCGCCAAATGTTTTCTATAGGTGAAAGATCTGGACTGTTGGCTGGCCAGGTCAGTACCCGAATCCTTCTCCCACGCAGCCATGATGTTGTGATTGATGCAGAATGTGGTCTGGCATTATCTTGTTGAAAAATGCAGGGTCTTCCATGAAAGAGACGACGTTTGGATGGGAGCATATGTTGCTCTAGAACCTGAATATATTTTTCTGCATTGATGGTGCCTTTCCAGATGTGCAAGCTGCCCATGCCACACGCATTCATGCAACCCCATACCATCAGAGATGCAGGCTTCTGAACAGAGCGTTGATAGCAACTTGGGTTGTCACTGTCCTCTTTGGTCCTGATGACATGGCGCCCCAGATTTCCAAAAAGAACCTCAAAACGTGATTCGTCTGACCACAGAACAGTCTTCCATTTTGCCACACTCCATTTTAAATGACTCCTGGCCCAGTGAAAACGTCTTCGCTTGTGGATCTTTGTTAGAAATGGCTTCTTCTTTGCAGAATAGAGTTTCAGCTGGCAACGGCGGATGGCACGGTGGATTGTGTTCACTGACAATGGTTTCTGGAAGTACTCCTGAGCCCATGCTGTGATTTCCTTCACAGTAGCACTCCTGTTTTTGATGCAGTGTCGTTTAAGGGCCCGGAGATCACGGGCATTCAGTATGGTTCTCCGGCCTTGACCTTTACGCACAGAGATTTTTCCAGATTCTCTGAATCTTCTGATGATATTATTCACAGTTGATGATGACAACTGCAAACTCTTTGCAATTTTTCGCTGGGTAACACCTCTCTGATACTGTTCCACTATCTTTTTACGCAACATTGTGGGAGTTGGTGATCCTCTACCCATCTTGGCTTCTGAGAGACACTGCCAATCTGAGAAGCACTTTTTATACCCATCATATTGCCAATTGACCTGATTAGTGCTGATTGGTCTTCCAGGTGTTTGTTGTATGCTCAAATGACTTTTTCCAGCCTCTAATAGGTTCTTGTCCCAACTTTTTTGGGATTTGTTGACACCATGAAATTTTGAATGAGTATATTTTTCCTTAATATCATACAATTTCTCAGTTTAAACTATTGACCTGTGATTTATGTTGTATTCTGAATAAAATATTAGAAGTTGGCACCTCCACATCATTGCATTCAGTTTTTATTCACAATTTCTAAAGTGTCCCAACTTTTTTGGAATCCGGTTGTAGAAGAAACCAGAAATTTTCACTTTAAAAGATCACAGTTTCTTTTATTTACCAAACTAATAAAGACGTGACGATGTGTGCAGGTGACGTGTTACAACGAGCTGGAGGTCATGATCCATCCAGACGGTGTGATCCCTGTGCTGACCTTTCTGAGAGACCACACCAATGCTCAGTTCAGGAACATGATCGATCTGACAGCCGTGGACATTCCCACACGGCAGAACCGCTTTGAGGTACCGTAACACGCGTCACATCTCTGGAGGAAATATCGTCTCATTATTTCAGATATTAACGTCATACATTTCGGATCAGTCTGTCTGGTTAGAGCACCTGTCCCTGCACGTGAAGGAACCCCCGAAGTGCGTAATTAGCATCCTGTCACCCTGTAATTAGTTCCCAGCTTCTCCTAATGATGTGTGAATTATGAAGTGTTGATGAAAAATGAGGCTGGTCAGAGCTCACAACCCGCCCAGTATGACGCCTCACACGTGAGGAAACATACCGCAGGCCTCGGTCAAGCTTTGAAGATTTAATAAACAATAAAACAAACAGGTTTTAATATTTAGACTGGATTAAAAGACAATTATGATCAATAATTACCTGTTTTACTTTTTACATTTCAAGGCGCCGGAATCAGAGCCTCCAAATCCGAGACCGTGGTCCTCGCCCGGAAAAGGGTGGAATGCCTCCTGCGGGTCAGGGACAGGGTCCTGCCCCCAAGTGGAGGAGTTTAAGTATCTCGGGGTCTTGTTCACGAGTGGGGGAAGAATGGAGCGGGAGATCAACAGGCGGATCGGTGCGGCGTCAGCAATAACTAGGACGCTGCATCGGTCATTCGTGGTAAAGAGAGAGCTGAGCGGAAAAGTAAAGCTCTCAATTTACAAGTCGATGTACGTTCCAACCCTCACCTATGGTCACCAGTTGTGGGTGGTGACCGAAAGAATGAGATCGCGGGTACAAGTGGCCGAAATGAGCTTCCCCTGAAGGGTGGCTAGGCTCTCACTCAGAGATCGAGTGAGGAACTCTGCCATCCGGGAGGAGCTCGGTGTCAAGCCGCTCCTCCAGGTCGAAAGGAGCCAGATGGGGTGGTTCGGACATCCCTGAGCGCCTCGCAGGCGGGGTGTTTCGGGCATGTCTCACTGGGAGGAAACCAAGAGGCAGACCCCAGACCCACTGGAGAGACTATGTCTCACAGCTGGCCGGGGAACGACTTGGGATCCTTCCGGGTGAGCTGGAGGATGCAGCCGGGGTGAGAGAGGCCTGGGCTGCCCGTTTGAGGCTGTTGCCCCCGCGACCCGACCCCGGAACAAGCGGAAGATGACGGAATGGAACATTTCAAGGCTTAAAACTTTTGTGTGTTGTGACATGTTGAACATCTTTTATCAGTCTGTCGTGATAACTGCAGTTTTCTTTGCGGTCGTCTGCTGGAAAGGCAGCTTGACCACAAGGGACAGCAATAGGCTGGACAGACTGATAAGGAAGTCCAGCCTTCCTTATTAGGAAGGCTGATAAGGAAGGCTGGACTTCCTTATCCAGCCTTCCTTATCAGCTGGATAAGGAAGGCTGGATAAGTCCACATTCAGTCCACATTTCTTTCTCCCACAGAGAAATGTGGACTCTGTGGGAGCTGTTTTGGAGGGGAGGGTGATGGCTTTAATGCAGGGTATCCTGAATAACTCCCGTCACCCTCTACATCACAACCCAGAAAACGACCCGAAGTAACAGGTTCCTCTCACTGCGCTGCAGGACTGAGCGCTTTAGGAGGTCGTTCATCCCTTCAGCCCTCAGGGAATTTAATAGATCAGATGTTTCTAAAAGGAACTGAGTCCTATTTCATTACCATATTTTCACGACCATAAGGCGCATCTAAAAGTCTCAAATTTTCTTCAAAATGAGCGTTGCGCCCTATCGTTTAGTGCGCCCTATGTGATTTGCGGACGTATGAGAGAACCATGAGGTGGACATAGTTGAGAACATGAGAACATTAAAGGGTGAAGTGTGGGTGTGGATTGTGTATAAAAGAACAGGTGTGTGCTTTATGCAGAACATTGCTGTTTTAACGACACTGAAAATGAAAAAGAGACACGCTTATGAAGCTCAGTTTAAACTGAAGGCAATCAGCTACACGGAGGAACATGGGAATCGAGCTTGCCGCGAGAAAATTTAAAATGAACGAGTCGATGGTTCGTAAGTGGAGAAAGCTGGAAAACGAGCTGCGACAGGTGAAGAAGACGCACTTGAGTTTCCGCAGAAATAAAGCGAGGTGGCCAGAGTTGGAGGAAAGACTCTAGACTAGACTCTGATAGATGACCAGAGGAGACCACAGCTTCACAGAGGATGGAAGGCAGCGCCGGGCGAGTTACGCCACAGTTTGCCAGTTGATTGTAGATGCTTGGGCTAACGTGTCTGCTGGCACTGTTGTACGAGCTTTCGCAAAAGCAGGCATCATTTCCGCGGCGCTGCACGGTACAGAAAGTGACTCTGACAGCGAGGAAAGTGATTTAGTGGAGATGTTAGATTCTGAAACAGAGGATGAGGACTTTGATGGATTTGATAAATGACTTTAAGACGACTGTAGCTAATGAAGTGTGAGCACGCGCGCACGTTCACACACACACACATTTGTGTTGTTGTAAGGCGGACATACGTAGTAGAGGATATGTAAATAAAACCCGCGCCCTATCATCAGGTGCGTCTTATGTGTGTGTTAAATCAGAGCATGCAAAATTTGGACTGCGTCTTTTATACGGTGCGCCTTATGGTCGTGAAAATACTGTATGTATGTATTTTTTTTAATTTATTTTGAATGTGCTTGGTGTCTGTTGCTCCTGGACACCAGAATTTCTCCTGCGGGAGGTTAATAAAGTTTTTTTTTGTCTATTTCTACAGCTTGTTTACAACCTGTTGTCGCTGCGCTACAACTCCCGTATCCGTATCAAGACGTACACAGACGAGTTAACACCTGTGGACTCTTCGTTCTCTGTTCACAAGGCGGCCAACTGGTACGAGAGGGAGGTGAGTAACGCCACCACAGAGAGTGTCTGATGATCCACTGTTTTTATTTTAGTCCTCTTACTGTATTTATTCAGATCTGGGACATGTTCGGGGTGTTCTTTGCCAACCATCCAGACCTGAGGCGCATCCTAACAGACTACGGTTTTGAGGGTCACCCCTTCAGGAAGGATTTTCCTCTTTCAGGATACGTAGAGGTAATCATGTGCTGACTTTTTTTTTTTACTCTAAACTAGGATTTATAAATAACAATATCTTGTTTTTTTTGTGGAGGTGCGTTACGATGACGAGCTGAAGCGTGTGGTGGCTGAGCCCGTGGAGCTGGCACAGGAATTCAGGAAGTTTGATCTGAACACACCGTGGGAAGTGTTCCCTGCGTACCGGGAGCCCAAAGATGCACCCAAACTGGAGGCGGGTGATGCAGCTCCTGAAAAGAAGTGATGTTCCTCCCATGTTTTGTCTCATAAACTCAAATCTGAAATATTTATGTACATAAAGACGCTAATAAAACAAGTTTAAATGGCATCGGTTTGCTGGTTTTTAAATGTATAAATTGTCAGGAGAAAAAGGGACAGACCTGTCAGGAAGTGGATTTTATTCTGGAAGCGCACGACAGAAACTCTCTGTTGTTCCGTTCCGTTGTCTCCTGCCCATCCAAGGCCGGGTCGCAGGGGCAAGAGCCTCAGGCATGAAGCCCAGGCTTCTCTCACCTCGGCTGCATCCTCCAGCTCACCCGGAAGGATCCCAAGTCGTTCCCCGGCCAGCTGGAAAGATATAGCGGGTCCAGGTCTGCCTCTCGGTCTCCTCCTGGTGGGACGTACCCAAAACACCACCCTAGCTAGGCGGTCGGGGGGGCATCCTAACTAGCTCCTCTCGACCTGGAGGAGGAGCGGCTCGTTATCGACAGGCGGATCGGTGTGGCGTTAGCAATAACTAGGACGCTGCATCGGTCAGTCGTGGTAAAGAGAGAGCTGAGCCGAAAAGCAAAGCTCTCGTTTTACAAGTCGATCTACGTTCCAACCCTCACCTATGGTCACCAGCTGTGGGTGGTGACCGAAAGAATGAGATCACGGATACAAGCAGCTGAAATGAGCTTCCTCTGCAGGGTGGCTTGACTCTCACTCAGAGATCGGGTGAGGAGGACTCTGTTGTAACTCGGCTTATTATTTTTCATTCTAAATTAGGGACAATTTGGTAACGGCCAATCAAAACTTAACATGCATGTTTTTGGTGACTGGGAGAAAACTTGCATACCCAGAAATATCATAGACCATAAGTGTGAAACTTTGAATCATGAACCAAATATGGCATACAAAACTACCAAATAGGGCTGCATGGTGGCTTCACAGCTAGAAGGTCAGGGGTTCATGTCTTGGAACACTGGTCTTTCTGTATGGAGTTTGCATGTTCTCCTTGTGTACGCATGGATGTTCTCTAGGTACACTAGTTTTCTCCAAAAACATGCATTACAGGTTGATTTACTGCTACAAAATTGCCCCTAGGAATGAGTGTCTGTATGGATGGTTGCCTGTTTGTATGGCTCCACAACGGACCGGCAACCTGTTCAGGGTGTATCCTGCCCCTCACCTGAAATCTCCCAGGATAGACACTGGCATTCCACTCCTTTCCGGATTCAGAAGACAAAACAAATGTCCACCAAATGACAATTGGAAAATAATTACAGCCCAAAATAATAATAAAAATAATACCAATACTACAACTCCCATAATGCTCTGGTGTTTGGTGAGTAGATGGTTCTCCTCAGTCAAAAGCTGTTTTGGTGTCTTAATTCTGGCAACAGGACACGTGTGATATTCAGCCTTTCTTGTTCTGTTTTCTTGTTCAGGTCTTTATGAAAAGCTTCATTGTTCTTTTTGGGGAAAAGAACGTCAATGTTGGCCTGTGACTGTGTTCCAATATTTTGACCCATGAAGTATTTGAGTTTGGGACCACTGTCGTAGACCATTGAGACTTTGTTTTATGTGCTGAATTAAGCCTGTTTTAAAGAAACAGTGCAGAAGATTACTGATAAAACATCAGGTCATTGGTCACAGAGGGCGTTGGCCTAGTGATAGAATTACCGTCGTTTGACCAGGAGACCCAGGTTTGGATCCCACTGGGCCAAAGCTTTCCCTGGGACTATGGAAGCGCTCACTGAAAGGGACAAAGTGAAACAATAAAGACAAAATGAAAAATAAGAGAAAAAAACCCCAAAAACATCTGGTCATTCCACCTCAAAGTAAAATAATTAGTTTTAAAAATCCCAACTTTTGTTGAAAGATCATGGCTGCTGTAAAACTTTAAAGGTGTAGATACACACAAAACTTTTAAAAGTGGAGATTTAACACCGCTCGTCACCTATGGTCACCAGCTGCGGGTGGTGACCGAAAGAATGAGATCGCGGGTACAAGCGGCCAAAATGAGCTTCCTCTGCAGGGTGGGTATGCTCTCACTCAGAGATCGGGTGAGGAGTTCTGCCATCAGGGACGAGCTCGATGTTGAGCTGCTCCTCCTCCAGGTCAAGAGAAGCCAGATGGGGTGGTTCGGGCCCCCCTAGCGCCTCGCTAGTGACGTATTTTGGGCACGTCCCACCAGGAGGAGACAAAGAGGCAGACCCCGGACCCGCTGGAGAGACCATGTCTCACTGCTGGTTGGGGAACGACTCAGGATCCTTCCGGGTGAGCTGGAGGATGCAGCTGGGGTGAGAGAAGCCCGGGCTTCCCGTCTGAGGCTGTTGCCCCTGCGACCCAGCCCTGGGTGAGTGGAGAACGATGGAACGGAAAGATTCAACACCGGTAAATCGATTCTATTCTTTTTTTCTTTTGTTTTTAGAACAATTTCTCATGTTTATTTTATTCTTGTCTGACATAATTTTATTGTTTTCCAAGTCAGGCCCAAGTTCACCATGAAATTGATCAAAAAACCAAAAAAAATGCAAATAATTTGAGATTTGAGGAGTGGGCATTACTGACATTCTTTATTTTATAATACAAATGTGAAAAAACTTTGATTATTCAACATGCAAAAGTGCTCATTTACACTTTTTGTTCAATTCTAGTCGTTTTTTTAAAACATTTTTTTTTTTTACATAATAAGTTATGAATTCTACTTTTGATTGATTTTATAAATAAGGAATAATTTCAGGTTGTTATTATCATGGTACCCTCTCCTGCCACCAGAAGGAGCCCAGCACCTTCCCTCGTCACCCTAATTTGGAACACCTGAAGATGATTACTCTGATGACACACACCTGTGGATGCTGGTGCCTATTTAAAGGCAATCACTCCAGACTTCTTTGTTGGGTCTTTGTCACCACCACCCCTTTTAGCCAGGTCTTTCTGGCTGCATGACCATAAGTTGCATCTTTGAACTCTGTATTATTTGAAATTTTGATCCTGAGTCAATCTTTGTATTATTGGACTTTTTTGTTGATAAATTCTGTTTTGTTGTTATGTATTAGGGTCCTCCTCTTTCCACATCCTCCACAACCTGACAGTTACTTCAGTTCTTAGTGTATATTTGTTACTAAAGTGAACGAATATCAGGAGAGTAGTTTGTTCCCGCTCTGTGTCCTTTTTCCCCCCTCCCTCTTGTCGGTGCATGTGCAACAAGTCACACCTGAAACTCATCTACCCATCTGCTGGAGGATAAATGAATCAGTTTTTCACACACTCATTGCCAGATCGTTTGTTTACCATGCTTGACCTGTTATCCAGTTTTTGGCTCCAGCTCCTAAATCAGAACCTGCCTAATTAATCTGTTTTTGTCTTCTTAATTTGGACTTTTTATCAATCTAAAACATCTGCTTGTGATTTTTTTCATCTGAGCCTATCTGTTGTGTCAAGGGTATATTTTTGGCCGTAGCTCCACATCATGACAAATAGTCTGTGTAAACCATTCATTGCACTTTATTTTACTAACAAGCCCAGTTAGTTTCTATTTTTGTCCATAAACTTTTGTCTGTTTAAGTCATCTTAAATTAATTAGTGACTCATACAGGTTTTTTTTTTTTTTTTTTACATGAATAATAGTTTCTCTGCTTGAATTGTTCATTTTATTTGTTTCATTCGTGTTCGAGACTAAATGGGTTTAGAAAAAGAAGTTTGCCATCCAGCAGGTGGTACTGGTTCCCCATCCAAAGGGTGAGGATGCTAAATCTGTTACGTCTCATCTGACGGCTTAAACAGACTACAACAATCCAGACTGACGTTTTTTTTATTTCCTCAAACATTTTCACTCATTTTACAGGTAGGAAATAAAAACATGTTAAATTACAGTAAACAGCACACGGGTCAGAAATGTGCCAGTAGTTTGTTCCACCACGTTAGGATGAATCATTCTGAAGTTCTGAGTTATTAAGCTTCATTTTGACCCATGTCTGCTCCACATATTTTCAATACAAAATGTTTCAGAAACAGAGAATCACAGGTCAGAAACATCAAAGTACTGTACAGAAAAATCACAAATAAAACTACACTAAGAACAGGCTTCAGCTCGGCCTGCCAACCTGCTCAGTACTCATCAGAGTATCACGTTTGATTTTTTTTTTTTCTCTTCATGCTATTTTTGGTTGCATGCATCACACAAGATTCTCTGAGTGTTTCTTTTTTAATCTCATTACACACCAAAAGCTGTAAGCGTCACCTCTGCATTTGGATTATATTTTCCTGAAATTTGATCCGGTCTGACTGGAACAATCATGGGTCCGACGCTGAGAACTGGAACTGGATCCGGGGTCAAACTGCGACCCAATGTCATGAGACATTTGCAGACTGACACAGTGACATCATTGTGTGACAAAAAATGCCCATATTATTATGAAAAATCTGTAAAACGTGTAGATGTAAACACTGAGTGGCCACTTTATTAGGTCCTCAATTAATATGGAGAAATAAAATTAAGCTGAGACGGTTCAGACATGTGCAGAGGAGAGGGAGGGGAATATGATGACAGAAAGAGTTTGGATCTTCCAGGCAGGAGGCCTAGAGGAAACCCAAAGAGAAGTTTTATGGATGCAGGAGACAAGGTTAGATGGAGGAAACTGACTTGCTATTGCATCTGCTGAAGAAATGCCTTTTTGTCCAAGCATACGGTTACCGTCAGTGGGGACAGCCTTCATAGCTTTTTATAGTAGTCTCTTACCCAAAAAAGCAAGAAGATCATATTAGCCAATCACCAGCCAGTACCTTGGTCATGTGGACATGGCAAAGCCGACTTGGTGAAGATCAAACTGAGCATTAGAAAGAAGAAGAAAAAAGGATCTAAGAGACTTTGAACTTGACATGGTTGTTGGTCTGACTTTCAGTATCTGTGGAACCCACGGGATTCCCACATACAAACATCTCCGGGGTCTCCATAGAAAGTCTGTAGAAGATTAAACATCCAGCAAGCAGCACATGGCTGCTGCTGAGTGGGATGTTGTTGTTAGAGGAAAATATTCTGACTGGTTGGAGATAATAGAAAGGCAACACAAAGTCTAAGAAGTAATGGTTCAGAACAAGGAATGTAGAATAGTATATGTCACACACCGATCCTTTTTAAAGAGGACGGTCAATTGCAACAGACCACAACGGGTGCTACTTCTGACAGTTTAGAACAAGAAACGGAGCCAGTCACCGATATTGGAGATAAAAGATGGAGATAACTTGCTAGTTATGGGTCTTGATTTCAGCTTCATGCTGAGATGACAGAGTTCGTTAGATTAAAAAAATCTTAAAAACATGGCTCGGAGACATGAATCAATGGTTTGAACTACTGCTTGTATATTTGTTCAAGAGCAGGTTTTCATGACCCACTTAAACCCTTCTAATACTTTTTTTTTAACGTACTGTATTCATCCCTCAAATGAAAAAAAATTCTGTGCTGCATTGGACAGCAGCAGGCAGCTACGATGGTGCCAATAGTGGGAGAAATTGGGGTTAGGTGTCTTCCCCAGAAACACTTTGGCACAGGCCAAGTGGGAATCAAGCAGGCTTGTTCTGGTCCAAGGATGTACATTCTACCACTGAGCCAATGCCTGCAGCAGGCAGGTATTGCGGCAGAGAAACTCGAATTAGGTGTCTTCCCCAGAAACACTCGGGCATAGACCCATTGGGAATTGAACCGGCTTCTCCCGGTTCAATTACGTACATTCTACCACTGAGCCAAAGCCTGCAACAGGCAGATATAGGGGCAGAGAAACTGGGGTTAGGTGTCTTGCCCAGAAACACTTAGGCATAGACCCAGTGGGAATCAAGCAGGCTTGTTCCGGTCCAAGGATGGACATTCTACCACTGAGCCAATGCCTCCGCCCTAATTTGGTGTACTAGTGACCCATTCTGGTTCTGGTTTCTTCCCTCATGACTTACCCTTTGCCCTGCAGATGATCCTAATACCTCTCCCTAATCTGTGCCTTGTTTACTTTAGTGTCTTTCTCTCCTTTTTTTATGCTGTCCACGTTGGGTTATGCTAAACCTGCCCAGGACTTGAGCCTGCACAGGTTGGCTACCTGACTCACAAAATCCCATTTTCCCAAGTTCTTGGATATAATTCAATGGAGATTCTCATTATGGACGTGCAGCTGATTTGATATTCTTATGCCAATATGGGGCAAAAATTCCAATAAATGTCTCCAACACCTCATCAAAAAAATGTCTGACCTTGTTGACCTAATAAAGTTGCCAGTGAAGCTTAAAGTGCCACATGTTAATTAAAAAAAAAAACGAAATTAATACCAAGTGCAACAAACCATCAGTTTTTTAAAACTTGTTCTTCTTCTTTGTGCTTCATCGGTGTGTTTAAACGACAGTTTGTCAGAAGATCAACTTTCATAAACTGTGAGGCCGTTAACGGCGATGAAACAAATTAAATGTTCAACTAAACTGAATTCTGACTTCCTGCAGCGCTGCTCCAGTGGGGAAGGTTATTACATAAAGTCAAGGTTCATGACAATTTGAACAGTATCATCTTTTCCCCGGCGGTGTGAAATTAGCCAGACACGCATATTACAGCAGCCTGTGGGAAGCAATTCAATTTCCCCCGCAGTCGTCCCCATCTGAGCACGGGAATTAAACGCTGCTAGAATTAGAAAATCAAATTATAATCCAGATCCCTGCAGGCTCAGAGGTGGCGTGTGGTCAGCAGTCGGATGGATAACTTTGCACGTTTCCCGTTCTGTTGTCCACGAATAAGAAACACTGATTTAGACACAAAACACACAGTTGGTTTTGTTTAACATGCCTCTACAGACGGACAAAGTAACATCTTCACTCACAAGCAGAAACAGCAACTTTTTGACTTGAACGACACTTAAAGAGAATATTTCACTTTAAAATGAATTCTTTAAATGATCTACCGACCTGTTTGTGCTACAAATACAGCCTGAACTGCATAAATGATCAAACTTTTGTGACATTTAAAACTATTTGCATGAGTATTTTCATCTTTTACT
Source organism: Neostethus bicornis (assembly GCA_902685375.1). Lineage (NCBI taxonomy): Eukaryota > Metazoa > Chordata > Actinopteri > Atheriniformes > Phallostethidae > Neostethus > Neostethus bicornis. The sequence continues at coordinate 6,387,049 of LR738543.1, forward strand.
ACTTTATTCTCAACATTTAAGAGAGAAAAACATCAATTTGTCTTTAAGACATTCAAAGAAAGTCAAACTATTGAAACATTTTCTACGGGCTGTAAAATTAATAGTAAAACTAACTTCTTAACCAGGCATAGGCAAACTACGGCTCGCGGACCACATGTGGCCCGTTACGCGTTTTGACCCGGCCCGCCGAAATAGAAAAAAATAAAATAAATAAACCTTTCTGTAGTTCTGACGTTTCCCCACTAGATGGAGCCAAAGATACAACAACACTGCTGCCATTAAAGTGTGTGTCTTTGTGATGAGCACACCTTCAAAATAAACAGTGTGCACAGATATGAAAAGCCATCAGGCCCAATACACGCACGTAAACAAGCATGTTAGATGTTAAAACAAGCAAAATGTTACATCAAGCGCTTAGATTTCAAACCGAGCGCCGAGAAAAAAAGGATGTTTTTAAGCGCTATCGCTCTAGATTTTAGACTTAGCGCCGCTAGATTTGAAATTTAATGCTCTGTATGTAACACTTAGCGCACTTATTTAAAATCTAGTGCGCCATTCTATCGGTCTAATCTAGCGGTTACCAAAGCAGGCCATCCATCTGATCCTGTTCCGGCCCCTAGGTCAAATGGTAGAACTCAATGTGGCCCGCGAGTCAAAAAGTTTGCCCACTCCTGATCTAAACTGTTGTCTTTTTGATATTTCATTAAAGAGGAATTAACAACTCTATTTGTCTAAACCTCGGACATAAACATCTTAAAGCTTTAATCCACCTATGATCATTAGAATGTCACAAATACACTTCGATCGAGACATTTAAGCTCATTTCTTTTAAAGATAAATAAAATAATTTGTTAAAATATGTATCTAAAGTTCTTAAAACCTAGTCCTAAAGATATACAGTACTTCAGATCTTACAGGTGTAAATTAAAGGGCGTTTCTAGACCTAGAGCACTCTGGAAACTAAAAGAAGTCTTTAAATTATTTAGTCAAATTTCAAAAATATCAAAAGTATTTTTAAAGGATACAAATAGTTTAAAAATAATGTAAGTAGGGTTTTTTAAAATAGAAATAAAATAAGTAATTTGATTGAATATAAAATAAGGTCCTAATTGAGGAGTGGTCCATTGATATATTTGAAAAGGATGAAAATTTGAAAGAATAACTAACTTTATTGTGATTAAATGTTGAATAAAGAATATCGTGAGTTCTGGCATGCAGCAATAATTAGGACACGGCATCGGTTTGTTGTGGTAAAGAAAAAGCTGAGCCGAAAACCAAATCTCTCAATTTACCAGTCGATCTATGTTACCCTCACCTATGGAAACACGCTGTGGGTGGTGACCGAAAGAACGAGATCACGGATACAAGCGGCTAAGATAGGCTTCCTCTGTAGGGTAGCTGGGCTCTCACTTAGAGATAGGACGAGGAGCTCTGCCGTCCGGTAGGAGATCGGAGTAGACTTGTTGCTCCTTCGGGTCAAGAGAATCCAAATGGGGTGCCTCGCTGGTGAGTTGTTGCGAGTACGTCACACTGGAATGAGACCCAGAGGCGGACCTCAGACCCTCTGAAGAGACTATATCTCACAGCTGGCTGGGGAATGTCTTTGGATCCTCCCGAATAAGCTAGAGGATGCAGTAGGGGTGAGAGAAGCCTGGGTTTTCCGTTTGAGGCTGTTTCCCCCGAAACCACACCTCGGATAAGTTGAAGACAACGGAACAGTAAGCAGCACGAAGAACGATCTGGCCTAAAATTTGATGGGCTGATGGGGAATAAATTCATCTTAGTACTTTTTTGTGAATTTTCTTAAAGCAATTTTGGACTAATCTGGACGTAAACCCCGACATAGGACAGAAGTGTTTACAAAAGAGGTGTAAAAAATTGTTTAAAAAAAGCCCAGAAAACTTCAAATAAAAGATGCTCTCTCCTATCATGGGCTTTTATCTCCTCCATGTTTTACAAACCATTTTAATCTGTATTTATATTTAGGTTTGAACATATACAACATGTCTCTGATGTCTGCTTTTATCGCGGTTGTTTAAAAAAAATAGCCTTTTGGGGACCTTAAAGTGACCTTTAACTATTTTAGTTTTCCATTGCTTCGATGTTGTTTTTAATAGTGACCATCTTAAAACTGTTAGAAACCGTGTTCCTGCATCATGAATCTTTGACACAACTAGCTTCTTTAAGACCTCCATACTTTCACTTAAATATACCGTAATTTCACAGCTATAAGGCGCATTTACAAGTCTTAGATTTTCTTCAAAATGAGCGGTGCGTCTTTTCGTGCGGTGCACCTTGTGTGTGAGAAAAGGCGGACCTAAAAGAAAACGCGGTGCCTGCGAGGCGGACCTGAAAGAAAAGGCATGAGAACGTTAAAGAGTGAAGTGTGAGCGGCGTGGGAGCGATGGATGACCGAAGGAGACCACAGTTTCACGAAGGGTGGAAGGCAGCGCCGGGCGAGTTACGCTACAGTTTGCCAATGGATTGTAGATGCTTGGACCAACATGTCTGCTGGTACTGTTATCCGAGCTTTCGCAAAAGTTGGTATCCTTTCTGAGGAGCCGCACAGTACAGACAGTGACTTTGACAGCGAGGAGCGAAGTGGACCTGCTCTGTTGGATTTTGCGCAGCTGTTCAATTCTGAAACAGAGGATGAGGACTTTGACGGATTTGAATAAAGACTATTACCAGCAATGGGCTTGTTTATACCACTTAAATAAAGCACAACCAAACTCAGTTTTGCTCCCGATCTATTTTTTAATACGCACATTTGCATGCTTGCGTGTGTGTTGTTGGAAGGCAGTGTGTGACTGAGACTGCGCCTTTTTGTACGGTGCGCCTAATGGTCGTGAAATTACGGTATATTTTTTTTACATTTGCTACCATTTCAAATAGGATTTGTTTTCTCCCTTCATGCAGAACAGCTTGAAAAGGTTCCCACGTGCATTGATTAGATCAGAAAATCCATTGAACAGATGGTTGGAACTACTCATTTCTTTGGTGGCGTCTCCATTTTGACACCATGCTTAGTAGGTATTGACTGAGATCTCATAATAAAGTGAAATATTCACATTTAAGTGTGATAGAATCCTGTTTTCAGGAGCCAGAGGCTAAAAAAAAGTCTTTTTTTTTCTTTAATACATTGTACTTTGCCCAGAAGTCCTGAAGTAACTAGAACTACGGCCACAATGCAGCATTGGTTAAAAAAAACTCAGAAACGATCAAAAGTCTTCTGCGGACTCTTAGACGTGAATCTCTCCAACAGTGTTCAGTTAGGGCCTCTTTGGGTAGGACTTGCTGGTGGTAGTGGTGGTAGTGGGGATGTCTGGGTAGACCAGGAAACCCGTGAAAGTGATGTACTTGGCATGGTTGCTGTAGGCTCCAAAGCCATCTCTTTGGTGAGAGTAGAGCCAGACCGTGTCTCCTGATTTGAGCGCTAGCATCAGACTCTGACTTTGCAGGGCTTTCTCGCCCTGGCTGTCGTCGTAGATCATCGCTTGCACCTCCAGGTGGTTCTTCATCAGCTTGACGGATAGCGTCTTCTGGGGCAGCTTGCCCACGTTGAAAGAGAAGTAGTATGTCCCTGAGATGCGGCAGGTGAACACCCCTTCCGTTACATTGAAGTCTTCCCCGATGTTAACGAAAGCTGTGTCGAAGCTGACTGGTTGATGTCGTGGCAGGCCAACTTGGTTCACTCCCAGAATACTTTGGGTGCGCCCCACTGAGAAAGCAGATCTCTGATCATCCTCTTCATCTTCCTCCTCTTCTTCTTCTTCTTCTCTTCTATGAATAAGGTCTTTCTCATCTGCGGTGGTCCCAGTGTGCTGGGTTGCCTGGTTACTGATTGGTATGTGGGTACTGTCCTGCAAGAGCTGCTGGGAGGAAGGGTGATGCTGGTGGTGTGTCTGGTAGTCGTAGGTGTCGGGGTAGATTAGGTAACCGTTGAAGGTGGTGTAATGTCCAGTGTTGCTGTAGAGTGCGTAACGAGGGTCTCCATGGAGACGAAGCCAGACGGTGTCACCAAACTCAAGCTGTAGCATGGCGCTCTGACTCTGCACCTGCATAGAAAAGCATGAAATTTTTCTTTAGTTTTTTCTGTTTACAGCACATAAATCCACATAAACTAGACAGCTTTTCAGTCAGGAGGAAAATCTCCATTCCTCTTCCGGCTTCCCCAAACAAACAAGTTCCTAGAAAAACCTCCAAAAGCTGTGACATACTCACAAAGCTCTAAAAACATTCTCTAAAAAATCTTTTTGTTTCATTTTATCTTCTGTCAAGAAGTGGACGCCAAGGCATTGAACAAAAAATATATCTCTGCCTGTCCTACATCACAAAATGTTTAAATGGCTGGATCTATGTGATAACTAGAGTGAAGTATTCATATGTGTAAAGTTTTTGATTTTTTTCCTTATCATCTTATCGTATTTATAATGTGACCAACTTGTATGAATTTAAAAAAAAACAAGTCAAAAGGTCTGCCCCAAGTGGTGGAGTTTAAGTATCTCGGGGTCTTGTTAACAATTGGGGGAAGGATGGAGCGGGAGATTGAGTTCCGGATCGGTGCGGCGTCAGGACGCTGCATCGGTCCGTCGTGATAAAGAAAGAGCTGAGTCGAAAAGCAAAGCTCTCGACATAGGTTCCCACCCACAGCTGGTGACCGAAAGAATGAGGTTGCAGATACAAGCGGCCGAAATAAGCTTCCTTTGCAGGGTGGCTGGGCTCTCACTCGGAAATCGGGTGAGGAGTTCTGCCATCAGGGAGGAACTTGGTGTCAAGCCGCTCCTCTTCCAAGTCGAGAGAAGCCAGATGGGGGGAGGGTTCAGGCATCTGGTCAGTATGCCCCCCCGCAGGCCCCTTGCTGGTGAGGTGACTCGGGCATGTCACACTGGGAGGACACCAAGATGGAGACCTCAGACAGGCTGCAAAGACTATGTCCCGCAGCTGGCTGGGAACGACTCGGGATCTTTCCGGGTGAGCTGGAGGATGCATCCGGGTGAGAGAAGTCTGGGCTTCCAAAACTGAGGCTGACCCGGTCCCGGATGAGCGGAAGATGACGGAACAGAAAAAAAAATGGTCAAAAGGTCGAGTTAGTTTAGATTTTCATAGTACTAATTCAAGGACTGCAGTTCACTTGATATTAGTGATAGAAAGTAAAGGCAACTCGGAGATGATTCCTTAAGCTCATATACAGTTGGTACTGAGCAACTGTGCATAGTATCATTAAAATTTCTTCACTCATTTGGGGGATATTGTATTGACAACAATTTGTGACCTCAACCATTGTGGCCTTGACATTTGGGTGAATTACCCTTAAAACTTAATCAATTTAATTATTGTATAAATCTGTTTTGAAGATAATCATGTCTAATTTTTTTAATGTATCGCTCAGGAATGAATCCAGGATTTGTTGTTTTCTTTTTTAACTCAGTGTGTGATCACGAGGCTGCATGACTGATCAAATGAGTCTGGGGTACTGGGGTACTGTCATGATGTGAGGTGGAATGAGAAGGACCCAAATGCAGGACAAGAAACATGATTTATTTAATGAAGGAGTCCAGTTTAAGCTGTAAAAAACCCCCACAAGAATCAGTGGAATCTCTTGACGTTATTGTTTCAAATGTTTATCATGGCCAGACAGCCAGGAAGACGTGGCTGGGATGGAAGGTAATGACCCAACACTGAAGGGAAGGCAGACTGCTATTTTAAAGGCAGCTGCACAAAGACCTTCAGGTGTCTTATATCAGGCAGACGAAGGAAGGCCTTGGGTTCCCTCTGGTGGTGGACGAGGGAACCATGACAGGTACAAGCAGCCTCAAAGAAGAAGGAGATCGAGCTGAGCCCAAAAATGAAATTCTCTATTTACTAATTGGTCTACGTTCCGTCCTCCCTTATGGGGAGAAACAAAAAAAATCCTGAATGAAAGCAGCTAAAATGAACTTCCTACGTAGATGAGCTCTACCTCAGGAACATGGTGAATTGCTCTGCGTTGGGATTGGTTCTGAGTACAGTTGCTAGGTTAAAAAAAAAAGAAAAGAAAACTAGGACAGCTTGAAAGACCATGTGTCACAGCTGGCCTGGGAACACCTTGGGATCCCCTTGGATAAAGAAGTAGTCAGTGAGGAGGAAGTCTGATTTTTACAACTGAAGCTCACTTCATCACGAGACAACCTCAAAAAAACAGGCCAGAAGGACTGATGGGTTGATATATGAATGAATGTATGAGCAGGTTCATACATTCCACAGGAAATCATGTACATAAGATACAATAGAAAAAAATATATATTTCAAATGAGATGGGACCTTTAAGACAAATTTTTTTAAATAATAACTGCCTAGCGGGGGGTGGGTAAACATTTCCACTTCTTTTTCGTGTTCCTTCGGCATTTCCGTTCAGGGGTCACCACAGGAAATCAGTTTTTTCCCTCTAACCCTATCTGCTGCATCTTCTTCAGTCACACCAACTATCTTCATGTCTTCCTTCAATGTATCCATGAACCTCCTCTTTGGGCTTCATCTAGTCCTCTTTCCTGGTGGTTCCAAATCCAGCATCTTTCTTCCAATGTACCGTACTCTCTCTCGCCTCTGCACATGTCCAAACCATCTCAGTCTGGCCTCTCTGACTTTATCTCCAAAATCTCTAACATGTGCTGTTCCTCTGATCCTGTCCATCCTGGTCACTCCCAGAGAGATCCTCAGCATCTTCATCTCTGCTACCTCCATCTCTGTTTCCTGTCTTTTTCTCAGTGTCACTGTCTCTAGACCAAACAGCATGACCGGTCTCACCACGGTTTTGTACACTTTCGCTTTCATTTTAGCTGAAACTCTTCTGTCACACATCACACCTGATACTTTTCTCCACCCGTTTCAGCCTGCACATGCTTTTTCACCTCTTTTCCACACTCTCTGTTGCTCTGGACAGTTAATCCTAAGTACTTAAAATTTTCCACCTTTTTAAAAATATATTAAAAATATATATTAAAAACATATATTTCAAATGAGATGGGACCTTTAAGACAATTTTTAAAATAAAAACTGCCCAGAGGGGGTTGGGAAAACATTTCCACTTGTGGAAAACAATGAAGCGTTTTTTTTTATTTTTTAGCTCTGTTCATTTTTAGAGTGTCAAGAGGAAATTGCTAAAATGACAAATGGGAAACTTGACCATAAGAGTAAAAACTTCAGATGTACTCATGGTGCATTTTAAGGTCAGCTGGAATGAGACAAAATGGACTTTACATCAAGGAAAAGGCCTCCTCAGGTTTTAAAAACAAGTCAAAGAGCCTCATCTTCCAACATAGTATTTATGCACCCTGATAACATTCAATTGGGCTACACAATGCAAGAATCTGCAGAAAAGTACAATCTATTCAATTATTCTACGACTTTGTGGTGGCATCAGTCATCCTGTATGGTGTGGTCTGCTGGAACAATAGCATCACAGAAAGGGTGAGGAAGAAGCTGGACAGAATCATCAAGAAGTCCAGCTCTGTCCTGGGCTGCTCCCTGGACTCAGTGCGGGAGGTGGGTGACAGAAGGGTCCTGAAGAGACTGACATCCACGCTGGACAACAAGTCCCACTCCCTACAGGACACTCTGTCTGCATTAAAAGCAGCTTCAGTGGCAGGCTGCTCTACCCTCGCTGTGTGAAGGGGAGATTCAGGAGGTCTTTCCTTCCTTCTGGTGTGAGACTCCACAATGAGCAATTTTAACCATGTGCTCTATTTGCTATTTCTCACCAGAACTGTGCGGTAGCTCACTCACTTTGAATGCATGTTTCTGTCCTTTGTCTATTTTGCCTTTTTTGTTTTTGTTTTGTTTGTGCATACTTGTCGTGACCTTTTTTTCTTCCTGTACCTATTCTGTAACATACTACAATTTCCCCATTGTGGAAAAAATAAAGGTATTCTTACCTACTTACTTACTTATCTATTCCAGTATGAGAGACCAGATTAAAAGTCTGAATTGGTCACATTTGGCCATCAGGCTGCAATGTACCCCACCCTGTTACCCACCCCCTACCTGCTTCACAGGACTGTTTGGAAATACAAATTTATTAGCATGTAAAGGGTTAAATGATTAACGGATTTGTACATTTTGTAACAGATTTAGCAAAAACGTGTTTTCTCCACAAGGATATCTCATTTTTTATTGTAATGAGTTTTTTTTTTTTTTTTAACCTCAGAGGGCAGGGATGTCCTGGATTTTGTTTTGTTTAGTATTGGGCTATTAATAATCATACTTTATTAACCCCTCATGGGCAAATTATTGTGCTGCATTGCATCGCAACTTTCACTGCCTGGTGGGAGTTCCAGGCTCGTCCCACTGGGAGGAGACTCAGAGACAAGTTTTGGACCTGCTAGAGAGACTATGTCTCACAGCTGATGATTAAAATAGTTAACAATCATTTATGCCATTGATCAGTTGTTTAATTTATACGCAGATGCCATTCATTGCTGAAGAAATTGAATGGTTGCAAGTATGAACATTTGCTGTTAGAGGTGTCATGATCCCTTCTCCTGCCGCCAGAGGGAGCCCTGGATGTTCCTCAACACCCTGATTAGGGACACCTGAGATTGATTCCTGATGCCGCCCATTATTGGGTACCTACTGTGGTGCCCATCATTGGAAAAAACCTGAAGTCCCAGCATATGCAAAAATGTTGGTCATGATAAGACTGGGGATTAGGCGACTTCTCCAGGGACACTTGGGTATGAGCTCAGCAGGAATCGAACTAGCAACTAATTAATCCAAAGATGGCAACTCTAATACTGAGCTTTACCTCGATCATTCTCATTACTGTTCATTTTAAGACCAAATTTTGCAGATTTTCTGTTCAATTTCCAATGTTGAGCCCATTGAGAAATTACCGTGTTGTGATTTTGGGCAATACAAATAAAGTAGAGTAGAATTGACCTGGAAAATTGTATTTTTCTATGATCATGAGAGAGTCTTTCATTGCAGAAAATTCCAACAAACTCACCTTCCTCTCCTCTCCGGCATTCTCTTCATAAACTATGGCCTGCATAAACAGACTGCCTTTTTAAAGGCACCAGCACAAAGACCTTCAGGTGTCTTAAATCAGGCAAATGAGGAAAGGCCCCAGGTTCCCTCTGGTGGTGGGCGAGGGAACCATGACAGGTACAAGCAGCCTCAAAGACGAAGGAGATAGAGCTGAGCCCAAAAATGAAATTCTCTATTTACTAATTGGTCTACTGTGTTGTGATTTTGGGCAATACAAATAAAATAGAGTAGAATTGACCTGGAAACTGGTATTCATCTGTGATAACGAGAGACTCTTTCATTGCAGAAAAGCCCAACAAACTCACCTTCCTCTCTTCTCCGGCATTCTCTTCATAAACAATGGCCTGCACCTCATTCCTGTTCTTCATCAGCATCACTGACAGGTCTTTATGGGGAAACTTTCCCACTGTGAAAGAAAAGTAGTACGCTCCAGGGATACGGCATCGAAACAAACCGGCCTTGGCATCGAAATCCCCTCCGATGTTGACGTAAACAGTGTCAAAAGTCACCGTCATTTTGGGTCCCCCCTCCATGCTGTTGGTGCGAGCCACCGAGAAGGCAGAACGCAGCTCTGCATTATCCTGCAGACGGGCGAACCCGGACACACCGCCTGTATGAGTCAGGCACAGCAGGCCGATCAGCACGGCCACCCGCAGCATCGTGGTATCTGTAGATTGAGAAAGAAGAGTTTTTATTGGTGGTGTTTGTTGATCAGTTAAAGACAAAGCTGTAAAATTGTTTTTATAGTTTATATTTTTTGCTCCAGTTGGCTGTAACCCATCTGATTTCATCATCACCCCCATCACATCCTCCGGCTGCTTGAGGACTGTTTATTTATTAAATTGCTTATTGATTGTGATTTTTTTTTTGTCTCCATCACAGTTTTACACATCACCGCACCCCTACAACGCCCACATATCATCTTCTCCGTTCACATCACCACACAGTAGCAAAAAATTGAGAGAGCTTTACTGTTAATAAATTTTTTATGCTTTTCCAATCATCACTTTGTGATTAGATAATTATCCAAATTCAGATTAGATTATGAAAATATTAATGAGGCATCGACGTGAGAAATTAAATCAACCAAGCCTCAATGTTCTGATTCTATTTTATTCATCCATCCATTCATCTGAGTTTGTCTCGCGGATTGTTTTTAGTGGAGAGTAATTATTTTATTAATTAATTTTATTGGCAGAAACAAAAAACTGATTGTGTTGGTGTCTCGAATAGTTTTCCAACACAAACACGACCTACTGTATGTGGGCTCTGAGAGAAGAATAAAATTCTATATTAAGATTCTATTGGAGACAGGATGTTAAATTGGTCCATCGTGGTGAAAAAAGAGCTGAGCCGAACAGCAAAGCTCTTGATTTACAAGTCGATCTACGTTCCTACCCTCATCTATGGTGGGCAGCAGCTTTGGGTGGTGACCAAAGGAACAAGATCACGGACACAAGTGGACAAATGAGCTTCCTTTGCAGGGTGGCGGAACTCTCACTAAGAGATAGAGGGAGGCGCTCTGCCATCCGGGTGGAGCTCGGAGTAGAGCTGTTGCTCCTCTAGGTCGAGAAAAGCCAGATGGGGGGGTTTAGACATCTGGTTAAGATGCCTCCTGATGATGTGTTCTAGGCACGTCCCACTGGGAGGAAACTCAGAGGTAGGCCCTGGATCTGCCAGAGCAGGGTTGTCAAACTCAGTTCCTGAAGACCCGGTGTCCCTGCAGGTTTTCTTTGTGGTCTTGCATTTACACACCTGATCCAAGTTAACGAGTCATTATGCTAAATTTTAATTGGCTGTTGATTTCACTTTATGTACGTTTGCTGTATTGAACCAGGACCACATGGAACATCTTCAGGACACCGGCCCTCGAGGACCAGAGTTTGACACCCCTGTGCTAGATAGACTATGTCTCAAAACTGGCTGGGGAATACCTGGGCATCCTCCTGGGTGAGCTCGAGGATGCTGCTGGGGTAAAAGAAGCCGAGGCTTTCCGTCTGAAGTGTTACCCCTGCCACTCGACCCCAGAGAAGCGGAAGATGACGACGAAGACAAAGATACGAGACGAAGAGATTATCATTTCTGTTGCCAGGTTTTAACTTTTAAAGTTCGGCTATCCACACCTGGCATGTCGTAATGTCATTTGATCACCAACTTAATCCTTCAGTGACAAATTATGTCCTGAACAAAGTCATTTCTTCCATAGGAAAAAAAAAAACATCCGTTTTTTACATTTTTTGGGGCTGAGGGAAACCTTATTCCAGAGCTTGCAGGGTGTGGTACAGCGGGTCAAGCGAAGCCAATCCCAGCGAGCCTGTGGGCAGTACCAATGTGGAAATGGACTGATGGTTTCTAGTACCTGCAAGTATCCCAAAGTGCTTCAGGGTGAACGATAATTTTTGTATTTTGTCAATTTAGGAATGTAACAGCTGATTGATTCAATCAATTAAAATTGATAATTAAATTAGTAAATAATAATTTATGCCATTGATCAGTTGTAAAAATACCCGCAGATGCCACACATTGCTGAAGAAAGTGAATGGTTGCAAGTATGAACCTCTAACAGCAAATGTTAGAGGTGTCATGATCCCCTCCACTGCCACCAGAGGGAGCCTTGGATGTTCCTCATCGCCTTGATCAGGGACACCCGAGATTGATTGATTCCTGATGCAACACATCTGTGGACCCTGCCATCTATTTTTTCAACTTTGTTTATTGAAAGTTTTTTCCTTTAGCAATAGACACAGAGTGTCATGCAGATAGCAGAGCAGTGACATTATCAAGTTGAACACACTCTGTTGCCCAACCCCACCTACCAACCAAAAGGCCAAAACACACACATCCCTTAAAAACAAAAACAAAACCCCCAAAAACAGAGTAACAGCCATGCCAATCCACCACGCAAGCGCTCAGTCATCCTCTAGACCGTGAGGAAACGTCAAGGTGCCCAAGTACTGGAGAAAAGGCCCCCAGGTCTTGTGAAATGCCTTAATCGAGCCTTTAACTAAGCACCTTAACCTCTCCAGTTTGAGATTAGAAAGCGCCTCACGAACCCAGCGGACATGCGAAGAGGGACGGGGAAGCTTCCAGTTTAGTAGGACCAGCCTGCGTGCCAACAAGGTGGTGAATGCCATGGCCCTCCTCAATCCACTTGGCATGTCTAAAGTTGGAGGAAAATGATCTTGCCATCTATTTAAGGGCAATCACCTCGGACTTCCCTGTCAGGTCATACGTACTACCCCTTCCAACCAGGTCTTCCTGGTTGCCTGACCAAGAATACATTCTGACATTAACCTTTTGCCATGCCACTGAAACTTTGTTTTTTTCCTTGCAGTATTAATGGACTGCAAGATTCAAATAAACCGTGTTTTCTGTCTGCAATTGGGTCCTCCTCTCCTCTGTCCACCTGCACACCACTTCACGACAAGGGGTTTTGGAGATAGAATCAAAGAGGCCAGACTGAGATGGTCTTTTAATGAAAGGCTTGATAAAAACTGTATTTTGGAAACCATTTAAGTTTTTGTCACAAGTCATCTCATTTTTCAAAATTCAAACTTTTGCCACTTGGATTTTGTGGCAAAGTCCAAGTGTCACAAAATCCACTTGGACTTGGTGGCAAGTGGATTGCCACCAAGTCCAATGTGGCAATCTTTGGCCACATTGGACTCAGAGTCGTTCCCTTCGAGTTATTTTCTGTCGATCCCGCCAACTTGTTCTTGACTTTAAATGCAAAGCTTGTATTTCTGACTTGACTAAAACTCTAAATAAATTACTTTAAGAAGTAACTTAAACTTTTTAAATGACTCTACTTTAAACCGAACATTTAAACTAAATGAGCCTCTTATTAAGGAAACTCATTACAGTGGTTAATTATCCCCGAGGTGCTGTTTTTAGCTCATCCTGCTCCAACGAGAGACAAAATCCATACTTCCAGAGAAAAACTGCAGAATCAACTCGCTGCAGATAAAAGTGCTCATTGCCTGAATAAAAAGATGCAGAACTCACAGATGCACACTTTGTCTTGTTTGTTTAGTGGCATCTCGCAAAAAAGAACCAGTCCAGCGTTTGTTTGTCTGTGTAATGGCAGCAGTTTGAGCATGGTGCCGATCGCCCGCTCCACCGAGAGCGTGCTGCTTCAGGTTCAAAAAGCAATGAAAGCAGAGATGAAACAAACATCCTCCATAATGAGCACCCATGGGAGTAAAACACAGAGAGAAGACCAGAAAAAAACAGCAGAGTCGTTTATGTAAACATGAAAAAAAGTTAACTGCCATGTTTTTTTCTTTATATAGATTTCACAGACACTATTTTTTATCATCCCACTCAGTTCCACACTTCTACACATCTACACTATCATTTTATTTTAGTTATTCCAAGAACAATCTAAATAATGACAGGTATGTTCTGTATTTGGGAAGTCTTGTGTGTTATGTTCTGGTAAAATGATTGGAATCAGATCATGGCGACACGGTGGTACAGTGGGTAGCACAGTGACCTCACAGCAAGAAGGTTGGGTTTCAAGTCTCACGTGGGAAAAGGCTTGAAAAACTGATCTTTCTGTGTGGAGTTTGCATGTTCTCCCTGTATGTGTGAGTTTTCTCCAGTTTCCGCCCGCCCTCCAAAAACATGCATGTTAGATTAGTTGGCTGCTATAAAATTGTCCATAGGTGGAAAATTTTAAGCACTTAGGATCAACAGTCCAGAGCAATGGAGAGTGTGGAAAAGAGGTGAAGAAGCGTGTGCAGGAAGGCTGGAACGGGTGGAGAAAAGTATCTGGTGTGATGTGTGATAGAAGAGTTTCAGATAAAGTGAAAGGGAAAGTGTAGCGGGTGAGACCCGCCATGCTGTTTGGTCTAGAGACAGTGGAAACAAGTGAAAAGACAGGAAACAGAGATGGAGGTAGCAGAGATGAAGATGCTGAGGATCTCTCTGGGAGTGACCAGGATGGACAGGATCAGAGGAACAGCAGCACATGTTAGAGGTTTTGGAGATAAAGTCAGAGAGGCCAGACTGAGATGATTTGGACATGTACAGAGAAGAGAGAGAGAGTACATCGGAAGAAGGATGCTAAATTTGGAACCACCAGGAAAGAGGACAAGAGGAAGGCCAAAGAGGAGGTTCATGGATACAGTGAAGGAAGACATGAAGATAGTTGGTGTGACCGAAGAAGATGCAGCAGATAGGGTTAGATGGAAGAAACTGACTTGCTGTGGCGCCCCCTGAAGGGGAATGCCAATTGAAGAAGAAGAAGTAATTTTCCATAGGAATGTGTGTGTGTGTGTGTGTGTGTTTGTGAGACCACGCAGCAGACTGGCGACCTGTTCGAGTGTACCCTGCCTCTCTCCTGAAATCAGCCGGGATAGACTCCAGCACTCCCTGGAACCCCATTATGCAAAAGTGGTACATAAGACAAAATAAAATAATATAATCGTTTTAGTCAGAATTTTTCACCAAAGAAGACAATAATTTTGAAATTATGAAAAAATCAAAAGGATGTCAATGTTGAAAAAAAAAAAACCTTAACAAAATCCCTTGGATTTTTTTTTTCTTTATTTATAGGTACAGTACTTTTTAAGTATGCTTGTTTTGATCAAATCATAAATTAGATTTTTTTCCTGTGGTTTTTGTTTTTTATATAACTTTTCAGTTTTTTTTTTTTTTTACATATAAAACTAAATAGATTTTACTCCATACATTGTTAATTATGAAATCAATAATAGAGGGTAAAGGATAACAGAACAATTTTTATCCCGACGTACAAATAAAACTCCAAATCTACAAATTGTACCTACACTCTGGGAATTGTGTTTTCCACACAGAGTGTAGAAGTTATGAATGGTGTGCTACATGCCGTCTGTGTGACGGAAGAAGTGTGTGTTGCTGAACAAAGTAGTTACATCATACATCCAGCTGTCTGCCTCATCAGAAAAACGAAAATAAAATTTTATTCCTGCTCCGCACGGAGAATAAAGTTGGTGAAATGAAGGGATCCTGTCTGGTGGAGCAGGATGTCTCAACTCAGCAGGAAATACAACTTTATCAGCTTTTCCAAATTTGACGTGTATGTAAAACTTATCCACATTCATAGATGAAACGAGATTGAAGGAGTTTAAGTTCTTGTATTATCTCGAGATCGACAGACGGATCGGTGCGGTGTCTGCAATAATCAGGACGCTGTATCTGTCCATCATGATGAAGAAATAGCTAAGCCGAAAAGCAAAGTATTAGGTTTACCAGTCGATCTACGTTCCTACCCTCACCTATGGTCACCATTTGCGGGTGGTGACCATGGAAACAAGTGGCCAAAACGAGCTTCTTCCACAGGGTGGCCAGGCTCTCACTCAGAGATAGAGTGAGGAGCTCTGCCATTTGGGGGGAGCTCGAAATAGAGCCGTTGCTCCTCCGAGTTGAGATAAGCCGGATGGGTTAGCCAGATGGGTCAAGCGTCTGGTTAGAATGCCTCCCGAACACATCGCTGGTGAGGTGTTTCAGGCACCTACCACTGGGAGGCGACTGAGAGGCAAAACTCCAGACCTGGTGGACAGACCATGTCTCCCAGCTGGCCTGGGAACACCTCAGGATCCGCCCGGATAAGCTGGGGGATGCAGCCCGGGCGAGAGAAATGTAATGAAATAATGTAAACTTTGTTGACCCCTCTCCGGGGAATTTGTGTGCTGGATTAACCGCAGTAGGATGCCACCCATGACGGCACCAATGGTGAGAGAAACGGGGGGTTAGGTGTCTTATCCAAAGACCCTCGACGTGAACTCAGTGGAATACGAACCCACAAACGTCCGGTTGACTTCAGGTTGAATTCAGGTTAATTTCCGGTTGACTTCCGGTTATGTTCCGGTTATGTTCCGGTTAACTTCCTGCCTCCAGAGTTTCCCGTCTGAGCCTTTTGCCTCATACAATCTGGCCTCAGCTAAAACGAAAGAAAACGGAATACAACTTTAAAATACCGTAATTTCACGGCCATAAGGCGCACCTAAAAGTCTCAAATTTTCTTCAAAATGAGCGGTGCGCCTTTTTGTGCGGTGCGCCTTGTGTGTGAGAAAAAGCGGACCTAAAAGAAAACGCGGTGCCCGCGAGGCGGACCTGAAAGAAAAGGCATGAGAACGTTAGAGACTGAAGTGTGGGCGGCGTGGGAGCGATGGATGACCGAAGGAGACCACAGTTTCACGAAGGGTGGAAGGCAGCGCCGGGCGAGTTACGCTACAGTTTGCCAATGGATTGTAGATACTTGGACCAACGTGTCTGCCGGTACTGTTATCCGAGCTTTCTCAAAAGCTGGTATCCTTTCTGAGGAGCCGCACAGTACAGACAGTGACTTTGACAGCGAGGAGCGAAGTGGACCTGCTCTGTTGGATTTTGCGCAGCTGTTCGATTCCGAAACAGACGATGAGGACTTTGACGGATTTGAATAAGGACTATTACCGGTAATGTGCTTGTTTATACTACTTAAATAAAGTACAACCAAACTCAGTTTTGCTCCCGATCTATTTTTAATACACACATTTGCATGCTTGCGTGTGTGTTGTTGTAAGGCGGTGTGTGACTGAGACTGCGCCTTTTCGTACGGTGCGCCTTATGTGTGTGTTAAATACAGCAGCGGCGCACAAAACTGAGGCTGCGCCTTTTCGTACGGTGCGCCTAATGGCCATGAAATTACGGTAAGCTAAACTTAGCAAACCTAAAAGTGTCAATATGACAAATATTGTCTTCATTTATCACGTTTGAGAATTTTTAAAGCAAAGTTTGTCATGTTTTCTTAAACTGCACATTTTTTTTTATTCAGGTAAGGCTATGTTGAACAAGAGAAATGTTCAGGTGGTTTGTGTGAATGCTAGTTGTTTTGTATTCCTTCATGATGTTGTGTTTCCTCTTCCAACGCATCACTCAGCAGCACTCACACAGTGATTACCTCGATGAAAGTACGCACTCCTTCCAAGAGGACCGCATTTATTTTCCACCCTACTCCTCGACCTTGCAGTAAATTACAGCTTATTTAAACTTCATATGGCTCCAATAATCACATGCCAGCAAACAAATTAAAGTTAATTACCACACATTAAAGTCAAACCATTAACATAATGTCCAACAAAGACAAACAGTTGCTTCTGGTTACAGCCGAATACCCATCAGCTGAGTAACAAGTATGACACATTGTGCTTGGAAAAAACAACGCCTGCTTTTCTGGTGATTTTGTAACCCCTCACAGAGTGTGCCATCCCAACAGGTAACATGGATGGTTTATATTTGACTGCTGGATAAGTTGCCCCAGGTCTTTTCCACAGGGTCATGAGAGGGAGTGCACAGAGTAATAAAGAAATAAATGTCAAGCTAAATTTGTGAAATAAGGTGGCTCATTTTAAAATAACACATGATGAGACACTGACTCTGGCTACCGATGTGAGAAATTTGCTGTCCGTAGTATTTTGTTCATGTTGAGCAGTCAAACTACGGTCATATCAGACAGAGGATCTAGACGAGCATGGGTCTTCCTGCTCTGTTTTGAATTGAAGATACTTTATTTATCTCCGAACGGAAATTTGATTGCTGCGGTGTTGCATTTATACAATCTCGTACAACGTTGTGAATGGCAAGTAATTACAGGTTTGAAAGTGAAAGGTTAAATAGTTTGATGGAGGATGGTAAAAACGATTTTCTGTACCGTTCCTTTGAGCAGCAGGGTTGCAGGAGTCTGTTGCTGAAGCTGTTCTTCAGATGGTCCACAGATTCATGAAGGGGGTGGGAGGGATTTAACATGATTGATGACAGTTTTGCTTTCATTCTGTCCCTCGCCACCTCCTCCACGCGGGCAAGGGGTGAGCTAACCACACGTCCAGCTTTTTTTTTACCAGCTTGTTCAGTCTGTTGGCATTTTTTTTTTAATACCAGCTCCCCAGGCAAAGAACAGGACACTCTCCATGATGGCGTGGTAAAACATGGAGAGCATTTTGTTGCAGACGTTGAAGGACCTGAGCTTTTTGAGGTAGTACAGTCTGCTCAGGCCCTTTTTTGGTGGACCAGTCCACTTTACTGTTTATGTAAACACCCAAGAATCTGTATGACTGGACCATCTCCACAAAAGATCCATCAATACAGACCAGTGATGGTTGGGACCCCCTCCTGCTGAAGTCCACTACCATCTCCTTTGTTTTGGCCACGTTCAGGTGCAGATGGTTCTCCCCATACCATCGGTTTATTGCAAAAAGATGAGATATGAAAAAGCTTTCTAAGCACAGTAGATGCTTTCTTAAGTTTCTAATTTATCAAATAAACTGTAACAACTGAGTCACGTCACAAATAGTTTGGTACGAAACAAATTTCTCGGTCAATTTATTGATGTTTTCAAAAACTTTATTGCGTTTGTCTCAGGACATCAAGACATCAGTGTCTACTTTAGTTTGATACAAAGGTGTCCAACCTTTTTAGTGCCAAGAGCTACTTTTAGAGAATCAAACCTCTCGAGGTCTACAAAGTCCATTGTAAACATCCCAAACACACACAAGTTGTTTTGTTGTTGACACACAACCATTAGACATCGCGTCACAAACCACCCTCTCTCAACCACACACAGACAAATTCCTCTCTCAAATAGACACACACAAATTAATCTCTCAAAAACACACAGACAAATTCATCTCTCAAAAACACACAGACAAATTCCTCTCTCAAACACACACAGACAAATTCCTTTCTCAAACACACAGACAAATTCCTCTGTCAAATACACACAGACAAACGCCTCTCTCAAACACACAGAGACAAATTTCACACGCATGCAGCACTTTGGGAGGGGCAGAAGGCGGTGTTTATTGAGAACAAGCTTAACTCCATGCTTTCACGTCACAGACTCCAAAAATCTCCTAAAACACTGGAAAAAGCTGCAAGATTGTCGCTTTTTTAAAAAAAAAGTTGCTTGAGAGTTTGAATACTTGTTAAAAATAGCATCAAATTCTCTGAGATGACAACACTGACTTAATTTTATTTAATTTTTTTTTCCCTGCACACCTGGTAGTCGACTTGGGATCAGTCCAAGGTCTACCAGTAGACCGTGATCAACGGGTTGGGCACTCCTGGTTACATTTACATCTAGATTTTGTTTGTATTTCAAAAAGTTTCCATTGCTTTCAAAGCGTATGTTGAAAGGTGGTCACGTTTTTATCCCAACTTATTCAGGAACAACATAATGAAGACGCTTTCTAACCATAAATATGTTTCATCTAATGAAAGTAGAAATGGTTCTGCCTTCGGGTGCCCAAGTTTCACATGAATCTGGCTTTTCTCTGCCTTTTTACAACTTGTAGAAAACCATTAAAATTCACAGGGCATTTCATAAAATGCTGAAACATTTCACACAGAAGGTGTGAAAGGACGGAGGAAGATCGAGAGTGATTGTACTGAAAAGAACTGAGAGTAAATACTGGTGGAGGGTGTTTCAAGCTGAAACAAGAAATGTTCCTCTAAATGAAAGATGTAAACTGAAAGAGGACCCAGAGTGTTGTTAAAGGAAACGTACACAAGCTGACTCATCACGTTTAAAGTTATTTTCCTCAAGAGTAAAGTTTGAAATACTCACACCTCTTCCCCACCTTTCCCTCACACACATTTAGGTCTTTAAGTGCCATACCGCATTGTAACACCGCTCCAGTGAAAAGGTACACACTTCCTTGGCACAAGTGTCCTGAGGAAAGGAATGATCCTAAAGAGGAACGAAGGTCTCAGGCGAGCAGTTGCGGTCTGCATGGGCGACTGACTCAGCAGCTCCTTGGTGTGATGCCTGAAGCAGCGGGAAAGCAGAGCTGCTGTGTGTGCTTTATGTCCGTTGTTTGAACAGTTATCTCTCCTCTGTTGCATGTTTTTAACTGTGAGCCATTCGTTCTGAGACATCTTTTAAATCTTAACTCTCCAGCTAAATCTTCACACTGACACTAATGTTCAGAGCTGAAAACTGATGTTTAATTTTAAATGGATATTTCTTGAATCTGATGTAACTGCGGTTTTCTTCGCGGTCGTCTGCTGGGGAGGCAGCTTGACCGCAAGAGACAGCAATAGGCTGAACAGACTGATGAGGAAATGTACATTTGTGGTGGGGAGAAATGTGGACTCTGTGGGAGCTGTTTTGGAGGAGAGGGTGAGGGCTTTAATGCAGGGTATCCTGAATAACCCCCGTCACCCTTTACATGATGTTATCTCAACCCAGAAGACGAGCCGAAGTAACAGGTTCCTCTCACTGCGCTGCAGGACTGAGCGCTTTAGGAGGTCGTTCATCCCTTCAGCCCTCAGGCAATTTAATCAATCAGATGTTTCTGGAAGGAACTGAGTCCTATTTTGTTTTGTATGTACAGTATGTTGTTTTTATTTATTTAATATGTACTTGATTTATGTTGCTGCTGGACACCAGAATTTCTCCTGTGGGAGATTAATAAAGTTTTTATCTATCTAGACTAGTGCCACGGTCTCTCCAGCAGAACCGGGGCCTGTTTCTGAGCACCGGGAGGTATCCTAACCAGATGCCCCGAACCACTCCATCTGTTTTCTCTTGACCCTTAAGAGCAATGGCTCTACTCCAAGCTCCTCCCGGATGGCAGAGCTCCTCACTCTATCTTTTGAATAAGAGCCCAGCCACCCTGCGGAGGAAGCTCATGTCGAGAGATTTGCTTTTCAGCTCAGCTCTTTCTTCACCAACGATGGACCGATGCAGCCAAATGAATACATATCAGAAACTGTGGATGAAAAGTAGACCATTGGCTAACTCCGGTGTATTACAGCAATGTCAATTAATGTACCTTATCAACAAAAAATAGGGTATAATACCTAGTCATGGTTAATACCTAACCATGACTAACTTGTATTTGCCTCAAACCGTTTCCGTCCGTCCATTAGCTTTAAAACTCTAAACATAACAAGTCCTCGTTCCTCTGGTCTTTCATAAAGAATATAAATCTTTTCTGACCTTGGTCTAAATGTTGAAGGCAGAGATGCTTCTAGCTTCACTGGCTTTGCTTGTGCTCTGACTGTCAGTAATAAAAAATGTGGTGTGAAGACTTTGACGCAAGCAAAGAAAATAAATCGACTTCTACAGATGTCTTCTCATCTTTCTAATGGCTTCAACTCGTATGTAAGTTTGATCAAAGCTGGCTCTAACACTCTAACTGGAAGAAAATTTACTTAAAAGCTGAACTTGGACAAAATGAGGTTATCTTTTCAAGGCAAAAATACATGCAAAACATTTGTTTCTCCAGTATTTAAGTGTTGATCATTGAGAGAGCAATGGAGAGTGTGGAAAAGAGGTGAAGAAGCGTGTTCAAGCAGGCGGGAACGGGTGGAGAAAAGTATCAGGTGTGATGTGTGACAGAAGAGTTTCAGGTAAAATGAAAAGGAAAAGTGTACAAAACCGTTGTGAGACTGGCCATGCTGATTGGTTTAGAGACAGTGGCACTGGGAAAAGACAGGAAACAGAGATGGAGGTAGCAGAGATGAAGATGCTGAGGATCTCTCTGGGAGTGACCAGGATGGACAGGATCAGAAGAACAGCACATGTTAGAGGTTTTGGAGATAAAGTTAGAGAGGTCAGACTGAGATGGTTTGAACAGCACTTTGAAGAGGGTTTTTATGCAAAATCAACTTTGTGAATATTTCTTCCATGTTTGAAAGTTATTCCTACATCAAAAACATATCTGAAGTGTTTTTTTTTTTCGTTTTTTATTTTTGAGAAATTTGGGACCTTTCTGTCCAATTGTGGGATACTGTTCAAGCGTCAGGTTGCACTTGGCCACAATACCCCCTCTGTGATTCGATTAGCATGAAATCAGCCAGTTTGTTCCTGTGAGTTTTCACTGAGATTTAAATATTTGATCCAAATTTGAAGTAAATATTGAAAATAATTCATTCATTACTGTGAAGAGATAAAGATCGTGGAAGATTTTAAGTATCTAGAATCAACAGTCCAGAACAATGGAGAGTGTGGAAAAGAACTGAAGAAGCGTGTTCAAGCAGGCTGGAAAGGGTGGAGAAACGTATCAGGTGTGATGTGTGACAGAAGATTTTCAGCTAAAATGAAAGGAAAAGTGTCCAAAACCGTGGTGAGACGCGCCATGCTGATTGGTCTAGAGACAGTGGCACTGACCAGAATGGACAGGATCAGAAACGAGTATATCAGGGTGGAGAAAAATATCAGGTGTGATGATTTTTCATTTCACTATGTTAAATTGCTCCTATTGTATAAATCCTGTTCTGACCAGAGTCTGAAGAGTTTCAGCTAGAATGAATGGGAAAGTGTACAAAACCGTGGTGAGACCGGCGATGCTGATTGGTCTAGAGACAGTGACACTGAGAAAAAGACAGGAAGCAGAGATGGAGGTAGCAGAGATGAAGATGCTGAGGATCTCTCTGGGAGTGACCAGGATGGACAGGATCAGAGGAACAGCACATGTTAGAGGTTTTGGGGATAAAGTTCGAGAGGCAAGACTGAGATAGGAAGAACAATGCTGGATTTGGAACCACCAGGAAAGAGGACTAGAGGAAGACCAAAGAGGAGGTTCATGGATACAGTGAAGGAAGACATGAAGATAGTTAGTGTGACCGAAGAGTACACAGGAGATAGGGTTAGATGGAAGAAACTGACTTGCTGTGGCGCCCCCTGTTGTAGGGAAACGCAAGAAGAAGAAGACAATGTTACATTGACAAAATTGAGTAAACCAATTATTGATCTTGTTTTATTGGAAAGCTTCTTGTTTAACCATGTCAGTTTGGTCATGGTTTGGTCATGTGAGTCATTAAAGGAGGTGAAACACATAATTTTGGGAAAATGTCATTTTTGTGAAGCTTTACAGTTCTCTTAAAGCTTTGCCTTAAATCTTGCCTGAATCCTTTGACACAGGTATAACGAGATTAAAATGAAATGTAGAAAGTACTTGTTTTGTTTTTTAGGTACTTTACACATGTGACATTCTTTGGCCTCTTTTTCTCTACGACTGATTATTTTTACAGAAATCTGAATCCGATAAAATTCCTTACTCTCTGACCACAACGGAGTTTGACGTTTTGAGTTGGTTTAATCTGAGTTTATGTGATCTAAAGTGTCCTCTAAAAAAACGCAGAGGTGGAAACTCCGACCGCGTTACACGCCAGCTGGATGTTTCTGTTTTCAAGCTGCCAGAAAAATGTTTGCTCGCTGTCTTTTGTGTCCAAAAGGTCAACCTATCAAAGATTTCAACCCCAGCTTTGCAATTTCACTGACCACCCTGCTTTTCTGAAAGGATATACTGTAGATATTTAAAGCAACTTACGGACTTCAGAACTTCCTCAGGGGTTTGATCTGAGTTTTTTGAATGCTGTATTATTCTGAAACATCTACATATCATCGTGGGTGTCTGAACTGTATCACCGATAGCAATCCCGGATCTGAAGCTTATGAGAATCTGCATGGTTTTGCCATTTAAATGAGCTCTGCCTCATATCGGCCGCATCTCAGCTACTTCATCTTTGTCTCAGGTTGTGTTTTCTGATATCTGTGCCTAAAAATAGAGGGTGGATTAAAGATTTTTTGTTCTCCGTGGGGATTGATCAATAACTAATGATAGACGAAAGGGAAAACAAGCACAAAAGGGAAGAAAATATGTTGAAAAGAAGAAGTTAAAAAGAAGCAACAGTTTTCCTTTGAGCAGAAATTTAAAGGAAAACATTAAAATGTACGGATGTGTGTGTGTGTGGCCTATTTAAGTTTGTTCTGTGGGTGGAAATGTGTGTTTGTGTAGTTCCGCTGCGTAGGTTGGTGTGTATCTGCAGGTTTGTCAGCATGGTGTGTAGTGATTAAAGCTTTGTTTCTGTGCAAACATGGCTTCCATGTATGAATTGTTTGCCATGGCCTGTATGATGTGGGAAGCTGGAAACATTGAACATTTTAATTTTTTTCCCTCATATTTATGGAAATAAGCTGATTACAAAATGAGAGCAGAATTTACTGGATTTATAGTCTGTAAAAACCTGAATGTATGGATTGATAATAAATTGAATGTTACAAGAATAAATTTATTTTAAAGGGAACCGCGTTGTTTTTGTAGGTATTTGAAGCATCTTTTGAATTCACAATCCTGGGGTGATTGAAATCACAGCAAAACCAGCAAAAGGTTGCTGGTTTAAATCCAGACTGTCTTGAGGCTTTAGCTTCCTGTGTAGAGTTTGCACGTTCTCTCATGTATGTGCGTATTGTCTTCCAAAGAAATGTGGTCCACTTTCTCATTTTAGCAGGAAAGGTTTTGTCATGATCCCCTCTCCTGCCGCCAGAGGGAGCCCTGGATGTACCTCATCACCCTGATTGGGTCACCTGAGATTGATTCCTGATTCCACACATCTGTGGACCCTGCCGTCTATTTAAGGACAATCACCCTGGACTTCCCTGTTGGGTCATACAATCCCTTCCAGCCAGGTCTCCCTGGTTGTCTGACCAAGAACACAGTCTGTCCACAACCTTTTGCCATGCCACTGAAACTTTGTTTTTCTTTTCACAGTATTAATGGACTGACAAATTCAAATAAACCATGTTTTCTGTCTGTACTCTTTCCACCTGCACTCTGCTTCATGACAGGTTTCAGTGTACGCAACCTGCTGACGCGCTGTCCCTCCACTCAGGTACTGTTCCCCCTTTCCTCATGTGCCCAGGAAGTGGGACTGAGTTGGGAGCGAGAGGAAGGGGAGTTCAGAGAGTCAAAAATAAAAAAGAAACTGAAAATATATTCATAAGCTTTTTCAGTAAATATCACATTTCAGAGTCAATAAAATGTACGATGTTTATGTACGTAAATATACAAGACAAGAATTATTACCCCATAAAATACCAGGGACGTCTGCCACCCCCGACTTCACCCCACCCCCCATGCTGCAGCCCCTTCATTGGCTTATTCAGCCACAGTCGACGCTGCTTAAAGAGATAAGTATCCAGGTGCATCTAGGTCTAAAGACAGAAGGATACCAACTATAGGTTGGGTCGCCTATCTGTTTTAGAAAAAAAATTTGTACTTATTTTAAGAAAAAACACAAGCCTGAATTTTTTATTCATTTTATTTTACTTTAAATAAAAAATTTCTGAACAAGTTTCACTGACCAACAGAATTAATTTGCCGTCTCCATCTGCATTTGCATGTATATAAATGAGTGTGTGTGTATGTGTGTGTGTGTGTGTGTTTCTCCTTCATGCTGGGCCATCTGCTGTTAGTGATTACGAACACATTAGCCCACAAACCGAAGCAAAACAACCAGCCTCCAGCTCTCACCTGCTTTCTGGGGATTACTAGTTTATTTTACCTTGAAATCTGCTTTTAGATGCTAGTAACATATTTTCAGAGAACATTTCTGCCTGCTGCTGGGAACAGGCTGCAGTGTCACCGACAAAATGTCACAGAAATCCATTTAACGCTTAACCAGATGCCCCTGAAATCATTTACCAGATATGATTGGAGTTAAGAGACAGTTTTGTTGTGAGTGGAGCTTTCCGCCTGGATCCTTAATGATGTTTTAGTTCAACACACACAAATAGCTTCACTCTGAGGTGGATCACATTTTACCAAAAGAAACGTGTCAAACTGGTGTTTATATTGACAACAACAAAAAAGATGGAGTAAAGAGTTGGACCTGGAAATCTTTTCAAAATAAAAGATAATAACATTTTTTATTGCTGTTATAATGTTAATTTCTGGCAACAAGTATAAGAAATTCCTAATTCGTCCAGGAGTGGTTTTCAAAAAAAAAATGCTCCGAAGTTGTGGTTCGGAGGAGCTTACCTCAACAAACCTGATTACAAAAGTTGCAAGGTTAGAAGAACCGGTTCTTAGATTCATTTTTTTAGATTGAAACTGATTTTCATTCTATTAGATCTACTCATTCCCGTACTGGACATCTCCGGGCTGAGGAGTCTCCCGTGTTTCCATCAGGATGAAGAACATTTATCGACTTCTTTAAATATTTAACTGTAGATTAGATTAAGCTAATATTTAAACAAAAATCTCTGACACATTGGTTGCTCGTCCCGGCGGAGGGATCTCTCTTTCATTTGGATCCCCACAAGGTTTCTTATTTTTTCCCCACTGATGGGTTTTTTAGGAGTTTTTCCTCACCGTGAAGGAGAGTCTAAGGGCATAAATGTGCTAGTCTTGTTTAGTTAGCATTTGTTAGTTATTTTTCTTGTTGTGTATTTGTGTTAATACATTCCTCTTTTTCTTGTGAAGTCCATTGAGACGGAAATTCTGTGATTTTGGGCTATACAAAAAAAATTGAATTGAATAGCTTGAACCAGGTGGGAATTCTGGTTCAAGAATTTCCACCCTTGAACCAGGAGAAGCTGGTTTGGTTTTCACTGGAGCCATGCCCAAGTGTCCTTGAGGAAGACACTTTACCCCCCATTTCTCCCACCATTGGCGCCATTGTGGTTGCCTGCTGTGGTGCAATGCAGCACAGAAATTTCCTCATTTGAGAGATGAATACAGTATGTTAAAAAAATAAATAAATTGAAATTTCTCGAGCTCATTTCGGCTGCTTGTACCCGCGATCTCATTCTTTCGGTCACCACCCACAGCTGGTGACCATAGGTGAGGGTTGGAACGTAGATCGACTTGTAAATCGAGAGCTTTGCTTTTTGGCTCAGCTCTCTCTTTACCACGACGGACCGATGCAGCGTCCTAGTTATTGCTGATGCCGCACCGATCCGCCTGTCGATCTCCCGCTACATCCCTCCCCCACTCGTGAACAAGACCCCGAGATACTTAAACTCCTCCACTTGAGGCAGGATCCTATCCCTGACCCGCAGGGGGCATTCCACCCTTTTCCGTGCGAGGACCATGGTCTCAGATTTGGAGGCGCTAATTCCCATCCTGGCCAATGGTGCAAAATGGCAGCCTCACTTCTCTCAGTCTTTGAGAGTCCTGAAAAGCACCATTTAAATACAATGCAGTATTAAATATCAAGTCAGAAGCTTGAATGAACATTTTGTGCACTTAGGACGTTCACTTTTTTTATTCTATTTTCAGAGCAGCTATAACACTTTCCGACTCCTACTTTCATGACGTGGAAGGAAGGAGAACCCAAATGCAGGACAACAAAATGGGATTTATTAACCAAAAGTCTAGTAAGGCAAAGGGAATAGGGGTAACTCAGGATGAAAAGTTCAAATAGAATAACAGAGTACAAGAATGCAACTTATGGTCAGGCCACCAGGAAGACCTAGCTGCAAAGGATAGTGATGACCCGACCAAGATGTCTGGGATGATTGCCTTTAAATAGGCAGCAAGATCCACAGGTGTGTGTTATCAGACTAATCCCCCTCAGGCGTCCCTAATCAGGGTGATGAGGGAAGGTCCAGAGCTCCCTCTGGTGGCAGGTGAGGAGTTCATGACACTGTCATGTCTCGTCAATCTTCTGTTTTGTTTTTGCACTTTGTGGTCCATGTCTTGCTTGTGTTGTCTTGTGTTGCTTCCTGTTTTATTTTGAAACACTTACTCTCCTCTCGTTTCTGGCAATATTACTTCCTGTCCTGGTGTGTTTCCCTCAGGTGTGATTGTCTAATCCTCTCTGATTGTTTCCTCCTGTGTTTACCCCTCCTCGTGTTATAAAAGGCTGCGTCTTCCCTTCGTCTTGTGCCAGATTGTTTTGACTGTTGGTGTTGAATCTCATGTTAGAAAATAAAGTTATTAAGTTTTTGGGTTCTCCCTCATTCCAAATCTGGCAAACACTTCCATTTTGGGTGTACTTGTAGTTCTGTAACTAATCTTTGTTCTTGTTTGTATTTGCTGTGGTTTTGGGATCTTCATTACAAAGCCGTGCTCTCTGAAAGGGGGCACACCAGAAAGCTCCCACAAAGTGTTTTATTTACTTTAGTGTACCTGAAAACTATTGTTTAGATTGTTCCCACAATCACTATGCTGACATTGTGAGTGAATGTTGCTCTGAAATACACAATTTAACAACTGAACAATTGTAGTCATCTCAATAATAGTATATCTCACCAACAGTAATAAAAGATATACAGTTTTGTTGAGAAGCGGTTTGAAACATTGGTCTTTCTGTGTGGAATTTGCATGTTCTCCTTGTGTATGCATGGGTTTTGTTTCTTCCCACACTCCAAAAAAATACATGTTTGGTTCATTGGCTGCTAAAAAATTGTCTCTAGGAATGAGTGTGTGGATGGTTGTGTATGGCCCCGCGATAGACTGGTGACCTGTTTGGGGTGTACCCTGCCACTTGCCTTGAATCAGCCGTGATATGCTCTGTATAGGTGCGTCTATCCTATTTTGTCTCATCCTACTTATTAATAAATGGATAAATCAATTAAAACTAATGCTTAGAATGAAATTGTCCATATGTAAAATTACAAAATCTCAATCCTGTTTTTTTTCTTGATCATCTTCTTCTTCTTCGCCTTTCGGCATTTCCCTTCAGGGGGCGCCACAGCAAGTCAGTTTCTTCCATCTAACCCTATCTGCTGCATCTTCTTCGGTCATGCCAACTATCTTCATGTCTTCCTTCACTGTATCCATGAACCTCCTCTTTGGTCTTCCTCTAGTCCTCTTTCCTGGTGGTTCCAAATTCAGCATCTTTCTGCCGATGTACGCGGTCTCTCTTCTCTGTACATGTCCAAACCATCTCAGCCTGGCCTCTCGGTCTTTATCTCCAAAACCTCTAACATGTGCTGTTCCTCTGATATACTCATTTCTGATCCTGTCCATCCTGGTCACTCCCAGAGAGATCCTCAGCATCTTCATCTCTGCTACCCGCATCTCTGCTTCTTGTCTTTTCCACAGTGGCACTGTCTCTAGACTGAACAGCATGGCCGGTCTCACCACGGTTTTGTACACTTTTCCTTTAATTTTAGCTGAAACTCTTCTGTCACACATCACACCTGAAACTTTTCTCCACCTGTTCCAGCCTGCCTGAACACGCTTCTTCACCTCTTTTCCACACCCCCCATTGCTCTGGACTGTTTTTTTTCTTAATAAAATTTAAAATTAATCCTAATTTTTTCTTCAAATTTTTACATTAAAGTATTAAATCTACTATTTAAAAAAACAAATAGCTAAATAACGGGATCACAATTTATTTCAAAACTGTCAAATAAGCACAATTTACTCTGAAAAATGACACTATTTAAAAAAACTCAATATCACAAGTAAAAAATCTAATCTGTAGTCAGAGAAACTGTTTCAATCTTTTTTGAGTAAATCCATCTTTTATCCTCCTCTGATATCAATCTCCCAGCCCACTCCCCTCTCACCACCTCCCCCTTTTCTCATTAGATCAAAACCAGACAAAGATCTATTGTGTTATGGGGCGAGCTCGACTGGCTGTGCAGAATAACAAAGCATCATTCATCGCACACAAACACAGACCCACACACTTCTTCATTTGCATACGCTGATGGTGTTGCATGATGATCTGATCTGAGTAGCTTCTACACAATTCTGTCTAAAATCTCCCCTCACTCACTTCTTACGTAAGAGCCAAGATTTGCTTTGGATCTGACTGATAATCTGCTTTCTAGAAACATTATTCTGTCAGCACTTCATTTTTCAGCTGCAGAGGGGATTCTGGTTCTGATTTATGTCCTAAACTAATTCAGTAGAAAAGTATTGATGATTTGTTTTTGTGTTTAATCAATTTTTATCCGAGCTAGGGGTGCGAGACTTGTCTTTATTCGTCCTTCACTATGGATGAAACAACTTTGGTTCACAAGCTCAAACATGAATCTATTGTGAAGCTCCAGCACAAGGCCAGCATTCCCCTCCGTCTCCACTCATCTTCACAAAAGCAATGGGGGGGCAGGGCTGTGACAGAGTCTGCCCATTTCTATTCTTTTATTGCCATGTTAGTGAAAAAAAAAAATCTTCTTGAAATGCAGCTTTGAAAGCCACACAAGCACAAATTCAAAGAAGAAATGTTTCTTCAAATGATAATTTGTAGATGCAGAAACTTGAGAAGAAAATCATCCTCATGTGTCTCTTGTTTTTAGGTAATAAAAGAGAGAACTGAAATATTTTGCAGGACCTCTATAAACATAATTTTTTTTGCAGAGACTATAGCCAAAACTTTCCGTTCCGTTCAGTCATGTTCCACTTGTTCCGGGGTAGGGTCGCGGGGGCAACAGCCTCAAACAGGTAGCCCAGGCTTCTCTTTCCCCGGCTGCATCCTCCAGCTCACCCGAAAGGATCCCAAGTCGTTACCCAGCCAGCTGTGAGACATAGTCTCTACAGCGGGTCCGGGGTCTGCCCCTTGGTCTCCTCCCGGTGGGACGTGCCCGAAACACCTTGCCCGCGAGGCGCTCGGGGGGCATCGTGACCAGATGCCCGAACCACCCCATCTGGCTCCTCTCAACCTGGAGGAGGAGCGGCTCGACACCGAGCTCCTCCCGGATGGCAGAGCTCCTCACCCGATCTCTGAGTGAGAGCCCAGCCACCCGGCGGAGGAAGCTCATTTCGGCCGCTTGTACCCGTGATCTCATTCTTTCGGTCGCCACCCACAGCTGGTGACCATAGGTGAGGGTAGGAACGTAGATTGAATTGTAAATCGAGGGCTTTGCTTTTCGGCTCAGCTCTCTCTTTACCACGACGGACCGATGCAGCGTCCTAGTTATTGCTGATGCCGCACCGATCCGCCTGTCGATCTCCCGCTCCATCCTTCCCCCACTCGTGAACAAGACCCCGAGATACTTAGACTCCTCCACTTATAGCCAAAACTGAACATTTTAATGTAAGTAGGAAGTGTTTTAAAGCATGTGCTCCTTTCACACAACAAAATGGACCATTTTTATCTACTAGATATGCTTTGAGATGAGAATTATTCCCCCAAAAAAGCACAATATCCCGTTCCATTCTGGTTTCTTCCACGGTGGCAACAGCCTCAGACGAAAACCAAGGCTTCTCTCACCCTGGCTGTGGCTCATCCAGAAGAATCCCGAGGGGTTCCCTGTCCAGCTGTAAGACATAGTCTCTCCAGCAAGTCTGGGATTTGCCTCTTGGTCTCCTCTCGGTAGGACGTGCAAAAAATACCTGACCAGCAAGGTGTTCAGGAGGCATCCTAACCAGATGCCTGAACCACCCCATTTGGCTTGTCTCGAACCGGAGATGCAACACCCCTACTCCAATCTCCTCCCAGACGGCAGAGCTCCTCACTTTAGGCTGCCCCACCACCACACTTACGATACCCTTCAATTTACATTGTCTAGTTTTAGACAATGGAAGAGATTTGGAGACTCCTCTTCTGGCCCTTTTTCCTACTCTCTTGTTTTGTCTTCTGCTCTGATTCCTCATACATGAGCACAACTTCAGTCTTTCATTTTCCATGTTTTATAAACTTTGGTACCCTTCACTTCTTCCTCAGGTCGTCTTTTGTCATGGTTCACAATACAACAATAAAAAACAAGTTTTTTTTATTTCAACAAATCATCTTTTGTTTTTTCATATTGTTAAATTAAATTTGTAACAAAAAAATCAAGGCTGTAGGACATCTGTCAGGATCCCTCACCTGCCGCCAGAGGTAGCCCTGGATATTCCTAATCAACCTGATTAGGGTCGCCTGAGGATGATTCCTGATTCTACACATCTGTGTACCCTTCCACCTATTTTAGGGCAATCACCCCAGATTTCCCGGTTGGGTCTTACTATCCCTTTCATCCAGGTCACCCTGGTTGCCTGACCATGTTTGAACTTTGTTATTATTTGGACTTTTGAAACCATAAGTTAACCCTGTGCCTTTTGCTTTACAGATTTTCTTGAATTGAGTTAATAAACCTTGTTTAAAGTCCTGCAATTGGGTCCTCCTCCTTCCACATCCCATAAAACCCTGACAACATCATTAAATAGAGGCATATCTTTCCCACAATATCGTTAATGCCTGAGAGAAACAACAAAAAGGGTGAATTTGAAAAGTTTAAACTTGTCCATAAGACTTCATTCCTTCCAGTTATTTTTATCTGAAAAGAGATGATTACTATTAAAAAGGTGAAAAAGTTGTGCCTCAACATTCCTTACTTTATTTTTTAATAATAATAATAGAGCCCAGGAGGCGTTGGCCTAGTGGTAAAGTTACCGTCTTTCGACCAAGAGAACCTGGTTCAAATCCAAATCGGCCAAAGCTTTCCCTAGGACTACGGGGTTGAAAACTAAAAAAAAACAATACTAAAAAGACAAAAAAAATAATAATAATGTATACTTTATTCATCCCATAACAGGGAAATTTCTGTGCAGCATTACACTGCAGCAGACTGCCAAGATGGCACCAATGATGGGAGAAACAGGGTGTTAGGAGTCGTCTCCAAGGACCCTAGACATAAACTCACAAACTTCTGGTCCGAAGGCGAACACTCTACCACTGAGCCACCGCCATCAAATTTTTGGTGCAAAGGCTCTGAATGTCAATTGAAACAAGAAAAGAAATTATGCAATCAGAAAATGTTCTCTTCTTATTTGAACCACATTATCTATTTTTTTCTGAGCCGTCCCAGGACCCTGTGCCTGCCCAGGATCCTGAGCCTGCCCAGGATCCAAACTTGCCTAGGAACGCTATCAGGCTGAACAAACTTGCCTCTCTTCCCTGACCTTTCCTATTCTCAACAAACTGGGTTAACTTGGTTTGAGCATCTGGGTCCAACCTTGTATCTCCACTTGAGACAACGCTTTAAAAAGAATCCTAACACCTCTTAGTTACAACAAATTAAAAAAGACATACACAAAAAACTAGATATAAAACGCCAGTGGTGGAACGTAACAAAGTAAATGTACTTCGTTACTGTACTTAAGTAAAAAAATTGTGTATCTGTACTTTACTTAAGTAAAATTTGAGACCAGTACTTTTACTTTTACTTCACTACATTTTTTGAGGCAAATATCTGTACTTTTACTTCGCTACTTTTTAAAAGTCTGTTTTACATTTTTCGTTACATTTTCGTTCAGGAATTTGAAAAATACAGTTTTTTTATTGCATCTTGAAGCCGCATCGCCAAACTCAAAAGGAGCAGTTAATCGGGAAAAGAAGTAATGAATCGAGGACCAATCAGAATCAAAAGTAAACATTTTCCACATTCATTCAGCGCCAAAAAACCTAACATCAAATATAGTACAAATTAAAAAAAGTCAGAAGATCGTTGCTCGTTGTGTTTACTTCTAATTTAAAAGTTGAGCCATTGTTACACAGAGCAGGGGCGGATCCAGAATTTTCTAAAGGGGGGGCGGGTGAGGTCATTGACAAAGCCAATATAGGGTGACTGGGGGCTTCCCCTCCAGAACATTTTAAAAAACAAGTGTCATTTTTCTGCATTTTGGAGCCCATTCACTGGCCCTTCTAGGGGATAGCTTGACTTGTCCCCTTTTCTTTCTTCTTTTTTTTTTTTTTGGGGAGGGGACCAAAAGAGGCGGGAGAGGGAGGTCATGCCCCTGCAGAGTATTTATCCTGTTTACCATGGTGACACCCTACAGCACAAAAAATAACATTTGAATTATGATCGAATACTTTTACTTTTTACTTAAAAAGTCCAATTTACACCAACTACTTTTGTACTTTTACTTAAGAAGAATTTTTTTATTAGTACTTGTACGTAAGTATTTTTTTGCCTAATTATCTGTACTTTTACTTAAGTACAAAAAGTGAGTACTTCGTCCACCAATGTAAAATGCTAATAGTAATATAATTTATGATTAAGATTCTGCTTGATGGAGATCCAGCTCACCTTTGCGTCATCTGCAGAGTTTAATTGTTCGGGTTTTAGTTTCCTGCTCCTAAAGTGATGTTTTCAGCTTGAGCTGTCAGTGAGAAAGCTGCCGTATCTTCTGTGCTCAGCATCAAACAGCAGCCAGCCGCAGATTTAATTAGACTCCAGATGCCTTATTTTAGAGCACACTTAGAGTTTATTTGCTCTTAGTTTCAAACAACCACAGCGGGAGTTTATATTTAGTTTCTTTGAGTGAATGAGCGTGAAAACTGATTTAAAAATCCTACGTGTAGTTTTGTTAACCTCAAACTTTCAACGCACCTGTAAATAAAACCCTATCGATTTTGTGGGATCGCTTCTTCTTCTTTCGGCATTTCCCGTTAGGGGTCGCCACAGCAAGTCAGTTTCTTCCATCTAACCCTATCTGCTGTATCTTCTTCGGTCACACCAACTATCTTCATGTCTTCCTTCACTGTATCCATGAACCTCCTCTTTGGTCTTCCTCTAGTCCTCTTTCCTGGTGGTTCCAAACCCAGCATCCTTCTGCCGATGTACTCTCTCTCTCTCCTCTGCACATGTTCAAACCATCTCAGTCTTGCCTCTCGAACTTCATCCCCAAAACCTCTAACATGTGCTGTTCCCCTGATGTACTCATTTCTAATCCTGTCCATCCTGGTCACTCCCAGAGAGATCCTCAGCATCTTCATCTCTGCTACCTCCATCTCTGCTTCCTGTCTTTTCCTCAGTGCTACTGTTTTTAGACCAATCAGCATGGCCGGTCTCACCACGGTTTTGTACACTTTTCCTTTCATTTTAGCTGAAACTCTTCTATCACACATCACACCTGATACTTTCCTCTACCCATTCCAGTCTGCCTGCACACGCTTCTTTACCTCTTTTCCACACTGTCCATTGCTCTGGACTGTTGATCCTAAGTACTTAAAATCTTCCACCTTGTTTCTCTCTTCTCCCTGTAACCTCACTTTTCCATTTGGATCCCTCTCATTCACACACATGTACTCTGTTTTACTCTGTTTTTTTCGCAGGATCGCTATGATGAGCTAATTTCAGATGACGACTTATAGAAAAAAGCATTGGAAAATAGAAACTATGGCTTTGTTTTTATCCTCTTTTGGGACTCTAGACCAGGTTTGTGGTGGAAAACAAACCTTACCCATCATCCCACAACTAATCCCTCAGACTTTTTTCTGCTATGCATCACACTGAATCCAGCATGGCTTTGAGATGAGATGCTTTGCATAATCGGGTCAGACGTTGAAGCAACGCTTCATACATTTATGTAACATCACACTTCTGTATTTCTCAGTTGTTTCTGTTGTAGACAGACTTTCATCAAGTGTTTCTGATTCCGTGATGGCCCAGAAGCATGCTGGGACTGATGGCCTGCATTCTGCTAGGTTCGATACAACGTCACAGATCCAGCTTTACAACCGCCAAAAGTGTTACGCTTATTAAAATTGGCTAGTTAAAGAAACACAATAAGTCTTCATCAACAAAAGTAAGGAAGAGAAAGAGGGAGCCTCAAATTTCGGTTCAACACGAGTCTGAGACTGATGCTGGAAATCACTGCTTGGTTTGGAGAATGTTTGCATAATCAGGCGTTTTTGTGAGTTTGTTTTATCGATCCATTCGTTTTCTGTGCCACTTAAATCTGTGTAGCTCATGAGCTCTAACCTCTTTCAGGTATTTAGTATCGGACAGGGTACACCCTGTTCATTGTAAAGCCACACAGGAGCTGGAACCATCCTCCAGCTCACCCGGAAGGATCCCGAGTCGTTCCCTGGCCAGCTGTATGACATAGTCTATCCAGCAGGTCCAGGGTCTGCCTGTTGGTCTCCTCCCGGTGGGACGTGCCCAAAACACCTCACCAGCAAAGCGCTCGGGAGACATCCTGACCAGATGCCCGAACCACCCCATCTGGCTTCTTTCGACCTGGAGTAGGAGCGGCTCGACACCGAGCTCCTCCCAGATGGCAGAGCTCCTCACCCTATCTCTGAGTAAGAGTCCAGCCACCCTGCAGAGGAAGCTCATTTTGGCCATTTGTATCTGCAATCTCATTCTTTCGGTCACCACCCACAGCTGGTGACCAAAGGTGAGGGTGGGAACGTAGGTAGACTTGTAAATCGAGAGCCTTGCTTTTCGGCTCAGCTCTTTTTTTTACCATGAAACTGGTGGAATGCCCCCCCCCTGTAGGTCAGGAACAGGGTCCTGCCCCAAGTGGAGGAGTTTAAGTATCTCAGGGTCTTGTTCATGAGTGGAGGAAAGATGGATCGGGAGATCGACAGGCGGATCGGTGCGGCGTCAGTAATAACTGGGACGCTGCATCGGTCTGTCGGGGTAAAGAGAGGGAACACAACGTCAATCAATAATTAATTTAAATGTTTTCCTGATGAAGCCAGGTTTAATTTAACACTTCTGTTAAAGTTGTACAAAGAAAACAAAAAAAAATCTGTCTATATTTCATCTATCGACAAAGAAAGCTGTGTTTACAGCAAATTCAGGAGCTTGTTTTTTTTTTTTCAAGAAAATCTATAATCTCATCTCATCATGCTTTACCGAAACATTCTACCCTCCTTGTCGTGATCCCCTCGCCTGCCGCTAGAGGGAGCCCTTGAACCTTCCTCATCACCCCGATTAGAGACACCTGAAGGTGATTAGTCAGATGACACACACCTGTGGATCATTCTACCTGCTGCCTATTTAAAGGCATTCAGCCTGAACTTCCAGGTCAGGTTATTGTCATCTTTCCCAGGCAGCCTAACCAATTTTATAAGTAAAATAAATAAAATAAAAATAAATGAATTACTCTATTCATCCCTCATCGGGAAAATTTGTGTGCTGCACTCCTTAAACCGCAGCAGGCTGCCCTTCGACAGCGCCAATGGTGGGAGAAACGGGGGGTTAGGTGTCTTCTCCAAGGAACCTAGACATGCTCTCTGTGGGACGCAAACCCGCGAACTTACGGTCCGTGTGCGAACGCTTTAACCACTAAGCTGCCGCCTACAGGATTGCAGGGAATGCCGGAGCCTATCCTGGCTGATTTGAGGCAAGGGGCACAGTACACCCCGAAGAGGTGCCCACTTGTGTTTGTACAAATTTACTTTTTACCAGAATACATGGCGGTATGGTGGCGCGGTGGCGAATAGCATCCCTTTCTGACCTCAATTCAGTTGATTTAAAATCTGTTCTGAAAGTGACTGTAAAAAAATAGTGTCTTTGTTACTGTAGGTAATCAAAACAACTGCTATCAGATAATACAAGACGGGACAAACTATTTTACGTTAAATGTAAAATTTTGAAGCGCAAATGTTTACCTATCCTTACATTTTGATGCATCAATCTTTCCACGTGATTGATGATGCTCTGAACCCGTTCAGTCTGACTACCTGCTGAAATCAAAGCACAGACTTCTGAGAGGATCAGCATGAAAGTTCACACCTTTGACTGGAAGTCAACATCAAAATGTGCTTTTGTGTGATGATTATGTGCTTTATGAGCATTAGTGGCTCCAAAAGCGGATGATGGTGTGTATGTCTGAGATTTCAGATCTCAGACCTGCCCTCGTCTGATGGATCAGATAGACTGATTATACTCTTGTGAGGGGTTTCGAGGTTTTAAGCTATAAGATTTTTCATGGCGGGTGTTTTTAATAATCATTCAGATATTTTTAAATCCATTTACTGAAATAATTTGATGTCAAACTGATTTACATTGTTATTTCTCTGTAGGTAGGGTTCACACCGTTATTCTGAAAAATGCTGTTGAGGCGTAGAGGTGCTTTTATTTTGTTCTTTTTGAACTGTTCCAACTAGACATATTTTTAGATAAATGCAAAAATATACCCATCCACACACCTTCTCGACCACCTAAAGGGGTTTTTCCATTCATAACTTCCAACTTATGAATAAGCTGGGAGAGATACCGTACACACAGGACCTGTCCTCTGAATGAATCACATCCGTCCTTGACATTTTCTATCATTTTTTTGTTTGAAGGTGAGGTTTTCATACTCTTATTAGAACAGTGCTATTCACATATTGTCCCTCATTATCACTTTATCTCCTCTGGCATAAAGAGGCAGGGTACACTCTGGATATGTCACCAGTCTGTAGCGCTTAATAGAAGCCACAATCCGAGGTACAGAATTTTGTTTCGTTTTCTGAACCACTTATCCCTAACAGAGTCACATGGGTGCCGGAGCTCATTCTGGCTGATTTCAAGTGAGAGGCAGGGTACACCCAAACAGGTTGCCAGTCTGCTGTTGAGCCACACACACTGCAATCCACACACACACATTCCTAGGGGCAATTTTTATAGTGGACAATCAACCTAACATGCATGTTTTTGGAGCGTGAGAGGAAACCGGACTGGATGGAGAAAACCTACACATACACAGGGAGAACATGTAAACTCCACACAGAAAGACCAGAACTTCAAACCTCGTCCCACCCAAGAGTCAAAACCCGACCTTCTTACTGTGAGGCCACTGTGTTAACCACTGCCTCATCACGCAGCCCCCCAGGCACAGAATTTTTTTAATTTTCTTTTTAATATACTTTATTATTTCCTCACTGGGAAATTCGTGTACTGCACTACACCGCAGCAGGCTGCCACCTATGACGGCACCAATGGTGGGAGAAACAGGGGGTTAGGTGTCTTCTCCAAGGACCCTATAGGTGAACTCAGTGGGATACGAACCCGCAAACCACTGAGTTTATGTCTAGTTGTCCTTGGAGAAGACACCTTTGATACAGCTTTCCTCTCTAGAGACTAAAAACAAACCAAATGACCTTAAATCAACAAAAAACAATACAAAAATGTGTCTTGGAGGCAAACCTGTACGTCTTTTGATCTTTGCAAACCCTCAGTCTGCATCGATCTGTATGAAGCTG
This sequence comes from Neostethus bicornis, assembly GCA_902685375.1. Lineage (NCBI taxonomy): Eukaryota > Metazoa > Chordata > Actinopteri > Atheriniformes > Phallostethidae > Neostethus > Neostethus bicornis. Next base: position 6,425,683 of record LR738543.1, read on the forward strand.
TATCTTTGTAAACTTCGTTTTTCGGCTGTTTTAAAAGGCCCAAATTGTGCAGGTTCACCTCTAAATCAGATTTGATATTTTCTGTGTCTTTAAGGTCTTTTAGTTTGTTGTCAGTCTCCAGAGAGGACATCTGTATCAACACACACTCCTCAAAACAACCATTTAATGTTTTCTCACGAGTGAAAAATCCTAGAGGAGCGTCATTAGCAAGTCAGAATGAAATTAAAATAAATGATCAAATCTGTGTGTTTTTAAAAACATGCACTGATTAAAAATAAAGTGACTTCATGTAATTCTGCTGCTTTTTGGATTTAACTATTCCTGCTTTCATAAAAAGTTGAAAGAAGCAGCACTTTGAAGAGGAATTTTATGCAAAATCAACTTTGTGAATATTTCTTTTCATGTTTGAACGTCATTCCTACATCAAAAACGTGCCTAAAGTGGTTTTTTTTTTTAATTTAGTAGTGCATTTTTTTTAAATTTGGGAGCTTTCTGTCCAATTTTGGGATACTATTCAAACATCAGGTTGCACTTGGCTACAATAGCGCCTCTGTGATTCTACTAGCATAAAATCAGCCATTTTGTACCTGTGAGTTTTCACTGAGATTAAAATATTTCAATTTGGACCAAACATTGAAAATAATTCACTCATTATTGTGAATCTCTGTCTGAAGAAATAAAGAAGGTGGAAGATTTTAAGTATCTAGGATCAAAAGTCCAGAGCAATGGAGAGTGTGGAAAACAGGTGAAGAAGCATGTGCAGGCAGGCTGGAACGGGTGGAGAAAAGTATCAGGTGTGATGTTTGATGGAAGAGTTTCAGCTAAAATGAAAGAAAAAGCGTACAAAATCGTGGTGAGACCGGCCGTGTTGTTTGGTCTAGATGAGGTGGCTGTGAGGCCACTGTGCTACCCACTACTCCACCATGCAGCCTACCAAAATTCTTGTTCATCATTAATTAGTGATGAAATTGTACTTTTATGTGATAATTCACTTTATTGCAGATGACATTGTGATCTGTAGTGAGAGGAGGGAACAGGTGCAGGAAAAGCTGGAGAGGTGGAGGTTTGCACTAGAAAGAAGAGGAATGAAGATTAGTCAGAGTAAAACAGAGTACATGTGTGTGAATGAGAGAGATCCAAATGGAAAAGTGAGGTTACAGGGAGAAGAGATAAAGAAGGTGGAAAATTTTAAGTACTTAGGATCAACAAGAAAAAAAAAGAGTAATGGAGAGTGTGGAAAAGAGGTGAAGAAGCGTGTGCAGACAGGCTGGAACGGGTGGAGAAAAGAACCAGGTGTGATGCGTGACAGAAGAGTTTCAGCTAAAATGAAAGGAAAAGTGTAGAAAACCGTGGTGAGACCGGCCATGCTGATTGGTCTAGAGACAGTGGCACTGAAGAAAAGACAGGAAGCAGAGATGGAGGTAGCAGAGATGAAGATGCTGAGGATCTAACTGGGAGTAACCAGGATGGACAGGATCAGAGGAACAGCACATGTTAGAGGTTTTGGAGATAAAGTCGGAGAGGCCATACTCAGATGGTTTGTACATGTGCAGAGAAGAGAGAGTACGTCGGCAAAAGGATGCTAGGTTTGGAACCACCAGGAAAGAGGACTAGAGGAAGACCAAAGAGGAGGTTCATGGATACAGTGAAGGAAGACATGAAGATAGTTGGTGTGACCGAAGAGGATGCAGGAGATAGGGTTAGATGGAAGAAACTGACTTGAGGTTGCGACCCCTAAAGGGAAACGCCAAAAGAAGAAGAAGATATTGAATTTCTTTCTACGGTACTTTTTAAACATCCCATCCATTTTCTTACAAAATAGCCATGTTTTGGCTGTTTTTAATCTAAGTCATAAAAAACCCAAGGCAGCAATCAGCCGGTCCATGCTGCTACCTTGCTCATGTCCCGTCTGTTACGGGTGGATTGAACCCTGCTGTGTTTCCTGTCAGAAAACCAGCTTGTTTCTGTCTCTTTCTCTCTCTCTGTGTCTTTCCGGTGTTAGTGGGTGGAATGACTGCTTTCTCAGAGCGGTGTCTCTGCTCAGGTGTCTTTTTACTCTGATTGCACCAGGAGAACCAGAAAATTTACGCTGCAGATTTGACTTCATAGCAATGCATCTCTTCTATTCTTAGACTACAGCTGAAAATCCCGTCTTACATTTCAAAGTGTGGTTTCTTTTATATTTTGTCTCTTTTTTGTTTGATTCGTCTTTTCTTTCTGCCATGCAACCAGTCCCCTGGCAGGACCATGTGTCTACAGCTGAGCAAGCAGATGACAGCACGCTGACAAGTGTCGAGGATGGGAGGATGAGAGGCGATGGAGAGAGGGTAGAAAAAGGGATTAATGAGAAGGACAGGAGCAGTGGGGTTCTGTCACTGTACCTCCAGATAACAGCTCCCCCAACTCTCTTTGATATCTCTCCCAAGTGACCGGGTTGCTACATCAGCTTGGGGTGGAGGTGCTCATTATAGGTGCAGCTGGATCATTTTTTACACTTGAGGAGAAGCAGGGAGAGTTGGTGTCAGGCTTACAACAATAAAATCCCCAAAAAATTCAACACTGTGGGGGATTGAAAGTGTTTGTTTTAGATTAGCTGTGCACCCAGGTTCTGCCCCCATGCTGTCCTCCCCCACTGTTTGTAGGAAGAATGAGACAGGAGGGGTGTAAAAAATCCTGAAACTGCGGCTCATGAGCCAAAGCTGCAGCAGAACAGTGATCCATTATCCACACATATGCAACTTCAAGATTAAAACCACTGAAGGGTGAATATAATAACACCACAATGTAAGAAACCTTGTGTCTCGGTTCTGAGTCGAGGTTACTTCAAACGGATCACCGCCCAAACATCGATGCAGTCCAAGAAACAAATTCTATCTACTTCTAACATTCCGTCCTTCTTTCTCATCCTTCCCACACGAATAGACCTTTTATTCTGCTACACTGTTTTTTTTTTTTTTTTGCTTGAATTGCATTTAGATCAATGGTTACGACTTGTATGGTCTAGGGTTAGGCCGATACGTAGACGGATGTTATAATTGAATAAACTATTTATTTACGTTCAATCTTTAACTGTATCTCAACAACAGAAAATCTTCTTTAGGGAATGCTGGAGACGGGCATCCGTCATTTTTAACCAGCCAACTAGCAATCATCTGTATCTGCCAACAGGTGGGGAAGGTTGGAAGCCTGGATGGCAGAGGCAAGGGAAAAACATTAGAGCGCGACAAAAACAAAATCAAAACATCCCCCAAATAGTTTTGCCCATAACATTAATAAATACTTTTTCTCATGATGTAATAAACTCCATTCAAGTGTGAAAAAGACAGGACAGCAATCTGATGCATTAAATTAACACGAAAACTTCTGCTTGGAAATAAAAAGATTGAGTCGGCTTATGAAAAAAAATAGGAAAAAATAAAGGAAGTAAAAGAATTGGATTTGGGTGGTAGATCAATTTATGTATAAGGGTGGAAATTATGAGCTCACTTTTTTAATTAGTTTTAGGCTTGATGTAAATATATATTAATTGAGCAAAAACAACAGAAATGTTAGAGAGTTTGGGTGGGTCCAAAAAGGTCCACCTCTTTGGTCTACTAAAAAAAAAAAGAAGAAGAAAGGAAAGGGGACTAGTCACAAAAATGCAGAATGTCAGCTTTAGTAATGAAGTCAGAGTGTTTTTTGTTCATTTTCTGTTTTATTTTGAAATCACTCACTTTATTTCCTTTCAGGTGCTGTGTTGCTCTTGGGTGTGTCTCCCATGTCTGATCACCTTTCTTCACTAATGATCTTCACCTGGTTCCCATTTTCTCCTGGCAGTATTTAAGGGGTTGCTTTTCCTCACTACCTGACGGGTTTGTCTTGTGTTTCTGGTTTCCCGTACTTGTCAGTTGATGTTTGGAAGTGAATCTTGTGTTTTCTAGCTCCAAGTTTTGAGATGTTTCGTATTTTGCTCGGCGCAAGCTCGTTTTCAGTTTGGATTTGTTAAATAAAAGACTTTGTTTTAAAGCATCTACTGTCCAGCTTTGTATCCATACAACAAACCTTGACACAGAAAAATTACACTTATTTTTCAAAATGTTCTGCGCGCGGGAATGCCTCCACCCTTCTCCATACTTGCTTTGTCAATGTTCTCACACCCCCTTTTTAGAAAATCCTGCATCCGCCCCTGAGTAGTGCAGCACACGAATATCCTCGGTGAGGGATGAATAGAGTATATAATAATAATAAAATGTAGAAAAGAACTAAACAAGTATTGTTTTGGATTGGTGACATGTACAAGATGCACCCTGCTTCTTTCCTGATAATAATTTGGATGAGCACCTCCTGTAACACCATGCTGGATAAGGTGTACAGAAATGGAACGAATGAGTGGCTCTAATAAATATGGCAAACTGTGTAGAATGTACCCTGCCACTTGCTTGATACCGGTTGGGATACACAGCCCCAGTGCTGGATTATCTATTTTCTGAACCACTTCTTTCAACGTAGCATTCCAGGCAGTGGTGGATGAAGTACTCACTTTTTGTACTTAAGTAAAAGTACAGCTAATTAGGCAAAAAAAAATCTTAAGTAAAAGTGCCAACAAAAAGAATCTAAGTAAAAGTACAAAAGTAATTGGTGTAAATTTTACTTTTTAAGTAATAAGTCCTCCTTAGTTTTTTGGTGGTGAATGACTGCAGAAATTTTTTACTCTCAATTCTGATTGGTCCTCGATTCGTTACTTCTTTTCCCTCTTGGAAACCGCAGGCAATCAACTGCTCCCTCTACAGGTTAATTCTGGCGATGCGGCTTCAAGATGCGCTAAAAAAAACTGTATATTTTTCAAATTCCTGGCCAAAAATGTTACAAAAAATACAAAACACACTTTTAAAAAGTAGTGGCGTAAAAGTACAAATATTTGTTCTAAAATGTAAAAGTAAAAAGTACAGGTTTCAAATTTCACTTACGTAAAGTGCAGATAGATAATTTATTTTACTTAAATACAGTAACGAAGTACATTTACTTTGCTACGTTCCCCCACTGATTCCAGGGGGCTACTCAAGCCTTAGTTAGAAAGCAAGAGGAAGGGTAAACCCTGCACAGGTCACCTGTTTGTGACAGGGTAAATTCAACATGATTCAAAAAATGATTGCTCAAAGCAATGACATAAATTCCACAAGACTGTATCATGCAGAACAGATGAGACACATTTAGTTTTAGGAATGTGTGTGTAGGTGTGTTAAAGATGTTTTCGGAGGGAGATTAGTGTATTACAGAGGGATTATCTGATGACGGTTCGTGACTGAAAAAAACATCCAGAGCAGAAGGTACTGCTGAATGTCTTCTCAGAGATTTTTCTATGACTTGTTTAGAGCAAATACACTCTGATCCAAACCTTAGGGTGTAAAGATTAAAATAATCTGATTTCTCTTTTCGCTTCTTCGCTCCTCATATCATTCTTTGTGTTCACACTCATTGTGTTAGCGGGCGTGTGTGAAGCTCAGCCGCATTCGGTCAGTAATCTCACGTGATTGGTTTTATTCCACTGTGGCCTGTGTGGTACAGGATGCTCGAGTTTTCGTTATAAACCAACTATTGCTATGAGTGTTCTGGTCAGTGCTTACTGGGGTGTATCCTCAGTTTTTTATTTGGAGCATACTGCCTGATCGCTGCAGCAGGAGGGTAAAACATAAACAATCCTGTGCAGCTCTGTAGACACTGTTATGCAGAGAAAATTGCCCACAACAGCAGTGGTGGAGATAAGCAGACGGCCATGGACCTCTCTAATGTGGTTAAATATTATTCTGCATAACACCGCACGGCTGGAGAGAAGCAGGTTCATTTCTCCTGCAGCTTGTTCGTGTTTCAAAGATCAAATCTCTGCAATCCCCTGGTAATGAGGAGAAGGACGTTCACTCAATTAGCTGCTCATGTGGCCTTACCCTGACGGATTAGAACACAACACATTTTTATGATAAAACCAGGAATGGGTGCTGCATGAAGGCTGCAGTAATGCTGATTTGGAGGACATGGGAGGGATTGTAACGCATTTACAGGTTTAAATAAAAAAAAGGGAAGAGTTGCTTTCAAGAGGCAGATTCACATTTTTTACATGGAACTGTTACAAATCTTCATACGTAGGTCCATTTGGGCTCCATTTACTTACAGATTTAAACCTCCTGTATCCATGCATCATCTATGACATGGTTATTAGTCAGTAGATCAAGAGTATGACAGTCCACCTTGTAGACTGGCCTCAATTCCAACAATCTAAAAAGATTATGATAGTAAACACACTCAAACATGGACTCATGAAGTACCGTACATTGATTTGTATGCCCAATGATGTCATCTTTCTTCTTCTTCTTTCGGTATTTCCCTTCAGGGGTCGCCACAGCAAGTCAGTTTCTTCCATCTAACCCTATCTGCTGCATCCTCTTCGGTCACGCCAACTATTTTCATGTCTTCCTTCACTGTATCCATGAACCTCCTCTTTGGTCTTCCACTAGGCCTCTTTCTTGGTGGTTCCAAACCCAGCATCCTTCTTCCTATGTACTCTCTCTCTCTCCTCTGCACATGTCCAAATCATCTCAATCTGGCCTCTCTAACTTTATCTCCAAAACCTCTAACATGTGCTGTTCCTCTGATCCTGCCCATCCTGGTCACTCCCGGAGAGATCCTCAGCATCTTCATCTCTGCTACTTCCATCTCTGTTTCCTGTCTTTTCCATAGTGCCACTGTCTCTAGACCATACAGCATGGCCGCTCTCACCACGGTTTTGTACACCTTCCCTTTCATTTTAGCTGAAACTCTTCTATCACACATCACACCTGATACTTTCCTCCACCCGTTCCAGCATGCTTGCACATGCTTCTTCACCTCTTTTCCACACTCTCCATTGCTCTGAACCGTTGATCCTAGATACTTAAAATCTTCCACCTTCTTTATCTCTTATCCCTGTAACCTCACTTTTCCATTTGGATCCCTCTCATTCACACACATGTACTCTGTCTTACTCTGACTAATCTTCATTCCTCTTCTTTCTAGTGTAAACCTCCACCTCTCCAGCTTTTCCTCCACCTCTTTCTTCCTCTCACTACAGATCACAGCACCATTAATGTCTTCTTTACCGCTGTCAAATGTCACACATCAGCTCAATACTACCCTAGTAGTTACAAGTAGTTCAACTGGTCGGTCCATTAGGGTACAAAAATAAAGCAAAAAGACACAATAAGGATCATAATCAGACCAAACTAAACAAACTTCTGCAGGTATTGTCATGCCTTCACTGAGACAATATTCCCTGAAACAGTTACAGACCAATAAGAAACAAGCGGAGTCAGAAGTAGATTTTTTTTTTTGCATGACATGAGACCTGGACGATCTGGACCGGCATGTAAATGAACATTCACATCACTCCAAACTAACTGTTTTATAAGTGGGATTGTATCTGGATTGCTGTAAGGGAATTTGCCAACTTGAATTTTATTTGTCACAGAGTCATACACAGTATGGTCTGTACGGAAAGACTCATGCAATTTGGCCTTGAAGCACTCAAGGTTGTGAAATTTAAAACAATAATAATAATCTACATCAGGGATATCCATTATGTCGATCGCGATCAACTGGTCGATCATGATCGACTGGTCGATTGCAAATGCCTTATGGGTAGATTGCATGGCATTTAAAAAAACATTAAAAAATGTTTTTTCAAAAAGTTGGCGCCAGCCTGTCATCAGCCTCACAATGAGATCTGCCCTGAAGTCAGCCACTAGAGTTGTTAAAATTTAGGGACTAAATTTAAGCCTGTAATCAATAAGCAGCCCACGGTGCTGCTTTGGCTGCTCCCCCTCGCGAAATGCTGTGAGTGTGTGCGTATGTAACATATCATGGTGAAAGGGTAGTTACAGCAGGCTGGAAACGATCTGCTGGGGTTTGCGATGGTAACATGGGACTGGTAGATTTCAGGAGGTTTGATATTTGTAAAGTAAATCTAGGGACAAATAGGCTGGGCACCCTTGATCTGGGAAAAAGCACATAGACCCAGAGAGAACATGCAAACTCCACACAGAAAGGCCAGTGATTCAAGCCTCTCCCCTACTCTGGGACTCAAATCCTGACCTTCTTGCTGTGAGGCCACTGTGCTAAACACCGCACCACCATGCAATCCTTTGTTTTGTATTATCTTAAAATTAATTGTATTATATTTTATGCTTATTTCACATCATACATTAAAAGTACAAAATTGTCATATGGTTTATAGGTTTAAACTCATTTAATGTTTCATCCATAGAAGCCTTAATGTTCCTTATCACCCTGATTAGGGATACCTGAGATTGACTCCTGATGCCACACATCTCTGGACCCTGCCATCTATTTAAGGGTAATCACTCCGGACTTCTCTGTAGGATCACGCCATCCCTTCCAGCCAGGTCTCCCTTGTTGCCTGACCATGAACACAATCTGACCATAACCTTTTGCATTGCCAGTGAAAACTTTGTTTTTCTTTTCACAGTATTAATGGACTGCCAAATTCAAATAAACCATGTTTTCTGGCTGCTAATGGGTCCTCCTCTTTCCACCTGCACACCGCTTCATGACAAATTTGGTTAAAGTTTGAGGATAACTTCAGTTTTCTTGGTTAAGATTCAGGTTTTTCTTAGCTTTTGCTAAATAAAACTAAAATTGGTTCCGCTCGTCAATACGGTGGTTTCTAAGCATTTTTGCCTTGGAGCAGTGTTTAAGACTAAAATGACATAAACTAAGCTTCTGCAAAGAATTGTGCAATTAGGAAAACATTCCCCGTGCTGTTCCAACAGTGACAGGAGTTAGTTTCCCCACAGGAACTTATTATAGTGTGAGTCTCTAAACTTTTCATTTCATGCTGGAGTTATTTCTGGGTTACCTGTTTGTTTGACCCAACAAACAGGTAAACTGTCAAAAAAAGCAGCTTGTTTATCTCCCAAAGCTTCAACCCTTCTTCTACCTCACATTCCCATGGTGCAGCATACAGAAACCGTCATGGTTAAAAATAGTGAATTTTTTTCTGAAATCCGCAGTTACACTGGCTTGTAAACCAGCGGGATATTGTTCTTGAACTTGTTGCCAGGCCAACTGGAAAAAATTATAGTTAGTAGCAGGAAGCTGGGGTAAGTCTGATGCAATGGAACTTGGGGCTCATTAACTGTTTCTTTGTTATATTTTCTGTTTTTATTGACTGAAAATAATATTCCATAAATTCCATTTGACAGTTCCATTCTTCTTCTTTTGGCATTTCCCTGCAGGGATCGCCACAGCAAGTCAGTTTCTTCCATCTAACCCTATCTGCTGCATCCTCTTTGGTCACACCAACTATCTTCATGTCTTCCTTCACTGTATCCATGAACCTCCTCTTTGGTCTTCCTCTAGGCCTCTTTCCTGGTGGTTCCAAATCCAGCATCCTTCTTCTGATGTACTCTCTCTCTCTCCTCTGCACATGTCCAAACCATCTCAGTCTGGCCTCTCGAACTTTATCCCCAAAACCTCTAACATGTTCTGTTCCTCTAATCCTGTCCATCCTGGTCACTCCCAGAGAGATCCTCAGAATCTTCATCTCTGCTACCTCCATCTCTGCTTCCTGTCTTTTTCTCAGTGTCACTGTCTCTAGACCAAACAGCATGGCCGGTCTCACCGTGGTTTTGTACACTTTTTCTTTCATTCTAGCTGAAACTCTTCTATCACACATCACACCTGATACTTTCCTCCACTCGTTCCAGCCTGTTTGAACACGCTTCTTCACCTCTTTTCCACACTCTCCATTGCTCTGGACTGTTGATCCTAGATACTTAAAATCTTCCACCTTCTTCATCTCTTCTCCCTGTAATCTCACTTTTCCATTTGGATCCCTCTCATTCACACACATGTACTCTGTTTTACTCTGACTAATCTTCATTCCTCTTCTTTCTAGTGCAAACCTCCGCCTCTCCAGCTTTTCCTCCACCTCTTCTCTCCTCTCACTACAGATCACAATGTCATCTGCAAACATCATTGTCCATGGGGATTCCACGGGGATTAACAGTTCCATAAACTTATCCTCTCCCAGGTGTCAGCTATCTTTAACCCGTTTAGTGTAGTCTAGTTTAGTTCATTTCAACACGTCCAATTGTGCTTTTGAAGCCATTTGTGGTAAAAATCTACTGACTCTATTTGGACATTTTAATTTAATTACATAACCTGCATCCAACAACATTTAAATTAGATTTAAACTCACATTGAACTCCTAGATGAAACACAACTGCAACATTATGCAGATGACACCCACTTTTTCAGCAACAGGAAAGGTTTTTCTTCATGGATAAAACATTCAGAAGGTATTACCGTGAAAATAACCTGTCATGTTTCCAGCTGACAGTGTTTCACGGTGTGCTATACGGAAGCTTCTATGCGAGTTCAGATCTCTTCCCATATTCCCTGTTTGGTCTTTCCTCTGCTGCTCCTCGTCACTCCCATTTCCCCAAAGCTGTCAAGTTGTCTTCACTCATAATTCTTATGCCTCAGCTCTGGTCTTATGTCTGCCTCCTCTTTTTATGGCTCGTCTTCCATCGGGACCAGACTAAAAAGATTCTGTCTAATACAGCTCCACTATAAGGTAATTGGCCAGTATTTGTCGTTGTAATATTTACTTTTTGCAATATTATTTTAATCTGCTGTCACTGATTAAAATAAATTATTACTGAATATATGTATATCTGCAAACTTTTATACATTTATGTGTATACAAGTATAATATATGTACAGTAGTAGGGAATGTGCAAATACCAAGTGATGCTAACATCGGGAAAAAGCGTGACAAACTAGCAAAGTACGTACTACAGAAGTAATTAAAAAAAACTTTTATAACATTGTCATTACTTTAATTTTTTCTCACTCTATCCCTCATCGGGGAAATTAGTGTGCTGGACTCCTACACCGCATCAGGCTGCCATTACGGCGCCAATGATGTGAGAAACAGGGGGTTATGTGTCTTCCCAAGGGACCCTAGACGTGCACTCAGTGGGATGTGAATCTGCGAACTTCCAGTTGACTTCTGGTTGACTTCCAGTCTGTGGGCGAACACTATAACCACTGAGCCACCGTCTCCCTCATGGGGACGATTTAAAAACATATACAGTACATCAAGATGAAAACTGATTTAATCCATATTGAAATAGGACAGGGACATAATAAAATCTAGAAAAAGTAAAACATTATGAAATCTTCCTGGATGCACTTTATCTCTATTGGTTAAACACCTTTGACTGTTGAAAGCATGGACTTAGTGAGTTTGATATTACCGTCAACCAATGAAGCCAATTTATTTACTATTTTCAACCAATAACTTGTGCAAAATACTGTAAAAAAAAAAAGACCCGAAAAAAACCCAGAACAACCCCTGGCCCCCCTTAAAAACAGTATCATAGAAAGGTATTAGAGTCAGAATGGTTGTTATAAAAACAGTAGTGAATGAGTAATGGCTGCCAATTTTTCAATAGAACATTCTTGTTTTTGGCAGCCATCTGAGTTTTTGTTTTAGTCTTCGCGTTTGGAACGAAAATTAATTTAAGTTTTAGTCACATTTTCGTCATCTCTATATAATTTCATTTTAGTCACGTTTTTGTCTAGTTTTAGTCAGGGGAGACTTAGAACGTTTTTAGTCTAGTTTTAGTGTAAAAAACAAACAAACAAACAAAAAAATACTTTAACAATCGTGTCTTTATTACTGAAAATGATGCAAGTTATTTGTTTAAAAAAAAAAAAAAACTCTGCTGAGCTTTAACTCGCGCAAAACAGCGAACATTGTAAAACAACGTAAATAAATGTAATTTTTTTCAGTGAGTGAGGAACATTGTAACTTATGTATACTTAAAAATAACACCTCTTAATAATCCCTGTAAACAAAGTAAACATTGGAATGCATTTAAATCAGTTGTTAGCGCAACCAAGCTAAGTAGGAAGTTAGCAGCGCCGACAAGCTAGCATTAGCTTGAAGTTAGCATGCCGTTTGCGCAAAATATGTGGAAAACTTTAAGTTTCTGACACCAAGCCTCTTTGTTGTTGTTGCCGCCACGGTTTGTGACTTTCTCGTGGCTGCAGGTGTGTTGTGTAGACGGTGTGAACGTGCAGCATTGTGGGGGGCGTGCCTCCGTGAGAGACGGAATGCAGCTGCTGTGTTTTTTTCTTTTCACAGACAGAAATATGAAAATCTGACACCTATTTCGTTACATTTTCGTCTCGTCAACAGAAACTGGTAAACGTCTTGTCACATTTTCGTCACCAAAAAGTCGCATTTATTTTTTATCGTTACATCATCGTCATGAAAAAACGCTTCGTCAACAAAATAATTTTGTTGTCGTCATCATTAACGAAAACAACACTGGGCACACAGTTGTTTTGGAGCTAGTAGGTTTTTCATATTTGGAACACTATTTAGAACTTTGTCCAGTCCTATTTACGATAATTGTTGGAAAAGCAAACCCAGGCGAGGCAAGAGGAGAGATGGTGGCTCAGTGGTTTGCCTGCGGACCGGAAGTTAACCGGAAGTTCGCGGGTTTGCATCCCACTGAGTTCACGCCTAGGGTTCTTGGAGAAGACACCTAACCCCCGTTTCTCCCACCATCGGCGCTGTTATAGGTGACAGCCTTCTGCGGTATGATGCAGCGCATAAATTTCCCAATGAGGGAGGAATTAAGTATATTAAAAAAAAAAAATCCATCAAGGCAGGTCCCACTGCTCTTCTCGTACCCACAAAGAATTACTGGGTAGTCTGCACTGGAAGATCTTTCATTCTACCTAATTAGTCTTTGTTGCTTCAAAATTTAGTCTTCTTTATAAAAGTATCCGGAGACTCTTGTTCAATTGATCCATCGATCTCTGACATCTTCCTCCATTTGTTTGATTTGCGAAGCCTTGAGAAGTCTTATGATCAAGGGCGTTGCACGAGGTTTGAAGCCCACACACAAACGCACACACAGATGCTGTAAATAACACAAGCATGTGCGCACACACGCTGAGAAGGATGATCAATCTGTAGCCTCCAGCAGCCATGTGTTGCACTGATGTGAATCCAGATATGATCTCCACAGACAAAAGGACTCAACCTTCTCTCTGTGGAAACCCCATCAATAGATAAGCTAGATCTCATCACTTGAACTTTATTCACAAGCTTTTCCAGCCGGGAACCTCTCTGCTACCTCTAACACACTTAATTCTTCTTCTTCTTTCGGCATTTCCCTTTAGGGGGCGCCACAGCAAGTCAGTTTCTTCCATCTAACCCTATCTGCTGTATCCTTTTCGGTCACGCCAACTATCTTCATGTCTTCCTTCACTGCGTCCATGAACCTCCTCCTTGGCCTTCCTCTAGTCCTCTTTCCTGGTGGTTCCAAATCCAGCATCCTTCTTCTGATGTACTCTCTCTCTCTCCTCTGTACGTGCCCAAACCATCTCAGTCTTGCCTCTAACATGTGCTGTTCCCCTGATGTACTCATTTCTAATCCTGTCCATCCTGGTCACTCCCAGAGAGATCCTCAGCATCTTCATCTCTGCTTCCTGGCTTTTCCTCAGTGGCACTGTCTCTAGACCAAACAGCATGGCCGGTCTCACCACGGTTTTGTACACGTTCCCTTTTATTTTAGCTGAAACTCTTCTGTCACACATCACACCTGATACTTTCCTCCACCCGTTCCAGCCTGCCTGAACACGCTTCTTCACCTCTTTTCCACACTCTCCATTGCACTGGACTGTTGATCCTAGATACTTAAAATCTTCCACTTTCTTTATCTCTTCTCCCTGTAACCTCTAACACACTTAATGACAGATGAATAAACCATAGGATGCCCAGGCATACCGCCTTTTCCACGGAGTGACCTGCTATGGCAAGATGTTCCAAACAAGACAAGGGCATGTGTAACCCTGCAGAACCTCCTATATAAAAATGCAGGTTATCCCCTCGGCTCCCCTCTTTATATCACTCTAATTATCAGTTGTGATAGTAGCATACTGTGAGTGTGTTACCGCTCATGTTTTTCTCTCCGTCTCTGTTGAGGTATCGCTGTTTCTGTAGATCAGAGCAGATAAATAATGCATGCCGCTCGGACACGCTTCGACTGCTGAATACACACAGACGATATAGTGGAGTATGCTTTAACACACTTCCACCGCGTGTTTTCTGCAGCATGGGAAAAGCTGATTTTGTGTTTTAAAAAATGAAAAGAAATAAATGATACAACCCCCAAAGACACACACAAGCTCTCAGTGATGCTCCGTTTTCCTGCTGCATGCCTCCACACTCCCAACTTCCACTGCATCTGAAGTTCTTTGTCTCTCCACTCACACCTGAGTGTCAGCATCAGCATCTTACATCCTGCAGAAAGCTGGAGATGAAGAAAATCTCTCACCTGTAAATGTGTAGAGGTTCTCCTTCGTCTTGGTTGTGTGTGGAGCGCCGAGCTTAAACTTCTGTCTCACCAGCTCTGCTGGGTACATCTCCCCTCCTTCTTTACTCTTTCACCACACACTCACTCTCGCTCTCTCTCTCGTTCTCTCTCCTCTTCCTCTCTCAGTCTTCTTCTCTCCCACCTGATTTTTTTTTTTTTTTCAATTTTTCTCCATCTGTCTATTTTTCCTTCCTGTAGTGTCTCCAATCAACCTGCTGATGATGTTAGCTTTGAAGATTAATTACGTGACCCCCTCCACCCCTTTCCCTCTGTTTAAAAGACACAACCTAACACCCACACACACTTTAGATGTGTTTCCATGCGCGCTGTGGGCTGAGATGTGTCAAGACGTGTTCAGACGTACTGCAGAGAATCTGCTGGTAAGGTTCTCCCAGATATGACACCGAAACTGTGTGTGTGTTTACCTGTAATGACTGATTTGTGTGCATGTGTTTGCATCTAAATTAAAAAGGAGGAGCTGCTGCACCATAACAGTGATGGTCTGCCAACTTCCTCCCTCCTGCTCATCATTTGGAATCATTATCTCACCTCTGGGAGACTGCTGGGTAAAGTGGGGGGCGGTAAGGAGACACAGGAAAAACATGTAATCCCCTGAAATTGAAATTTATCCCACTCCTTCTTTCATTTTTATCTCATTCAGATTCCACAGTGTGTTGCTCGCTCGCTTGGTAAAACCCCCTCCTGCTCCCGCATGCTTGGCGGGTTGCCTTGCTCTGCTGCCTCCCAGTTTACTGGACGCACTCAGAAAATCAGCACACTCTGTGTTTGAGCCAACACACACATTGAAGATTTAAAGAGTGGGAAGAACACAGAGCAATGAGGCTAAACAGATCTAATGTCACACAAGCAGCCACCAAAGAGATGGTTACAATTTTTTTATGAGAAAAATATTTCTAAAACTTGTTGACTATGCGGGCTCCACGGTGGTACAGTGGTTACTACAGGTGCCTCACAGCAAGAAGGTCAGGGATTCGAATCCCGAAGTGGAGGCGTGGCTTGAAAGACTGGCCTTTCTTTGTGGAGATTGCATGTGTGACTGGGTCTTTTACGCATTCTCCGGTTTCCTCCCACGCTCCAAAAACATGCATGTTAGGTTGATTTGCTGCTAGGAAATTCCCTTCCGTTTCGTCATCTTCCACTTATTCCGGGGCTGGGTCGCGGGGGCAATGGCCTCAAAAGGGAAGCCCAAGCTTCTCTCACCCCAAGCTTCTCTCACCCCAGCTGTATCCTCCAGCTCACCCAGAAGGATCCTAAGTTGTTCCCCAGCCAACTGTGAGACATAGTCTCTCCAGCGTGTCCGGGGTCTGCCCCTTGGTCTTCTCCCGGTGGAACGTGCCTGAAACACCCCACCCGCGAGGCACTCGGGGGGCATCCTGACCATATGCTTGAACCACCCCATCTGGCTCCTCTCGACCTGGAGGAGGTATGACAGGTTGCTATGAAATTGCTCCCAGGAATAAATACATATGTGTGTGGATGGGACGTATCCTACTTCTCTCCAGGAATCAGCCGGGATAGGCTCTGGCACCCCATGCGACCCTATTAGGAATAAGCGGTTCACAAGATGAAATGAAACTTGTTGACTAGTCTGCAATAGACTGTGACCTTTCCAGAGTGTACCCTGTCTCTTGCAGTCACAATGACAGACAATGAGACACTCTTTCATTCTTTACGTAGTTTAAAAAATGTATGAATGAATTTTTGCTCTTCACTCTGACCAGTTTTTAACTGGTCAATCTTTTGTCAATGACTTGCTGAGTTGTTACACCAGAACTACTTCATTCAGGCATGGGCAAACTACGGCCCGCGGGCCACATGCGGCCCGTTAAATGTTTTAATCCGGTTCGCCAAACTTGAAAAAATTAAATAAATAATGATAATGAATTACTCTATTCACCCCTCACTGGGGAAATTCGTTTGCTGCACTCCTTACACCGCAGCAGGCTGCCCCTCAACGGCACCAATGGTGGAAGAAGAGGGGTTAGGTGTCTTCTCCAAGGACCCTAGACGTGCTCTTCGTGGGATGCAAACCCGCGACCTTCCGGTCCACGCGCGAACGCTCTAACCACGCGGCCACCGTCTCCCCAAGAAAAATAAACCTTGTTAATGTTTTATTTCCCCTGCAGTTTGATGTTTCCTCACTAGATGGCAGACTGTATGATATAGAAAGCCATTGGGCCCAACACGCGCACGTAAACAAGCGTGTTAGATGTTAGAACAAGCAAAATGTTACATCAAGCGCTTAGATTTCAAACCTAGCGCCGCTAAATCCACGTTTTTAAGCGCTATCGCACTAGATTCCAGACCTAGCTCCGCTAGATTTGAAATGTAACGCTCTTAATGTAACATTTAGCGCGCTCGTTTAAAATCTAGCCCCCCATTCTAGCGGTCTAATCTAGTGGTTACCAAAGCATGCCATCCATCTGCTTCTGTTCCGGCCCCCTGGTCAAATGTTAGAACTCAATGTGGCCCGCGAACCAAAGTGTTTGCCCACCCCTGGCTTAAATCAATGATCTAAAACCTACTACCCACCTAAAACCTACTACTATCCATTACCTACAATTTTTAACATTAATATTACATTCAGTTAAAAAAAAACAAAACAAGTACCATATTTACCATTATCAGGCGCACTGCATTATTAGGCGCACCTTCAAAAAATGACATTTTTTAAAACTTTTTCCATACATAAGGCGCACCGCATTATAAGGCGCGACAGTAAAGGCTGCTCAACTTTGTCCTCTAACTGTGGCCATCTTGCTTTGTTCCCGCGGAAACTCTGTTTAGTCTTGTTTACTTGGCGCAGTGCATCCTCTTGCTTCCTCCACTTCCTCACCATTGATTCATTGATGTTAAACTCTCTCGCTGCGGCTCTATTCCCGTGTTCTACTGCGTGACCGATCGCCTTGAGTTTAAACTCTGCGGTGTAACAGTGTCTCTTGGTAGGAGCCATTTCCGGGTCTTTACACAAACACACAAATGGAATTGAGACGCCGTTTCATATATCCCAGCATGCACCGCGCACTACTTCTTCTACGGGGGAAATGGAGTCGGCGGCTGCTTACCGCAGTTGCGACACCTGTTCTAGCTCAATATTAATCCATATATAAGGCGCTCCGGGTTAAAAGGAGCATCGTGGACTTTAGAGAAAATTTAGGGTTTTTAGGTGCGCCTTATAGTGCGGAAAATACGGTAAATTAGAAATTATTTTTGTCTGTCACGCTTCTTCTTTAATAATCCCTTTCCTTAGATCTGGGATAATAAGAAAGTTCACAGAATGAAATGCTAATATGAGCCGTTTTAAACGATTCATTATGAAGAACAGAGCGTTAGTGAATTCAGCTAAGATGTCCCTAATGACCATCTATTTTTGGGCACTTTATTCAGCCATCTGCCACCTTCAGCAGGTGTTCCTCATCTTGCGCCACGAGCCCAGCATACAAGCCAGATTCAGCTAATGACCCTCACCAGTTAACGATGAGACGAGAAGGTAAAAATGGTTGCTATGTTCTCTACGTTTTCTACCTCTGCTCATCTCTGTTTTCGGCTCATTTTAACCCTGTCAAGTTTTACCCTGCCGAGGCTTGCCCCTTCATCATGAAGAGCTCCTCCATCCATTTAGAATAATCTAATTAACTCTACGTTGGTGTGAATGCACGGAGCAGGGAGATGAACAGACGCACACATTCGCTCTTGCTTTCTGTAATTGTGGCATACCGAGAGCTCGTGTTTCTGTTGCTGTTGGTGAGTGAATGTCAGAGTTGTCTTCGTTGGCATTAATTAGTGAGAAAAGCATCTGCTGCAAATACAACCGCCAGTTTGAGAGCTTTTTGAAATGCCACGTCTGAAATGCATTGATTCTCTACAAGAATCCTTCATTAGCAAAACAAACAAGAGCTATTTCTTTTATATTTTTCACTTTTAAAATGAAGGTTTGTCTTCAGACAGAAGATTCTTCTCATTTGAGGATGATGAGCCTGCAATGACATGTTCACACTCACCAAATTTATGGTTTATTATTGCTCCACAACATCATTAAATTGAATAAATAGATGGTAAGATGGACTGAGGCTTGAGAGGGAAACGAGTATAATTTTTTTTTTAAATAAACAGTTAAAGGCAGAAAGAGAAAAGTAAAATTTTGATCTTTTGATGACAGAAAACGTAGAATAAGACTTAGTTGCGAGACGACTTTGAAATTAATATTAAAAAAAAGTAAAACTGAATAAATTATGTCGTGATCCTCTCGCCTGCCACCAGAGGGAGCCCTGGACCTTACTCATCACCCTGATTAGGGACACCTGAGATTGATTTCTGATGCCACACACCTGTCGACCCTGCTGCCTATATAATACCAATCAACTCGGACGTCCACGTTGGGTCATTGTCGTCATTACTGTCCTCGCTGGCGATGAGTTACATCCTGGAACTTTGTTGTATTATCTGAACTTTTTATCCTGAGTTAATCCTGTGCCCTTTGCTTTACAGACTTACCTGAATTGTATTCAATAAACCTTGTTTTGACATCCTGCATTTGGGTCCTCCTCCTTCCACATCACAAAAAAGTTGATTGAATTTTTGGCGTAGCAAAACTAAAGGATTTACTCATAGTGACCCGGAAACAACGGTTGGCCAAAGTATTTTTTTATATCATGATGAAAATTACAGCAACTTGTAAATCTTTTGAGAAACGTCCAAACGTCATCAAAAGTTTGGTGGGATGGTTTATTTATCCATTACTCAAACTATCGTTATTAAGCAGAAAATATATCCAAAGGGATCTGAAAATTAGAAAATAGCGAGTAGAATGTCAAATGTTCTGGTGAAAAAACAGGGTTAGAAAAAAACTCGAATGGCGAATGGTGACTGGAATGGAAAGAATTGGGAGAAAGCAGCTCTGTTGCCTTGAGAAATGGAGTAACGACGGCCACAGTTATTAATTATACTCTGGAACAATTGCCTACTTCTTAAACCTGCAGGAGAAACCTTTTATCTGGCTTTGCTGCGGTTGGTTTAGTTTCAGAGCTGCAGTCTTGTCCAGGTCCATATTCAGCAGACTTAGGACACTAATGAGTAAGTCAGTGTGTATCAAGATGAAAATAACAATTTTTAAGGAGCTCAAAATGTACACGGGAATGCATATGTATGTATGAAACATACAGTATGTGTTTAACACTAGAAGTCCCGGCTTTTCTAACATCCAGTTTTGCAATTTCTCTTGCCGTCCCCCCACCCCTCCTATACATGATCGCTTCACATATTATTTTTTTAAAAGTTCACTACTAACCCAGTGTTTCCTACAAGTGGTATGTAGACTCGTTGAGACTGGGAGACCCGAGGTCCTTCTAGGAATCTGCTGGAGTCATTCCTCCAGTTTGGGGGTTACTGTCTCAATTAGTGTTGCCTTCACCTTCCAAGACTTTTCGAGGTACTCCCTGATCTGGAAACTTCTTGTAATGTTTTCGTCACTTTGTTTGGCCACATCCATTACTACAACTTTCCTCTGCTCTTTGTCCACCACCTCCATGACTGCTCTCTTACCATTTGGATCGCCTGGAATTCTCACCTCCACCAATCTCTACCATCTTTGGAGGGGGTTTCTGTATACTATCTTAGCCACTTGGTTATGGAATACCGTGAAGGGTTTTCCTGTCGGTATGTGACACCTTTATATAGCACTTTTCAGGACTCTCAAAGACCCTTCACACATATGCATTATTCATTCATTCCATACCAGGTGATGGTAAGCTACTGTTGTAGCCACAACTGCCCTGGGGCATACTGACAGAAGCGAGGCTGCCATTTTGCGCAATCGCCCTTCTGACCATCACCAACCAATCACACACATACCATTCGAACTAGGCAACGTGGGTGAAGTGTCTTGCCCAGGGACACAAAGGCAATTTAATCTCAAAGGCCGTCCCACCGTGGCACCTGAGGTTCCGGCGGTGTACCATCCAAGTACAGCTCAGGCCCAGGCTGCTTAGCTTCTGAGGTCTGACGGGATCGGGCATTGACAGGCTGGTATGACCACAATACCAGTAGTTATGTACTGGATTGTCTTGGAAGCCGCTTTGCACAGTCTACGTCTTGGGTCTAGGTTACTACGGCCCCGGCCATTCAGGGCCTTCTCTTGTATGGCCAGGATGAGAGTCTCATTCACGAAGCCGAGCCCTTTCAAGCCGTTCTGTTCCGGTCCGTCATCTTCCACTTGTTCCGGGGTCGGGTCGCAGGGGCAACAGCCTCAAACGGGCAGCCCAGGCCTCGCTCCAAAAACATGCATGTTAGGTTGATTTGCTGCTAGGAAATTCCGTTCCGTTATCTTCCGCTTATTCCGGGGCCGGGTCGCTGAGGCAACAGCCTCAAACGGGAAGCCCAAGCTTCTCTCACCCCAGCTGCATCCTACAGCTAAGCCGGAAGGATCCTAAGTCATTCCCCGGCCAGCGACTTAGGATCCTCTAGCTGCATCCTCTAGCTCACCTGGAAGGATCCCAAGTCGTTCCCCGGCCAGCTGTGAGACATAGTCCCTCCAGCAGGTCCGGGGTCTGCCCCTTGGTCTCCTCCCGGTGGGACGTGCCCAAAACACCTCGCCTGCGAGGCGCTCGGGGGGCATCCTGACCAGATGCCCGAACCACCCCATCTGGCTCCTCTCGACCTGGAGGAGGAGCGGCTCGACACCGAGCTCCTCCCGGATGGCAGAGCTCCTCACCCGATTTCTGAGTGAGAGCCCAGCCAGGCTGCGGAGGAAGCTCATTTCGGCCGCTTGTACCAAACTCCAAAGACTCGCTTTCAAGCCACCAGAGGAATTTCTTGAGCTCTTCTTCAGTTTTATAAATATGTATATATAAATATCCATATGAGACGATGTCTCCACAGAGTTGCTTAGTAACATGTAGAGTAGCTGGAATAAGTGAGTCTAAAATATCCATAATTCTCACTGACTTGCTTTTCCACAACCAGGACTCAAGCCTCTAAGGATAGGTTCGGAAATCTTAATGTAAATAGATAAGTACATGACTAGTCCTCTTCCACCACAGTGACATAATACAGTAGGTTTTACGAAGGGGTTCCTGATTTCTCTCTGGTTAATTATTTATCACAGCAATCGACGAGGATTCTGGCTTTGAGCCAACATACGCGGAAAGAACTTTCTGCTTTTTGCTTTACTGAATATTTCAAATATCTGAATATCTTAACATCAGATTGAACCACTTTTGATTTGTCAAATAAATTTTTAATCAATCAAAAATATTTTTAATGAGCTAAATGTTTTTTAAAGAAGCAACAAATATCTCATGTGTTTTGTGATTCTTTAAAACAGCACTCAGGTGTGCGGCGTAGAAGAGGTCTTTTGTATCTGTTTGCATACTAAGTGTCTTCCTGCAGCCATTAATCATCATCTGTCCGCTACGCATCTGTGAAAACTCAATTAGGGAAAAGATCAGGTCTCATGATTACACTCTTGCTTCTTGAACATGGGGTAGAAAAGCAATTTGGGTGGTTGGTTAACCTTCCGCAGGAGCATATTCCATAAGAAAACAGGTTTTAGGTTGTTATTGTTAACATCAAGGGCTTCAAAGAGCATTGCCTCAGGTTGCAAGGGGCTCTGTCGCCATGGGCTGCCCTAGTTTCATCATTAGGTCTGTTTTTTTATGGAGCAAGCCAGCAAACTAAATATAGCTGCACAGTAGGCTGAGTCTTACGGCAGAAAGAAGAAAAAAACAGAGTTTTTTTGTTGCTCACGATGAACGTTTACGACGCCGTGATGTGGATGAGTCAGAAATAAAAATACAGATTAACTCAACACCGTGTTCATTTAAATAATAATTAGTCTCCGTGGTTAGAATTGTACTTTGTTTTAGTTTATTTGCAAGTCTAATAAAAGTAAATATCAATTTATATTGAAGGAAATTTAATGGTGGTGAATCACAGCATGACGGTTCCGGGTTAAACCTCTGCTGGGTCCTCACTTTGTGTGTGTGTGTAGGAAAAACATTTTTCAGCTCCCTCCCACAGCTCAAGCAACAGTGGTGGAACGTAACGAAGTAAATGTACTTCGTTACTGTACTTAAGTAAAAAAAATTGTGTATCTAATTGTGTATCTAATTGTGTATCTAAGTCAAATTTAAGACCGGTACTTTTACTTTTACTTCACTACATTTTTAGAGCAAATATCTGTACTTTTACTTCGCTATTTTTTAAAAGTCTGTTTTATATTTTTCGTTACATTATCGTTCAGGAATTTGAAAATACAACGGTTTTTTAGCGAATCTTGAAGCCGCATCGCCAAAATCAAAAGAAGCAGTTGATCGGGAGAAGAAGTCATGAATCGAGAAACATTTTCCGCATTCATTCAAAAACCAAACATCAAATATAGAACAAATTAAAAAGAGTCAGAAGATCGTTGTTTGTTGTGTTTACTTCTAAATAAAAAGTTGAGCCATCATTACACAGAGCAGGGGCGAATCTAGAAGTTTCCAAAAGGGAGTGGGGCTTTGGCAAAGCCAATATAAAGTGACTGGGGGCCTCCCCCCAAAACATTTAAAAAAATAAGTGTCATTTTCTTCCATTTTGGAGCCCATTCACTGGCCCTTCTAGGGAATAGCTTGACTTGTCCCCTTTCCTTTCCTTTTATTTATTTATTTTTTTTGTGGACCAAAAGAGGCGGGAGAGGGGGGTCACACCCCTGCAGAGTATTTATCCTGGTTACCATGGTGACACCTTATAGCACAAAAAATAACATTTGAATTATGATCGAATACTTTTACTTTTTACTTAAAAAGTACAATTTACACCAACTACTTTTGTACTTTTACTTAAGTAGATTTTTTTTATTGATACTTTTACTTTTACTTAAGTAAATTTTTTGCCTAATTATCTGCACTTTTACTTAAGTACAAAAAGTGAGTCCTTCATCCACCACTGTCAAGCAATAGTAATATTTGGACTGGCATCAGGTTAAACATTCACTGACTACGTCCTGTCTGTGAGGTACATCTAAATAATTGCTTGATAATAAAATTGCTAATCAGCCAATCTCATCAAAACCTGTCCTTTTTGCAGGAAAATTTGGCGTTTGCATGGCTATTGGCTGAAAGTGTATATTTCGTTTTTGGGGAGGTACCACTAAGCTAAACGTCCTTTGTGTATATTTGCTGTTGCTTAAAGAAACACTAATTTGGCAGCACAGTTTTGAAAAAAAATAAATAAATCAGAACTTAAGTACCGTATTTTCACAACCATAAGACGTACAGAAAAGACTCAGATTTTCTTCAAAATGAGCATTGCTCCCTATCGTGCAGTTGAACACTACGCTTGCTGTGATTCCGGGAGTTCTAACAAAGAAACTCCAACCATTGGACATCGGCGTGAACCGGACGTTCAAAGTAAGGCTGCGAGCGTTGTGGGAGCAATGGATGACTACGGGAGACCTCAGCTTCGTAAAGGGTGGAAGGCAGCGCCGGGCGCGTTACGCCACAGTTTGCCAGTGGATTGTAGGCGCTTGGGCTAACATGTCCAAGCTTTCGCAAAAGCCGGCATCATTTCCGAGGAGCCCCACGGTACAAAAAGTGACCCTGACAGCGAGGAAAGTGAACCTGCTATGTTGGATTTAGAGCACCTGTTAGATTCTGAAACAGAGGATGAGGACTTGGATGGATTTGATAAATGACTTTATGATGACTTTTACTAATATTTAAATAATTTTTAAAAACTCGATTTTGCTCCCGATCTATTTTTAAATACGCACACTTGTCTGCTTGTGTGTGTTGTTGTTGTAAGGCGGACATACGTAGTAGAAGATACAGTTGTGGTCAAAAGTTTACATACACTTGTAAAGAACATAATGTCATGGCTGTCTTGAGTTTCCAGTTATTTCAACAACTCCGATTTTTCTCTGATATAGTGATTGGAACAGATCCTTCTTTGTCACAAAAAACATTCATGAAGTTTGATTCTTTTATGACTTTATTATGGGTAAACTGAAAATGTGACGAAATCAGCTGGGTCAAAAATATACATACAGCAATGCTAATATTTGGTTACATGTCCTTTGGCCATTTTTACTTCAATTAGGCGCTTTTGGTAGCCATCCACAAGCTTCTGGCAAGTTTCTGGTTGAATCTTTGACCACTCCTCTTGACAGAATTGGTGCAGTTCAGTTAAATTTGTTGGCTTTCTGACATGGACTTGTTTCTTCAGCATTATCCACATGTTCTCAATGGGATTTAAGTCAGGACTTTGGGAAGGCCATTCTAAAACCTTAATTCTAGCCTGATTTAGCCATTCCATTACCACTTTTGATGTGTGTTTGGGGTCATTGTCCTGTTGGAACACCCAACTGTGCCCAAGACCCAACCTTCG
The DNA here is from genome assembly GCA_902685375.1 of Neostethus bicornis. Taxonomy (NCBI): domain Eukaryota; kingdom Metazoa; phylum Chordata; class Actinopteri; order Atheriniformes; family Phallostethidae; genus Neostethus; species Neostethus bicornis. The sequence continues at coordinate 6,450,495 of LR738543.1, forward strand.
GGCTGATGACTTCAGGTTTTCTTGAAGAATTTGAAGGTAATCCTCCTTCTTCATTGTCCCATTGACTCTCTGTAAAGCACCAGTTCCATTGGCAGCAAAACAGGCCCACAGCATAATACTACCACCACAGTGCTTGATGGTAGGCATGGTGTTCTTGGGGTTAAAGGCCTCACCTTTTCTCCTCCAAACATATTGCTGGGCATTGTGGCCAAACAGCTCAATTTTTGTTTCATCTGACCACAGAACTTTGTCCATGTGATCAGCAGCAAACTTTAGTCGAGCCTTAACGTGCCGCTTTTGGAGCAAGGGCTTCCTTCTTGCACGGCAACCTCTCAGTCCATGGCGATGCAAAACACGCTTGACTGTGGACACTGACACCTGTGTTCCAGCAGCTTCTAATTCTTGGCAGATCTGCTTTTTGGTGCTCCTGGGTTGACTCTTCACCCTCCTGACCAGTTTTCTCTCAGCAGCAGGTGACAGCTTGCGTTTTCTTCTTGATCGTGGCAGTGACAAAACAGTGCCATGCACTTTATACTTACAAACAATTGTTTGCACTGTTGCTCTTGGAACCTGCAGCTGCTTTGAAATGGCTCCAAGTGACTTTCCTGACTTGTTCAAGTCAATGATTCTCTTTTTCAAATCTGTGCTGAGCTCCTTTGACTTTCCCATTGTAGCGTTTGTGGGTGTTTTTATCCAATGAGCCCTTTTTAAATGGCCTCAGAGAAGTCACCAGCTGTAGTCACTCATAATCACTCACAAGAAGTTAAGAGGTCATGCTATGAAGCTCATGTCATTGACACAACTTTCTAAGTCTCCAAAATTGCTCATTCATGTTGCTGTATGTATATTTTTGACCCAGCTGATTTCGTCACATTTTCAGTTTACCCATAATAAAGTCATAAAAGAATCAAACTTCATGAATGTTTTTTGTGACAAAGAAGGATCTGTTCCAATCACTATATCAGAGAAAAATCAGAGTTGTTGAAATAACTGGAAACTCAAGACAGCCATGACATTATGTTCTTTACAAGTGTATGTAAACTTTTGACCACCACTGTATGTATATAAAACCCGCGGCCTATCATCAGGTCCGCCTAATGTGTGTGTTAAATACAGAGCACACAAAACTGGGACTGCGCCTTTTAATAGGGTGCGCCTTTTGGTTGTGAAAGAACGGTAGTTGTTTTTTTAGTGGCGATTTTTCTTAATAGGGCTAAGATTTTTTTTTTATTAATTTGCACCTATAAAATGTTTTAAATTAGTAATCAACAGTGTTATTGAGTATGTCATTGATCCTTCTCTCTTGAGTGCTTAGATTTATTTTGTGATCACACACATCCTATTGACTCTCACAACTTGTCACTATCCCTTCTCATTTCACACAAATTGTTCATTGATTTTGTATTGATTTTTCATTTCATTATGTTTAGTTGCTCCTGTTGTATAAACCCTGTTGTGACCAGAGTCTGAATGTTCTTTGCCATCCTGGTTTACATTAAGCTTGACTTCTCATCTCACATTATCTTGCTTTTTTTCCAGTTGGTGTCTTTTCCCGTGTTGAGCCTTTCCACACTGGGCACTATGCGTCCACACCAAGTCTGCTTTTATCTCCCTGATCTACTCTTGGAATGGAAAATGGAATGGAAAAGTGAAGTTAAACGGAGAAGAGATAAAGAAGGTGGAAGATTTTAAGTGCTTAGCATCAACAGTCCAGCGCAATGGAGAGTGTGGAAAAGAGGTAAAGAAGCGTGTGCAGGCAGGCTGGAATGGGTAGAGAAAAGTATCAGGTGTGATGTGTGATAGAAGAGTTTCAGCTAAAATGAAAGGAAAAGTGTTCAAAACCGTGGTGAGAGCGGCCATGCTGTTTTGTCTGGTAACAGTATTACTGAGAAAAAGACAGGAAACAGAGATGGAGGTAGCAGAGATGAAGATGCTGAGGATCTCTCTGGGAGTGACCAGGATGGACAGGATTAGAAATGAGTACATCAGGGGAACAGCACATGTTAGAGATTTTGGAGATAAAGTCCAAGAGGCCAGACTGAGATGGTTTGGACATGTGCAGAGAGTACATCAGAAGAAGGATGCTGGATTTGGAACCACCAGGATAGAGGACTAGAGGAAGACCAAAGAGGAGGTTCATGGATACAGTGAAAGAAGACATGAAGATAGTTGGTGTGACCGAAGAAGATGCACCAGATAGGGTTCGATAGAAGAAACTGACTTGCTGTGGCGCCCCCTGAAGGGAAATGCCAGTAGAAGAAGAATATACTTCTTCTAAGTTCCCCTCAAACCTAACTTGAGAACAATATATTCTTATGTGCATTTCGCACCAAAGTTGTCAATTTGTCTTTGTTTGAATGTTTCTATTGCTCAAGAAACACCTTAAAACACAAAAAAAAACTATTTCTGATGCATTGCATAAAAATAACTCCATTGTAAATATATTTACTGAATACACACCTACTGCAGCAACAGCCAACAACATGTTTTTCTGTTAAATTAGCATGTTTACTGTCAGAAACATGACCGTGTCACAATACACACAAAGAAGCAGAGTTCTCTGATTGGCTGAATTTGTCACAACGTGAGGGTGCGGAAGGATGGAGGTGGAGCCAAATGCAGGACAAACATGATTTATTCAGTACAGGGGTCCAGTTTAAGCTGTAAATGAAAACACACATGGATCAGTGGAATGTTTAAGGTTCCGTTCCGTCATCTTCCGCTTGTTCCGGGGTCGGGTTGCGGGGGCAACAGCCTCAAGCGGGCAGCCCAGACCTCTCTCTCCCCGGCTGCATCCTCTAGCTCACCTGTAAGGATCCCAAGTCGTTCTCCGGCCAGCTGTGAGACATAGTCTTTCCAGTGGGTCGGTGGAGAGAGGAGTAGCTCGGTGTCGAGCGGCTCCTCCTCCAGGTCGAGAGGAGCCAGATGGGGTGGTTCGGGCATCTGGTCAGGATGCCCACCGAGCGCCTCGCGGGCGGGGTGTTTCGGGCACGTCCCACTGGGAGGAGACCAAGGGGCAGAGCCTGGACCTGCTGGAGAGACTATGTTTAAGGTTATCGTTTCAAATGTACATTTTGGTCAGGCAGCCAGGAAGACCTGGCTGGAAGGGATGTGATGACCCAACCAAAAAGTCAGGACAGACTGCTTTTAAACACGGACGAGGCTGATGATGCACAGATGATTAGCATCAGGCTAACCACCCAGGTGTTTGGGTTCAGGCTGAGGTCCAGGACAGGGAGGAAGCTCTGGGCTCCCTCTGGTGGCAGGTGAGGGGATCATGACAGAATTTATGTAAATAATTCCAATTATCCAAGACAAGAGATTAACTATAAAAGCGTTATTAAAAAAATCCACTTTTATATCACACATTAAGTGTGATCAGGGCAAAACACCATTTATTTTTCACATTACTGTATGTAAACTGGTTTATATGAGCTTCACACACAGGAAACAATTGGGCAATAAAGGGAAAATAAAAGTGGTTCATAAACTCTTTAAAACATCATCAGTCAGAAAAATTCCTTCTTAACGCTGTTGTGTGTCTTGTACAGTCCCAAATGTGCTTACACAACAAGTGATGCAACACAGCAGCAACACCATCTCTGTCCAGTTTTTTTTAAGTGTTATAATTTATCCATGAATAAAAAATCAAACTATGAAATCTACATTTTGTTTACTGCATATGTTGTCTTGGATATGTTTTTAACTCTATAATACAGTAGGGCTTTTGAGTTCTTGATGTGTAATGCTCAACATTTGTATGTGCTTTTTTACAAAATATATTTTTATTAAACTTTACTATTACGTATTTCAACTACTTCCTTATCTGATCTGTTCCTAAAAAAATACAAGTTCCAGAAATAGGTTTTATAGTTTTTTCATTTTAATGTCCAACTTTTCCCCCAATTTGAACAGGTAATCAAAAATGGTTCTAAAATTCCCTTAAATAAAAATAGCTGTGATTCCAAAACTTGGTTTGAAACAGAACTATGCCTAAATATCCATGTGTATCGTACATTATTACCTGAGTCGTAATAAGGTTAGAATCTAGGGCAGGGGTGGGCCAAGAGTTCTACCTTTTGACAATGGGGCCAGAACAGGAGCAGTTGGGCGGCATACTTTGGTAACCGCTAGATTAGACCGATAGAATGGCGCTAGATTTTAAACAAGCGTTAAATGTTACATACAGAGCTTTTAACTTCAAATCTAGCAGCGCTAAGTCTGAAATCGAGTGCGATAGCGCTTAAAAACGTACATTTAGCGGCGCTAGATTTGAAATCTAAGTGCTTGATGTAACATTTTGCTTGTTTTAACATCTAACACGCTTGTTTACGTGTGTGTATTGGGCTCAATGGCTTTCCATATTTGTGCACACTGTTTATTTTGAAGACGTGCGCATCACAAAGACACACGCATTTTAATGGAAGCAGTGTTGTTGTGTTTTTGGCGCCATCTAGTGGGGAAACATTAGATTTACAGGAAAAAAAACATTAACAAGGTTTGGTTATTTACTGTTTTTTCGATTTCGGCGGACAGGGTTAAAACGTTTAGCGGGCCGCAGTTTGCCCATGCCTGGTGTAGGGCATATCATTAAATAGGTCGCGGTGCATGCCAGAGCCTATCCCAGCTGATTTCAGGCGAGAGGCAGGATTCACCCTAAACAAGTCACGGGTCTGTTGTGGGACCACACACATTACCATACATACACACTCATTCTGAGTGGCAATTTCATAGCGGCCAATTAACCTAACATCCATGTTTGTGGAGGGTTGGAGGAAACTGTAGTACCCAGAGGAAACCCACACAGTTCATTGTACGCCCGGATGGAGACAATCACACCCACAGATTACACGCTCACTCTGACCAATCACTCTGCAATATAAAACAGAAACTGATGAAAAAGAGTTCTCAAGGTTTTTCTTTTCTTTCAGCAAACAGTTACATCTTCTTTTTTCCTTTTTATTTTAAAGCCCTGAAGGACTTTCATTGTAAAGCCCAATGATGAAGGATAGCAACTCTTTTTGTAAGTTTTTCATTTAGTTTAGAAAAGTTCATTTTCTCCTTTCACACCAAACTTCTGTCCCACTTCTCCTAAACCTCCCCTAAAAAAAAAAAAAAAAAAAAGGTTTTTCATATTTTCCTTTAATCTTCAAAGGAAAAACTATCTGCGTATACCTGCTCTCCTTTTCTTTCAACGATTTGTTCCACTTCTGTTCTGAATGTTAATGTGAAAAAATATGAACCTGTAAGCAAAGCTTTGACTTTAACAGACTTTGTTTGGTCACGTTTTTTTAGATTTTACAAAAAAAATGATCGGACCAATTATGCTAATTATCCCTGTAGATGAGTTATCGGCTTTTTCTATTATTATTTTTTAAAAATTTCACATTGCATTGTCTTCTTCGTCTTCTTTCGGCATTTCCCTTCAGGGGGCGCCACAGCAAGTCAGTTTCTTCCATTTAACCCTATCTGCTGCATCCTCTTCGGTCACGCCAACTATCTTCATGTCTTCTTTCACTGTATCCATGAACCTCCTCTTTGGTCTTCCTCTAGTCCTCTTTCCTGGTGGTTCCAAATCCAGCATCCTTCTGCCGATGTACTCTCTCTCTCTCCTCTGCACATGTCTAAACCATCTCAGTCTGGCCCAAATTTTCCCTCTAATTTTTTATGTGTCTGAGCAAACACACAAGCTTCCTGGGCAGAAGGGGGCGGAGCAAATACTTTTACTCTTGTGACGTCACCAGTAGTGACGCGCCAAATTCCGAAGCAGTAGTTTGAAGCAATTTGTTTCAGAAAGAAAGAAGAAAGAGGTATGTTCTTAAGCTCTGTCTTGTTTTACCATCTTTGGTTTAAACTGAGTTTCTTTTTTGTGCGCTGCACAGGTCTTCTTGTGCGCTATTGATCTGCAAGCAGTGCGCAATTGCGCAGGCTCGCAGCTTAGAGGGAACACTGGTCTGGCCTCACTGACTTTTTCTCCATAACCTCTAACATGTGCTGTTCCTCTGACCCTGTCCATCCTGGTCACTCCCAGAGAGATCCTCAGCATCTTCATCTCTGCTACCTCCATCTCTGTTCCTGTCTTTTCCTCAGTGCCACTGTCTCTAGACCAATCAGCAAAACCGGTCCTACCACGGTTTTGTACACTTTTCCTTTCATTTTAACTGAAACTCTTCTGTCACACATCACACCTGATACTTTTCTCCACCCATTCCAGCCTGCTTGAACACGCTTCTTCACCTCTTTTCCACACTCTCCATTGCTCTGGACTGTTGATCTTAAGTATTGAAAATCTGAGTGTGACATATTTAAAAATGAAAATGTTGAACATGAGGCTGCATGGTGGAACATTGGTTACCACATTAGCTTTAGGTCAGGTGTTTTAGTCCCGGGTGCAATGAGGCGCGGAACACTGACCTTTCTGTGTGGGGTTTGCATGTTCTCCCTGTGTAGGTTTTCTCCGGGAACTCCACTTTCCGCCTTCGCTCCAAAAACATTGATATCAGGTTGATTGGCTACTATAAAATTGCCCGTAGGAATGACTATTTGTGTGGGTGGTTGTGTGCATGTGTGGCCCCGCGACAGACTGGCGACCTGTTTGGGACGTACCCTGCCTCTCACCTTGAATTAGCGTAGATAGGCTCTGGCACTGCCCCCGTCAGAGTCAGTCAGTCATCTTCTTATCCGTCTATCCCGTTCGGGGTTGCGGGGTGTGCCTGAGCCCATCCTGGCCAATTTAAGGCGAAGGGCTGAGTACACCCCGAACAGGTCGCCAGTCTGTCGCGGGGCCACACACACAACCATCCACACACACATACTCATTCCTAGGGGCAATTTTGCACCGGCCAATCAACCTAGCATGCATGTCTTTGGAGGGAGGGAGGAAACCGGAGTACCCACGCAAACACGGGGAGAACATGCAAACTCCACAAAGCCTCGTCCCCACCCGATACTCGAACCCACGACCTTCTTGCTGTGAGGCCACTGTGCTACCCACTGCGCCACAGTGCTGCCCCCCGTCAGGGTCGGAAAACTTTATTGTGACTTTATTTTTGTCTAAATCTATTTTTATGTCATCAAACAACCTGCTGATTTCCTTTTTCCTGCTTGAAACGATAATCCTGTTAAAACATGAAGCCGTTTCAGCTGAAAATCCCAAAAATTTCACACACCTGTCCTTCACACCTTGCTATTCCCGAGTTTCCCTCTGTCCTAATTCTGTTCAAGTGTGTGTGTTGCAGTCAGCAGGACAACAAATTCTGTTTAGGAGATGGTGACAGCAGGCAAACCGCACACAGACACACAAGTGACTGTAATCTCTGTCCCAACATGACCATCTCAATCTCCCTCTCCACCCCGAGGCCTTCATTTTCGATTTAATTCAATTTGCCCCTTTTGAAATGCATTTTCCACGCTTCGCCATCCACCTCTTCTCTTACCCCCCAACCCCTTTTTTTAACCCTTCCACATGCTCTTTGAATCTCTTCATCGTTGGTTTATCTCACCTCTTTCTGCCACATACTTCCAGTCTCTCACCTCTTTTTTTTTTCTGCCTCCTGTCGATCCATTTTCATCTCTCGGGTTGCTTCCTGATATTTCCCCTAGGGCGGGGGGTTGTGTTGTTTGCCTCTGGATGATCAGTGTGCAGAAGGAGAGTAGACCAGACGTTCTGGGGCAGCTTTATCATCTCACCCACTGAAACACGCTCCTGCATCTCTGAGATTAGTGATGATAGCAGGCATTAAAGAGGACAAGGAAAGAGGTGATTTCACATCCTGCTGCATTTCCAGATATCATAAACTATAATAAAAGGCTGCAGGTGGATTTGCACCGGCACCTGATGGGCTCATTACAATGTTATGATATGAATGTGAAACAGCTGAAAGTAGGACAGCTTAGAAAGAAACTTCACCAAGTTGCATCAGCCGAGAGCTCCTGTGGAAAAAAGAATTATTTACTCACTACTGCTCCACTGTTGTCTGCCTCGTCTTCTGTTTTCTTCATCAAAACATAGTTTTAAAGTTTTTAAAATGCGATACAGATAATCAGATGAATGTGTAAGGAATTTAGGACATTAACAGAGCCACTGACTTTATCTCCAAAACCTCTAACATGTGCTGTTCCTCTGATCCTGTCCATCCTGGTCACTCCCAGAGAGATCCTCAGCATCTTCATCTCTGCAACCTCCATCTCTGTTTCCTGTCTTTTCCTCAGTGCCACTGTCTCTAGACCAATCAGCATGGCCGCTCTCACCACGGTTTTGTACACTTTTCTTTTCATTTTAACTGAAACTCTTCTATCACACATCACACCTGATACTTTTCTCCACCCGTTCCAGCCTGCCTGCACCCGCTTCTTCACCTCTTTTCCACACTCTCCATTGCTCTGGACTGTTGATCCTAGATACTTAAAATCTTCTACCTTCTTTATCTCTTCTCCCTGTAACCTCACTTTTCCATTTGGATCCCTCTCATTCACACACATGTACTCTGTTTTACTCTGACTAATCTTCATTCCTCTTCTTTCTAGTGAAAACCTCCACCTCTCCAGCTTTTCCTCCACCTCTTTCCTCCTCTCACTACAGATCACAATGTCATCTGCAATAAAGTGAATTACCACATAAAAGTACAATATCATCACTAATTAATGATGAACAAGAATTTTGGTGGGCTGCATGGTAGTGCATTGATTAGCACAGTGGCCTCACAGCAAGAAGGTCAGGGTTTGAGTCAGAGGGGAAAGAGGTTTGAAACACTGGTCTTCCCGTGTGGAGTTTGCATGTTCTCCCCGTATACGCATGGGTTTTCTTCGGGTACTCTAGTTTTCTGCCACTCTCCAAAAACATGCTTGTTAGGTTGATTGTCCTCTATTAAATTGCCCCCAGGTAAGAGTGTGTGTGTGTGTGGATGGTTGTGTGTGAGTAACCCCGCTGCAGACTGGTGACCTGTTTGGGGTGTATCCTGCCTCTCGACCGAAATCAGCCAGGATAGGCAACCCCAGCGATCCCCCTAGGAATAAGCAGTTTAGAAGATAAAAACTAAAAAAAAAAAGAATTTCAGTCTGATTTTCAAACAAGTTGGGCTAAAGTCGGAGAGGCCAGACTGAGATGGTTTGGACATGTGCAGAGGAAAGAAAGAGAGTACAACGGAAGAAGGATGCTGGATTTGGAACCACCAGGAAAGAGGACTAGAGGAAGACCAAAGAGGAGGTTCATGGATACAGTGAAGGAAGACATGAAGATAGTTAGTGTGACCAAAGAAGTGCCAGGTCACTCTTGTAAAAGAGATTGTTAATCTCAATGAGCCTAAACCTGGTTAAAAAAAGGTCAAATAAAATAAAAAGATGCAGGAGATAGGGTTAGATGGAAGAAACTGACTTGCTGTGGTGGCCCCTGAAGGAAAATGCCAAAAGGAGCAATTTTGAACCTAGAACATCTGAACAAACTTGAAACTTATAACACAAAGCAACCTAGCAGCTAAGATGTTTTTATTTACAAGCATTTTTCACATTAGTTTGCTAAGTTAAATTAAATTAAATCGTTAAAATATATTCTGATTCTAAATAATTTCTACGTTACAAGAGGAAAAGAAAAAGGTTGTTCTTTTTCTCGCTCTTTTTTTTTATAAATGTAAGGACAAGATGTGCAAGTGTCACCAATAAAATTATATCATTGTAATAGATCAAATTTGATCAGATTCTTTTTAAACTTTCGTGCCACCAAACTATCAAAATGATGTCAGACAAAATGATTACTATCTGAAATACTTGTTGTGACTTGCTGTGGCGACCCCTAAAAGGAAATGCCGAAAGAAGAAGAAGACTTGTTGTGGCTTTAAAAGCACCAATAAAAGTATTTTTTGTCCCATCAACATTATTTGAAGGTCATCTAAATCATAATTGGTCATATTGACCAGCGTTATTCAACTCAGCCCAATGGGGGCTGCAGTCCTGCAGGTTTCCACAGTGGAATCCAGGCTCAGTGCTTTTATGTCGACATTGATTTTTTTTCCGTGAGATTTTCAATGCAAAGTATTTCTAAAAGGGGGCATGGCATGACCAGAAGGGGGAGGATCATATCAACACCATGCCAAATGCAAAGATCTATAAAAATACATCTCTTCATTAAAAAAAAAAATCCGCCATAGGAACCCATAGTTTTGTGATTGAGCTAAAAAACGTAAACCTTCTGTCAAAGTGAATGAATTTAACGGCTGGGAAGTGTGATGTGAAGTGTCCTTGAGCTCAGAACGTTATCAAGGACACTTCGTATCTCCTTCCCAGCTGTTTAGCAATAATATGAGCTTGCTGCCAAACACTGTGTCAGAGCCAAAAACAGATACAGACCAATTTCCTTTCTGTTTTTTTTCCCCAAAAGTTGTTATCACCCTAAACCCTCCTGCTATCTAAAATAATCCACCACTCTAATGTTCATTATATCTCATTTTTTGCTCATTTTCGACCGTTTCTTTTCAACGTCTCTGTATAATGTGAACATTTTGGGGTGCATATTCTTCAAGCAGGATTGTTTCATTAGCATTTACTTTTTATGCTGGTTTTCAACACCAGTACCTATGTGTGCATCTGTATGTCGACGTGCATGGGTGTAATACCATTTTTATTCTAGAAACGGACAATATTTTTCTATTGAATAGTTATTTTGATTTTATCCGAGGATGCTCAGAGAAGACAATTTTTTCTGCCCCCTTTAACACATTTACCACACAGGTTTTATAAATAGAAATGTGTGAAAAATATAAATGTCATCATAAAAAACACAGTAACCCTGATTCCAACAGCATGTTTATTTTTAGATTTAGCGCCATTTTTAACATGTTATAGCAATTGTTGTTTGGGGGGAGAGCATTGGTTTTTATTTTGTTCACAAGGTTAACAGAATTGGGGGTAGTGTTTAGCTGCAGTCATGTTTTAACACCTTCTAAAGGGACCTGGACTCAAATGAGCAATTGACATGTGAAGCATTATAGAGCATAAATGAAGCATCACCATATTCTTTTGATTTAAATTTGTTTTTTTAAGAACAATAATAATGTATACTTTATTGATGTGCGACAGAAGAGTTTCAGCTAGAATGAAAGGGAAAGTGTACAAAACCGTAGTGAGACCGGCCATATGTATATAGGATCAACAGTCCAGAGCAATGGACAGTGTGGAAAAGAGGTGAAGAAGTGTGTGCAGGCAGGCTGGAACGGGTGGAGAAATGTATCAGGTGTGATGTGTGATAGAAGAGTTTCAGCTAAAATGAAAGAAAAAGTGTACAAAACCGTGGTGAGACCGGCCATGCTGTTTGGCCTAGAAACAGTAGCACTGAAGAAAAGACAGGAAACAGAGATGAAGGTAGCAGAGATGAAGATGCTGAGGATCTCTCTGGGAGTGACCAGGATGAACAGGATCAGAGGAACAGCACATGTTACAGGTTTTGGGGATAAAGTTCGAGAGGCCAGGTGCACTAACAGGTGCACTAAATCCAACTTAGCAGGTTCACTTTCCTCGCTGTCAGAGTCACTTTCTGTACTGAGCGGCTCCTCGGAAATGATGCCTGCTTTTGCGAAAGCTCGGACAACAGTGCCAGCAGATTTGTTAGCCCAAGCGTATACACTAACTCGCACGGCGCTGCCTTCCACCCTTCCTGAAGCTGTGGACTCCTCTGGTCATCCATCGCTCCCATGCCATTTGCAGCCAATGCCAGTGGTTGGAGTTCCTTTGTCAGACCTCCCGGAATCACAGCAAGTGTAGCATTCATCTGCTTCACTTGTTTTTTCACGTCAGCGATGAGATGAGCACGTATAGACTCAAAAATCAGAAGCAATGGTGATGCATGGAAAAAACCATCCGGTCTCCTCAACACACAACACACATAGGGCGCACTGCCCGATAAGGCGCGCCGCTCATTTTGAAAAAAATCTATGGCTTTTATATGCGCCTTATAGTCGTGAAATAAGGGAGCTACTATGCAAGGTGCATACCACTATCATCAGAAGCAACTGGGGGTTTGGTGTCTTGCTCAACGACACCTCGGCATGGACTCTGGGCGGGAGATCAAACCTGCTACCTTCCAGTTACGGGACGGTTACCCTACCCACCGAGCCATCCTTCCCCCATGAAAATATGGTAGTAAAGTTTTAGGTGGGTTGGCTCAGAAATCCAATGCAAACTTTCCAAAGCAAACTGACGAAAAAATTAAAAATCTTTCCTGGTTCCATTTGATACACATATCCTCATGCAGGTTTTGTTTATTCTTAAAGGTAGGCCATGTACAATCACAGCACCGACATTCAGTAGCTCTACTCTAGGCACTTCACAGATGCCAGATCTCCTCACTCTATTTCTGAGTGAGACTTATCGAAAAAACTAATTTCAGCTGCTTTGTATTTACATTAATTTCTTATTCTTCCGATAATCACAAAAAGCCGATGACCATAAGTGAGGGTTCACGACGATGAACTGATGAGGCGTCCTAATCGGCTCAGATGTTTTGAATATGTATTATTAGTATTTCTGCTCTTACGTGACAACAAACAATGCTCTAAACTTTAGACAGACGAGAACAAGAAGTAACAGTTATTTACATCCGGTTTTAAATTTTTACACAATAAATTTATCCATTTGTAGAAAGAAACACATCAAATCAAAACTTTTGAAAGTTATTTTCAGTTTTTACGTTTTTTAGATTCCACTCAGAAGTTATTGTAGATTATTTTAATATAAATGAAGTTAATTAAGTTTAATATTTTCATGTCTTCAAACCATTTAAATCATATTTGAAGAGTTAAAGTAAAAACGTGTCAGTAAAAGATCATCAGCTTGAGTGTCAAAGAAAATAACTCTTAAAGCAGTGGAAATAAATATAAACAAATCAGATATGTATTGATAAGAAATCAAAGAATTTCTGATGTAATCATCACTGAGAACCAATCAGCTATCAGTACACAGCTTGACAAGACTTCATTTCCCATCATGCCGTTCAATTTTGTAGTCCATACAGGCTGCCTTGCTCTCGCGAGAGTCTCGCTACCGGCGGACAGGTGACATCAGAGCAAGTGGGCGACATCTTGAACGCAAAAACTAACCGGCATGCATTGCGCACTGATCTTGAACAGACCTCGTGTGATCTAGAAAAACACCTGTTTTCTCTTCGTGGAAGTAGATGTGTGTTTTTCTGCCTTCATCGGGTTTTTGAATCTGATCGTGGTGAGTACAGCTGATCTCTGAATCCTTTATTCATCGTAAAAACTGGACTTTGGAGAAATTTTTAAAGTACTTTTTTTTCTTCGTCTCCCATCGAGAATCCAACAGGAAGTCAGTTTTTTTTAAACAAAAATAAACAAAAAATACGTCAATTGTTTGTGCTGTTTTGTGCAGTAAAAATTTTTGTTTGTGCTGTTTTATTTTTGTAGATATTTACGATTCTTTTAAAGGTTAATATGACGTCATCCAGCCCCTCATATTGCTTAAAAATGCGAGAAAACTCTTAAAAATGGCGTAAATCGTTTGTGCTGATATGTGCTGTAAAAATTGTCGTTTGTGCCATTTTAGTTCATTTAAATTTTAAGAAAAACAATTTGGATGATGACGTCATCCAGACCTTTATTTATTTCCGGACGTCGCCAACTTTGATTACGTCATTGTCCAAATAGTTTTCCTACAAAACTAAAATGGCACAAACGAAAATGTTTACTGCACATAACAGCACAAACGATTTCCATCAATTATATAAGTTTTCTCGCATTTTTAGGTGGAACGGGGCGGGGCTGGATGACGTCATCGTCCAAGTCTTATTTCTTTAAATTAAAGTAAAACAGTACAAACAAAAATTTTTACAGCACAAACGTAGCACAAACGATTGACACAAGTTTTAAGAGTTTTCTCGCATTTTCAAGCAATGTGAGGGGCTGAATGACCCCAGACTGACCTATAAAAGAATCGAAAATATCGACATAAATAAAACAACACAAACGATTGACATATTTTTTGTTAATTTTTGTTTATATTTTTTTTTTTAAGAGGGGCCAACTTCAAGGAGCTGGAAATTTGGAGTTGCGGGGGTTTGAAGAGGCGGGGCCAAAAGGAGGAAGAGCTACAGGGGCATCCTGGAGGAGGCAAGGGGTCTTGTGGGAGAGGAGGCGAGCAGAGTACACCCCAAACAGGTCGCCAGTCTGTCGCGGGCCACACACATACAACCATCCGCACACACAGTCATTTCTAGGGGCAATTTGGCACTGGCCAATCAACCCAGCATGCATGTTTTTTGGAGGGTGGGAGGAAGGATCAAGCTTTGTCTGCTTGATCTGCTTTGCTCTTGTTTACTCTCCTCAGTCATCTAAGTGGTCAGATTCTACACTTAACTCTCCCTGAATACACACCTGTACGTTTTCATTCCACCACCAACACCTCTCCATCGCCCTGTACTCTCTGACCTGATTCCCAATCACATAAAGTGTAGTTTTCATCTGATTTTTTTCTTTCTCGTCAGTGCAAAATGTTCCTGTGGAAAACACACACACACACACACACACACACACACACACGATAAACACACCATGTTAGATTTAATCCGTTTAAAAACTACAGGATCACATAGAAAGAAAATGTTCACCAAGAACCACCAAATGTCTTTTTAAATGTTGTTTTTTTTTTTAACTCCTCAGAGTTCAGACATGTCTGCTAGCAGCAAACAGAGATCTGAAGACCAGTTCCTGTGCTACATCTGTCTGGCTATGTTCAAAGATCCAGTCACCACACCATGTGGACACAACTTCTGTAAGCCCTGCATCAGCCAGCACTGGCACGGTGACGGCACCTGCCAATGTCCCATGTGTAAACAGGCGTTTGAGATCAGACCTCATCTAGAAGTTAACACCTTATTGAGAGATGTGGTGGTTCAGTTCAGACGTGACGCTCAGCAGGAAGCCAGAAGCTCAGAGGTCCAGGTTGCTGAGACAGGAGAAGTTCTCTGTGACTTCTGCACTGGAACCAAACTGAAGGCCCTGAAGTCCTGCCTGGTGTGTCTGACCTCCTTCTGTCAGACTCACCTAGAACCCCATCTAACACTTCCAGGTCTGAAGAGACATCATCTGATGAAGCCTGTGGAGAAGCTGGAGGGCAGAGTGTGTGGGAAGCACGATAAACCTCTGGAGCTCTTCTGTAAGACAGACGAGACCTGCATCTGCACGCTCTGTCCTATTTTAGACCACAAGAATCACGAGATTGTTCCACTGATGGAAGGATACGAAGAAAAGAAAGAGGAACTGGAGAAGATGGAGGCTAACCTTCTGCGGATGATTCAAATGAGACGACTGAAGATCGAGAAGCTCAAAGAGTCGATGAAGATCAGTAAAGACGCTGCAAACAGAGAGACAGCAGAAGGAGTTCAGGTCTTCACCGCTCTGATGGAGGCCGCTCAGAGACACTTGGACCAGCTCAGAGAGGAGATCCAAGACAAACAGAAAGCTACAGAGAAACAAGCTGAAGACTTCATCAAAGATCTGGATCAGGAGATCTCTGAGCTGACGAAGAGGAGCTCTGAAGTGGAGAAGATCGCACGCTCTGATGACCAGCTCTACATCCTCCAAAGCTTCTCCTCCCTGAAACCTGCTCCACCCACCAAGGACTGGACAAAGGTCAGAGTTTATCCACCGTCATTTAAGGGGACGGCGGTGAGAGCTGTGTCTCAGCTGGAGAAGATCATCAGGAAGGAGAAGAAGAAGCTAGTTGTTAAGGTTGAGATAAAGAACGCCCGGCAGTATGCAGTAGATGTTACTCTGGATCCTGAAACAGCTCATCCTAAACTCGTCCTATCTGATGATGGAAAACAAGTTTACGATGGTAACGTATGGAAGGAACTTCCCAAAAATCCAAAGAGATTCACATCATATACTATTGCTTTAGGAAGTCAGAGTTTCTCTTCAGGCAGGTTTTACTTTGAGGTTCAGGTTAAAGGAAAAACTGAATGGGAGTTGGGAGTCGCCAGAGAATCCATCAGCAGGACGGAAGAGATCTCAGCGTGTCCCGATGAGGGGTTATGGATTATTTGGTTGAGAAATGGAAATGTATATGAAGGTTGTGCTTATCCTCTAGTCCGTCTCCATCTGCAGTCTGCTCCTGAGAAGGTGGGGGTGTTTGTGGATTATGAGGAGGGTCTGGTCTCCTTTTACGATGTAGATGCTGCAGCTCGGATCTTCTCCTTTACTGGCTGCTGGTTCACTGAGAAACTCTACCCGTACTTTGATCCATGTCCTAATGATGGAGGTAAAAACTCAGCTCCTCTGATCTTCTGTCCTGTTAATCAAACAGTATCTGGTTCCTCACCAGTTTAACCAGTCTGAGTTGTACTGGTGGAGTACAGGCGTTGATCCTCACCACTAAAGCAGCTTCTATGTTTAGTTTGATTACAGTTAAACTCCTCAAAAAGAAGAAACTGGATGGAGACCCTGTTGGATTACAGAATAGATCATCTCCATCTGACATGGTTCAAGGATCGATGATGTAACAGGTGTCTAAATGAGGGGGACCGGGGGGGGGCTGAATTGAGATGTTTTGGGTCGTGAATGATTTTTCTTTTCTGGATGACTTTATAAAGATATAACTTTAAAAGTCACAATTAAAGTAAATCAATGTTTGGTTTCAAGTGTGATTTTGATTCATTTTGATCACAAATAAAGCCGAATTAAAAAGTTTAAATGTTGAAGTTCTTGTTTTTCTGGTTTGATTCAATTAAAATGTGAAGTTTTTACTTTTTTGAAGATTTTAAGGTGTTTTTTTAGGGAAATTAAAAAGAAGCAGAGTGAGTTGTTTTTAGTAAATGTCTTCTGTTCCCCCTCTGTGTCCTGTTTCCCCCTCCCTCTTGTCTGTGTGTGTGTGCACTAGTCACACCTGAAACTAATCTATTCATCTGCTGGAGCATAAATGGAACAGTTTTTGACACACTCTTCGCCAGATCGTTTGTTTACCATGTTTGACCTGTTATCCAGTTTTTGGCTCCAGCTCCTACATCAGAACCTGCCTAGTTATAAATTCTTCTACGTCTTCTTCTTTCTGCATTTCCCTTCAGGGGGCGCCACAGCAAGTCAGTTTCTTCCATCTAACCTTATCTGCTGCATCTTCTTCGGTCACACCAACTACCTTCATGTATTTCTTCACTGTATCCATGAAACTCCTCTTTGGTCTTCCTCTAGGCCTCTTTCCTGGTGGTTCCAAATCC
This sequence comes from Neostethus bicornis, assembly GCA_902685375.1. Classification (NCBI taxonomy): domain Eukaryota; kingdom Metazoa; phylum Chordata; class Actinopteri; order Atheriniformes; family Phallostethidae; genus Neostethus; species Neostethus bicornis. Next base: position 6,467,710 of record LR738543.1, read on the forward strand.
GGCATCCTTCTTCCTATGTACTCTCTCTCTCCTCTGTACGTGCCCAAACCATCTCAGTCTGGCCTCTCTGACTTTAAAACCTCTAACATATGCTGTTCCCCTGATGTACTCATTTCTAATCCTGTCCATCCTGGTCACTTCCAGAGAGATCCTCAGCATCTTCATCTCTGCTACCTCCATCTCTGCTTCCTGTTTCTTTCCTATCTCTAGACCAAACAGCATGGCGGGTCTCACCACGGTTTTGTACACTTTCCCTTTCATTTTAGCTGAAACTCTTCTATCACACGTCAAACCTGATACTTTCCTCCACCCGTTCCAGCCTGCCTGCACACGCTTCTTCACCTCTTTTCCACACTCTCCATTGCTCTGGACTGTTGATCCTAGATAATGAATTTTTATCTGTTAAATTCAAACTCTACCTGTTTCCATTTTGAATAGATTTTAGGATCAATCGACAGACCAATGAGCAGGTTTTTAAACAGAAGCATAAATATTAAACCATTATTTATCGCGTCACATTTCATCGTCAAAACTTTTCATCATTATTGAACTAAAATGTTTTTACCGCTCATTATTATTAATTAACAAGTTTTAAAAGATAAAAAATACATGAATAAAAAATAAGAAAAATAAGTTTTTGACCATTTTTCCAACAAAATTAAACAGTTGTAAATTGAATGACAAAGATTTCAATTTGAAATCATTTGACAAAATTTTCACTTATTTTTATTAATTGTTTGATAATTTTGATTAATTTGATTTTGATTAATTGTTTGGTGGACCGGAAGGTCGCGGGTTCGCGTCCCACGGAGAGCACGTCTAGGGTCCTTGGAGAAGACACCTAACCCCCACTTCTCCCACCATTGGCGCCGTTGAAGGGCAGCCTGCTGCGGTGTAAGGAGTGCAGCAAACAAATTTCCCCGGTGAGGGATGAATAGAGTAATTCAAAATAAATAAATAAAAAAATAATAATAAACTTCTAACTTTTCAAAGCATTTCAATAAAGTTTAATCCATGAAAAGTCCGTGTAGTCCCTCATTCATCCAGGAGTGATCCATAGTAGAAAACGTTTCAAAAAAGTCTTCTGGACAGTTTAATTCTTGATTGAGACGTTTCGACTTCCATCCGGAAATCATTTTCAATCTTAATGAAATGAACTGAAACCTGGATCTATTTTTACTTACCCGAGTAAAAGATAAAAAAAATAGTTAGAAGGGCTCGACCAATGAGCCTGTGTTACCTATGATGGCCGTGAATGGCTCCTATTGTAGCCACAGACCAGTAATACATTCTGCCCGGTATTGACAGCAGCCTTTTGAAGCCATGGACTAAAGATGACACCTCGTGACTCAGATTCACGCCTCTTGTTAGCGGGAATTTCTATTCACTAGGCTTTTAGCATTTTTATCATAAGGTTCGTTTACTGGTCTGTGGCTACAATAGGAGCCATTCACGGCCATCATAGGTAACACAGGCTCATTGGTCGAGCCCTTCTCACTATTTTTTTACCTTTTACTCAGGTTAGTATAAATAGATCCAGGTTTCAGTCCATTTCATTCAGATTGAAAATGATTTCCGGATGGAAGTCGAAACGTCTCGATTAGGAATTAAACTGTCCAGAAGACTTTTGAAACTTTTTCTACTATAATCCATGAAAAACAAACTGACATAAAGAGGCATGGCTACACCAAATGTTAGGTGTGTTCGAGATGAACTGCGCCTTGCCTGGATTTCAGACAAGACCAGGCGACTGCTGCGGCGGGGCGGGGAAAGGCGCCTTGGAATAAAATCGGACAGTTTAGAGTCTTGAGTCTAGCTAAAGAATGATGCTTTTTGTATTGCAGAAAACATTTCACACATGCAGCCCTTTACCGTTACTCCTCCTGCTCCCCCGTGTCACACCTCACCTCTTTGCCGCACCCATCCCTACGTCTTCGGGTTGGGTGAGGATTGGGCTGTCCACTCACAGCCCAGGTCACATTTTTTAGGCCTCTTACACATCCTGGTCTGCGTAAAGCAGGGATGTCCAAAGCCGGTCCTCGAGGGCCGATGTCCTGATGGTTTTCCACCCGTTTCCGGTTCAATACAGCTGATGTACAGAAAGTTAAATCAACAGCCAATAGAAATTGGCACAATGACTCAATTAACTGGATCAGGTGTGTAGATGCAAGAACATATGGAAAACCTTCAGGACACCGGCCCTCAAGGACCGGATTTGGACACCCCTCGTGTAAAGGCTCTTGGAATTGGTAGGATTTTAAAACAATTGTTGAACAGATCTTCCACAACCTAAATTTTGGTTGTTTATGTGCATCATATTCAATGAGAAAGTATTTATTTTTGCATGAGATGGCACCCTGAGATGGTGCCCAATTTTCTTGCTAAACTACAACTGTACAATTTCTTAAACAATAATGAGTTGTTTTAAATTAATTTTTTCTTGTTTCATGAAAGTAAACTGTATAAACTTTAGAGTTCATAATCTATTTGCATTTTGCTTAGTGGATTGGTTAGACTTAATAAAAGCAACGTTTTTTTTCTACTCAGCATAAATGGGCAGAATTGTATAAGCACCATTCCGAACGAATGGACAGATTCTTTACACGTTCGACGAGTTTCGTAATTCAACTATAAATCTCAACAAATAAAGTTAAATGAACTGCTTTGTCACCCTGCAGAACCAGCACAAAGTAGTCCCTAATTACTGGGGACAATAACCGGTAGGAGAGTGCTGTAAAATACTGAAAATGAGTCATTTAAAGATGCGCATGGGGAGCAGCTCCTTCACCACGTTCTTTTGCCTCTGCAGCATCTCAGTTTATTTTCTCCGAACTCTGCCCGGAAAGTGTAAGTAATAAAATAAATTGAAATGGAATTCATGGGCTTTGATGATAAGGTTCTCGAGTTCACGCGTGTGAAAACCCAGAGTTTTTATTTTTCCAACCCACATGTTGAAAACCAGGCTAGGTGCCAGAAAAGCACAACTTCAGCCAATATTACTTAAGATCACCGAGTTAAAAAGTGTATCTCGAGGGCAAAAAAAAAAAGATATTTTCACATCGAAACCTGGCAAAGAAAGATATTGGTTTTCCTGAGTGCGTCAATCCGTTTGGCCTTGTTCATCGGCGTTCTGCTCCATCACACTGATGAGAGCTGACAGGGACATCTGAAACTGCCGAGCCCCGACTCTTCTGAACCGGCAGCTCTCGACTGGCAGGTCATCAAGACACTCTGGCACCTAAATTGATCTTCACGCATAAATGCACAAGCACAAAAGCTGCAAATGTTGCAGTGGAATCCTCATTAAAGCCTGAATCAATATTAAATCCAGTCCTGCATAAGAAATACTATTGTTCCAAGTGTCTGGAAACACCCCAACAAGGAATGTTGATCTTAATTTTTAAGATTTAGCTTTAGCTCTCACCAGCTGGGTTGAAAATGCTGTGTACAACTAATTGCTCAAGTGTATCCTTTTCAAAGCAAAGTCATGATTTTATGATAAACATATACAAAACATTATTGTTCACCAAAACTGGCTCAGTTAAGACTATATGACATTAATTACAGAAGTCGAATAGTACCGTATTTTCACGACCAAAAGGCGCACCGTATTAAAAGGCGCAGTCCAAATTTTGCGTGCTGTGTATTTAACACACACATAAGGCGCATCCAATGATAGGGCGCGGGTTTTATATAGATATCCTCTACTACCTACGTCCGCCTTACAACAACAACACACACACACAAGTGTGCGTATTTAAAAATAGATTGGGAGCAAAACTGAGTTTGGTTGTCTTTATTTAAATATTAGTTACAGTCGTCATAAAGTCATTTTTCAAATCCATCCAAGTCCTCATCCTCTGTTTCAGAATCTAACAACTGCGCTAAATCCAACATGGCAGGTTCACTTTTGCCACTTTCTGTACCGTGCAGCTCCGCAGAAATGATGCCTGCTTTTTCAAAAGCTTGGACAAACAGTGCCAGTCCTGGTCCGGATGGATAAATTGCAGCATTTTATGAAGCGAAAGCACCAAGATGGACCTCCTTGGAAATGCTCGATCTTCATTTCCTCCGCTAGCGTTACCGCCTTTAGCCGAATAGTGGAAACACTCCTTTCAGTTGTTCTTTGGTCGATGATTATTGGATCATCGACCACTGATCATCTTGGAGTCTTTCCTCCAACACTGGCCACCTCGCCTTATTTCCGCGGAAACTCAGCAGCGTCTTCTTTACCTTTCGCAGCTCGTTTTACAGCTTCCTCCACTTACGAAACATTGACTCGTTCATTTGAAATTTTCTCTCTAATATGTCATTTGTGATACGTCAAATCACAAATCACATAGGGCACACCGCTCATTTTGAAGAAAATTGGAGACTTTTATGTGCGCCTTATGGTCATGACAATACGGTAAATCCTTGCAACAATGAATCTCCTGAAGCCAAAAAGATTATTTAAAGCCATTCAAAGATGGTGAAAAACAAGTTTGAGAATTTTTTTTTTCTCTTACATACAATCTTTCATCTAGTAATGGTCAAATACAATAATTTACAAAAATCACATTTTGTTCACCATAAAGAAGACTTCACTGTCTTTCATTGACTTCCACAGTCACTTGATCTCAATCCAAAATGGCAGCTTAGGATTGAGGTAGTAGGGGAGGTTCTCATACCTTCTACCAATAGAGTGTGTCAGCATAAAAAAGTGGAGAAACTTTAGTATAATTTTTGACATCACAAAAATGTGTCGACCGAAGTGTATTGATGAGGTAGGACCGGTAGTGAATATTCTGAACAGTACGTAGTTTTGAGTATGTTTGGTTTACATTAAATTTACTGGACATTTCTTTGCTGTTTTCAAATTGCAAAATTATCTTGGTATTTTTTTTAACTTAACAAACGTCAATATAGATATTTTGTCAGGATTCTGTGGCTGTGGAAGTCTGAGGTGATTCCCCTTAAATAGATGGCAGGGTGCACAAATGAGTGGAATCAGGAATCATCCCCAGGTGACCCTAAACAAGTGGATTAGGAACATCCAGGGCTCCCTCTGGCGGCAGGTGACGGATCCTGACACATTATATAAATAGCAACTTCAAAATGAATCACTGAACACAACAAATGAAATATTTTTTAGAAAAATCCCTCTTAGGATAGACTTGAAATTTCATCTTCTCTTTTTTATATATAAAAGATCCTCAAACAACAAAGAAAAAAGGAGAACACTCTTCTCTTTGGCTGTGTTCAACAAGAGCTTAAACAGCTATTTAACAGGAGCACACACATTTTCTAATTGTCACCAATAAAAAAATAAATCTACTTTTGCATGAAGAGAAATTGTCTCCGAAAGAATAGCCTACGTGACACACCTGGTGTGTTTAGGCTTGGATCTGAATTGCAGCTCTTATCCATCCGTTTTTCCATCTGAATCCCTTTAAGCAGGTGCATCACTGAATAAATGCTGATTTCTTCATTATATAACAAGGGAACTCAAAGGAATTCTTAATGAGGTGTCTTTGTTGTTAGTATTCATTGTCTGGTATAATTTCTGTTCAAATATAAATGTGAAAGCTCTGCTTTCATCTTGATAATATTAGTCATGGACACATTTTCATTGTACAATAGAACCTTAAATTTGTACATGTTCAAACTCCAACAGGAAGGTATTTGCTAAAATACATTATTTATTTAATTTTTTGCTACATACTGTATATGTGATCGCTCAATAGCATTTTCTTGCTGAAATGTTTCAAATTTTTGCTCTGATAAAAAAAAGATGCTGCCCAGATAACAACACATGTCACATAAAATTCTGCCTCAACACAAAAGAACCTTGCTTGCGTTGGAACAGTCGTTATCTGGACAGGATGTACAGTATGTTGCCTGCAAAGAAAAAGATATCCAGATGTTGTATGAATAAAAACAGATGGTGCTTGGACCGAAACAGGTGTTCCCAGGATCAAAACAGATGTTGTATGTATAAAAACAGATGGTGCTTGGACCGAAACAGGTGTTCCCAGGATCAAAACAGATGTTGTATGAATAAAAACAGATGGTGCTTGGACCGAAACAGGTGTTCCCAGGATCAAAACAGATGTTTTACGTATTAAAACAGATGGCCCTTCAAAATAAACAGATGTCGCTAAGATTGAAACAGGTGTTACTTAGATAAGACAGATGTTGCCCATACTGGAACAGGTGTTACTTGAATAGGTACAGAGGTTGATTGGAAGGGAAAATGTTGCACAGATGAGAACAGATGCTGCTCAGAAAAGAACGGATGTTGGTTCAAAACTTCGTATGGCACTTTCACATGTGTGGAAATTTTCTATTTAAGAAATTTGGTTAAAATTTGGTTCAAGAGGTCTCGGAGCCCTTGGTACGGGCTGTCCGGTCTCTGTACGACTGGAGCCAGAGCTTGGTCCGTATGGCCGGCAGTATGTCGTTTCCAGTGAGAGTTGGACTCTGCCAAGGCTGCCCTTTATCACAGATTCTGTTCATCACCTTTATGGACAGAATTTCTAGGCGCAGCCGAGGCGTTGGAGGGATCCGGTTTGGTGACCTCAGGATCGGATCTCTGCTTTTTGCGGATGATGTGGTTCTATTGGCTTCATCGGGCCATGATCTCCAGCCCTCACTGGATCGATTTGCTGCCGAGTATGAAGCGGCCGGAATGGGAATTAGCGCCTCCAAATCCGAGACCATGGTCCTCGCTCGGAAAAGGGTGTAAAGCCCCCTGCGGGTCAGGGACAGGGTCCTGCCCCAAGTGGAGGAGTTTAAGTATCTCGGGCTCTTGTTCACGAGTGGGGGAAGGATGGAGCGGCAGATCGACAGGCGGATCGGTGCGGCGTCAGCAATAACTAGGACGCTGCATCGGTCCGTCGTGGTAAAGAGAGAGCTGAGCCGAAAAGCAAAGCTCTCGATTTACAAGTCGATCTACGTTCCAACCCTCACCTATGGTCACCAGCTGTGGGTGGTGACCGAAAGAATGAGATCGCGGGTACAAGCGGCCAAAATGAGCTTCCTCCGCAGGGTGGCTGGGCCCTCACTCAGAGATCGGGTGAGGAACTCTGCCATCCGGGAGGAGCTCGGTGTCGAGCCGCTCCTCCTCCAGGTCGAGAGGAGCCAGATGGGTTGGTTCGGGCATCTGGTCAAAATGCCCCCTGAGCGCCTCGCGGGCGAGGTGTTTGGGGCACGTCCCACCGGGAGGAGACCAAGGTGCAGACCCCGGACCCGCTGGAGAGACTATGTCTCTCCAGCTGGCGGGGAACGACTTGGGATCCTTCCGGGTGAGCTGGAGGATGCAGCCGGGGTGAGAGAGGCCTGGGCTGCCCGTTTGAGGCTGTTGCCCCCGCGACCCGACCCCGGAAAAAGCGGAAGATGACGGAACGGAAAGGTTCAAGACGGGATGGATTTGTGACACCTAACAGTAGCTTGCAAAGGGTTAATATTGCATCCTGTTTCTTTGTCGAACACGTTACGGTTTGTAAAGCTTTGTAAAGCAAATCTGAATTACAAAAAAAATAAAAAAATCTGACCTAAATAGTTGCCTTTGAGGTCACTCGAGCACTATCATTTAAAAAACAAAAGGTGAGGTGATCACCTTTACCAGGAATGGGGGACGATCAGAGAAACTGAAAAAGATGGGACTTCTAGTGTTAACCATTTAGTATGCTAACTGTCTTCTATGTTACTTTTCCTCCTGCCACCTACTTGTTTCAACATTTGCTCCTCTTTTTGAACCCCCTTTGGAGCTTTGATGTCCTTTTGATCCTAAGAAAATATTTTTTGTTCCATTCTGTTGTTATATTTATTTTTGAATCAACTCAAAGAAAAGCACATCACATTAAATTTCTCTCACACTCTTCTTTGACGGAATCAAGACTGTTTCCTTTTCCTTTCTGTACTGTGTCATGTTTAAACCACTGTAGTCAAGTGATAACAATTTTTTAATAGTCGTTAATCACATTGATAGAGTCGTCATTAACAGCAAATTAATTACAGGTTTGTGTTGTTTTAACTTGATGAAGCAGTCATGGAGTAATTGTGAAAAGAAGCGAGGGAGTAATTAGAAGCGGGGATACGACAAATGCATGCGGAGGGTACTGATTAGTTTACTCATGATTAGTCATTATGGTTTTGCTTTTTAGGAGTTCAGGTCCCAAAGTATCTATTACCTAAATGTTGTTCACTGATTAACATCACAGCAGTAAAATTAAAGATCAAGCTGATCTGGATTTAATTGTCGTAAGTGGCCCTGTTTCTCGTCACAGATGGTGGCTTCAGCCAAAAAAGAACTAGGCTACAATACTAAACTACAGTTTGCAGGACCATAAAACTAAACACCGTTGTTAGGTGCCAGGATCAGAATTGATGACTTGTGCAAGCTTTTACTTATGGGTAGATAAAGATATTGTTTGCTTAATGATGATTGTTGTGGAATTTTCTTTAAAAAGATGTCACACAAATGAGAAGTAAAAAAATAGAATTTAAAGAAGTAAAAAAAGATTAGCAGCACGGCGGCGCAGTGGGTAGCACAGTGGCCTAACAGCAAGAAGGTCGTGGGTTCAAGTGTCGGGTGGGGACGTGGCTTGGAACACTGTCCTTTCTGTGTGGAGTTTGCATGTTCTTCCCGTGTTTGTGTGGGTTTCCTCCGGGTACTCCAGTTTCCTCCCACCCTCCAAAGACATGCATGCTAAGTTGATTGGCCGGTGCCAAATTGCCCCTGGGAATGAGTGTGTGTGTGTGGATTGTTGTATGTGTGTGGCCCCGCGACAGACTGGCGAACTGTTCGGGGTGTACCCTGCCCTTCACCTTAAATCAGCCGGGATGGGCTCCGGCACCCCCGATAAGGATAGACGAATAAGAAAATGACTGATTGACTGAAAAAAAGATTAAATGCTGCAGCTTTGGAAGTTCATGCTTTTGTCTTATGTTGTTCACTTTTGGCTCATGTCTGTGAACTGTGTTGTCTTGTGGTGCGCTTCCTGTTTTATTTTGGAACACCAACTATCCTCTTGTTTCGGGCATGTTCCTTCTTACCCTTGTGTTACCCACAGCTGTGATTATTCAATTCTCCCTGATTGTTTTCACCTGAGATCCCCTCGTTTATGTGTTAAATAGTCTGGGTCTTCCTTTGTTCCTTCGCCAATGTGTATTTTGTAATCACCAGTTGCTCCTTGTCAAAGCCATAAACTGTGTATCAGAGTAAACTATTCTTAAATGTCTGCAAACTGACCTGAGTTCATCTTGACATATTTCTCTTTTCTGAGTGCCTTATAGTTGTTAAATCTGAGTTCTGTTTTATTCAGTTTTTAAATTTTCTCTTTCCGTCATCTGCAGTTTATTTTCATGACTGCTAGTGAGAAATGCAGCGGTGAGACATTGTTCCATAAAACAATAACCAGTGGTGGATGAAGTACTCACTTTTTGTACTTAAGTAAAAGTACAGATAATTAGGCCAAGAAAATACTTAAGTATAAGTAAAAGTACTAATTTAAAAAAATCTACCTAAGTAAAAGTACAAAAGTAGTTGGTGTAAATTGTACTTTTTAAGTAAAAAGTAAAAGTATTCGATCATAATTCAAATGTTATTTTCTTGTGCAGTATGGTGTCGCCATGGTAACCAGGATAAATACTCTGCAGGGGTGTGACCGCCTCTCCCGCCTCTTTTGGTCCACAAAAAAAAAAAAAAAAAAAGGGGACAAGTCAAGCTATCCCTTTGAAGGGCCAGCAAATGGGCACCAAAATGCAGGAAAATGACACTTAATTTTTAAAAAGTTTTTGGGGTGGAGGCCCCCAGTCACCCTATATTGGCTTTGTCAAGTACCTCACGACCCCCCCCTTTTAGAAAATTCTAGATCCGCCCCTGCTCTGTGTAACGATGGCTCAACTTTTTATTTAGAAGTAAACATAACGAACAACGATCTTCTGACTCTTTAATTTGTGCTATATTTGATGTTAGGTTTTTGGCGGTGAATGAATGCGGAAAATGTTTACTCTCCATTCTGATTGGTTCTTTATTCATTACTTCTACTCCCGAGCAACTGTTCCTTTTGATTTTGGCGATGTGACTTCAAGAAAACTTGTGTATTTTTCAAATTCCTGAACGAAAATGTAACGAAAAATGTAAAACACATTTTTGAAAAGTAGCGAAGTAAAAGTACAGATATTTGCTAAAAAATGTAGTGAAGTAAAAGTAAAAGTACCGGTCTTAAATTTTACTTAAGTAAAGTACAGATACACATTTTTTTTTAACTTAAGTACAGTAACGAAGTACATTTACTTCGTTACGTTCCACCACTGATAATAACCCATGATACCTGAGGTTGGAGAATGAGGAACAGTAGGGACCTTTGGTCATCCAAAAGATTGGGAGGACCGAAGGTGAATTGTTGGACAATTATGCTGCCTTCCCGAAAACACCTAGCCTCGAACAACACTCTTTCGTTCACTCTGTGAAAACATTATGACCTTACAGCATTGGTTTCTCTCATTCCATAGAATGTGGTTATTATTCTGCTTTAACCAATCACTGCTTTCTGGTGTCCACCAGATGTTACATATTCAATGTGCCTGAACAATTTGTAGAGTGTAAAAAAAGACTTCAGTTCTTCTTTTATACAACCTTCTTGTTTCTAAAGTACAATTATAAGTTTTAGAATTAGGTCAATTCAAAGTTCCGTTCCGTCATCTTCCGCTTGTTCCGGGGTCGGGTCGCGGGGGCAACAGCCTCAAGCGGGCAGCCCAGGCCTCTCTCTCCCCGGCTGCATCCTTTAGCTCACCTGGAAGGATCCCAAGTTGTTCCCCGGCCAGCTGTGAGACATAGTCTCTCCAGCGGGTCCGGGGTCTGCCCCTTGGTCTCCTCCCGGTGAGACGTGCCCGAAACACCCCGCCCGCGAGGCGCTCGGGGGCCATCCTGACCAGATGCCCGAACCACCCCATCTGGCTCCTCTCGACCTGGAGGAGGAGCGGCTCGACACCGACAGCTGGTAAACCATAGGTGAGGGTGGGAACGTAGATCGACTTGTAAATCGAGAGCTTTGCTTTTCGGCTCAGCTCTCTCTTTACCATGACGGACCGATGCAGTGTCCTAGTTATTGCTGATGCCGCACCGATCCATTTGATCCACACGATCGATTCAAAGTTATGGACCAAATTCAGGCCAAACCAAACTACACATTTGGGTTGTTTAAAAGACTGATGTTTTTGCAATCTGGGCATTGAGTAGGTCTTTTTTTTTTTTTTTTTTTGCTGTACCACACCATCCAGAGGGATTGTGTAAAAAGCTAACCAGAAAAAAAAAGGAAGAAGGTGTGACTTTTCACACCATTCACTGCCGAATTGGAATCCCTAGACTCTACTCGTGTGAATGTACTCTTAAGATCATTACAAAGTACCTTTAAGGTGTCGCATTAACACACATCTGAATGCTCCATAGAAGCAAAGTCAGTGCAGTTTGTCTCTTGAAGAGCCACTCACGATTGAGAGTTAACTACAATGAGTGGATGGTATAATCGACATCATGGTGGGATGTGTTGTTTCAATCTGTGGATAAGGGAAAACCTTTTTCTTGGTGTGAGCCCTAAAATTGTCAGTGGTGGATGAAGTACTCACTTTTTGTACTTAAGTAAAAGTATGGATAATTTGGCAAAAAATTTACTTAAGTAAAAGTACCAATCAAAAAAAATCTACCTAAGTAAAAGTACAAAAGTATTTGGTGTAAATTGTACTTTTTAAGTAAAAAGTAAAAGTATTCGACCATAATTCAAATGTTAGTTTTTGTGCTATAGGGTGTCACCATGGTAACCAGGATAAATACTCTGCAGGGATGTGACCCCGCCACCCCCTCACCCGCCTATTTTGGTCCACAAAACAATAAATAAAATAAAAGGAAAGGGGACAAGTCAAGCTATCCCCTAGAAGGGCCAATAAATGGGCCGCCAAAATGGAGGAAAATGACACTTATTTTTTAAAATGTTTTGAGGGGGGGCCCCCAGTCACTATATATTGTCTTTGTAAAAGCCCCACCCCCCTTTGGAAAATTCTAGATCCGCCCCTGCTCTGTGTAATGATGGCTTAACTTTTTATTTAGAAGTAAACACAACAAACAACGATCTTCTGACTCTTTTTAATTTGTACTATATTTGATGTTAGGTTTTTGAATGAATGCAGAAAATGTTTCTCGATTCATTACTTCTTCTCCCGATCAACTGCTTCTTTTGATTTTGGCGATGCGGTTTCAAAATGCACTAAAAAACTTGTGTATTTTTCAAATTCCTGAACGAAAATGTAACAAAAAATGTAAAACACACTTTTACAAAGTAGCGAAGTAAAAGTACAGATATTTGTTCTAAAAATGTAGTGAAGTAAAAGTAAAAGTACCGGTCTCAAATTTTACTTAAGTAAAGTACAGATACACCATTTTTTTTACTTAAGTACAGTAACGAAGTACATTTACTTTGTTATGTTCCACCACTGAAAATTGTTACAGCTCTTAAAGACTAAACTCCTATTTCTGGAGGTTAATATCTTGAGATTCCAGAATATTTGAGAAATGACAGTGCTCTTGGAAGCATGGGGTTGCTTTCGAGCACTCTGCCTTTCTTCCATCTCATTCATATACCTGCTCTATGTAAGCCTACAATAAACCAGATATGAGAGCTGAACGTTCGGATAGCAATATATGCCATAAATCAGCATAATCCAAAGCCTGCGGGTGGATCACTGCGCTCCTCTGAGCCCAATTATACAGTGCATGTTGTTTGAGGAGACAGACTAAGGTGCAGATTGAGCACCAGATCGAGCCAGCACCACCTACCTCCACCCATCCTTTTCTGACGCCCACACATATTCATAAATAGCCGGCAATAGAAACACAAACCACAATGAAAATAAATTGTTATCATTTAACAAGTTTTTTCTGCATAATTTTTACATAACTGAATATATAATTTATTTCCATTTTTTCAATGATATGAATAAGAAAAATAGTATTACATACACACGTGTGTATCTATGTATCTATCTACGTATGTACCTTCGTAGCCTTTATCCATTTATTGCATACTTATTTATAATGACGGTAGTTAGAAATCCCCAGTGGTGGAACGTAACGAAGTAAATGTACTTCGTTACTGTACTTAAGTAAAAAAAATGTGCATCTGTACTTTACTTAAGTAAAATTTAAGACCTGTACTTTTACTTTTACTTCACTACATTTTTAGAGCAAATATCTGTACTTTTACTCCACTACTTTTTAAAAGTGTGTTTTACATTTTTCGTTACATTTTCGTTCAGGAATTTAAAAAATATGAAGTTTTTTTAGCGCATCTTGAAGGTGCATCGCCAAAATCAAAAGGAGCAGTTGATCGGGAGAAGAAGTCATGAATCGAGGCTCAATCAGAGTCGAGAGTAAACATTTTCCGCATTCATTCAGCACCAAAAGCAGGGGCGGTTGTAGGATTTTCTGAAGATGGGGTGGGGACGTGAGGTCATTGAAAAAAGCCCCCCCTCCCAGAACATTTTAAAAAATAAGTGTCATTTTCCTGCATTTTGGTGGGCCATTTGCTGGTTTGACTTGTCCTCTTGTCCTCTTTTTTGCGGACCAAAACAGGCGGGAGAGGGGGGAGGGATAACGCCCCTGCAGAGTATTTATTTGTGACCCTACAGCACAAAAAATAACATTTGAATTATGGTCGAATACTTTTACTTTTTACTTAAAGGTGGAGACGGTGGCCGCGTGGTTAGCGCGTTCGCCCGCGGGTTCGCGTCCCACGGAGAGCACGTCTAGGGTCCTTGGAGAAGACACCTAACCCCCACTTCTCCCACCATTGGCGCCGTTGAAGGGCAGCCTGCTGCGGTGTAAGGAGTGCAGCAAACAAATTTCCCCGGTGAGGGATGAATAGAGTAATACAAAATAAACAAAATAAACAAATAAAAATTAAAAAGTAAAATTTACACCAATTACTTTTGTACTTTTACTTAAGTAGATTTTTTTATTGGTACTTTTACTTTTACTTAAGTACAAAAAGTGAGTACTTCATCCACCACTGGAAATCCCTAAATAATAATTTACATTATATTTTTTATGACAACATGACATGAAAATGTAATTTTTACTTAAAAAAAAAAACACATTTAAAACTGTCCTAATTTTCAGAAGTTCATCAAACGCATTTAACAAAAACAAACCCCATCTTTTGTCTACAATTCGTCATTGCATTTGGCAATGTGTAGATGCAGACATCGCTCCACTCGCGAACAAATTTTTGGCAAAAACAAATTGCCTTCCAAGATGGAGGTTTTTAGATAATCTGTTTGTTCTGTTTATGTGTGGATGGCGTGAGCATTGTTTTCTGCCAGCAGCTTCTTATTCATGCATCACTATCTGTGTCACTTTTCTCTAAATATGTGCTGTTAAGTTCTTTGCTCTTCTAGAAACAGCCAAGGGAGTTAAATTGTGGGGGTTTTTTTCCCCTGAAAATCAAACCGAGCGGATTATTTGACACGGGTATGTGACAAAAAATGGATGACAAGCACCTTGTGTTCGTCGGAACATGCAGATTAGGAACATGTTGTGTTGCTCCATGATCACTGGTGTCCAAGAGTTTTGGAATTTGTTGTTTCTAAAAATAAATGTGTAGTATTTGTAGTGTTATAACATAATTTGTCTTACTTTGGAGCATTTTGTGTATTTGGAGATGATAAATACAAATAGTTTTATTGCCCAGAAAATCATGATTTTATATGAACTAATTGTTGCATTTTTTCTACTTGAATTAATTCTTCTTCATTTTTCGGCATTTCCCTTTAGGGGTCGCCACAGCTGGTCTTTTTCTTCCATCTAACCCTATCTGCTGTATCCTCTTTGGTCACGCCAACTATCTTCATGTCTTCTTTCACTGTATCCATGAACCTCCTCTTTGGTCTTCCTCTAGTCCTCTTTCCTGGTGGTTCCAAACCCAGAATCCTTCTGCCGATGTACTCGATCTTTCTTCTCTGCACATGTCCACACCATCTCTGTCTGGCCTCTCTGACTTTATCTCCAAAACCTCTAACATGTGCTGTTCATCTGATCCTGTCCATCCTGGTCACTCCCAGAAAGATCCTCAGCATCTTCATCTCTGCTACCTCCATCTCTGTTGCCTATCTTTTCCTCAGTGCCACTGTCTCTAGACCAAACAGCATGGCCGCTCTCACCACGGTTTTGTACACTTTCCCTTTCATTTTAGCTGAAACTCTTCTATCACACATCACACCTGATACTTTTCTCCACCCGTTCCAGCCTGCCTGCACACGCTTCTTCCCCTCTTTTCCACACTCTTCATAGCTCTGGACTGTACAGGGTCTCTACAGGGATGCCCAGACTTCCCTCACCCTGGTCACATTGTCCTGCTCAGCTTACTCTATCTTCTCAATGACAAACCAATGTTGTGTTCTGATTATTGTGGAAGCTGCACTAATCCATCTGTCGATAAATGGTAAATGTGAAGAACATTGAATAGAGTTTCTTTAAATTGTAGCTCACATTCATATCTGATGGTGGAAGCTACCATGCAAGGTGCAAACCACCATCCGAAGAAATTGGGAGTTCGGTGTCTTGCTCAAGGACACCTCGGCATGAACTAGGGAAAAAGAGTGGATCCTGCAATCCTCCGGTCACAGGACTCTCACTTAGCCATCCTTCCTACGTAAATCTTCCACTCTGTCCATCCCTCAATTGTAAATATGATGCCGAGCTACTTCAATGCTCACAATTGAGGTTGAATCTTGTTCCCAATCTATGGAGAGTACCCCACCCTTTTCTGGTTTTAGACAATGGTCTCAAGACTCCTATTGAAGCTACTTCACATTAGGCAGCACATCGGTCCAATCAGAGTTTGAAATCTTGACCCAATGAAGCCAACAGGACAAAATTATTGGAAAATTAGAAACCCAGTCTCGAGGTCACCAAACCAGTTCCTTCTCTCTTGTTTTTTCTGTCTTTTTTAAAAGTGAAGATCAAAGGATAAAAATGTATATTTTACCTTAATGAGGGAGAAAAGTCCAGTTGATTTTCTTTGAAGTTTGGCACATCATGCTCTCATTAAAGACCCACAGACAAACGATCAACATGATGAAGGTCGGAGGTCTAGAAGTACTCGGAAAAAAATGTCTCACACACTCACACACACACACCTGTGTCTTCACACAGTAATTGTGGCAAAACCTAATAACCTGTGGCTCTGTAGAGTCTTTAAAGCCTTTGATCAGAGACTTAGTGCTGTAATGACGTCCAATAGAGGGGGGGATAATTGTTACACAATCCACACGGACTGTATATCTTTAGGTTCTGACAAGTTGTAAAAAAAGAAATCGAAATGGAAAACAGCATTTTTAGGAGGTATGAAAGTGTATTTCCACATATTGCATCATTCTTGACAAAAAGCTAGTTTCTCAAACAACCGTTTAGCATATTTAATACTTTCTGGAAAATGTTAAAAATAGCAGCTAACGATTGGCTTTGAAACCGAAGCAAAAAAATTTCACAAAAACCAGAAATTTTGAACGTAATGCAAAAAGTTGTTATATTTTCCGTTCCATCATCTTCTGCTTGTTCCGGGGTCAGGTCGCAGGGGCAACAGCCTCAAACGGGCAGCCCAGGCCTCTCTCACCCCGGCTGCATCCTCTAGCTCACCTGGAAGGATCCCAAGTCGTTCCCCGGCCAGCTGTGAGACATAGTCTCTCCAGTGGGTCCAGGGTCTGCCCCTTGGTCTCCTCCCGGTGGGACGTGCCCAAAACACCTCGCCTGCGAGGCGCTCGGGGGGCATCCTGACCAGATGCCCGAACCACGCAATCTGGCTCTTCTCGACCTGGAGGAGGAGCGGCTCGACACCGAGCTCCTCCCGGATGGCAGAGCTCCTCACCCAATCTCTGAGTGAGAGCCAAGCCACCCTGCGGAGGAAGCTCATTTCGGCCGCTTGTACCCGCGATCTCATTCTTTCGGTCTTCTTCTTCTTCTTCAAATCGTTTCCGGCAGGCTATACGCTCGAGTGCGCAATGCTGCCCTCCACAGGTAGACCAATCTACAGTTAGATTTTAGAAAATCCACAGTTAGATTTTCAAGAATCTAACTGTATTAGATTCTTGAAAAAAGGCCAGTGCGGCGCAGATAAAAAAGCACAGCTTCTCCAACTTGCCCTTCCACCGAAAACAACATCGACTTGAGCGAAAAAACGGCTAACCCTGTGTCTGCCAACTGAACAAAAAGATGTCTTCTTTCTCGATTGTATTTGCTGCATGTCAACATTACATGAGCAACCGATTCAGCGTTTCCACACTCACACAGCCCACTAGGATGTTTGCCGACTAATTTCAAACCCTCCGCCAGGGCGCAGTGCCCAAGTCTAAGTCTAGTTAGAACAACTTCAGCTCTACGACAATAGGTTTCAGGGCACCTAGTGCCAGTAACTGAAGGCTGACTTGCAAAATAGTGTCTGCCCCGCCGCTCATTCTCCCATTCTGTTTGCTCCTTACAGATGCTAAAACATTCCTGCATCTCCAACGCCAAGAACACGTCTATTGTGTCTCTACCAAGGGATGCCTTGGCTAGAGCGTCGGCCATTTCATTTCCCACAACTCCAGCATGCCCAGGGACCCAGACAAACAGAACTTCTGAACCTATATCTTCCAGTCGTTTAAGGCAGCACAGAATATCAAAAACTAAATCTGGCCGAGCTCCAGATTCTTTCGGTCACCACCTAATTAATTAATTATATTTTCCTTTGTTTATCCTCCCCCGTCCACCAACCGTTCCCTTACATCAAATCAACGTTTTCCTCAGTATGTTTATGTCTGGATATGTTGTTACTACTAAGTAACTTGAGCTGTTTTTTTTTTAACTTGCCCTGCTTCACTGACCTTGTTGGTGAGGCCGGGTGACTTATTTTTTTTAAACACCAAATCTACCCTCTTCCCTCCCTTCCTTTTGTATCTCTATCTTTTCAACAAAGGTAGCACTGTTATGTATGGCTGCAGGCCTTAGTTCGTACAATTTTGGGACTAATCGAGGTATTCTTGATTCTTGAAAAGTGATGCAATTCTCATCTTAGAATTTTTAAAAAAGTAAGTGTCTGTGTACTGCAACAAGTCCGTGCAGTCCCTCATTCATCCAGGAGTAATCCATAGTAGAAAAAGTTTCAAAAAAGTCTTCTGGACAGTTTAATTCTTGATCTAGACGTATCGACTTCCATCCGGAAATCATTTTCAATCTGAATGAAATGGACTGAAAAATGGATCTATTTATACTAACCTGAGTAAAAGGTTAAAAAAAAAAAAAAAATAGTAAGGAGGGGCTCGACCAATGAGCCTGTGTTACCTATGTTGGCCGTGAATGGCTCCAGTAAACGAACCCTATTATAAAAATGCTAAAAGCCTAGTGAATAGAAATTCCTGCTAACGAGAGGCGTGAATCTTGGTCACGAGGTGTCATCTTTAGTCCAAGGCTTCAAATGACTGCTGTAAATCCCGGGCAGAATGTATCTAACGCCTCCACTCCGATTCAGTGAGGGACTCTTTTTCATCACAAAGATGGTTTCCTTCACACCTTTTTCAAACCATCCTTTCTCTCTACTTAGAATCCTCACCTCACTGTCCTCAAAAGTGTGTTTGGTGATTGTAATTAGATCATTAAAGATCATAGAGTGATCAATTAAACGCTGTTGGAAACATAAAATATCTTCTTCTGGTTGTAATTAGATCATGGAAAGTGAATAAACTTTTGCTTCATAAGCCAAACAATTAAAATTAAAATTGATTTCAATCTATTTTGCAAAGTTGATCAATGCACATTATTATTCTGCTGTGATCATAAAATTTTTTACCTTTTCAGAACGACAATATGTCAGTAAAATTTTATGGTGTCCAGATGCCGTCCTTGGCAGAGTAAATCTGTCCAGCAAAACTTGGCACACAAACCACCTTTCTGCATGTCGTGATGGCAATGTCGGATGAGGTTGTAAAGAAATATTGTGGCGTCGTTGAGGGTCAAAAATCCACACAAACTTGATGTTTTTTCATTATTTTCTACTTCAACACACTTTTACAAACAAATTTATTTTGAGAAAAATGTACTCAGGTTATGGAATCTAATTTGAGTTAGATGAGTTGGAGAATGAATGGAATGAAATAGGGAATGAAATGTTGATTAAATAGATAATAATTACACACAGTGTATGTGAGTGTTGCTTTTAACACTCAACATATGGCTGAATGAACTTTCAATGCAGCTGTACTGTTTGAACCAGAGCTGGTGTTAAATAAAACACACACTACAGGAGAGTTTTGTGCACATGGATTTTTCTCTTTTGTCCATATGTGAAAGGGATCCAAATGTGGTTATAGGAAGAAGAGATAAAGAAGGTGAAAGATTTTAAGTACTTAGGATCAACAGTCCAGAGCAATGGAGAGTGTGAAAAAGAGGTGAAGAAGCATGCGCAGGCAGGCAGGAACGGGTGGAGGAAAGTATCAGGTGTGATATGTGATAGAAGAGTTTTAGCTAAAATGAGAAGACACCAAAAATTATTGTCATTGAGAAGATAGAGGTAAGCTGAGCAGGACAATGTGACTAGGGTGAGGGAAGTCTGGGCATCCCTGTTGAGTCTTTTGTATCTTCAGACCCGATCCTTGAAGAAGTGGTAAGAAGACGAGACGTGAAAAACGTTAATGGTGGAAGTTGGTGGAAATGGTGATAATGTTCAGTCAGAAGGATAAGATAAAGAGGGTAGAAGATTTTATCTGGGATCAACATTCCAGAGCAATGGAGAGTGTGGAAAAGAGGGGAAGTAGCGTGTGCAAGCGGGTTGGAATGGGTGGCGAAAAGTATCAGGTGTGATGTGTGACAAAAGAGTTTCAGATAAAATGAAAGGGAAAGTGTACAAAACCGTGGTGAGACCGGCCATGCTGTTTGGTCTAGATACAGTGGCACTGAAGAAAAGACAGGAAACAGAGATGAAGATGCTGAGGATCTCTCTGGGAGTAACCAGGATGGACAGGATTAGAGGAACAGCACAGATTAGAGGTTTTGGAGATAAAGTCAGAGAGGCCACACTGAGATGGTTTGGACATGTGCAGAGGAGAGAGAGAGAGTACATCGGAAGAAGGATGCTGGATTTGGAACCACCAGGAAAGAGGCCTAGAGGAAGACCAAAGGGGAGGTTCATGGATACAGTGAAGGAAGACATGAAGATAGTTGGTGTGACCGAAGAAGACGCAGGAGATAGGGTTAGATGGAAGAGACTGACTTGCTGTGGCGACCCCTGAAGGGAAATGCCGAAAGAAGAAGTCCGTATGGAAAAATGGGAAAATAAAAAAGCTTATTTTTCATACATGATCTTTTACTTTCGTCTTAACCCTGTTACGTAAATTTTCTAAGCCTGTATCTAACATGTTTAGAAAAAAAAAATTTAGACACATGTTCTTCTCTAAAATTTAACAAAAGAACAACATACAAAGAACTTAGACCACATCCATGTAGTTAAAATCTCATCTTAATATGTTCATATCCTAGATTCTTTTTCAAATCTCAGTCTCACACCACAGTGCAGCTGTCCTCCTTTTCAGTTTATTAGAACAGAATTTCCTCTTCAACCTTTGCTTCTGTTCCCATGTGAAAAAATCCCATTCACACCCCAGAACACAGAAACATTTCAAGGAAGAGGGTGTGTGTTTGTGTGTGAGGGTGAGATGGAGAGGTAAAGCAGAATGAAGAAAAACAAGATGTCCAAAAAAAAAGATGCGAATAACAGAAATTAGGAAAATTAAAAGCTCTCTGAATTGAAGTCGGACGTTTTCTAAAATGTATTTTAGGGGAAAAAAAATCTTTCATTTTAATTATCAAGATAAAATTTAAAAACGAGAAACATTATTTATTAATAAATTGAGGGTATCTGGTCTCTATATCGTCAGAAATGTGATCAATATCGTTTTGTCTTCTGAAGGATAGCGGTTTGTTTTCTGAACTGCTTTTCCGCAAAGAGATGAAAGGGGGCGCCAGAACCTGTCCTGGCTGATTGAAAGTGAGAGGAAGGATACACCCGAACAGGTCACTAGTCTGTTGTGGGGCCAGACACACACATTCCTTGGGGCATTTTTATAGCGGCCAGTCATCCTAACATGCATGTTTTTGGGGGGGTGGGAGGAAACCGGAGTACCTTTAGAAAAGCCATGCATACGCAGAGAGAACATGCAAACTCCACACAGAAAAACTAGTGTTTCAAGCCTTGTACCATAATAAATATCTTGTTTTGTAATTTTTTAAAATATATTTTCTTGTTATATCTAATAATTTTCTCATAAATCATCTTATTTTAAAAGAAAATGTGTGAAAGTACTTTCTAAATTACTGTAAGTTGTGTTTGAAACAAGGCGCTTTAAGCTTCACTGCAGATAGAAATGAACAACAAAGCGTTGCTAACCTGGGTTATCTGCCAGTTCCTCCCACACATATATGTAGGCCCGTTTTCATCCTTCGAGTCTCCTCTCACCCAGAACTTCATTACTGACCTGATGTGCAGCAGGTCAGTGAAAGCTTGGACCCAAAGAGTTTCTTCTCTGATTCAGAATCCCTTTTTCTCTGATTAAATTCTGATACATGCTCTTGTGTGTTCATCAAAATCCCACAATTTTAAAGCTCTAAAGATAAAAGAGCTGAAATCTTGAGTAACTGAACTCTCGATGTTTCTTAACAAAATCTAAAAACATGTATTAGATGATTAGTGAGGAGCTCAGAAGACTTGTCATTATACGTACACTCAGTGTTCAGGATTTATGGACGTGACATCAAATCTACATCTAAACCCCTCCTTATATAATACTAGAAATTAAAAAAATGTGATTTGGTATCTCAGGGGAAGAGTAGAGGCACAATTTTAAAATAATAACGGGTATAGTGCAATAAGACAACGCTGGGATTGAAGTCCCAGATGCTCTCAGATCTCGTCTCTGACAGTCTTTCTCAGAAGCTGGAGGTTCTGTTCTCTTCAAAGCTATCAGACTCCATCCACAGAAATAAGAATTCTGTCTCACCACACCCAAAATATGATGATCTAACTTGGTCTACTCTCCTGATTTTTAAAGCTGGATAAGAAAGCGGGTGTCAGCGCGAATGTCGATCCACTTAACCCGATTGGTGTTTTGTGTTTTGCTACTGTTTGGGACACAATATCAAGTAACTGTTAGATAAGCTTATGATTTTATAAATTTATTATGTGTTTTTCACATCTTGCAAAAGAAACATGGGCGTCAGCCATCTTACGTATGTCAGCTATTTTAGAAACATATTGCTCTCCCATCCCTGAAGGGTTACTCAGCACATACAGTGACCAACTGGTTACCAGAAACATTACTGCCTTGTCAGCTAATCACAGATAGTCGCAGGACATGGAACTCCCTGTTTTGTTGAAACTATTTTGCACACGAACAATGTTGGGTGGACTTTCTGCCCTTTTAAATAACACGTTCTTCAGACGCCTTGTGAGTGTCCTTATGAAACCTGTGACCTATTTTCTCTAATAAAAGGATGCAGTCGGGGTGAGATGACGGAGAGAAGCTTGTAGGAGCCAGGCAGAGTACGTCTCTGTTTCTCCTCATCTCTCCCCCACTGCAGTGAGGAAAAAGCGCTTGTTTCCTTGGGTGAGATTAATTGTTGGTAATGATACTGGAGTACTAAACTGAATGAAGCCTTTTTTAAATACTACAGTAACCTGCTCTGTAATTGTCATGATCCCCTCCCTTGCCACCAGAGGGAAACCCTGGACCATCCCTCATCAACCTGATCAGGGACATCTGAGGGCGATTGGTCTGATAACACACACCTGTGGATCTTGCTGCCTATTTAAAGGCAAACCCCCAGAATTTTTTGTCAGGTTGTCATCATCATCATCCCTTCCAGCCAGGGCCCCCTGGTTGTCTGACCATAATTTGAATTTTTGAACTCTGTTATATTATTTGAACTTTTTGATCCTGAGTTGATCCTGTGCCCTTTGCCTTAGAGCTTTACTGGACTTTTGGTTAAACAAATCCTGTTTTTGGGTCCCCCTCCTCCTTCCACATCCCCTCACCCTGACAGCAATGTTCTAAGTACAACGCTATAAAGTGAGATTTGCAGATAACACAAACTATTTTATTGATATTTGAACCAACCAGTCAAATCAAGATGTGACGATGATGTACCAATTCATTAGACGGCCAGTTACCATTACCTTAATAAAATTTTTAAAGTCCTTCAGTGATCTCGTTTCAGATCTGAACAGACAAAAACAAAATGTTTTCAGCTGAGGGATCATCCCAGCTGCTTGAACCGCTCCAGTGACAGCTTCTTATTGCAGCCCAGTTTAATAAAGAGCATAAAAAAGAAAAGAGAATAAATCCAATTATTGGTCCAACAAATCAGATCCGGTCAACTATAACATTCCAAGGAGTGACAGCTCATTTTACAAAGTGTTACAATGATCATTAAAGAAAAAAACGAATGCGCAAGACCGAGTTCAAATTGCTGGTGCCAAGTTTGTTTCAAGATTTTACAAGATTTTAAGTCTCATTTTTGTAGTTTTTTTTTCATACTTAAGAGACTTCTTCAGGCATTGTTAGAGACTGGTGTAAAAATGTTTAATACAAGCAGAGGGCTGTTATACTGTTAGAGACCCCTCCTCTGTCTCTAGAAGTGATCAGAGAAGGTTTTAATCCTCATGTGGCAACAGATGTTCAGCTCTGCTCTGTTCCAGACTCTAAATGGATCAAAGCTGCCACCGACTGATCCTGTCCTGGCTTAAAGCCTGATATTAGTATTACTAACCAATGCAAAGACTGTGGAAAAAAAACATCTGAAATATTCAAATTAAATTGATTATCATATCTTGTTAATTTAAAATAACATTTTGAATGGATATTTTTGAATTGTTTTAATGTAAAAGGAAATTGAGAATTTAAAAAGCTTGACATAATAAAGTTCATTTAAGTAGTTTCTTGGGGGGTGGCCGGGTATGGTGGGGGCCGAGAGGGTAGGGAATAACTAGTTCACAAAAAACTGTCAGGATTCCCTCACCTGCCGCCAGAGGAAGCCCTGGATGATCCTCATCACCCTGATTAGGGTCACCTGAGATTGATTCCTGATTCCACACATCTGTGGACCCTGCCATCTATTTAAGGGCAATCATCTTGGACATCCATATCGGGTCATACCATTCCTTCCAGACAGGTCTTCCTGGTTGCATGACCATAACCTTTTGCCATTCCACTGAAACTTTGTTTTTCTTTTCAGCGTATTAATGGTCCGCCAAATTAAAAAAAAACATGTTTTCTGTCTGCAATTGGGTCCTCCTCTTTCCACCCGCACACCGCTTCATTACAAAAGCATTTCTGTAGATTATGGAAAGAAACAGTCATGAAAGAATTTAATACAGTTAAAGTAATTATTTCAGAGCTTGTGATTATTTTTGTTCTAGTCTTTTCCCGCCCTTGGTAACCATTTTTTTTCTGTGTTAGAGTACATTAAGTCCCTTTGTAGTTGCTATGAAACTGTTTTGTTCTTCTGTTCTCCTGGTATTCATGACCCATTTTGGTAACAGATGATGAATGTAACAAAGCCTCTGATGCCAGAGTCTTTCACTGAGTAAAAGTCCAGAAAGCTTCAAACATCTGTGAACACTGCCCGGTAACTCCAGCAACCACCATCAGCATGGAGTCAGGAAATGAATGGATGAATGATCGAGTGTGTTTGTGCATGAGTGTGTGTGTTTATCCAGTCTCAATAGTTTGGTACCCTGTCTACCCTCGCTGAAACATCCTCGCCTCTCCTCTGTTAACGTGCTGTTGCTATGATACCAGCCGCACATCTTTTCTCCTCCACTCACAAACACCCTGTACGTGCACGTCTAGTATGTGTGAGAGAGACATCTTTCTCCTCACATCTTCACTATCCTTGACACATACACGCATGCACCATTCTCCATAAATCATACCTTCACACTTTAAAAGGTCACCTGTTTTGCAAAAGAAAAGGTGTTTTTTTTCTTCTTCTTTCCACTCCCACTCGCCTGCACACACATTTCTGCTTCCAAAAAGAAATTAAACTGAAATGTTGGACTGATTGGAGAACAGCTGGGATGTTTTATACAACCTTCACATCACAATGCATTAGACAAATCCGTATCACATGTCAGTTTGATATGAAATGAAACAAAATGAAAAGCAAGTTGCTGGAGTTTTTTTCTTTCGTTCATAGCAGTGGAAAGACCAAATTAAACAAACCAATCCGGAGTCCTAATTATTGTGGATGCCACATAAATTTGCAATTTAGTTTGCAACACTGGCAAATAAAAACCAGCTCCCCAACAAAAAGAAAGACAAGTACAAAGACGTATTAAAGCTAGACGCTAGAGCAGGGGTCAGCAACCTGGTGCCCATGGGCAGGTTGCCCGCAGCGACCGTATCAGTCGCCTGCAGGCCAGTTCAAAAATAGCACTAATCGCAAAGTAGCTCTGTCTAAAATTTTGTTTAATTGTGTTGTTATTCTTTTTGAATTTCATTTACAGTGATGTAAATTTAAAAACGTAAAAAAAAAAAAGTATATCACAAAAAATGTTTACTATATAAACTCTCGCGTGGTATGGGTTGGAGGTCAGTCTAGTGCGCATGACAAACCAGCTTTGCTGAGATGATCTCGTGAGCGCTGCAAAGATGAGGTTACGAACGCGTTTTCTACCCACAAAAACATGGCAGAAAAAACAAAGAATACTTATAATTTTCACAGTGAATGGGGGGAAGAGTTCTTTTTTACTGATGTGAAAGAAAACTGTGTGTGTCTCATCTGGTCGCACCGTCCTTATTTTGAAAGGAGTAGATTTTTGTTAAATCTTACATAATTGATCATTTGTACAAACATTGTTAAGAGTTTATCCTTTGATAACTGTTGGTGGCTAGTAAAAATTGAAAAAGATTTCCTGCAAAATGTTGTGGAAGTGATCATTTGAAAATGAAACACTTGGATCTTGCATATTGAAATGTATCTGTTTCTGTTTAATCATACTGAAATAATTATTGTGATGGATCATTAACAATCAGTGTCTTCACATAGAATATCATTAATAATAATATCAAATTAAAGGTACACTGTGTAACTTTGTTATTTCAGAAGTGTATTATCAAAGTGGTAGCCGTTTGCATTACTCAGTGCCCTTGAAGTACCTCTCAGTTTCAAAAAGGTTGGTGACCCCTGCGCTAGAGTGGTTTAAGAACACATATGGTTGTTTCTTTTTTTTTAAACTGCAGAGAAAAGAAGATCGAATGATCTGGTGTCATGACGTAAACAGTTAGGTAGTATGATCAGTCAGAGACAACCTTAAACCACTGAGGGATGTGGCTCGCTCTGCGAAGCACTTAAAACAACCCACATGACAAACATAAAAACACTGCTGTCTGTTTGAAATAGCTGCCACAGCAAAGAAGGTTTACATAAAAACCTGAGATAAAAATAGATTCAAGCTTCTCTCTAAAGGTTTACTTCATAAAGAAATGATATTTCAAAATAAAAGTATATGACTATTTTGAGAAAAAAATACATCACTCTCTATCTGAATTAACAAGAAATGGTAAATTGTTCGCCCTTGGTCCAGAAGTTCGCCGGGTTGAATCCCACTCAGCTCATGTCTAAGTGTCCTTGGGGAAGACAGCTAACCCCCAATTTCTCCCACCATTGGCACTGTCCTGGCCGTCTGCTGCGGTGTAATGCAGCACACTAATTTCCATGTTGAGTAATGGATAAAGTATGTAAAAAAAAAAAAAAAACACACATCTTGTTGTGGAATAATTAAACCAGTCAAACCTTAAAATAAAAGTTCATTTTGCTCCACAAAAATCATCCAAATATTCAAACCTTCATGGGTATGGGTTGTTCAAAACTCTGTTACAAAAAAATACTGTCGTCTGTTAAAAATGGCAGCCAATTGGCTTTACAAGCTAAAGAAAGTGAGAAATTGATTTGAAATTTAAAACATCTTCACAAAAGTCCATGGTCAATGAGGAAAAAAAGTTGGGCGTTTAAAATCTGGGGAGACGGTGGCTCAGTGGTAGAGCGTTCGCCCACCGACGGGAAGTTCGCGGATTTGCATCCCACTCAGTGCTCGTTTAGGGTCCGTGGAGAAGACACCTAACCTCCGGTTTATTCCACCATTGGTGCCGTTGTGGGCAGCCTGCTGTTGAAGGTATGTTTTACCGTTACCATAGCAACCAGTGTGCGTTCGAGCAGAGAGAATGCTTCCATGTTATAAAGACGCAGCTAATAAATTTTCTCGTGAAGACAAAGTGGTCTTCACGAGAGGCCAGTTTTTCAGGCTGGTCTTATTTAGTTTTTCTGCTATACCTTTAGACCAGTCCATGAAAATATTGTCAGGCAGTAAACCGGTCCGTGGCGCAGAAAAGGTTGGGGACCATTACTCTACAATGGGGAGATGGTGGCTCAGTGGTTAGAGCGTTCGCCCGCGAACTGTAAATTAACTGGAACTTCGCAGTTTCGCATCCCACTGAGTTCATGTCTATGGTCCTTGGAGAAGACGCCTAACCCCCGTTTCTCCCACCATTGGTGCCGACATTGGTGGCAGCCTGCTGCGATGTAGAGCAGCACACAAATTTCCCTGTCAGGGATTAATATAGGATATTAAAAAAAAAAAAATCCTGTGTGTCCTCTGAAATTTCTTTCCAATTTTGTACTCTTAATTTGCATTCAATTAGCCAGCCAGTTGCAAATACTGTAGTAAACTTCTGATCCCGCTTTGTGTCCGACTGACTCTCCATAACAACACTAATGTACGTGTCTGTGTGTTACGTCCCAAACATGACGGGAAAAACTAATCAAATTACAGGATTTTTTTTTCTCTGCTGGACTTCTCAATCTGCTCTCCAGTTAATTACTTCATTAAATTTCACACTGTTTGTCTAATCAGGTCACTCTGTAGCTGCTTGTGACCCTGCATCACAGAAAAATAAAACACACACGGGGAATGACAATTTAAAAACCAACATGGTCCATTAAAAATATTTCAGGATTAGTGTTGTTATTAGCTTTATTAAAAAAAAAAAAAAAAAAAAAAACCTTCCCTGTGAAGTTCCAAATCTTTAATATTTAATTAATACAATTACCATAACATCATATAAATAACAGAACAGCGTTTGATTGGTTATTTTAACAACGCAAAATTTGCAAAATGCGTCTAGTTTAAAAATTACATCAACAAACGGGTTACATTTACTTTTAAAATAAGGTGATTTATAAGAAAATTATTTGAAATAATAAGAAAATATATTTAGAAAAATGACAAAACTGGTCCCAGGGGGAGTTGGCCTAGTGGAAGACATACCGTATTTTGACCGGGACAACCTGGTTCGATTTCCGCCAGGCCAAAGCCGTCCCTGGGACCACAGAAACGACACAAAAAACAAAGAAAGTAAAGAAAATAAAAACCCTTAAAAGACAAAAAAAAAATAGATCGCAAAACAAGATATTTATTATGGGGCGTGGCTTGAAACACTGTTCTTTCTGTGTGAAGTTTGCATGTTCTCCCTGAGTTTGTTTGGATTTTCTCCGGATACTCCAGTTTCCTCCCACCGTCCAAAAACATGCATGTTAGCTTGATTGGCCACCACGAAATTACCCCAAGGAACGAGTGTGTGAGTGAGTGGCCCCACAACAGACAAGTGACTTGTTCAGGGTGTACCCTGCCTCAAATCAGCCAGGATAAACTCTGGTGGTCTTAGTGGTTCAGAAAACAAAACAAAACTATGACTAAACAGTAAACACATAACGGAGATTCAGAAATGCAGTGATAAAAAATGAACAAAGACAAGCTTACTCATAAAGACAACGACTCACCGACCAGTGCTTGTTTACGCAGATGAAAACACAAAAAGCCATCTGGGGTGAGGTATTCGGCATGTGTGCACATGAAGAACATTTAGGATGAATTATAAAAAGAAAATAGTTTTCCTTTAAAAAATTGACTAAGTATCTACAAATCAGACATTTTATCAGACAATCCGTAACTCAGTTTCACACCCTGAGTTTTTTTAAATTTTGAGGAAACCATCTACAAAGTACTTCTAAAAATTTTATTTCAGACTTTGTCGGATGCTTTTATAAGCCACCGACCTCTGTTCATATCAATGATGCATGGGCCAATGATATTGGCATCCCGGTTCCCCGCCCGCTTTAGAAAATTCTCGGACCCGCCCCTGGTCTGTGTAATGATGGCTCAACTTTTTTTTTTAAAAGGAAACACAACGGACAACAATCTTCTGACTCTTTTTCAATTTTTGCTATATTTCATGTTAGTTTTTTGGCAGTGAATGACTGCGAAAAATGTTTACTCTCAATTCTGATGGCTCCTCGATTCATTACTTCTTCTCCCTCTTGGAGACCACAGGCGATCAACTGCTCCTTCTATAGGTTGATTTTGGCGACGCAGCTTTAAGATGCGCCTAAAAAAACTGTATATTTTTCAAATTTCTGACCAAAAATGTAGCGAAAAATACAAAACAATGATGGAGTAAAAGTACAGATATTTACTCTAAAAATGTAGTGAAGTAAAAGTAACAAGTGCGGGTCTCAAATTTTACTTAAGTAAAGTACAGATACACATTTTTTTTTACTTAAGTACAGTAATGGTAAATGGACTCTACTTGTATAGCGCACTCAAAGCGCTTTACAGTGTAGCTCACATTCACCCATTCACACCTGATGGGGATGCCTCCATGCAAGGAGCAAACCACCATCAGGAGCAATTGGGGGTTCGGTGCCTTGCTCAAGGACACCTTGGCATGAACTCCTGGTGGGGGACCGAACCGGCAACCCTCCGGTTACAGGGCGGTCACCCTACTGACTGAGCCATCCTTCCCCCCATGTAATGAGTACATTTACTTCATCATGTTCCACCACTGGAGATTTTTAAGGTGTTTAGTTTAGTTTATAATGTAAAAAGAACTCCTGTATTGGAACATTTATTGTTCAGCCGGGCCGGTAGAGGACGCTAGCGATCTAATGTTTATTCATGTTCGGGAAGTAGGAAATAGGAAGTAAGTAGTCAGAGAATAAGTTAAGAGTTAAGAAGTTAAGAGAAGTTAAGAAGAAGTTAAGAGTTAAGCTTGCAGTGCCGGAGACCATCCTAGTTTAAATCTAATCAACCATCCACACTTTTCGCGCCCTTTGAGCGGCAATATGAGTGAGTAGTTTGTTATGTTCATGATTGTATGTTTGTTTGTAGCATTATTTTCAAATGTGTATGACTAGATCAGCGGTCGGCAACCCGCGGCTCCGGAGCCTCATGCGGCTCTTTCATCCTTATAATGCGGCTCTGATTGGCTTGGGAAAATAAATTACTAAAAATTTTTTTTTGTATTTAATTGAAGTGTGTTTTATTTGTGTTAGTTTTTATATTATTTTAGTTCTAAATTTGAAGATTATTGTGATCTTGAAATATCACAAAGTATGCTCCGCTGCATACTTTGAAAGCCCAAGGCGATATAAGGATGACGGCTCACGGATTTTTCCCTTTTGTTTACTGCATGCACAATTTAAATTCAGCTTTTTAATTTATTCGAAAGAGACATTCAGACATTATTATTTTTTCAAGAATTCAAAATGTGTTCATTACATCGGTAAAATTTAATTTTCTCCGTAGCACTTCATAAGACATAACCACACTATAGTTGTTTATACAAAGTGTAAAGGTAAGAAAAAGCAATATATCATTTTAGATAAGATAAATGGATATAAGGATGACGCCTCATGGCATTTTTCTGCTTTCGTTTGCTACATGGACAATTTAAATTCAGCTTTTTAATTTATTTGAAAGAGACATTCATTGTTATTATTTTTCAAGAATTCAAAATGTTCAAAATGTGTTCATTAACTGAAAAAAATGTAATTTTCTCTGTAGCACGTGGATTTCATAAGAAACATGCTGCGGTAAAGTAGTAGACGTTTTTTTTTTTCATTTTAGATGTGCGGCTCCCAGTGTTTTCTTTTCCGTGGAAACCGGGTTCAAATGGCTCTTTCGGTGTCAAAGGTTGCCGACCGCTGGACTAGATGCTCATTTATTTGTTTTCTGTATGTTTACAGTTTCACACTTCTTTCTATTAAATTCTAAAAAAAGCTACAACGGACTGTTCTTTAGAGGAGTTTATGGAAATGAGAGTTTAGCTGGCTGTGAATCCTAATTAGGACACGGGGTCACATTGGGTGCAACAGTACAACTCCCGATGTTCTGATCGCAATATTTGGTTGTTCGGAACAAACCCAGAAACTCTCGCACTCAGTTTGCCAAGCCATCATGCTTGGTATGGTTACAGCCAAGAGGATTGTCCTGAGAGAGTGGAAGGCCACAACACCCCCAGTTTTTGTAAATGGCTAATAGACATGATGAGCTTTTTGTACCTTGAAGAGATTTGTTTCAAACTGATGGACCAACAGGACAACTTCATAAAGATCTGGGGACCCTTTATGAATCATTTTAAACAGCGTCAAACCTAGCCTCACTCCTGAGGACCTCTGTTCAGTTTCTTTTGGATTCGCTGGTCAAATTCTCTTTCTCTGTAAATCATATGTGGGCATTCATCTGGTATTTGTCTAATGTACCCTGGTAGTGTTTGTGTTGTGTGTGTTTGTAAAATTTGAAAAAAAAGCAACAAAAAAATATAAAAAATTTTTTTTGACTAAACATATGTTGTGTAACCTCATGATTCTATAAAAAATGTCTAATCCATCTAATCCTAGAATACTATTGGCACATTCTTTTAAACCAAAGCCTGTACTCCAGCAGCATGGTAATTACATCTTCATACATAATAAGATTAACTTTTTATTGAAGGGAATCTTCATTTTCTGCTAGTGTCAGCCATCTGGATCATTCCGTTCCATTCTGTTGTCTTCCGCTCATCCGGGGCCGGGTTGCAGGGGGAACAGCCTCAGATGGGAAGCCTAGGCTTCTCCCACCCCAGCTGCATCCTCTAGCTCATCTGGCAGGAACCCGAGTCGTTTCCCAGCTAGCTTTGAGTCATAGTTTCTCCAGCGGGTCCAGGGTCTGCCTCTTGGTCTCCTCCCGGTGGGACGTGCCCAAAACACCTCACCATTTAAGCACTCGGGAGGGGGGAGCATCCTGACCAGATGCCCAAACCACCCCATGTGGCTCCTCTCGACCTGGAAGAAGAGAGACTCCGCACGGAGCTCCTCCCGAATTGCAGAGCTCCTCACCCGATCTCTGAGTGACAGGCCTCTTGGTCTCCTCCAGGTGGGATGGGCCCAAAACACCTCACCAGCGAGGTGCTCGGGGAGCATCCTGACCAGATGCCCAAACCACCCCATGTGGCTCTTCTCGACCTGGAGGGGAAGCAGCTCGACACCGAGCTCCTCCTGGATGGCAGAGCTCCTCACCCGATCTCGGAGTGAGAGGCCAGCCACCCTGCGGAAGAAGCTCTTTTCGGCCGCTTGAATCCGCAATATCATTCTTTTGGTCATAGGTGAGGGTGGGAACATAGATCGACTTATAAATCGAGAGCTTTGCTTTTCGGCTCAGCTCTCTCTTTATCACGACGGACTGATGCAGCGTCCTAGTTATTGCTGATGCCACACTGATCCATCTGTCGATCTCCCGCTCCATCCTTACCCCAGTCGTAAACAAGAACCCGAGATACTTAAACTCCTCCACTTGGGGCAAGACCCTCTGGATCATTTCTGTTACAAATCTTCAAAAAATATAGCCTTATTTCGAAATTCTCTCAAACAAACACACCCACATGCAGAATCCTGCACGATGGGGATACTCAGTGTTTATCTGTACTAGTTTGCATATGTTAGTCTGAACGCCTGCAGCTCTTTTAATGAGCTCTACTTCCCAAAATAAGACTTTGTAGACGGCCATTTTCTGCTGGCATTAAAAATCCTCTAATTTTAGTTTTGCTTGGAAAAAGATTAGAGTGCACGGGGGTGGGAGATAGGTCCTAACACTACTGAGTGATGACTCACTCCAGTCAAATAAACTGCTAAAAGGAAAAGACGAGTAAAGGAAAATAACTTTTTAATGTTGACTCATTGAGCAAAGAGAAAATAGAGATAAAAGAAGTGATGCCAACGATTTAGTCTTTTATGGTGCCAATCATTTCCCTTACCCCCCTATGAGCCTCAAGCCTATTTTCAAAGCCTCAGCTTTCCAGTGACGTCCCCCAAAGAGAAAGGGCAAGTACGTATAACCAGTTTGCAAAGTTGATAATAAAATAAGAATGAGGAAGAAAATGAGGCAGATCCCTGACCCGCTGGAGATAGTATGTTCCACAGCTGGCTGAGGAACAACTCGGGATCCTTACGGGTGAGCTGGAGGATCCAGCTGGGGCGAGAGAAGCCTGGGCTTCCCGTCAGAGGCGGTTGCCCCGGATGAGTGGAAGACGACGGAATGGAAAATAAGAATGTGTGTTCAGGTATCTGGTTAGGATGTGCTTCCAGATGCCTTGCTTGTGCAAGGAAGCATCCCGAGCCCTAGGAAACTAGGGCTGCAGTTTTAGATTAGATTTACTTTATTGATTCCATACTTGGGAAATTTGTGCGTTACAGCAGTAACAAGAAAGACCTCCGGTAACGAGATGTTCTCGAGCGGAGCTGTCTGAGCCTCTTGGAGAAGGAGCTCCGCTGCTTGTCCAGAAGTGGGTAGAGAGGATGGTCATGGTTGTCCATGATGGACAAAAGTTTATTCAGTGACCTGCTCTCTATCACTGCTTCAAGTGGGTCCTGTTTGCTGCCAATGACAGAGCCAGCCTTTCTTATCAGTTTATTAAGTCTGTTGGCATCACTGGCTGCAATGCTGCTCCCCCAGCAGATGACGGAGAAGAACAAGGAGCTGGCCACCACAGACTGGTAGAAGGTCTCCAGGATCTTGCCACACACATTGAAGGACCTCAGCTTCCTTAGGAAGTAAAGTCGGCTGCAGGTCTTCTTGTACACAGCAGTACTGTTGCTCCTCCAGCTTAGTCTACTGTCGATGGTCACTCCCAGGTATTTGTACTCCTCCACAACCTCCACATCTCTACCCAGAATGTAGAGGGGCCGCAAGGCAGATCTGTTCTTCCGGAACTCAATCACCATCTTCCTGGTCTTGTCTACATTGAGCAGTAGGTGATTCTCTCCCGCCCACTCCACAAATCCGTCCACCACGCTCCTGTACTCCTCCTCCTGCCCACCACGTACACACCCCACAACTGCAGAGTCAGCAGAGAATTTCTGTAGGTGGCATGATTCCGAGTTGAGCTGGAAGTCTGAGGTGTACAATGTGAAGAGGAATGGAGAGAGCATTTATTTTGTCTTTTGAATCATTTATCCCTAATCAGACCGCGGGGGGTGCTGAAATCCATACTGGTTGATTTCAGGCAAGAGGCATGGACGAGAAACGAGAGGCATGGAACGTAGATCGACTTGTAAATCGAGAGCTTTACTCTTCGGCTCAGCTCTCTCTTTACCACGACGGACCGATATAGCATCCTAGTTATTGCTGATGCCGCACCGATCCGCCTGACGATCTCCCGGTCCATCTTTCCCCCACTCATGAACAAGACCCCGAGATACTTAAATTTTTCCACTTGGGGCAGGACCCTACCCCTGACCCGCAGGGGGCATTCCACCCTTTTCCGGGCGAGGACCATGGTCTCAGATTTGGAGGCGCTAATTCCCATCCTGGCAGCTTCACACTCGGCAGCAAATCGATCCAGTGAGATCCTTGCCCGGCGCTTGACCTCCGCATTTTTAAATGCTTTAAAAGCAGAATTAAATTGAAAATACTTTAAATTTTATTTATCTCCGAAGAAAAATTTGAGAGATGAAATTTGAAGGCGATGTTTACTGGCAGCACAGAACTAATTCCTAGTGGTTTCCCCCTGCCACACTACAAACAAGCTGGTTGGCTAGCTGCAGTTGGCCCGACAAATCAGTTGGCTCCTGAGACAACTGACAAGAGACAACTGCCTGGGGGGGATGCTGGAAGCTGGTAAAGTGAGAACTGAAAAGGAAAATAGGGGCTTTTAACAATTATCTAATCACATGGGCTGATTTTACAAGATCAATTCAAAATTGACGTACCGCCGTGGAGGAGATGGAGAGGCAGACCAGAACCCGCTATGAGGACTGTTTCTCGAACACATTGGGATTCTTCTGGATGAGCTGGAAGACGGAGCCAGGCAGGAACAAGGGCAGTTCAGAGAGCAACACAAACCAATATGGTGTTGTTTTTTTTGGGTAATTTTATTGCCAGCTCGTAGACTGGAATTTAAAAAAAAAAAAAGTAGCATCTATGGTCCTATGGTCTACCAGCTATGGGTGGTGACCGAAAGAATGAGATCACGGGTACAAGCGGCCGGAATGAGCGTCCTCCGCAGGGTGGCTGGGTTCTCACTCAGAGATCGGGTGAGAAACTCTGCCGTCCAGGAGGAGCTCTGTGTCAAGCCGCTCGTCCTCCAGGTCGAGAGGAGCCAGATGGGGTGGTTCGGGCATTTGGTCAGGATGCCCCCCGAGCGCCTCGCAGGCGAGGTGTTTCGGGCACGTCCCACCGGGAGGAGACCAAGGGGCAGACCCCAGACCCGCTGGAGAGACTATGTCTCACAGCTGGCCGGGGAACGACTTGGGATCTTTCCGGTGAGCTGGAGGATGCAGCCGGGGTGAGAGAGGCCTGGGCTGCCCGTTTGAGGCTGTTGCCCCCGCGACCTGACCCCGGAACAAGCGGAAGATGACGGAACGGAACGGAAAAAAAGTAGCATCTGAGAAATTTTTAAATGTGAAATGAAAATGTTCTTTCTGAGTCATAATTAATCTGTTGAATCCAGTTGTAAACTACAGTAATGTCGTTTTTTAAAATGCTACTGAGACCAGGAAGGAAATTATTCAAGCAAAATACATTAACTTGAAAATGCAACTCTATTGTGTATTTTTTTTCTGTAAAACATTGAAAAATAAAGTCAAATGCATTTAGAGACTTGGTTTCCGAGCACAGACACACTGCTGTGAAAGCTTCTTTGTTGCAGCTTCTCCTAACACCGATGAGTCACAGTCTGGGTCATGACCTGCAGGTGAAAGGGTGTGAGCCGCTGTGATGCAGGGATTCAAACCAAACTGCAGGTGTGTTTTTAAAAGAAAAAAATTGAATAGAAAAGTGGAAAAACTTTTCAGCTGAATTTAAAGTGTTTGCAGGAAAAATTCTGCTTTCGGGATTCTATTAAAATGAATATTTATGTCACCACACAGGGTTTGGAACCCAATCAATGAATTGATCAACATGTAGAATGAAAACTCCTGTGAATTCATTAAAACATAATCAAGAAAAATAATCAATTTAATTTAGTAAATTTAAACATTAAAGATTGTCATTGACTTAAATAGTTATGTTATTTTCCTCATTATGTTATTTTCAGGGGTGGATCTAGGATTTTCTAAAGGGGGGGGGCACAAGGTCATTGACAAAGCCAGTATAAGGGGGGAGGCTGCGGGCATCCCCCCCCCCCCCCCCCCCCCCCTACACACACACATACAGCACATTTAAAAAATAAGTGTCATTTTCCTGCGTTTTGGTGGCCCATTCGCTGGCCCTGCAAAAGGATAGTTGGACTAGTCCCCTTTCCTTTCTTCTTTTTTTTTTTTTTGTGGACCAAAAAGAGGGGAGGAAGGGACGTGCGTGCACCCATCCCACATCCCCAACCCCGCTGGATTTGCTCCTGATTTTTTTCCCCCTAAAAGTCTTGTTTGACAGAAAAACGACAAACTGGAGATGTGTGATGAAACATTACTGCCCCCTTGTGGTGAAAGTAGTTAATTTTCTCAGAACTGATTTGTCCAGAAGAGGGATCAATATTTGATTTTTTTTTTTTTTTTTTTTTTTGCAAAGCTTCAAGTCATAAAAAGCTTTGGATGTTTGGAAAGTGTTTCAAACTTTCCAAATTTTCATATTTCTGGACATGAGAAGATTTCTGCGTAAATTTTCTGTAAAAATATGCCAATTTCAACACATTTTCTTCTATTTTCACAACATATTAAATGAGAAAGCTCCAGTTACAAAAAGTGTTCTACAGTTTAAAGTTTTTTACTTTGGATAAAAAAGAATCAAAACACGTTTGAAAGGAATTTAAATGATTGAAAGTAAAAGTTAGAGTAATTTTCCTACATTTTGGTGGCCTGCAAAAGGATAGCTGGACTAGTCCCCTTTCCTTTCTTCTTCTTTGTTTTTTTTTTTTTTTTGACCAAAAAGGGGGCAGTGGGGAAGTGCGTACGCCCACCCTACACCCTACCCAACTGGATTTGCTCCTGATTAGTCTATGCTAAAATATGCTTATTTTCGACAAACTGTCAAAAATAAGCATAGTTGGTCTTGATTTTATTTTTCTCGTTTACATTTGAGCCGTCATTTTTTTGACCATCAGTGGATCGTTATGTTAATCTTTTTGGAGACAAAGAAACATTTGGTGTTGTTTTCAGCAAAATGTAATAAATTATAATCTTTCTGTTTTCCAGCCCAGAGAAAAAAATATTTGTAGCTCATCACAAGACACATATGTGAAAGATTTGAAGAACAGAGATAACGGCTGACGGTAAACATTAAAAAAAACAAAAACAATAAAATATGATGACGTGTGTATTTTTTCTGAGTTTTATTCATAATTTTATTCTGTGTTTAATGCTTGAAAATATTGGTGTCAGACAGAATGACAAAAAAAGTTTTACTTAAAAGTGAGGGTGATACAGTGGTTATCACAGCAAGATGGTCGGGGTTCAAATCTCGGCTTGAAACACTGGCCATTCTGTGTGGAGTTTGCATGTTCTCCCTGCCTTTGTATGGATTTTCTCCAGGTACTCTGGTTTGCTCCCATCCTCCAAAAACAAGATCAACAAAATTAACCCGGCAGCACGGTGGCACAGTGGGTAGCACAGTAGTCTCACAGCAAGAAGGTCGTGGGTTCGAGGCCCAGAAGGGGATGAGGCTTGAAACATTGTCCTTTCTGTGTGGAGTTTACATGTTCTACCCGTGTTTGCGTGGGTTTCCTCCCACCCTCCAAAGACATGCATGCTTGGTTGATTGGCCGGTGCCAAATTGCCCCTAGGATGTGGATGGTTGTATGTCTGTGGCCAGACTGGTGACCTGTTTGGAGTGTACCCTGCCCTTAAATCAGCGGGGAGGGGCTTTGGCACCCCCGTAACCCTGAAGGGATAGACAGATAAGAAGATGACTGACTGACAAAATTGACCCTAGGTATGAGTATGTGTGTGGATGGTTGTATTTTTGTGGCCCCGCAACAGACTGGTGACCTGTTCGGGGTGTACCCTGCCCTTTGCCTTAAATCAGCTGGGATGGGCTCCAGCACCCCCCGCAAACCCGAAAGGGACAGACGGATAAGAAGATAACTGACTGACAAAATTGACCGAAGGTATGACCATGTGTGTGGATGGTTGTGTGTTTGTGGCCTCATAGCAGTCTGGTGACCTGTTTGGGGTGTAACCTGCCTCTTGCCTCCAGCACTACCATCAGGGATAAACTGTTCTGAAGATAAAATGAAATATTTTAAAGTGTTTGGCATTGTGCTTTTTAATTTGAATCTGTGTCAAACATTCTAAATAATTTAAATAAATGTACTTACTTTTGCATATTTTGGGTTTAGAAAGACACAATTTGAAGGATATGCAGACGACGACAAAAAAAGGAAGTTCCTTCCTAAACTTTTCACTTACAAGAATACCACATGTTTCTACACTGTTTCTAAATCCTGACTGTAACCTTCCTGAGGACATTTTTTGGCAAGTGTTAAACAAGATCTACAGCACCGAAGAAAAGAAGGTTTACGAAACATACTTTTAAACTTAAGTTGAGCTCATTTGATATTTTATTTTTAATACACAGTCTCACTTTGTTGCACCGTTTAAGTAAAAAAATAAGCTTGAAAATCATTCAGAAATAATCTGTTGATGGAATCTGGTCACACTGCAACACCTTGAAATGAACTGATCTGGTGGGTTTAAAATGACCTGATCTGGTGGGTTTAAAATGACCTGATCTGGTGGGTTTAAAATGACCTGATCTGGAGGGTTCAAAATGACCTGATCTGGTGGGTTTAATAACCCACCAGATCAGGATTATTAAACCCTGATCTGGTGGGTCAATGATCAAGTCATTGACCCACCAGATCGATGACTTGATCTGGTGGGTTTAAAATGACCTGATCTGGAGGGTTTAAAATGACCTGATCTGGTGGGTTTAAAATGACCTGATCTGGTGGGTTTAAAATGATTTGATCTGGTGGGTTTAAAATGACCTGATCTGGAGGGTTTAATATGACCTGATCTGGAGGGTTTAAAATGAGCTGATCTGGTGGGTTTAAAATGACCTGATCTGGTGGGTTTAAAATGATTTGATCTGGTGGGTTTAAAATGACCTGATCTGGAGGGTTTAAAATGACCTGATCTGGTGGGTTTAAAAATGACCTGATCTGGAGGGTTTAAAATGACCTGATCTGGAGGGTTTAAAATGACCTGATCTGGTGGGTTTAAAATGACCTGATCTGGAGGGTTTAAAATGAGCTGATCTGGTGGGTTTAAAATGACCTGATCTGGAGGGTTTAAAATGACCTGATCTGGTGGGTTTAAAATGAGCTGATCTAGTGGGTTTAAAATGACGTGATCTGGAGGGTTTAAAATGACCTGATCTGGTGGGTTTAAAATTATTTGATCTGGTGGGTTTAAAATGAACTGATTTGGTGGGTTTAAAATGACCTGATCTAGAGGGTTCTAGAGGGTATCTGGTGTTTTTTTAGCTGTAAAAAATACAGAATGCCAAATTTACAAAATATACTTTCTTAGGTTCCTTTCTAAATCAGCTTCATCCCGTTTTTATGTATCAACAACTTTAATGTAACAACTTAAGAAATTATTTGCAGACAGGATTGCAAAACATTACATGACAAAATTCACTGTTTTGGTTTTAGTGCATCAAAAGGACAACCTCCATGTTTCTCCATTTTTTTAAGAGACAATTTACAAGAATTTTATTAAGAAACACATTCAAACAAACAAATGTGGTTTTCTCAAGTTCTGCTTTAAAAAAAAAAAAGATACAACTACGGTAATTATACAATCCACATTTCCTCCTTTCCCGACATTTTTTAAACTTGTCTTTGGTAAAAATAAATAAATAAATAAAATAAGATAAATAGATAATAAAAAACTAAATCAAACAAAACTTCTGAGATTGTTTTAAAAAGACAATCATTTTTACTGTGTAAGGCGGGGGTGCCCAACCGGTCGACCGCAGTCTACCTGTAGATCGCGGACTGGTCCCGAGTCGACCGCGAGACATGTTAAAAAAAAAAAAAAAAAAAAGAAACAAAATATTTTATGACAATTTTTTCAATGACAGAATTTCAGTGTTGCCAATTTAGCGACTTCGACTCTAAATTTAGCGACCATTCAGCCGCTTAAAAAAGTGACTAGCAACAATCTAGCGCCTTTCTTGTGTTTTAGAACGCTTTCACCCACGTGACTAAAACTTGGAAGTCGGCCATCAGGTTGAACTTTCAAAGCAGTATTTTTTTTAGTCAAGCTATAGTTTACTGGTGGTTGACTGGTTATACAATTCTAAATAATTTATTTTCAAACAATCTTGATTTAATGCCTGCAATTCACCCCAAACTTCTACTCAGCAGCAGATGTGAAGGCCAATAAAGGAGTGGATGCATACTTAGGGTTGATGGCACCATGTGAGAATCCAATTAATTGTAGTTTTTCTAAATAAATGTTCTAATTGGCTGTGGATCTAGAGGAACTACTCAGGACTGATATTAGTTTTAATACCGGCTGGAAAAGTCTGTGGCGGTTCGCAATGTTTTCGCCGGACGGGTAGATCGCTACTTGAAAAGTAGATCTTGGAACAAAAAAGGTTGGACCCTCCTGGTGTAAGGAGGGTCCAACCTCCTTACACCAACCTCCTTTGACTAGTATACGCCACTAGTGCCTCTTTTGTAAATTTAACAACCATCTCTTGTTAAAAACAACTAGTCAAAGTTCATCAAAGTTCTAGGTCTTCACTCCCTCCCACTGGAGAGAGATGCATTTCCACATAAGTAATTAAGTCATTTTTCTCGGATGCATTGGTACATTTCTTTCAACATTCACCTTTCTATAACTGTTAAATCAGAATCAGAATATACTTTATTGATCCCACACAGGGGAAATTTGTGTGTCACAGCAACAACTTCCTATCTGCTAAGTGAGTCGTTGTAGAGCCCGATCACGTACGGAAAGAAAGACCTCCGGTAACGAGATGTTCTCGAGCGGAGCTGTCTGAGCCTCTTAGAGAAGGAGCTCCGCTGTTCGTCCAGGAGTGGGTAGAGAGGATGGTCATGATTGTCCATGATGGACAAAAGTTTGTTCAGTGACCTCCTCTTACCACTGCCTCAAGTGAGTCCTGTTTGCTGCCAATGACAGAGCCAGCCAGTCTGATTAGTTTATTCAGTCTGTTGGTGTCACTGGCTGCGATGCTGCTCCACCAGCAGATGACAGAGAAGAACAAGCTGCTGGCCACCACAGACTGATAGAAGGTCTCCAGAATCTTGCTGCACACATTGAAGGACCTCAGCTTCCTTAGGAAGTAAAGTCGGCTGCAGGTCTTCTTGTACACAGCAGTACTGTTGCTCCTCCAGCTCAGTCTACTGTCGATGGTCACTCCCAGGTATCTGTACTCCTCCACCACCTCCATATCTCTACCCAGAATGCAGAGCGACTGCAAATCAGTCCTCCTCTTCCGGAAGTCAATCACCATCTCCCTGGTTTCATCTACATGGAGGAGCAGGTGATTCTCTCCCGCCCACACCACAAATCCATC
Organism: Neostethus bicornis; assembly: GCA_902685375.1. Classification (NCBI taxonomy): domain Eukaryota; kingdom Metazoa; phylum Chordata; class Actinopteri; order Atheriniformes; family Phallostethidae; genus Neostethus; species Neostethus bicornis. The sequence goes on from LR738543.1 coordinate 6,509,628, forward strand.
CACCACCCTCCTGTACTCCTCCTTCTGCCCACCACTTATACACTTATACACAATTATACAATCAAATCCAACTTTATTTTTACAGCGCTTTTAATACATAAAATGTAACACAAAGTGCTTTACATGTTAAAAACCCAGAACACAAAAGCAAAATAAGGACAAGTCCGCCACCCACAGATAAAAACCCACTAACCCCCCACACACATCCATACTTGTACAAATACAAATAGAGCACACACCCTCTATGTACACAGGCACACATACACACTCACTTAAAAATCCAATAGGCTAGATGCAGGTGGAACACCTGAGAAAACGGTATCTGAGGAGTCATCGCAGCAGTAGCCAAGGCAAACCTGTGATTACCGGCCATGATCCAAGGCCCCAAATAAGAGATGAGGCCGGAGCCAGATCCCCACCAGGGCCCCGGAAACAGGACCAGCAGCCACCGATGACCACACGCCCCCACTGCAGAGGCCCCCCAGAGGAAACAGTGGAGATGATCAAAGATTAAATGACATAGATAAAAGTAACTAAAGCTAATAAGTAATGAGAACTTTTCAGATACAATTAAGATCAACTAAAACTGTGAATAAAACTACAAATAAAACTAAGTATAAAACTACAAATGAGAAACTTAGTTATAAGGAAGATTAAAAAGATGTGTCTTGAGCCTCTTTTTAAAATGTGAGCGTTCTCTGCGGCCCTGAGCTCCTCTGGCAGACTGTTCCATAAACGGGGGCCGTAGAGTCCGAAAGATCTCTCACCTCGAGTGTGTGTTAGGTAAACCTTCGCAACAGGGGGTATTGCAAATAGACGTTGGTGTATCAACGTCTATTTGCAAATAGACGTTGGTGTATCAACGTCTATTTGCAATACTTTTATCACATTGCAAATGTTTTTTGGGCAATTTTCAGTTGCTTTAATAAAATTTTCTGCTAAGTGAATGAATATGTGAAGCGTCTTTGAGTATCCTGAAAAGCGCTATACAAATCCAATGCATTTATGTTATTATTATTAAGGCATTATCACTTGTTGTAATGTTACTAAAAATAAACGGCACACATGACAACTGAATAGTCATTTCATACAAATTTACAATAACTCTTCATATTGTACAAGTCACTTCATGCTAAATATTTCACATTGTCCTCAAAATTTGTTCTTCGAGTAGTAATTGGTCTAAAACTGCCCATTAGTTTGGTTGAGACCGATCACTTCTTCCTCTGGAAGTAGAAGTGCTCTGGACTCTCCTCCCAACTTCTGGTTAACTTCTACAGAGCCATCATTGAGAGCATCCTGTCTCTGAGCATGACTATGAGGCAGGCCCGGTTCTAGCTCTCAAACTTTGGGTGGGCAGAATACATTTGAAGGTGGGCGAACAAAAAACACATATATACCCTCTTCAATTTGTGGGCTTGGGACCATCACAGAAGGTGCACTTGCATCTCTCTGAGGCTAAATTATATGTATGTGTGTGTGTGTGTATATGTATATTGTTTTTTTTGTTTTTGTTTTTGTTTTTTTGTCTTTTTATTGTTTTTGATGCATATATAAGATGACATGAAAACTTCTACAGCATCAGTCGCCTACTTTTTTTTGCAAAGATTGTCACAAATTCATCCATGTCTAATTTATTTGTGATGGTCTTTTCGTGGGCCAAAATCACCAGATTTCTTTTTCTATTGTGAGGCATAGCCAGAGAATACTCCAGCCAGGGTCTAGTGCGGTACCAGGCCGGGTTAAACGAACGAAATGTACCGCCAAATGCGCGTTTTGAGTAGCTAGCTAACACGGGCTGCGTCGGGGCGGTAAGGGAAAGACCCGTACCGGCATAGTCCGGTGGTGCAACGGCCTGTTGAGGTTGCACTTGTGGACAATTGACAGAGGGGCTGATGTTTGTGGTGCTCGTGTGACTAAATACACCCTCCGTGAGGCCCGCCGAGCCAGCCGTGTCTATGGCGGTAGAGGCGCGAGCCGTGTTTGGGGTGGCGGAGGTAGAGGTGCAACAGCCCGATTGACGGCTGTCTGTCACACCATTAGTGTCCGAACAAGCTGCAGAGCCGCTGGGTGTGGGCTTGACTACGGGCTTGAAGAAAAAAAATATCAAGTTACCTAAACGCTAAGAGGAAAACCAGGGAATCAGAGTTCCGCAGTCAGAAGTTAACGTGTGCTTTTGAGCAGCAGAGTGTGGGAAAATTGACAACTTGTGTTTTTGTCAAAAAAGCAAGGGGACGTGACCAAACAGTGCTATAGGCCTATGTATGTAACGCAACATTTATTTGTGTTTAAAAACACCCAATAGGATGCTGCTCATTCTCTGTGACTTTTTGATTGGGTGGGCAAGCCATCAGTTTGGGTGGGCACTGCCCACCCTTGCCCATGGCTAGAACCGGGCCCGCTATGAGGTATGGCAGCTGCACTACGCAGGGCAAAAAGGACTTGGTCATATATATGACCAAGTCCCTGACCAAGTGAGGACAGCATGAGGGATCGCAGGCTGCCATATTCCAGAACTCCAGTTGCTCCACTTTTCCTAAGAATTTCTTTTTCCAAATAGAACAATTTCTCTGTGAATAACAGAGGTCCAACTGGAGACCATTTGAATGCACAAGCTTTGTTTTTCCCTTTCGAATGTGGCCAAAATGAGAGGAATATCTGGATGTGCAGGAGAGTTGTTTTCGGCTATGCATGGCTCTGCCCAAACAAAGTTTGTTTGCTTGAAATATATGTATTTTTTCCGTTTCCTGGATTAAAAAAGAATTATAAGAAAACAATTCTATTATGAGGCATAAACACACAACTAAAATACAGTATCTGGGACACAATAAATAGCTTTTTTGTGCATATAATTGTGACCACAAAACCACCGAAGTAGACCTTAAAAACTACAAAATATCAAAGAATAGAATATTTTATTCTCCAAAATTGGATTTTTTTTTTTCAAATGCACCAAAGCGTCCAAGACAAAGTACAATTTTACAATAACAAACTACAGTTAAAAGTCACCCATGAAGACAGGAAATCTACTTTACAAAGCCGACAGTCTTTGTCCAGTGTTGCAATTTCCTTTCTTCAGCATTTCTACTGGTGAGATTTTCAATCAGAAAATCAGCCCACAGAAAGAGTTGTATATAAGAACAGCAAATCTGAGCATCATCTGCGTTCAAGCTCCAGCAGCAAGACAACCTCTCCGAGCCCATCATCTCTGATAGCAAAGACCATCATCATGTCTCCATTATTCTTCCTCATCCTCTCACTGATAGACCTCTCTCAGGTAAGATAAACTCCAGATCTGAGACGCTTTAGAAGTTTTAGTTGTAAAAAGTCAAAAGCAGCAACAAAAAAAATATTCTGAAATGGTTAAAATTCTGTTTTAACCTTAAAGATTCAAATTTTATGAAGAATTAGGATAATAATGGGCTTCAAAAAATCTGTTCTCAGTTTAACGAGAAAATAGTCTTCTGAAAAGTTTAGTTATTTGTTTTTTTTGTGTTGCAGAGTGTCCCACTGGCCGAAGAAGATCAAGCGGGTATGAGTCAAATATACTGAAGATTGAGTGATTTCAAAACAAAGTAATTTTTTTTTGTCTTCTTTTAGATCCATTTTTGGATGACTTTGAACCCATCTTTGGACCCAAACTAAATGCCAGTAAGATGAACGTGCTGTAAATACAGTACAACCCAATAAAGAATAAAAACAGAAGCAGGAAAACTAGTTTATTATTTTTGGTCTGATTCATAATTTGTCTTGTGGTCATGCTCTGAACTCTGAATGTTCTTAATCTGCATCATGAAGACTATTTTCTTGTCTTGCAGAGATGCCCGTGGTGATAGATGACATTGCACAGCCAGACACTCTCACCAGGAATGCACACCCATGCATAGCGATAGGCTGCCTGTGGCCCAAAACTGGAAGTGTGGTCAATGTCCCATACGTCATTCATCACCACTACAGTAAGGAGTTCACGCATAGTGAACACTAAGTCTTCCTCTTCTTCGTTCAACATTTCCCTTCAGGGGTCGCCACAGCAAGTCAGTTTCTTCCATCTAACCCTATCTGCTGCATCCTCTTTGGTCACACCAACTATGTTCATGTCTTCCTTCACTGCGTCCATAAACCTTCTCTTTGGTCTTCCACCGGTCCTCTTTCCTGGTGGTTCCGAATCCAGCATCCTTCTTCGTACAGTATGTACGCTCTCTCCTCTGCTACAAACCACCTCAGTCTTGCCTCTTGAACTTTATCCCCAAAACCTCTAAAATGTGCTGTTCCTCTGATGTACTCATTTCTAATCCTGTCCATTCTGGTCACTCCCAGAGAGATCCTCAGCATCTTCATTTCTGCTACCTCCATCTCTGCTTCCTATCTTTTTCTTCAGTGCTACTGTTTCTAGACCAAACAGTATGGCCGGTCTCACCACGGTTTTGTACTCTTTCCCTTTCATTCTAGCTGAAACTCTTCTGTCGCACATCACACCTGATACTTTTCGCCACCCGTTCCAGCCTGCCTGCACACGCTTCTTCACCTCTTCTCCACACTCTCCATTGCTCTGGGCTGTTGATCCTAGATACCAGTGAACACTAAGTGATCATGCAAAATTTTTTGTAAAAATGATTGAAGTTACTTTTAGTTTTTCTGTATTGAGGTGGGACTTTCAGATTCTGTTGACCTTGTAAACTTTTCTGCAGCTGCTAGAGAGAAGAGACTCATCACTGAAGCTCTGCGGAGCTTCAGTGTGTCCACCTGTATTCGTTTTGTCCCGTGGCAGCCTGAGCACGAAGATTTTATCTACATCATCTCTGGGGAATGGTAAACACACACACATAAATAAAGCTTTGTCCAAAGTAATAATTTTAAAGTTTAGTTATAAATTACATTTTAGAACATTTTAAAGTTGACCTAATAACCTTGACTATTGACCTTTTTTTCACATTCTGAACTTTTTTTCTTTGGAAAAATTATACAAAGGATAATTAATTTACTTCCATTTATATTTAGAAAATGTTATTTATTTATTTTTACCTTCTTACTGTGTGTGTTTGTGTGTCAGGTGTTGGTCCCACGTCGGCCGTCAAGGAGGACCACAGTATGTTTCTTTACAAAGTGGTTCTGAATGCATGGGGTATGGCACCGTCCAGCATGAGATGCTTCATGCTCTGGGCCTTACGCATGAGCAGAACCGTTCGGACAGAGATTTTTATATTAGGATTCTCGAAGACAACATCCAACCAGGTCAGTTCATATACTAAAATGTGCTCCAATAATGTCCTTTAAGCGATTCAGCCCTGCAGCATCCCAGCGGGCACCAGAACATCAATTTGACGTCAAAAACTAGTCAAAATACCCAGCGGGCATCAGAACGTCAAATTCTTGTCAAAGAAACATCAAAATGTTACGTTAAAATAATGTGTAAAAGTAGTTGGATTTGAATATCAAATAATTAAATGAATTACTCTATTTATCCCTCACCGAGGAAATTTGTTTGCTGCACTCCTTACACCGTAGCAGGCTGCCCTTCAACGGCGCCAATGGTGGGAGAAGCGGGGGTTAGATGTCTTCTCCAAGGACCCTAGACGTGCTCTCCATGGGACGCAAACCCGCGACCTTCCGGTCCGCGCGCGAACGCTCTACCCACGCGGCTACCGTCTCCCTCAATATCAATATCATTTCAATGTTTTTTCTGGACCGAAAGTTTTGTAAAATCAGCACACAAACACATAAAATGGTGATTTGAACAGTTTATTAAGGGTTGAACTTATTCTCATTTCTCTTCTTGTCCCGTGAAGAGATGAAAGCTTCAAAAAGCTTTCAAGTATCGCGCTGCATCAAACTTAAACATTCACAATATCTGCTATTTCTTGCCGGTCTTCCTTTATGGCTTTAGATGCTGCCACTGTGTTTCCTTTTGGATGGATTTTTTCCACCCCTTTTATGTGAACGCGCACAGGTTCATTCTACAGATCAAGGATTGAACGAGCAAGACGTGAACGCGCTTCATGGTACATGTTGTCCAGAGAGACAATTCGTCTCGTTTAATCAATCCAGACATGCGCACTAATAAGATTAGTTTTATTTAGTTTTATTTACTGAAACTGAACTGGGGAGACGGTGGCCGCGTGGTTAGAGCGTTCGCCCGCGGACCGGAAGGTCGCGGGTTCGCGTCCCTTAGGTCTCAAGGACCCTAGACGTACTAGGGTCCTTGGAGAAGACATATAACCCCCGCTTCTCCCACCATTGGCGCCGTTGAAGGGCAGCCTGCTGCGGTGTAAGGAGTGCAGCAAACAAATTTCCCCGGTGAGGGATGAATAGAGTAATTCTTTTTTTTTTTTTTTAATCTTTCTAATTCTTTAAAACTTCATCTGATTAGTTCCAAACTTTACACAGATAATGTTAACATGTTGGGTTTTTTTTTTTGGTTTTTTTTTCTCCATTTTTAGGGAGTAAAATGCTTAAATTTGCAACATTTCAAAAAGTTATTTTAGTTTTTCCGAAGGTCTGTCCCACAGTCGAGAAGTTTCTAGACAGATGTCATGATTTTGATGTAGATTTGATTTTCAAATCCAACTACGTTTTCATGTTATATTTATGTACAATTGACGTGAATTTGACATTCCAACGCCCGCTGGAATATGTGTTAATTTTTGTCAAAATTTTGTTGTCAATTTAACATTGAAATCTATACCTGAGAATTAACGTACATCCCAGTGGGCATCAGAACGTCAAATTTACGTCACGTTTTAGTTTTGAAACATTTTCCGTGGTACAGGCCATTTAACCCCTTATTAATCTAAGCCTTTTTTGAGGACAATTTTTTTTAAAAAGTATTGTCTATGAATAAATGAACTGTTTTCAACAACCCCAAGGTCTATTTGAATAATGTTTTAACCATTTAAAGGGAATATTGCGCAGAATAATTTGATATGTCATTTATTTAGGCAAGGGCGGATTACTCTATGAAAATATGAGGAAATAAAAGAAGAAATCCATCCAAAACACTGGCAGCATCTAACGCCGGCATGAAATAGTATATACTGTGAATGCTTAAGTTTGATGTAGCGCGATACTTGAAGCTTTTCAGGCTTTTGTGTCCTTAAATGAACATGTTTATCACCGTTGGGTGGACACAGTCTTTCCAAGTCCTCGATGAAGAAGGGACTCGCTTTTGGTTCTACTTTTTCAAAAACGTTTTAATATTAATTAAACTTATCATTTGATGTGAAATGTTCCACTACTTTGCTGACTGATCTTTTCTTTTTCTTTTGTGGCAAAGAGAATTTAGATCAATTCGTGAAAGTCCAGACAAACAACTTGGGGACTCCTTACGACTTCAACTCCATCATGCAATACGGCAAGTAAGTTCTGGTTGGAGTGTTTATATGAAATAGAAAAAAAATCAGATGCTTGCCATCAAAAAACAGCTTTACCATGCAGTTTGAATCTGGTTTTCATTGTGTTTATGTTTTTACAAAGTTATGCCTTCTCCAAAAATGGGAATCCTACCATGGTAGCCAAGCACGACCCTACGCTTCAATTTGGAACTGCGACGGAAATGGATTACTATGACATTACTCGTATTAAAAGATTGTATAAGTGCTAAGTGGAAGAAACCATCCAGTAAGATGCCAACTTTCTTTAATTCTGCTTCAAACTCAATCAAACTGCTTAAAGGTTTATTTCTAGGCCAACGGGCCTCTTTAAACCATGATTACTCTGTTCCTCATCTTCCTGCTTAGCTTTAAGCTTACACAAGCTGCCAAAACAATGGATTGAAGTATGAATTCTTGAAATGAACCAATTGCTATGTAAATTTGAATATTAACTTGCTATACACACAATGGCTTGTTTAGTCCAAGAAAGCAATTATGATAGTTTAAAATGTGAATAAATCAACGCTGTGAACATGATTACTGTTTTGCAAAATGTCTACAGAAATTAAAGGTCTGATGACACAAGAAAAGGCTCTTTTTTTGTAATTTTTTTTGTTTATTTGCATATTTGTAAAGGTCTGAAGAAAGAATTTGTGAGCAGCAGTATAATTTTATGCCTAAAAAGAGCATTACCGATGCAGTATTTGCCTTGAGGATGCTGATAGAGAAGTACAAGGAAGGTCAGAGGGAGCTACAGTGTGTCTTTGTAGATCTAGAGAAAGCATATGACAGGGTACCTAGAGAAGAACTATGGTAATGTATGAGGAAGTCTGGTGTGACAGAGAAGCATGTTAGAGTGGTTCAGGACATGTATGAGGACTGTAAGACAGTGGTGAGGTGTGCTGTAGGTGAGACAGAGGAGTTCAGTGTGGGGGTGTAACTGCACCAAGGATCAGCTCTGAGCCCTTTGCTGTTTGCTATGGTGATGAACAGGCTGACAGACGAGGTCAGACAGGAATACCCATGGACAATGATGATTGCAGATGACATTGTAATCTGTAGTGAGAGGAGGGAAGAGGTGGAGGAAAAGCTGGAGAGGTGGAGGTTTGCACTAGAAAGAAAAGGAATGAAGATTAGTCAGAGTAAGACAGAGTACATGTGTGTGAATGAGAGGGATCCAAATGGAAAAGTGAGGTTACAGGGAGAAGAGATAAAGAAGGTGGAAGATTGTAAGTACTTACGATCAACAGTCCAGAGCAATGGAGAGTGTGGAAAAGAGGTGAAGAAGCGTGTTCATGCAGACTGGAACGAGTGCAGAAAAGTATCAGGTGTGATGTATGACAAAAGAGTTTCAGCTAAAATGAAAGGGAAAGTGTAGAAAACCGTGGTGAGACCGGCCATGCTGTTTGGTCTAGAGACAGTAGCACTGAGGAAAAGACAGGAAACAGAGATGGAGGTAGCAGAGATAACGATGCTGAGGATCTCACTGGGAGTGACCAGGGTGGACAGGATTAGAAATGAGTAGAAAGTCAGAGAGGCAAGACTGAGATGGTTGGACATGTGCAGAGTAGAGAGAGAGAGTACATCGGAAGAAGGATACAGGATTTGGAACCACCAGGAAAGAGGACTAGATGAAGGCCAAAGAGGAGGTTCATGGATACAGTGAAAGAAGACATGAAGATAGTTGGTGTGACCAAAGAGGATGCAGGAGATAGGGTTAGATGGAAGAAACTGACTTGTTGTGGCGACCCCTGAAGGGAAATGCCAAAAGAAGAAGAATCTTATTTTTATTTTCGTACATGTATGCAAACAAAGTTTTGAAAGCATCAAAAAAAATTTCATCTGAACATTGAACATGATAGTATTATGTCACAAAATTATGACCAATTTTATTTTGTAATTTTATCCAAATTACTGAATAAAATTAACTAAACTGAACTGAAAAAATAGACTTTTAAAGTCATTTTGAATTGAGACAGATTATCACTCTTGTTTCTCAACTAAACTACCGCCTACCACAAAGCACAGACTACTCAGCAGTTGCTTTTTTTTTTTTTTTTTTTTTTATCAAAACACCAAAGTTAAAAAACAAAATGAATAGCTGCAGGAACAATCCAACTTGATCTGTGAATTCATTCTCTAAACAACAAACCGCTACTCAGAATTGAAGGATGGCTGGCATTATTGTCGTTGGCAACAACTTCCCAACGACTCACTTAGCAGATAGGAAGTTGTTGCTGTGACACACAAATTTCCCGTGTGTGATCATTAAAGTATATTCTGATTCTCTGATTCTGATTATGGCTCCATAATGTCAAGATGACTCCATTCATGGTGAATGAAGCTGATTCATTTCAAACCAAGAAGAACTAATGCCAACGAGTCCAAAGGAAGACTGTAATAAGTTTTTTTTTTAAATTGTTGTTATCATTATTATTATTCCCACATAATAATGACAACAGAGTACATGTGTGTGAATGAGAGAGATCCAAATGGAAAAGTGAGACTACAGGGAGTAGAGATAAAGAAGGTGGAAGTTCTTAAGTACTTACGATCAACAGTCCAGAGCAATGGAGAGTGTGGAAAAGAGGTGAAGAAGCGTATTCAGCAGGCTGGAATGGGTGGAGAAAAGTATCAGGTGTGATGTGTGACAGAAGAGTTTCAGCTAAAACGACAGGGAAAGTGTACAAAACCACGGTGAGACCGGCCATGCTGAATGGTCCACAGACAGTGGCACTGAGGAAAAGACAGGAGACAAAGATGGAGGTAGCAGAGATGAAGATGCTGAGGATCTCTCTGGGAGTGACCAGGATAGACAGGATCAGAAATTAGTACATCAGGGGAAAAGCACATGTTAGAGGTTTTGGGGATAAAGTTCGAGAGCCCAGACTGAGATGGTTTGGACATGTGCAGAGGAGAGAGAGAGAGTACTTCAGAAGAAGGATGCTGGATTTGGAACCACTAGGAAAGAGGCCTAGAGGAAGACCAAAGAGCAGATTCATGGACGCAGTGAAGGAAGACATGAAGATAGTTGGTGTGACCAAAGACGTTACAGCAGATAGGGTTAGATGGAAGAAACTGACTTGCTGTGGCGACCCCTGAAGGGAAATGCCGAAAGAAGAAGAAGACTTTTTCCCACTTCTTTTTAAGCTTTTTCTGACAGGACTGAGTGCGAATATTCTTTGTATTATTTTCTTCGTTTGCTCAAAATAGGTCAACATCAGCGAGACGAAAGCCATTTTAATCGGTACACCTCACCAGATCAAAAAAATCCTCCATTTCAAACATTCTGGTTTCTGGTCACAACAGTCCACTCTCCTCCTCTGTGACAAACCTCGGTTTAAAAGTTGACGCAACCTCACATTTGACCACCATGTACGTCACCTCTGCAAAGTTTCCTTCCTCCATCTCAGAAAAATTGTCAAGCTCCGCATCTCCCTCACCCAGGCCATGGCTGAAAAACGGATTCACGCCTTTATCTTCTCCAGACTTGACTGCTGTAATGCCCTCCTCGTTGGTACTCCTGGCAGGAGCCTTGAGAAGCTTCAGCACATTCAAAACTGTGCTGCCAGGGTCCTGATGAGGAGGCAAAAATTTGACCACATCACCCCTGTTCTCAAATCACTTCACAGGCTTCCCATCCGTTTCAGAATTCATTACAAAATCTGCCTCCTCACCTACCAATGTGTCCATGGAAATGCCCCAACTTACCTCACTGAGCTCCTCTCTCCACTTATCAACCCAAGACACCTTCACTCTAATTCCACCCACTGCCTCCACCAGCCTAGCACCAGGTTGACCAAAATGGGGGACAGAGCCTTCCAGGCCGTTTCCCCACGACTCTGAAATGAGCTCCCAGAACACCTCAGGGTCCCGCAAAGTGTTGACTTACCTCCCTGAGCTCCTCTCCCCACTTGTCAACTCAAGATACCTTCACTCTAATTCCACCCACTGCCTCCACCAGCCCAGCGCCAGGTTGACCAAAATGGGCGACAGAGCTTTCCAGGCCGTTGCCCCACGACTCTGGAACGAGCTCTCAAAACCCTTCAGTGCCCCACAAAGTGTGGACACTTTCAAAAAAAGCCTAAAAACATTCATTTTTAATAAGGCTTTTAATTCTTGATTTTATGGTTCTTTGTTTTCTGAATGTACCGTAATTTCACGACCAGGCGCACCGTACGAAAAGGCGCAGCCCAAGTTATGTGCACCATTGCTGTATTTAACACACACATAATTCCCTTCCCTTCTGCCGTTAGTCTAATTAATACTTTATAACCTGAACCCCACATCTCTTAGTCACCTCCTTCTTGTCACTTTACTATCTTTATTATTTTTTATTATTTTCTATGACATTGCACTACTTTTCTTTTTCTTTCTGAGCACTCTGTTTTTGTTAAAATTATTTTTATTTATTTTATTTTTTATTATTTTTATCTTATATTATTGCACACCTGTATCATAGCAAGTTCCTAGTCTCTGATATTCTCATTGACATGGCAATAAAAGCATTCTGATTCTGATTCTGATAAGGCGCACCGTACGAAAAGGCGCAGTCTCAGTCACACACCGCCTTACAACAACACACACGCAATCATGCAAATGTGCGTATTAAAAATAGATCGGGAGCAAAACTGAGTTTGGTTGTGCTTTATTTAAGTAGTAACGATACTAAACAAGCACATTACCGGTAATAGTCTTTATTCAAATCCATCAAAGTCCTCATCCTCTGTTTTGGAATCGAACAGCTGCGCAAAATCCAACAGAGCAGGTCCACTTTGCTCCTCGCTGTCAAAGTCACTGTCTGTACTGTGCGGCTCCTCAGAAAGGATACCAGCTTTTGCGAAAGCTCGGATAAAAGTACCAGCAGACACGTTAGTCTAAGCATCTACAATCCATTGGCAAACTGTAGCGTAACTCGCCCGGCGCTGCCTTCCACCCTTCGTGAAACTGTGATCTCCTTCGGTCATCCATCGCTCCCACGCCGCTCACACCTCATTCTTTAACGTTCTCATGCCTTTTCTTTGAGGTCTGCCTCGCCGGCACTGCGTTTTCTTTTAGGTCCGCCTTTTCTCACACACAAGGCGCACCGCACAAAAAGGCACATCGCTAATTTTGGAGAAAATCTAAGACTTTTATATGCGCCTTATAGCCGTAAAATTACGGTAGTTTTTGGTTTTTAAATTGTGTTTTTATTGTTTTTACCTTGCCTAGTTTTTATGTAGCACTCTGGGATTTTTGTCATAAGATGTAAGGCACGTTATAAATAAAATGCATAATTATTATTATAAAAAGATGAAAGAAAACAGACAAATGTGGAGATGAGGGGTGTCAAACTCAGGTCCTCTAGGGCCGGTGTCCTGAAGGCTTTCCATCTGTTCTTGTATCTACACACCTACTGCGGGTTATTAACTCAATGTGCCAAATTTCATTGACTGTTGTTTCCACTTGATGTGCACCTGTTGAATTGAATCAGGAACACAATAAAAGAGTTTGCATGTTCTCCCCGTGTATGCGTTGTTTTCCTTCGAGTGCTCACTCTCCAAAAACATGCATGTTAGATTAATTAGCCGCTATGAAATTGCCCCTAGGAATGAGTGTGTGTGTGGTCCCTCAAAAGCCTGGTCATGTGTTCGGGGTGTACCCTCCCTCTGGCCTTAAATCAGCTGGGATAGGCTCCAGCAACCCCTGTGACCCTAATAGGGTGGGCGGTTAAGAAGTCGAAATGATAATTTTATGTCTTTTGCACGATAATCCTACATCTCCTACCTGGGAACACAGTGGCCCTCCAAGATCGGATCTCGACACCCATGGTGTAGATGCAGTTCACAAACATTCAAGAAACTTATTTTTTAGTAATTGTTAACTTCCTTTTGATTTTATTTCTTTCAGAAAATAAAAACAACATAATAAAACAGCCATTACAGAAGAAAAATTACAGAAAGAGCTTGAACAGCAAGTTTTTGTAGAATGACTATGAATTGACAAGTAAAGATTATAATGTTCAAACTTCATCAAAAAAGAAATATGAGGGCATTGCTCTCCAGCAAGTGATTCTATTGGCAAACACTTTCAGCTCCTTATTAGGTTAATTCATTTCATTAATTAAGCTGAAATCCTGAAGGTTCAACAAGTTTGGATCTTTAATGCCATGCTGGCCACCAGCTGAGTCTTGAAGTCAGCCTCTTCATCCTACCAAGTTGTGATAAAACATAATTAGACTGCATGAAACAGAATAAAATTTAGATTATAACATTTATATTTTTAACTTCCTCACAGCATTCATAAAACTTGTTGACACGTGCAATGTCTCTGGGACTCATTTCAGCTACTTTTCCAAACCTGTGCTTAGGTTTGTTCCTGGCAACAATGGTTGGTTCATCGTTCTTGGAAAAGGCGTAACTAAAAGATAAGACAACAAACTTTCATTTAAGTTGTGAGCTTACAAATTAGAAATGTACTTGCTGAAGCAATATCCGATAGAGCTGATCATGTCTGATTTTTCTTGCATAATTTTGTAAGAAAATATTATCTGACAACACCAAACAGATGACAGAAAAAGCTCAAAGTAAATTTAATATGAATATCTTGCACGTTTTGGAATTTATTGTCATTTACTTAAAGAAAGAGTTTTTCCAGGAAAGAGTTTGAAACAACACATGTAAACTGGTACACTTCTTCTTCATTCGGCATATTTCCCTTCAGGGGTCGCCACAGCAAGTCAGTTTCTTCCATCTAACCCTATCTGCTGTATCCTTTTTGGTCACACAAACTATCTTCATGTCTTCCTTCACTGTATCCATGAACCTCCTCTTTGGTCTTCCACTAGTCCTCTTTCCTGGTGGTCACAAATCCAGCATCCTTCTTCTGATGTACTCTCTCTCTCTCCTCTGCACATGTCCAAACCATCTCAGTCTGGCCTCTCTGACTTTATCTCCAAAACCTCTAACATGTGCTGTTCCTCTGATCCTGTCCATCCTGGTCACTCCCAGAGAGATCGTCAGCATCTTCATTTCTGCTACCTCCATCTCTGTCTCCTGTCTTTTTCTCAGTGCTAGACCAAACAGCATCACCGGTCTCACCACGTTTTTTTACACTTTTCCTTTCATTTCAGCTGAAACTCTTCTATCACATCTGATACTTTTCTCCACCCGTTCCAGCCTGCCTGCACACACTTCTTCACTACTTTTTCACACTCTCCATTGCTCTGGACTGTTGATCCCAAGTACTTAAAATCTTCCACCTTGTTTATTTCTTCTCCCTGTAACCTCACTTTTCCATTTGGATCCCTCTCATTCACACACATGTACTCTGTTTTACTCTGACTAATCTTCATTCCTCTTCTTTCTAGTGCAAACCTCCACCTCTCCAGCTTTTCCTCCACCTCTTCCCTCCTCTCACTACAGATCACAATGTCATCTGCAAACATCATTTGTAAACTGGTACAATACTTTTTCTAAATTTATTTCCAGAACTTGTTTTTGAATTTTGCTTACATGAAAACTCATATAAATACTGTACAAATACTCACTTTCCAAAATGCATGACAGAGTCAAAGTCATATCTAGTTACCAAGTTGTTTGTCCTCTCCTTTTCAAACTGCACCATTTTTTCTGTAGAGAAGAATAAACAAAAGTTTACAAGCTTTCCAAACAGAGGGAGTAAGCAATTTCTTAGTGAACTAAACATCTCATGTAGTAATTCTCTGACAATGAGACTGTCTCACACAAGTGGGGGCTCAAGCAACTCACCAAATACATACTCAGATCTCAACACTGCTGATGAGCTACATCTGGTTAGAAGCCTATGTTGAAGAACCCTCTCTGATTTACACAAACATTTTGAAAATCTCCTTAGAAATTTGGGACGTTCCATCCACCTTAAAGCGGTTTCTTTTTCTCCCCGTTCTACGTTAGATAACTGGCTTTAACGACTACAAGTCTATGATGCTGATGACTGTGGTCATAAAGTCATTTAAGTGCCTTGTCCTCTCCCATCTCAAGTATTTCACTTTCCTTCTAGTAGACTCTGTCTAGATCCTTACAGATCCAAAAGGTCTGAAGACGCAGACAACCTGGCTCCTTATTGTGTAGTACTTGGACTCTCCAGGTGACTAACCTAAGAGCGTGCTTATAGGCTTCTGTTCTTGATTTTTTTTCATCTGGGATGCCCAAGCTATTTTCACCTTGTTTTAATTCAGTATGGTAAAATGGTTTTATAATCGTTCCGTTCCATCGTCTTCTGCTCATCCGGGGCCGGGTCGCAGGGGCAACAGCCTCAGACGGGAAACCCAGGCTTCACTCATCCCAACTGCATCCTCCAGCTCACCCGGACGTATCCCGAGTCGTTCGTAGCCAGCTGGGAGACATAATCTCTACAGCGGTCAGGGGTCTGCCTCTTGGTCTCCTCCCGGTGGGACGTGTCCGAAACACCTCACCAGCAAGGCACTCGGGGGGCATCCTGACCAAGCTCCTCCCAGACGGCAGAGCTCCTCGCCCGATTTCTGAGTGAGAGCCCAGCCACCCTGGGGAGGAAGCTCATTTCGGCCACTTATATTAGAAATCTCATTCTTTCGGTCAACACCCATAGTTGGTGTACATAGGTTTTATTAAATAGTTTTTTTTTTATAATCATAAAACCGTTATTGAAGGGCTCAGTGATAAAGATGGACATTAGTAAATGCTAGGGTGTAATCGACACTGGTTTTAACCCTTCTATTACAGCCAGTTTAGTTTTTAAATAAAAAAAAAATCTATGTAAATTACTTTAATTTCCCTTCACAAGACATTGATGACACCTCAGAAATACAAAGAAACATTTTGTTTAACTGTACGTAATTTAACCTGGGAGGATGTTAGTGGCTAGAATTTGAGCATACTGATCTCTGTCAGTGCGGATTTGCTCATGATGGAAGCCCAGACCATGGAGAATTTGGTGCTGGATGATAGCCTTGTGTAAACAGCCGGGTTTCTCCAAGGAGATTAACTGCCCCCTGTTCTGGCGACCCAAGCTGGACCAGCACCTACCAGAGGAATCAGAAAAAAATGCGCTGTTTTGTTGTTCAAATCTCAAAAAGTCAATCATGTTTCCTACAGCTCTATGCTTAATGCCAAACACAACACTTCATAAAAAAAATACAGCTGGTATTTCAAATGCATAAGTGTTTCTGTTTTGATTCCTACCCTTTTCCAGGGTAAAAGTGAATGTAAATACGGTGAGAATCCCTCCAGACAAAGCGAATACAGGTGTTGAGGTGAAAGCTTTCCATGGCCCCAATTATGACTAGCCTGTCATGTTCCGCTGCAATAAAGACAGACATAAATGGTGGCATGAAAGATCTTTGTAAGCTCCTTTTTTGCATTGTTTTCCACAAATCCGCTTTCATGAACTCATGCTTATAGAGATGTTCTAAAAATACAAAAAATAATAATGAATTAACTATAGATTTTGTGAGGCTTTGAAAATTCTTTTCTTATGGGAAACCAAAACCATTGACTCTCAGCCTCCCAATCTTTCCAACTTCCTGGTCTCTAAATGTTTTCATTGGTTGAAGATAAAAACTTAGACAAAGCCAGAAAAACCAAAGGTGTACCCTTAAGCCCACCTGTCTGTTATTCAATTCTTCCATACCTCATATGAGTGCCCAGCAGGCATCAGAACGTCACATTCACGTCAAAGCAACATTAAATGTTGCGTTTAAATATTGTGTAAAAGTAGTTGGATTTGAAAGTCAAATCAACATCAAAATCATGACATCACACTGACATTAAAATAACAAGGTACTTTAATATTATTTTGCCCTCATTTCAATGTTGTTTTCTGGACTGAAAGTTTGGCAAAATCAGCACACAAACACATAAACTGGTGATTTGAACAGTTCATTGAAGGTTGAACTTGTTTTTATTTCTTCATTTGTTCCGTGAAGAGATTGTTACTACTCTGGCTCAAAGAGCAGCAACATTAAGGGGAAGGCCACACAAAGTAAAAGGTTTGAAGGGATTTATTACAATAATAATAATAAAGGTACAATGAAACAAAAGAATGGCAGAGGATCAGGGTGGCACCAGGAACAGAGACCAGCCAGCAGAGAGAGATGAACCACGTTTGAGCCTTTTTATAGTGGGCAGGTGGCAGTGGGCGGGCCGAGTGCAGCTCCAAGTTCTGAGAGGACAGACAGGCAGAGAGATTTAAAGGGCCACAACCCCAGGGTCGTAACACTCCCCCCTAAAGAACAGGGTTCTACCCTTTTAATCAATGTGCAAAATAACCCCAGGGCCGTAACAAGATGAAAGCTTTAAAAAGCTTCCAAGTATCGTGCTGCATCAAACTTTCTTGCCGGTCTTCCTTTCTGGCTTTAGATGCTGCCACTGTGTTTTCTTTTTGGATGGATTTCTTCTTTTATGTCCGCATATTTGTGTAGAGTAATCAGTTCTTGCTTCAGGACATCGGCGTGAGTTCACTCCGCCCCTTTAATGTGAACGCGCATATAAAAGAGCTGATTACTACAAAAATATGCGGAAATAAAAGAAAATCCATCCAAAAGTTAATCCTCGATTTGTTGAATGAAGCTGTGCGCGTTCACACTGTGCGCGGGGTGGAGTAAACTCACACCGGTGTTGTGATGCATGGGCGGATTACTCAACAAAAATATGAGGAAATAAAAGAAGAAATCCATCCAAAAAGAAACAAAGTGGCAGCATCTAAAGCCAGAAAAAAAGACTGGCAAAAAACAGTAGATACTGCGAATGTTTTAAGGTTGATGTGGCACGATACTTGGAAGCTTTTTCAAGCTTTCATCTATTCAAGGGACAAATAGAGAAATGAGAAAAAATTCAACCTTAAATGAACTGTTCAAATCACCATTTTATGTGTTTGTGTGCTGATTTTGCCAAACTTTCCGTCCAGAAAACTACATTGAAATGAGGGCAAAATAATATTAAAGTACCTTGTTATTTTAATGTCGGTGTGATGTTGTAATTTGGATGTTGCTTTGAGTTTCAAATCCAACTACTTTTACACGCTGTTTTTACGTTTTATACTGACATCAATGTGATGTCAGGATTTTGACCTCAATTTGACTTTCAAATTCAACTACTTTTACACCTTGTTTTTACGTTTTTATTTTTGTCAATGTGACGTCAGGATTTTGACACTGATTTGATTTTCAAATCCAACCATTTTTATACAATATTTTAACGTAACTTTGTGATGTTGCTTTGACGTGAATTTGACGTTCTGATGCCCTCTGGGTTAATTCTTAAACACATTTCGCCGCTTTGACTGGATTTTGACTAGTTTTTGACATCAAATTGATGTTCTGATGCCCGCTGGGTGGCGTGTAATATTTTGTTTTATAAGACACAGACCATTTAAATGTTTTAAAATGTGTTTGAAATACTTACTGAAATCAGGGGACAAATAGACGGGCACCTTGACATAGCGTCCTGACTTTGGCCACTTGCAGCCAATCGAAGTGCATGGGGGTACATGTCTTTTAGGAGGTGGTACAATGTCAGTATAGAACATGCGTGCCTCTGTGGCAGAATAAATACACAAGAGATCAGTCAACCCTGCGATAATCCTAAAAACAATAATAAAACTTTTGCCATTTTTAAATATCTAGGCGCAGCCGAGGCGTTGGAGGGATCCAGTTTGGTGACCTCAGGATTGGATCTCTGCTTTTTGCGGATGATGTGGTCCTGTTGGCTTCATCGCACCGTGATCTCCAGCTCTCGCTGGATTGACTTGCTGCCGAGTGTAAAGCGGCCGGGATGGGAATTAGCGCCTCCAAATCCGAGACCATGGTCCTCACCCGGAAAAGGGTGGAATGCCCCCTGCGGGTCAGGGAGAGGGTCCTGCCCCAAGTGGAGGAGTTTAAGTATCTCGGGGTCTTGTTCACGAGTTGGAGAAGTATGGAGCGGGAGATCGACAGGCGGATCGGTGCGGCATCAGCAATAACTAGGACGCTGCATCGGTCCGTCGTGGTAAAGAGAGAGCTGAGCTGAAAAGCAAAGCTCTCGATTTACAAGTCGAGCTACGTTCCAACCCTCACCTATGGTCACCAGCTGTGGGTGGTGACCGAAAGAATGAGATCGCGGGTACTAGCGGCCAAAATGAGCTTCCTCCGCAGGGTGGCTGAGCTCTCACTCAGAGATCGGGTGAGGAGCTCTGCCATCCGGGAGGAGCTCGGTGTCGAGCCGCTCCTCCTCCAGGTCGATTGGAGCCAGATGGGGTGGTTCGGGCATCTGGTCAGGATGCCCCCCGAGCGCCTCGCAGGCGAGGTGTTTCGGGCACGTCCCACCGGGAGGAGACCAAGGGGCAGACCCCGTACTCGCTGGAGAGACTATGTCTCACAGCTGGCCGGGGAACGACTTGGGATCCTTCCAGGAGAGCTAGAGGATGCAGCCGGGGAGAGAGAGGCTTGGGCTACCCGTTTGAGGCTGTTGCCCCCGCGACCCGACCCCGGAACAAGCGGAAGATGATGGAACAGAACGGAATTTTTAAATACAGAGACCAACACTCTTTTTAGTAATGACAAAAATTGTCCAGAATCAAAGACAAATGAAATATAGATGGTCAAATACTTTGCAGAAAAAGTTGCAAATCGACAAGGAATTGCTCAGATTTTGAGAAGATAGATTACAGTAGGCTCATAGTCTTACGTAATGGCTTATTGGCGTTGGTGATGGTTTCATAAATGTCGATTGGTTCATCTAAAGAAACCAAGGAAGTAAATAGGTTACAAATATCCATATTGCAAATAAGACTCTAAGTTTTAACACTCTACTTTATGCATTTTTTAAATTCAACTTACGATCTGTACTCTCAGATTCCAGGAGTACTGCACCCTGAAATACAAATACATTTTTTACATTTTTCAGCTTTTGGGGTCAAAAAGATCTTTGTGGCATATTTTACACTAGAGCTTTTTGAACAAGATTACACATACAAATAACAAAATAACGCTAAAAAACTATAGGTTTTCAGATGGAATTTAACATCTTAATCACTCAATTTAAAAGTTCTTACCTCCAAAGTTGTTCTCATAAAGACAAAGAAAAGGAAGAAGAAAACTTGGTTCATGACGGGTGTTATCTGTTCAAACCTCGAACGACTAAATTTGAACAGTGTTGGTTCAGTTCTGAGAAGATTAAAAAAAGAAAAGTACAATAAGTCTTTGGAGAAATGATCTGGTCTTGATATAGAATGTTAGAAAGATCAGGATCTCGGTGCCTCTCTCTAGAAGCAGTGTGCAGAAGGAGTGGCCAAGGTTTCAACAGCCCACAAGTCAGTTAAAATAATCACTTTCTTGTGGGATGAGGGATGAAAAAAATCAGTACATACCTTGGAAGGATTATTCTATTAACATAAGAAAACAGGTGTGAATAGTTACAAAATTCTTTCTTCCATCAACAAGCAGTGATACAAAATAAGAATTTAATAATAAACACATAATAACCTTCATCAACTTTCTTTTTCTCCAACGTCTGTTTTCACCGGGTAAGTCTGACGAGTTAACTGAAACAAACAGATATCTGAGATTCAAACTAAAATACAAAAAATAACGAAAAATTTGGGACTTCCGGTGACGTCATGCTAGGCTAACTGCTTAGACGCGAGGCTCCGTCAGAAAAGTAAACAAAAACGTGATAATTACAAACATTAACCACCTAATAATTGCGACTTTGAGAATGTCCAACATGAGCGGCTCAACAACATCAGATCGGCCAACAAGTTGAACAACAATAAGCTGAAGGAAAATGGCGACAAGAGACCGGCAACGCGGTGCTCAGCTAGCGTTAGCTCTGTAGCGGCTAGCAATAATGGAGAAGCTAGCATGCTAACTATACTAGAGGAGATGAAAAAACTCTATGAAGAAACATCCAGCGCCATCAGAAGTAAGATCTTAAGCCCGAGCCCGACTTTACCCGACGGTACTAAACTAATAAATACTTGTTATAAAATTATTTAATTTGGATAAAACAGAGAAGTAACTACTAAACAGGATCCGCAGAGCCAGCTCATTCTCTGCGCACCTGAACACCTCCTCTTAATTTGGTAATCCTCTCCTGCGCACGTCTTTATTTTAAATGAATTACTCTATTCATCCCTCACCAGGGAAATTTGTGTGCTGAACTCCTTACACCGCAGCAAGCTGCCCTTCAACGGCGCCATTGGTGGGAGAAGCGGGGGTTAGATGTCTTCTCCAAGGACCCTAGACGTTGGTCTCAGTGGGAATCGAACCCACGACCTTCCGGTCCGAGGGGCGAACACTCTAGCGCTGATCCACCGTCTCCCACGTCAGTTCACGTATTTTGAACTGGTATCCCCGATATTAAGAAGTTAAGGATAAACTAAAGGCACGAGAACTGAAAAGACAAACACGCACCGGTAAGAATGAGGTGTGGAAAAGATTCAAATTTATTGTTCAAAATGCTACAGAAACTTGCGTTGGCTTCGCTGGATGTAGTCAATGTGGCGCTTTGCTTTCATATGAGAGCAAAAAGACTGGCACCTCGACGCTGAGCTGGCATTTAAACAGCTGGACTGGCAAAGTGATGATCGTTAAAGATCTATTTTATCATTTGTTTCAAAGACCGTCCCTCCTCTTCGCGCTAAGCAAGACAAGTGCATTAGAGATCCGATAGTGTGATTTTCTTTTTCATTAAAAAACGTGTTCTTGAAAATGTTCCTATTTATAAATAACCCTCGCCCTCCCGAGTCCTCGCAAATAAAATATGACATTTCGGGCTTGTTTCTGGCTCGGGCCCGCAAATCACGTTGATTGGTCGGGCTCGGGCCGGGTCTTAATATCCGCGGGCTCAGGTCAGGTCGGGCTGAATTTTTTAGGCCCGATCTCACCTCTGAGCGCCATAACTACATAAAGGAAAATCTCGGTCGCTTAGAAAACTCTGTGACTGAGATAAAAGAACAACTCTCAGACCACCAGCAAAGGATTGAAGATTGGAGGTTCGAGTGAACAATGCTGAAGATACGGGGGCAACACATCATAGAGTGGTCTGATATCTGCTTTAGCGTGAAAAACAACTCTCTGCTGCTTGCAAGGATTCACAGAACCGGTTGAGAAGAAACAACCTGCGTATTTATCAGATACCAGAGGAAAGTGAGGGAGGAGATATGGCAGCCTTCGTTAAAGATTTGCTGCCCAAAGTTCTGACGCTAGCAGCAGGTCTGGATCTTCAGATTGAGAGAGGACACCATGGACTTCAGTCCAATCCAAGGGGCGCAGCTGCATCCCCTCGATCCATTCTAATGAGGTTTGTGGACGCAGCAGTAAAGGATGTGGTTCTGCAACAGGCATGGAGACAAGGAAAGGTGTCCTTCCAGGACAGGAGGAT
Organism: Neostethus bicornis; assembly: GCA_902685375.1. NCBI lineage: Eukaryota > Metazoa > Chordata > Actinopteri > Atheriniformes > Phallostethidae > Neostethus > Neostethus bicornis. The sequence continues at coordinate 6,532,351 of LR738543.1, forward strand.
CTTTTTCGATCAGGATTACTCCCCAGAGCTACAAAAACAGAGATCCAAAGTTCATGCGGTTGTGAAGCAGCTGAAGCAGAAAAATATACAAGCGAAGTGTCTGTACCTGGCATGGCTGAAAATCAGGCTGGACTCGGGAGAAAAAGCATTCTGCTCATCTTCTTTGCCGGTTAAAGTTTCTGCCTCATTTTTTGTCATTTTGGATAAAATGATTACTCACTTTATATGGAAGCGAAAAAGACAGAGAATTAGCCTAAAACATTGTTCTTACCATAAAACAAAGGGGGTTTGGTGTTACCAAACCTCAAATTCTACTATTGGGCGACTCTGTTGGCAGCAATTGTGTGTTGGTACAGAGAAGAAGCGGCAGTGAGATAGAGAAACTATAAAGCAGGAAGAAACTAAAGATGTTAAGTTATCCACTCTGCCATTTACAAATCTAAAATCTATCATCAAAAGGAGCGTCAGGAATCAATGGACAAAACACACTTTAAAGATTTGGGCGGAAGTTAAAAAGATGCGTAAAGACACTGGGTCGATATCTAAATCAATGCCTTTTGTAGACAATATTGACTTACCACCCTCTGTATCGGATCCTGGCTTTAGGCGATGGGCCGTCAACAAACTTATTATTCTAAACCTGATCTTTGATAGAAAGGATCTTAAGTCTTTTTCTCAAATTCAGGACCAGTTTCGTCTTCTGCAAAATGACTTTTATAGATATCTACAAATTCGGCATTACATAGTAAACTACAAAGAACTGTACAGTCTAGAAAGAATCCCAAACATTATACAACAATATTTTATTATGATAGCAAAAAAAAACTTTCCAACACAGAAACATGTTTCCAATTTATAAAAGAGACTTTTATCTGCTGGCAGTATGAACACTTATAACATTAAAGAAAAATGGAAATTGGAATCAAACTCCATAATAGAGGACAGTCAGTGGGACAAACTGTGTGAGGACAGCCATAATGGTATCAACAGCCGGCTATGGAAAGAGTTTAACTGGAAGAAGTTCTTTCACACCCCTATGGTGGTCTCTACTTTTGTTAAAGCCCCCACAGCAGCATTGTGCTGGAGACAGTGTGGGAAGATAGGAGACCATACACACATTTTTTTGACTGTCCTGTACTATATGTGACTATTGAAAAAATATTAAAAGTGAAATTGAAACTATTGTAAATTGAGAGATTCCCTCAAATGCTCTGTTCTATTTACTTGGACTCGTACCTGGACATATTGATGCAATCCCTGATCAACCCTGAAATACACAGGAAGCCAATGAAGCCATTTTAAAACTGACATAATGGGTTCACGCCCCCAAGTCCTCGTCAGAATTTGTGCCACAGAGTTCTGAAGTAGCTGTAAACCAGCTTATTTCATCATCAGAAGAGTGGTTTAGCTGTCACACCCACAGAAAGGCCAGACCTGGATAGGATTTATGCTGAAATCAGCCAGCTTTGCTGAATACAATGTAGTGAAGTGTTTTATTCTTTTTGCTGAGTAACCCGCTGAGCAAGCTACTAAATGGTAACTCTCCATTAGCTGTTTCCCGTCATCCAAGCTCTGTTCAAGGTGAAGATTAAACTTTTATTTGTCTTGTTTCAGATTTATCTCTGCAATGCTGGAGCTTTGTAACTTCTTCTAAATAATTTAATATTTAAGAGCATTCAGAAAAATGGTGCCTTTTCTCTGTTTTGCATGATGAGCAAACAAATCTTATAAATGCAACCTCAGCTTACTGTTTATTTTAAATGAAAAAAAGAGTAGATTTTCAGCAGTGTTTATTACAGACAAGATACAGATAAGTAAAGCCCGCCATTATCTCTAATATACGTAATTATCCCCGCCATGAGTTCATGCCGAGGTGTCCTTGAGCAAGACACTGAAACCCCAATTGCTCCTCATGGTGGTTTGCACCTTGCATGGCAGCATCCCCATCAGGTATGAATGTGTATGTGTGAATGGGTGGATGTGAGCTACACTGTGAAGCGCTTTGAGTACCGATGCAGGTACCGATGCAGGTACCGATGCGCTACCTGCGCACAAGTAGGCGCAGGTAGGCGCAGGTAGTTGCACCTACTTGTGGACCATTGGTACCAATGGACCAATGGTAAATGGACCAATGGTCCATTTAACATTTAACTACTTTTTCTTTTTGTCCTTATTAGTTTGTGTACTTTTTTTCATCTGTAATGTGAAGCCCGCTGTGACAATTGTTTTGTGATAATGTGCTGTACAAATATGGTATGATAAATTTAAATGTAAAAAAAGATATTTAAAAAAAAAACATCTAAAAGGTAAGAAATCATAAAAAACAACAATCATTGTCTAAATTATTTTTTTACAAGATATTTTATTAGGTTTTCACATCATGTTGCATATTCATATTTACTGTATAAATTGACACCAAGCACAGATAGAAGACCATCTTCATATACACAACCAATGCAAATTACAGTATTTTAGAAACATGGATCATTACTTCAACTAAAAATGACAGAATACTTTTAATCTATTTTAGCTTTGTATGATTATCAGAATCAGATTTACTTTGTTGATCCCACATCTGGAAAAGTGGTGAATTTTTTTTATTTTTTCATTAATTAAATTCATATAATAACAAAATATATAGTAAAAAGACATACAATATAATAAAATTACAATGATGGATGTTGAAACTAATTGTTAAATCGGCACATAAATTCTGAACTTGAGTAAATGTGTTGACAAAAGTTAAAAAAAAACAAAAAACTATACATAATAAAGAACATATTTGTTGATTTAAATTTAAGTTGTGAACAGCAAATGTATATTTCTGACCTCAACACTAAACATCATTAAAAATAAAAAAAAGACTATCTACGCGAGCTGATCAACCTTGTTCTTTCATTGTCTTTTATCGCTTCACCCTACATTTGTCACATAAGTGTGTTGTAATACTATCTCCAAGTAAATATTTTGTGTTATTTCAATGATAAACTTATCTAGTCTAGTGGAGTATATATTTCATATCTGTAGTTGGGTTACATTTAATCCGGGCGCCACAGTGCAGTTATATTATGTACATAAAACTTTTGTGTACAATTTGCAATGGTCATCAGGAAATAAATGAACCTGTTGTGGTTCCCTCAACCACCACCAGAGGGATCCAGGGACCATCTCACCTTTCCCCCAATTCTGGCTGATTGGACCACCTGCCTCTGATTGGATCACCTGCACCTAATCTCCCTGCTGCCTATTTAAAGGCAGCCTCTCCAGCATTCCTCGTCGGGTCTTCATGCCTTTCAGCCCTGGCTGACTCCCGACCTAGCAGATTTCCTTTGAAACTGAGATTGACTCTTTGATAACCATTTTGATCCTTCTTCTTTGATTACAGCTTTGCTGATCCTTGGTTTAATAAACCTTGTTTAAAGTCCTGCATTTGGGTCCTCCTCCTTCCACATCACAACAGAACCCTTAACAGGCCGTAGCGGTGGTTATCGGACAAAACAGACGAAAGCGTCCATGGCAACTCACGTTAGAAAACGAGATTGTTCGAGAAGTGAACTTCCCGGAAGGTTTTCTGTTAGTTCTAAAGCGTGTGCGTGCTTTCAAAGTAAGAAAGGTGAAAAAACTTTTGCCTGTTAAAGGGTTAATGTCTTAAAGAGATAATAAGCTGGGAACACTGTTACTGTTTTAATTTGTTCTGAAATCATAAACATTTTTTATTTTTTTTTGAATGGCAACATGAAATTACTGCCATTTTTAGCAAAGATATTACTTTTTTTTTTTGGTTTAGTAAGTTTTGAAAACAATTACTAGCTAAGTTGTGAAAACTAACTGTAGCTACCATTTCGTAGTAATTAATTTGCCATTTTGTTTAATGCAGATTGAATTTCTATTTTTTTTTTGTACAGTTTTGACTCTTTTTTTATTAAAGCCACAAACATCTCACCTTCCTGTTCCTTGGAAAATGATAAAAAGAAAGAGTTTTGTTGGCGTAACTCTCTACAACGACAAGAGATCACAATAACTGAAAAAAAATAATTAGTCAATAAAAATGTTGATTCATTACCTAGGTTTTCTAACTACAGATATTAGAATTAAAAACCAATACAATCAAAAAGAAAATGTCAATATTAGGAAACGTTTAAAAATCTGTCATTTAAAATGTGCAATCTCTTCTGAAATATCGTGAACTTATAGATACAAAAGAAACGATGCATCAGATACAACCAATACAAAGTAGTCATAAAATCATGCTTTAGAATGAACTCCTTATGAAAGGAAACACATTCATTCGTAAACAGAAGTCAGGGTAACTGAGGATGGGGGACTATCAATGTCACAGTGCAATCCAAATCCAAAAGCAGGGTAGAGCGATTCGGTAAATGTAGACTGAAAGGTGTGAAGGTGGATTCTTTTCATGGAGGAAATGACCTGAGGGAGAAGATAAAAGGACAGTGTACCTGCCGACCAGTCCAGATACACCGCTACTCTATTAGAGTTGGAGTCTGAGACCGTTTTCAGGTCTGTTGGTTTGTTGTTATGCCAGGCAGTGAAACCTTGAGGTGTACAGAAGACGCTCCAGGACTGATCGTTCCATCCAAGGCAGCCGTCATCGCTAATTCCTCTCCTCCTGATTCCTTTGTAAGCCACTCCTACATTAACCCTTCCTTTCCACCTCACTTCCCAGTAGCAGCGACCAGTTAGCTCTTCCGTGCAGAGGATCTGTTTCCAGTGATCAAACCTTTCAGGAACATCAGGATATGTCTGCTCCTCCTTTAGCATCACCACCTGTTTTTTGTCTTCAGACAAACGTAAGTTTTGGCTAGCTGTGTTTATGTCCAATGAAAGCTGGCGGAAATCTGTTGATTAAAAAAAGACAGACAAAAAAGTCTTCACAATTGTACTAATTGTACACAAATGTACTAAAAGAGTTAGTGGCGGCAAAACTCGCTGTATGGGCTCAAGAAAAAGTTTAGCCTTTTATTCAGTTATATCTGGAAGGATAATTGCTATTGTGAAAGAATAGAAAATTGAACACTTTTTTAGTGAAAAACACTACAAATGAAATACCGTAATTTCATGGCTATAAGGCGCATATAAACGTCTTTCATTTTCTTCAAAATGAGCGGTGCGCCCTTTCGTGCGGTGCGCCTTGTGTGTGAGAAAAGGTGGACCTAAAAGAAAACGCGGTGCTCGTGAGAAAAGGCGTACCTAAAAGAAAACACGGTGCTCGTGAGAAAAGGCAGACCTAAAAGAAAACGCGGTGCCCGTGAGGCGAGGCGGACCTGAAAGAAAAGGCATGAGAACATTAAAGAGTGAAGTGTGGGCGTAGATTGTGTATAAAAAAGGTATGTGCTGTATGAACAACATTGCTGTTTTAACCCTGAAAATGGCAAAGAGAAACGCTTATGACGCTCAGTTTAAGCTGAAGGCAATCAGCTACGCGGAGGAACATGGGAATTGAGCCGCCACGAGAAATTTCAGCATTAACGAGTCAATGGATTGTAGATGCTTGGACTAACGTGTCTGCTGGTACTGCTATCCGAGCTTTCGCAAAAGCTGGTACCCTTTCTGAGGAGCCGCACAGTACAGACAGTGACTTTGACAGCGAGGAGCAAAGTGGACCTGCTCTGTTGGATTTTGCGCAGCTGTTCGATTTCGAAACAGAGGATGAGGGCTTTGACGGATTTGAATAAAGACTATTACCGGTAATGTGCTTGTTTAGTATCGTTACTACTTAAATAAAGCACAACCAAACTCAGTTTTGCTCCCGATCTATTTTTTAATACGCACATTTGCATGCTTGCGTGTGTGTTGTTGTAAGGCGGTGTGTGACTGAGACTGTGCCTTTTCGTACGGTGCGCCGAATGGTCGTGAAATTACGGTAGTAACATTTCAGACGTGATACAAGCGTTTACTTACACCTCAGGGGTGATGGTTGTAGTCGACTCTTACCACAATAATCTAAGCTGTGGGAAGCAGATAAAACATTAGCCATGATGCACTTAAAATAGATTTGCTTCTATAATCAAACTAAAAGTCATACTTAAGGATTTTCAGTTTCCATTTGGGGTTTTCCACCCCCGCAGAAAGACATTTCATTCCAGTGTCACCAGGATGGTTAAAGCTCAGGTCCAGTTCTTTCAAGTAAGATGGGTTGGAGCTCAGTGCAGACGCCAGAGAACAACAGCCCTTTTCATCGATCAGACAACCAGACACCCTGTTAATGTAAACAAAGATCTGTATCAGATTTGCTAACACTTGCACTTTAAGTAGAAAAGTCCTGGGATATTGAAGCTTGTCAAGGCCTTATGAATATCGACATTCCACGATGTTTATCTTTCAGTTTCTAACCTGAGGACTTCCAGTCTACAGTTTGGGTTTTTGAGTCCAAGTGAGAGTGTCTGAACGCCTGTATCTTTCAGGTCATTGTCGCTTAGGTCCAGATCTCTCAAGGATGACTTTTCTGATGTTAGCGCTGGCAGTAGATAGATACAGCTTTTCCATGAGAGGCCACAGCTGCTAAGTCTGAAGGATAAGAAACAAAATACATAAAGTATTTTCTTATACGCAAAAAAAAAATCTAAAACGTTATTTGAATACTTACAAAGATTTTTGGGAGACTTTGACCACTGGCAAAAGTTGTGCAAGTGCCTCCTTTGAACTAGAAAATTTCTTTAAGTCAAACACGTTTAGATCTTCCTGTGATGAGACTAAGATGAAGGCGAGCGTTGACCACTGAGAAAGAGTGAGCTTCTTTTCAGAGATGTTTTCCGAACTCAGGTACTGCCGGATCTCCCGCTCTAGAGAGTGTTCATTCATTTCATTCAGCCAGTAGAACAGATGGATGCTTTTCTCCACTGATGGACTGTCCCTTAACTTCTTCTTGATGTATTTCACTACTGTATCTCTCACCTGCGGTTGACCTCTTACTTTTTTCATCAACCTTTGCAGTAGAGCCTGATTAGTTTCCAGAGAAAGGCCCAGAAGGAAACGGACAAACATGTCTAAGTGTCCACTTGAACTTAGCAAGGCTGAGTCTACTGCACTCTTGTAGAACTGCTTGTATTTAGATACCCTGGTCACTGCGAGGTTTCTTTTTCTTAGAAGATTGACCCTACTTTGTGCGAATGTCACTGAGACGTAAAACGCGGCTAGGAATTCTTGAAAGCTCAAGTGAACAAAGCTAAACTCTCTCTCCTGATTCAAGCAGATCTCATTTTTGGAAACTTCTGTCAATAGCCCTGAGACAATTGTATCAGCATCTAGGCTGATGCCATACTCTGCTAGGTCCCTCTCAGTGAAAATCATGTTTCCTTTCTCCAGCTGCTCGAAAGCCAGCTTTCCTAAAGAAAGTAGAATTTCCTTGGTTTCTTCACTCCGGACTGGATCTATCTCAGAGTTTTTGTGATATTTCACACTGTTTTGCTTGACCTGCACCAGCAGAAAGTGGATGTACAACTCAGTTAAGGTTCTTGGCAGCTCTGCTATCTCTTTTTCTTTTAGTTTATGATCCAGTACTGCAGCAGTGATCCAGCAGAAGATGGGAATGTCACACATCACATGGAGGCTTCTCGATCGCACAATGTGGCAGACAATCTTTCTTGCTTGCTCTTCATCATTGAATCTTTTCTTAAAATATTCTTCTTTCTGTTGGTCAGTGAAGCCTTTGATTTCTGTCACTATGTCAACACATTCAGCAGGAATCTGATTGGCTGCTGCGGGTCGTGTTGTTATCCAGAGTCGAGCGAAGGGCAGCAAGTTCCCCCGGATGAGATTGACGAGGAGTGTGTGCACTGAGCTGGACTCTGTGACATCTGTCAGGTTCTGAGTTTTGTTAAAGTCCAGAGGAGGTCGACACTCATCCAGACCATCAAGGATGAACAAAACCTGAAAATCTTCAAAGTTAAGGATTCTTGCTTCTTTAGTTTCACTGAAAAGATAGTGAATGAGTTCAACTAAGCTAAAGATTTTTTTTGTATTTAGTAGATTAAGCTCTCTGAAGGTGACTGGGAAGACTAACTGTATGTTCGGATTGTTGTTTTCAGCCCAATCAAGAGTGAATTTCTGTGTCAGAACCGTCTTCCCAATACCTGCCATGCCTTTTGTCACCAGAATCCTATCAAACTTTTTGATGGCATGTGCAAGCTTAAAGAAATCTGTGTAGCTTTTATCTACTTCGGATCCTTCTGGCTTGCAGTGATTAGCTTCTATCTGTTCACATTCAAATTGGTCAGAAAGTTTCTCTGCGCCCTTGTTCCCTGTGAGGATGAGCTCTGCGTAGACTTGATTCATAAATGTTTTGTTTCCTTCACTGGTAATTCCCTCATACAAACATTGATACCTTCTCTTCAGGTTTGATCTTAATTTTTGCCGGCAAATTCCAACAGGAGTTCCTGACAATGAAATAAATCAGGTAATAGATTAGTTGTAATCGTTACTCTCCGGACACCAAAACATACCAAATCCCATTTTGACAATAATATCTATAGTAGATGTGCTTGGATTTAAAAGTAAAAGTGAGAAAAGTGAATATAAACTTTAACCTTCTTACCGCTCTCTAGAAAGTTAGCCAGCTCTGGTTTATTCCTTCTTTTTAAGAAGCTTGTTGTCATTTTCAGAAATGCTTCTCTGTTTCTCTGCTCCTCCTCATCAACTAGTTGTTCTTCATCATCACAGTTTCCAGGACTGTTTCTAAAAGTTAGAGTCTTAAATCTCCTCAGTTCAGTTTTGACAAACGCAACTGCATCCAATTCAAGCATCTGAAAAAGAATGAATTTAGTTTAAAATACAGTACATTTTTACAGTACAGGATTTTAACCAAAAACCTAGCGAGACTATGAACGGTGAACACCATCCACAGATGTGTCAGAATGAGACCTTTCCCCTTTTTATTCTTACTTTTTTTAAAAAAAAAACACTAATTTTTTCCTCTCTTTCTTTACATGTGCAAAGATATTTGTTCTTTACCTGCCATTTTTTGGGTTTTTTTTTTGGTGGTATCTTTTTTTGTGTTTCTAATTTACATACAGTATATACACTCAACAAAAATAGAAACGCAACACTTTTGTTTTTGCTCCCATTTTTCATGAGATGGACTTGAAGATCTAAAAGTCATTCCAGATACACAATATTACCATTTCTCTATAACATTGTTCACAAATCTGTCTAAATGTGTGATAGTGAGCACTTCTGCTTTGCTGAGATAATCCATCCCACCTCACAAGTGTGCCACATCAAGATGCTGATCTGACATCATGATTAGTGCACAGGTGTGCCTTATACTGCCCACAATAAAAGGCCACCCTGAAATGTGCATTTTGTTTTTGCTTTATTGGTGGTCTGGGGACTCAGAACCTGTCCGGTGAGTATGCTGGCCATGCAAGAACTGGGACATTTTCAGCTTCCAAGAATTGTGTACAGATCCTTGCAACATGGGGCCGTACATTATCTTGCTGAAACATGAGAAGATTTTGCTGTGAGACAAAACTGCACATTTCAGGGTGGCCTTTTATTGTGGGCAGTATAAGGGACACCTGTGCACTAATCATGATGTCAGATCAGCATCTTGATGTGGCACACCTGTGAGGTGGGATGAATTATCTTAGCAAAGCAGAAGTGCTCACTATCACACATTTAGACAGATTTGTGAACAATGTTATAGAGAAATGGTAATATTGTGTATCTGGAATGAATTTTAGATCTTCAAGTCCATCTCATGAAAAATGGGAGCAAAAAGAAAAGTGTTGCGTTTATATTTTTGTTGAGTGTATATATAGGTTTTACTTAACTGATATTCTGACTGATCATATCTACTCTTGTTTCTCTGGGGGTTTTATTGTTTTTTTGTTTTTTTGTTTTTTTTTAGATTATTGTTGATGTAGTAAATTTATATTCTGTATGGAATTGGCGGCGGGAGGGTTGGGGGGGCTAGTTATTTTATATATATCTTTTTCCTCCTGTGTGTACTGTTTGTTAAATCAAAATCAATAAATATAAAACCAAAAAAAAGTATGTTAGCGTAAATTAAAAAGTTGTTGAGTTTAAATTGAATGTTGAATGAATTAAATTTTCCTGGACCTTTAACATGTCAGGATTCCTCACCTGCTGCCAGAGGGAGCCCTGGATGTTCCTAAGCAACGTGATTAGGGTCACCTGTGGATGATTCCTGATTCAACACATCTGTGCATCCTGCCATCTATTTAAGGGCAATCACCCCAGACTTCTATGTCGGTCGCCCTGGCGGAGAGTTTGAATTTAGTAGGCAAACATCCTAGTGACCGTGTGAGTGTGGGAACGTTGAATCGGTTTGTCATGTAATGTTGTCTTGCAGTAAATACAATCGAGAAAGAAGACATCTTTTTGTTCAGTTGGCAGATACAGGTTTAACCGTTTTTTTTCACTCAAGTTGTTGTTGTTGTTTTCAGTAGAAAAACAAGCCGTACTTTTTTATCTGCGCCGCACTGGCCTTTTTTCAAGGAGCTAATGTCAACCTTTGGTCTACCTGTGGAGGGCAGCATTGCACACTCGAGCGTATAGCCTGCCAGAAATCATTTGAAGAAGAAGAAGAAGAACTTCCATGTCGGGTCATACCATCCCTTCCAGGCAGGTATCACTGGTTGCCTGGCCATGTTTGAACTCTGTTATTATTTGAACTTTTGAAATCCTGACTGAATCATTTGCCCCTTTGCTTTACAGACTTACCAGAATTTCTTAATAAACCTTATTTTGAAGTTCTGCAATTGGGTCCAACTCCTTCCACATCCCAAAACTCTGACATAATAACAGCTTAAATCTTTCTCTTTTTGGTCTTGAGTTGGAAAAAATGGAACATCTTACCTCATAAGCAGAATCCACATATGCGTTTAAGTCTATGTTGTCTGAGGGAACACCAGGAGAAGTGTCACCAAAACTAAAAATGAAAAAGAGGTTTTAAAAAAGCAACAGCATATTAACGTACAGTATGTGGAGGATAATAAAATCCTTACTCTATATGTGCTTACTTTTAAGCTAAAACAGAAGACAACTTTTTTCTTAACGAGCCACTCCTCCTCCAGGTCGAGAGGAGCCAGATGGGGTGGTTCGGGCATCTGGTCAGGATGCCCCCCGAGCGCCTCGCGGGAGAGGTGTTTCGGGCACGTCCCACCGGAAGGAGACCAAGGGGTAGACCCCGGACCTACTGGAGAGACTATGTCTCACAGCTGGCCAGGGAACGACTTGGGATCCTTCCGGGTGAGCTGGAGGATGCAGCCGGGGAGAGAGAGGCCTGGGCTGCCCGTTTGAGGCAGTTGCCCCCACGACCCGACCCCGGAACAAGCGGAAGATGACGGAATGGAATTTTTTTTTTTTTAATATTTATTTTACTTCATGTAAATGTTAAAATAAATGGATCTGTGAAACAGAAGCGCAACACCTCGTTTTATGTTCACATTCTCTCAACCTTTTTTCATTTAAAATAGTGTCAAAATGAACAGAAAATAAAAACAGTAATTTTATGGGTATGTTTGTGTAAAATTTGGATCCCTATTACTTTTAATTAAGCCTTAAATGATATGAAGGATCATTTATGACCAACACACCCATATGACACAAAAAATTCAGCCTTTTATGACTAATGAACACTGATCTATTGTTTTTTTTTTAGGGATGGGGGGTTGTTTTATAATAATAGATCATATGACATGTTGCCAAACAGGTTTATGTTCTTTGAATTTTTCCAGTAACAGTAAATGGAATTTCCCTCCAGCAACAAACAAGTTACACAATAATGCCATCAGCATTTTATTATAAAAATATTTTTTTCAAAAAGCTTTAATCAGCCTGAGAAATAGAAGATTTATTGTTTGAACATTGTCTTCTTATGGATACACTATGTGGAAATCATCAGAAGAAATGGTGTCTTTTGAATAACAACACGGCAAAATTTTTTGACAAAGTTACGAAATAAACGGAGTCAAATGAGAATTGGTGTCAGTGAAAAATAAAATAAATAATAAAAAACAATCGGGGTCTTGTTCACAAGTGGGGGAAGGATGGAGCGGTAGATCGACAGGTGGATCGGTGCGGCATCAGCAATAACTAGGACGCTGCATCGGTCCTTCGTGGTAAAGAAAGAGCTGAGCTGAAAAGCAAAGCTCTCAATTTACAAGTCGATCTACGTTCCCACCCTCACCTATGGTCACCAGCTGTGGGTGGTGACCGAAAGAATGAGATCGTGGGTACAAGCGGCCGAAATGAGCTTCCTCCGCAGGGTGGTTGGGCTCTCACTCAGAGATTGGGTGAGGAGCTCTGCCATCCGGGAGGAGCTCAATGTCGAGCCGCTCCTCCTCCAGGTCGAGAGGAGCCAGATGGGGTGGTTCGGGCATCTGGTCAAAATGCCCCCCGAGCGCCTCGCAGGCGAGGCGTTTTGGGCACATCCCACTTGGAGGAGACAAAGTGGCAGACCCCGGACTCGCTGGAGAGACTATGTCTCACAGCTGGCCGGGGAACGACGTGGGATCCTTCCAGGTGAGCTAGAGAACGCAGCCGGGGAGAGAGGGGCCTGGGCTGCCCGTTTGAGGCTGTTGCCCCCGTGACCCGACCCCGGAACAAGCAGAAGATGACGGAACGGAAAAATAATGTTTTTTAAATCTTACGTTTGTTGAGCGGACTCATCCTCTTTCTCAAAGTCAATGGGTTCACTTGCAGATCTGGCACTTTTCATGGATCTGTGGTCCGTTACTTCACTAGTTATTACACAAACAAAATTCCATTAGAAAATTCCTCATCTGAACTTATTATTACTGTTGGGATCATGAGCAAACAATAATTACTTAAAAAACATACTTTCAACATTTTAGTCCTGATCAGAGAGATCAGAGATCTATAAATTTCCGTGATATAAAGATGCAATAGAAGCAGTGGTGGAACGTAACGAAGTAAATGTACTTTGTTACTGATACTTAAGTAGAAAAATTGTGTATCTGTACTTTACTTAAGTAAAATTTAAGACCGGTACTTTTACTTTTACTTCACTACACTTTAGAGCAAATATCTGTACTTTTACTTCGCTATTTTTTAAAAGTGTGTTTTACGTTTTTCGTTAGATTTTCGTTCAGGAATTTGTAAAATATACAGGTTTTTTTGCGCATCTTGAAGCCGCATCGCCAAAATCAAAAGAAGCAGTTGATCGGGAGAAGAAGTAATGAATCGAGAAACATTTTCCGCATTCATTCAAAAACCCAACATCAAATATTAAATCAAATTAAAAAGAGTCAGAAGATCGTTGTTCGTTGTGTTTACCATCATTACACGGAGCAGGGGGCGGTTCTAGGATTCTAGGATTTTCCAAAGGGCGGCGGGGCTTTGACAAAGCCAATATATAGTGACTGGGGGCCTCTCCCCAAAACATTTTAAAAAATACGTGTCATTTTCCTCCATTTTGGCGGCCCATTCACTGGCCCTTCTAGAGGATAGCTTGACTTGTCCCCTTTTATTTTATTTTTATTTATTTATTTATTTTGTGGACCAAAAGAGACGGGAGAGGAGTGGGTCACACCCCTGCAGAGTATTTATCCTGGTTACCATGGTGACACCCTATAGCACAAAAAATAACACTTGAATTATGATCGAATACTTTTACTTTTTACTTAAAAAGTACAATTTACACCAATTACTTTTGTACTTTTACTTAAGTAGATTTTTTTATTGGTACTTTTACTTTTACTTAAGTCAATTTTTCGCCTAAGTATCTGTACTTTTACTTAAGTACAAAAAGTGAGTCCTTCATCCACCACTGAATAGAAGCAACAATTGATAAATATAGTTTCAAACAACAACGACATTTTATGTTTCCTGCATCACTCAGATAAAAAGAAAAAAAAATTAAGCGCTGTAAGAAAGTCAACAACAAAACCCGTTTCTTACCTTTCAGGTCGCTTCTGATTTGTATCGCAACCAGAACCTCCTTCAGACGAAGAAGTTCCGTCTTTGCTTTCACCTTCTGAATTCATTTTAAATCTTTTAACTTCTTAAAGACTACGTGGATTGTTTCTTTTCCCAAAGCAACTATCTTAAAAAAAAAAAAAAAGAATAACTTTTATAGAAAACTGTTGTTGAAACAAATTATTAGCATTAATGCGAAGTAAAAACGACATCCCTGCGTTCAACCTAATGTAGTCTAGTTCACATAAAATACTAAAGTATTGTTCGTCTTCTTCCTGGAGTTTGTCTGATCGGATCATCAGGAAATCAAACCAGTTAAACAGGAAAAAAAGAAGCCGTGAGAAACAAAATTTCCAGTCATTATTATTGTAACAATTAAATCTTTTCGAGGTGGAGTCAATACCTCAGTTTTATCCATTTGACATTAGACTAGTGGTGGAACGTAACAAAGTAGCCTAAATGTCGATTGTTACTGTACTTAAGTAAAAAAAATTGTGTATTTGTACTTTACTTTTACTTCACTACATTTTAGAGCAATTATCTGTATTTTTACTTCGCTACTTTTTAAAAGTGTGTTTTGCTTTTTTCGTTACATTTTCGGTTAGAAAATTGAAAAATTAACAGTTTTTTTTAGCGCAACTTGAAGCCGCATCACAAAAATCTACCTGTAGAGGGAGCAGTTGATGCTTCTTCTCTCCCAAGAGGGAGAAGAAGTAATGAATCGAGGACCAATCAGAATTGAGAGTAAACGTTTTCCGCAGTGATTCACTGCCAAAAAAACTAACATCAAATCTAGTACAAATTGAAAAAGAGTCAGAAGATTGTTGTTTGTTGTGTTTACTTTTAAATAAAAAGTTGAGCCATCGTTACACAGAGTATTTATTTGTGAGCCTACAGCACAAAAAATAACATCTGAATTATTATGGAATACTTTACTTTTTACTTAAAAAGTAAAATTTACACCAATTACTTTTGTACTTTTGCTCAAGTAGATTTTCTATTGGTACTTTTACTTAAGTAATTTTTTTGCCTAATTCTCTGTACTTTTACTTAAGTATAAAAGGTGAGTACTTCATCCATCACTGCATTAGACATCAAGATAGACATTTTCATTGAAATATCTTCATAAACAAAATTTACTGCATTTTATCTTAAACATGATAACGACTCATTATTGACCAAATATTTCGGCACGTCACCTCAAAATAGTAATCAAAAAAAATGAACTTTCAAAATGATGAAGTTTATGAGAGGAATAAAAAAGTAAAACAAATACGAAGGCTGGTTAAGTTATCATCTAATTTTTTTATTAAGCACCATAATATTCAAGGTTAAAACTTTTGTGCTTTAATGTGTCAAATTAAACAAAAACCCTTTCACAATCGATTGCATTTAAATTAATCAAGCCTTTCATAACAACTTTCTTATCTCATAGCCATTAGAAGGAATCTCTTTTCCGAATTAAGAACATTAAAAATATCAGATAATAAAGGAGACTTTGAAGATTTTATTTTTGTACTCTTTGCAGTTTGTAAATTTCCAAGTTTTTTTTTTTTAAATGTTTTATTCATTCATTCATTTTTCAAACATCTTGTCCAGCTTTTGGCAAATTTGTTATCAGTAGAAAGAGAGGGAACATTATTAACTGGTTACTAGTCTGTCACAACACATTTTCAAATAAAAAAAACGATCCAAGACATTTTGAAACCAGTTCTGGCAATGAGGGACTGAGGACGTTATCGCAACAATTTTATCGGACCCATGTGGGGTACAGCCCACAGAGGTCACCAGCTACAAAGAGAAGGACAACCACTCACACAATTTCAGTCTTTAGGACTAATTGAAGAAACCAGAGAATTGATGCCACACTTCTTCTTTCGGCAATTCCCTTCAGGGGGCGCCACAGCAAGTCAGTTTCTTCCATCTAACCCTATCTGCTGCATGCTGCTCTTTGGTCACACCAACTATTTTCATGTCCTCCTTCACTGCGCCCATGAACCTCCTCTTTGGCCTTCCTCTAGTCCTCTTTCCTGGTGGTTCCAAATCTAGCATCCTTCTTCCGATGTACTCTCTCTCCTCTACATACAGTATGTCCAAACCATCTCAGTCTGACCTCTCAGACTTTATCCCAAAACCTCTAACATATGCTGTTCCTCCGATACTGTCCATCCTGGTCACTCCCAGAGAAATTCTCAGCATCTTCATCTCTGCGACCTCCATCTTTGTTTCCTGTCTTTTCCTCAGTGCTACTGTCTCTAGACCAATCAGCATGGCCGGTCTCACCACTGTTTTGTACACTTCCCCTTTCATTTTAGCTGAAACTCTTCTATCACACATCACACCTGATACTTTCCTCCACCGGATCCAGCCTGCCTGCACACGCTTCTTCACCTCTTTTCCACACTCTCCATTGCTCTGGACTGTTGATCCTAAGTACTTAAAATCTTCCACCTTCTTTATCTCTTCTCTCTGTAACCTCACTTTTCCATTTGGATCCCTCTCATTCACACACATGTATTCTGTTTTGTATTGATGCCACACTCTGGTTTGTTTTTCAGTTTCTTTGATTAGTCTCAGCTGCACTGTGGTGATTGCTGATTGGACACTGGCCTGATGAGGTTCACCTGCATCTATTTACTCCATTATATAAGACTAAGGCTCACAGGCACTTAAGCCGGGGAGGGTGAGATGTCATCAGGCTTTGTTTAATTAGGGATATTTTCAATATGGTGTCAGGGGTGATGGGTGGGGAGTCTCTGTTTATGTGGGTTCCGGGTCATTCTGGGATTGAGGGGAATGAGTGGGTAGATGCGGCGGCTAGGGATGGTAAATCCGAAGCCCCATGAACCATCGAGTAATTTCGAACCAATTTCCTAAAATAGACCCAAAGATTCGAATCTTTCGAGCTCACAAAGAGCTCCATCTGCGGGCTGCGGGACGTCAAAAAAATCCAATAGAAAAAAAGAAAGATGAATTGTACGCTCCAAGTCTCAAGTCATTAGAAAAATGATTAAGATTCCGCGAGGTTTTCTGCTTCCTATTCTTTGCTAATATTTTTTCACCGGTATCATACAGTAGTTATGTCGATACTGTATGTTAATTTAAATTTTACTCTCCCAAAACAAATCAAAGAAATATTCCACTCTGTTCATTTAAATTATGATTAACTGTTTAATAAAACACAGACTGACCACACCGCGTGCTCCTGTCATCAATATGAATCATTAAAGAGAACTGAGCCTTTGTTCAGTGGTCCCAAACCACCGGACCGCGGACCGGTACCGGGCCGCACAGACAGAAGAAATAACTTCCATTATTTCCATTTGGTTTTTATTCCATATTTCATCTTCGAGATAAAGATGTTTTAATTTGAAAAGTCACCGGATTTTCTTCATTACGTCCGTCAATGACTCATCATTCCATTAAATTTAAACCTGTAACACCAGTAAAATGGGAACACTTTTCAGGTTTCAGGTAAAGATGGGACTGTCTGGTTCCAGCAAGATAAACTCGCAACTCTGACTGATCTAGTCTCACTGTGAATAATCTAACTAGTATTTTTATTCACTTTGTTTTCGCGATGTCCTTTATTTTGAAGGTATGTTTACGGTTACCATAGCAACCAGAGTGCGTTAGAGCAGAGAGAATGTTTTCATTTTATTAAGACGCTGCTAATAAATTTTCTCTTGAAGACAAAGTGGATTTAAGTTTGTTATTGCTTAAAAAGACAGTTTTTCAGGCTGTTCTTTAGTTTTTCTGCCACACTTTTAGACCAGTCCGTGAAATTATTGTCAGACACTAAACCAGTCTGAGGTGGAGAAAAAGTTGGGAACCAGTCCCTCAGAGGACTGAAAAACTTAGTAAAGTATGAAAAAAAAAAAAAAAAAAAACTGCGGGCCGACATTCACTAACCAGTGATTACAGAAGCAACATTTTGGGGTAAATGTGAGCACGGCTTAGTGGTGCCCACCCACACAACAAAAACAATCCCATTATTAGGAAAAAACTGAAATAAGACAAACTCAAATGTTCTATTCATAAGTTTTATTTCATACATTTTTATTTAAATATAGAATTTTTTCCACCATGTTAGGCTTCAGTCTGCTTCTCTTTTGGTTTACAACCTCTCCAGCTTTGGAGAAGACCCGCTCGCAGGGCACCGAGGTGTTGCTGGCATATGCAGATAATACTTGGCCAGTTTGTACAAATTGGGATAGGCTACACAGCTTCCCTGGATGCCCAGTACTGGAGCGGGTCTTCACCTCTGGAGAGATAGGGCTCTGCCACAGATATCGCTGGACCTCCACCGACGCGTTCGCCGAGGCGCAATTTATTCGCTGGGTTTAACCTAAAAAGAAAAATGAATTTAGTTTATAAAGCCATATAAGATGAGGTCATGTTGCTGATCAGAAGCACCAACCCGGCTGTCCAGAAGATCCTCTGTAGAAGAGGATCCCGGATGTGACTAATAAAGCAGAATGGATTTTAACACCAGAAGAAAAATCTATCTAAATGAAATAAAGTTTGTCGTAGCTTACCTGGATGTAGAAGAATCTCTTCTTTCTGTTCTTCTTTCTGTTCTTCTTCTGCTCACATTTCGTGAATGAATGAATCTCTTTTATATCTTCCTGCTGATTGAACAACTCCACCCAGTTCGAATCACCAGCGAGCTACTCGAAACCTGTTCTCAGGTACGAGCAGCCTCCGAGCTCTGGTCACGTGGTATGGAAGGTTTGCTTGCCCTGCTCGAAGCAAAACTCGCGGGACTTTTTTTTCATTCTGCTCGACACTACTCGAGTAGGGCCGCTCGAGCTGGCCATCCCTAGCGGCGGCGAAAAGGGCGGCAGATCGGGTGGTGGTGGAGAGGGTTGTGGCTCTGTCACTTGGGGAGTTGAAGGCGTGCATCAGTGGCAGTCGGAGTGGGAGTCGTAGGTAAAAGGGCCACAGTTGTATGCTGTACAGAGGACAGTGGGAGTGACTGTGGCACCGGTGGGAGGAGGGGGTAGGGGGTTTTGAGCAGGTTAAGAATTGGGCATATGGGTTTGAATGACACACTTAGGGTTATGGATAAGCATTTGGACGGGAGCTGTGATTTCTGTGGGGAAATGGAGGGGATTGAACACGTGTTGTTGAGTTGTGGCAAATATGAGGAGGAATGAGAGGCTATGCTGGGGGTGCTGTGGAGTGTTGGGTTGGGACAGGTTTGTTTGAGTGAGGTGTTTTTGTTTGGTCATCAGGGGTGGGGTTTAGGAGTCTTGTACCTTTTCCTGAGGTGTACAGGATTGTTGAGGAGGATTTGAGTTCCTTGAGAATCAGTAGATGGCAGTAATACACCTGTGCAGGTGCTTTGCGCCTTTAAACGGAAAAGAAGAAGAGAACACTTTGTCAGTTCTTCAGCAATAATTCTTGTGGTAACACCAGTGGTGGGTGAAGTACTCACTTTTTGTACTTAAGTAAAAGTACAGATAATTAGGCAAAAAATTTACTTAAGTAAAAGTACAAAAGTAGTTAGTGTAAATTGTACTTTTTAAATAAAAAGTAAAAGTACTCGATCATAATTCAAATGTTATTTTTTGTGCTATAGGGTGTCACCATGGTAACCAGGATAAATACTCTGCAGGGGTGTGACCCCCCCTCCCCCGCCTCTATTGGTCCACAAAAAAAAATAAGAATAATAATAATAGAAAGGAAAGGGGACAAGTCAAGCTATCCCCTAGAAGGGCCAGTGAATGGGCTGCCAAAATGGAGGAAAATGACACTTATTTATTAAAATGTTTTGGGGGGGAGGCCCCCCAGTTACTATATATTGGCTTTGTCAAAGCCCCACCCCCCTTTGGAAAATTCTAGATCCGTCCCTGCTTTGTGTAATGATGGCTCGACTTTTTATTTAGAAGTAAACACAACGAACAACAATCTTCAAACTCTTTTTAATTTGTACTATATTTGATGTTAGGTTTTTGGCGCTGAATGAATGCGGAAAATGTTTCTCGATTCATTACTTCTTCTCCGATCAACTGCTTCTTTTGATTTTGGCGATGCGGCTTCAAGATGCGCTAAAAAAAAACCTGTGTATTTTTCAAATTTCTGAACGAAAATATAACAAAAAATGTAAAACACATTTTTAAAAAGTAGCGAAGTAAAAGTACAAATATTTACTCTAAAAATGTAGTGAAGTAAAAGTAAAAGTACCGGTCTTAAATTTTACTTAAGTAAAGTACAGATACACAATTTTTTTTACTTAAGTACAGTAACGAACTTCGTTACGTTCCACCACTGGGTAACACAGTGCCTTCAAAACGACTCTTAAGTGTCTTGTTTTAGTAACTCAAGCAGAAGGCCTGGTGTCTCGAGACACCTCCACGGGCTTTCAGGTAGTGGTGGTCAATTGACCCCCTGGTGAGGGTTCTAGGAGTGCTTCTCTCTTTCCTCCCCCGTGCATTGCACACATTCACAGGAAGAACATGCAAACTCTACAAGGAAAGGCCAATGTTTCATCATGTTCCATCAAATTTATGATGTATTTTTTTGTATCATAAATGTAGTAATATTGATTGATTTATTGGCACCATCTTTATTCAATATTTCAACCCCCAAGACCAGCATTATTAAAAATTGAGCTTTAAAACAGAAACCAAGACAATTGCAAAATTTTCAGAAACATTTATTCTGATCATAAATTGTCGATGATACACTTTTCAGAACTTTCAATTGTGCAAATTGTTAAAATGTCCACATCCTTGTTTGTATTTTTTTTTTTACAAGTTTTTTGCATTGGCACAAAACAAAAAAGTAGACATAAAATGTACAAGAAATTTTAGTAAACAATAATTTGTATTTTTTTTAGTGAAAATAAAAGTAATATTTGTCTGTATCTTAATAAGATGTAGAAAAAAATCATAATCATAAAAAATATAAATGGTCAAAACATTTGTTCAACTTTTTCAAAGTTTGTAAAGTAAAGAACTTGTGCATATTTGATTAAGTTTGGCAGCTTGTAAAAGTAAACATTCATCAAAATATTAATCTGCTATTAAAATGAACTGATCAAACTATTTCAAGAAACCCTTGTGACTTCAATATTCAATCTTTGCAAAAATTAACTATGTTTTTAATATTTTCAAAAGAAATAACAGGTAATCACAAAACAAAAATTAAAAGAACAAAATTAAAATGTCATAATTTTAATGTACAGCAAAATATAGTTTTATATGCTTGAAAATTCTGTGCATGTAAATAAAACATATCTGGAAAAAGAAATTCTCCTGAAGATAATCCCGAATTATAAAACAAGTCTAAAACAAAGAACTGTAGATTTCATGATATATTTTAGTAAAAGCAACAACAAATAACATTAAACTGTAAAATAAAATCATTTTGTAAAGTAAAATAAAACTTAAAACTGATACGTAGTGCAAAGAATACTGAAAATAAACCACTGGGGGGAAAAAAATCATAAAAATTTTGTTTACGCATTAGAAAACTTATTTGGCTGCAAAATTTGTACAAATTACAAATTTGCTATATCAAAAGTAAAAAGTGAAACACTTTCCGTTCTGTTGTCTTCCATTCAACCTGGGCCAGGTCGCGGGGGTAACAGCCTCAGATGGGAAGCCCAGGCTTCTCTCACCCCAGCTGCATCCTCCCGCCCACTCGGAAGGATCCCAAGTCGTTCCCCGCCCAGCTGTGAGACATAGTCTCTCCAGCAGGTCTAGGGTCTGCCTCTTGGTCTCTTCCCGGTGGGACGTGTCGGAAACGCCTCACTAGCGAGGCACTCGGGGTACATCCTGACCAGGTGCCACTGGCTCCTCTCGACCTGGAGGAGGAGCGGCTCGACACCGAGCTCCTCCCGGATGGCAGAGTTCCTCACCCGATCTCTGAGTGAGAGCCTAGCCACCCTGCGGAGGAAGCTCATTTCGGCCACTTGTGTTCGTAATCTCATTCTTTCGGTCACCACCCACAGCTAGGTGAGGGTAGGAATGTAAATTGACTTGTAAATCGAGAGAGATAGTCCTGCCCCAAATGGAGGAGTTTAAGTATTTTGGCGTCTTGTTCACAAGTAGGGTAAGGATGGAGCGGGAGATCGACAAGCGGATCGGTGCGGCGTCAGCAATAAGTAGGACGCTGCATCGGTCCGTCGTGGTAAAGAGAGAGCAGAGCCGAAAAGCAAAGGTGAAACACTTAGTAATTTAATTTTGGGACATTAATCTAAAATTCTTAAAAGGTTCCAATACAATTTGTTCGTGTACAAATGTCCGTGTAGTTCCTCATTCATCCAGGAGTGATCCATAGTAGAAAAAGTTTTAAAAAAGTCTTCTGGACAGTTTAATTCTTGATCGAGACGTTTCGACTTCCATCCGGAAATCATTTTCAATCTGATAGAAATGGACTGAAAACTGGATCTATTTATACTAACCTAAGTAAAAGGTAAAAAATAGTAAGGCAGGGCTCGACCAATGAGCCTGTTTTACCTATGATGGCCGTGAATGGCTTCTATTGTAGCCACAGACCAATAAATGATCCCTATTATAATAATGCTAAAAGCCTAGTGAATAGAAATTCCTGCTAACGAGAGGCGTGAATCTGAGTAACAAGGTGTCCTCTTTGTTCCAAGACTTCAGAATGCTGCTGTAAATCCTGGGCAGAATGTATCTAACGCCTCCACTCCGATTCAGTGAGGGATTCTCTTTCTTCACAAAGATGGCTTCCTTCACACCTCTTTCAACTTTTTCTACTATCAAATAAAATATAACTGAGATTTTTTTTTTATGATGGTATGTAATGTTTCTGTAGCATAGGACAAGACTAAATCGGGATCTAAAATATTTCTCTGTGAAAAATAACAATTCATTCGTCAAAGCGAGTCAGTGTAACTGAGGACGCGGCGTTATCAAAGGCAGGATGTTGTTCAAACCCAAACGCAGGGTAGAGCGGTTCAGTAAATGTAGACTGAAAAGTGTAAAGATGGATTTTTTCCATGGAGGAAACAACATGAGGGAGAAAATAAAAGGAGACTGTGCCTGCTGGCCAGTCCAGATAGACTGCTACTGCATTGGGTTTGGTGTCTGAGACTGTTTTCAAGAATGTTTGTCTATTATTGTGCCAAGCAGAGAAACCTTGAGGTAAACAGGACAGACTCCACGACTGATCGTTCTTTCCAAGGCAGCATTCATTACTGTTTCCTTTTCTTTTGATTCCTCTGTATGCTACTCCTATATTAACTCTCCCAGTCCACTGCACTTCCCAGTAGCAGCGACTAGTTAGTTCTTCATTACAGAGGATCTGTTGCCTGTTGTCAAACCTCTCAGGAAAATCATGGTATGGCTGCTCCTTTTTCAGCATCACCTTCCTATTGTCTTGAGACAGGCGGAGCTTTCGGTGTGCTGTGTTTTCGTTCAGTGAAAGCTGACGGGAGTCTGTTTTCAGAAATACAAAAGAGAAAGTACAGGTTTAAAATTCTACACAGACAGTATGTATATCTTCTTCTTTTTCTTCTTTCGGCATTTCCCTTCAGGGGTCGCCACAGCAAGTCAGTTTCTTCCATCTAACCCTATCTTCTGAGTCCTCTTTAGTCACGTCAACTATCTTCATGTCTTCCTTCACTGTATCCATGAACCTCCTCTTTGGTCTTCCTCTAGTCCTCTTTCCTGGTGGTTCCAAACCCAGCATCCTTATGCCGATGTACTCGATCTCTCTCCTCTGCACATGTTCAAACCATCTCAGTCTGGCCTCTCGGACATTATCTCCAAAACCTCTAACATGTGCTGTTCCTCTGATCCTGTCCATCCTGGTAACTCCCAGAGAAATCCTCAGCATCTTCTTCTCTGCTACCTCCATCTCTGTTTCCTGTCTTTTCCTCAGTACCACTGTTTCTAAACCAAACAGCATGAAACTAGCTGAAACACTTCTATCCCACATCACACCTGATACTTTTCTCCACCCATTCCAGCTTGCCTGCTCACGCTTCTTCACCTCTTTTCCACACTCTCTTTTTAATGCAGCCACGTCGGGCAGGAGCAGTAGAGAGCTGCAGTAATTTTACTGATTCCAACTGGTTTTACTGTTTTTACTGATTGACTTTTACATTCATTTAGAAGCAATTTATCATTTTTAGTCTTTCTATTCATTTTTTTAGTCATTTTTAGTTTGTTTTATTCTTTCTTATCTGTTTTAATCTGTTATTTTGAACTGTTGTAATTGTGTGTCCTGATGTGTGAATGGGAGCAACAGATGCCATGACAATTTCTGTTGTGGTTCCCTCAACCACCACCAGAGGGATCCAGGGACCATCTCACCTTTCCCCCAATTCTGGCTGATTGGACCACCTGCACCTGATTGGATCACCTGAACCTAATCTCCCGGCTGCCTATTTAAAGGCAGCCTCTCCAGCATTCCTCGTCGGGTCTTCATGCCTTCCAGCCCTGGCTGACTCCCGACCCAGCAGACTTCCTTTGAAACTGAGATTGACTCTTTGATAACCTTTTTGACCCTTCTTCTTCGATCACAACTTTGCTGATCCTTGGTTTAATAAACCTTGTTTTAAGTCCTGCATTTGGGTCCTCCTCCTTCCACATCACAACAGTTTCCTTTGGGATTAATAAAGTATTTGTCTGTCTGTCTGCTCTGGACCGTTGATCCTAAGTACTTAAAATCTTCCACCTTCTTTATCTCTTCTCCCTGTAACCTCACTTTTCCATTTGGATCCCTCTCATTCACACACACGTACTCTGTCTTACTCTGACTAATCTTCATTCCTCTTCTTTCTAGTGCAAACTTCCACCTCTCCAGCTTTTCCTCCACCTCTTCCCTCCTCTCACTACAGATCAGAATATCGTCTGCAAACATCATTGTCCAGACAGTATGTATATCATATTGGTTATTGCAGAGTTGTTTAAAAGTGATATAAACATTGGAAAAGCAAGCCATTTGTGAGCCAAAGTCCTGTTGAGACTCTGCGTTGTCTTGCCTTGCTGTTTTAAAACTAACCATCTCACCGCCATTATAGTCACAATAAAGGCGCCTTTAAGAGTTTCCACTGTGTTCAGTTTCAATGCATAATCAACAGTATCAGGTTTTCTCAATGCTTCCACCTGACTCCAAATTGGAGTTAGAAGATTTAAACTTTGAATCTTCAGACACGGATGAGGTGAAGATTTCTGTAATCCAATCATCTTTCCCTTTTTAATGGGACTAGAATACCTGTAACCCACGGGCTGCCCACTGTAATGTGGTTGGAGGCACTTAGAGGTGAGGAGTTGTGTGAATATGGGGGATAGATCTGGGTGTAATCTTGCTTTACCCTGCCACACTCCACCACCTCTCTAATAAGGGGATGGGAACTAAAAGTATTTTACTTACACTTGAGTGGCGATGGTTTTAGTCGACTCTTCCCGCAATGATCCAATCTGTGAAAACGAAGAGAGGCATAAACTCAAACACTATCATATACTCATAAAAGTTTTGCTTCTATAATAAAACAAAAAGTTGTACTTGAGAGTTTCCAGCCTCCAGTTTGCATTTTCCAGACATTCTGTAAGACAGCTCAGTACAGTTTCACCAGGATGGTTGAACCTCAGATCCAGTTCTTTCAGGTGAGATGGGTTGGTGCTCAGTGCAGACAACAGAGAAGAACCTCCTTTTTCGCCGATCAGACAACCAGACAAACTTTGAACAGACACAAAGATTTAGGTTAAAATAACATTCGGTCTGCAAAAACTACAAACTGGAACAATTTGTACATTAAAGTTTGCTAACAGTTGCACTTCACATTCTTACGTTCCGAAACATCAAAACCATGCGAGGCCTTAGAAATGCAAATTATTGCATTATTGCAATTATTGCAAATGCAAATTTGGAACAATTTTTACATTGTTCCAAATTATTGTACAACATGGCTTAACTGCACGTGTCCAAAAACTTGTGGATTACACGGTTGTACACATTAAAAGGTGAAAGCTCTTCTGTCTGCCCTGTCTCTTGAAGACATGAAATTTGCACACATTTTTAAATTATTGATCATCGAGTTTCTGCTGATTGGTCTCAATAAATTCCTAGTGAAGTGGAAAGGTCTGCAGGTATCAGTGGCCCTTGGCAAGCTGCCTGGAAGAAGGCGTTGGCTTGTGGTAGAGAGTTTCTCTTTGGACCGGGAGAAGCTGGTTCAAATCCCACTGAGCAGCCTAGGTGTTCCTAAAGCAGACACCTAACTCCCTAGTTGCTCCCACCATTGGTGCTGTTGTGGCTGCCAGCGAGGGTGCAATGCAGCACAATAATTTCCCCATTGTGGGACTAATAATGGGATCCCACAATGGGACCTAGTTATTCTGACCTACTCGCTAGGATAACATGGGCCATTATCCCTCCAACTGACCCGCACACAAATGGTCTGGTCTACAAACAAAACTGTAAGCAAGATTCCTACTTGGAGAAGATGTCTTTCCATCTCAAAGGGAGTTAAAGTACCCTTTCCACTGAGAATCTCTGACGGTCTTAATTAGAATTAGAAATGCTTTTATTGCCATGATCAATGAAGAGGATCAGAGACTAGGAACTTGCTGTGGTACTAGTGTGCAGTGTTCATTAGTCCAATAGCAGAAGGGAAGAAGCTGTTTTTGTGGCGGGACATTCTGGTCCGAATGAACCGGAGTCTACTGCCCGAGGGGAGTCGCTCAAAAAGTCCATGCCCAGGGTGTGAAGGGTCAACTGCTATTCGACCTTATCCCAAAGACCAGGTGGGAAAGTGTCCTTGCTTGTACCTAAAAAGAGCTGATTATGAAATTTGGACTCTCTCCACCAACCTTTGCCAGGGTTGGTTATCTACCATTCTTCTTTGAAGCAGCATCAGAGGTGAGATCGGGACTAAAAAATCCAGCCCGACCCGACCCGAGCCCGTGGATATTAAAACCCGACCCGGCCCGAGCCCGACCAATCAACGTGATTTGCAGGCCTGAGCCCGAAACAAGTCCTAAATGTCATATTTTATTTGTGAGGACTCGGGAGGGCGAGGGTTATTAATAAATTGGAACATTTTCAAGAACACGTTTTTTAATGGAAAAAAAAATCACACTATCGGACCCCTAACGCACTTGTCTGTGATGGCCTGCTTAGCGCGAAGAGGAGGAACGATCTTTGAAACATATGATAAAATAGATCTTTAACGATCATCACTTTTGCCAGTCCAGCTGTGTAAATGCCAGCTCAGCGTCGAGGTGCCAGTGTTTTTGGTGTCGTATGAAAGCAAAGCGCCACATTGACTACATCCAGCGAAGCCAACGCAAGTTTCTGTAGCATTTTCAACAATAAATTTGAATCTTTTCCACACCTCACTCTTACTGGTCCGTGTTTGTCTTTTTAGTTCTCCTGCCTTTAGTTTATCCTTAACTTCTTACTCCTTCATATCGGGGATACAAGTTCAAAATAAATAAAATAAAGATGTGCGCACGGGAGGATTACCAAATTAAGAGGAGGCCTTCACGTGCACAGAGGATGAGCTGGCTGTGCGGATCCTGTTTAGTAGTTAAACATCTCTTCTCATTTATCAAAAAAAAAAAAAAAGTCAGCGAGAGAGATGCCCAAACCCGACCTGACCTGAAGTAATGATTGACATTTTTAGTCCCGACCTGGCTCGGGTCAGGTTCGGGCTTGGGCTTAAGATCTTACCTCTGAGCAGCATACACTAGAAAGCGCCTCGCAGAATAACGGTAATACCTTCTGTTTTCAAAGACTCATTCTTAAACAGTCTTTGAAACGTTATCAGTGAGTTATTTGTACCTGTATCTTTAAATTAAATTCATACTTTCAGTGATGGACCTCCCACCACTTATGGGAGGAGACCAAGGGGCAGACGCCGGACCCGCTGGAGAGACTATGTCTCACAGCTGGCCGGGGAACGACTTGGGATCCTTCCAGGTGAGCTAGAGGATGCAGCCGGGGAGAGAGGGGCTTGGGCTGCCCGTTTGAAGCTGTTGCCCCCGCGACCCGACCCCAGAACAAGCGGAAGATGACGGAACGGAACTTTCAGTGATACTTTCTTTTAAAGTATGTTAATTGTTACTTACAAAAACTATTTAGAAAAGAAGCAGTTTTAAAAAGTAAAAATTTAGACAGTAACTAATATCTGTGTAATGATTGGTTTCTGACCTGAGGACCTCCAGTCGACAATTTTGATTCTTGAGTCCACCTGAAAGTGTCTGAACGCCTATATCACCCAAGTCATTATCACTCAGGTCCAACACTCTCAAGGATGAGTTCTCCAAAGTTAAAGCCGGCAGTAGATGAATACAGCTTTTCCATGATAGGCCACAGCTGCTAAGTCTGGTAAAAAAAAACATCTGTTGTACATTTTCATGCCATGCACAGAAGGAATGATTCTAATAAGAAGATATTTTAATACATACAGAGATTTTTTGGATGCTTTTGCCACAAGTAAAAGCTGAGGAAGAGCGTCCTTTGACCTAGAAAATTTCTTTAAGTCAAACACATTTAGATCTTTCTGCGATGACAGCAAGATGAAGGCGAGCGTTGACCACTGAGAAAGAGTGAGCTTCTTTTCAGAGATGTTTTCTGAACTCAAGTACTGCCGGATCTCCTGCTCTAGAGAATGACCGTTCAGTTCGTTCAGCCAGTAGAACATATGGATGCTTTTCTCCACTGATGGACTGGCTTTTATCTTCTCCTTGATGTACTCTGCAAGCGTAGCTTTGGTTTTTGGATGACCCCTAACTCCATTGATCAACCTTTGCAGTTGAGCCTGATTCGTTTCCAGAGAAAGGCCCAGAAGAAAGCGAACAAACATGTCTAAGTGTCCACTTGAACTTAACAAGGCGGAGTCTACTGCACTCTTGTAGAACTGCTTGTACTTGGATGGGTATGGTAATGTGAATTTTGTTTTTCTCAGAAGGTTGACGCCTCTCTCTGTGAATGTCGCAAAGACATAGAAAGCGGCCATAAACTCTTGGAGGCTCAGATCGACAAAACTAAACAATCTCTCCTGATTTAGGAAATTTTTGTGTTTGGAGACTTCTGTGAACAGACCTGAAAAGATTGTATCAGCATCTAGGCTGATGCCACACTCTGCTATGTCCCTCGCAGTGAAAATCATGTTTCCTTTTTCCAGTTGCTCAAAAGCCAGCTTTCCTAAAGAAAGTAGAATTTTTTTGGTTTCTTCACTCCGGACTGGATCTATCTCAGAGTTTTTGTGATATTTCACTCTGTTTTGCTTGACCTGCACCAGCAGAAAGTGGATGTACAACTCAGTTAAGGTTCTTGGCAGCTTTGCTATCTCTTTTTCTTTTAGTTTATGATCCAGTACTGCAGCAGTGATCCAGCAGAGGATGGGAATGTCACACATCACATGGAGGCTTCTCGATCGCACAATGTGGGAGAAAATTGTACTGGCTTGCTCTTCATTATTGAATTTTTTCCTAAAATATTCTTCTTTCTGTGGGTCAGTGAAGCCTTTGATTTCTGTCACCATGTCAACACGTTCAGCAGGAATCTGATTGGCTGCTGCGGGTCGTGTTGTTATCCAGAGACGAGCGGAGGGCAGCAAGTTCCCCCGGATGAGATTGATAATGAGTGTGTGCACTGAGCTGGACTCTGTGACATCTGTCAGGATCTGAGTTTTGTTAAAGTCCAGAGGAGGTCGACACTCATCCAGACCATCAAGGATGAACAAAACCTGAAAATCTTCAAAGTTAAGAATATCTGCTTCTTTGGTTTCACTGAAAAGACGGTGAATGAGTTCAACTAAGCTAAAATCTTTTCTGGTGTTTAGTAAATTGAGCTCCCTGAAGGTGAATGGAAAGACAAACTGTGTGTTTTGATTTTTGTTTTCAGCCCAATCAAGAGTGAATTTCTGTGTCAGGACCGTTTTCCCAATGCCGCCCATACCTTTGGTCACCAGAATACGGTTAAAGTTTTCTTTTCCATTTACAACCTTAAAGAAATCTGCACAGTTGGTGATGACTTCTGGATGTTCTGGTTCCCCAGTTGGTCTTGGGACCTCCTGTTGATTTTGAGGGCTTCTTATAATTCTTTCTTTGGTGATGTAAGGCTCAGTGTAGACCTGATTTATAGACTTTGAATCAGAATTCCTCAGATGCAAATATTGCAGCCTATTTTTAAAGTTTGATCGCAATTTTTGCTGGCAAATTCCAACAGGAGTTCCTGAAGATGAAACAGAAGACAGTAAAGAGTAATTTAGTAATAATTTTTACTGACCGCCAGTGGCGGCTGGTGACATGTGGCGCAGGGGCGCCGCCCCCCCTGACCTTATCACCAAAAAATATATATGCATATATATCTATATATACATATATAAACATTTATGTGTTTATAAGTATGCAAAACTGTCGAGTGTGAAGATTACATGCATTTTAATAATGTTTTACACCGTTTTATTTTATTTTATTACTTCCTGTGAAAACCGGAACGAGGGCGCGAAGTACTTACGCCCCACCAGGAAAACGTATTTGTGTGTATGTGGCTTCCGTTTTTTTTTGGAAAAAACGTGACGTCAGCTCTAAATTTTTTTCCATTCATGTGTATTGCAAACCATAACCACGCCCGTGGGCGCAATTTTTTCCGCCCATCGGGCGTGTGATAGGTTATCCTCTCTGTCAGTCTGTTACATGAACCAATCAATTAGCTATGAGCTGACCTATAAATCCCACCCACGCCACGCCCTTTCTTTTCACTGTGGAATTCTGGGAGTCTTCATCATGGCGTCGGAAGCTAGTTCAGTTGCTAACAACGCTAGTGGCTTTTTTAAAGAGAATTCAGTGTCGTCCTTGTACAGAATCCGTTTTCTAAGCGTTCTGAAGAAGAAAATAGGAGAGTGAAGGAGCTTGGACCGGACACCCCAGATTTGACTGTGCAACAAAACAGTGGAGATCGCGGCCGTTTTATGTGAGAGGATTTTCGCCTGCTGTCTTTAAAAAGTGGCGGTGGCTAACTAGATGCAACATGAGAAACACTTTTTTTTTGTTTCCCCTGCTTATTGTTTAGTTCAGCAGCAACTGAAAAGGTGTGGATATCAACAGGGGTGAGTGATTTGAAGCATTTGTCTGAAAAGTGCATGATGTTTTTCAGGAAACTGTCAAACTGTTAAAAATTGTCATCGCTACACCAATGACCACTGCAGAAGCTGAGAGGAGCTTTTCAACTTTAAAAAGAATAAAAACTTTTCTTAGGAACACCATGTGCCAGGACAGACTGAATACACTGGCCATGTTATCCATGGGAAAAAAACTGATTACAAGTATGTGGGACTTTAATCAGAAGGTGATTGAAAAATTTGCAGAGCAGAAAGAAAGAAGGGCCAAATTTCTGTTCAAGTAGGGTGGATCATATTCGTGTGAAAATAAAACTTTTAAATATTTATTCACTGGCATGTGATATCTTTTATATAATATATCTAAAAAAAAAAATTTGTGTGTGTTTGAAAAATGTGCGCACCCCCCCACCCCCAGTTTTTTTTACCACCAGCCGCCACTGCTGACCACACCTTGCAACATACCCAATCCTACATTAAGCGTTTGCTTTTTAGACGTAGATCAAAAAATAATTTGATGGTTATGAGTAAGAACTTTTATCTTCTCACCGCTCTCCAGATGGTCTGCCAGCTCCTGTTCATTCCTCTTTTTTAATAAACTTGTTATTATTTTTAGGAATGCTTCTCTCTTTCTTTGCTCTTCTTTATCAACCTGTTGTCCTTCATCATCACGTTCTCCAGCTCTTTTGGAACACAGGCGTTTCTTAATCCTCGTCAGTTCATCATTAGTGAATTCTTCGATGTCCCGTTTAAGAGACTAGAAAAGAACAATTGCTATTAAAATGTGTTAAATGTTTTATTTAATTTCTGGATTGTTGAAAAGTCCATTTGTGTTCAGTGATTAAGCAAAATCTGTATATTTTTTACAGGCAGTAATTAAAATAGTTTTATTTCACTAAAATTCTAACCATACATATATGATTGATACATGTGTCAATAATATTGACACATGTATCAATCATATACAGTATGTATGTGATTGATACATGTGTAGGTGTCAAGTAGCGAAGTAGAACTACTTCGTTACCTTACTCAATTAGAAAATCTCATTATTTTTACTTTAACAAAGTAATTTTTTTGTCTACTTTTTACTATTACTCACTACTTTTTTAAGCAATTATTTGTACTTTTACTTTGTTAATTTTATAAAAGGTAGTCGCTACTTTTGCCATTTTGTTACCGTTAAAAATAAAGAAAAAAGTCATTAAAAACCAATCCGGATCAATCGCGCCATTTGATTTGAATGTGGTTGGATGAGGTAAACTCATCCAACCACATTCTCTTGCTTCATCACTTCAACACGTGACACACAGCACCCGTTGTGTTCCAGGTGTCACGCAGACTGTATGTGGTACTCCCAACCTTAGCAACTTGTGAAAGACTATTCAGTATTGCCTCAAAGAACCTTGAAAACTACCTGCCTTCAAGGCTTGAAAAAGCCTTTTCGTAATTTTTAAAAATTTTTTTTACATTGCTTGTGTTTGTGTCTTGAAGTTGATTAAATTAGGTGATGCAGAGTGAAGCTTGGTAGCTGAAGGGACGTTACATAATGCCGTGCTTATGTTAATACATTTGATTGTGTTAATTAATCGATTTCCAATAAAGATTATTAAGAAATAAATGTTTCTGATACATAAAGTTTAACATCAAAACACTTTCATTTATTATCATATTTTCTGCTCCTTAAAGTATGTGATAATAGTTAAAAATACTTTGTATGTTCATACGCTTTTGATAATAATATTTCTTTTTTTCTGACAATTACTATTACTTTGCTACTTTGTTTTGAAAATAGGTTACTTTTTATTTTTACTTTAGTAAAAACTTCAGTTGATACTTCTACTTTTACTAAAGTAGTTTTTTTTATCTCGGTATCTTTACTTTTACTTGAGTAGAAAATGTTGGTACTTTTGACACCTCTGGTCAATACTGTCTAAGTAACATTTGTACAGTACAGTGTTCAGTACGAGGCAGATACTTTGAAAGTGTCTTGTTTGTTAATGAACAAATAATCTAAAAAATTATTCACATGACCTGGCAAGGTGCCGACCAGATGGACAGTTCCTGATTTGATACCCTCTCCTGCCGCCAGAGGGAGCCCTGGATGTTTCTCATGAACCTGATCAGGGTGATCTGAGGATGATTACAGATTCCACACATCTGTGCACCCTGCCAGCTATTTAAGGGCAATCACCCTGGACTTTCCTGTTGGGTCATAAAATCCCTTCCAGCCAGGTCTCCCTGGTTGCCTGACCAAATACACATTGTGGCAATAACCTTATGCCATGCCACTGAAACATTGTTTTTCTTTCCACTGTATTAATGGACTGCCAAATTCGAATAAACAATGTTTTCTGTCTGCAATTGGGTCCTCCTCTTTTCACCTGCACACCGCTTCATGACAGTTCCTTTAAAAATGTGAACAAGCAAGTTTGAATTGAGAGACTTTTCTCAAAATGAAGTCTTCATTTTTCCACACTATCAATGGGGGTTTTTTGGGTTGTTTTTTTTTTTTTTTGAGGGTGGGGGGGGTTGATCTAGGCATTCACAAGTACCACGGTAAAAAAGACTTTCATCCTTCTCATGTAATAATACCTTAAAAAATAGTAAATAAATAAACGAATTTTCAAATATGCGAATAGTGTTTTAAAAGATTGCATTCTTACCGTTAATGCAACACCCACAGATAAATTTTCATCAGTTTTTCTTGATGGAGAAGATGTAGAGGTGCCAACAACATTGAAAAGAACAGAACAGTTGTAGTAGAAAAAGAAAATTAGTATTAATTTCAACACATCAAATTCCCCCTGAGAATGAATTTGTGTGTGTGGATGGTTGTCTGTGTGTGTGGCCCCACAAATGGCTGGCGACCTGTTCGGGGTTTACTCTGCCTCTTGCCTGAAATTAGCCGGGGAAGCCTTTGGCACCCTCGGAGTCCCATCAGGGAGAAGCGGTTCAGAAAACAAAACTTTTACCCAGCACCGTAACAAGAATTTGTGTTCTCAAATAACCTAAACTCCGGATGTGTCTTCTGCTTGAAAACAAACTAAAAAATGTGGTTCATTTTCTGAACTCCACACGTACATTTTTAATATATTTTCTGCAGTTCCAAGTAAGAATGGATTGAATTGTTTGGCTTACTATCAGATATCTAACTTTTGATTCGTTTCAGTGTTATCATCTAAAACGAGCTTCCGGTTTGCAAAAAAATGAGTCTCATAACTAATATGTATAGGTGCTGGTGTCTGTTTTTTATGACATAAACGATATACACTTTAAAGTCAAATCAAGCTCCAGCAATTATCTCTGTACAGTATGAGGGCGTATACACACACACACACACACACACACACACACACACACACACACATAAATACAAGAAAGAGATATTTAGTAAAAAGTTCTTATAACACTCACCTTTGCTGAACAGGTCTTCTTGTTTTCTTGAAGTCGACGGGATTTCTTTTGGACATATTGTGTTTATTTGGACAAAAATCAGATAGAGATGATTCTGGTCTGTCGCAATCCTCTTGACTTGAGAAGCTGAAACAGATATCAGATTCATAGAAGTACAATAAATCATCAGGTTAGAACAAAAAAGACACGAAAGATTGTAAGACCAAGCATTTTTATAAAAAAAAACAAACTATTTTTTAAAAAAATGTCTTTCAGAATTAGTGTAACGTTCCTGTTTCTTAATGGCACGGTCCAGTTTAAATAAAACACTATGAAAACTTGAAATCTGTTTCTCAGATTCTAATCAGTGAAAGAAAATTGTTAGATTCTTTTTCCTTTTAATGTTTTCAGAGTCAAAGATTTGAAACAAAATCAATGTTTTTGTTGTAGTGTTGTAGTGGTTAGTGTAGAGACTACCCTACTACTAGCCAACATGAGGCTAGTAGTAGCCC
Source organism: Neostethus bicornis (assembly GCA_902685375.1). Classification (NCBI taxonomy): domain Eukaryota; kingdom Metazoa; phylum Chordata; class Actinopteri; order Atheriniformes; family Phallostethidae; genus Neostethus; species Neostethus bicornis. The sequence goes on from LR738543.1 coordinate 6,567,226, forward strand.
ACCTGGAGCCTAGCTATAATAAAACTGCGCTAGTGATTTTTGGGAAATTATCAAGAGATGATGACTAATGAGAATCCCATAATGGAAAGGAACGTTCTTTGTCTGTTCACTTTTGCTAATTACCATAAGAGGATGGACATTTTTACATCAGACCCCTTAAATACAATCTTTGGGTGGGGAACACTCTTTTACTAACATATAGTTGAAAAATCATAAAAAAGCGAGACTGGAATTTGCAAAAATGCATGTTGACAAGCCACAAAGCTTCTGGGAGAATGTCCTTTAGACAGATGAGACCAAACTGGAGCTCTTTGGTAAGGCACATCAACTCTATGTTCATGGACTCAAAAACCAAGCATACGAAGAAAAGAACACTGTCCCTATGGTGAAACATGGAGGAGGCTCAGTAATGTTTTTGGGCTGCTTTGCTGCATCTGGCACAGGGTGTCTTGAATGTGTGCAAGGTATAATTAAATCTGAAGACTATCAAAGCATTCTGGAGAGAAATGTGCTGCCTAGTGTAAGATAGCTTGGTCTCAGTCGCAGGTCATGGGTCTTCCAACAGGACAACGATCCAAAACACATCCAAAAACACCCAAGAATGGCTGAGAGAAAAGCGTTGGACTATTCTAAAGTGGCCTTCCATGAGCCCAGATCTGAATCCCATTGAACACATGTGGAACGAGCTGAAACATCCCATTTGGAGAAAACACCCATCAAACCAAAGACAACTGGAGCTGTTTGCTCATGAGGAGTGGGCCAAAATACCTGTTGACAGATGCAGAACGCTCATTGACAAACACAGAAATCGTTTAATTGTAGTGATCGCCTCAAAAGGTTGTGCTTCAAAAAATTGAGTTATGGGTACCTTCGTTTTTGTCAAGCCCTATTTCATTAGTTTATTTTTTTAAATAATTATGGTAATCAACAATTCAAAAGTAATGGCTGATTTTGATTGTTTAATTTTCAATAAATTTTTATTTCTTGTTACTTTTGTGAGTTTCAAGTGATTTCAGTAAGAATTGTGGGTTTTTCGTTCTTTAACTGAGGGGTACCAACAATTTCGCCCACGTCTGTATATATACAGTATTTATATATATATTTACTATATGCAGAGAAAGAGAGAAAAATAGTATATACACACATATAGAGATAAGAAATAAATATTTTGTATAAAGTTCCAATAAAACTCACTTTTGCTGAACAGGTCTTGTTTTCTTGAAACTGACAGGATTTCTTTTGGACATATTGTGTTTATTTGGAAAAAAATCAGAGAGAGGTGATTCTTGTCTGCCGCAATCCTCTCGACTTGAGAAGCTGAAACAGATGACAGTTTAACAAAAATACAATTAATCACCAGGTTAGGAAAAAAAAAAGAAAACCGGTTTCTTTGGAAGAAATCTGAAAACATGAGAGTCCGGGGTATTGGATCTTCCAAGACTAAGGAAACTAAATACAAACATAACAGATATCAGTTTCCTGAAATGTGATTAATCACAGAACCTAATTAAATCACAAATCATATTTATTAATCTTTGGATGAACAAGAAATCATTTTCAAATTCCTTTTTTGAAAAACAACTCCCTGTAACTTTCATGTGGTTCGATTCTTTGCAGTTACGTCATCTGAAAGTTTTTTATTTCCTGGAATAAATGGGTCTCGCAAAAATGTCTTATGTAAGTATCAGTAATACAATTTTACCTTTTTGATCTTTTCACATCCTGGAACTTTTGATGTTTATTTGTTAACTCTTTCGGTCTCCTCAAACTGTGCGACGTCCTTGAGAAACGTGACTTCCAATGGCTGTTACAACATAAACATTTGATGGAGTCATAAAATAAGCACAATTTTAATTTTAAAAGTTCGTAAGTATTGATAACTGTTGGTGTCCTTGTTTTTTATCAAACAATCAGAAAAAACATTTAAAAATCAAAAGAAATACCGTAATTTCACGGCTATAAGGCACATATAAAAGTCTTAGTTTTTCTTCAAAATGAGCGGTGCGCCCTTTTGTGCGGTGCGCCTTGTGTGTGAGAAAAGGCGGACCAAAAAGAAAACGCGGTGCTCTGAGAAAAGGCGGACCTAAAAAAAAAACGCGGTGCCCACGAGGCGGACCTGAAAGAAAAGGCATGAGAACGTTAAAGAGTGAAGTGTGAGCGGCGTGGGAGCGATGAATGACTGAAGGAGACCACAGTTTCACAAAGGGTGGAAGGCAGCCCGGACGAGTTACGCTACAGTTTGCCAATGGATTGTAGATGCTTGGACTAACGTCTCTGCTGGTACTGTTATCCGAGCTTTCGCAAAAGCTAGTATCCTTTCTGAGGAGCCGCACAGTACAGACAGTGATTTTGACAGCGAGGAGCGAAGTGGACCTGCTCTGTTGGATTTTGCGCAGCTGTTCGATTCCGAAACAGAGGATGAGGACTTTGACGGATTTGAATAAAGACTATTACCGGTAATGTGCTTGTTTAGTATCATTACTACTTAAATAAAGTACAACCAAACTCAGTTTTGCTCCCGATCTATTTTTTAATACACACATTTGCATGCTTGCGTGTGTGTTGTTGTAAGGCGGTGTGTGACTGAGACTGCGCCTTTTCGTACGGTGCGCCTAATGGTCGTAAAATTACGGTGCTTATGTCAGAGATATATTTAGATGTAAAATATGTTGTAAAAATTCTAATAACACTTACTTTTGTTGACTAGGTCTCTTTGTTTTCTTGAAGTCAGTAGATGCTCTTTTGGATCTATTGTGTTTATTTGGCAAAAAGTCCGATGCATGTGATTCAGGTTTTTCGCAATCCTCTTCACTTGAAAAGCTAAACCAAACATCACCTTCACTGAAATACAATAAATCACCAGGCAAATTTAAAAAAACTGGAAATGCTGGTTATTCCTTAAATGCAAAATGAAGCATTTATGGTGGAGACGGAGCAGGTGGAGACGGTGGCCGCGTGGTTAGAGCGTTCGCCCGCGGACTGGAAGGTCGCGGGTTCGCGTCCCACGGAGAGCACGTCTAGGGTCCTTGGAGAAGACACCTAACCCCCGCTTCTCCCACCATTGGCGCCGTTGAAGGGCAGCCTGCTGCGGTGTAAGGAGTGCAGCAAACAAATTTCCCCGGTGAGGGATGAATAGAGTAATTCATTTATTTTAAATATATAATTATTTATTTTAATATTATTATTATTGGCGCTAATGATGGGAGAAACAGGGGTTAGGTGTCTTTTACAAGGAGCCGAGACGTGCACTCAGTAGGATGCGAACTCGCAAACTTCCGGTAGACAACCGGTTCGCGGGCAAACGCTCTAACCACTGAGCCACCATCTCCTGCACTGAGCCGCCATATCCACCATCTAATCTATATATAAACTATAAATTTACATATAAATTAGATACACTTTTTCAAAAAGTGACGTTTTCTTTGGTTTGTTTTCTATTAGGCACGGTCCAGTTCAAACACAACACTAAAAACACTTATCATTTTTTCCTTAGATTCTTATCAGTTAACGATGTGTTAAATTGTTGTCTTCAGAATCTAAGATCTGAAACAAAATCGATGTTCCAGTTTTATAAAATAGTTCCTTTATGTACTGACAAGTAACGTGTTTCCTTAAATTAAGAATTTAACATAAAAGGTAAAAATCTTGAATCTTCTATGATATATTTATATTAAAATAGTAGTTTGTTAAAAAAAAATAGCCACACATATGAAATTGCTGGACCTACTTAGGGGTGTATTTTGTTGTCCTGTTTGAAGAACAAAAAGTCTTTAAATTAAAAAAAAAAAAATAGGCAGTCCTATTACAATGCAAGTTACGATGCAATATAATGGTTTATTCTTCCAAAATAAACCACTGAAATGCTGTCAGTGAGCCGCATAAATTTGGATTCCGTTTAGTTATGTACTACTAAATGTATTTCCTGCAAACAATGAGACTAACAAATCCTGTGTCCATCCAGAAAATTTAAAAGTCCGTATTCAAAAGTCATCATGAACACACAGCAGAGATTTGTTTTGATTTTTTTTTTTTTTTACCTCGAATCGGTAGAGTTTTGTTTCTTCTCAAAATGAACAGGTTCATCTCTGGAGCGAGAACTACAAAGACTCTCACTACGAATTCTGGAGTTCCCTCTAGAAAATGGCTTGTAATGACTTCAACAAAACAAAAAGAAAAATGATTAAAAATTTTTAAAAAACACTAAGACTTTAGACTGTATTGATCTCAGAGTTAGTTAAAATATGTGTTTTAAAATCTCACATTTGCTGAGCAGAGTCTTCTCCATCTTCTGAGTTCTCGTCACTTTCTGTAGGCACATGTTGCACTACTAGTACATCTATCTTCACTCTAGAAATTCTTAGGCTTTGGTAGAAAAAATAGAAAAAAAATCAGTTAATCAACAAAAAAAAGAGTCATTTTTAAATCAAACTTTAAATGTAAGCATTGGAGATCAATTCTGATTTGTGGTCTATAATACTTCGCCAAGCTGGTACCATCTAATGCCGCCAACTAATTTAATTTCACTCCAGCCACTAGGTCGGGGAGTGCATCCATTTAATTACCATTGAGATCCCCTGGAAACGGCTCACCAATTATGGAGCACATGTTAAAACGTAAAATTAAAGGGTCAATCCAGGTCTGTTTGTAGCTCTGTGTAAAGTGTAAACTTAACGAAGTAAACTTTATCATAAAAGTTTCCTTCTTCAGGAGCGACGGGAGTTTTTTAAACTGCGTGTTTACTGGTGTTAAAACTGAAAACAGGTAAGTCTGTTCTGACTCATTCATCTAGATCCGTGTTTTTCAACCTTTTACATGCCAACGTACATTTTTTCATCGGAACAAATTTTAAGAAAAACCACCAACCAAAAATGTCAAGAATTTTAATTATTGAATTACTTAATCAAAAGCAATTTGTTATACAACCATTCGTCATAATCAGGAGTTTGTTATTCAACACGTTTGAAAGTTTTGCACTTTATTTGCAATGTAAACATGTTTAGTTTCGGACAACGAGCTTTTCAAAGGATTTACCCAGAATGCAAGAGAAACTTTTTCATTTGAATTTGCATTTTTTTTCCTGCCTTAAAACGCAACCTAAATTTTCTCTAATTTTCTCGAAAACATGTATAAAATACGATCTTCTAACAGGGTAGTTTGGAGGAAGGAGGTGGGGGAGGCGGCAGGTGAACAGGAGCAGTGAAGAAAAGTGGGTTGCTATGGTTAAAGTAAACAACCCATTTCAAATCAGCGCTAAAAAAATTACCAGATTTCATACTGACAAATATAAACACGCCTTAACCCGTTTTTTACACAAACACCATGAGATCAACCAAAACAATCTTTGGGAGCCAATGGTGGCTCAAATGGGATCACTTCCCACAAAACACCTGTTGATCGCTCACGGCACGCTAATGTCTCGCGGAACACCAATTGAAAAACGATGCACTAGATTTTGGAAAGTAAATGTGGTAAAAAACAGAACTTAAACTTATTTTTTGTGTGGATTAAAAATAATTTAAAAAACTATCCCCCAGAGCACCTCGCGGGCGGGGTGTTTCGGGCACGTCCCACCAAAGGTGTCAAGTAGCGAAGTAGAACTACTTCGTTACTTTACTCAAGTAGAAAATCTCATTATCTTTACTTTAACGAAGTAATTAGTTTTGTGTCTACTTTTTACCTTTACTCACTACTTTTTTATGCAATTATCTGAACTTTTACTTCGTTATTTTTATAAAAAAGTAGTCGCTACTTTCGCCATTTTGTCACCGTTAAAAATAAAGAAAAAAGTCATTAAAAACCAATCCGGATCAATCGCGGATCAAACTAACGCAATCTCAATACGACTTCCTCTTGCTTCATCACTTCAACACGTGACACACAGCACGCGCGCATGCATGCACACATACGCTTTCCCCCTGCTGTGTTCCACCTATGTGGCACTCCTAACCTTACAAACTTGTTAAAGACTATTCAGTATTAACTCAAAGAACTTTGAAAACTACCTGCCTTCAAGGCTTGAAAAAGCCTTTTGGTTATTTTTTAAATTTTTTTTTTTTTTTTTTACATTGAGTGTGTTTGTGTCTTGAAGTTGGTTAAATTAGGTGATGCAGAGTGAAGCTTGGTAGCTGAAGGGACGTTACATTATGCCCTGCTTAATACATTTGATTGTGTTCATTAATCGATTTCAAATAAAGATTATTAAGAAATAAATGTTTCTGATTCATAAAGTTTCACACCACAACACATTCATTTAGTTATCATATTTTCTGCTCCTTAAAGCATGTGATAATAGTTAAAAAATATGTTCATACGCTTTTGTTAATAATATTTCTTTTTCCTGCAAATTATTTTTTACTTTAAGTAGTTTTGACATCAGGCTACTTTTTACTTTTACTTGAGTAAAAACTTCAGTTGATACTTCTACTTTTACTAAAGTAGTTTTTTAACTTGGTATCTATACTTCTACTTGAGTAGAAAATGTTGGTATTTTTGACACCTCTGCGTCCCACCAGGAGGAGACCAAGGGGCAGAACCCGGACCCGCTGGAGAGACTATGTCTCACAGCTGGCCGGGGAACGACTTGGGATCTTTCCGGTGAGCTGGAGGATGCATCTGGGGTGAGAGAGGCCTGGGCTACCCGTTTGAGGCTGTTGCCCTCGCGACCCGACCCCAGAACAAGCGGAAGATGACGGAATGGAAAGAAAAACTATCTTTTTCTTTTACGTCAACAGGCAGTGTTAATTTTCTATAAGTAATAAAACCCTGACAAAGTTCTTTTTGTTTTTTTAACAACCAGCAACCTGTTCAGCTGGAAGTGCCACTTTGACTTTTTGTTGTTGTTGGATCAGAGTATCAAAAAAATTCCAAACAACAGCTGATGGCTTTGTTTTTCCAAAAACAACTCTGTATTTTTCATGTGGTTTATTTCTCAGCAGTTACGCCACCTGAAAGTTATTTACTTCCTGGAATAAATGAGTCTTAAGAATTTTTTATGTAAGTAACACAATTTTACCTTTTCGATCTTTTCACGTCATGGATTTTTTGATGTTCATTTTTGAACTCTACTGGTTCCCTCATTGATGCACTGTAAAACGTTCTTGTAAATCTTGACTTCTCATGGCTGCAACAACATAAACATTTGATGAAATCATAAAATAAGTACATTTACACATTTAAAGGTTATGTTAAGTAACTACCATATTTTCACGACCATAAGGGGCATTTAAAATACTTCAATTTCCTTCAAAATGAGCGGCATGCCCTATCGTGCAGTGCGCCCTATGTGTGTTGTGACAAAACAAGCGAAGCAAGTGAACGGTACGTTTGTTGTGATTCCGAAAGGTCTCACAAAGGAACTCCAACCGCTGGACATCGGCGTGAACCAGCCGTTCAAATTAAGGCTGCAAAAGGCATGGGAGCAATGGATGACCAGAGGAGACCACAGCTTCATGAAATGTGGAAGGCAGCGCCGGGCGAGTTACGCTACAGTTTGCCAGTGGATTGTAGATGCTTGGGCTAACGTATCTGCTGGCACTGTTGTCTGAGCTTTCGCAAAAGCAGGCATCGTTTCCGAGGAGCCGTACGGTAAAGAAAGTGACTCTGCCAGCGAGGAATGTGAACCTACTATGTTGGATTTAGCGCAGCTGTTAGATTCAGAAACAGAGGATGAGGACTTGGATGGATTTAATAAATGACTTTATGTCGACTGAAACTATTATTTAAATAAAGCCAACCAAATTCAGTTTTACTCCTGATCTATTTTTAAATACACACACTTGTCTGCTTGTGTGTGTTGTTGTAAGGCGGACGTACGTAGTAGAGCATATGTGTATAAAACCTGCGTCCTACAATCAGGTGCGCCTTATGTGTGTGTTAAATATAGAATACACAAAACTGGGACTGCGCCTTTTAATGTGGGTCGTGAAAATACGGTATGTATGTTGGTGTTCTTGGTTTTTTAATTACGCATTCTGAATAAACACTACAATGAAGTCAAAATCTAGTATCTATTTCAGTATACACACAAACACACACACACACACAAACACATAATTATATAAATTTAAAGAAAGAGATATTTAGATGTAAATGTGTGGTACAAATTCAAATAATGCTCACATTTGCTGGCAAACATTTCCTTTCTTGAAGTCAACAGCCATTCTTTTGGACGTATTATATTTATTTGGGGTAAATTCTGGTACAGCTGATTCTGGTCTGTCGGAATCCTCTTTACTTGAGAAGCTGAAATAGACATAAGATTCATTGAAATACAATAAATCAGAAGGTAAAAAAAGAAAACTGAAAATGTCGATTACTCCATATCTGCAGGTTAAGGCTTTATACCTAAAAAAAATAAAAAAACTAAGTAAAAAGTAGAGACAATTTAACATAAAATCGACTTTCCTGTTTCCTTTCTAGCACGGTCTAATTCAACTAAACACTAGGGACACTTGTAATCTATTTTTTTCCGATTCTAATCAGTAAAAAAGGTGTTAGATTCTTTTTGCTTCCATGTCTTCAGAATCAAAGATTCAAACCAAAGCCAAAGTTTGTGGTTTAGAAGTTGGCTCCTTATTATACGAATAGTGACACACAAGTTACTGGAAGGAACAGGTCACAAATAAATTAAATTTTTGTGTTATAAAACACACAAATATTTTATTAAAGGAAATAAGGCCATGTGTTTGTATTAGTCACCTCGGCGAACACCGCTGGCTTGCGATCCATTGAAAAATGTTTCCTGATGACTTACTGTGTATCAGGCAAAGTTTTAGATTCAATTCTTGGCACGTCACCAATCTTAAAATGTGTTTCCTCTTCTACCATCCATACCTAATTGGGTTGCGGGGGAGCTGGAGCCTATCCCAGATCATTCACACATTCTTAGGGGCAATATCATTGCAGCCAATCGACCTAACATACATTTTTTTGGAGGGTGAGAGGAAACCGGAGAAACCGGAGCGAAGCCACAGTTACAAACTGTACACGGAGAGGCCAGTGTTCCAAGCCTTGTCCCCACCCGAGACTGGAACGCCTAACCTTCTTGCTGTGAGGCCACTGTGCTAACAACAGTGTCGCCGTGTAGCCGCATTTGAACATCTGTATGTGTTATATTGTATTTTTTAATCGTACGTGACAAGCAAATCTCAATTTAATTTAATATAAAATATTTAATTAATTCTCTATGATTTGATCTGGACAAACAGTTTTCTTCTCCGATCTATAGAGGACACCCTGTCCCCACCTGTAGATAGACCTTCACCTCACGATGTGACACACTAACACCCCCCAAGATGCAGATGGTTTCTCAGCAGCTTCCTGAAATTTGCTGATCAGGAACCCTCGACTGTGCTAACCCATGCAGTACCATGCCACCCTCAAATTTGTCAATCTGAGTGCAATTTCATAGATTCTTAAAATATGGTGGAAATAGTGGCTCATTGGTTAGCGCGTTTGCCACCAAAGTCCACCAAAAGTTTGCGGATTCGAACCGCACGTCTAGGGTCCTTGGTGAAGACTGCTAACCTCTCGTTTCTCCCACCATTGGTACCGTCATAGGTGGCAGCCTGCTGCGGTAAAATGCAGCACATAAATTTCCCGGTGAGGTTTTAATAAAGCATATTTAAAAAAAAAAATAGCCAAGAAAATTATTTAAATTTTCACATATCCCAACTATTGGTCTCCCTTCTTGTGGTTCTTGTTTTTTTTGTGAAATGAGTGTAAGTAAATGAGTGTAAGTAAATGAGTGTCTGTGAAGGTAACAAAAATTTTATTTTAAATCTCACATTTGCTGAGCAGAGTCGTCTCCATCCTTAAAACACGAAAGTTCATTTTTAGGTTGGGGCTGTGTCATGTAGACGTTGTCTCGTTCTGGTATGCGTACTGTCTCTTGTTTCACATTTCTGAGACATACAAAAGACAAAAAAACTCTGTTAGTCAAATGTATTAATTAGTTGTGCCAGTTGATTAAAAAAATTAATTGAATTAATTACAGGATTTTGTAATTAATTAATCGAAGTAATCACATTTTAATGTCATATCTGCTAAAGGTTCCTGATAAAAAATTTGAATTCTAGGTTATTAAAAATTTGTACTGTATGACTAATCAATTGAATACAATAAGAAGAGACGATTTTAAATCCAATTTATTATTGGTGAACCGTGCCTCATGAGGCTAGGTGCATCATTTAAAAAAGTAAAACAAGGGTTAGGGTTCATTAGGGTTCGTTCTTATCTTCAAGGATAGAAATTGGCCTACAACCAGCAGCAAAAAAAAAAGTGTAAAGTGAACCCACTTTACTATTGCAAAGTGGGTTCACTTTGCGATAGTATTTGTTAATTGTAATTGTTGTGGATTTGCTCATTCGCTTGCCAAATTCAGCTAGCTTGGTTTGGCGTAGCAAGCTCCCGGTAGCCACATTCGCAAACGAGGAACTTGCCTGAACAGGTTTTATGTTTAGATGGTATGTCAGGCTGGAGTTGCTCCGATGGTTGGAGCACTCCTTTTTGCAAAAACTACAAATTACTACGCTTTTATTTATTGTCCAGTCTTTATTATTTTTGTATTAAAACGTGCTGTTCAGTAGCTTGACTCAGGGGCGAATCCAGGATTTTCTAAAAAGGTGGGGGCGTGAGGAGGCATTTCCCCTAAGTCCGCCCTCCCCCAGAACATTTTGAAAAATAAGTAATTTTTCTGCATTTTGGTGCATATTTTGCCTAAAGTTTATAATATTTAAAATAGGAAGAACACTTGTTTTTTTCTTTTTGTGGACCAAAGGAGGGGTCCTTGTCCCCCGCTCCTAAATCCGCTCCTGCAACTGTCTCATCGTCATGAGCCTTATCCATGTCTGTTGTGTTGGACCACTGCTGCCTTGTTAATTTACCAGTGTCGGCGATGTAGCACGGCCAAGAAGACTACGGGTCGTTCAACCGGCCAAAATTCAAATGCGTAAGCATTGGCTCGCCACCGTTCTTACGTCATAATTAATTGCATTAATTTTTTTAACGCGTTAAAATGCAGCATAATTAATTAATCAAACTAACGTGTTAAAATGACAGCACTAATAATGAAATATATTTTTAACGATATTACCACTCCATCAATGTCAATTGTCATTTCCAGACAAAAAACATTTTGGGGAAATTTGATGTAATTTTACATCAAATTCTGCCAGGATATGAAAAACTTCGAGTAACACTGTGCATATACATCATGCGAGAAGATGTATACACATTGTAGTTCAATTCTGAGGGCTGTTTCGTAAAGTTTAGATACACCAAGAAAAACCTGTGCAAAAATGTAATCTGCTTTCCATCTATAAAAGTAACGTTCTGCACGAGCCGTGACCTATTTAGACAGGGGGATAGATACAGTAATAGATTGCTGTATAACAATTTCTTCTACCAGCCAAAACGACATGCATTCATGAAGATAAGTATGTTTTCTTTTGGACTTTTTGTTTTTGACGGAAGCAAACCTGAGACTAGGTGTGTCTGATCTGATTACGCAGGTGTGGAAATTCCCATCAAGTCAAAATTTTTTTTGTTCTCACATTTGTTGAGCATAATGGTCGTTATCCTTGAGGTCAGCGACATCATAATCTGCGGTGGGCTTGAGGTCAAGATGCTCATAATCAGGTTCTGGTAAATCTTTGTAAAATATTGTTGAACCTGAAACAAAAAAAAATGGCTTCAGTTAATTAAGATTGGATTTAACTTTAACTTGTAATCTTCTGACGGTAATAAAATAAAAAACATGCTAACCTTTTTGGAACGCCACTGGTGAGGCGAGTATAGTGCCTATTAGCTCCATGCGGGATACATGCAAGCCTTGTTGGTCATAAGTTTCTTGGCTCATGAAACTAAAAAATGAATTGAAAATACTTTATTAGTCCGAAATGGATATTTGAATGCAGCAGTGAAAACAGAGGAAGCAAAAGAAGAAGTCATAGTGAGAAGAAACCAACAATCAAAACGTATTTACATACTACGTACATAAAAAAAAACTGTTATGAATACACATTAAAAAATAGCAAAACTGGCTGTTTTATCTCAGAAAAAAGGAAGAATAGAAAAAAAAAGTTGTCAATAAAATACCGAAACTTACCTGTCAGGGTTTCTTTCATTTTTATTTTCAGCAGATGTTGCTTCAGAGGAAAGAAAAAGCTCTCACTCCGCCACAAAATTAATCTAAATTTTTTCAAGGCACAATCAGAGAGAAAAATATTATTGTTATGGGATTTTAATAATTTGATACGTTGATTAATTAACATGAGCAGAAGTTTCCTATTCTCTATGTACCAGGGTTTATGCTGAAGGAATACGATTTGCGACTACTTCATACCTTCCTGAGATTTAATCTCCTCCTACTTACCAAACAAGTTTAACTGTGAATGGTGCCAAGAAAAGAAAACTGTAGCAAGATGATTCAATTAAGAAGTCCAGCTTTGATTTAGAACGTAAGCCAAAAGGAAGTGAATACATTAAAGGAAGTAATGGGGTTTTTTTCTTATAGATACTCTGCCAGTCATCTTCTGAACCGGTTATTCCACCTGTTCCCATACAAACAATGACATATACAGTCCCCGGGGTAATTTTGAAATGGGTAATTAACCAAATTACCGAGAAAAAAACCCACAGATGCACAGGTAGAACATGCTTAAAGGTCCCCTATTATGCAAAACTGACTTTTATGAGGTTTTAACCTTTTATTTTACTTAGTACTACCCCAAAAAATCCCCCAAAGTGTGTTTTATTGTGATTCATGCTATTTTGAGATATTTAAAGTCAAAGTAAGGGGCGTGTTCTCCAAACCTCTAACGACTGGTGTAACATAGTGACGTACATCTGTTTTTTGTTCAGCCCCCTGCAGCTCAAACACCCTCCCCCACTTCTACCTGCTCTCCACACAATGAATATGGGTTAGCATGTTTACCAGTCTGCTACGTCTTGATGAAGTCTTCGTGGTACTTGTGCAGCATGGACTTCAAAATCTTCATCAGACTCTGGATCATAAACGTAAGGCAAAGTAACGGGGACAGCCATAGTCAAAGTTTATTCCTTCCTCCGAACCGCTTTGTTTACTCAATACGTCTCACACCTCGCCCCTCCCGCTCCACGCTGTGCTGGGTGGGTGGGGAAATCACAATGAATGACAACCAATCGCAACCAACGGGGCGGGTCCCGGGAAAAAAAAAATAAAAAAAGACTGAAACAAGCTGTTTTGACTTCCGGGTCTGAAACTGCGCTCCTAAACAGGGTAGTATTTAAAAACTATTGTGTTGAGATTGTGGCGGAATGTAAAATTATGCATATCAGATACATAGCACAGGATAAAATAAGGGAAAAAAAGCATAATAGGGGACCTTTAAAGCATGACCTTCTCACTATGAGGCCATAGTGCCAACCAACTGCCCCACCATGCAACCCCTCTTTCTTTTTGTTCTTATCTTTACCAAAACATTCTGAAATACTCTTGATTTCAAAAGCTGAAATATCAGTTGAAGACTTTCTTTTATTGTCCCGCGACAGACTGGCGACCTGTTGAGGGTGTGCCCTGCCCCTCGCCTCGAACCAGCCAAGATGTGCATCGGAATTCCCCCGCAATCCTGCTAGGGATAGACGGTTAAGAAGGTGACTGACTGACTTTTTTTTAATGTAATAATTTCCATCCAGCAACACAAATTAAGCAAAAAGTGAGAAGAAAATCTTGGGCTCACATTTTGGGATGACTTCTGACAGAGTGCACTAACTGGTAGTTATCAGTGGTTATGCTAGGCGTAAAAGAATGCAATTTAAGGTCAAACATAAATTGCTTTATTCCAACTTGGTGTTACGGCCCCCTTATGTGACAGTTGTAAAATTTTAGCTATGCCCATTGATTTTATATATATATATATATATATATATATATATATATATATATACTTTATCCCTTACCGAGAAATTTCTGTGCTGTTTTATACCGCAGCAGGCTGCCACATATGACGGCGCCAATGATGGGAGAAACCGGTTAACTTCCGGTCCGCGGGCGAACGCTCTAATCACTAAGCCGCCAAAATTTTGAAACTTGAGTAAAAAAAATTTAGGAATGCTTCATATTCAGTGACAAAGAGTTATAAAATCTCTGCGAAGCCAAATTTTTTACACTATTTTGGAACCCGTTCTGAAAATCAGAACCTCAGAGGACCTTAAAACAACCATATAAAACAATTGTCATTAGTATAGCTATTATTGTAATACTTGATGATAGTAATATTTTATTTTGGAAACTGACTAGACAACTTTTATTTGTGTGTCAGACTTTTAACTATTTTGACCCTTCACATGTCTTTTTAAAATTTATTTTGGGTGCTTTTTAAAAAGTGATCTCACTTTTTCTACATTTGATTAAGTTAAAAACTAATTTCAAAACTAATTAAACCAGTTTTATTTTTGATTTAAAGAAAAAACAACATTACATAAAGACTGAGTTGAAAAACCACCTGCCTGTTTGCCTACGCCCTCTTGAGGCAAAGGAGAGTACTGCATTGCTCACATGTTTACTTTTCTCTGCAGTTTATTGTGTGACCAACAGGGGTCATTCGCGTTCATACACATATACTAAACTCATTACACAGATGGCTAAGTCCTTTTGTATAACGAACGTTTATAAATAAATAAATAAATGAATTACTCTATTCATCCCTCAACAGGGAAATTTGTGTGCTGCACTCCTTACACCGCAGCAGGCTGCCCTTTGACGGCGCCAATAGTGGGTGAAGGGTGTTTTCTCCAAGGACCCTAGACGGTGGTCTCAGCGGGAATCGAACCCGTGGGAATCGTGCGAGCCCTAGCGCTCTAGCGCTTTAGCGCTGATCCACCGTACCGCCGAGTACGGTGGTTAAAGAGAAAAATGTAACTGCACTTTTTTTTGAAAGAGGAATCGTAAAAGATGACAAAAAAAAAAAACGTTTGATGTTTCTACTCTGGACACTTTGGTGGGAATCATTATTTTCAGAAGCATATCTAGGTCACAAAAAAAGTGTTCTTACTACTTTAATTATTATAAACTTTGGGCAACGTATGCACCAAAATGCAGAAAAATGAGCCTACTTATTTTTCAAAATGTTCTGGAGGGAATGCCCCAGACGCCCCCAATACCGGCAAACACCGCAGGTGCTTGTTTTGTCTATGACCTCACGCCGCCACCCCTGGCCCCCTTTAGCAAATCCTGGATTCGCCCCTGATATTGTTCTATGATGTTGGCATCCTTCTGTCTCTAGCAACAATGGAGTCCACACCTGGATACTTACCTGTTTGTGGAGTGTTGGCTGTGGCTGAATAAGACGATGAGGAAGCTGCAGCTCATACCACACTTGTTACAAATGTGATGAGCTGTACGAGTCATGTAGGGAGCAGTGACAGACCGACTCTTTTACTGTTTACGGGTCTTTATTTTGATGAGAATCATAATTGATAATATAGGCGAGAATCGTTTTCAACATTTTTGGTTGGCAGTGTGGCTCTAGATTTTTATTGATGGAAAAATGTGCCATGGCATGAAAAGGTTGATAAACACTGAATGTACGACACGCGTTAACAAAACACCGTCTTTTTCGCGAATATTTTTTCTGGCCATATAGAGTTGATAAAAAGATTAATTAGTCAGTCACCTTCTTATCCGTCTATCCCTTGTGTGTGTTTGTGTGTTGGGCGGAGGGAGGGGGGCGGAGGTGGAAGTCGGGGTGCTGAAGTCCATCCCAGCTGATTCAAGGCAAGGGGCAGGGTACACCCTAAACAGGTCGCCAATTTGTCGCAAGGTCTCATATACAACCAAACACTCATTCTTAGGCCAATCAACCTCGCATGCGTGTCTTTGTAGGGTGGGAGGAAACCAGAGTACCCGGATGAAACCCACCCAGACACAAAGAGAACATGCAAACTCCACACAGAAAAGACAGTATTCCAAGCCTTGTCCCCTGCATCTGCATCCTCCAGCTCACCCGGAAGGATCCCAAGTCGTTCCCCAGCCAGCTGTGACATATAGTCTCTCCAGCGGGCGAGATTATTCTCCGTCTTCTCCCGGTGGCACGTGCCCGAAACACCTCGCCTGCGAGTCGGTTGGGGGGCATCCTGACTAGATGCCAGAACCACCCCATCTGGCTCCTCTCGACCTGGAGGAGGAGCGGCTCGACACCGAGCTCCTCCTGGATGGCAGAGCTTCTCACCCGATCTCTGAGTGAGAACCCAGCCACCCTGCGGAGGAAGCTCATTTTGGCCGCTTGTACCCGTGATCTCATTCTTTCGGTCACCACCCACAGCTGTTATTTTAAATTGTTCCGTTCCGTCATCTTCCGCTTTTTCCGAGTCGGGTCGCGGGGGCAACAGTCTCAAATGGGCAGCCCAGGCCTCTCTCTCCCCGGCTGCATCCTCCAGCTCACCTGGAAGGATCCCAAGTCGTTCCCCGGCCAGCTGTGAGACATAGTCTCTCCAGCGTGTTCGGGGTCTGCCTCTTGGTTTCCTCTCGGTGGGACGTGCCCGAAACACCTCGCCCTCGAGGCGCTTGGGGGGGTCATCCTGACCAGATGCCCGAACCACCCCATCTGGCTCCTCTCGACCTGGAGGAGGAGTGGCTCGACACCGTGCCCCTCCCGGATGGCAGAGCTCCTCACCTGATCCCTGAGTGAGAACCCAGCCACCCTGTGGAGGAAGCTCATTTTGGCCGCTTGTATCCGCGATCTCATTCTTTCGGTCACCACCCACAGCTGTTATTTTCCGTTCCGTCATCTTCCGCTTGTTTTGGGGGTTGGGTCGTGGGGGCAACAGCCTCAAACGGGTAGCCCAGGACTCTTCTTCCCCGGTTGCATCCTCTAGCTCACCCAGAAGGATCCCTAGTCATTCCCCGGCCAGCTGTGAGACATAGTCTCTCCAGCGGGTCCGGGGTCTGCCACTTGGTCTACTCCCGTGGGACGTGCCCGAAACACCTCGCCGCGAGGCGCTTGGGGTGGTCATCCTGACCAGATGCCCGAAGCACCCCATCTGGCTCCTTTGGACCTGGAGGAGGAGCGGCTCGACACAGAGCTCCTCCCGGATGGCAGAGGTCCTCATCCGATCTCTGAGTGAGAGCCCAGGCACCCTGCGGAAGAAGCGCATTTTGGCCGCTTGTATCCGCAATATCACTCTTTCGGTCACCACCCACAGCTGTTATTTTAAATTGTTAAAATTGAACTTGCCTCTCATTAAAATACGGAAAAACAGTATAATTTTACAAGTGTGTGTATGTGTGTGTGTGTTCGCGCGTGCGTACTGACTCATTTTCCTCCCAAACGGTCACGTTACAGATCAGATGACAGTCACATGTTCCAATCAGCTGATGCTAATGCTAAGCTAACCGCTTTTCTCGTAGCTAAGACGAACTGACGGTCAGACAAGATGCCTTTCTCCGAACTTTATTTTAACGTTGATAATGGCTACCTGGAGGGACTGGTCCGAGGTTTTAAAGCGGGAATACTTTCCCAGGCGGATTATTTAAATCTGGTTCAGTGTGAGACGCTCGAAGGTGAGGAAACACAAGCTAACAGCTTAGCTTAGCTTAGCATGGAAGGATTTAAATGGCTGCACAACAACTAGTTTCTCTTTTTTTGGTTTTAATTTGTTTTTTAAGCGTTATATTAATATTTTAAATAAAAATATGTTAAATTGTTTTTAATTTTTTCAGGTTTAACCTTGTTATGGTTAGCCTGTTAGCTTATTAGCTTGCTCTTGACAGTTTTTTTTTTAGGGAAGTGGAACAAATTGTTCAGTTTTGATAGTTTTCCTTCCTTTTTTCCTAAAAATTCTCTACATTTATTTGTTTAAAAAGCTCACATATTATTCCAATTGTTTTTAAATGTGACCATTTCAATAAATGAACATATAATTTCAATTAATTTTTATATTTACTCACACAAATACAGTTTGAAGAGGAATGAAAATTAGTCAGTAAATCAGAGTACATGTGTGTGAATGAGAGGGATCCAAATGGAAAAGTGAGGTTACAGGGAGAAGAGATAAAGAAGGTGGAAGATTTTAAGTATCTAGGATCAACAGTCCAGAAAAATGGAGAGTGTGGAAAAGAGGGGAAGAAGCGTCTGCAGGAAGGCTGGAACGAGTGGAGAAAAGTATCAGGTGTGATGTGTGATAGAAGAGTTTCAGCTAAAATGAAAGGGAAAGTGTACAAAACCGTGGTGAGAGCGGCCATGCTGTTTGGTCTAGAGCAGTGGTGGAACGTAACGAAGTAAATGTACTTCGTTACTGTACTTAAGTAGAAAAATTGTATATCTGTACTTTACTTAAGTAAAATTTAAGACCGGTACTTTTACTTCACTACATTTTTAGAGCAAATATCTGTACTTTTACTTTGCTACTTTTTAAAAGTGTGTTTTACATTTTTTGTTACATTTTCGTTCAGGAATTTGTAAAATACACAGGTTTTTTAGCGCATCTTGAAGCCGCATTGCCAAAATCAAAAGAAGCAGTTGATCGGGAGAAGAAGTCATGAATCGAGAAACATTTTCCGCATTCATTCAAAAACCTAACATCAAATCTAGTACAAATTAAAAAGAGTCAGAAGATTGTTGTTCGTTGTGTTTACTTCTAAATAAAAAGTTGAGCCATCATTACACAGAGCAGGGGCGGTTCTAGGATTTTCCAAAGGGGGATGGGGCTTTGATAAAGCCAATATATAGTGACTGGGGGCCTCCCCCCCAAAACATTTTGAAAAATAAGTGTCATTTTCCTCCATTTTGGCGGCCCATTCACTGGCCCTTCTAGAGGATAGCTTGACTTGTCCCCTTTTATTTTATTTTTATTTACAAAGTATTTATTTTGTGGATCAAAAGAGGCGGGAGAGGGGGGTCACACCCCTGCAGAGTATTTATCCTGGTTACCATGGTGACACCCTATAGCACAAACAATAACACTTGAATTATGATCGAATACTTTTACTTTTTACTTAAAAAGTACAATTTACACCAACTACTTTTGTACTTTTACTTAAGTCGATTTTTTTTATTGGTACTTTTACTTAAGTAAATTTTTTGCCTAAGTATCTGTACTTTTACTTAAGTACAAAAAGTGAGTACTTCATCCACCACTGGTCTAGAGACAGTGGCACTGACAAAAGACAGGAAACAGAGATGGAGGTAGCAGAGATGAAGACGCTGAGGATCTCTCTGGGAGTGACCAAGATGGACAGGATCAGAGGAACAGCACATGTTAGAGATTTTGGAGATAAAGTCAGAGAGGCCAGACTGAGATGGTTTGGATATGTGCAGAGAAGAGAGAGAGAGAAGGATGCTGGGTTTGGAACCACCAGGAAAGAGGACTAGAGGAAGACCAAAGAGGAGGTTCATGGATACAGTGAAGGAAGACATGAAGATAGTTGGTGTGACCGAAGACGATGCAGGAGACAGAGTTAGATGGAAGAAACTGACTTGCTGTGGCGACCCCTGAAGGGAAATGCTGAAAAGAGAAGAAGAAGAATACAGTTTACGATCACTTGAAATGAAACGCTAGTTAAATTAGTATAATTATATGTCCACAAGAATATAAAACTATAAAAATGGTTAAAGAAAGAGGTGAAACAACAAGATTATTTCTGTTCCGTCGTCTTCCGTTCATCCGGGGTCGGGTCGCGGGGGCAACAGCCTCAGACGGGAAGCCTAGGCTTTTCTCACTCCAGCTGCATCCTCCAGCTCACCCGGAAGGATCCAGAGTCCTTCCCCAGCCAGCTGATAGTCTTTCCAGAGGGTGCGGGGTCTGCATTCCTCCTACCGATGGGACGTGCCCGAAACACCTCACCAGCGAGGTGCTTGGGGGTCATCCTGACCAGATGCCCGAACCACCCCATCTGGCTCCTCTCGACCTGGAGGAGGAGCAGCTCGACACCGAGCTGCTTCCTGATGGCAGAGCTCCTCACCCGATCTCTGAGTGAGAGCCCAGCGACTCTGCCGAGGAAGCTCATTTCGGCCGCTTGTATCCGCGATTATTACTGTTAACACTTAATTTTATTATTCTAAAAACCTCTTTTATTAAGAATTAAAAGGACATTTGCCACTTTTTTTTATAAATTGTTAATAAATAGAATAAAAAATAGGTTAATTTTGTTAGTTAGTCTTTCAGTAAACTCATTTTCAAATAGTCAAATGATAAAAATTTTTTTAAAAAAGACTGAAAGGGATTTTTTTTTTTTTTAGGCAGAAGTAAACACTTTTTTTAAGCCTAACCCCTATTTACATTTCTATTTAAAAAAAACCAAGCAGGGAGGCTGTGCTCTCAATCAGAGATAGGAGCGAGGAGTAGATCTGATGCTCCTCCAGATCGAGAGCAGCCAGATGGGGTGGTTTGGGCATCTGGTCAGGATGCCTCCCGAATGCCGTTGTGGTGAAGTGTTTCGGGCACATCTCACCGGGAGGGGTAGACCATAGACCCACTGGAGAAACTGTCTCACAGTTGGCAGTGGAACACCTCGGGATCATAGGTGAGCTGAAGGAGGCAGCCAAGGTGAGAGAAGCCTGGGGTTCCCGTCTGAGGTTGTTGCCCGGCGACCCAGCTCTGGAAGATAACGGAACGGAAAGAAACCAAGCATTTGGCCGGATTTTATCAGCATTAAAGACAAAAGAGAAAACACATGCAGACGATTAATTTGATCAAACATAAACATATTCTGAAGATTCTGAAAAGAAAAAAAAAAAAAAAAAAACAACCTTTTCTGCACCTGATCTTCACCAAGTTGTTTTTTTTCTCCCTTTATTTTTATTGAAGGTGGATTTTATACATTTAAAAATATGAACCATAAAGAAAGTTTGTTTAATTTTTTTTGCATAAAAGGTTTGAAGTTTTTTTTTTTTGTCATACTTAAAAAAAAATGTATATTTTTTATCTCCTGCAGACCTGAAACTCCACCTGCAAAGCACCGACTACGGCAGCTTCCTGGCCAATGAGGCCTCTCCCCTCACCGTGTCTGTCATCGACGACAAGCTGAAGGAGAAGATGGTGGTGGAGTTTCGCCACATGAGGAACCAGTCGTACGAACCGCTGGCCAGCTTCATGGATTTCATCACGTACGTGAGAAATACCTGGAAGATGGACTCAGATACTTTTTACTGTACATTAATGTTTCTCATTATCATGGTTCATCATTGCGTGTATACATACATGTATTTTGTTCATTAAGATCCTTTGCATGTACTTTTTTCGTGATTTTAGTCACTTTTTATTAATTAAGTTAGAACAAAACTACCAGCTAAATAGGGGGAGACAGCAGCTCAGTGGTTAGAGAGTTTGCACGTGGACCGTAAGTTCGCAAGTTCGCATCCCACAGAGAGCACGTCTAGGGTTCTTGGAGAAGACAGCTGACCCCCGTTTCTCCCACCATTGGCCCCGTCAAAGGGGTGTAAGGAGTGCAGTACACAAATTTCCCCGGTGAGGGATGAATAGAGTAATTCATTTAGGGGGGAGACGGTGGCTCAGTGGTTAGAGCGTTCCCCAGAAGTCAACCGGAAGTTAGCTGGTTTGCATTCCACAGAGTGCACGTCTAGGGTCCTTGGAGAAGACACCTAACCCTCGTTTCTCCCACCATTGGCGCCATCGAAAGGGCAGCCTGCTGCGGTTTAAGGAGTGCAGCACACAAATTTCCCCAGTGAGGGATGAATAGAGTGAGTAAAAATAAATAAAAAAAAATTTAAATTAAATGCAGAAGTATAAATTGATTACAAAGTTTAATGTATTTTTGTTTAACTAAAAAACTGCAAACTTATTTATTTCTATTCCTTATAGGGTATTTAAGTTTATCTGAATATTTTACACAAATCACCCCACAAGAAATACACTAAACAAGATGAAGAAAAATCAAAAAATATTAAGCAAGAAGTCAGAAAGAATAACGTCAGAGGGGTATAAAGAAATACAAAGATACAAAAAAAATACAAAGCATAAAGTCAGAGAGGCCAGACTGAGATGGTTTGGACATGTGTAGAGAAGAGAGAGAGAGAGAGTACCTCAGAAGAAGGATGCTGGGTTTGGAACCACCAGGAAAGAGGACTAGAGGAAGACCAAAAAGGAGGTTCATGGATACAGTGAAGGAAGACATGAAGATAGTTGGTGTGACTGAAGAAGATGCAGCAGATAGGGTTAGATGGAAGAAACTGACTTGCTGTGGCGACCCCTGAAGGGAAATGCCGAAAGGAGAAGTCAGAAAGAATAACGTGTACATTTGTCACTTCTTCCAAAAAGATGATTCACGACGTAGATAAAAAAAGAATAAATGACAATATGATAGTAACAGTAAATCTAGTGCCACATTATTCTACATAAACTTTTTATCTCGCCTCCCAAATTTTTTTAATGTCTACTTTTTCATTTCCTTGCACTTCTAGTGTTTCCCAACAGATGGCGATCTGTAGACGGATAAATATTGGAGTAAATTTATTTGTTTTTTAAATGTTGGATTTTTTATGTTGTGTTCACCAATATTTGGGATGTTTTTTTATAAATTTTCCCAGTTAAACAGATATTTTTTAAATTATTCTGTTTAACTTGGCCATATTTCCATTTTATTCAATCAAGTTTTGTTTATATCATTCAGTATCGTTACAAGATCATCTTAACAGCTTCATACAGACAGAAAAATTAGGGTAAGGTTTGTTGTAAAAATAAGTGATGTTTCGTTCTGTCATCTTCCGCTCATCCGGGGCCGGGTGACGGAGGCGACAGCCTCAAACGGGAAGCCCAGGCTTCTCTCACCCCAGCTGCATCCTCTAGCTCACCCGGAAGGATCCCAAGTCGTTCCCCGGCCAGCTGTGAGACATAGTCTCTCCGGGATCTGCCTCTCGGTCTCCTCCTGGTGGGACGTGCTCGAAACACCTCACCCGCGAGGCGCTCGGGGTCAGGATGCCCGAACCACCCCATCTAGCTCCTCTCGACCTGGAGGAAGAGCGGCTCGACACCGAGCTCCTCCCGGATGGAAGAGCTCCTCACCCAATCTCTAAGTGAGAGCCCAGCCACCCTGCAGAGGAAGCTCATTTCGGCCGCTTGGATCCGCGATCTTTTTCTTTCGGTCACCACCCACAGCTGGTGACCATAGGTGAGGGTTGGAACGTAGATCGACTTGTAAATCGAGAGCTTTGCTTTTCGGCTCAGCTCTCTCTTTACCATGACGGACCGATGCAGCGTCCTAGTTATTGCTGATGCCGCACCGATCCGCCTGTCGATCTCCCGCGCCATCCTTCCCCCACTCGTGAACAAGACCCCAAGATACGTTAAACTCCTCCACTTGGGGCAGGACCATGTCCCTGACCCGCAGTGGGCATTCCACCCTTTTTCGGGCGAGGACCATGGTCTCGGATTTGGAGGCGCTAATTCCTGACCGCTTCACAATCGGCAGAAAATCGATCCAGTGAGAGCTGGAGATCAAGGTCCGATGAAGTCTTTCCATGTTGTGTTCGCCAATATTATTATTTTTTTTTTTAATAAATTTTCCCAGTCAAAAAAAGTCATTGTTCACATTATTCTGGCCCCTTTTGGCCGTATTTTTATTCTAATTCAATCTAGTTTTGTTTATATCATCGAGTATCGTTACAGAATCCTCTTATAAGGGGGAGACAGTGGCTCAGTGGTTAGAGCATTCGCCCGTGGACAGGAAGTTCGCGTGTTCGCATCCCACTGAGTTCACGTCTTGGGGTCCTTGGAGAAGAAATGTAACCCCACCGTTTCTCCCACCATTGGCGCTGTGATAAGTGGCAGCCTGTTGTGGTGTAATGCAGCACACGAATTTCCCGATCAGGGGTTAATAAACTATATTAAAATAAAAAAAAGATTATAAGCTTCATACAGACAAATAATAAGAGTAAAGTTTGTTATAAAAATGAGTGAAGTGAGAAAGATTAAATTTAGGGCTCAACTAACAATTATTTTGATAATCAATTAATCTGTCGATTAATGGGTCGATTACTCGATTGATCGGATAAAAATGACAATTTAATAAATATGACTTTTTTGGCATATTATAGAATGTAATTGTGTAAAACACAACTCATAACCACATAAACAACACGTTTATGTGGTTACAGTAAAATAAAGAGGTAGAATATTATCATTTCTAGAAAATAATAACTTACTGTAAACAGTAAAAGTAAATCAAAAGCGCCCATAAAATGTGCTTTAATAGTACTGGCGAATAAAAGATCAAATGTAAACTGTTGGATCACATTTGAAAACAAGAAACCTTCAACACTTCTGGATTCGCAAATTTAACCTTGTTCAGAAGTATTGTAAAAAAAAAAAGGCCCCAGATTAACATGAAAAAAAATATACAAAAACATTCAAGTTGTGTGATATTAGTGCAAAAAAACCAACAACAAAAAAACCCACCATCTCTATTGTAAAAATAGTAACTTTAATAAATAAAATGACCATCTTTACCACTTATAATATTACAAACACAGATCTACTAATCGGTAAAGGGGTGCCCAACTAACAGCACTCATTTTTTTTGAGGGGAAAAAATGTGCTTTGTGGTGTAGAGGAGGGGGTCTTTTATCCTGGATTGAATTTAGCGATCTTTTTTTTTAAACCCCTCGTCTTCCTACTGACAGCGGCCTCATATCAGACACGATCATTTCCAAAATAAGAGTCCCTGAGAGAAGTGCTCTGCTGCGGAGTGCAACTGTTTTCCACAGAACACAGTCCATGTTGGGTTGTTTTTGGGGTTTTTTTCAGACGGTAAAAAGTGTATTTAGCGACGTGTAAAATTGTTTTTATTAGAAATACCATTGTGTATCTCTCCGGTTTGCCGTCTCCCGCTTCGAGTCCGACATGGTTTTTTTTCTGATGTTCGTGCAGCGTCGCTATACTTCTGTGCCAAAACGTGTCCCTTTCGCAAACTTTGCATATTAACGCGATTCTTTTCCAAATTTAGCGGAAAACGATCCAAACTTCTGATGATTTTGTATGTGTTTTTCTTTCCGCCATCTTGTTGAATCTGCCTGATCACGTGAGGCGGGGTGAAATGAAGGCCAATGATTGGCTATCTTCTCCTCCTCCTACAGTGGTGGTCAAAAGTTTACATACACTTGTAAAGAACATAATGTCATGGCTGTCTTGAGTTTCCAGTTATTTCAACAACTCTGATTTTTCTCTGATATAGTGATTGGAACAGATCCTTCTTTGTCACAAAAAACATTCATGAAGTTTGATTCTTTTATGACTTTATTATGGGTAAACTGAAAATGTGACGAAATCAGCTGGGTCAAAAATATACATACAGCAATGCTAATATTTGGTTACATGTCCTTTGGCCATTTTTACTTCAATTAGGCGCTTTTGGTAGCCATCCACAAGCTGTCCACACTGTTTCTGCTTTGCGTTTGGCTGTTTGGTGACACAATATGACCCTTTGTGGCCCAGGAGTCAAAAACCTTGGCCACCGCTTACCAAGTGCTTTCTTGATCACACCTCAACTGCATACCTCAATTTTTAACCAGATAAAAAGATGAATTAAAGTCCCTAATTAAATCTGGCAAAGATTTTGATGAAAGGCTCAATCTGCACTCCTCAGACTACCTGCATCATGTGTGTAGTTAAACATGTCCTTTATGGCAATAAATATAAATGTTTTATCTCTTAATGTCTGCATCTCCTCCTCTGATTCTAGGTACAGTTATATGATCGATAACGTCATCCTGCTGATCACCGGGACGCTGCATCAGAGGGCCATTTCCGAGCTGGTTCCAAAATGCCACCCTCTGGGAAGCTTTGAGCAGATGGAGGCGGTGAACATCGCTCAGACACCAGCTGAACTCTACAACGCCATCCTGGTTGACACGCCTCTGGGTAAGTCTGCAGTGTTTCCTGTCAGCCAGAAGGTGGCGTCACAGCAGAAGAATAAGATGAAGTTTTCTTCTTGTAGCTGCGTTCTTTCAGGACTGCATATCTGAGCAGGATCTGGATGAGATGAACATAGAAATCATCCGTAATACTCTCTACAAGGTAAATCATGTTTTTTTGAAGACCTAAAAGGCAACATGAAATATTGTCTAATTCGGAAGCTACCCTAACTAACCCTGCCATGATGATCTTTTTTTTTTCTTTCTTCCTCTCAGGCTTATCTGGAGGCCTTTTACAAGTTCTGTTCTAACTTAGGAGGAACAACAGCTGACACCATGTGTCCTATCCTGGAGGTTTGTCTTACTTTCTATTAAAGTTCCGTCGTCTTCCGCTTGTTCCGGGGTCGGGTCGCAGGGGCAACAGCCTCAAACGGGTAGCCCAGGCTTCTCTCTCCCCGACTGCATCCTCCAGCTCACCTGGAAAGAATCCCAAGTCGCTCCCCTGCCAGCTGTGAGACATAGTCTCTCCAGCGGATCCAGGGTTTGCCCCTTGGTCTCCTCCCGGTGGGACGCGCCCGAAACACCTCGCCCGCGAGGTGCTCGGGGGGCATCTTAACCAGATGCCCGAACCACCCCATCTGGCTCCTCTCGACTAGAGGAGTAGCGGCTCGACCTCCACCGAGCTCCTCCCGGATGGCAGAGCTCCTCACTCGATCCCTGAGTGAGAGCCCAGCCACCCTGCAAAGAAAACTCATTTTGGCCGCTTGTACCCGCGATTTCATTCTTTCGGTAACCACCCACAGCTGGTGACCATAGGTGAGGGTTGGAACGTAGTACTTTAATACTTTCTATTAAAGTATTGATTATTATTAGTATTAATATTATTAGTATGTTAGAGTGGTTCAGGACATGTATGAGGGCTGTAAGACAGTGGTGAGGTGTGCTGTAGGTGAGACAGAGGAGTTCAGTGTGGGGGTGGGACTGCATCAGGGATCTGCTCTGAGTCCTTTGCCGTTTGCTGTGGTGTTAGACAGGCTGACAGACGAGGTCAGACAGGAATCCTCATGGACAATGATGTTTGCAGATGACATTATGATCTGTAGTGAGAGGAGGGAAGAGGTGGAGGAAAAGCTGGAGAGGTGGAGGTTTGCACTAGAAAGAAGAGGAATGAAGATTAGTCAGAGTAAGACAGATTACATGTGTGTGAATGAGAGGGATCCAAATGGAAAAGTGAGGTTACAGGGAGAAGAGATAGAGAAGGTGGAAGATTTTAAGTATCTAGGATCAACAGTCCAGACAAATGGAGAGTGTGGAAAAGAGGTGAAGAAGCATGTGCAGCCAGGCTGGAACGGGTGGAGAAAAGTATCAGGTGTGATGTGTGATAGAAGAGTTTCAGATAAAATGAAAGGAAAAGTGTACAAAACCGTGGTGAGACCCGCCATGCTGTTTGGTCTAGAGACAGTGGCACTGAAGAAAAGACAGGAAACAGAGATGGAGGTAGCAGAGATGAAGATGCTGAGGATCTCTCTGGGAGTGACCAGGATGGACAGGATTAGAAGAACAGCACGTGTTAGAGGTTTTGGAGATAAAGTCAGAGAGGCCAGACTGAGATGGCTTGGAGATGTACAGAGGAGAGAGAGAGTACATCAGAAGAAGGATGCTGGGTTTGGAACCACCAGGAAAGAGGACTAGAGGAAGACCAAAGAGGAGGTTCATGGATACAGTGAAGGAAGACATGAAGATAGTTGGTGTGACCAAAGAAGATGCAGGAGATAGGGTTAGATGGAAGAAACTGACTTGCTGTGATTTTGGGGGGGTTCTGTTACAGTTTGAAGCAGACAGGAGAGCCTTCATCATCACCATCAACTCGTTTGGGACAGAGCTGTCCAAAGAGGACCGAGCCAAGCTGTTCCCCCATTGTGGCAAGCTCTACCCAGAAGGCCTTGCACAGTTGGCCCGAGCTGACGACTACGAACAAGTCAAAGCTGTCGCAGATTTCTATCCTGTAAGTAAAGAACGTCAGAAAACGACGGAGAAATTTTTCTTTTCATGATTGTTTTTTTTTTTTGATGATCTATTAGAATTTGTACGCAACATTAAGTCTGTTTTCTTCTTGATTTTCAGGAGTACAAGCTGCTGTTTGAAGGTGCCGGCAGCAACCCTGGAGACAAAACTCTGGAGGACCGTTTCTTTGAACATGAGGTGATTTTTATCTCATTTTATCTTGTGTGCTGCACTCCTATACCGCAGTAGGCTGCCACAACGGCGCCAATGGTGGGAGAAACAGGGGGTTAGGTGTCTTCTCCAAGGACACTAGACGTGAACTCAGTGGGATACTCTAACCACTGAGCCACCGTCTCCCCAAATTTTATTTAAGTTTATGGTTCATATTTTTACACATAAACTGAACCTCATATTTTTGAGGAAAGAATTGATACATTTTTAACCAAATAAATCTTTTTTTTTTTTTACGTACTCTACTGTATTGATCCCTCAACGGGAAAATTTGTGTGCTGCATTACTACACCGCAGCAGGCTGCCACGACGGCGCCAATGGTGGGAGAAACAGGGGGTTAGGTGTCTTCTCCAAGGACCCTAGTCGTGCGCTCAGTGGGATGCAAAACCGCGAACTTCCGGTTAACATCCGGTCTACGGGCGTACGCTCTGACCACTGAGCCACCGTCTCCCCAAATTTTATTTTATTTAAGTTTTTTATTTAAGTTTATGGTTCATAAATTCTATTTCATTTTATTTGCGTTTATGGTTCATATTTTTACAGAAGAACTTAACCTCATAGTTTTGAGAAAAAAATTTAAAGGTCCCCTATTATGCCTTTTTTGTCCCTTATTTCATCCTGTTGAATTTTTACCCGGAAGTCAAAACAGCTTGTTTCAGTCTTTTTTTCTTTTTTTTTTCCCGGGACCCGCCCCGTTGGTTGCGATTGGTTGTCATTCATTGTGATTTCCCCACCCACCCAGCACAGCGTGGAGCGGGAGGGGCATCAGCACAACCAAATTCACATTTTCTCTTTGTTGCCATGGTGTATACAGCTTTTGAGGAGAAAAAATACCGCCAAACAGATCCAAGTGAAACAACAAAGGCAAGGAGCCAAACAAGAGCTTTTCACAGTAGAGTGAAGCACGGAAATGGGTGGATATCAGGGTGGAGAGCAGGTAGAAGTGGGGGAGGGTGTTTGAGCTGCAGGGGGCTGAACAAAAAACAGATGTACGTCACTATGTTCCACCAGTCGTTAGAGGTTTGGAGAACACGCCCCTTACTTTGAATTTAAATATCTCAAAATAGCATGAATCACAATAAAACACACTTTGGGAGATTGTTTGGGGTAGTACTAAGTAAAATAAAAGGTTAAAACCTCATAAAAGTCAGTTTTGCATAATAGGGGACCTTTAAACATTTTTAACAGAATAAATCATTTTAAAATTTTACTCACTCTATTCACCCCTCAACGGGGAAATTTGTGTGCTGCACTCCTACACCGCAGTAGGCTGCCACAACGGCGCCAATGGTGGGAGAAATGGGGGGTTAGGTGTCTTCTACAAGGACCTTAGATGCGATCTCGGTGGGAATCAAACCCGCAAACTTCTGGTCCGTGGGCAAACTTTCTACCACTGAGCCACCGTCTCCCATATATCAAACAAGCTGCAGTTTTGTTTTTTGTTTTTTTCGCTAAAATGACGTACTTCCTCTCTCTTTTCCACAGGTTAAGTTGAACAAGTTGGCGTTCCTCAACCAGTTCCACTTCAGCGTTTTCTACGCCTACGTCAAACTGAAGGAGCAGGAGTGCAGGAACATCGTCTGGATCGCCGAGTGCATCGCCCAACGGCACCGCGCCAAAATCGACAACTACATTCCCATCTTTTGAGCTTCCCTTACTTCTTTCATGCCTTCATTTCATTCCATTTCCACTTCATTCCTCTCGTCGGTAGTGATTGGGCTGCGGAATCGCAGTCTACTCGTTTGTCTCAGAAAAGATCAAATTAAGCCTAGAGATCTACAAGTAACACCTGAAATTCAGCCTTTTTTTTTTTTTTCTCAATGTGCATCTTTTTCTTTTTTTATGTTATTTCACGTTCATCTGCAATCATGTATCAGAAACTAACGACCAGATTCAAATCCTGGTGGATGAGACATGAAGACATGATGAAAACGTGTATTTATTTCTGTTCTCGTGCTCGCTGTTGTCAGCATGTCCGGTTTTTACCGTTTCCTCCCCAAAACGAACATGTGTGCTCCTACTGTTCATCTAGATGGTTAAATATTAAAGATAAACTGAGATAAGAGGTACAACGATCCCTTGAAGGGGTCTCTAAATGAGACAGAAAAATTGTGGATATATGAAAGAGTTAATGTGTAAACTATAAAAGTATTTAAAAAGGATTTAATTTAGTTTTTTCATGCTGTAAAGATGATTTATAATTGTTTGGTTTTGTTTGTGAAGTGTGTGTTTGTGTGTGTATCAATGAATAGATTAAATTGATCTGATGAAATCAATTGTTTTGGTTTATTAAAACTCAACAGAGGACGCTGCATCGGTCCGTCGTGGTAAAGAAAGAGCTGAGCCTACGTTTTAACCGATCGCGGATACAAGCGGCCAAAATGTGCTTCCTCCGCAGGGTGGCTGGGCTCTCACTCAGAGATCGGGTGAGGAGTTCTGCCATCCGGGAGGAGCTCGGTGTCGAGCCGCTCCTCCTCCAGGTTGAGAGAAGCCAGATGGGGTGGTTCGGGCATCTGGTCAGGATGCCCCCGGAGCGCCTCACTGGTGAGGTGTTTCGGGCAAGTCCTGCTGGGGAACGACTTGGGATCCTTCCGAGTGAGCTAGAGGATGCAGCTGGGGTGAGAGAGGCCTGGGCTACCCGTTTGAGGCTGTTGCCCCTGCGACCCGACCCCGGAACAAGCAGAAGATGACGGAACATAGGACGGTGTGGTCCGTCGTGGTAAAGAGAGAGCTGAGCTGAAAAGCAAAGCTCTTGATTTACAAGTCGTTCTACGTTCCAACCCTCACCTATGGTCATCAGCTGTGGGTGGTGACCGAAAGAATGAGATCACGGATACAAGCGGCCAAAATGATCTTCCTCCGCAGGGCGGCTGGGCTCTCACTCAGATCAGGCGAGGAGCTCTGCCATCCGGGAGGAGCTTGATGTCGAGCCACTCCTCCTCCAGGTCAAGAGGAGCCAGATGGGGTGGTTCGGGCATCTGGTCAAGATGCCCTCCGAGCGCCTCGCGGGTGAGGTCTTTCAGGCACGTCCCACCGAGAGAAGACCAAGGGGCAGACCCCGGACCCGCTGGAGAGACCATGTCTCACAGCTGGCCAGGGAACAACTTGGGATCCTTCCAGGTGAGCTGGAGGATGCAGCCGGGGAGAGAGAGGCCTGGGCTGCCCGTTTGAGGCTGTTGCCCCCGTGACCCGACCCCGGAACAAGCGGAAGATGACGGAACGGAACATAGGACGCTGTGGTCTGTCGTGGTAAAGAGAGAGCTGAGCTGAAAACCAAAGCTCTTGATTTACAAGTCGATTTATGTTCCAACCCTCACCTATGGTCACCAGCTGTAGGTGGTGACCAAAAGAATGAGATCACGGATACAAGCGGCCGAAATGAGCTTCCTCCGCAGGGTGACTGGGCTCTCACTCAGAGATCGGGTGAGGAGCTCTGCCATCCGGGAGGAGCTTGATGTCGAGCCACTCCTCCTCCAGGTCGAGTGGAGCCAGATGGGGTGATTCAGGCATCTGGTCAGGATGCCCCCCCCCGAGCGCCTCGCGGGTGAGGTGTTTTGGGCACGTCCCACTGAGAGGAGACCAAGGGGCAGACCCCTGACCAGCTGGAGAGACTGTCTCACAGCTGGCCGGGGAACGACTTGGGATCCTTCCGGGTGAGCTGAAGGATGCAGCCAGGTAGAGAGAAGCCTGGGCGGCCCGTTTGAGGCTGTTGCCCCCGCGACCCGACCCCGGAACAAGCGGAAGATGACGGAACGGAACGGTTTAGATTTGCTATTATACATTGGGGTTTTCCGTGACGGTTTTAACCCAAAAGTTTTTGTTTATAATAGAAAACTGAAGCAATTGATCAGATGGTGTGTCACAGCTAAACCTGGATTTCATGGCTGAAATCATGTGAACCTCAAGTTTGTCCTCATTTGGTCCCAGATTTATCATGTTCGTTTTAGTTTCCATCCTCTCATTGATGATATAGGAGTGTGATAGTAGTACAGTTATTTACATGATTCCGTGAGGAATCCGGAGTACCCTAAGGAAACCTACTTAAACACGGGGAGAACATGCAAACTTCACACAGAAAGGACAGTGTTCCAAGCCTCGTCTCCATCCGGGACTCGAACCCACGACCTTGCTGCTAGAAGGTGCAACCCACTGAGCCACCATGCCACTTACAGTGGTGGTCAAAAGTTTACATACACTTGTAAAGAACATAATGTCATGGCTGTCTTGAGTTTCCAGTTATTTCAACAACTCTGATTTTTCTCTGATATAGTGATTGGAACAGATCCTTCTTTGTCACAAAAAACATTCATGAAGTTTGATTCTTTTATGACTTTATTATGGGTAAACTGAAAATGTGACGAAATCAGCTGGGTCAAAAATATACATACAGCAATGCTAATATTTGGTTACATGTCCTTTGGCCATTTTTACTTCAATTAGGCGCTTTTGGTAGCCATCCACAAGCTTCTGGCAAGTTTCTGGTTGAATCTTTGACCACTCCTCTTGACAGAATTGGTGCAGTTCAGTTAAATTTGTTGGCTTTCTGACATGGACTTGTTTCTTCAGCATTATCCACGTGTTCTCAATGGGATTTAAGTCAGGACTTTGGGAAGGCCATTCTAAAACCTTAATTCTAGCCTGATTTAGCCATTCCATTACCACTTTTGATGTGTGTTTGGGGTCATTGTCCTGTTGGAACACCCAACTGCGCCCAAGACCCAACCTTCGGGCTGATGACTTCAGGTTTTCTTGAAGAATTTGAAGGTAATCCTCCTTCTTCATTGTCCCATTGACTCTCTGTAAAGCACCAGTTCCATTGGCAGCAAAACAGGCCCACAGCATAATACTACCACCACAGTGCTTGATGGTAGGCATGGTGTTCTTGGGGTTAAAGGCCTCACCTTTTCTCCTCCAAACATATTGCTGGGCATTGTGGCCAAACAGCTCAATTTTTGTTTCATCTGACCACAGAACTTTGTCCATGTGATCAGCAGCAAACTTTAGTCGAGCCTTAAGGTGCCGCTTTTGGAGCAAGGACTTCCTTCTTGCACGGCAACCTCTCAGTCCATGGCGATGCAAAACACGCTTGACTGTGGACACTGACACCTGTGTTCCAGCAGCTTCTAATTCTTGGCAGATCTGCTTTTTGGTGCTCCTGGGTTGACTCTTCACCCTCCTGACCAGTTTTCTCTCAGCAGCATGTGACAGCTTGCGTTTTCTTCCTGATCGTGGCAGTGACAAAACAGTGCCATGCACTTTATACTTACAAACAATTGTTTGCACTGTTGCTCTTGGAACCTGCAGCTGCTTTGAAATGGCTCCAAGTGACTTTCCTGACTTGTTCAAGTCAATGATTCTCTTTTTCAAATCTGTGCTGAGCTCCTTTGACTTTTCTATTGTAGCGTTTGTGGGTGTTTTTATCCGATGAGCCCTTTTTAAATGGCCTCAGAGAAGTCACCAGCTGTAGTCACTCATAATCACTCACAAGAAGTTAAGAGGTCATGCTATGACGCTCATGTCATTGACACAACTTTCTAAGTCTCCAAAATTGCTCATTCATGTTGCTGTATGTATATTTTTGACCCAGCTGATTTTGTCACATTTTCAGTTTACCCATAATAAAGTCATAAAAGAATCAAACTTCATGAATGTTTTTTGTGACAAAGAAGGATCTGTTCCAATCACTATATCAGAGAAAAATCAGAGTTGTTGAAATAACTGGAAACTCAAGACAGCCATGACATTATGTTCTTTACAAGTGTATGTAAACTTTTGACCACCACTGTATGTGTGTATGCGTATGTGACATTTAAAAAAAATTATGCTACTATTTACAAATGAAAATATGCCTTGAAATCCGCACCAACTTGGGTCACTTGCGAAAGGTTTGTGGGAGGCATTCCAACCAGATGCCCGAACCATCCCATCTGGCTCTTCTCGACCCGAATGACTCCCGAGCCATTTGTCTCATCAGTGAAATAGTATCCTAATACGGAATGGGCTGGTAAATTACTCAAATATGCACTTCTTGTTCTCCTTTTGGCATTTCCCTTTAGGGGTCGCCACAGCAAGTCAGTTTCTTCCATCTAACCCTATCTGCTGTATCCTCTTTGGTCATACCAACTATCTTCATGTCTTCCTTCACTGTATCCATGAACCTCCTCTTTGGTCTTCCTCTAGTCCTCTTTCCTGGTGGTTCCAAATCCAGCATCCTTCTTCCGATGTACTCTCTCTCTCTCCTCTGCACATGTCCAAACCATCTCAGTCTTGCCTCTCTGATTTTATCTCCAAAACCTCTAACATGTGCTGTTCCTCTGATCCTGTCCATCCTGGTCACTCCCAGAGAGATCCTCAGCATCTTCATCTCTGCAACCTCCATCTCTGCTTCCTGTCTTTTCTTCAGTGCTACTGTCTGTAGAGTCTAGAGACCGGCCATGCTGTTTGGTCTAGAGTCTAGACCAATCAGCATGGCCGCTCTCACCACGGTTTTGTACACTTTCCCTTTCATTCTAGCTGAAACTCTTCTGTCGCACCTGATACTATCCTCCATGGTCCAGCCTGCCTGCACATGCTTCTTCACCTCTTTTCCACACTCTGCATTGCTCTGGACTGTTGATCCTAGATACTTAAAATCTTCCACCTTCTTTATCGCTTCTCCCTGTAACCTCACTTTTCCATTTGGATTCCTCTCATTCACACACGTGTACTCTGTTTTACTCTGACTAATGAGACAGAAAAAAACAAGTATGTGTTCGATGTGTCCCTGATAATGTTCAAAATTGGTCCTAAGAATGAGTGCGTGAATGGGTGTCTGGGTTTGTAAGGCCCCTAAGCGCACTGGCAACCTGTTAATAGTGTACCCTTCCTGGTGCCCCAAGTGACCTTGATAAAACTACTCTATTCAAATGATGATTGAATTATTATTACATTAAAAAAATAGTTACAAATGGGAATATACTTTGAAAAAAAAAAAACATTGTAAAACTGCTTTTTGTCAGAAAAAACAATCAATTAGACCAAAAAATCCTGAGTGGTGTGACATGATTTAGGCAGGAGGGGGGCTAATTAGGCAAAACAGGCTCCACCTGCAGATCTGTGTTACTCTGAAAATCATGATGATAGAAGGAATCAGAGAGAAAAATAATTTATTAAATCTATAAAAACATGACTTTTAGACTCCAAACCAGGCTGAACCTGCACAACACCCTAGGACTGCTGGACTGGGACATGCAGAATGAGCTGAAACTAACAACCATCAATGATCAATTTAATCAGGGTGAAAACTTTTTTTCTGTTATTTAAATGGAAACAAATCAACATTTTAAAGTAAATAATGAAATGTGAATTTTTTTTTTCTTATGTTAGAGGAGAAAGTGAATGATGAAACCCCAAACAGGAGTTCTCCTGAGAAGCTTTCATTGATTAAAGAAGAATTAATGTGGTGTGATCAAATAACAGGTAAGAAAATAATTAGTCAAATTAGGAACAATTAAAGTAATTAAAACTATCTAAACAGAAAATGCATTTAAAATATTATATTATGGACTGATTGAAGCTCAAAATGTCATTTGCATTGTAAAATTTTAATGCTTCCAAAATGTGTAAATAACTGTGAGCTAATTAGGCAGGTGACTAATTATTCTAATTCTTTAATGTTTATCAGACATTAATTCATACAAATTTGACACCACAAAATTTGATTAATTGTTTTATGTTTAATCCTTTCTAAAAAAAAAAAAAGTTAATAGCACTTCTGTAAAAAACAGTGAATTAAATTAGCAGGGGCGGATCCACGGGGCCGTGAGGGCGCACGCCTCCCCGCCCCCCTCTTGTAAGTATGCGACAAAAAAAAAATAAAATTACATAAAACTTCTCTATTCAAATATAGATTGAAAAAAAAAACTACAAAATGACACCAAGTTTGTCGAAATTGGTTTAGAAACCACAAAGTTATGACTATTCTAGTGCAAAAAAAGAAAAATTGTCCCTGTGTTTTACATGTAATCTGATCTTGATCAAGTCATCAGAAAAAAAAAAAAATCATAACTTTTTTATTTAAAAAATATTCTAATAAAATTTTCTGAACTTGAAGAACATGATGAGGACTACTGAATGCAGACTATTTCTATTTAAGTCACAAATTTAAATAGCTTAATTAATTATAATAATAATAATAATATTTGTCTGATTTACACCTCCTTGATTCAAACCTCATTCTATTCCATTTAAGAAAATTCAAATTGTGTAAAAATAAAACGTAACTTATGAAAGTAAAACGTTCTGTTCCGTTACGTCATCTTCCGCTTGTTCCGGGGTCGGGTCGCCGGGGCAACAGCCAAACCCCTCGCTCGCGAGGCGCTCGGGGGCATTTTGACCAGATGCCCGAACCACCCCATCTGGCTCCTATATACCAGGAGGAGCGGCTCAACACCAAGCTCCTCCCGGATGGCAGAGCTCCTCACCCGATCTCTGAGTGAGAGCCCAGGCACCCTGCGGAAGAAGCGCATTTTGGCCGCTTGTATCCGCAATCTCATTCTTTCGGTCACCAGCTGTGAGGGTAGGAATGTAGATCGACTTGTAAATCGAGAGCTTTGCTTTTAGGCTCAGCTCTCTCTTTACCACGACGGACCGATGCAGCGTCCTAGTTATTGCTGACACCACACCGATCCGCCTGTCGATCTCCCGCTCCATCCTTTCCCCCACTCGTGAACAAGACCCCGAGATACTTAAACTCCTTCACTTGGGGCAGAACCCTCTCCCTAACCCGCCGAGGGCACTCCACCCTTTTCCGGGCGAGGACCATGGTCTCGGATTTGGAGGCGCTAATTCCCATTCCGGCCGCTTCACACTCTGCAGCAAATCGATCCAGCGAGAGCTGAAGATCACGGTCTGATGAAGCCAACAGGACTACATCATCCGCAAAAAGTAAAACATAAGAAGAAATTAGATTGAATTATTTTGATGTTTTTATACTATTGTTCATTTTTTTTGGTTTTGTTAATAATTTTTTTTATCTCCATCAGAACCTTTGGTAAAACCAAATCTGTGGTTGTTGGTCAATCCCAACATTGTATGTCCGAACCAGTCCCCTGAACCTGCAGCTCATCTGGACTGTAAACCTGTAGGGGACCTTCAAACCCCTACACCAGAGAACAAGATACCGGAACATCAGTACGCGTTGATGTTTACTCATCATGGAGAACAGACACACCTGACTTCCTTTTCCAGACAAAATCTGGTACGTTTAGTCACAGTAGACACACAACGTAGGAATCAGACAATATCTAATCTTTTCTGATTTCCAAATATTACATTTGTATTTTGTACATGTAGATTTCACATTTAATCTGATTAAACATCGAGTTTTTCATTTTGAAGATAATTTGAGCAACTAAATGAGTGTCTTTAGGTTTCTTAAAAAAGTTGAGGCAAACAGTAGATTATATTCAGTAAAGTTAGACCGTGTCCACACGTAGCCGTGTATTTTTGAAAACGCATATCTGCTGTCCTCCGTTTTAGAAAAATGCTTGCATCCACACGTAGCCGTTTTCAAAATATCCGCGTCCACATGGAGCCGTATAAATACGCTTCTGAGTGCGGTAATGAGCATGCCAGACCAGCAGTGGGCAGTATTGATGTGAACAACAAGAAGCTCCTCAACAAGAAGCAAGAGCAGTTGAGAGTGGACAAAAAGGCAAGAAAAGAGGGTCTGCAACAGGGTCCATGGATCCATGCTGCCCACTGTCTGCTTTTGTAAACAAGGACGCACACGAATGACGTATGTTCATTACTTGTCGCAGGTAGCGACGCATAAAAACGCAAATCTCTGTTTTCGCACGTCCACACGCAAATACAAAAACTGAGTTTTCCAAAATCTTCACTTTGGCCGGAGCTTTCCCAAAATCTCCGCTTTGGCCGGAGTTTTCCGAAAATCTCCGCTCTGGCCGGAGTTTTCCGAAAATCTCCGCTTTGGCCGGAGTTTTCCGAAAATCTCCGCTTTGGCCGGAGTTTTCCGAATATCTCCGCCTTGGCCGGAGTTTTCCGAATATCTCCGCCTTGGCCGGAGTTTTCCGAAAATCTCCGCTCTGGCCGGAGTTTTCCGAAAATCTCCGCTTTGGCCGGAGTTTTCCGAATATCTCCGCCTTGGCCGGAGTTTTCCGAATATCTCCGCTCCGGCCGGAGTTTTCCGAAAATCTCCGCTTTGGCCGGAGTTTTCCGAATATCACCGCCTTGGTTGGAGTTTTCCGAATATCTCCGCCTTGGCCGGAGTTTTCCGAATATCTCCGCTTTGGCCGGAGCTTTCCCAAAATCTCCGCTTTGGCCGGAGCTTTCCCAAAATCTCCGCTTTGGCCGGAGCTTTCAAAAACGCCAGTTTTGAGTGAAAAAAACTCTCCATTTTTGTGTAGACGGCAGGCCAAAACGGATAAAAATATATGCGTTTTCAAAAATACCCGGCTACGTGTGGACAGGGTCTTGATGTTATTAAAATCCAATTTGTGTTGATTTGATCTACAAATGACTGTAAAATGTGTGCTTTTGTTTTTAAGTTGATAAAAACAGAAGATGGATCCAAGAAACTGGTCATGAATAAACGTCAAGGAAAATCCTGTAAAACAACGGTGAGCTTTTCTCTTTTTAGGAGATCTCATTCATTTTCTGAAAAAAGTACTATACTATTGTCCCTGGTCAAATAGTTTTAAGTTTCAGAACAAAATTCTCATACAAGAAATTTTCTGGCTTGACTAACCATAAAATACAATTTTATTTTCTTGCTAATCAGAGTCCGTTACAATCTATTTTTCCGTTCCGTCATCTTCCGCTTGTTCCGAGGTCGGGTTGTGGGGCAACAGCCTCAAACGGGTAGCCCGGGCCTATTTCTCCCCGGCTGCATCCTCCAACTCACCTGGAAGGATCCCAAGTCGTTCCCCGGCCAGCTGTGAGACATAGTCTGCCTCTTGGTCTCCTCCCAGTGGGACGTGCCCGAAACACCTTGCCCGCGAGGCGCTCGGGGGACATCCTGACCAGATGCCCGAACCACCCCATCTGGTTCCTCTCGACCTGGAGGAGGAGCGGCTCGACACCGAGCTCCTCCCGGATGACAGAGTTCCTCACCCGATCTCTGAGTGAGAGCCCGGCCACCCTGCGGAGGAAGCTCATTTTGGCCGCTTGTACCCGCAATCTCATTCTTTCGGTCTCCACCCACAGCTGGTGACCATAGGTGAGGGTAGGAACGTAGATCGACTTGTAAATCGAGAGCTTTGCTTTTCGGCTCTAAAATCTATTTTAAAACAAAAAATGATAAAGATCTTGGCTAAAGCTAGTGTTTCTCTTGGAAAAGTGAAATTGTTCTAGCTGACCAAAGCAGCCAGGCATGGGCAAACTTTGGCCCGCGGGCCACATGTGGCCGGCTGAACCTTGTAATCCAGCCTGCTGAATTTGGAAAAAATTAGATAAACCTGTTACTCTGATGTTGACCCACTCTATCCACTTCAAATTTATTGTCTTTGTTGAGAAAACAACACTGCTCCCATTAAAATGTGTGTCTCTGTGATGCGCACGCTGTCAAAATAAACCACGTGCACAAATATGTAAAGCCATTTGGCCCAATACACGCACATAAACAAGCGTGTTAGATGTTAAAACAAGCAAAATGTTACATCAAGCGCTTAGATTTCAAACCTAGCACCACTAAATGCACGTTTTTAAGCGCTAACGCACTAGATTTCAGAGCTAGCGCCGCTAGATTTTAAATTTAACGCTCTTGATGTAACATTTAGCGTGCTTGTTTAAAATCTAGTGCACTATTCTATTGGTCTAATCTAGCGGTTACAAAGCATGCCATCCATCTGCCCGTCAAATGTTAGAACTTAATGTGGCCCGCGAACCAAAAAGTTTGCCCACTCCTGAGCCTGGCCATTGTTCCTTACCAAATGTTTTTCTTTATTTTTTTTTTTTCCTACCTACCAGTATACTATGGAGCCTGGAAGTTGGCCTCGACCTCCAGTGAACTACTCAGTCTTAATTGCTTTGGCACTTAAGAACAGCCTGTCCGGGAGCCTAAAAGTCCAACAAATCTACAGCTTCACAAGGTCAGATTTTTTTATGCCTGTAATTAGTGCTGGATAAATTTACTGTACACATAGTTTGGATGATTAAGTGTCTATTGTGCCATTTTTTTCTATTGCTTATACACCAATTTAAAGGTCCCATCTCATGCAAAATAACTCTTTTCACATTGTATCCTATGCACATACACACGCAAAATGTGGGGTTTGCAACATGCATTACACGATAGTTATGAAAATATATTGATTTGGTGGAGCGCAGTCACAGACACGGAACTAAGAAAGGCCGGGTATCGCTCATCCCCCCGCCCGTCCTGAGAAAGTACAAGCTCCGCCCTCTGCTCTCACTGAGCCACTATTCCTCTGCCCATCTCTGAGCGGGAGGGGGAAGGCGGGCGTAAACCCGTGCGAAGCGGTTTGGTAGCGTCTGAAATAAGATTTTATCATGTCGATTCATCATGTTCAGCCCTATATTTTGGATCCAGAATCCGACGAGGATTTTGAGGTGCACGAAGCACAAGCACCGCGGAGGCATGGGATGAATGTTATTGATTGGTAAAGTATTACAAAATGCTTGTAGATTAGTGGAGTGAGGAGGGCGGGTTTGCTGCGGAGGGGGGCGTGTGTGAAGTCCGTTCTGGCTACGTCAAATGTGTCATACTTTAGACATCTGCTCATTCGTTTTTTTGTCTGAGCGGACCAGAAATCCACAGCAATTTGTGAAAAATGGAATAAAAATCAATCTAGAAACACCTTTGGTGACATATACAAGGCCCGGACATCACTCTTACAAGGTAGAAAACTCTGGAAAGTCCATTTTGCATGAGATGGGCCCTTTAATTGGTTTGGAATGCCACACTGCTTTATGCTCTTTCATTTTCATGAGGCAAAATGGTTAACGTCACTTAACTTTGGTTGAAATTTTATGCTAAGAAAAGCGCTTTTCTTAAAAATGTTAGTTTATTTAGATAATTCAGTTTAAATAATTGTATCATTTTTTGGGGGAAAAAATGTGTATGCTACGATGGCACTGCACTCGCGACATGTGACCATCTTAAGCTAGCCAAAAATAAATTATTAGCCGATTTTTTTAATTTTTTTATTTCGGTCACAGTGTAATTTCACATTAATGAAATAAAGAAAATAATTGTATTTTAGCAAAGGACCGAAAAGGTATCGGCTGAAGCAAACGCTTGTTACGCCGACCCTTCTTTTTTTTTTTTTTTTTTATATCATCATAAAAGCAAAAAGACATAAGTAAATACTAAGTAATCCATCATAAAACATATAAGTAAATATTCAGAAATCAATCATAATACATAAAATGAAAATTAGAACATCAAATGAAAAAGTAATACAAGTACAAAAGTAATACAATTGTTACTATAATTGTTTACTTTGTATATAAGCTTGAATTTAACCATCAAGACTTGCATATTTTTTAAGTATTAATAACTTAAATTTCTTTTTTAAACAGAAAAGATTTAAACACAATTTAAGTTCATCATCACAATTATTCCAAAGATCCACACCTTTAATAGAAATACAGAATTTTTTAACATTTGTTCTAAATTTATTTTTAATGAACACATCATTTCCTCTTAGTTCGTATGGACTTTTCCTAATAATAAACATATTTTGTAGAGAGTTTGACATCATGGTTTTTTTTTTATCTTAAACATAAATTTTAAAGTGTGTAATTCCACTAGATCATAGAACTTTAATGTTTTTAAATTTATAAATAGATTATTGGTAGGTTGATTATAAGATGAGAATGTTATTGCTCGTATTGCTTTTTTTTGTAAAATATAAATTGGTTTTGTGTTAGTTTTGTACGTATTTCCCCAAATCTCGATACAATAAGTTATATATGGAAGTACTAATGTATTATATAACATAAACAAACTTTTTTTATTTAGGACAAATCTGAATTTATAAATGATTGCTATTACTTTAGACAGTTTATTTTTTGTATAATTTATGTGTGATTTCCAGCTTAATTTGTGATCTATAATCATTCCAAGGAACTTACTGTCGTAAGCTCGTTCCAATGGGGTGTTATTAAGCATAATTTGAATTTGTTTAGGTATTTTGATATTCTTATTTTCAATCTCAGTGATTTTTAAAATATCTGTTTAATAAAATTGCTACAGTAAATGAAAATATTTGACTAAAGTTTTTAAGAGTGATATTATGGTGAATGGCCACATGGGGGTGCAGTGGTTTGCACTGTGCCTTAACATCAAGAACGTTGGGGTTCGCGTTCTTGATGTTAAGCCTTGGGGAGTGGCCAAGGCTTGAAATGCTGGCCTTTCTGTGTGGCGTTTGCATGTTACCCCCATGTATGTGTGAGTTTCCTCCGGGTACTCCGATTTCTTCCCACCGTGCAAAAACACGAGGTGTCCCCTGCTTCTCTTCTGAAATCAGTAAGGTTAGCCACCGCCCCCCTCCAGACCATGTTAGAGATAAGCGGTTCAGAAGATGAAAGGAAACACTGTGGTAAATTGTTATGAATTGTGGAAAAAAAAAATTGTATTGGGACGTCTTTTCAAGACGACGGGTGAGGAGCTCTGCCATCTGGGAGGAGCTCGGTGTCGAGCCACTCTTCCTCCAGGTCGAGAGGAGCCAGATGGGGTGGTTCGGGCATCTGGTAAGGATGCCCCCCGAGCGCCTCGCGGGCGAGGTGTTTCGGGCACGTCCCACCGGGAGGAGACTAAGGGGCAGACCTCGGACCCGCTGGAGAGACTGTCTCACGGCTGGCCGGGGAACGACTTGGGATCCTTCCGGGTGAGCTGGAGGATGCAGCCGGGGAGAGAGAGCCCTGGGCTACCCGTTTGAGGCTGTTGCCCCCGCGACCCGACCCCGGAACAAGCGGAAGATAACGGAACGTCTTTTCAAATCCAGAGCAATGGAGAGTGTGGAAAAGAGGTGAAGAAGCGTGTGCAGGCAGGCTGGAACGGGTGGAGAAAAGTATCAGGCGTGATGTGTGATGGAAGAGTTTCAACTAAAATGAAAGAGAAAGTGTACAAAACCGTGGTGAGAGCGGCCATGCTGTTTAGTCTAGAGCAGGGGTCACCAACCTTTTTGAAACTCAGAGCTACTTAAAGGGCACTGAGTAATGCAAAGGGCGACCACTTTGATAATACACTTCTGAAATAACAAAGTTACACAGTGTACCTTTAATTTGATTTTATTCTTAATGATATTCTATGTGAAGACACTGATTGTTAATGATCCATCACAAGAATTATTTCAGTATGATTGAACAGATCCATTTCAATATGCAATATCCAAGTGTTTCATTTTCAAATGATCACTTCCACAATATTTTGCTGAAAATCTTTTTCAATTTTTACTACAGTTATCAAATCATAAACTCTGAATCATGTTTGTACAAACGATCAATTATGTAAGATTTAACAAAAACCTACTTCTTTCAAAATAAGGACGGTGCGAATGTGCATCGCCACAGTCGCACCGCAGATGAGACGCACACAGTTTTCTTTCACGGTAGTAAAAAAAAGAACTCTTCCTCTGATTCACTGTGAAAATGATAAGTTTTCTTCTTTTTTTCTGCCATGTTTTTGTGGGTAGAAAACGCAATCGTAACCTCATCTTTGCAGCGCTCACATTTA
Organism: Neostethus bicornis; assembly: GCA_902685375.1. Lineage (NCBI taxonomy): Eukaryota > Metazoa > Chordata > Actinopteri > Atheriniformes > Phallostethidae > Neostethus > Neostethus bicornis. The sequence goes on from LR738543.1 coordinate 6,611,006, forward strand.
CGTTTTATGTATTTGTTTTTAAATTTACATCACTGTAAATGAAATTCAAAAAGAATAGCAACACACTAAGTGTCTTAAGATGTTATTATTAACCCCTTAGTCTATTTTTTTTTTTTTTTTTTTTCCTTCCAGAGAGCACTTTCCTTTCTTCCAGATGGCTCCGGATGGCTGGCAAAACACAATCAGACACAACTTGTGTTTCAACACTAGCTTCTCAAAGACCTGCAACCAGGAGGACGAAGATGGCAAGAGGAAGTCGTGTTTGTGGCAGCTGACTGTTGAGGGGCACCGGTGGCTGAAACAGGAGCTCAACGAGCTTGATGCCAAGACTTTAAGTCAGCTGGAGAGGAGCATGTCCAACCCAGGTAGGTTTCAGGATTTCAAAACTAAGCACTGCTATAGCATCGCAACTTTTTTTTTTTTTTTAAAGCTATTGTTTAATTGCAAAAATTGGAAAAAAAAACTCATAAAATTAAATTTGTAACTTTTGTAAATAATTTAGTTTTTATTGTAAACCTACCAAGCTAATCAGTGTCTTTTTTTTTTCTTTCTTCCAGATATGATTTGGCAATTAAAAAAAATGTAACCTCGGTTGAAAAAAAAAAAAAAAAAAAAAAAAAAAATGACAAGGGATGCAAATTGATGTCCTGTGATTAAAAATTGTTGGTTTAATTCTGTTAATTTGAATATTATTTGTAAATAATTGCACGGTCTAATAAAACTTAAATCTTGCAAACGTTATGTCTGAGTCAAGTGTGTATGAGGCCCGATGGCCTTCCATAATTATTATTGAGAAGAGAGAAATATACTTTATTCATCCCTAAACGGGAAAATTTCTGTGCTTCATTACACCGCAGCAAGCTACAAAAATGGCGCCAATGGTGTGAGAAATAGGGGGTAAGGTGTCTTCCTCAAGGACATCTAGATGTGAGCTCAGTGGGATTTGATCCCGCGAACTTCTGGAGAACTTCCGGTCCAAGGGCGAATGTTCTACGACTCAGCTACCGCGTCCCCCGACTGCCAAACAAAATTTTATAACATTAATTTTAAACTTACTTGAAAGATATTTAAACCTGCTCTATTAAAAAAAATACTGGCAAAATGAGCTCAGTGATAAATTTAATTGAATTAATTTTAATACTAATTTGTAGTCATCATACCTGTAACGTTTTATCTCGTACTTCTAGATACAATTTTAATTACTTCTGCCATAAATGTATTTTTTTCCCTGTCAAAAGTTATGACTCGCAGAATGATGATCTTGTCAAGTGTTACTGAACAGATTTAAAAAATCTTCCATTTTTATTCAGTTTTTAAATGTCTTGTTTGGTTCCTGGGATTGATATGGGTGACGGAGGATGTGCAGTGAAGAGTGAAATGAAACCAGTGGTGGATGAAGTACTAACTTTTTGTATTAAAGTAAAAGTACCAATAAAAAAAGTCTACTTGAGTAAAAGTACAAAAGTAGTTGGTGTAAATTTTACTTTTTAAGTAAAAAGTAAAAGTATTTGATCAGAATTCAAATGTTATTTTTTGTGCTATAGGGTGTTACCATGGTAACCAGGATAAATACTCTGCCGGGGTGTGACCCCTTGGTCCACAAAAAATAAATAAATAAATAAAATAAAAGGGGACAAGTCAAGCTATCCCCTAGAAGGTCCAGTGAATGGGCCGCCAAAATGGAGAAAAATGACACTTATTTTTTAAAATGTTTTAGGGGGGAGGAGGAAGGGCCGAGGCCCCCAGTCACTATATATTGGCTTTGTCAAAGCCACACCCCTCTTTGGAAAATTCTAGATCCGCCCCTGCTCTGTGTAATGATGGCTCAACTTTATATTTAGAAGTAAACACAGAAGTAAATCTGACTCTTTTTAATTTGTACTAAAATGTTTCTCGATTCATGACTTCTTCTCCCGATCAACTGCTTCTTTTGATTTTGGCGATGCGGCTTCAAGATGCGATAAAAAACCTGTGTATTTTTTCAAATTCCTGAACGAAAATGTAACGAAAAATGTAAAACACACTTTTAAAAAATAGCGAAGTAAAAGTACAGATATTTGCTCTAAAAATGTAGTGAAGTAAAAGTAAAAGTACCGGTCTTAAATTTTACTAAAGTAAAGTACAGATACACAATTTTTTTTACTTAAGTACAGTAACGAAGTATATTTACTTCGTTACGTTCCACCACTGAATGTAACCACTAAAAAAAGACAGGTTGGTTTCCTTTAAACTTCAATAAAGTCGATCCCAGAAATGACTCATTTGAACCATCTACCCAGCCAAGTGAAGCACAGAGCAGATCTTTTTCTTTATTCCACTAAAACTACCTCAGAATAAAAAGTGGATTCTAGACACACAAAACATTTAAATTCATCCTGACGCTGGAGTCTGTCCAAGATCACAAGTTTTACATAAATACAAGAGCTTTTTGTATTTGTTTACTTCATTAATTTGCCTGTTTTCTAGGACCATTTGTAAGTAAATAACCCTCTCATTTGTTAAGTCATTAGAGACGACTCCGAGCAATTTAGGTCCTCATTTGAATGAGTGGTGGTTCAACGTCTGGTACATAAAGGTCTCAAAAGTTGGAGGTTAACCTACAAAGCAGCACATCATCAAGCTGTTCATAGGAAGGTAGATTCTTCTATCCTCATCCAGGTACGTATCGTTCATAAGGACTGATTACGAGTACTATTAATTTAATTTTTTAATTTGATTTCATGTGTCCTTTTCTAAATTTAATTTGCTCCATATTAAATAGAATCTTTACACGGAAGAGTTCACTCATTGTTTTTTTTCTAGGATGAAGATTGGACTCTTTAGATCGGCCTTGACCGTCATCCTGATCAGCAGCCTGTCTGAGCTGGGATTTATGATGACTACCAATGTTGTTTATTTTGAAACCGCTCACACTTGGAACGCAGCGCAAAACATCTGCAGCCAGAGGTTCTGTTTATTCTGTATTTCTTTCTACTACTTCTTCTTTCGGCATTTCCCTTCAGGGGGCGCCACAGCAAGTCAGTTTCTTCCATCTAACCCGAATTCTTCATGTCTTCCTTCACTGTATCCATGAACCTCCTCTTTGGTCTTCCTCTAGTCCTCTTTCCTGGTGGTTCCAAATCCAGCATCCTTTTTTGGATGTACTCTCTCTCTCCTCTGCACATGTCCAAATCATCTCAGTCTGTCCTCTCTGACTTTATCTCCAAAACCTCTAACATGTGCTGTTCCTCTGATCCTGTTCATCCTGGTCACTCCCAGAGAGATCCTCAACATCTTCATCTCTGCTACCTCCATCTCTGTTTCCTGTCTTCAGTGCCACTGTCTCTAGACCAGTCAGCATGGCCGGTCTCACCACGGTTTTGTACACTTTCTCTTTCATTTTATCTTAAACTCTTCTATCACACATCACACCTGATACTTTTCTCCACCCGTTCCAGCCTGCCTGCACACGCTTCTTCACCTCTTTTCCACACTCTCCATTGCTCTGGACTGTTGATCATAGATACTTAAAATCTTCCACCTTCTTTATCTCTTCTCCCTGTAACCTCACTTTTCCATTTCCATTAACCGTATTTGATTAAATTTAGACAAATTGGAGTGAAAAGTGAGTTAAATCCTTTGGAAAAAATATAGCTTGAAAAACAACTTTTCAAATCAGATTAACTAATTTGTCTGTTTATGAATTGGCGAAATACAAAGTTCATTTTTGCAAAAAAAAAAAAAAAACTTTAGCTTTTCTCATGTTTTATGCTTTTCATATTATCGTATTTTCCGCATTATAAGGCGCACCTTCAATAAATGACATTTTTAAAAACTTTTTTCATATATAAGACGCACCGCATTATAAGGCGCTACAGTAAAGGCTGTTCAACTTTGTCCTCTAATTGTAGCCATCTCGCTTTGTTCCCGCGGAAACTCTGTTTAGTCTTGTTTACTTGGCGCAGTGCATCCTCTTGCTTCCTCCACTTCCTCACCATTGATTCATTGATGTTAAACTCTCTCGCTGCGGCTCTATTCCCGTGTTCTACTGCGTGACCGATCACCTTGAGTTTAAACTCTGCGGTGTAACAGTGTCTCTTGGTAGGAGCCATTTCCGAGTCTTTACACAAACACACAAATGGAAATGAGACGCCGTTTCATATATCCCAGCATGCACCGCGCACTACTTCTTCTACGGGGGAAATGGAGTCGGCGGCTGCTTACCGCAGTTGCGACACCTGTTGTAGCTCAATATTAATCCATATTTAAGGCGCTTGGGGTTAAAAGGCGCATCGTGGACTTTAGAGAAAATTTAAGGTTTTTAGGTGCGCCTTAGAGTGCGGAAAATACGGTAAATAAATGAATAAAAACTCAAATTCCAATCAACTAAATTGGATTTTTATTTGCTTCAATACAGTGGCTTCTATGGCGATGAGCTCACAATCTACGAGAAGTTTGAGGAAAACTTGGACAGATACCAGGCTTGGATTTATCTGTTCATCAATGCATCCGATCCAGATGGGGGAATCTATACGGAGGAGGAAGTGACCCTCTTTGGCCAGCAAGAAAATGAGGAAAACCAAAGTGTATGTCTTTCAGTGGTGTACCCACAGAAAAGGTAAAGAGACTTTATCCTCAAACTCAGTTTTTCACAAGTTTTGTTCATCCTGTTTAAACACTGTTACAAAATATTCACTGATGTCTTCTTTCCGTTCCATTCCGTTCCGTCGTCTTCCGCCTATCCGGGGCAAGGTCGCACGGGCAACAACCTCAGACGGGGAGCCCAGGCTTCTCTCACCCCGGCTGCATCTTCCAGCTCACCCAGTAGCATCCCGAGTCGTTCCCCGGCCATCTGTGAGACATAGTTTCTCTAGCAAGTCCGGGGTCTGCCTCTTGGTTTTCTCCCGGTGGGACCTGCCTGAAACACCTCACCAGCGAGGCGCTCAGGAGGCATCCTGACCAGGTGCCCGGACCACCTCATCTAGCTTCTCTCGACCTAGACGGGAAGCCCAGGCTTCTCTCACCCTACCTGCATCCTCCAGCTCACCCAAAAGGATCCCGAGTCGTTCCCCAGCCAACTGTGAGACATTGTCTCTCCAGCGGGTACGGGGTCTGCCTCTTGGTATCCTCCCGGTGGGACCTGCCAGGGGGCATCTTGACCAGATGCCCGAACCACCCCATCTGGCTTCTCTCGACTTGGAGGAGGAGCGGATCGACACCGAGCTCCAGGATGACAGAGCTCCTCACCCGATCTCTGAGTGAGAGCCCAGCCACCCTGCGGAGGAAGCTCATTTCGGCCGCTTGTATCCATGATCTCATTCTTTCGGTCACCACCCACAGCTGGTGACCATAGGTGAGGGTAGGAACGTAGATCGACTTGTAAATCGAGAGCTTTGCTTTTCGGTTCAGCTCTCTCTTTACCACGACTGACTGATTTCTTCTATAAAATTAAATTGTCAGACTCACAAATAAACAGGTTTAACCCGTCTGATTGACTTGGGGTTTTTTTTTTATTGTTTTACAGAGTTTCTTATACACATTGTGACAAACATTTATTCTCCTTTTGCCAAACCGGTAACGGAAATAAATTTAAGTTCATCGATGAGGCAAAGACATGGTACGACGCTCACACACACTGCTCCGAGATCAACAGTAACCCGGCCATATTCACAAAGGACGACCTGAAAGACTCTCTGAAATCTGAGACGTTTTTGGTCTGGATCGGACTTCAAAGGGAAGGTAAACCCATGCAGATATGATCTTATTCTTAACTTTTTTTCCCTCATTCATACCTGCAGATGATTGTCAACCTGTAAACTACTATCATTCTAGACGGCGAGTGGAGCCTAGGCCTCATTAACGACTCCATCCCTACGCAAGGGAACAATGTCGAGTGTGTCACAATCAACTCCAAAACAAAACAAAAAAGCACCCGTGATTGTGAAGATCATTTTCCCTTCATCTGCATGTCGGACTACGCGCTTCTGATAGGAGAGAAGATGACCTGGGAGGAGGCCTTGGAATATTGTCAATTGCTGGGGTTGAATTTGCTCAACAAGGAGCTCAGTGATGATCGGGTATACCTGATGAGCAAAGTTCAAGCAGCTGACACTCAAGAGGTGAGTTCATTTGGATGAATCAAGTCGGGACAGATTAGGAAAACCTTAGGCCAGGGGTGTCCAAACTTTGACAAGCGGACCGGATCCGAGCGAGGGGGGGCCATAGACAAAAAGCCCTTTAGAAAATCCTGGAGTCGCCCCTGAGAACAGGATCAGATGGATGGCATGCTTTGGTAACCACTAGTTTAGACTGGTTAAATGGCGTGCTAAATTCTTTTTTTCCACCTTTTATTAATTACCGCCATTTTAGAAAATTGGGGGCTCCCATACTAATTTGCTGTTCCTATTTTAGCCTCTAGATGGCAGCATTTAGAACACACAGGTAACAGCGCTGCTGCCCAATGTATTACGTAATTCTACACGCGGGCCAGGCGCTATTGATTTTATGACGGAGGCTGCGGGCCGGATGAAAATTGACAACGGACCGCATTTGGCCCCCGTGCCGGACTTTGGACATGTCTGCCTTAGGCCCTGTCCACACGTAGGCGGGTATTTTTGAAAACGCATATATTTTTATCCGTTTTGCCATCCACATGAAAACGGAGGGGGTTTTTTTTCACTCAAAATCGTCGTTTTTGAAAACTCCGGCCAAAGTGAAGATTTTGGAAAACTCCATTTTTGCGTTTGCGTATGGATGTGCGAAAACGGACATTTGCGTTTTTATGCGTCACTACCTGCGACAAGTTAATGCACATACGTCATTCGTGTGCGTCCTTGTTTATAAAAGCAGACAGTGGGCAGCATGGATCCACGGACCCTGTTGCAGACCCTCTTTTCTTGCCTTTTTGTCCACTCTCAACTGCTCTTACTTCTTGTTGAGGAGCAAAGGAGGAGAAAAGCGTCGCAATTGGCGATTATTAATCACATACGCCATGTTTCAGGTTTTGCGGAAATGATGAGAGAGGTGCTCTGATTGGATAGCTCAGAACTTACGTTTACATCAATACTGCCCACTACTGGTCTGGCATGCTTATAACCGCACTCAGAAGCGTATTTATACGGCTCCATGTGGACGCGGATATTTTGAAAACGGTTACGTGTGGAAGCTAGGGTTTTCTTAAAATGGACGACAGCAGATACAGTATGCGTTTTCAAAAATACCCGGCTACATGTTGCTGATTATAGTGGCTCATCATCCGGGGTGCACATACATACTGTAGTGTGCAAGTGCCCATGCATTATCAACGTGGATGCTGTGCAGCACATCGGACGGATCGGGGTGCTTTTGTGCCCAAACATAGCAAAAATAAAGGGTCAAAACTTGACCTTGAAATGACGAATTAGAACAGAATGAGTAAAAAAAATGTTTCAGTTATGGTAGGAAACTAAAATCTTGACATTTAGTCATCGTTCCAGTTCATTTTTTTTTTTTTTTTACTCTATTCACCCTTCACCAGGAAAATTTGTGTGCTGCACTATGACGCCGCAGCAGGCTGCCACAATGGCGGGAGAAACGGGGGGTTAAGTGTCTTCTTCAAAGACCATAGATGTTAACTCAGTGGGATGCAAACCCGCAAACTTCCGGCTGACTTCCGGTTTGCAGGTGATCGCTCTACCACTGAGCCACTGTCTCCCCCTTAATGCATCTTAATATTTATGCAATTATTCCTCTAAATTGAAAACTTATTTATTTTGATAAAAAAAATTATTTATTTTCAATGCAATTTATTATCTTTTTGATCAACACAGGTTTTAAATTGAAAAGTGAACATTTTTAAAGACATTTTTTTTTCTCCATTCAAATATTTTTTTTCTTGTTGCATTTTGTATCAATGAATTATCGTAGTTTCAACTCCATAATAAAACTAAATAAAAACACAAGTCTAATTTAGTTTTTAAGATAGACAATAAAACCTCGTCCACACGTAGCCGGGTATTTTTGGAAAACGCATATCTGCTGTGCTCCGTTTTAGGAAAACACTCGCGTCCACATGTAACCATTTTTAAAATATCCGCGTCCACACGAAGTCGTATAAATACGCTTCTGAATGGAGTTATTAGCATGCCAGACCAGTAGAGGGCAGTATTGAGTGGAGGAGGAGGGAGGCTTATGTGATTAATAATCGCTGATTGCAACGCATTTCTCCTCCTTTGCTCCTCAACAAGAAGCAAGAGCAGTTGAGGCAAATTTCCGTTTTCGCACGTCCACACGCAAACGCAAAAACGGAGTTTTCCAAAATCTCCACTTTGGCCAGAGTTTTCAAAAATGCCGGTTTTGAGTGAAAAAAAATCCTCCGTTTTCATGTAGACGGCAGACCAAAACGGATAGATATATATGCGTTTTCAAAAATACCCAGCTACTTTTGGACAGTGCCAAAGCGTTCCAAAGACTTTTGTCCTCAAGTTTTCTTTCGGCTCCTCTTTTCTAAAATACCCCCCAAACAATCAAGACCTATCCGTTCATCAGCTGCTTGTGTTTGTGGTGCAAATCGATTCCTCTTATTTTCTTAAACCATTGAGCAGATTATTCACAGGTTAAATGCAAATATTCTGAGGTATTTGAATCAGACCGATGGGATAAAACATCATCTATTAGCAGATCTAATTTACCTAATTAAACATGTTTATCAGACCTCTATACAGATGCAAAATCCAGAGGGACATGCAAACACGCAGTCCCAGTCATGAAAACGCACCTTCAGTTATTCCTGTGCAGAAAATTGAGTCGTTAAATAAATAAATATAGATGTCTGTGAAATTACCCATGGGAATAAGTGTGTTTGTGGATGGTTGTGTGTGTGTTTGGCCTTGTAGCAGACTGGTGACCTGTTTAGGGTGTACCCTGCCTCTCACCTGAAATCAACCACAATAGACTCCGGCACCCTCGCGACCCAATTAGGGATAAACGGTTCAGAAAACAAAACTAAATGAAATACAGATTTACGAGGTAGTGTTTTTTTATTTTATTGTTTTGCGCACCACCTCAAAACAATAAAGTCTTCCGCTTATCCGGGGCCGGGTCGCGGGGGCAACAGCCTCAGATGGGAAGCCCAGGCTTCTCTCACCCCGGCTGCATCCTCCAGCTCACCTGCAAAGATCCCGAGTTGTTCCACAAGTAGCTGTGAGATATAGTCTCTCCAGCGGGTCCGGGGTCTGCCGCTTGGTCTCCCCCCGGTGCGACGTGCCCAAAACACCTCACCAGCAAGGCACTCGGGGGGGCATCCCTACCAGATGCCCGAACCTCCTCATCTGGCTTGTCTCGACCTGAAGGAGGAGCGGCTCGACACCGAGCTCCTCCCGTTTGGCAGAGTTTCTCACCCGATCTCTGAGTGAGAGCCCAGCCACCCTGCAGAGGAAGCTCATTTCAGCCGCTTGTATCTGTGATCTCATTCTTTCACCCACAGTTGGTGACTATATTTGAGGGTGGGAACAAGAATGACTTGCAAATCGAGAGCTTTACTTATCTTGTTGTTATCTAAGAAAAATACTTTTTTTTCCCCAGCAGTGATTTAAATGTTTGAACTGATAAAAAAAACTAATTATTAAGTTTGCAAATTTTATTTTGGTACTTTTTTAAAACTTTTTTACTATCTTTCTGATTTAATATATATTCCTGTAGGTTTGGACTGGCCTGCGTTTCCTGGCCGGTGAGTGGGTGTGGATGAACGGGACAAGTGCTTCATCTATCCATCTCCCTGTCTGCCCTCCAAAAGGGGAACACTGTGGAGCCCTATCTAAGAAAGATGGTGGGAGTTTGAAAAACATGGAGTGTATGGAGAAGAAAAACTTTCTTTGTTCTGCCTTTACACAAAGTAATGCCACCTGGTTTATTTAAAAGGTACTGCAGCTCAAATTGCTGTCAACAAGGGGTCCCCAACCTTTTTTGTCCCCTACTTTTAAAGTACTAAACCTCTTCAGATGTTTTCAACCTGTTTTAAAACTAATATCGGTCCTGAGTACTTCCTCCAGATCCACAGCCAATTAGAAAATTTATTTAGAAAAACTACAGTTGATTGGATTCTCACATAACGTCATCAACCCGGAAGTATGCGTCAACTCCATTATTAGCCTTCAGATCTGTAACTGAGTAGAAACTTGGGGTGAATTGCAGGCATCAAATTGGGATTGTTTGAAAATAAATGATTTAAAATTGTATAAGGAGAAAAAAAGGAGAAAAAAAAATACTGCTTTAATGGTTTCATCCTGATCCTGGCCTACTTCCGGGTTTAGTCACGTGGGTGGAAGCGCTCTATAACACAAGAAAGGCGCTAGATTGTTGCTTGTGACTTTTTTGAGCGACTGAATGGTTGCTAAATTTAGCAACACTGACTTTCTGTCATTTAAAAAAAAAAAAACTGTCGTAATTTTTTTTTTTCAACACGTCACGTGGTCGACTCGGGACCAGTCCGCAATCTACCGGTAGACCACGGTCGACCGGTTGGGCACCACTGCAGTAAACTATTAAAATATTTGTGAAAATTATGAAACAAAAAAGTTCTTCCTACAGATTTTAGTCATCGATATGAGTTTTATAATATTTCATAATCCTTTTTGTAAACTTAACGCCACCTTGCTCCTTAAAATTTTGCCATATGTTTGACTGATAATTTTCACAGTGTACACAGAAGGCAAAGCTCTCCATTTACCAGTCGATTTACAGCATGTCCCTACCCTCACTTATCGTCACCAGCTGGGGGCGGTTACCAAAACAACGAGATTAAAGATACTGTACTAGCGGCCAAAATGAGCTTCCTCTGCTGGGTGGCTGGGCTCTCACTTAGAGACAGAGGGATTAGCTTTGCCATCCGGGAGGAGTTTGAAGTAGAGCCGTTGCGCCTCTATGTCGAGAGAAGCCAGATAGGATGGATGCCGTACTAGAATAAAGTGTAATTGCACATCCACTACAGCAGAGGTCCCCAATCTTTCCTGCACTACAGACCAGTTTAGTGTCTGATAATATTTTCAGGGACCGGTTTAATGGTGTAGCAAAAAAAATGAAATAAACTAGCCTGTAAAAACTGGCTTTTTTAGATAAATAATAAACTTAAATCCACTTTGTCCTCATGAAAAAATGTATTAGCTGCATCTTTAGAACACAGAAACATTCTCTATACTCGAAGGTAATCTGGTTGCCTTGGTAACGGTAATCATACCTTCACAATAAAAGACATCACAAAAATAAAGTGAATTAAAATATCAGTTAGTCTCCTCCCAGTAAGACTAGATCAATCGGAGTTTTGAGTTTGTTTTGCTGGAACCAGACAGTCCCATCTTGACCTGAAACCTGAAGAGTGTTTCTCAGGTCCAGTCTGCTTCGTAACTCTGTTTCCGGTCACTTTTCAAATCAAAACATCGTCATCAAGAAAACATTTATAGTAAAGGCTGAATGAATAAACCAAATGGAAGTTATTTCTTCGGCCCGGTACCACGTAACCCACAGTCTGCGGCCCAGTGGTCGGGGACCACTGCACTACAGTAGTTGGCGCTTTTTGAATTTCAAGTTAATTGATGCACTTTAAATCTTTTTTTTCTGTTAGAGACTAAAAAACAATGTTAATAAAGCTGTTCTTTATTGTACGTTGCTTTTTCTTTTTTTCTTTAAAGTTAATGAGGATACAATGTTATGCAGAAGTGTACGTTTAACAATTTAATAGACAAAAGCGGAGAGTGGGCGGAAGGCGCGAAATATTTTCTTCTTCCTAGGGGGGGCGCAACAGAAAATAATTGAGAAGCACTGCTCGAGGCCAACGCCCCATGGGACCGTGGAACTTGTACTTTTAACAGAAATGTGTAATAAGCCCACTACTGGTTTTAAAATAACATTTTGAAGCAATAATTTCTTAATATGAGGCAATATTATTTATCATGGGTTTTAATAAAAATAAACACTCTTTTGAATTATCAGGCCTTTTTGTGTGAGGCTCACGACACCCATCCCATAATTTCAAGGGGAAAGTATTAGTTTTTATAAACTTTATTTCAAGCACTGCTACTGGAGCTCATCCCACACATCCTGTCGTTTAGAAACAAACCTGCATAGGCAGACGATGAAGTCATTTCATGGGTTTTGTCTCTGAGTTTAAACGTCCACAGGTTCTTTTTAGGTCATCACATAGAACTTAAAAATATTCCAAAAAGGAGAGACTCAGGTAACTAAAACACAAGGAATACATTTATTGAATATAATAGTGTAGGGCTGAAACAACTAATCGGTTTAATCGATTATAATCGTTCCGTTCCGTCATCTTCCGCTTGTTCCGGGGTCGGGTCGCGGGGGCAACAGCCTTAAGCGGGCAGCCCAAGCCTCTCTCTCCCCGGCTGCATCCTCTAGCTGACCTGGAAGGATCCCAAGTCGTTCCCCGGCCAACTGTGAGACATAGTCTCTCCAGCAGGTCCGGGGTCTGCCCCTTGGTCTCCTCCCGGTGGGACGTGCCCGAAACACCTCGCCCGCGAGGCGCTCGGGAGGCATCCTGACCAGATGCCCAAACCACCTCATCTGGCTCCTCTCGACCTGGAGGAGGCGCGGCTCAACACCGCTCCTTGATTTTAATAATCAATTTCAATTCAACTATTTCAATAATCAATTATTGAAATAGTTGTCAACTAATTTGGTCATCGATTAATCGTCTTAAAAGTTTTTTTTTGCTGTCAACTGCACTTAAATTGGTCTCCAAGTGTGGCAGTAGAGAGAAAATTGACGATTGACGATTCCATAATATGCCAAAAAAACTCATATTTATGAAGTTGTCATTTTATCCGATTAATCGATCCAATAATCGATTGGATTATTGCACACCACCTCTGCACACCTAATGTCAGATTCATCGATTACCAAAATAATCGTTAGTTGCAGCCCTACAATAGTGTTTGATGTACTTTGGTGTAAGCAACCCTGATAGGACGGATGTCTGTATTGAAGGAGGGCGGTCAAGAAGAACGCTGATGAACGTAGATAAGCTAGGTCTAGACCTGGTAGAATGAAAGTTGACAAAACCTACACTAATAACATCATGTATGGTTTTTATGGTTTTTAGTCCGACTGCTTTTTGTGGATGATGTGGTCCTGTTGGCTTCATCGGACCGTGATCTCCAGCTCTCACTCGATAAATTTGCTGCTGAGTGTAAAGCGGCCGGGATGGGAATTAGCGCCTCCAAATCCGAGACCATGGTCCTCGCCCGGAAAAGGGTGGAATGACCCTTACGGGTCAGGGACAGGGTTGTGCCCCAAGTGGAGGAGTTTAAGTATCTCGGGGTCTTGTTCACGAGTGGGGGATGGATGGAGCGGGAGATTGACAGGCAGATCGGTGTGGCGTCAGCAATAACTAGGACGCTGCATCGGTCCATCATGGTAAAGACAGAGCTGAGCTGAAAAATAAAGCTCTCGATTTACAAGTCGATCTACGTTCCAACTCTCACCTATGGTCACCAGCTGTGGGTGGAGACTGAAAGAATGAGATCGCGGACACAAGCGGCCGAAATTAGCTTCCTTCGCACGGTGGCTGGGCTCTCACCCTCTCACTCAGAGATCGGGTGAGGAGCTCTATCATCCGGGAGGAGCTCAGTGTCAAGCAGCTCCTCCTCCAGGTCGAGAGAAGCCAGATGGGGTGGTTCAGGCATCTTGTTAGGATGCCCCCAAAGCACCTCGCTGGTGAGGTGTTTCGGGCACGTCCCACCGGGAGGAGACCAAGAGGCAGAACCCAGACCCGCTGGAGAGACTGTCTCACAGGTGGCTGGGGAGCGACTCGGGATCCTTTCGGGTGAGCTGGAGGATGCAGCTGGGGTGCAAGAAGCCTGGGCTTCCCGTCTGAGGCTATTGCCTCCACGACCCGGATGAGAGGAAGACGACAGAATGGAACAGGTTGGCTCTAGGCTAGACCAGTGACCTGTCCAATGTTTTATTAGTTTTACATCATAGCAGCAACAATGGGTTCCAGCATTTCGATGTTGAGGCCACGGTCAGGAGATGAATGATATTTCAGGAAGATGATTTAAATAAAGTGGTGGAAACACTTTCATGTATTTTATTAATGCGTCTGAAGCTTTTTTTTTTGTGTAAACATGTGGCAAACAGCTGTTCTATCTGCTCAGTGGGATGATGAAGAGGACTCACTGGTTCGTATTTGAGATGTTTTGACAGTTTTAAACAGAAAACATTCTCCATAACATGGTTCATACTTCATGGATTTTCTGTACAAGAGGAAATAGCACATTTAAAATCAGAAATGAGTTCATTTTAAGCAGCAGATGGCACCAAAGTTAAACATGTTTGAGCGATAACGTCGAGTCAGGCCCTTTTTGTAAATCCTCTCTGTGGCATGACTGAGTAGACTGTACTACCTCAGAAAACTCAGGTCCTTCAACGTTTGCAACAAGATGCCCTCCATGTTTTACCATGCCATCATGGAGAGTGTCCTGTTCTTTGCTGTGGCTGCCTAGGGAGCTGGTATAAAAACAAAGGATGCCAACAGACTACATCAGGTATGGGAAAACTATGGCCCGCGGGCCAAATGCGGCCTGTTAATCGTTTTAATTCGGCCAGTCGAACTAGAAAAAAACAAGAAAAGAAAAAACCATGTTAGTTTGATTTTTTTTAACTTTTTTTTAAGTTCGTCACTAGATGGTGCTAAAAATACAACAACACTGCTCCCATTAAAATGTGTGTGTCTCCACGCTGTCAAAATAAACAGTATGCACATATAAGGAAAGCCATCGGACCCAATACATGCACGTAAACAAGCATGTTAGATGTTAAAACAAGCAAAATGTTACATCAAGCGCTTGGATTTCAAACCTAGCGCCGTTAAATGCACGTTTTAAGCGCTATTGCACTAGATTTCAGACCTAGCGCTGCTAGATTTGAAATTTGATGAATCTTAATGTAACATTTAACCCGCTTGTTTAAAATCTAGCGCCATTCTATCGGTTTAATCTAGCGGTTACCAAAGCATGCCATCCATCTGCTCCTGTTCCCAGGGGCGAATAAAGGATTTTCTAAAGGGGGGCACAAAATCAGCACATACGGTGCTCGCCAGTATAGACAGGTATGGGGGAATCCGCCCCGAACCTTTTTGAAAAATAAGTAATTTTTTTGCATTTTGGTGCATATTTAACTGAAGTTTACAATAATTAAAGTCGTAAGAATATTTTTTTTGTCGACCTAGAGAGGAGGGGGGGCACGCTGGACGTGTTGTTGGCTCACCCCTCGCCTGCGTGGAGGAGGTTGCGAGGGAAAGAATGAAAGCAAAACTGTGTTTCATCATGTTAAACCCCTTCCACCCTCCCCATGAATTTGTGGACCATCTGAAGAGCAGCTTCAGGAACAGACTCCTGCAACCCTGCTGCTCAAAGGAACGGTACATAAAATCATTTCTGCCGTCCTCCATCAAATTAATCAACCTTTCTATTTCAAAGCTTTAAACTTTCACTCACAACAGCTAAAGAAAAAAATATGTTGTTATATGACATATTTTATGATTGTAGCACTGCAGTACTCAAATTGCCCATCGGGGATAAATAAAGTATATTCAATTCAATGCAAGTAATTTCAGTTGTTTTACCGCTGCTATGGAACACCAAAAAAGTGTTAAACACAGATAGTAGTTTAGTCCAGAGAAGACCAGGCCCAGTAAATTAGGCATCCAGCGTCCACATCTGGCTCACACAGATTGTCACAAGCAGATCCAGAAATTGATAACCCGAGATGAATCCTCAGGGGCAGCTCAGTGACTTTTATTTACAAATGTGTTACTTTGTGTTTTATTCTTTCTTTCATCATCACATAAGAATGTGGTTTAAATGTGAGTCTTTGCAGTTAAATAAAAAGCACAAAAAACTTTGTCCACTCATTTTCAGGCTTGATTTTTCTTCTTATAATTTGCTTTACAACCAAAATGTCTGACTTTTTGCTGGACTTGACATGGAATACTGAGGAGTTGGGTTAAACTGAAAAAAAAGAGGAATAGAGTACAGAAGAAGAAGAAGGGGGGATAAAGTGAAGAGAAAATCTGTAGTTACAGTATTCAGCATCAAGACCAACCTGCTGGATTATCTCCGTTCCGTTCCGTCATCTTCCGCTTGTTCCAGGGTCGGGTTGCGGGGGCAACAGCCTCAAACGGGCAGCCCAAGCCTCTCTCTCCCCGGCTGCATCCTCCAGCTCACCTGGAAGGATCCCAAGTCGTTCCCCGGCCAGCTGTGAGACATAGTCTCTCCAGCGGGTCCGGGATCTGCCCCTTGGTCTCCTCCCAATGGAACGTGCCTGAAAAACCTCGCGAGGAGCATCCTAACCAGATGCCCGAACCACCCCATCTGGCTCCTCTCGACCTGGAGGAGGAGCGGCTCGACACCGAGCTCCTCTCGGATGGCAGAGCTCCTCACCCGATCGCTGAGTGAGAGCCCAGCCACCCTGCGGAGGAAGCTCATTTCGGCCGCTTGTATCCGCGATCTCATTCTTTTGGTCACCACCCACAGCTGATGACCATAGGTGAGGGTTGGAACGTAGATCGACTTGTAAATCGAGAGCTTTGCTTTTCGGCTCAGCTCACTCTTTACCACGACGGACCGATGCAGCGTCCTAGTTATTGCTGATGCTGCACCGATCCGCCACATAGATAATGTGGATTATGTGATTAAAATAATCCACATTATTATAGATAATGTGGATTATCTACGGAGAAAAATAAAAAGTTCAAACAAGAGTTTAAACCAGTGATGCAGCTGACACGCTCAACAAAATCTTCTAGAACAAATGATGTAGAACACAAACACATGTTACTAGAGCTAAAATATTATTGGTTGGAAGCAAGGAACATAGCAGACAGTAAACGGTGTGATGCAGTTTGCGAGTGTGAGTGAAAGTACATGCATGCTGCCGATGTGGATCGTGTGCTTATTAGGACCAACAGATCTTGACCCACCCCAAAAGACTGGAACGAGGGAGACAGGGACACACGCAAATCGGGCCTACGCTCAACCAGATCCTGGGATTCCGAGGCCGAGCCTATGGGAGGCCACCCTGCCGGGGCTCCCCCAGCACTAAGGGGCATAGGCATCCCTGATACTGGACCCTTAGGCTATGGGGCAGACATGGTAACTCTACCCTGTGGAAGCAAGCAAGCCCAGGGGGTGTCGGAAGCCAAGGCCTAGACCGCGAGTCCCAGGGGCACAACTCCCCCAAGGGCTCAACCAGAGGGCCGGGCCACCCTATATGCAGTCACCACAGCCCAAAACACAGCCAGGTCCCCGACCCAGGCAGCCCGAAGACCACCTCTGGACACCTAATGTCCTTCTTCACTACCCTAGTCCGTCACCTGTAGCCCTGCCAACTCTCCCATGTTGCACACCCCCGTGCACCTCTTTAACCCCAACTAGTGACGAGGGGGCTCGGCGGGCTCAGGTGAGACACCCCCCCAGGCCTGTCTCCCAAAAGAAACACACAACCGCATCTCTGGGTGCCTCCCACCCGCCAGCAGCAGGCAACACAGAAATGACTGGCCTCCAAGTCCCGAAAACCCCAAAACTGTTTTGTTTTAACCTTGATTTTTTTCTTCTTCTTCTTCTTTTACGCAAACATGTCTGAACAAATTATTTGGTGTGAGTTCAACATAAATTTACACGTGGCTATTTGTGAAAAATTGCGTTAAAAAGTGAGCTGCACTCTCGTCAAAATAAGGGAGGTTTAATTTGTTTTAAGTCAAGTGGCTTTTGGATCATTTGACTTTCAAACTAAGGTAAAATAAACTCGAAGGAAACATTTGCAATTTCTCAAGCCTAGATTTTTACCTGGATGCTTCTGAACAGGACAGATGTGGGTTTATTTTTCTTTGTGGGATGATGTATTTTATTTACGTTAGGTTCTGTCATCTGGGAACATTTATATAGAGGGATTCAAACGGATCCACCTCGAAGTGGAAAAGATGTGTAGTGAATGACCAACAAGCGATTCAAAAAGAACCGATGTTACAATAGCATACTGTACACATGGCTTCATCAGACTTTTGAAAGGAAAATGTTGCCATTCTTTTTCTTCTTTTGGCATTTCCCTTCAGGGGTCGCCACAGCAAGTTAGTTTCTTCCATCTAACCCTATCTGCTGCATCCTCTTCGGTCACACCAACTATCTTTATGTCTTCCTTCACTGTATCCATGAACCTCCTCTTTGGTCTTCCTCTAGCCCTCTTTCCTGGTGGTTCCAAACCCAGCATCCTTCTTCCGATGTACTCTCTCTCCTCTGCACATGTCCAAACCATCTCAGTCTGGTCTCTCTGATTTTATCTCCAAAACCTCTAACATGTGCTGTTCCTCTGATCCTGTCCATCCTGGTCACTCCCAGAGAGATCCTCAGCATCTTCAACATTCTGCTTGTTTTAACATCTAACCCGCTTGTTTACGTGCGTATATTGGGCCCGATGGCTTTCCATATCTGTGCACACTGCTTATTTTGACAGCATGCACATTACAGAGACAGACACATTTTAATGGGAGCAGTGTTGTTGTTTTCTATGTCTCTTATGTCTCCGATAACCTGGAAGATGTGGGTTGAGGGATATCTGGACATCCCTGTTGAGACTGTTGCCCTTGCAAACCGTAACCAGATGGCTGTACTTAAATGCTAACAATCATAATGAGGGTTACCTATCATGTTAATATTTTGTTTCTAATTTTATCTGCACCTATTCGTTTCTTTAACTGTAGCTGAATTGTGCATCTACCTCGACAATGGAAATCAGATCAAATAAAACTTAATTAACCGTAACGCTAATAAAATGACCTTCCGTACATCATTTGTATAAAGGCCGCATTCCAGAGTGCATCATGAAGACCAATTGGACTGCTCCCTGGTTGCTGAAACACATTTTACACCAGTCAAATAAACTTTAAGGAAATGGGTTAAACCATAACTTTCCAACTGTGGCTCTGACAAACAGGGACATGGTGTTTGTTGATTTTTTTTTTTTTTTTTAAACTAAAATCCATTATTAACATGCTTTTTTCATCTTAAAACAGACATGTCTAAAGTACGGCCCGGGGACCAAATGCGGCCTGTTGTCAATTTTCATCCGGCCCGCAGCCTCCGTCATAAAATCAATAGCGCCTGGCCCGCGTGTAGAATTACGTAATACATTGGGCAGCAGCGCTGTTACCTACGTGTTCTAAATGATGCCATCTAGAGGCTAAAATGGGAACAGCAAATTAGTATGTGAGCCCCCCAATTTTCTAAAATGGCGGCAATTAATTAAAGAAGGAAAAAAAGAATCTAGCACACCATTTAACCAGTCTAAACTAGTGGTTACCAAAGCATGCCAACCATCTGATCCTGATCTCAGGAGCGACTCCAGGATTTTCC
This sequence comes from Neostethus bicornis, assembly GCA_902685375.1. Classification (NCBI taxonomy): domain Eukaryota; kingdom Metazoa; phylum Chordata; class Actinopteri; order Atheriniformes; family Phallostethidae; genus Neostethus; species Neostethus bicornis. The sequence goes on from LR738543.1 coordinate 6,630,385, forward strand.
AAAGGGCTTTTTGTCTATGACCTCATGCGCCCTCTCCCCCACGTTTGTCAATGGTGGGAGAAATGGGCAGTTAGGCATCTTCTTCAAGGACCCATGACGTGCACTCAGTGGGATGCAAACTCGCGAACTCCCGGTTGACTTCCGGTTGAGAAGAATACATGGTGTCAGACAGCTGGATGTTGTAATTTTGTTGTACAGGGAGAGGTGTTTAGGATCACACATTCGATGTGCGGGACATTAATTGAGATCATTTAGACATATTTTCTTCATGAAGCCACAAATCTGCATCCCCAATTTATTATTTTATTTCTGGCTTTTAGCAGAATACCGTAATGTAAATTTGCTGTTCATCTTTGAGCTCCAGAATAAACTGGGATAAACTCCTCCTGCGATGGGGACAATCCTGCAAATTTATTTGCCTTGTCTTTGGTTTCTCTGGGTATAGATGTTTTCTTTGCAGGGACGCAATCTTCCCCTAATTTGCCAGAAGTCAAATGTTCCTCAAAGAAGGAGTAATAAGCCATAGGCTGTTGTTGATTCCTCCGCGTGTGGTATTTAAATTTTAACTCTGAAATGTGGAGCTATAGCAACCAGCAGCACCCAAGAGAAAAATTCAGTCACACTTGAAGCTAAAAGGAAAGACTAAGGGGACAGGTAATTTGGCATGATTTACGGTGCCCATTTATGGCATTGTTGACCTGTTGGCACAATGAGATTACAATGTAGTTTACAATGTTTTTTCTCCGACCACAGGTCCATGATGAAGACCATCCTGTTGGTAGTCTTTCTCTTCATCCTCTGCACCACCGTGTCCGGATTGGGATCGGTGGTGGTAAAAAAATACAATCACGTCAATGAATATTTGGAATGGGAGGATGCACGTACCTACTGTCAAAGGTGACGTATTCTTTCAGTTGTATCAATTGTGATCTCTGTAAATCTTCAAACTTTCTTCAGGAACTTTAATTTATTTACAATGTCAAACATCACGGCCATTGTTTTTGTTTTGTTTTGTTTTTTAATTTCGAACAAAGTAATTACACATAAGCCTGATAATATTAGTTTGTTCAAATAGTAAAATCTCATTGGCTGAAAACGATCCAAACAGCTGGTCTTCATGGGTTCTGTAAAATTTCCAATAACATTCCAAACATGCAAATAACTTCAAATAAAAAACAGAAGTTTACAAAATTGCAATGGACATAAAAATATATTAAACAGATGGAGGTCGTTCCAATATTTTGCTTCATAACAAAGCATCCATTAAAAAAGGCAAGGAATTCAATTTTTATTTCATTAAGTACGACAATTTTAGTTTGGTTTTAATTGGTTGTCTATGATTATATTGCTTCAAATGAAAAGCTAAAACAAGACATTTATTCCCAACATTTAATTTGTATTTTTTTATGGCTATTTGTAGATGGAATGCAAATTGAACAAGATTTTATTCGAAAAAAATTCAAGGATTTTTTTTGGTCTGTGCATTGTTGACAAAAATTTCAATAGTATTTGGAATTTTTTAATCTAATTGAGCTTAAATGCAATTTTAATCCAGTTTTTCTCTATTTCACCGATGTCTTGCTGTTTTGTTTTGAGCAACTTTTATAAATACATAGCGGCTAATAGATTACCTAGTGTTGCAGATGTTGTCTAAAGATAAGTTTATTCTACTTCTAAATAATCAAAACCCTTTTTTATATGAATTGCTTTATTGATTTTTTCCCCTGATCACTTCCATAAACTCCATATCTTTTTATTTTTACCATAAAATTACTTTGTTATGTATATGTTATCATGGGCGAAGAGTTTAGCTATCTCGAGGTCTTGTTCACGAGCGGGGAAAAGATGGAGCGAGAGATTGGTGCGGCTTCCACAATAATCTGGACGCTGCATCGGTCTGTTGTGTTAAAGGAAGAGTTGAAAGCAAACACTATAACTCAGATATAGTGTGTGTCCTCTGCCATCCAAGAGAAGCTTGGAGTTGCTCCTCCGAGACAAGAAGAGCCACATGGGGTGATTTGGGTATTTAGTTAGGATGCCTCCCAAGCACTTCACTGGTGAGGTGTTTTGGGCATGTCCCACCGGGAGGGGCCCCAGAGCCAGACCCCGGACCTACTGGACAGACTATGTCTCACAGCTGGCCGGGCTGTGAGACATAGCCCAGAAGGACCTTGGGATCCTTCTGGGTGAGCTAGAGGATGAAGCTGGAGTGAGAGAAGCATATGACTGTCCATGTTGTATGAGGCTGTTGGCCCTGCGACCCGGCCCCGAATAAGCAGAAGATGATCAAACAAACGTTATCATTCGAAGTTTGAGTTTGACCAGAAGTCAAGTTAGTAACCCAATAGCAGGACTCGGTGCCTTCCCGGTCCACTTACAAGGTGTAAAAGCTGACATCTTAACAGTTAAAAAAACAGTCCATAATGAGTTCATGGAGTCGGGCTTCAATGAAGCACACCACAGTGGCCCCTCCACATTCCTGCTGGGTCAGGGCGAGTGTCTCCAGTTCCTCCATCTTGCCAGCGAGCGTCTGGATGTTACCCATAACAACCGCAGGGACACTGGCCTCAAAGCGTCTCCTTTCAGATCGTCTCCTTCTCAGTTCTATCGGGACTGCATAGTAGGGCTGCAACTAACGATTATTTCGGTAATCGATTAATCTGTCGATTATTTGGTCGATTAATCGATTAATCGGATAAAAAATTTAATTTGATGAATATTACTTTTTCGGCATATAATAGAATGTAATTGTGTAAAACAAAACTTATAACCACTTAAACAACACGTTGGGTTTTTTACAGTAAGAGCTAATGTTAATCTTTCTGTCAAATAAAGAGGCAGAATATTATCATTTCTAGAAAATAATAAATCTACTTACTGTATACAGTAAAAGTAAATCATAAGCACCCATAAAATGTGCTTTAGTAGTACTGGCTAATAAAACATCAAATGTAAACTGTTGGATCACATTTGAAAACAAGAAACCTTTAACACTTCTGGATTCGCAAATTTAACCTTGTTCAGAAGTATCATACAAAAAAATGGCCCCAGATTAACATGAGAAAAAAATATACAAAAACATTCAAGTTGTGAAGTATTAGCACAAAAAAAACAACAACAAAAAAACACCATCTCTACTGTAAAAATAGTAACTTTAATAAATAAAATGACCATCTTTACCACTTATAATATTACAAACACAGATCTACTAATCGGTAAAGGGGTGCCCAACTATAACAGCACTCATTTATTTGTGGGAAAAAATGTGCTTTGCGGTGTAGAGGAGGGGGTCTTGTATCCTGGGTTGAATTTAGCGATCTTTTTTTTTTTTTTTTTAACCCCTCGTCTTCCTACTGACAGCGGCCTCATATCCGACGTGATCATTTACAAAATAAGAGTCCCTGAGAGAAGCGCTCTGCTGCGGAGTGCAACCGTTTTCCACAGAAAATAGTCCATGTTGGGTTGTTATTGTTTTTTTGCAGACAATAAAAAGTGTATTTAGCGACCTGTAAAATTGTTTTTATTAGAAATAACGTTGTGTATCGCTACGGTTTGCCGTCTCCCGCTTCGAGTCCTACATGTTTTTTTTTCAGATGTTTGTGCAGCGTCGTTATGCTTCCGTGCCAAAAAGTGTTCATTTCACAAACTTTGCATATTAACGCGAGTCTTTTTCAAATTTAGCGGAAAATGATCCAAACCTTTGAGAATTTTTTTTTCTTTCCGCCATCTTGTTGAATCTGCCTGATCACGTGAGGCGGGGTAAAATGAAGGCCAATGATTGGCTGCTATCTTCTTCTCCTCCTGTTTTGGTAGCGCGCATCGTCAATTTGCTCTCTTTTGCCCCACATGGAGCCCAATTTAAGTGCAGTTGACAGTAAAAAAAATTTAGGTGATTAATCGATGATTAAATTAGTCGACAACTATTTTGATAATCGATTATAATCAATTAAATCGATTAACTGTTTCAGCCCTACTGCATAGACTCTTCCGGCCACGGCAGATCTTGTTCCGAGAGCTAGCTGCTGGTTGAGTCCACGCTAACAAAGCGAAACGACTCCTTGACCAACAAAACGGAGAGCTAGCTGTTGAAAAAAAAAACAAAACAAAAAACGGCTAGTTTAAAAATAGCCGTCCGAAGTAAAACAGTGCAGTCCAAAAGGACCTCCAAAGGGCGCACATAGTCACATCTCTAGAACCGGACCAACACAGGAAAAAGACGAATAGAAACTGAGTAGAGCTAGCGTATGCAGCCGAGGATCTGACCGCCTGGGTCCCCGCCATTGGCTGCCACCTATCTCCTCCTTCACTTGACCCCGATGGCCCCTTCTGCAGGTGGTGAGTCCGCTAGAAGGGCGGCCCATGTCCCCTGTTTGGGCTTAGCCCGGTCGTGTCCCATGGGTAAAAGCCCGGCCACCAGGCACTCGCTCTCGTACCCCACCCTCGGGCCTGGCTCCAAGGGGGGTTCCCCGGTGATGGGATCCGTGATGTGTCCTCTAGATGAAGTAAAAACTCCATGACATGCTTTATTCGACTGAATCTTAAACTCTTGATGGGAGCATTCGTCAATTGAAATACATCATCTATTACCTTTCCAACCTTTCGAAGGGTCTCTAAATTTATGTTTTAAGATGCGCGGCCTCAAATATTTTCCAGATTGTACACATGTCTTCCCTCAGACCCCAAAACCACCTTCACTTAAAAAAAAAAAAAAAAATAGCTTTGACTTGTTTCTTACAAGGAACCAAATGTCAACACCAAACTAACTTTTCTACTCAAAGTTATAGAAAAGCTGTTTCTACAAAAATTGCACAACTTTCTAACTTTGGCAGTGCCTAGGTTTACGGTTACACCGCAGCACTGAGACTACCCTATTTCGATGACACATGTAGCAATAATTAAGGTTGGTCGTTTTGGTTCTCAGTGCTGAGTTTGCAATAGTTAACCCTAACATTTAACACGACATTCTAAAAACTGGGTAAGTCTTCAGGCACCCACTAAAGAATTTTATTCATGTAGGTTTCATACAGGCCACAAGACGAAAAAATTTCCATGTGCATATTTGGAGTTCCCCACGGTTCTGTATTGGTGCCATTCCCTTTATACAAATGATAAAAAGCCCAAACAATTATTGATCCTGAGGAGATTGCAATTTATTGGGCAATTGTAAACCATAAACAGTTTAAATTCCAAATTGAATTTTTAAATCTTTTATCAACCAAATGTACTTTAATCGATTTAATTGTTTTACTTATTGAGATGAGGGTTTTCAACAGATGAAGAAAATATCTACACAATAAATATAGCTTCTGGAGCTCCGTGAAGCTGGTCCCTCTTAAAAAAAAAATAAATATATATATATATATATATATATATATATAAAAATAAACAAAAAAATGCAATCCTTTGTTCTATGTTTGTGCTGTAAAAATATTGTTTGTGCTATTTTAGTTCGTTTTCATTTTAAGAAGTACGATTTGGACGATGACGTCATCCAGCCCCTCATTTATTTCCGAGCGGCACCATCTTTGATGGTGTCTTCGTCCAAATCATATTTCTTAAAATAAAATAGCACAAACAAAAATTTTTACAGCACAAATGTAGCACAAACGACTGACACCATTTTTGGGAGTTTTCCCACATTTTTAAGCAAAACGAGGGCTGGATGACGTCAATTATTGACCTATAAAAAAAAAAAAAAAAGCACAAACAAAAAATTTTACAGCACAAAACAGCACAAACGTAGCACAAACAATTGACTTTTTTTTCTGTTTATATTTTTTTAAGAGGGGCCAGCTTCACGGAGCTACATTCTGGCTATGTGGAACTGATAGGGATTGGTTTTTAGTAAGATGAAATTCTTTGTATTTTATCAAAATCGTATTTATTAGACGTATCCAACAGTTTATATGTTGTTTTTAAGCCTTTTAAAACAACTTTAGCTGGGGACAATTGTGTCAATAAAAAAATTCAGGACAGAAACACCAGTATGTTTGTCAGGTTGAATGTGAGGTTGCGGACACAATCAAAGGACAGCTGCAGTTTTAACAAAAAATAGATTTATTTTTAGGATCAACTCAAATATTGAGATAAAACAACAAAGTCAACCTGAAGTTTAAAGAAGAGATAAGACAACCTGGCAAAGAAACAAAGACAAGACACAGTCAGGAGGAGGAGACAATGAGACATACGTGAGACACATTAGGAAGGGATCCAGCAATCACCAGAACAAAGGGAAACTTAAAATAGGGAACTTGAGACATCTGAAGTCAGTATTACAAAATAAAACAGGAAATAAACCGAAAGTATTACAACCCCTCCGCCCCGGCTAAGACCTGAACCTTGACAATGTGAATCCAAAATCAACGTGTACTCGTTTGACTTCATCCGTGTCTTTAATATGTGATGGAACAACATTTTGAGTAATTTGCTGACACGAGACCGATGCTAGATTTATTTGTTAAAAAAGACATAAAAATTTAAAGAAAAAAAAAATGTATGCTTTTGGAACCTTAGCTTCATCTAACTTTTGAACTTCTTTTGAGATTATATTCCTTTCTGGTGACTATTTTCTGCATGTTTATCAGTATTTATTGTCGATATTTCCACACAGTAAGTACACTGATTTGGCCGTATTCTACACTCAATCAGAAGTGGAAAGTGTCTACTTGAAGATGTACAATGCCTGGATCGGCCTGTATAACGACACATCATCGAATAATGGATGGGTCTGGTCCGATGGAGGAAACTACAGTTTCCCACAGTGGGGAGGGGAACTTAAAGAAGGTCACAATTGTGCCGCCATCAACAGCTTCCATAAAAAGTAATGTGATTATTTCATTTTTCAAGTAGTTTTTTTGTTGTTGTTGTTGTTGTTGTTTATGTTTTTATTCTTTCTAAAGTTAGTGGACGTCATTATTTTAGTCCCAGTTAAATTTTTTGAGACTTTGGCCCTGTTCACACGTAACTGGGTGTCTGGTAAAACAAATCCACACAAACCCATAGGTTTTTTCATTCGAAATCGTCGTTTTTAAAACTCCGACCAAAGTGAAGATTTTGGAAAACTCCGGTTTTGCGTTTGCATGTGGACATGTACAGTGGTGGAACGTAACGAAGTAAATGTACTTCGTTACTGTACTTAAGTAAAAAAATTGAGACCGGTACTTTTACTTTTACTTCACTACATTTTTTGAGCAAATATCTGTACTTTTACTTAGCTACTTTTTAAAAGTGTGTTTCACATTTTTTGTTACATTTTCGTTCAGGAATTTGAAAAATACACAGATTTTTTTTTTTTTAGCGCATCTTGAAGCCGCATCGTTAAAATCAAAAGGAGCAGTTGATCGGGAGAAGAAGTAATGAATCGAGGACCAATCAGAATCGAGAGTACACATTTTCCGCATCATTCAGCGCCAAAAAAACTAACATCAAATACCGTATAGCACAAATTAAAAAGAGTCAGAAGATCGTTGTTCGTTGTGTTTACTTCTAAATAAAAAGTTGAGCAGTCGTTACCAGAGCAGGGGCGGATCTAGGATTTTCTAAAGGAGGGCGAAGGACGGGAGGTGATTGACATAGCCAATATATAGGTTCACTGGGGGCCTCCCTCCGGAACATTTTAAAAAATAAGTGTCATTTTTGGCCCTTCTAGGGGATAGCTTGACTTGTCCCTTTTCCTTTCTTTTTTTTTTGTGGACCAAAAGAGGCGGGAAAGGGGGGTCACGCCCTGCATAGTATTTATTCTGGTTACCATGGTGACACCCTAAGTCACAAAAAATAACATTTGAATTATGGTCGAATACTTTTACTTTTTACTTAAAAAGTACAATTTACACCAACTACTTTTGTACTTTTACTTAAGTAGATTTTTTTTATTGGTACTTTTACTTAAGTAAATCTTTTGCCAAATTATCTGTACTTTTACTTAAGTAAAAAAAGTGAGTACTTCATCCACCACTGGACATGTACAACCGGCGTTTGCATTTTTAAATGTCACTACCTGCGACAATTAATGCATAAACGTTATTTGTGTGCGTCCTTATTTTTAATATCAGACAGTTAGCAGCATGAATCCTCTCTTACGCTATTTTCTTGCTTTTTCTTTTTTTTTTTTTACACACTCAACTCTTTCTTCTTTTTGAGGACCAAAGGAGAAGAAATGCATTGCAATCAGTTATTATCCATCACAAAGGCCATCCTTGCTCAGAGCTTACATTTAGATAAATACTGCCCACTACTGGTCTAGCATGCTTATAACCGCACTGAGAAGCGTATTTATACGGCTCCGTGTGGATGCGGTTACCGTAATTTCACGGTAACCACATCCACACGGAGCGTGGATGGCGCACCATACGAAAAGGCGCAGTCTCAGTTATGTGCGCCATTGCTGTATTTAACACACACATAAGGCGCACCATACGAAAAGGCGCAGTCTCAGTCACACACCGCCTTACAACAACACACACGCAAGCATGCAAATGTGCGTATTAAAAAATAGATCGGGAGCAAAACTGAGTTTGGTTGTGCTTTATTTAAGTAGTAACGATACTAAACAAGCACATTACCGGTAATAGTCTTTATTCAAATCCGTCAAAGTCCTCATCCTCTGTTTCAGAATCGAACAGCTGCGCAAAATCCAACAGAGCAAGTCCACTTCGCTCCTCGCTGTCAAAGTCACTGTCTGTACTGTGCGGCTCCTCAGAAAGGATACTAGGTTTTGCGAAAGCTCGGATAATAGTACCAGCAGACACGTTAGTCCAAGCATCTACAATCCATTGGCAAACTGTAGCGTAATTCGCCCGGCGCTGCCTTCAACCCTTCCACGGCTCGATTCCCATGTTCCTCCGCGTAGCTGATTGCCTTCAGCTTAAACTGAGCGTCATAAGCGTGTCTCTTTGCCATTTTCAGGGTTAAAACAGCAATGTTGTGCATACAGCACATACCTTTTTATACACAATCCACGCTCACACTTCACTCTTTAACATTCTCATGCCTTTTCTTTCAGGTCCGCCTCGCCGCCCGGGCACCGCTTTTTCTTTTAGGTCCGCCTTTTCTCATACACAAGGCGCACCGCACGAAAGGGCGCACCGCTCATTTTGAAGAAAATCTAAGACGTTTATATGCGCCTTATAACCGTAAAATTGCGGTATATTGAAAACGGTTACATATGTACGTATGTGAGAGTTTTTCTAAAACGGAGGACAGCGGATATACCTTTTAAAAAATACCCGGCTACGTGTGGACATGGTCTTTGACAGAGCAAGCCTGTGGACAAGTAGATACGTTCTTCAGTCAAAAAGGATAAAACAATCTGCAACATAATAGACTTGTTTTTGAAAAAAAAAAAAAAAAAACAACTCCAATACATGGTTTTATATGACTTTTTCCAACGAACTACTGCTGAACACAACTCAACAATAAAACTTTATTCTAAACAACCAAAGTTGATGCCAAGGTGTCAAACAATATACCTCCATCTCCCTGTGATACAAACTGCATTAATGTGGAATGATTGCGGTCTGTGTGATAACGAGATTAAAGCAGTGTTACACAAGCTTCCACAAACTACACAAGCAAAGGAGGAGAAATGTGTTGCAATCGGCAATTATTAATCACGTAAGCCTCCCTTCTCCTCCACTCAATACTGCCCACTACTGGTTTGGCATGCTCATAATCGCACTCAGAAGCGAAGTTATACGGCTCCGTGTGGACGCAAGCGTTTTCCTAAAATGGAAGACAGCAGATATGCGTTTTTAAAAATACCTAGCTACGTGTAGACAGAGCCTTAGTGGCACAGTGCACTAAATCAACTAACTTCACTACTGAAATGAGACAGTTAGTAAATTAAGGGGGGACATTGGAAAATGAAAAAATAGAGACATGTTTTAGAAAGGTGCTCAAGCAGGCAAAAAGTCAAAAGTTGATTCCAGGTATGCATTTGCATTTAAAATGTGTTGCTTAAACTCACTATGTGAATGCAAATGAGCTTTCAATGAGGTCAGACTCTCTGGCTCAAGTCAAACTTATCTGAAATGGTTTAGTTTCTAGAGAAAGTTGGATCTGGACATAAACAACAGCCAACTGAGATGGATGTTTGTGAGTTATTTTGCATATTTGAGGAATTTGCAAAAGAAAGCTCTGGAACTAAACGTACCAGGATGTAAATCTGACGTAAGGAAAAGACTTAACGTAATCAAATTCATAATTTACATCAAGTTGGAAAGTTTTATGAAGCAAGAGTGCTCTTGGATCAAAAAAGAACAAGACGATAGGAAAAACTGAGAAGAGTGACTTGTGACCTAGGTTACAGAAAGTCTTTTGTATACAGTACAGGCTCAAAAAGAGGGTCAGAGCGTGGGTAACTTTCAATAATCCCAGTACACAGGGATTTACTGATGATGTGACTGCAACAGAGATTACCAATGTCCACTGGAAGACTGTAATTCCCATCAAGGACTTCAATACGGTTCTATTTGAATTGATCAATTCTTCATTCATGCTTCTGTAATAATTTTGTGAATGCAATAACTCCCAAACACCTGAAGGGATTTTAACGAAAAAATACCACAAGTACTCAGTGCTAACTCTATGGGCAAGGATGTTTGCAGACGACATTGTGATCTGTAGTGAGAGGAGGGAAGAGGTGGAGGAAAAGCTGGAGAGGTGGAGGTTTGCACTAGAAAGAAGAGGAATGAAGATTAGTCAGAGTAAAACAGAGTACGTGTGTGTGAATGAGAGGGATCCAAATGGAAAAGTGAGGTTACAGGGAGAAGAGATAAAGAAGGTGGAAGATTTTAAGTATCTAGGATCAACAGTTCAGAGCAATGGAGAGTGTGGAAAAGAGGTGAAGAAGCGTGTGCAAGAAGGCTGGAACCAGTGGAGAAAAGTATCAGGTGTGATGTGTGATAGAAGAGTTTCAGCTAAAATGAAAAGGAAAGTGTACAAAACCGTGGTGAGACCGGCCATGCTGTTTGGTCTAGAGACAGTGGCACTGAGGAAAAGACAGGCAACAGAGATGGAGGTAGCAGAGATGAAGATGCTGGGGATCTCTCTGGACAGGATTAGAAATGAATAAATCAGGGGAACAGAGGTTAGAGGTTTTGGAGATAAAGTCAGAGAGGCCAGACTAGGATGGTTTGGAAATGTGCAGAGGAGAGAGTACATCAGAAGAAGGATGCTGGGTTTGGAACCACCAGGAAAGAGGACTAGAGGAAGACCAAAGAGGAGGTTCATGGATACAGTGAAGGAAGACATGAAGATAGTTGGTGTGACCGAAGAGGATGCAGCAGATAGGGTTAGATGGAAGAAACTGACTTGCTGTGGCGACCCCTACCACTGCAGGGAAATGTCAAAAGAAGAAGAAGACTCAGTGCTAACTAAAGATGAACTTATTAAGGTCAACCAATGATCAATGTCGCAAGATTTAAAAACTATACCCAAGTGACTGCTTCAACCCAGTTATCACACAAATCTTAATCATTTAGTATAATACAGTTTGCGCTATGGGGCATGAAAATGGAAGTCAGCAGTTTAATTTCATCACGGTGGCATAATTTAAGTTTGGTCTGGTAGCAATCTCAAATTAAAATCATCACTGAGTAACGGTTAAACTAACATGGAACTTCTTTCCTGTGTGTTTGTTAAGGATGTGGAGAATGAAATGTTTCTGGATTATGCCGTTCATCTGCCACATAAAGGAAAGCGACAGTATTTCTTACAGATTTATCTTTGAGCCAACAACATGGCATGATGCCTATGAATACTGTAACGCAAAAAATTACCACCTGGCAAGTGTCTCAAATTCCGAGGTGAACAGAGCTACAACAGATCAAGAGTATCCTGTCTGGATGGGACTTCAAACAGATGGTAAAGACAAAGTTGGGCAGTGTAAAGTCTGTAATAAATTAAACATTCAACGCTGGCATTGATAGCAAAATGATACAAAATGAAATTTAGTCATTTTACTATGAAACTGAAAACACAGAATGTATGAGTGTCAGTTCTTAATGGGCGACAGGAACATGTTTTGGAGTTTTCTGTCTATAAAAACTTAAATTTCAAACAGTGGTGCATCTACTGTAGATCAGGCATGGGCAAACAACGACCCACGGGCCACATGCGGCCTGAAAAATGTTTTAATCCGGCCTGCCGAACATAAAACACTAGATGGCGCACTCTAGATAGTACTAACTTTGTTGCGAAAACATCAATACCGCTCCCATTAAAATGTGTGCATCTCCTTGATGCGCACGCTGTCAAAATAAACAGTGTGCACCGATATGGAAAGCCATCGGGGTCAATACACACACGTAAACAAGCATGTTAGACGTTAAAACAAGCAAAATGTTACATCATGCGCTTAGATTTCAAACCTAGCGCCGCTACATGCATGTTTTTAAGCGCTATGGCACTAAATTTTAGATAGCGCGCTAGATTTTAAATTTAACGCTCTTGATGTAACATTTAGCGCTTGTTTAAAATCTAACGCACCATTCTATTGGTCTAGTCTAGCGGTTACCAAAGCTTGCCATCCTATTCTGGCTCCCTTATCAAATGTTAGAACTCAATGGGGCCCGGGAACCAAAAAGTTTGCCCACCCCTGATCTATATTTGTTACTTCTCCTTCCTGTCTTTTATTTTACATTCTATATGTCTTTTGTCTTTAAGCAGAATATGTGATGAATGGTTGACTTTCTTGCAGGCGCTAACCAGAGTGTTAGCCAGAGTGTTAGCACCTGCTAGTAAACTGTTCTTCCTGCTTCATGTCTTCACACATGTTTTCCAGGTGAAACACTAAGATGGACCACTGGCTTTACAAACTATTCAAACTTGAATTCAACTGAGTTAGGGGACAGCAGTGGGTGTGTCTCAATCAACTCCACAACAAAAAAGATGGCCACCCAAGACTGCAACAGTCTCTTCACCTTCCTCTGCATTACTGAGAATGTGGTCATGGTAAATGAGAGTAAGACATGGGAGGAGGCACTGGGGCACTGCAGAGCACTGAAAATGAATCTACTCAGCATCCAGCCCAGTGATGACCGCAGTTATCTGATAAGCAAGATGTTTGAAGCCAACACTGAGGAGGTAGGTGGGTTTGATACAACTAGATACCCAACATTGTTTGGCTTTTACGTAACGGGCACTCATGTTTTTTTTTTTTCTTTTTTTGTTTTATTGTTTCCTTCTCTTAAACTTTGGTCCTTGTCGCTCGTAGAAATTATTCCATCATTGGTCCTGCAGTGGGGATCAAAAGTTTGGGTACCCCAGGTGAAAATGAGTGTCAGTGCCCATAAAAAAGCCAAGAAAAGAAGGGAAAATCTCCAAAGAATCAAATGACACATTCTTATAAGAAGTTAACAAAAAAAATTGGATTTTATTTCCATTTTGTTTACACTTTTTAAATAACAGTAAACAAATAAATGGTGTCGGCTGTAGTTTAGCGCGTTTGCGCACGGACCGGAAAGTCGCGGGTTTGCGGCCCACAGAGAGCACGTCTAGGGTTCTTGGAGAAGACACCTAACCCCCGCTTCTACCACCATTGGCACCGTCGAAGGGCAGCCTGCTGCGGTGTAAAGAGTGCAGCACACAAATTTCCCCGGTGAGGGATGAATAGAGTAATTAATTAATTAATTTATTTATTTATTTATTTTATTGCCATGTCAATGAAGAATATCAGAGACTAGGAACTTGCTTTGATACAGCAGTGCAAAAAAAATGTCTTGTACTCCACCTTTTGTAAAGCTAAAACCCAACAAGATCATAACTACGTCATCTTGAAAAACCAGGTGATGCCAGTCTCAAAGCCTAGGCCCAGATTTGCCTGACCATGATCAGTCAGCACCGTGGATTTTTCCAAACAATTGTGTTGATAATTGAAACTGAAAATAATAGATACTCACAGAGCAGAAGAAAGCTTAATTAATGTAATTACAAAAGGGCAGCCATCAGAACCTGTGGAAATTAAAACAAAATCTGGAAAACCATAAAAAATATCAGACAGAAAGCTTGCTGGATTGTGATAAAAACATGGACTGCGCAATCACTCCAGAAATATCTGGCAGACACTGGAATTGTACTACACTATTCCATTTAAAGTGGTACTAACAAAAAATGGTCATCATATTAGAATTATCATGGAAGATTTTTTTACTTTTACGCCATCTCTTGGTGGCTAAGCCCTCACTCAGAGATAGGGTGAGGAGCTCTGCCATCCGGGAGGGCCTCGGAGTAGAGCCGTTGCTTCTCCGGATCGAGAGAAACCAAATGGGGTGGCTTGGGCATTTGGTTCGGATGACTCCCAAACGCATTGCTGGTGAGGTGTTTCGGGCACGTAACACTGGGAGGAGACTCAGAGACAGATACTGGCCCCTCTTGAGAGACTTCCTCTCACAGCTAGCCGGGGAATGCCTCAGGATCCTCCTGGGTGAGCTGGAGGATGCAACCGGGGTGAGAGAATCATGGAGTTAACTTAACATCCATGTTTTTGGAGAGTGAGAGGAAACTCTAGGTTTTATAACGTCATTATCAAATGTTTTTAAGTTGTTTTAACGGACTGTTGTCTGTAGTCATTTTTCGGAAAATAGATGAAGCCGGTTGATTATTCAAACATCTTTTCTTCAGTTTTCAGAAACGTTACAATTGTTTTTTGTTTTTTTTTCTGCAGATTTGGACCGGTTTACGTTTTCTGGCTGGCGAATGGTTGTGGGTGACTGGGGCCGATATGTTGTACACCAAACTGCCTACGTGCCCCATCTTGGGGCATTACTGTGGAGCCATATTCAAGTCGGACTTGGACAAGTTGGAGAACAGAGACTGTTTGGAGAAGAAAAACTTTCTTTGTTATAAGCCGATGTAACCTGAACTAATACAGTAGTTACCCAAAAAGGTTTATTTTTTTTTAAAGTTTAGCAAAGGTTTTACTTCAAATATCTGTTTTAAAGTGTCAGCATGTAGAATTCAAAATGATGTAAAGTCAACAAAGCAAGTTTAGACTGGTCTTTCATGCGTTGCTCCTCCGGGTCGAGAGAAGCCAGACGGTGTTGTTCGGCACCTTCCACCGGGAGGAGATCCAGATGCAGACCCTGGAACCGCTGGAAAGACTATGTCTCACTGCTGCCACGGAACGCCCCGATATTCTCCTAGATGAGCTACAGGATGCAGTTGGGCTGAGAGAAGCCTGGGTTTCCCGCCTGAGGGTGTTGCCCCTGCGACCTAACCCGAAATAACTGGAAAGAAACAGAATGTAATGGAATAGACACTTTGTTTTGACAAAGAAGCAAGTAAACTTGTGAACTTTTTGTCTTTTAAAAATTTTTCACAAGGTTTGGAAATAGTGTTTTTTTTTTTCTGCTTTCTTTAAAAATAGATTAAATTTTTTTCCAAAAGTTAAAAACACTGACAAGGAAAATTCTACTTTACATGGAGAGAATGTTTGAAAAACGTTTATAAAAAGATTAGACTGAAAACTAGAAGCAGAACAACAAACATTAAAGCTCCGCAGACATATTGTGATCTGTAGTGAGAGGAGGGAAAACGTGGAGTAAAAGCTGGAGAGGTGGAGGTTTGAAGATTAGTCAGAGTAAAACAGAATACATGTGTGTGAATGAGAGGGATCCAAATGGAAAAGTGAGGTTACAGGGAGAAGAGATAAAGATGGTGGAAGATTTTAAGTATCTAGGATCAACAGTCCAGAGCAATGGAGAGTGTGGAAAAGAGGTGAAGAAGTTTGTGCAGTCAGGCTGGAACGGGTGGAGAAAAGTATCAGGTGTGATGTGTGACAAAAGAGTTTCAACTAAAATGAAAGGGAAAGTGTACAAAACCGTGGTGAGACCGGCCATGCTGTTTGGCCTAGAGACAGTAGCACTGAGAAAAAGACAGGAAACAGAGATGGAGGTAGCAGAGATGAAGATGCTGAGGATCTCTCTGGGAGTGACCAGGATGGACAGGATTAGAATTGAGTATAACAGGGGAACAGCACATGTTAGGGTTTTGGAAATAAAGTCAGACAGGCCAGATTGAGATGGTTTGGACATGTGCAGAAGAGAGAGAGAGCACTTCGGAAGAAGGATGCTGGGTTTGGAACCACGAGTAAAGAGGCCTAGATGAAGACCAAAGAGGAGGTTCATGGATACAGTGAAGGAACTTATGAAGATAGTTGGCGTGACCGAAGAGGATGCACCAGATAGGGTTAGATGAAAGAAACTGACTTGCTGTGGCGACCCCTGAAGGGAAATTCCGAAAGAAGAAGACATATTGGATTAAAGGCAGAAAGACAGTAACAAGATGTACAACATTTAACCCTTCTACATGTAGCAGGCTGCCGTCTGTTCACACCTCTACAGGGTGAAGAAAATGTGATCCATTCACAAAAAGGGTAATGTATACTTTGTAGGGCTGCAACTAACGATTATTTTGATGATCGATTAATCTGGCGATCATTGGCTCGATTAATCGATTAATCGGGTAGAATTGACAACTTAATAAATAATAGCTTTTTGGCATTTTATTAAATGTAGTTATGCAAAACACGACTCATAACCACTTAAACAACATGTTGGGCTCATTCTAATAAGTAAAAATGTTAATCTTTTTGGGAAATAAAGAGGGAGAATATTACCATTTCTACAGCAAATATAAAATAATAAATCTACTTACTGTATACAGTAAAGGTAAATCACGAGCACCCATAAAATGTGTTTTATAGTACTGGCTAAAAAAACATAAAATGGAAACTGTTGACCATCCAGGATCACATTTAAAAACAAGAAATCATTAACAGTTTTAGATTTGCAAATTTAACCTTGTTCAGAGGTATAGTACCAAACAAAAATGGCCTAGGTTAACATGAGTAAAAATACACAAAAAACAATCAAGTTGTGTAATATTAGGTGCAGTTGACAGCAAAAACTTTCTACACGATTAATCGATAACTGAATCAATCGAAAACTATTTCAATAATTGATTAATTCGATTAGTTGATTCAGCCCTAATACTTTGTAAAGCAATTTTTTTAAAAATCCCTGAAAACCTTTTAAACTTTAAGACAGCTTAGAGGAGTCCCACCACAGCAGCTACACAAAGTACTCTTCAAACGCAATTTGAATCCTTGATGATCCATGACTGAATGAACCACTTTCCTCCACAGGGGTGCTACATTTAGAAAAATAACCCAATTTTTTATGCTTTCATCCACAAAACATAAAAAACATCTCCCAAATAACTACTGGAATTTTAATAAAACTGCTCACAGTTGATACCAACTATAGACAAACTGTTCAGACATTGTTTGATGCCTGAAAAGATATACAAACATTCAATTTATCATTCTCATCTCAAAACTGTATAGTTAGTGGGCGAGGGGGGTGGGTACACCTTGTACCGGTCACTAGACTGTCACACAGGCATGCAGAGATAGCCTTAACATTTCAACGTGGTCAACATAATTAGGGGGCAGCACAATGGCGCAGTGGGTGGCACAAGTGGCCTCACAGCAAGAAGGTTGTGGGTTCAAGTCCCGGGTGGGGATGAGGCTTGGAATACTGGCCTTTCTCTGTGGAGTTTGCATGTTCTTCCCGTGTCTGCGTGTGTTTTCTTCGGGTACTCCGGTTTCCTCCCGCCCTCCAAAAACACACGTCAGGTCGATTAGCTGGTGCAAAATTGCCCCTTAGAACGAGTGTGTGTATAGTTCTATGTGTGTGGCCCCACGACAGACTAGGGGCATACCCTGCCCTTCGCCTTGAATCAACCGGGATGGGCTCCCGCAACCCTGTAAGGGATAGACAATTAAGAAGGTGACTGGCTGACAATATAATCTGGTCATACACAAACAAAACTTACATATATGAGTAAAAATGAAATTATTCTAAATAAATTTTGTCTTTGACACATTGCTGCTTTGCTTCTTTGGAGCAGTTCCGTCGTCCGCTTTACTCGGGGCCAGGTCACAATTTGGAAGTCACAATTTTTGTCAACAAAGAAAAACAATACATTGATTTCTGGAATTTTTTTGGGACTTTTTTTAACAGTGTCGACTTTCATAAATTACAGTTTTTTTCAACACTTACTACAGTTTGTGTTTGTCTGGGTGCATGTTTGCCACATTTCCGCATGGTGAGGAGGAGGGCCGGTTGTGACTCTCAGACCCAGAGGCCAATGAAAGTAAAAAAAAAAAAACCTCCCAAAGACTGAAATCTGAAACCTTCCCTCATCTGTTTCAGTAACATACTGACATGTTGACAGGGGGAGGGATGGGTTTGGCTTTTGTTTGAGATTAGAAAGGAAAAATATTTTCTTGTGGGGGTTTCTTAGTTTTTCAAGGTTTTTATGATTCTACTAATTCATGTGGACACTGATTTAAAACCGTGTAAGTGCATATATTGGTCCTGGAGCCCTCTGTAGCATCCCAGAGATTTATCACACGGGAAAGCTCGAACATATGAACCCACTTATGTATCTATACTGTATCACGTTAGCAAATAGGAAGATGGGAACTCAGCGGGGAGATGACAAGAGTAAAAAAACCTCATAAATTACTATGGCGGTGGATTATTTTTATCATTTCCAATTCAAAAGCTTGTAAAAAAAAAAAAAAAGACACACTGGTGTTCCTTCTTTAAAGTCACAGAAATCCCTACAGAGGGGGAAATTTTCCATCCTTCCATCACTCAATCATTTCACCCAAACAGTGACCAAGTCCAGAAACTGTATTTAGTCTCAAACAACTTTCTGGGATTAGCTTGCTTTACCTTGACGTCATTCACTTTGAATCCACTCATTTGCCTCATCAACTCAGCAGCGGCTGCTTTTCTGCTTGAGATGCCTTCTTTATGGCACAGCTGGCAACATTTACCGCAAGCAGAGGCTGTGCAGGCAGCATGGACCAGGAGCGTAAGAGAGAGCTGAAACCCAGAGGCCAAAACCCAGATGGACTCCCCAAATTGTTCGGTAAACTTTGAGAATTACAGACTAACTTTTGGCCTCATTGGGAGTTGAAAGCATGCGATCCTTCCAAACACTCAGGTATATTTCTTATTCATGGACAGACACTAAGTTTGTCATCTCAAATTACTTCAACTTTGTATTTCCACTTTAATAATTTACTTTCTAAGACATGCGGCCGTTAAACTTGATGTTTGACATGTAGTACTGGTACGACTCCGACTTGCGGGGTACAATCATAGACAGAGGTTCAATCAGGGTCTTGATTGTCACCAGTCAAACATGTAGAATACTACATGTAGAATACTACATGTTTGACTGGTAGTATTGTAGTATTCTATGTAGTATTCTAGTATTCTAGAATACTACTACTCTATGTAGTATTCTAGAATACTACATAGAATACTAGTATTCTACTATTCTACTATAGTAGAATACTACTATTCTATACTAGAATAATAGTTCTAGTATAGAACTACTATACTAGAACTACTATTATAGTAGTTCTAGTATACTAGAACTACTATACTAGTCCTATACTAGAACTACTGCTATAGTAGTTCTAGTATAGGACTACTACTACTACTATTATACTAGAACTACTAGTATAGTAGTACTACTAGTACAGTAGTTCTAGTATAGTAGACAAAAGATACCTATAGTATAGTATACCTATAGTATACCTATAGTATAGTAGACAAAAGATACCTTTTCGGTCCTTTGCTAGAATATGGTTGTTTTCTATATTTCATTGATATGAGGTTGCACTGTGACCGAAATAAATAAATAAATAAAAATAAAATATACTAGTAGTTGGGGTAACACCAAGTCCACCACCTGTAAAGGACACACAATTCTTTTCCAGTTATGGACCTTAATTTCAGATTCTGAAGTGTTGATTCTGTAGCGTGACACCCTGTGCTGTCCATTTTGGTGTTTGTTTTTCAGTTTCTTTAATTAGTCTTGGCTGCTGGACTTTGGTGGCTGCTGATTGGAGGACTGGCCTGATGAGGTCATACACTTGCCACTTTAGTATTCAAGACCAAGGCTCAGCTCAAGACTGTCAGTTACTGGCTATGGCCAGTCAATTTCTCTGATCATACTCTAGAGCAATGACCAGAGCAATGGTCGAGTTTTATTTTTGAAATCACAGGGGATTTCGGTTCCCTGTTAGGCGTAATATACCAACACTGGTATCTCGCGACATTTCAATAAAGTAAAGTAAAGTAAGACTGTCAGTTCTTCAGCAATAATCTGTGGTACTGTCACTATTCCACCTAACTTTTCTGGAAACGTTCAGCCCTAGTCCTCCTTAGTTTGTCTAGTCCTACCTGATTCATCTCCACTTCCATGTGGACAGCCTTAGTTAATTAATAAATTTGTATTTTTTGATCATTGGCCTGCGTCTGGATCTCTCTTCCTCCTTTGACCCACAACAGAAGAACTGATTCCCTTTCAAGTCGCTTCACACTCGACTGTAAATCAGCCCAGGTAGAGTTGGAGTTCAATAAAGCCAACAGAACCACATCATCTGCAAAGAGCAGAACTCCAAGGCCATCAAACCGGATTTCTCAATTGTCTTCGTTGTGCCTAGATATCCTGTTCGTAAAAGTCCAACTCTCACTGGAAACAGTGACGACTGTTTACCAAAAACGCAGACCAAGTTCTTGCACTGACCAAAAAGAGACTGGACAGCCACTCGGGTGTAATGTTGTGAAAAATGACCTGTGACAATTTGTAAAGAAAAAAAATACAGCTAAATATTTGGCTTCCATTTCTTCTGACTCATTAAGTTTCTAAATATTCTGACATCTGCACAAGTCAACAGAAAGCAAGTTTTGGTTCTTTCATTGCATTTTTGACTTAAGTAACAGCAAAAGTTCCGGTAATAATAATTAACACCCATTTTCTTGCCATTTGGCTGGTATCTGTGAAAGTATGTAGCTTAGCTCATGGGTTTGTTTTGAACTATTTATATCCCAAACAATACGGGGGGAAGTGTTTTAACCCTTCACAGGGCGTAGTTATCGGGCAAAATGGCCGAAAGCCTCCGTGGCAACTCGCGTTACAAAACGAGATTACTTGAAAACCTTTCGGTTTCTTATTGTGCCCATTCAGAAAAAAAAAGGTGAAAAACTTTTGCCTGATAAAGGGTTAATAGTTTTGACAAGTTTTTTGTTAGACACCATTTGTGGTTTTAAAAAATTTCGTCACATTTTTTTTTACTACTAGCTAAACAAAAACACCACCATTTTTTTTTTTTTTAGCTCAAACTAAAAATGCTTTTTTAAAAACAAGAACCTTAAAATAAGTTGTGAGGGGATTGGTAATATATCTTATTCGTTGTTGACAGAATTATTGACCAGTTTTTTTTTTCCCCTTTGTTTTAGAATATTCTGAATAAACCACAGCACATTAACCAAACAGCCTCGGTGTGAATGTGTTTTAAAGTTCAGATTGAACTCTAAAATTTTATGATGTTGGGGAAAGTTTAATTATAAATTGCTAACAGGAGGTTTTCTGGTGCTGGGGTTGTAAAACAGATCTAGCTCAAAGTTTAAATCTTCCAACACTGCTGTTGACATTTAGGCCCTGTCAACACATAGCTGGGTATTTTTGAAAACGCACATATTTTTATCCGTTTTGCTCTGCCATTCACACAAAAACAGAGGGTTTTTTCACTCAAAACCGGCGTTTTTGAAAACTCCGGCCACAGTGAAAATTTTAGAAAACTACGTTTTTGCGTTTGTGAAAACAGCAAATAGGATACAGCAGATAGGGTTAGATGGAAGAAACTGACTTGCTGTGGCGACCCATGAAGGGAAATGCCAAAAGAAGAAGAAGATGTTGTTGCGTTTGCGTGTGAACGTGCAAAAACGGAGATTTGCATTTTTTTGCGTCACTACCTGCGACAAGTAATGCACATACGTCATTCGTGTGCGTCCTTTTTTGGATTGCAAACAAAGTTTGGGCAGCATGGACCCTTCCCGTTCCGTCATCTTCCGCTTGTTCCGGGGTCGGGTCACGGGGGCAACAGCCTCAAACGGGTAGCCCAGGCCTCTCTCTCCCCGGCTGCATCCTCCAGCTCACCCGGAAGGA
The DNA here is from genome assembly GCA_902685375.1 of Neostethus bicornis. Taxonomy (NCBI): domain Eukaryota; kingdom Metazoa; phylum Chordata; class Actinopteri; order Atheriniformes; family Phallostethidae; genus Neostethus; species Neostethus bicornis. The sequence goes on from LR738543.1 coordinate 6,652,420, forward strand.
TCCCAAGTCATTCCCCGGCCAGCCGTGAGACATAGTCTCTCCAGCGGGTCCGGGGTCTGCCCCTTGGCCTCCTCCCGGTGGGAGGAGTTATTGCTCTAGTTATTGCTGATGCCGCACCGATCCGCCTGTCGATTTCCCGCTCCATCTTTCCCCCACTTGTGAACAAGACCCCGAGATACTTAAACTCCTCCACTTAGGGCAGGACCCTGTCCCTGACCCGCAGGGGGCATTCCACCCTTTTTCGGGCGAGGACCATGGTCTCGGATTTGGAGGCGCTAATTCCCATCCCGGCCGCTTCACACTCGGCAGCAAATCGATCCAGCGAGAGCTGGAGATCACGGTCCGAAGATGGAAATATAGATTGGACCCAATCTATATTTTCTTGTGTTTTATTAACTTTATAGTCAATGACGACTTTTAAAAGCAATCCCACCTCCTTGTCGGCCCACACAAACGAGATGCTTGGCGCCATTTTTCAGGTTTCATGGAAATGACGAGAGAGGTGCTCTGATTGGATAGCCCAGAACTTACGTTTACATCAATACTGCCGACTACTGGTCTGGCATGCTCATAATCGCATTGTGTGGACGCAAGCATTTTCCTAAAACGAAAGACAGCAGATATGCGTTTTCAAAAATACCCGGCCTCGTGTGGACGCGGCATGAGAAAGAGCACAGCTGTATACTCAGAGAGTAATAAGTACCAGAGATAGATCTGGGGGGAGGTAGATATAAGAAAAGAGGCCCAAAGGACCTTCAGCAGGAGTCTGGGAGCATACAGCTTCAAGATAAAATGTCATAAGGTCATCGGCGCTGAAAGAAACCTTTGCATTATGAGGTGTTTGTGCTTAAAAACCATGCTGCTACTCTGAGGACAAACATCTCCAGCGTGCTCTGCTTTCTTCCAGATGTTTGGAGAGATTTTGCAGAATAAAAAATGGCACAGAGGGATTCTAAAACTAAATTAGTAAAAATCCCATCTCTAACGTCTTGTGCTTCATCTTTGATATGCTAAAACCATGAAGTGGTCAAAGTTCTGTTGAACTTCGGGAGAACAGTTTAGGAAACTTCTGGGAAGACCTCTTCTTCTTTCGGCATTTCCCTTCAGGGGGCGCCACAACAAGTCAGTGTCTTCCATCTAACCCTATCTGTTGAATCCTCTTCGGTCACACCAACTATCTTCATGTTTTCCTTCACTGTATCCATGAACCTCCTCTTTGGTCTTCCTCTAGTCCTCCCTGTTTCCTGGTGGTTCCAAACCCAGCATCCTTCTGCTGATGTACTCTCTCTCTCTCCTCTGCACATGTCCAAACCATCTCAGTCTGGCCTCTCTGACTTTATCTCCAAAACCTCTAACATGTGCTGTTCCTCTGATCCTGTCCATCCTGGTAACTCCCAGTGAGATCCTCAGCATCTTCATCTCTGCTACTTCCATCTCTGCTTCCTATCTTTTCCTCAGCATCTTCATCTCTGCTACCTCCATCTCTGTTTCCTGTCTTTTTCTCAGTGCCACTGTCTCTAGACCAATCAGCATGGCCGGTCTCACCACGGTTTTGTACACTTTCCCTTTCATTTTAGCTGAAACTCTTCTGTCACACATCACACCTGATACTTTTCTCCACCCATTCCAGCCTGCCTGCACACGCTTCTTCACCTCTTTTCCACACTCTCCATTGCTCTGGACTGTTGATCCTAAGTACTTAAAATCTTCCACCTTCTTTATCTCTTCTCCCTGTAACCTCACTTTTCCATTTGGATCCCTCTCATTCACACACATGTACTCTGTCTTACTCTGACTAATCTTCATTCCTCTTCTTTCTAGTACAAAACTTCTGGGAAGACTGAAAGCAGCAAACATTTTACACTCAGCCTTCAGCAGTGCCATGTGGAAGCTGTCGCCTGGGGATCAGGCCGAATTGAGAGAGTGCCGGGGGCTCTGACTCAATTTGCCACTTTAGGGTTCACAATGTGCTGTGAGAGTGTTGCCACGCCAACCATTTTGTTGAGTGTTTGTGACTGTTTCAAGCTCCTGCAGAATTTTTTTTCTGGGTGGAAATACAAAGAACGCTGTGTATGTGTGTTTGCACATGTGTATGGGTGTGTGTGAATGAGCGTATGTCTTGTGCATGTCTACTACATGTGTGTAATATGTGTGTCTGTGTGTGTGTCGGAGTGTGTGCACATGTGTTGTGTGTTGGTTTACGTTGGTGTTTGCATGTGGGTGTGTATATATGTGTATTTTTGTGTGTATGTGTTTATGTGTCTGTAAATCAGTGTTGGCTTGAACTAGCTGTGTGACCTAATGCACATCTGTGTGTGTTTGGCTGATAGTGATTTTTTTTTTTTTTTTTAGATTGGAAAACTGCTCTAATCTCTTTGTCGGAAAGAACGATAATAAAGTTTTTGTCACAGCACAAAGAGACATAAAACATTTGGTAAAAACAGAAACATATTGTTCGTGTGTTGGTGGCATGACCTAGGTCGTCCCTCCAGCAGCTGCTCCTGTTCCAACACAACATATCTTATTCATAACCTGCACAACAGAAACCAGATCCAACACTCATTAATCTTCTGCTGACCCCGCAAAACTTTGCTTGTGATCAGCAGAAAATAAAAGTAGTAGGTTTTTTATTTTATTTTAATCTATTTATTTACTGTGTTTATGAAATTTTTCAAATTACACTTAGGGACTGTCATAGTAGCACATCGTGGGAATGTGACCGTTTCTACGTTATTTTTCTGGAAACTGGAATTTCTACTGCGTACTGAGTGTTTTTCTGGAACAACCAGGTTCTTAAAAACACTTTAGGAGTTCTGATGAACTGAGATTTAAGAGAGGCCATTGCAAACCCTGAACATCTTCAAAGTCATTTCTGCTGGCCTACAAAATATCTGGATCACGTATTTCTTCCATTAATACGTATTAAATATTTCCAAATGATCGGTTTATTTACTTTCATAGCTTTTCTTATTGCTGTGTCTCTTCTTAACAAGTGTTTTTACATTATTAAAGCATCTGATCAATCACGTTTGAGCTTGCGTTTGTTGCCAGGTAGGCTAAAATCAGCTTAGTTTCTGTGAAGGCCTTCAGACTCCAGCCTGTTGGATTTGTCTATACAAAATGGATAGCAATGAAAGTTTCCCTCTAACTGATCAGATTTTGAGCTAGTCTGTGTGTGGTCTGAACTGTGTTCGTTGTTTTCATCTGGCGCGACTGTTTGACTGAGGTTTTTTTTTCTATAAACCCGAAATGCGTCATGCTGAGGAACAGATGATTGGCTGATAGGTCCAGTCAATCATTCTGGCTAGCGAGTAGCCCCGCCCACAAAGTTATAAATAATAGGAACGTCAATTTGTGTGCTTGAGACCTGTTGTGGGCTCGGAAATGAAAGCGTTCTGCTGTTCTAAAGTGTTGGTTGAATTTGCAGTTTTAAAAACCAACAGCAAAGAGAAAAAAAAATCACAGTTATTTTTTACAATTTTCAATTTGCAGTCACTGTAAAAGTCTTTATTGCGTATATTGTAAATCGCATTTTTATACAAATAACTTTGATCCGTGATGCATTATTTTATCTTCAGAAAAAAATGTTAATTGAACCGATTAAGTCCATAAATAGAAGTGGTGGTGGCTAAGGATGAATTATTTGTGCTTAAAAGAATCCAAAATGCTGGTAATCAGTTTAAAAGACTGACCGAGACGATTAAAACTATACATCACATAGATTTTGTATACAGTAGACGTTGGGGTTAACATAAAAAAAAAACCTGAAATCTACACATGCCTACTTCCTGTCAGTTCTTAAGCCCCGCCCCTACCGATTTATTAAAACCACGCCTATTAACAATTAAGCAAACGACTGAGACTAGCTAAGGAAGGAGAAGAGCAATGAAATGAAAAGAGCAATGGTCGATTTGTATTTTTGAAACCACAGGGGATTTTGGTTCCCTGTTAGTAATTGATCGTGGTGGTGGATATGGGTTGAGGGGATGAAAGTTGGAAGTTTGGCGTAATCCACCTACCTTGGTATCTCGCGATATTAAAGAAAGAAAGAATCATACCTATTCAAGAAAACCTTTTGATGGTTGATGAGGTTAAAACGCCCTTTACATGGACTCACATATCGTTTAATGGAGGGTACGATCATTCTTTGTAAAATTTGATAATTTTACGTCTTTTGTTCGATAATCCAGCACCTCCCACCTGGCAACACTGTTCAGGAAGGACCATAATTGGTGTAACATCCTCGCTCGCGCATGCACCACTGTTTCAGTGCAAATTTGACCGCGTGCTGGGAGCAGTAAGAATTTAAATACAAGAGTTTTAGTTTAAAGGTCCCCTATTATGCCTTTTTTCCCTTATTTTATCCTGTGCTTATGTATCTGATATGCATAATTTTACATTCCGCCACAATCTTAACACAATAGTTTATAAATAATAGCCTGTTTGGGAGCGCAGTTTCAGACCCGGAAGTCAAAACAGCTTGTTTCAGTGTTTTTTTATTTTTTTTTTCCTGGGACCCGCCCCGTTGGTTGCGATTGGTTGTCATTCATTGTGATTTCCCCACCCACCCAGCACAGCGTGGAGCGGGAGGGGCGAGGTGTGAGACGTATTGAGTAAACAAAGCGGTTCGGAGGAAGGAATAAACTTTGACTATGGCTGTCCCCGTTACTTTGCATTACGTTTATGATCCAGAGTCTGATGAAGATTTTGAAGTCCATGCTGCACAAGTACCACGAAGACTTCATCAAGACGTAGCAGACTGGTAAACATGCTAACCCATATTCATTGTGAGATTACAGAGTAGCACATGCTAATTTTAGCTTTCATTGTAACTTAGGTGTAAGTGTGGTGTCTGTCAGACAATGCCAACTGAACAAGAAAATGTTTGCTGTCAGGAAAAACCAAAGGTAAAAGTTTAGTATGTTTGTATCTTTGCATTCAAGTAAAAAAACAAAGCACCAACATCATTGTTGGATAACTGTCACACAAACGTGTTTTGCTCTTCAAAAATATGATGCACATTAAAAGTAATGTACTACAGCAAAATTCTGGGACAAAACATGTCAGCTGTATTCCGTTTGTACACGTCTATCGTGCCAAATTTGATGCTAACATCTATAAATACATTCGGAATATAGCGTTAGCATGCTAGCGCCAGTGTTACTTACAGCTGCAGGTTCCTCTTCTCCTCTGTTTGTGGGAACAGCTCCAGTTTGTAAAATCAGCTTTTTGGTAAAACCACTTTTGAAAAGGCCAAAGTTTTGAAAGCAGGTTTCAGAAAAATGCCGTTGGCACACGAAGACATTTGAGCTGGTGGTGTAATGAGGGTCTCCAAAAATGAAAGCTAACCACTCTTTACGTAGGTCTTCTGTCTTCGGAATAGTAAACAAAGTTGAGACATCAGCACAACCAAATTCACATTTTCTCTTTGTTGCCATGGTGTATACAGCTTTTGAGGAGAAAAAATACCGCGAAACAGATCCAAGTGAAACAGCAAAGGCTTGCTATTGTTTGGTGAAACACCAAACAAGAGCTTTTCACAGTAGAGTGAAGCACGGAAATGGGTGGATATGTGGGTGGAGAGCAGGTAGAAGTGGGGGAGGGTGTTTGAGCTGCAGGGGGCTGTACAAAAAACAGATCGACGTCACAATGTTCCATCAGTCGTTTGAGGTTTGGAGAACACGCCCCTTACTTTGAATGTAAATATCTCAAAATAGCATGAATCACAATAAAACACACTTTGGGGGATTGTTTGGGGTAGTACTAAGTAAAATAAAAGGTTAAAACCTCATAAAAGTCAGTTTTGCATAATAGGGGACCTTTAAATGCATTTTACATGATGCTACAGAAAACTGGTGCCTTGACCCGGATCAAGTGAAAGCCACCGAGAAGAACTATATTTACATCACACAGTTTCAGAGGGCACTGTTCACCCAGCTAAGTGATTAAGAGGACTTCAACAGCAAAGAAACTCAGCTATTGGTCGGCAATTTAAGTGTCCTTTTACGCCAATTACAACCCTCATCTGAACAGTTTACTTGGACTGAGAAACTCTGCTGAGCCAGTTTTTGAAGTTTCGACTTGCTTTTGAGCAATATTTTTGGTCTGCTTAGAGGAATGTTATACAGTAAATTGTTTGTACTGGCCCTTTGTGGATCTAATTTGGTCTTTATACCGCGAATAATTAGCATAGCTTGCAGAGATGAAGAAGATAAAATACTATTTACGTTTTACTGTAACCAACCCAACCAGTTCAAAATATAAAAAATGGATAAACTTGGATAATCCAGAAGATTTAATCTTCCCTAAATTTTTAAATGACATTTTCAGAAACAATACAAAATGTTAAACGAAACCAAAAAAAAAATTTAGAAATGGGTTCAACTTTCAAAATCCAATATGCAACACTTAATCCAATATGCAACACTTTTTTTTTTCTTGCTTTCTTTTTTTTTTTTTAAATGTGACAGTAATGATTGTGCAAGGGTTTCAAAATTCTCCGGGTTCTCTTGAACAGAGTATGCCCTCATTTGTTTGGAACCATGACAGTAAGTTATGTGACTAAAATCCATATGTATACTTTTACTGCCTTTGTAGTCAGAGAAGACCACATTTGCTTAAAATTTGACCGATTAAATGTTTTATGTTTTTTTAGGTTACTTTTAAAAGTTGGATTTTGGATGAAAGATTACGCTGAGAAACCTAAATTGTTCGTGGCTCCAGTCGCTCTCCATTTAACCAGTACAGATGGCTGCTCTTCCCTTGTTGGCTGACATGATAAAAAGATACAAATTGACTTTTTGGCATTTAGATGTAGGCAAGAGTTTTTGAGCCACTGAGAGACTGGTACCATGGTTACCAACAGGAGTGCAGCTGCTTCAGCTGTTGTTTTGCAATGAACGTATAAAATTGTCTTATCTGCATATAATTGTATTTTTACATTCTTACAGTGGCCCCGTTATTGAGCCTTGAGGGACTCCATCTGAACAACTATGAAATGATGAAACTGAGTTTTCAATTTGTACAGCTTATTTTTTGTCAAGGAGATATAATTCCATCCAGCAAAGGGCACTGTTTGAGAAATTAAAATGGGTTTACTTTGGAAGAACATGAGGAGAACATTGTGATTAATCGTGTCAAAGGCAAGTTTCAAATCGATGTAAACAGCATCCGCAAAGCCTCCCTTGTCAAGGTTTCACATTTTCAAGAAAGTACAAAGTAGTTGGTGGCTCCTACACTGAAACAGGACAACCAGGTTTACAACTTCGAATCCATTCCACAGGGAAACATCTTGTTTTAGTCTTTTTTTATTTTAATAATTATTATATAACAAAACATTCATATTTTGTAGGTTTTACTAAAGAAGATCAAAATTTATATGAGCAGTTCAGACAGCATTGAGTTGTGTTCTGGGATTGATTTGTTTTAAATTGTGCCCTCTTTTACATACCAGTTTCGAGTGGTCCTCAAAGCTAAGAGAGCTATCGATCACTGTCCCCAGATATTTGTAGCTCTGCACCAGCTCTACCTTCTGACCAGAGATGATAGAAACCTTTTGTTTCCTGAAGTCAATGGTCATATCTTTGGTTTCTGATGTGTTTAGCTTCAGTTTGGACTCTTCACACCACTGTACAAAGTCATTAACAATAGGTCCATGACCGTTCTCATTCCCTTGAAGCAGGCTTGCAATCACATCTCCATATTTTAAGGCAAACCGGTTTTTAGAAGTACTTCAGCTTCAGTGTAGAGGCCGAAGAGCCGGGTAGAGAGCATTCACCTCCGAGGTGAACCAGTCGAACCGCGCAATGTCAGAGAGGGCTCCGTTAACGCTAACTCTTTGTGTCCTGTTTGTTAAAAATATTAAAATCCACCCAAAAAGGTTTTTACTTCAATTAAAATGTTCCAAAAGTCTATGCATCAAAGTGTTGGAGAGAATTGTTTTAAAAGCAGATGAAAAGTCAATAAAAATAAGCCGGGCATGACAGCCTTTTACTTTAAGATGCTTAAGAAACAGCTGAGGGAGTTTTAGGGTGGCATCCTCCACTCTACTGTTAGGCCTGTAGGCAAACTGAAGCTTGTCCAGCGCCTGCTCTGTGCTCTGTAATATTTCCAACAGGACTATCTTTTCAAGGGCTTTGAGGCTTTGAAGCGAGGCAGGAGCACAGGCCTCAAGTCATCCAGTAATCAAGGGCTACTGCACTTTTGGGACGGGTACTTCAACAGCTTCCTACCACATGGAAGGAAGATTCCGTTGGATGCTTACTATCTCCATCACACTTCGCTACTTTGTACATTGCACTTCGCAACTACAGGCAGTCCTAGCGAGCACAATATGTTGCATGATCAAATGTTACCTGGATGACTTTGAACTGGACGAATCCTCTGACTTTTTGAATGGATCCAGCGTCGAACGAAAGAATACTATTTACGCGATGCCGGTAAAGGGCATGTATGAGGTCCTGATGGAGTATACCTTCAATAAGCCAACTACAAAACGAATTCCCTTGAGGACATAATTTCATAGGAAGTGAGGTCAGAGCACAGACCTCAAGTCATCCAGTTATGAAGGGCTGCTGCACTTTTGGGACAGGTGGAGATTGCGGTCCGATGAAGCCAACAGGACCACATCATTCGCAAAAAGCAGAGAAAAGTTTCAAGTTTGCATAAAAAAAAAGTTGTTTTAAAAATTATTTTTAAATTAAAAAGAGAACGTTTATATTTTGGTCTAGTATCCCATCTTGGTCTCATGAAAAGGTTTCCAGATATTCCTCCATCACACTGGTAACACAGAGCGTAGTCAAGTTCTAGAACAAGGGTTCTTAACCTGAGTACAATCGAACCCTAAGGGTTTGGTGAGTCGGTCTAAGGGGTTCGGTGGAGCCTCCACCGCAGAGGTCGACCCTTCAGTCCAGTCTGCAGTTAGTGGGCACAGTCATTGAAAGCTCCCCGCTCTGGGATTTCCTACCGGTCTGCTTTGAGGTCGCTGGTTTATGCAGTAGAGTGAGACCTCCCTATCAGACCGCTTAGAGAGGGCTGTATATGTGTCTGAGTGAAACTCACTACCGGTCCACTTTTAGAGCGCTGGATAAGCAGCAGAGTGAGACCTCCCTATCAGACCGCTTAGAGAGGGCTGTATATGTGTCTGAGTGAGACTCACCACCGGTCCGCTTTTAGAGCGCTGGATAAGCAGCAGAGTGAGACCTCCTTCTCAATCGGGTTTAACAACACCTTCTTTAATAACCCTCCGTCTGACCAGCGGTGTGCGCCAGTGCGTTGGGTTGGCGTTATTGACGCTACTAAAGAAGGGTTCGGTGAATGAGCATATGAAACTGGTGGGGTTCGGTGCCTAGAACCGCTGTTCTAGAACATTAATGTGAAACATCAATTTGGTGAATATGTTTTTGTTACATTCATAAATCTGAGATTATACTTTGTTTATAAAAGGATAAACTAGGTAATACATTTTATTTTTAAAGGTTGAGTTTGGCAGGTTTTTTTTCTAGTACCTTGTTTTTTCTACAACTCTGAAAACAGAAGTAAAAAAAAAATCTCATTCATTACAAAAAGTCAACTTGACCTTTGACATCGGACACACATGCAGGCTTTGTTTGTAAAAGTCAGCGTTACCCCCCAAATGCTTTTTCAGTCTGTTGAGGATGTTTTAACCATCAGCGATCTACAAAATTCCCTTGTAAAATTTAAACTCATTGTAATTTTCTCCATTATTTTTGGGCCTAACAAAGAAAATGAGGATTTATGATCCAATGATTCGCTGTATTGATCCGACTTGTCTAAATGTGTCCTGAAAATCCTTAAAAAAGGGATTGAAAAGAGAAGCTTCATGTATGACTCTTCCCTTACAAAATACAACATACATGCACACAATCTTGTCACTGATCCACTATAATGATATCATCTTACTTTTCTCTGGGGAGAGTCACATGGCCTCTGTTGGGATGAGGGAGGGGGGTCAAAAAACGCTTCAATGAAAAACACATGGAGGGAGGGCAAAAAACTGCCTCTAAACAGAGCAAGCGAGAGAGGACAACGTGAGCAACAGACACAGAAAAAGAAAAGTAAAGCAGCTGAAGCAAAGAATCAAATCCTACAGAATCAGGACCAAGACTGAAGATCTGGACCAGAGACCAAGAAGAGCCCAGTCCATCATGTCAGAGTCCATTAAAAGACGAAACTCCAGCAGACAGCTCCTGCAGAACCTCATCAGGTGAGAGCAAAACACTCAGAATATTTGATCTGATTATAACCTGCAAGGCAAAAATGGTCACAATTTAATGGACATCTGGATCTATGTTCCAGATGTTTGTCTATCAAAGTAATTTGGACTGACGTGAAAAAAAAAGATGTAGTGAGGGTTACAGACTGGTGACCTGTCTCCAACGTGATGTCTCGGTGGGCCAACTTCAGGCAACAATATTTTGATTGGCTTTAAAAAAAAAATGGATGACAGCAAAAAGTCATTTTTCTGAAATTTGTCTTAATTTTTACATGTTTTTATTTACACACACTCATTTTTCTGACTTTGAAAAAATGTTAAATGTGATTTAAAAAAAAAAAATCATATACAAGAAAACATCTAAAACCTTGTTGCGTGAAATGTGTTGCATTTTTATCACAGCGTGAAAATTTTTTATTGACACATTGAAAAAAAAACACATGCTTCAAATAGCAACGAACTGATGTCATATTTTTGGCACAAATCGTAGAGAAGCGTAGTGGGGTGCAACGGATTAGAAGGGGAAGCATCGTAATGATGCACAGATCTACTCCCACATTATTGGAAACACTTGTGGGTGAAATAACATTCTGTACATCCTTACCACCACCATGACATCACTGGTGAGTAACGTTAATGAAGCTCTTTAAGGAAGAGCGGACGGATGATGTACGTTATTACAGATGTCGTAAAAAGAAGCTTTTCATTAAATCAAACTTGTGCAGATGTGCCAAATAAAGTTGAAAAGGGAGTGTGGGCATGTCCGTGTGGAGACATCACTTAGTGATCGGGCATGAAAAGATAACAGAAAGCAAAACACGGGTTGTCATGACACATTACAGATAGGAAGACATGTTTTTCAGGGCAGATCATCGGCTTGTTTCAGATTTTTTTTTTTATGTAGCAAGTGTTTTTATGTCTATGACTTAAATTTTCTGACATTCTTCTTCTTTCGGCATTTCCCTTCAAGATTCGCCACAGCAAGTCAGTTTCTTCCATCTAACCCTATCTGCTGTATCCTCTTCAGTCACACCAACTATCTTCATGTCTTCCTTCACTGTATCCATGAACCTCCTCTTTGGTCTTCCTCTAGTCTTCTTTCCTGGTGGTTCCAAATCCAGCATCCTTCTTCCAATGTACTCTCTCTCTCCTCTGTCCAAACCATCTCAGTCCGGCCTCTCAAATTTTATCCTCAAAACCTCTAACATGTGTTGTTCCCCTGATGTACTCATTTCTAATACTGTCCATCCTGGTCACTCCCAGAGAGATCCTCAGCATCTTCATCTCTGTTACTTTCTGTTTCCTGTCTTTTTCTCAGTGCCACTGTCTCTAGACTAATCAGCATGGCCGGTCTCACCACGGTTTTGTACACTTTTCCTTTCATTTTAGCTGAAACTCTTCTATCACACATCACACCTGATACTTTCCTCCACCCATTCCAGTCATAATGTAAGTATGAACACGCTTCTTCACCTCTTTTCCACACTTTCCATTGCTCTGGACTGTTGATCCTAAGTAGTTATATTTAGTAAAATAACAGGATTTGCATTTTTTTTTTTGCAGTATTTCAAGTACGGTAAGAAAGTAGGTAAACTTTATTGATTTACTGGGGGAGATGGTGGCTCAGTGGTAGAGCATTCACACGTGGACTGGAAGTCAACCAGAAGTTTGCAGGTTCGATTCCCACTGAGTTCACGTTTTGTGTTCTTGGAGAAGACACCTAACCCCCGTTTCTCCTACTATTGGCGCCATCGGGGCAGCCTGCTGCGGTGTAGGAGTGCAGCACACAAATTCCCCCGGTGAGGGGTGAATAGAGTGAGTAAAAATGAAAAAAAAAAATACAGCACTTTTTACAAATAAAATCACAACGCGCTGAACAATAAAACAAAGACCAGTACAATAGATACATAAGGTCAGATCGAAGCTTGTAAACCAAAGGAAAAGATAAAATCCCAAAACGACCAGTCAAGTAAAGCATTGTAAAAGTAAAAGCGTCTTCAGTTGTTGTTTTAAAGAATCCACAGAATCAGCTATACGAAGGAAAGGAAGGCATTCTAAAGTCTGGGGGCTACGTTCTCGAAGAAGTGGTCACCCCTGATTTTAAATTTTGTTTTGACGGTTTTTAAAAAATTTTGATCCGAAGATCGGAGGGCACAAAACGAGGCGTAGCGGCAGAGTAGGTCAGATATACATTTTGGAGTCTGTCCATTCAGGGCTCTCAAAGTTAAAACAATACGCCACTTAATGGGAGTCAATGGAGAGGATAAAGTGGGGGTGACGTGTGGCGCAGGGGCGCCACCCCTCACCCCCGTCCTGATCACCAAAACGAACAATAAAAATATAGAAACATTAATATGTTTGTAAGTATGTAAAACTGTCTTGTGTGAAGATTATATACATTTTCATAATGTTTTACACCGTTTTATTTTATTTTATTACTTATTTTATTTTCTTACTCATTTCATTTCTACTTCCTGTGAAAACCGGAAAGAGGGTGCACCCCGGAGACGCCCCACAAGGAAAACGCATGAATGTGTACGGGGTTTCCGGTATTTCTGAAAAAAACGTGATGTCAGCTCTGAATTTCATTCTATTCAATTCTATTGCAAACCATAACCACGCCCGCGGGGCGCAGTTTTTCGCGCCCCAAAACACGGTAATAGGTTGTTCTCTCTGTCAGTCTGTTACGTGAACCAATCAATTAGATATAAGATTGACCTGTGAGCCCGTCTGAAACCCTCCCACTTTTGGGAGTGATAGGTTCTTCTCTCTGTCAGTCTGTTAAGAGAACCAATCATTTAGCTATGACCTGCCAGTGACGTGCAGGCAGAGCAGGAAGTGCTTCCCGTATCATCATGGCGAAAAAACAAACAAAACAAAGTGTAATATCTTCTGTGTTAAAAATCCTTAAAGAATCTACAGCGAAAGTCTTAAACCACAAAAAAATAAAGATAACTTCTGCAACTTAATTATAAAACTTTTCGGCGGACGGACTTCAGTAAAAGTGATTGTATTACAAATGAACAGAATGAAATTCAGAGCTGACGTCACGTTTTTTTCAGAAATACCGGAAACGCCGTTTTTTTCGGAAATACCGGAAACCCCGTACACACTCCTACGTTTTCCTTGCCGGGTTTGTCCAGGGTGCGCCCTTTTTACGGTTTTCACAGGAAGTAGAAATGAAATGAGTAAGAAAATAAAACGGTGTAAAACGTTATTAAAATGCACATAAAAAAAAAAGGAAAAAATGACATAAATGTTTGTTCTTGAAGATTTTTACTTTTTTTTGTTTTTTTAATCATTTTAAAACGCAAACTTTATTAAAACATATTTATAGACCAGGATTTAAAATTTTAAAAAATAACAAAATTTTTACTGTTGGTCAAAATGAAACTTCTGTATTTTAATTTGTTTATAGTAGGGCTGCAACTAACGATTATTTCGATGATCGATTAATCTGGCGATTATTGGCCCGATTAATCGATTAATCGGGTAAAATTGGCAACTTAATAAATAATAGTTTTTTTTGGCATTTTATTGAATATAGTTATGCAAAACACGACTCATAACCACCTAAACAACACGTTGGGCCATTCTAATAATTAAAAATGTTAATCTTTCTGTGAAATGTCGTATATATGTATGTATATAATGGAGTATATTACCAGTTCTACAGCAAATATAAAATAATTAATCTACTTACTGTATACAGTAAAGGTAAATCACGAGCACCCATAAAATGTGTTTTATAGTACTGGCTAAAAAAAACATGAAATGTAAACTGTTGACCATCCAGGATCACATTTAAAAACAAGAAATCGTTAACAGTTTTAGATTTGCAAATTTAACCTTGTTCAGAGGTATAGTACCAAACAAAAATGGCCCAGGTTAACATGAGTAAAAAAACACAAAAAAACAATAAAGTTGTGTGATATTAAGTGCAGTTGACAGTAAAAACTTTCTAAACGATTAATCGATGACTAAATTAGTCGACAACTATTTCAATGATCGATTGTAATTGATTAATTCGATTAGTTGTTTCAGCCCTAGTTTATAGTATTGATGAATTTCTTAAAACTCTATCCATAGCTATAAAAGAGACAGATCTGATCCCATGTTTATGTTTGTGAATGTGACTGAAAGTGTAGTACTGATTGGATATGAGGCATTATCAGTAGTTGGATGCTGTTGGACGAATGCTTAAATAAGATGGATTTTTCAGTTCTTACAATTATAAATCTAACTTTTGAGGAGTCAGTGCCTCCCCAGACATGAACCTCACTGCACGTCATGTGGGACTTTAATCAGAAGGTAATTAAAAATTTTCATAGCAGAAAGAAATAAGAGCCAAATTTCTGTTCAAGCAGAGTGGATCATATACATGTGAAAATAAAACTTTTAAATATTCATGTACTGGCATGTGATATCTTTTATATAGAGGATATCTGAAAATATATATACATATTTTTCTGTGTTTGAAAAATGTGAGCCCCCCAGTTCTTTTTACCACCAGCCGCCACTGCTTGAAACATTGATCATTCTGTTTGGAATTGACTTGTTCTCCCCGTGTATGTGTGGGTTTTCTCCGGATACTACAGTTTCCTCCCACCCTCCAAAACCATGCATGTTTGGTTGATTGGCTACTATGCAACTGTCCCTAGGAATGAGGATGTGTGTGAATGGTATTGTGTGTGCGAGTGGCCCCGCAACAGACTGGTGACCTGTTTGGGGTGTACTCTGCTTCTCGCCTGTAATCAGCCGAGGTTGGCTCCGACCCTGTTAGGGAATAACCGGTGGAAAAGACAAAACAATAGGATATTCCATGTATAAATGTTCAAGAACAAAGACAATATTAAGAATAAAGTTTAGTATTTAATCTAACAAAATCGATCAAAGGGTTTTACTTTTCGGTTCAAACTAAGTCGATCAGAGACTGTTTTAACGCTCACATGAGGAAATTATTTATCCTCCCATCTGCATGTTGGATGAGACTATGACAACAAGTTAAGTTGGAACAAAACAAAGCAATGATGGATATAAAGTTGGACTAAAATCGTTCCAAATAAACGTCCATCGTTATTCACTTTCTTTAAGTGTCTTTGTCCAATTGTGTGTTTTCCCACAAATACCTCCCACAGACTGAACCTCATGACCCCATCATGTCTATTCTGGTTGTTTTTTATGTATCCTAACAGGCTAAAGAGTCAAATTTCATCCCGTTGACACCTTTTCTCCTCTAATCGGTGTTCCTCACTGTGAATGCTTCCCTCTGTAAGCGGTGGAACATTACTGTGTGACTGTATTGAAAATGACACGGAGCTCTTTGGGTTCAATGGCTGCTTTTATGGATACAACTTCCCTAATAGCCATGACATCATCTGGCTGAGTCCTAAACCCCCCCCCCCTCATTCCCTTCTTAACACGCACACAAAAGAAAGCCCGTTCCTCGGGCCTCCATTGCCTCATTGTGCGAATGGTGGAAAATATGATGTGAATCAGACAGGTCTCCCACATCATTTTCCCATTTCAAATTAAAGCTTCACAGCATCATATTAAAAGTCCCAGAAGACCCAGAACATACCAAGTTGTCCAGATTGCCCTCCAGATGTGATACCCTGTATGTGTTTTCACACATGCACTGCATTCCTAAACTTTCTGTAAATGTCCAGACCAGTCAGAGCAAAGATTAAACAGAGTTTTTCCTGCTGGTTTTCAGCAGATAACAGACATAAAAACTCCTAAACTCAACATTTCACAATCTGGAAGCCAAACATCATCCAAAGCTTTAAATCCACATGAATTATCAGTCAGTACAACAAAAAAGTAGCATTTTAAATCAGTGCTTTTTAAAAGTATTTTTTAATTCTATCGTACTTTATTCATCCCTCATGGAAAAATTTCTGTGCTGCATTGCACTGCAGCAGGCAGCCAATGGCGGCACCAATGGCGGGAGAAACTGGGGGTTAGGTGCTTTTCCAGGGACTCGGCATGAACTCAGCTGAATTTGTACCGGCAACTCTTCAGTCCAAAAATGGCAATTTTACCACTGAAATTTGACTTCCGCCATAGTTCGATTAAAAATGCACATAAATCAGGGATGTCCAAATCCGGTCCTCGAGAGCCAGTGTCCTGAAGGTTTTCCATAATATTTTGCATCTACACCTGATCCAGTTAATTGAGTCATTGTGCCAAATTCTGTTGGCTGTTGATTTCACTTCCTGTGCATCAGCTGTATTAAACCAGGAACGGGTGGAAAACCATCAGGACACCGGCCCTCGAGGACCGGCTTTGGACACCCTTGACATGGATGGTAAATGGACTCTGGATGGTAAAAGCACTTTTCTACATGCGTTGGCGCTTCACAGTGTATGGTGGAAGCTGCCATGCAAGGTGCAAACCACAATCAAGAGCAATTCGGGTTTTGGTGTCTTACTCAAGGACACCTCGGCATGAATTCCGGGTGGCGGATCAAACCGGCAATTCTGCGGTTACAGGACGGTCGGCCTACTCCCTGAGCCATCCTTCACATATACAGTAAATATGTTACAGTAATCTTGTCCCCAACACACAAGAAATACAATCATAATTTGAGGGAATATAAACAGTCTCTTGTAGACTTCAAATCTGGCCGTGCTTTTCTGGTAACTTAGTGGCACTGTCTGAGGGCCCATATCAAGACGGGAGAGCTATACAACTCTGAATAAAATTGGAATATGGAAAAATGGTGGTGTGTTCTCTTAAAAACCATAAGCTGTTTTAAACTAATCCTACTTGAATGTGAAACACATCAAGATAAAATTTCATGACCCACTCACATATTCTCAGTTACGTCTCAGGCCCCAGTGATGAAAGCCAACTCAGACCTGATCCCCCTTTGACCCGTTCTCCACCCCAAAAAATGGTCTGACAGTTACAAGTTAAAAAAGTCCTGCAGCTTATCAAATCCAGTTGAAGCTCATTGAGAACATCGATGTAGGTCGTGTTTTACTCACCAAAGACCTGCAGGTGAACTCCATGGGAATGAGTTATGTATTTTTTCTGGGACTTTGTCCTAATAGGCCATAAAGCTTCTGCAGGTTTCTGGTCTCTCTTATTAGGCTGATAAATGTTTTTTTCTTGGGTATTTTCTTTCCTGCAGCCCATCTGTCTAGAGAGAGCTTTGGTAACAGCATCAACCAGATGTATCAGACGTTATCTATTTCTGTGGTCCAACTGAGAACGTTCCAATTCGATGCAGTGATTCATTTAAGAAAAAATAGAACTACGATTTGGCTGTGAAGGTTTTTTTTTTTTTTTGGTCAAGACACACTTTCAAGAATGTGAAGTTAAAAAAAAAACAAGAATAAA
Source organism: Neostethus bicornis (assembly GCA_902685375.1). Taxonomy (NCBI): domain Eukaryota; kingdom Metazoa; phylum Chordata; class Actinopteri; order Atheriniformes; family Phallostethidae; genus Neostethus; species Neostethus bicornis. The sequence goes on from LR738543.1 coordinate 6,670,001, forward strand.
AAAATGTGAAAAGAGGAAAGCTGCATGTATGGAGTAAACATACTGTAAGAAAATTAATTTACATAGTTTTTCATTTTTTTAATTATTATTTTTACATACTCTATTCATCCCTCACCGGGAAAATTTGTGTGCTGCGCTACACCGCAGCAGGCTGCCATTATGGCGCCTATAGTAGGAGAAACGGCGGGTTGGGTGTCTTCTCCAAGGACCCGAGACATGAACTCAGTGGGAATCAAACTCGCGAATTTCCAGTCCACGTGCGAACGCTCTAACCACAGAGCCACCGTCTGCCCCAAAATTGAGTGCCAATGAGTGCCACTTAATCCTCAGTGGCACTCATTATGAGAAAAAAAATCTCTCAAAACAGACAATAATCATCATCTAAAAAAACCTGAACAAATTATATTTTTAACTAAAAGAACAAAAATATCTCTAATTTTGTTTTTAGTTTGGGGGATGTCGGTTGCACGTAGGAAGTATTTAACTTTTACAGAATTATGTGCAAAAAGTATGTTTTTTTTCCTATCTAAGCAGTTTTTTTACGCACATACAAGAAAATGACAATGCATAAAAAATACAGATCAATCTTTGCGTCTATTCAGGTTGTTGGGCTACTAGCTAGCCGGACTGTGTGGTGTTTGCATCTTCTCATTGTGCGTTTGGGATTTTTTCTTGGTATTTTGACCACATTTGAGGTTTATTGGGTCACTAATTTTGTCTTTAGGTGAGTTTTTTTTGTGTTGATCCTGAGATTGGTGGCCTGTCTGGTTTGCACCCTATCTCCGACCTGGCTACTGAATCTGGTTCTCATATAACCATCGACTGATAAAGTGTGCATGGACAATATCTTTCAACGACTCACTAACTGGAGTATGAGTCACTAAAGAGAAATGTTATCAGACTGTTTCAGATCATAGTGAAAAATGATTTTTTGAAACTTTGAACATTTCTTTATGAATGTACATCAATATTTATTGACGTGGCAATGTGTTCTACTGTCCGTAGGCGATCTGTTCTTTGTTCAGAGCAGCCAAATCAATCTATCATTTTAAATTGAATCCACTTTCTCAGGTAGATTTTCTCCAGACCTGTTTTAGTTTGGACATCATCATGTCTCTTGTCTTTCCTATTTCCTTCACCTCTTCTGCATTTCTCACGCAGCTGAAGAACAAGACGACAGCAACTGGCTTGGTCTCCGCCAGATGTGCAATTCAAGAATAAGAGTGTTTTGTTACTGATTTCCACCCATGGAAAACCAGGACAGGAGAAACTAATTAGCTTTTGTTGGAATTCGACCAGTTTAACGAATGCCCTCAAATATTTTTCAGCGGTAAATCTTCATTGTTGCACCACACAGCTGACAGAAAGTCGTTTGTTTTTTATTTCTGCGTAGGTTTATCCTCTCAGGGTGCACGGGTGTGTGTGTGGGATATTTTTTGCTGTCGGAAACATTGGGACATTTACAACAAGTATAACTACGTAATTTCATATTAACACATAGTTTATTCGCAGGATGAACAACTGAGGAAATAAAAGAATGAATTAAACGTAGTCGGAAACAATGTGAGATACACATCGATGAGTTTTGTTTCTATGTTGACCGCAGGGTGACGGCCCAGAGGAGCCAAGAGGATGCAGAGGAGGTGGAGCGAGAGCGGAGGAGGAGAGCCAGGGAAAGACAGAGAGGGGAAGGAAGCCCTTCCAGACCAGAAGCAACCCAATACAATAATGTCACACACAACACAGAGTGAGTATTCCTTACATTTTAATGCATTGCCGTTACTGGTTTGTACACTAGTTCAACCTTACCGAACATTTTCAAATGGAGGTCTGGGATACTAACTATAAAATGTATATCCTCCAAGCAAAAATGTGAGCTAACAATCATAAACCATCTAAGACTGTTACATTTTTGCTATCAAACAGATCAAAATACTGTGTGAAGAAAAAAAGATTATGAACTTCCCCCAAAGTGCGTCATTTCGGGGTTCAGGCTCACTCAAATAAATGGACAAATCTTCATACCTATTGACAGTTGCACTTTGGGGGTTCATTATTTCTGTCATAAAATTGCTTTAAAAATACTTTAAAAAGTGGAAACCTAGCAAACAGAGAACGTCCAGGGAACGTTAACCTGAAGTTCTCTAAAGGTTTGTTTTTACCTAACCAAAAACTAACATTCTCTAAACGTTAGTGGGTGGTTATGTTAGAACCCAACCTTCCCAGAATGTTGCGAGAACCCGATTCCAAACGTTATGGTTAAAATTAAAGTTGGAGGAACGTTCTGAAAACCAAACAATTATGTTTCACAACTGTCATAAAACTTTCTATTTGAACCTTTAGAGAACCAAAAACAACCTTCAAAGAACGTTCTGCTAACCTTTGAAAAACCTTCCTAGAACGTTCTGGGAACGTTAAATTGTTAGCTAGGAAACAGCATATTACAAGTTTTTCAAAGATTTTGTTTCATTTTCTGAACCGCATATCCCTAACGAGGTTTCAGGGAGAGCTAGAGCCTCCAATGGATGATTTCAGGAGAGGGTGAGGGTACACCGTAAACAGGTCGCCAGTCTTTTGCAGCGTCACACATTCCTAGGGGCAACATTATAACAACATATCAACTTAACATGGTTTTAGAGGGTGGGAGGATACCAAAATACCCAGAGAAAACTCACACATATGTTCATGGGGAGAACATGCAAACTCCACACAGAAAGACTGGTGTTCCATGCCTCGCCTCCGGGACGTGAACTCAACCTTCTTGCCGTAGGACCCATGCACTATTGTGCTCCCCTTCTTTAAATGTACTACAGAAATAAATTATTCTTTGCATTAGTCCTCAAACCTGCCTCCAGTGAGTGGACTTCTTATACTTTGTAAATAGGTCGACAGAATACCGTAATTTCACGGCTATAAGGCGCATATAAAAGTCTTAGATTTGCTTCAAAATGAGCGGTGCGCCTTTTCGTGCGGTGCGCCTTGTGTGTGAGAAAAGGCGGACCTAAAAGAAAACGCAGTGCCCGCGAGGTGGACCTGAAAGAAAAGGCATGAGAACGTTAAAGAGTGAAGTGTGAGCGGCGTGGGAGCGATGGATGACCGAAGGAGACCATAGTTTCACGAAGGGTGGAAGGCAGCGCTGGGCGAGTGACGCTACAGTTTGCCAATGGATTATAGATGCTTGGACTAACGTGTCTGCTGGTACTGGTATCCGAACTTTCGCAAAAGCTGGTATCCTTTCTGAGGAGCCGCACAGTACAGACAGTGACTTTGACAGCGAAGAGCGAAGTGGACCTGCTCTGTTGGATTTTGCGCAGCTGCTCGATTCCGAAACAGAGGATGAGGACTTTGACGGATTTGAATAAAGACTATTACCGGCAATGTGCTTGTTTAGTATTGTTACTACTTAAATAAAGCACAACCAAACTCAGTTTTGCTCCCGATCTATTTTTTAATACGCACATTTGCATGCTTGCGCGTGTGTTGTTGTAAGGTGGTGTGTGACTGAGCGGCGTGGGAGTGATGGATGACCGAAGGAGACCATAGTTTAACGAAGGGTGGAAGGCAGCGCTGGGCGAGTTACGCTACAGTTTGCCAATGGATTGTAGATGCTTGGACTAAAGTGTCTGCTGGTACTGTTATCCGAACTTTCGCAAAAGCTGGTATCCTTTCTGAGGAGCCGCACAGTACAGACAGTGACTTTGACAGCGAGGAGCGAAGTGGACCTGCTCTGTTGGATTTTGCGCAGCTGCTCGATTCCAAAACAGAGGATGAGGACTTTGATGGATTTGAATAAAGACTATTACCGGTAATGTGCTTGTTTAGTATCGTTACTACTTAAATAAAGCACAACCAAACTCAGTTTTGCTCCCGATCTATTTTTTAATACGCACATTTGCATGCTTGCGTGTGTGTTGTTGTAAGGTGGTGTGTGACTGAGACTGCGCCTTTTCGTATGATGCGGCTTATGTGTGTGTTAAATACAGCAATGGCGCAAATAACTGAGGCTGCGCCTTTTCGTACGGTGCGCCTAATGGTCATGAAATTACGGTAGATATATAATAACCTGTAGACAATCTGGGACATTGAAAAATTCAGTTTATTTTTTTATGTTAAATAAAGACCATTGGACCTTGACTTGTAACTCACTCTAATTTTCTGGTTTGAGATGTCAAGTAATTATTTCTATTTTCATTGGAACTGTGTCAATTTGTATGAATGACACCTTCTTCTTCTTTTGGGATTTCCCTTGCCACCTGCCATCTGAATGACACCATGTATGAAAAAAATCAGTTTTCACTGGAAAGTTTCATTGGTCAATTCCAACATTGGTGTAATTCTCACATTACTTTCTTTTCCGTGCATACATCACTTAAGATGTGCAGCAATATCCAGTTTGGTTTTACCTCCATTCCTCATATTTATAAGGACATTCGGCTTTTTGCACCATTACTTTCACCATTATTCTATTTTCGTAGAGTGTTTCTGATCAGAGTTCTTGTAAATATTTTATCGAACGGTACGATACGTTATTGTAACACACTAGAAAAAAAGGTGAACACACACACTTGCACAAATGCACCAGATAAATTAGAGATTGCATCAAAAATTTTTACAAAAATTTAAATTGCAATAAAATTTGCTGATTCTGTGTGTTTGCTTTGTCGACATCCATAAAATGTTTTGTCTTTTTTTTCTGCTAATCTGAGCTGACCTGAAACAGGTGGCAGCAGTTTGTCTGTTTGCCGTATCTATGGTTTCCCGACTCCGTTGCCATGGTGCTCAGAGGAACAGGAGCTGTCTGCCATCTGCAGCCTTTTATTTGTCAACTTTAGAAACCTTTATGTGACCTCGCAAACATTCCGCTATCTGATCAGCGGGGGAGGGCTTTGTTTGATCAGTTCAAAGGCATTTGTCAATTAATATTTACAGTTAGTTTAACCTGAGATCAAACAGAAGCAACAACGTTAACCAAATTCTGTCCTATCACAGCAAAGAGGTTTAACAACCTGCATTCTTACTAAAGACTTAAGAGTTCATATCTTTTACAAACAAATCATTTTTTATGTAAGTTTAGGTTTTTTTCTTCCTCGATTGTTCTCTTAAGAAAAACTAGAAAAAGAGCAAGATGAAGACAAAATTTTGTTCATTCCAACCTCATACTTATTGTTAGTTTCGTCTTCTGAACCTCCTTTCTCTAGTACGGTTGCGAATTTGATACTTATCATTTAAAAAAAAAAATTAGAAATGGTTCCGTTCTGTTCGTTTCGTTGTCTTCCACTCATCCGGGGCCGGGTCTCGGGGGCAACAGCCCCAGACGGGAAGCCCAGGCTTCTCTCTCCCCGGCTGCCTCCTCCATCTCACCCGAAAGGATCCAAAATCGTTCCCCGGCCAGTGTTGAGACACAGTCTCTCTAGTGGGTCCAGGGTCTGCCTCTTGGTCTCCACCCGGTGGGACGTGTCCAAAACACTTCACCAGCAATGCGCTCGGTGGGCATCCTGACCAGATGCCTAAACCACCCAATCTAGCTCCTCTCGACTTGGAGGAGGAGCGACTCGACACCGAGCTCCTCCCGGATGGCAGAGGTTCTCACCCAAAATGGTTCAATCAAGAAATTCTTTCTCAGCTCATTGTCCAACAGGTTTTCATTTTTTTTTTAAAACCAAGCAAAGGAAATAGTGAATCTATTTAGTTGTAGTTTGTACTTTAAAGTGATATTTGTTTACACATTTTTGTGTCTGAATGACCCTACTTGTATGGGATGAAAAATTCTTAAGATTTAGAAATGCTACAAACTGGTTGCTACCAAACCTGTTGATCTGTTATCACGAACGTAGCTGGATACACTTGGAGGTATTGGGTGACGAATCCTAATAAGGTTTTTGTTACATCTTTCTTTTTAATTTATTCAGTTTCACTCATTTTTTTACATCCAGTAGATTTTCTCGTCCTCTCGCTCTTTGGGCACATGAACAATACTTTATTAATCTATTTTGAGGCTTCAATTTATCATGAAGCGGAGTGCAGGTGGAAAGAAGAGGACCCAATTGGCAATTGCTGACAGAAAACATGGTTTATTTGAATTTGGCAGTCCATTAATACTATAAAAAGAAAAAAACAAAGTTTCAGTGGCATGGCAAAAGGTTATGGTCAGGCAACCAGGGAGACCTGGCTTGAAGGGATGGTATGACCTGACGGGGACGTCCGGGGATATTGCCCTGGGAAAGAGGGCAGGGTCCACAGATGTGTGAAATCAGGAATCAATCTCAGGTGTCCCTAATCATGGTGATGATGAACATCCAGGGCACCCTCTGGCGGCAGAAGAGGGGATCACGACACAATTGGCTCATAAAGTCAAGCACATATACCTTGACATTCTCATTTTTGTATATTTATAGAAAAATTACAATGGTGGAAGGAGAGCAGTACTTGATGGAAGGGACTGAGCATAAGAAAAGCATGTGCACTGCTACTGTGAAAACATTTTCTGCTTATGTGTCAGGAGAGTAGTCTGTTCCCCTTCTGTGTCCTGTTTCCCCCTCCCTCTCGTCTGTTTCAGGTGTGCACAAGTCACACCTGAAACTCATCTACTCATCTGCTGCAGCATAAATGGATCAGTTTTGCACACACTCTCCACCAGATCGTTTTTTTTATCGTGCTTGCCCTGTTATCCAGTTTTTGGCTCCAGCTCCTACGTCAGAACCTGCCTGGTTTATCTGTTTTTGTCTTCTTTATTTGGACTTTTGATCAATCTAATAAATCTGCTTTTTATTTTTTCATCTGAGCCTGTCTGTTATGTCAAGGGTATATTTTTGGCCTCAGCTCCACATCATGACATTATGCTAGAATGTAGGCGTGGTGGAGAACCGAATCTGTGGCTAAGAATAATCTGGTGTTCAAATAGTTTCTGAATACTTGACAGGAAAGTTTTCAAATTAATAAAAAAAAAATGCATGATTGAAATATTAACAAACTTCAGGTATGCCATTGAAGCAGGAATAAACATGGTAGAAACCTCTAAAGAGCACCTTTAGTAATCGTAATGTCACACCAAACATAAAATAGAAGCTTGTTCTGTAAGTTGTGAGCTTTGTCTTTTGTTTTCAGGTCAGATGAGGAGTTGAAACCCAGCTGTCGGCTGGTATTGGACGAAGATGAAGGGTTCAGCGACTGGAGCCACCGGTTGGAAAACCGCCATGAGCATGAAGTGCAGGATAACTACAGAGCAAAGGAACAAACAACTCCCTCACAAACAAACCCCGGAGAACAGAAAGAGCTAGAACATGGGAAAGGGTACGAAGAGGAGCGGGAACAAAGCAGATCTGATGATGCTTCAACACAGTCTCCAGAGAAGGTTTAACTTTCACGAATAATATTCTGAAAAATAACCCAGGAATTCTGTTATTTATTCACAGATGACAGATTTAACCTTCGCTTTTATGTTGTTTCAGACACCCCCTCCCACAAACACAGCCAGGACATCATACAGCTCCTCTGTCTTTATGTCCCATGATGCTCGGCCACCACACTCTGCAGGTCGGCCAGTAGACAGGACATCCTACCTGGCAGCCGGGACCATGAGACCACGGTCAGTCTATCTCATCATACTTTAATTTGCAGGTTCCTACATGGTTTGGTTGATATGTTCTCTTCTAAGTATCAACTTAGTACTTTTTGCTTCCCAATCACCACTTAAACCAGTCATTCTTGTGGCAAAGCTGAAGCTGTGAAATGGCGTTGAATAGCCAAAATTAATGGTGAACTCTGTTTGCCATCAAAGGCTTTTCTGCTGGCCCAAAACTCTTTGAATCACAAACTATTTGGGACATATTTATAAAATATTTCCAAATGATCTGTTTGCTTTTGTTCATGGCTGTTTTGAAAGTTACGCTGCTTCCAAACACGTCTTCACTTTGAAGCGTTTGACCAATTACATTTCAGCCAGTATTGGTTGCCAAGTAGGCTAAAATCTGTGGTTGAACACCTTTAAACCTTCAACCATCTCAGCAGCAATACAGGCCTGTATAGTAGAGTGGCCAGATAGAAGCCCCTTCTTCCTAAAAGCACATAGAAGCCCATCTGGAGTTGGCCATGACTCTCAGATCATGAGAAACAAAATTCTGTGGTCTGACAAACCCAAATTAGATAGTTTTGGGGCGAATGGTAGGCATTCTGCTTGGAGAAAACCAGGCCTCGCACATCACCGCTCATCACCAGCCCAAAAGCTTCCCTACAGTGAAGCATGGTGAACATCCTTGTCAGGATAGAGGAAAAGCTGAATGCAACAATGTAGTCATCCCGGATGATAACCTGCTCCAGAGCTCTCTTGACCTCAGACGGGGTCGACAGTTCATCTTTCAACAGGCCAGTGATCAAAGCACACCACCAAGATATGGAAGGAGTGGCTTCAGAACAACTCTGTCAATGTTCTTGAGTGGCCCTGCAAGAACCCAGACCTGAAACTACTCATCCCTGTCCAGGGCATCCCTGGGCTGAGGAGTCCCCGTGTTTCCATCAGGATGAAGAACAACCTTTGACTTCTTTAGATATTTAGCTGTAGAGTAGAATAAGCTAATATTTGAACAATGTCTTTGACACATTGGTTGCTCGTCCTGGGGGAGGGATCTCTCTTTTATGTGGATCCCCATGAGGTTTCTTATTTTTTCCCCACTGATGTTTTTTTTTAGGAGTTTTCCTCACTATGAAGGAGAGTCTAAGGGCATAAATGTGTTAGTCTTGTTTAGTTAGCATTTGTTAGTTATTTTTCTTGCTGTGTATTTGTGTTAATACATTCCTCTTTTTCTTGTGAAGCCCATTGAGACGGAAATTCTTTGGTTTTGGGCTATACAAATAAAATTGAATTGAAACCAATTGAACATCTATCGAGAGATGTGAAAATGGCCGTACTCATCCAACTTGATGGATTCCGAGCGTTACTACAAAAATGAATGGGCAAAACTGTCCAAATTGGTGTGCCAAGGTTCAAAATGACTCGAGGTTGTAGCTGTTGCCAAAGGTGCAGAAACTAAATATTGAACAAATTCCTTGAAAAGCAGCAATAAGAGATAAAGTTTTCAGGGGGTTTTATTTTTTAAAAAATTGCAACAATTTTGAAAAAAAAACTTCTCCAACATTGTCGCTATGGGGTATTTCTGTTGTGATTTAAGGCAGGTACATACTAAAATGTGGGAGGAGTCAGGCACTGAATCCACATTCCGCTTCATTTAAATACAGCAGATCTAAAAACAATCTACGAGAAAAGAATTTACAAAAACGAGCAAGGTGTACAATGGTAAAACCAAGCTCTGATCCTCCTGATCAAAGGAAAAACTTGTTATTGGCTCTTATGGAGGTGACCTTTGAGTGTTGGTCGGATTCCTCAGAAAGTTCTGTGGATATTTATTTATTGGAAAATCCAACCTGGGCAATCTGGCGCTGCTCCACGTTACTTTCATCTATTTATTTGGATGATTTTGTGCAGTAAAAATTCCAGAAATTGCACGATGGGTTTTCCATAAACCTATTAGGCTTTTTAACTGTGCGCAAATGTTGAGGTAAAAAGTTAAATCTTACGTAATACTTGATACTTGCCATCTCTGGTTTCCCCTCTCTGCAATAATTGGCCATAAAATCTTGCCAACCCTAGTTTTTTATTATTTCATTCACAGTACAAAAACATTTTTTTCCATGTGGTGTGTTGCATCAGATATTTTTACAATCCTAAGACGGGTTTGCCATCTACATGGTTACCAGTTCATGTTGCTAAGATACCACTGCTATGTAAAACAGGAATAGATCTGGTCTGGGCTGTGTTTTGTCAAAACATGAGATCATTCTCACTCCCAACTTCGACCTCAACTCCAAGAATTTTGGAATGCTGTATAAACTAAGCAATAAAATTTCAGCAACCTACAGAAAAAAAAACCATCAAAACTGGAAGCATATCAAATGTTCTGACTATTCTTCTTCTTCTCCTTTTGGCATTTTCCTACAGGGGTCGCCACAGCAAGTCAGTTTCTTCCATCTAATCCTATCTGCTGTATCCTCTTCCGTCACACCAACTATCTTCATGTCTTCCTTCACTGTATCCATGAACCTCCTCTTTGGTCTTCCTCTGGGCCTGCTTGAATACGCTTCTTCACCTCTTTTCCACACTCTCCATTGCTCTGGACTGTTGATCCACAGTACTTAAAATCTACCACCTTCTTTATCTCTTCTCCCTGTAACCTGTAAATGTTGCAGGTTACAGGGAGAAGAGGGGGAACCCTCTTCTCCCTGTAAATGTTCTGACTATTGCCTTTCGAAAAAAATGGAGTCATTTCAAATTTAGCCAACTTTTCCACTGACAATTATTTTTCGATATTGTTTGTGATCTTCTCCACAGTGGAGGAGCTAACAGGATGGACGGAGAGGTGGAACAGGAGTTACAAAAGGAGGACAGAGACGTGGAGGGGAAAGAAGTCCAGCAAACTGTCCAAGAAAAGTCAAAGTCAACAAAGATCAGGCCTGATTTTCGAGATGAAGAACAAGAAGACGGAGAACTGAGTTTCACACATGAGGAGAAGGAAGAACTCTGCTTTGGGGCTGAGGAAAATAGTCTGGGGACACAAAACGAAGATGAGCAGAGGATGTACAACCAGGTATAAGACAACTACACTTGTTAAGTCCTTTAACAACACTTTACCACATTTTATGAGCTCATGCAGTAGAGCTACTAAGGTTGGGACGTCAATAACGCTCGAATTTAAATCTGAAGTTATTAAGCCGACAAAAGTTGTTTTGGCTCCCGAAATTTAGGTTAGAAGCCAAGCTTTACATAAGCGGCAATAAAAAATGGAGGAACAACTTGTTGTTTATTTCACTTTGATCAAAGATTTTTATGGTTTTACCTAATGTACAGGTCATAATGTAAACCTAATATAATGCCGGGATGGGAATTAGCGCTTCCAAATCCGAGACCATTGTCCTCGCCCGGAAAAGGGTGGAATGCCCCCTGTGGGTCAGGGACAGGGTCCTGCCCCAAGTGGAGGAGTTTAAGTTTCTCGGGGTCTTGTTCACGAGTGGGGGAAGGATGGAGCGGGATATCGACAGGCGGATCGGTGCGGTGTCAACAATAACTAGGACTCTGCATCGGTCCGTCGTGGTAAACAGAGAGCTGAGCTGAAAAGCAAAGCTCTCGATTTACAAGTCGATCTACGTTCCAACCCTCACCTATGGTCACCAGCTGTGGGTGGTGACCGAAAGAATGAGATTGCGGGTACAACCGGTTGAAATGAGCATCCTCCGCAGGGTGGCTGGGCTCTCACTCAGGGATCGGGTGAGGAGCTCTGCCATCCGGGAGGAGCTCGGTGTCGAGCCGCTCCTCCTCCAGGTCGAAAGGAGCCAGATGGGGTGGTTCGGGCATCTGGTCAGGATGCCCCCCGAGTTTCCGGCACGTCCTACTGGGAGGAGACCAAGGGGCAGACCCCCGACCTGCTGGAGAGACTACGTATGTCTCACAGCTGGCCGGGGAACGACTTGGGATCCTTCCAGGTGAGCTAGAGGATGCAGCCGGGGAGAGAGAGGCCTGGGCTGCCCGTTTGAGGCTGTTGCCCCCGCGACCCGACCCCGGAACAAGCGGAAGATGACGGAACGGACCTAATGTACAGAAAAGTGTTGAACCACACGTTAGTGTTCTAACCCCAACCCTATCCCAAGGATCTGTTCGTCATAGTGAATTGGATTGATTTTGGACCAGTATCCTTAATTACAGTGGTCGTTGTTCTGTTTTTTCAGAGATCGGCGGAGAGCAGAAACAGAAGGAGAGAGGAGGTGAACAGATCTTCTGGTTCTTTCTGCAGCAGTGAAGGCGAGGAGTCGTTAAACTGCTACGGTCCCATGAGCCCCACGTTCAAGGTAACTCATAAAAGTAATGCTGGTCTGCAGAAAAGATTTACATTACTCACAAGTTTCCTTTCACAGTTTGATTTTTGTAAAAAAATGTCAAATAAACTAATAAAACTTCGATAGAACTCAATAATAATGTTATTTTCTTCTGTTCCAGAAACTTCTGATCCAGTTTTATCCTGTAAGTACCGATTTAATCTTTACTAAAAGCTAACGTTTTAGCCAGGGTCACCTCATGTATTAATTTTTGATAAGTCATTCAGACCAATGTTCCCTCTAATTTTTTACATGTCTGAGCAAATACACAAGCTTCTTGAGCAGAAGGGGGCGGAGCAAAAACTTTTACTCTTGTGACATCATCAGCAGTGACGAGTCAAACAACGAAGCAGCGCTTTGAAGCAATTTGTTTCAGAAAGAAAGAAGAAAGAGAGATGCTCCAGAGTTCTGTCTCATTTTATCATCTATAGTTTAAATCGTTTTATTTTGTGCGCTGCACAGGTTTTCTTGTGCGCTATTAATCTGCGAGGAGTGCGCAGTTGCGCAGGCGCGCAGCTTAGAGGGAACACTGATTCAGATCATCTTTTTCTTTCCTTTTGTGTTTTAGTGTAAAACAAAAAACTTTCTTACAACAGACGTCATCCCACTGTAAAACCATTTAAAGTTTCCAGAACTTTGAAAAAAGTTTATGATTGGTTGGTTCCAGAACAATTTAAAACCATTTGCACCACTGCTGGACACATTGTGAACTACAACAAACTGAATAATTTCTATCTTAAGATAACATTTATTAATTGGGATATCCTCCTGCCAACCTAGGAGGATACCAAGGTGTTCCCTGTCCAGCTGTGAGACATAGTCTCTCCAGCAGGTCCGGGGTCTGCCTCTGGGTCTCTTCCTAGTGGGACGTGCCCGAAACACTCACCAGCGAGGCGCTCGGGAAGCATCCTAGCCAGATGTCCGAACCACTCTGGCAGGCTTCTCTAGATCTGGGGGAGCAATGGCTCTACTCCGAACTCCTCCTGGATGGCAGAGCTCCTCTATCTCTGAATGAGAGCCCAGCCACCCTGAGGAGAAAGCTCCTTACAGCTACTTGTATCTATGAACTTGTTCTTTCGGTCACCACCCACGTCCCTGGTGGCCGTTAGAAAAAATACATTAAGAAAAATTGCATAAATAAGCTGCATCGTTGCATAAGCCGCAGGGTTGAAAGCGTCTGATAAAAGTTACGCTTATAGTCCGGAAATTATGGTAATTGGCTTCCCATCCAAAAATGGCTTCCTATCTTCTGTTCCAAGAGGAATTATCTATTTTTCATGTGACTTCAAAGAAATAATTTTTAAATGTCAGACCCCAAAAGTCATTGTTGATTAAAATATAGGGTACGACGAACCATCCCACAACTAAACTTTTGATAAATGAAAACATAAACTTCTTCTCTCCAAGTGACTTCATCAGTATCTCCTTTGGGTGCTTCTAACATGATCATACATCATGTAAAAAGGTTTTCAGGAGCGTCACAGCAGGTTCAGTGGATTCCGTGGCCTCTCCAAACCTCTTCAGAGAGTGGTAAAACAGGAGCAGGAAGGCAGGAGCATGGCGTTGACACGTTTACCGATGATGTGATAAATCATGTCAGCAGGAGGCAGGAAACTTGGTGTCCCATGGAATCCATGACGACACAAGAACCAAGGTTATTTATGAGCAAAGGGAGGTCTTTCTGTAATGTAAAGCTTCTTTAGTTCAGTTTTTGGATTTCTGAAGCATGTTTTCTTACATAGGGTGACTCGTAACGGTCTTCCGTCAGTACGTGGTACTCTGGAGAAATCTTTTTTGATTTTTTGTTTGCAATAAATCAGATATCTTTTAGAGTTGAACTTTTTTGCAGAAAGAAATCTTTACATTTTTGTGCTTCCATATCAGGTTTTCACACCCATGATGGCAGGAAGCATGAGCGTCATTCTTTGTGTTGTTGGCAATGTTGGCAATGGAATTACATCGACTCAGAGAGTTTTAGCTTAAATTAGTCACAGGGACCAGAAATAATCATCCTCGTATTTTAAATTCCAATCAGCTTGCTGTGCGTGTTTTCAGAATTTTTACAAGAAATCCTTTAATTTCTTATTAATTGTCATGCATTGCTTCTAAAAGTAGTGACTGTTCAAAACTGTGTTTCATAACATCTCTCCTACAATGAGTACTTAGATAGATTCTGATGCTCCTACATGTCTCATTTTAACCATAAAAAGGACGGGATATTTAGGAATGAATCATTCCCGTTCCTCTATGCTTTGGTTTGCTGCTTAGTTTAATAAATGAAAAGAAAGACTTTTACGACTCATATGGTGTAGGGTTAGGCCGACACGTAGACGGACAACAACTAAAGAATGAGGAAGAGCAGGGTGTTGAAAAAAATAAATGGCGATTTGTTTACAATCAATCTTTAACCGTATCTCAAAAAACTGAAAAGCTTCTTTAGGGAATGCGCTGTAGATGGGTCCTCTCTCAGCTTGGCACCAGTCATTTATTTTTCAGCCAACTACCATTCATCTGTAACTGCCAACAAGTGGGGAAGGTTGGGAACCTGGGTGGCAGAGGTAAGGGAAAACACAAGAGAGTGACAAAAACAAAACCAAACATCCCCCAAATGGCATTCCCCATAACAAAGACCCATGGTCACCAGCAGGGTGGCTCGGCTCTCTCTCAGCGATAGACTGAGGAGCTCTGCCATCTGGAAGGAGATCGAAATACAGCCGTTGCTCCTCTGGGTTAAGAGAACCCAGATGGGATGGTTTGGGCCTCTGGTTAGGATGTCTCCCGAGGGCCTTGGTAGTGAGGTGTTTCGGGCTTGTTCTAGCAGGAGGAGACATAGAGGCAAACCCGGACCTGCTGGAGAGACTATGTCTCACACCTGGCTAGAGAACACCTCAGGATCCTTTCGGGTGAGCTGGAGGATGTAGCCGGGGTTTTGAGGCTTTTGCCCCTGCAATCCAGCCCCGGACAACGGAAAGAAACCGAAAAAAAAGACAGTTTCGGGTTATCTCCCACCACATAAATGCTAACTGATATTCCTGTGGTCTGACATTTAAAAAAAAATGTTAAAAACCCTCTACATTCTCTTCATCCTTCTACAAAACCATTTGTCATTTGGGCAACACAATAATTTTTATTTTATTTTTTTATATACTCTATTCATCCCTCATGGGGCAAATTTTTGTGTTGCACTCTTACGCCGCAGCAGGCTGCCACAACAGCGCCAATGGTGGGAGAAACAGGGGTTTAGGTGTCTTCTTCAAAGACTCTAGACGGGAACTCAGTGGGAACTGAACCCGCGAACTTCCGGTTAACTTCCAGTCGGTGGGCGAATGCTCTACCACTGAGCCACTGTCTCCCCCCTCAATAAACACTTATGTGAATTTACCACTGAGCCTAGTCTGTGTCTGAGTTCAATGTCTCTCTCCACAGGACGAGGTGAACAATCGAGTCACTAGTGATGGGAAATGCACGGTGAGTAATGCTGCTGTTCTGTCAGGGTCAAAAGTCCTTCTCCTATTTTCCATCAGCTCATGGGCTCCAGCGGGGGCGGACGAACACACCCTGATCCATCCTGCAGATGCGTGGCCTACCATATTGGAGCATATTGGATCCACTCTGGTTCTGAGGAGGACATATGTTTCCTCTGACTTTGACATTCTCACACAATTAAAACCAAAATCTAGTCTTTTTTAAAATCTGAAACATCTGTTTTATATCAAAATGTCATTTAATTTTTTTTCATTTCTTTAAAAAAAATTATTGATGAAGTTTTAAGTATCTGACAAGCTTCAGTTTATAGAGTTTCTTTGTTGTGTTTGGCGCGTGCATCATAAAACCTCCAGCGCTAATATTTGGTTTCACCAAGAACGCCGCTCAGCGTGCCAAGATTTAATCACGTCCTGCTTTGCATATGCCTTTTATATGCAGGACAGAAAAATATACTAACATCATTTATGGTAAACCGCTGAGTCATCATTAATCACAATTTGTCTTTTTTTTGTCAGATAACAGAGAGAACGGAGTCGCTCAAGAGAAGGTGACAAATCATTCCTAGCTTTTTATACTCATTCTGATAATCAATAATCTGATATTTTAATCTGTTTTTGAAGCACAAGCAGCATAAAGAAGACGCAGGCACCCATACCTGTTTGCAAAATCGATAAGAAACTGGAACAGTACACGCACGCTCTGGAGGTAAAACACAAGCAGACAAAAATTTCTGTCATCTTCTTATCCGTCTATCCCTTATGGGGTTGCGGGGGGTGCTGGAGCCCATCCCGGCTGATTTAAGGCGAAGGGCAGGGTACACCCCGAACAGGTCGCCAGTCTGTCGTGGGGCCACACACACACACACACTCATTCATTCCTAGGGGCAATTTTGGCACCGGCCAATCAACCTAGCATGCATGTCTTTGGAGGGTGAGAGGAAACCGGAGTACCCGGAGGAAACCCACGGAAACACGGGGAGAACATGCAAACTCCACACACAAAGGACAGTATTCCAAGCCTCGTCCCCACCCGGCACTCAAACCCAGGACCTTCTTGCTGTGAGGCCACTGTGCCACCCTCATAATTTTCTTTTAAATTACTTTTTTAGAGCATCTTTTCTCTTCAAATCTCTTTTAAACTGTGTTTGAGGTTAAAATCTGTTATATTTTACTCTGAAAATCATAGAAACAGAATGCCAATTTGTTTTTTTCTTTTTATTTGTTTTTGTAGGTGTGTCTTATTTAAGATAACTGACATATTTTCTCATTTTTCTCCAACCTGTCTGTTATTTGTCAATTTTTTTACATTTAGTCAGTTCCGATTTGCTCTGTTTGGCCAAAAACATGACCTCATTCCATTTCTTACCCTGCACACAAACACGCCCACAGCTTCTCTGATTAATGGCTAAAAACGAAAAACTCGCTTTTCTTTGCGGGCAACTGAAGCAGCATGTGATCCATGGTGTTCTGGAAAACAAAATATAAAAAAGATGCAGAAAATATTGGAAATGACATCACGTCCATGCCAATTGGCTGACAGGATCAGTAGCTTCTTAAAAATTATTTGTACCAATAGTTCCAAAGTTCATTGATGGGGTTTCAGTGATGAGACTATTTGGAGAGCGAAAGGAGGGGGGGAAATTTCTTAATAACATCTTGAAGCTTTAAATGTTTTCTGGCAAGTCAAACCTACTCTGTGAAACATTCATCAAGATATTTTCTGTTCCTGGTAGTCCTTTTCTCCAAATTTGACAAATTTGGAGCTGACTGAAGACAAAATCTTCAGAATTTTTACTAAATGCTAAATTAGGTTTTTTGTCAAAATCCAGTTGTAAGAACCAACGTTAAAAACCTTTGAATGCCCAACAATTTTTTCTCCTTTTGATTTTAGGTGTCCTCAAAGGAATGCAGATCAAGTGGTCAGGTGCTGACGGATCTGACAGCATTCTCTGAACCAGTAGCATCCAAAAAGAACCTTTTTGAAGCTGGAGAAGCCTGGAACCAAAATCCCATCTCTGTTACACCATCTAAAGTATGTGGTCAGCACTTTTCAACAAAAAGGAACACATAAAAATTTTAAGTAGTTATGATCAACAGTGCAGAGCAATGTGTGAAAAAGAGGTGGAGAAGCATGTGCAGGCGGGCTGAAATGGGTGGGGGAAAGTATCAAGTGTGATGTGTGATAGAAGAGTTTCAGCTAAAATGAAAGGGAAAGTGTTCCAAACCGTGGTGAGACCGGCCATGCTGTTTGGTCTAGAAACAGTAGCACTGAGGAATTTGACAGGAAACAGAGATGGAGGTCGCAGAGATGAAGATGCTGAGGATCTCTCTGGGAGTGACCAGGATGGACAGGATCAGAGGAACAGCACATGTCAGAGGTTTTGGGGATAAAGTTAGAGAGGCCAGACTGAGATGGTTTGGACATGTGCAGAGGAGAGAGAGAGAGTACATCGGAAGGAGAATGCTGGATTTGGAACCACCAGGAAGGGACCTAGAGGAAGACCAAAGAGGAGGTTCATGGATACAGTGAAGGAAGACATGAAGATAGTTGGTGTGACCGAAGAAGATGCAGCAGATAGGGTTAGATGGAAGAAACTGACTTGCTGTGGCAACCTTTTATTAGAGAAAATAGGTCACAGGTTTCATAAGGGGAAATGCCGAAAGAAGAAGATAAAGATGGATGTCAAAGAATGTCCAGATCTTTTATCCAATAACCCAACTAGCAGATGATTGGAGGATACTTTTCAGTGTGAACAAAAAGAAAAAAAAAACTTTCTGTCAGGGCTGTGAAATGTTTTTAACAGGTTACTTACTGGATTTCTGAATACTTCAAGAAGAGAAAGCAGACGTTTTATTGAAAAATATAAATTATTAATATATATGGATGACATTTAATCTCTCTATTGCAGGATGCAGATGGTTTAAAAGTTGGTGTTGCGGATCTCATAAACCAGTGGGTGAAAGGAAGTGAAGATGGAACCGGCGGCAGCTCAGCTTCTAAACCTGCGGTAAGTCTTTTTAGACAGACATTTATATGCGCTGAATTTGATCACAATGTGTTTAAACATATATATGTCTTTTTTCCCCCAAATCTTATACATACTAAGTTAAATCATCTATTCTGGTCACTTGCTGCTCAAATTTAGGGCAGAACATGCTGTTGGTGTGAGGTATTATTAAGCTCAAAGTCACAGCCAACATTAATTAATTGATTAATATGCTCCTAAATATTTTTTTTGATACACTAGCATTGACCGATTTGGACGATTTTGGCCTCAAATCGGCCAGCTCTATAGGCAATGGGTGACTAATATTCAAATTTTTTAACTTTTGCTTGTGTTTTTTTTTTTTTTTTGCGCCAAAGGAATTCATAGAGTTTTGAAACTTTCCCCAAAAATGTGTATGCTCCTCAAAACTGGATAACATTTGCATACTTTTAGCTAGAAACAATATTTAACCTTTAAAATTCTTACAAGTCTTATTTTTCCCCCTCAAACTGTCTTGAATAGAATTTTGATACATGATATACTTTTTGAGATATGACTGTTTAAAAATTAATCTGAACTGAAAAAAAGTTTAGAAAAAGGTCTTCACTCTAGTCTCAGAGTGAGCAGATACAATTTTTTAAGTGTATCAAAAATCAATTCTTATCCTTAAGCCTCAAATTTGGCATCAAAACGGAGGAAATTTTGTCCTCTTTAAATGGTAAGCAGAATTTTAATTTGCGTGACGATTTTCCTGCTACTGTCCTCTAACCAACCCAAAGTCAGAAGCCACTAAAGTCAACAATCGGCTAGAAAGACTGATAGGGAAATGTGCATCTGTGGCGGGAAGAAAGGCATGTATATAAAATACAGAAGTGCGCATCCACCAACTGACTCAGCGAGCTGGAAGCAGCTCTGTGTTTGTTTGGCAACTTGGCTACAAGGGACAGCAATCAACTGGAGAGATGTAGGATCTAAAAAAGGCTTCATTCAATTTAGTACCTCGGTATCATTACCAACAATTAATTTCACACAAGGAAACAAGCGCTTTTCCACGCTGTAGTGGTGGAGAGATGAGGAAAAACAGAGACGTACTCTGCTTGGCTCCTACAAGCTTCTCTACGTCATCTCACCCTGGCTGCATCCTTTTATTAGAGAAAATAGGTCACAGGTTTCATAAGGACACTAACAAGGCGTCTGAAGAATGTGTTATTTAAAAGGGCAGAAATCCCGCCAAACATTGTGTGTGCAAAATGGTTTCAACAAAACAGGGAGTTTCATGTCCTGCGACTATCTGTGATTAGCTGACAAGGCAGTAATGTTTCTGGTAACCAGTTGGTCACTGTATGTGCTGAGTAACCCTTCAGGGATGGGAGAGCAATATGTTTCTAAAAAATTGACATACGTAAGATGGCTGATGCCCATGTATCCTTTGCAAGATGTGAAAAACACACATTATAAAGTTATAAAGAGTATAAGCTTAAGTTTATCTTACAAAAGACCAATTGGGAAATGTCCATCTGTGGTGGGAAGAAATGCGTAAATTTGTTTTGTGTTTAGTTTTTCTGAGTTTGAATTAATTTAGCGGGGCTCGGTGCATGCACGGTAGGCGCAAAACATGATGTTTTTTTTTTATTTGTTTTGTAGGGTTTTTTTTTTTTTTTTTTTTAGCATTTCAGTATCACTACTCGGCAGCAACAAACAGCCTCAAACGGGCAGCCCAGGCCTCTCTCACCCCGGCTGCATCCTCCAGCTCACCTGGAACGATCCAAAGTCGCTCCCTGGCCAGCTGTGAGACATAGTCTCTCCAGTTGGTCCGGGGTCCGCCCCTTGGTCTCCTCCCGGTGGGACGTGCCCAAAACACCTCGCTTGCTAGGCGCTCGGGGGGCATCTGGTCCACCCCATCTGGCTCCTCTCGACCTGGAGGAGGAGCGCTCGACACCGAGCTCCTCCCGGATGGCAGAGCTCCTCACCCGATCTCTGAGTGATAGCCCAGCCACCCTGTGAAGGAAGCTCAATTCGGCCGCTTGTACCCGCGATCTCATTCTTTCGGTCAGCACCCACAGCTGGTGACCATAGGTGAGGGTTGGAACGTAGATCAAGCGGCTGTTTATCTAAAAGAGCTCTGAACAAAAAATGAACTTTTAAAAGTTTGTTTACAAATTCTATGTTTTAAATTAGCATTCATTCTAAAATGATCTGTAATTACAATTTGCGGAGACTTAAGTCGTTCCTGATTGTTCTGACCGTGGAAAGTAAAGGTCGTGTTTCTGAGTGAGTAAAGCAACATAAAATTTAGGGTTTTTTCCATTTACAAAAAAATTTCAAAAGTAGCACGAAGTGGGGGTTTTGGGTAATGGTGTAATTCCTCTTTATGGGAACAGAATTTTATTTATTTAAAAGAATGACTGAATGTGTTTTTTGTCATGAAAAGGTGCATTTGGAAAAATCTGGTAATCAAAGCAAAACAATTCAAATGTCACAGAAACAAAAGATTAATCCCACGGCAACACAACGATCTGGTTTTGTTTCGTTTGGTGACCCGTGGTTACAAAGACCACTGAGTTGTGATGCAGGTGAACGCCCTCCCATGGCTGTCACAGGGTCGGTTATCAGATCTTCAAAATAAATTTAATCAAATTCCGAATCATTGCTAGCCGTGATTATCCCGGCTGGGCTGAAGTCCGTGCTTTTTGGGTGAATCTGGATTTAATTCACTACATGTGAGAGCATTTCTTTTTCTACCTCACACACTCACACAACCAGACACACCAAACTATTATCCTGTCTGGTCTTTTTCATGCAAGTTATCTCTGATCATTTTGATTTATTTCATGACTGCTTTCTGTCCTCATCCTCCATCTGGTGTGAATCATTCACAGTTCAAGCAGGAAAAGTTTGTCTCTTTGGCAACGTCAGCAGAAACATTCAGGTTGTTCAGCAAGAGACATGACTAACAATCCTTTTTTGAATGTCCTCATTTCCAGGAAATAAAACCTGGCGGTGTTTTAAACAAGAAGAATTTATGGGAGAGCCTTGGTGATGCATTTTCTGCCAGAGAAGGAAAGGTAATCCCGTGTTATCCCAGAGTCTGTCAGGATGAAGTCTGAGATCATCTGGATATCTGTCTGCTCCCCAAAAAACGTCAAATTTTACATATGATTTTTTTTCTTTCAAAAAAACAAAGCAAATAACATTAAAACCCCAACAAACTTAAAACAGCTAGATTGAAAGAGTAATAAACTTAATAAAATCAAGTTTTCACCACATCGACTTTATTATGAGTGTGAAAAATTTCAGTCAAATCTTGCTGAAACAACATCTAACACCAAAATGAAATTAAAAATTGGAAAAGGAGAGAAAAGCAGAGTGGGACAAGTTTCTAAAGATTAATCCATTCAATTCAGTCTTACTTTAAAATTTAGAGTGAATCCGGCGACCTAGTCCAGAGGCAGAGTACACCCAGACCAGGTCACCAGTCCCTGAGTGGCCACTCATGGATGGTTATAGGACATTTCAGCCTCGGAGATTTCAGCCAAAAAACTGCAGCCAAGGATATTTGAGCCATGTGGGCCACGCATCTAGGACATTTCAGCCTTGGACATTTTTAAAAAATTACATAAAATGTCACAATTTTTTTAAATTGTGATCTTTTAAAAAATTGTGATATTTTATGTAAAAATTTTATCGTAAATAAACAGTTGCACAACAGAAAATAATTGCTTTTATTCACTTTTATCCCATGGCTCAAATAGCCTAGTCACTGTGGCTCAAATATCCTAGGTTGCAGTTTTTTGGCTCAAATGTCCGTGGCTGAAATCTCCGTGGCTGAAAAGATCGTTCACCCTCATGGATACAGACAAATAATCACACACACGCACTTGTATGTATTGCCTAGGGCTGGGGTGGGCAAACTTTTTGACTTGCGGGCCACAATGAGGTCTAACATTTGACAAGTGGGCCGGATCCAGGGTGGGATCCACAAAAAAAGAAAAGTGTTTTTACTACTTTAATTATTATAAACTTTGGGCAAAATATAAATAAATAAATGAATTATTCTATTCATCCCTCACCGGGGAAATTTGTTTGCTGCATTCCTTACACCGCAGCAGGCTGCCCTTCAACAGTGCCAATGATGGGAGAAGCGGGGGTTAAGTGTCTTCTCCAAGGACCCTAGACGTGCTCTCTGTGGGACGCAAACCTGCGAACTTCCGGTCCGCGCGCGAATGCTCTAACCACTGAGCTGCCGTCTCCTCCCTAGATATGCACCAAAATATGCACCAAATACTGTATATGCACCAAAATATGCACCAAAATGCAGAGAAATTACTTCTTTTTCAAAATGTTCTGAGGCAGGGGGGAATAAAAAATTCTGGATTCCCCCTAGGAACAGGAGCAGATGGTTGGCATGCTTTGATAACTGCTAGATTAGACCGATAGAATGGCACGCTAGATTTTAAACAAGCGCTAAATGTTACATCAACAGTGTTAAATTTCAAATCTAGCGGCGCTAGGTCTGAAATCTAGTGTGATGGCGCTTAAAAATGTGCATTTAGCGGCGCTAGGTTTGAAATCTAAGCACTTGATTTAACGTTTTGCTTGTTTTAACATCTAACATGCTTGTTTACGTGCATCTATTGGGCCCGATGGCTTTCTATATCTGTGTATACTGTTTATTTTGAAGGTGTGCGCATCATCGAGACACACTCATTTGAATGAGAGCAGTTTTGTTGTATCTTTGGCGTCATCTAGTGGCAGTACATCAGAATTACAGAAAAAATAAAACTAACAAGGTTTATTTATTTAAATTTTTCTAGTTCAGCGGGCCGGATTAAAACGTTTAATGGGCCGCATGTGGCCTGCGGGCCGTAGTTTGCCCATGCCTGGCCTAGAGGCAATTTCTCTTTGGCCAATTAACCGAGCATGCATGTCTTTGAAGGGTGGGGGGGAAAAAAAGAGTACCCGGAAAAAAACCCTCGTATTAAAAAAAAACATGTAAACTCTACACAGGAAGATCCGTGATTCAAGCCTCACTCCATTTAAGACTCGAACCCCTACCCTTGTTGTTGTGATGCCACTGTGCTACCGTCCAGCTAATTGATTAGATCATCTAAATCTCATATGTTTAATATATATAGCAGATGGGATGCATTTTGATGGAAACAGGACTGAGATAGAAGAGTTTGAGAAGAGGACAATAGGACAGATTGCAAAAGTCTGGACTTCTTTGGACCTAGAAAACTAGGATAAAATATGGATAATTAAATGGATAAAAAAAAGTATCCAAAATTATCCAAAGATATGGGATAACACTGAGCAAGGAAAAATAGGTGGTTGAAATTGGATGACATTGGTCCAGTGTCTCCTAACTACCTGCTAATTCCCTCAAACTTAAAAAAAAGTTGGTACTAAACTGTTCCCAAAAAATAATGGTTGGAGGGTAGCTTTGAATGCACAGTCTCCGTCTGACTCTCTCTCACAGGCTAATTCCAAAAAACTTGGCAACTGAAAATTCTTCCTCCATCTGGATTGTTAAAAATCTTAGAAACCACAAACAGCAAGGGATGAACTAATAAAAGCATCAGACCAATAATAAGGACGATAATGGAACTCGTTTTTATCGTTATGGGACAAATACCATCATTTATTTATTCATTTAATCATGGCTATTAAGAAAGATTAAAAGCTATTAAAAGTCTAAAAAGGACATGTGCAGAGGAGAGAGAGAGAGTACATCGGAAGAAGGATGCTGGGTTTGGAACCACCAGGAAAGAGGACTAGAGGAAGACCAATGAGGAGGTTCATGGATACAGTGAAGGAAGACATGAAGATAGTTTGTGTGACCGAAGAGGATACACTAGATAGGGTTAAATCAGGCATGGGCAAACTACGGCCCGCGGACCACATGCGGCCGATTAAATGTTTTAATCCGGCCCGCCGAACTTGAAAAAATTTTAAAAAATAAACATTGTTAATGTTTTATTTACCCTGCAATTTTGATGTTTTCTCAGTAGATGGCACACTCTATGTATATTGGTTTGGTGAGAAAAGAGAACAGTTTGCACAGATATGGAAAGCCATCGGGGCCAATACATGCACGAAAACAAGTGTGTTAGATGTTAAAACAAGCAAAATGATACATCAAGCGCTTAGATTTCAAACCTAGCGCCGCTAAATGAACTTTTTTAAATGCTATCGCACTAGATTTCAGACATAACGCGCTAAACTTGAAATTTAATGCCCTTGACGTAACATTTGTTACGCTTGTTTAAAATCTAGCGCGCCATTCTATTGGTCTAATCTAGCGGTTATCAAAGCATGCCATCCATCTGCTCCTGTTCCGGCCCGCTTGCCAAATGTTGGAACTCAATGTGGCCCGCGAATCAAAAAGTTTGCCCACCCCTGGGTTAGATGGAAGAAACTGACTTACTGTGGCGCCCCCTGAAAGGAAATGCCGAAAGAAGAAGAAGTCTGTTTTTTGTAGTAGGGCATGACGATACCAATGTAGGATGTGGTTAGTAAAACAGTGGTGGAACGTAGCGAAGTAAATGTACTTGTTTACTGTACTTAAGTAAAAAAATTATGTATCTGTACTTTACTTAAGTAAAATTTTAGACCGGTACTTTTACTTTTACTTCACTACATTTTTTGAGCAAATATTGGTACTTTTACTCCGCTACTTTTAAAAGTCTGTTTATATTTTTTTGTTACGTTTTCGGTCAGAAATTTGAAAAATACACAGTTTTTTTTCCAGCGCATTTTGAAGCTGCATCGCCTAAATCAACCTGTAGAGAAAGCAGTTGATCCCCTGTGGTCTCCAAGAGAGAGAAGAAGTAATGAATCGATGACTAATCAGAATCAAGAATAAACATTTTCCGCAGTCAAACTAACATGAACTATAGAGCAAATTAAAAAGAGTCAGAAAATTGTTGTTCGTTGTGTTCACTTCTAAATAAAAAGTTGAGCAATCATTACACGGAGCAGGGGCGGCTCCAAGAATTTTCTAAAGGGGCGAGGCGTGGTGTCATTGACAAAGCCAGTATAAGATGACTGGAACCTCCTTCCCAGAACATTTTGAAAAATAAGAGGTTTTTTCCTGCATTTTGGTGGCCCATTCGCTGGCCCTGCATGGGATAGCTTGACTAGCCCCCTTTCCTTTCCTCTTTTTTTTTTTCCTGTGGACCAGAGGAGGACGGGGGTGTGACAGGAGGGGGCACACACCCCCTTTTCTTGGATCCGCCCCTGCAGAGTATTTATCTGTGACCCTACAGAACAAAAATTAGCATTTGAATTATGGTCGAATACTTTTACTTTTTACTTAAAAAGTACAATTTACACCAACTACTTTTGTACTTTTACTTAAGTAGATTTTTTTATTGGTACTTTTACTTTTGTAATTTTTTTGCCTAATTATCTGTACTTTTACTTAAGTACAAAAAGTGAGTACTTCATCAGCCACTGCTTGTTTGATTCGGCTTATTCTTGTTAACAATTTCTTGCTGCTGCGTTTTGGACAACCCGAACACTTTACAAAGAATCCGTGTCCAGAGATTGTTTTCCTAATGTTTTAGCACTTTTTTTTCTAACATATATGTGACCACAGCTGCACTTTGGGTGATAAATCATGCTGTTGCTATTAAAAGAAACGAGCCCTCTGAGGTTAGAGGGCTTGTCAGACTGTGGATGATTGAAAGTAGATGTTTGTGTGTAAAAATTACACAATAATTACCAAAGGGACCCAACGGAGAAACGCAGAATGATATTTAAAAAAATGTATTTCTATTTTTTACTTAAGTTATAATGAATATTATTGGTTTTAAATGACTGAAATGTTACACCCATGCACTTTTAACCTGTTACCCGAATGGTGTAAATTTAATTCCTACGCCTAATTAGTTAGGTGTAAGTAAAGTAGGAAGTGGAAAGTGTCCAAAATGCCATGTCAGATAGTGACGGAACTCGGGTTCCTTGTACGACAGTTTGTCACAGGCTCTCTGAAAGAAGCCATCCATCATCTCCTCAAACGTGCTTACAAGTGGTTTTGCAGATGTTACATGTGCCACACGTGGGCTTTCTAACAGCTTGTAGCTATGTTTCACAAGCATTTCCTACCAGCGCTGAAGGTACAGAAGATTTGATGTGTTTAAATGTTCAATTTGTGTGTCAAGAAAATTCCCCTGTGTTTCTCTGCAGGATGAAGCAGTTTGGGAAATAAATTCAGTTATTTTTTTTATTCCTTTTTCTTAAATTATGACATCAAATTGACAAATTCAAATCTATTTGAACATTTAAATGATTTATATTCAGATTCTAAATAGGAGTTATTAATTTATTGGTTTACAAAATATTATACAAATACAGTAATTTGTGGGGAGACGGTGGCTCAGTGGTTACAGCGTTCGCCCGCAGACCGGAAGTTAACCGGACGTTCATGGGTTTGCATCCCAATGAGTTTAAGTCTAGGGTCCTTGGAGAAGACACCTAACCCCCCATTTCTCGAACTATTTGCGTTGTCATGGGTGGCAGCCTGCTGCGGTGTAATGCAGCACACAAATATCCCGGTCAGGGATTCTTCTTCCTCTTTCGGCATTTCCCTTCAGGGGTCGCCACAGCAAGTCAGTTTCTTCCATCTAACCCTATCTGCTGTATCCTCTTCGGTCACACCAACTATCTTCATGTCTTCCTTCGCTGTATCCATAAACCTCCTCTTTGGTCTTCCTCTAGTCCTCTTTCCTGGTGGTTCCAAACCCAGCATCCTTCTTCCGATGTACTCTCTCTCTCCTCTGTACATGTCCAAACCATCTCAGTCTAGCCTCTCGTACTTTATCCCCAAAACCTCTAACGTGCTATTCCCCTGATATACTCATTCCTAATCCTGTCCATCCTGGTCACTCCCAGAGAGATCCTCAGCATCTTCATCTCTGCTACCTCCATCTCTGCTTCCTGTCTTTTCTTCAGTGCCTCTGTCTCTACACCAAACAGCATGGCCAGTCTCACCACGGTTTTGTACACTTTCTCTTTCATTTTAGCTGAAACATTTCTATCACACATCACACCTGTTATTTTTCTCCACCTGTCCCAGCCTGCCTGCACATGCTTCTTCACCTCTTTTCCACACTCTCCATTGCTCTGGACTGTTGATCTTAAGTACTTAAAATCTTCCACTTTCTTTATCTCTTCTCCCTGTAACCTCACTTTTCCATTAGAATAACCGGTCAGGGATTAATAAATTATAGTAAAAAATAATAATAAATTTAGTCTGTTTGTGTTTCTGTCTGTCTCACTTGTTGTATGTTTAAATTGATTTTTTTCTCTTGTTTCCAGGACGGCTGCAACAAAATGTATAAATACATGGTGACAGGTCACGGAAAGTACGAGAAAGTTACTGCTGAAAATGACTGCGATGAAGGTAAGAAACGTATCTATCATCAAAACCAAAAAAATTCAAGCAGAACAATCATTTATGTCTACTACATCTTCTGAACCGCTTTATCGCTAATGGAGTCGGAAGGGATGCCGGAGCCTATCCCGGCAGACGAGAGAACATGCTAACTTTATACCGAATGCTTTGTCCCACCCGGGACTGGAACCCTGACCTCCAGTCCCGGGTGGGACAAGGCTTGGAACTCTGGTCTGTCTGTGTGGAGTTTGCATGTTCTCCCTCTGTGTGCATTGGTTTTCATCTTTGATGACGTCATGGTCCAAATTGTATTTCTTAAAATAAACTAAAACTAAAACAGCACAAACTGACATTTTTACATCACAAACGATTGCCACCATTTTTTTTTTAGTTTTCTACCATTTTTAAGCAAAATGGGGGGCTTGATGATGTCATAATGACCTATAAAAGAATCCTAAATATTTAAAATAATAAAATAGCACAAATGAAATTTTTTACAGCACAAAACGGCAAAAACGCACCCCAAACAATTGACATATTTTTTGTTTATTTTTGTTCATATATACAGTGCCTTGCGAAAGTATTCAACCCCGTTGAACTTTGCGACCTTTTGCTACATTTCAGGCTTCAAACATAAAGATATACAGCTGGAATTTTTTGTGAAGAATCAACAACAAGTTGGACACAATCATGAAGTGGAACGAAATGTATTAGTTATTCCAAAACTTTTTATCAAAGAAAAAACGGAGAAATAGCTCGTGCATAAGTATTCAACCCCCTTAAGTTAATTCTTTGTATCGCCTCCTTTTGCTGCGATTACAGCTATAAGTCCTTGGGGTATGTCTCTATCAGTTTTGCACATCGAGAGACTGACATTTTTGCCCATTCCGCCTTGCAAAACAGCTCGAGCTCAGTGAGGTTGGATGGAGAGCGTTTGTGAACAGCAGTTTTCAGTTCTTTCCACAGATTCTCTATTGGATTCAGGTCTGGACTTTGACTTGGCCATTCTAACACCTGGATATGTTTATTTGTGAACCATTCCATTGTAGATTTTGCTTTACGTTTAGGATCATTGTCTTGCTGGAAGACAAATCTCCATCCCAGTCTCAAGTCTTTTGTAGACTCCATCAGGTTTTCTTCCAGAATGGTCCTGTATGTGGCTCCATTCATCTTCCCATCAATTGTAACCATCTTCCCTGCCCCTGCTGAAGAAAAGCAGACCCAAACCACGATGCTGCCACCACCATGTTTGACAGTGGGGATGGTGTCTTCAGGGTGATGAGCTGTATTGCTTTTACACCAAACATAATGCTTTACATTGTTGCCAAAAAGTTCGATTTTGTTTTCCTCTGACCAGAGCACCTTCTTCCACATGTTTGGTGTGTCTCCCAGGTGGCTTGTGTCAAACATTAAACAAACACTTTTTATGGATGCCACTCTTCCATGAAAGTCAGATTTGTGCAGTATATGACTCACTGTTGTCCTATGGACAGAGTCTCCCACCTCAGCTGTAGATCTCTGCAGTTCATCCAGAGTGATCATGGATTTCTTGGCTGCATCTCTGATCAGTCTTCTCCTTGTATGAGCTGAAAGTTTAGAAGGATGGCCAGGTCTTGGTAGATTTGCAGTGGTCTGATACTCCTTCCATTTCAGTATTATCACTTGGACAGTGCTCCTTGGGATCCTTAGAGCTTGGAAAATCTTTTTGTATCCAAATCCAGCTTTGAACTTCTCCACAACGTTATCTTGGACCTGTCTGGTGTGATCCTTGTTCTTCATGGTGCTCTCTGCACTTTAAACTGACCTCTGAGACTGACACAGTGCAGATGCATTTATATGGAGACTTGATTACACACAGGTGGATTCTTTTTATAATCATTAGTAATTTAGGTCAACATTGGATCATTCAAAGATCTTCACAAAACTTCTGGAGAGAGTTTGCTGCACTGAAAGTAAAGGGGTTGAATACTTTTGCACGCCCTATTTCTCCGTTTTTTCTTTGATAAAAAGTTTTGGAATAACCAATACATTTCGTTCCACTTCATGATTGTGTCCAACTTGTTGATTCTTCACAAAAAATTCCAGTTGTATATCTTTATGTTTGAAGCCTGAAATGTGGCAAAAGGTCGCAAAGTTCAACGGGGTTGAATACTTTCGCAAGGCACTGTATTTTTTAAGAGGGGCCAACTTCACGGAGCTTGTATGATTTTGTAAATTTTTAGAACAGTGTGAGAGAAGATCAAACGATCAAATGTAACTTTTTTGTCAAAAGTCCTTTTGAAAGCTTTGTTGTTTCGTAGAGAAATAAGAGTGTTCGTTAAGGTTTTTGCAGTATATTCATTCTATTCATTTTTCCATTAGTTTCTGTTAATAAAGGTTAAAGTTAGACGAGGGTTAAAAAGCCAAAAATGTATAAAAATTGAATAAACAATTTTTCTGTGGGATCCAATAATAATTTGAGTTGTAAAAGAAAAACCAATACCATGGAAAGGTTTCATATAATTTTATCCATTTTTAAAAATCACACATTGAGCAAAAACATATGAAGCATCAATGTAATAAATAGGGCCACGTTCAGTTCACGAGAATTCAATCCTCCTGGAAAACAACCAGTTTTAAACTCAGTTCTTACCACAAACACAATCATCCAAACTTTTATGCGACCAAACCTTCCAATTATTTACTTTCTTTCCGGCTATCACTTTTATCTATTCAATCAGTGTTTTCAAAATTCCTTCTTCAAAGTCATTCTTTCATCAACTTCTTTCATCTCTATTTAGTATCCTGGTAGCTATCCAAACACAGCAACAATCAACTTAGTCCTGGATTACTAGTTAGAACATTTCAATTGCAAACAGCTTACGATATAGTTTTTTTTTTTTAAAGATTTTTTACAATTATTTTAATTTTGATATTATTTTAATATTAACCCATTTTTTTAACGTAAGATCACAATTACTTCTTCATTAGAAAGGGATATCCAAATTCTTGAACAAATCACACAACCATAACCATGGCAACTTAACATTGATTCTTTTTACGATTACAATTTCCCAAAAAGCCAAAACAGTGAGCAAAAATCACATTTAATTTCTAAAACATTTTCAATTTTTATTTTAGTAAAAATTAAATGAGAACCATTCAATTTACTTGTTTTCTGCAATTTAGCATGAAGGTATTCTTTTATAGTCAATCAATAAGGCATTTCCAGTCAATGTTACCTCTAATTTTTTACGCGTCTGTGCAAACACTCAAGCTTCCTGAGCAGAAAGGGGGCGGAGCAAAAACTTTTACTCCTTTGTGACGTCACCAGTAGTGACGAGCCAAATTCCGAAGCTTCGGTTCGAAGCAATTTGTTTCAGAAAGAAAGAAGAAAGAGATGTGCATCGGAGTTCTGTCTCATTTTACTAACTTTAATTGAAATGGATTTTTATTTTGTGCGCTGCATAGGTTTTCCTGTGCGCTATTAACTTGCAAGCAGTGCACAATTGCGCAGACGCGCAGCTTAGAGGGAACATTGTTTCCATTACTCAAAACTTAAAGTCAAATGTTGGAACCTTCATGGATCCAGCTCTTGCGTACATTTGCTGTCCCAATTATCCCATTGACTATACCAGATGACATCTTTTCTTTTCTCTAATTCTGTATTATTTCACCATCATCAAATTCTATCAACCAAATTCTAATTCTCTTCACTCTTCTGTTCTTTCTTTTAAAGTTTTTATCGCCCTGTTTTTCCAGGAATGTAAAAGCCCTACCTCTTACCAAGGGTTCAAATTAGCCAATGAGCAGTGTACACTAAAAGCCTGGTTTTATTAAAAAAAAAATAGAAAAAGAGTAGAGCATGACAAAGAAATGGCGGCTACACACTTTTATTTTCAAACAACAAAATTTCTACTAAAATATGCATTCGTGGAATAAATGGTCTTTTTTCTTTTTTTTAAATTTTGTTTCTTTTTAAGTCAAACTCTAATTGACATTTAATAAAAAGTGCAATTAATTTATTCCAGTTTAATGCTGTTGTTCATTTTTTTTTTTAAACTTAAGTTCTTGATCTAGTCTTATATATAATTTGTTAGATTAAATATAAGTGACTTGTACACAGAAAATTAATCATCTTTGCAAATCTCTATTCAGTCGTTAAGATTAAACATGAAGCATGCCAAAGCATCAAAGCATACCAAAATCCAATCGTTGGGTCAATTTTTTTGGGTGAACATTGACCATTTAAAAAACATCTGCTTTCTATTTTAACCCCTTTTAAAAAAGAACCCCCACCCACACTTACAAAAAAGGTAAAAACAAAAAAATCTTTAGCACCTAATTTTTTTCTGTTGGTACAATGACCCAAGACAAAGCATCTGTTTGATGAAATGAAGGTCAAAATCAGTTTCTAATTTCTTATCATGGATCGACTTCGTCTGGTCCATCTGCATCTTTCTTTGAGCCAAATCCTCTGGCTGTTCTGTTGAAATCCTTTCGTTCATCCTCCTGTGATTTGCGTTTTATCAGCCCCATTTCAAAGGCTGCTGCTATCTTCGTAAGCGGTTTCTCTGCCGCCTCTTTCAGCTTTCGGGCATCAAATCGAGGGCTGTAAAGTAAAACTGGTAGGCGATTTACGAATGAAGGGACCTCGGCCTGATTGTCTTTTGAGGACTTTTTCTGTTCAGGGTCTTTTTTGTTGGAATTGATCTGTTGCATTATTTTTTCTTTAGTGGAGAACATTTGAAAAAGGAGTGCATCCCACATCTTCAGTGCTTTGGGACCTTCTTTGTTCTGAATGACTTCCTGATTGGCAGCCTGCCCCACAGGGAGCTCCTCGCAGATTTGATTCAATTTCTCACCATTAATGGTGGAATTGGGCTGAGGTTTGGTTTCCTGCTCTGGAAACTGGGGTTCGTCTGGTTCAACGACCATGTGTTTCTTCAGCCGTGTCCACCCACTTAGCTTACCCTTCAGGCCTTTCAGCTTCCCGGTTGCTTTGGGCTCAGCAGGTGTGGGAGGTGAACCCTCTGCAATTGGCTTATTGTCAGTAGTTGAAGATGCAGTTGATGTCGCTGACTTCGTGGAGCGTTCGGCTGGTAGAGTTTCCATTGGTGCAGCTTTGGTCTTCACAACATCTTTGCCTCTGAGCCCAGTTTTTTGCTGAGATGGCGGTGACATTCCTCTGTTTGTTGTTGGAGCTTTGACTGAGGCAGAGGCCTGAGGCAGAGAGGCAGGAGTGGTAGAGTCAATCACAGCAGCTTTAACTACGGGCGGTTTTATGTCAGAATCCGCTGGCTTTCCAGGGGAATCAATCTCTACTACCTGCTCTGTTGGAGAACTAACCTGGTTTAGACTGGCAGAAGACTTAGGGGTTTGTGTTTTTTCAATTGAGGGACTCCTTTCTATGATAGCTGGGGGTGTTGGTATGTCTTTCTGTTCAATGGGGTGTATTGGTTTTAGAGTTGTTGTGCTAGTTGCTTCTGGCTGGGTATGTTGGATGGGTATGTTCTCTTTGCTTACAGGAGGTATGCCATCTACAAATGGATTGGGTGACATGTTTCTTGTTTTGAAACCCTTGGAAGTGTGTACAGGTATCTCAGGTGAGCAAGTGTCCTGAGTTGCAGTTGAGTCAGTTGTTGGGGATATTGTTGGTTCTACCTGCTGAATGGGTTGCATTATTTTTCGAGTTGTTAGGCTAGTTGATTCTTGTTGGGTATGTTGGGTGGGCATGTCACCATTGTTTCTGAGGGAAAGTATTCGGTCTAAAAGGGAATTTGGTGAAACGTTTTTTTTCCTGAAATCTCTGGAACTATTTATTTGTGCCTTGGTTAAGCAAGTGACCTGTGTTGCAGGTGATTCTGCGGTTGGGGCTATGGTTGGGGCTACTTGTTTAGTGCCAGGCATTGTTTGTAGAGTTGTTGTGATAGTTTCTTCTGATTGAGTTTGCTGTAAAGCTAAACCTCTC
The DNA here is from genome assembly GCA_902685375.1 of Neostethus bicornis. NCBI lineage: Eukaryota > Metazoa > Chordata > Actinopteri > Atheriniformes > Phallostethidae > Neostethus > Neostethus bicornis. Next base: position 6,703,739 of record LR738543.1, read on the forward strand.
TTGGTTTCAACGGAAATTATATCCCCTACAAATGAATTTGATGACACATTTCTTTTTTGATAATTCTTGACAGTGTGTACTTGTGCTTCAGCAACGCAAGTGTCCTGGATCGCTGGTGATTCAGTAGTTGGGGGTGTTGGTGGATCTACTTGTCTAATGGGTGGCGGTGTTTTCAGAGTTGTTGTGCTTGGCGGTTTTTGTGGAGTATTGTTAAAGGGTGAACTTCCCTTAGTTCCAAGGGAAAATATTTTTTCTACTGATGGAATTGGTGACATATTTCTTTGTCTGTTCTCTTTAGGGGGATGAACTTGTTCCTCGGCTATCGCAGCTTGGATTGATGGGGATTTTATTTCTGGATTCGACTGATCTGTCATAACCTTGTTTTGTGTGTCAGGTGGAAATGGTGCAACGGGAGGGTTTATATCTTCTTTGATTACAAGTGACGGGAGTTTTGTTTCTGTAAAACAATCGAACGAAACGGGAGTTTGAGAGGACTGAAGTAAAGTAGGAGTGTAGCTTTTCTTTGGAGTGTTTAAGACTCTTGGTTCTAGTAAAGGGGAAGATCTCACCGCAGGCCATGATTTAACTTCAGTCGGTGGGCTATATCCACCTTTACTATCAGCTCCACTGAGACTGTTTTCAGCGCAGGGATTGCTTAAAGCAAAACTGTGCAGAGGTTGAGAATTTACACTATGAACACTTGTATCAACTAATTTTTCTGTTTCAGAAATACAATATTTGATTGAAGTCTGAGTGTCCAGTAAATTGATGCAACTACGAGTCTTATTTTCCGACAAAATGGTTGTATTTGATTGCATCAATTCTGTGTTTTTCTGTTCAATGCTAACACTTGATGTGTTCACTTCTGGATGCTTTGTTGACGTAGAAGCTGTTGTTTCTGTCGTAGATGTGTTTGTTTTTATGAATGAAGATAATGGTTGATTGATGGGGATTCTTTCTCTTAAAATAGACGGAGAGTTTGTTTTATGTCTTTGTATTTCAGGAGATCTGTTCACAGCAAAAAGAGTTGGAGTCAGTTTGCCGTGAACATGACCAGGCAGTGGCTCTTCACCCGGCTTTACACTGGGTCGTTCTTCTGATCGCCCAGATTTTGTCTTTGGGCTTTTTGGTGGTGTGTGCCTGAGTATAGGGCTAGAGAGCACTAGTGGTTTGCGGGTTTGCGAAGTATTAAGTGCTGATTTTAAATTCACTGTTGGGTCATTACTTATTAACAAACCAGTTTCTGGGTTTGGAGTATTGTGGACTTTTGCTTCATTTATTGGATTGCTGTGAAAGTTGTCTCCCGAGCCAAATGTATTCAGCTGTGCCTTTGCGTTTAGGATTGGCGCAACAGATTCTGACTGTCCAGATAAAATTCTATCTATCAATACATTTGGTTGATTTGCAGGTAGTTTGGCAGAAACTTCAGCGTCCCTCTTTATCTTTACATTTTTGTTTAAAAGATGAGAGACAAGTTCCTTTTTAATGTTTTCTGCTTTGCCTACGGAGGCGTCTATCACTTGATTTGCTTCTGTGGTCGAGTATATATTTGTGCGTAAATTTGTTTCTTGCTCATTTTTACCATGTTCACTCCATTCTGTTTTTGTCTGAACCTTTTCGGAGGACTTGATTGGGATTGGCTTTTCTGACTTTTCTGTTGGTTTTGGTGATGATTTTGTCAAAACAGGGTAACTATTGTGGTTGGCTGAAGTGGGATGTACGCCAAGCATTTTACTGGCTACAGTTGGTTTATGTGGTAGAACTACGTTTTCCTCTGCTAAATTTGGCGTTGGCGCAAGAATATTGAATTCTACTGATTGGTTGCTATAGGAAACCTCAGTTTCTGCCCTCAAGGGATGAATGAATTTGGCGTTTCTCTCAGGAGAACATACAGATGCTATAACAGGTGTATGAGGTGCTATTGTAGAAGAAGGACTATCTGGTTCTAAAATTTGCATTGTTTTGTTTCTATTGTTGGTTACATACTCTACAGTTGACGAAGAAGGTACAACAGTCCCCGCATTTAAATTATTTGACTGAATAATGTTACTACTTGCTTTATTTTCAGGGTGAGCCTGTTGTTTAACCTCAGCTTCCTTGTCTACTTTACTTGTCAGAGAGGTGTCTGAAATTACTTTGGTAGATTGTTTTAGTTCTAAAAGTAAGGCATCTCTAATAGCTGAAGTCCCTGTGAATGTTGGCTCCAACACTTTGATGGTAGATTTAGCAACCATATCTCCGCCCTCTAGTGTGTGCTTTGTAGGCTTGGCAGAGAGTGGAATATTGACACCATCTACAATTGACTGGCCACCTTCAAACAAAGTTATTTGGTTTTGCTCCATCTGTCTTTTTGTACATGAAAATTTGGGTTGTTCAATACATACTTCACTATAAATCTCAGGGTTTTTACTGAAATTGGAAGCTTTATTTGAAACATTGCTTACAACTGGGTTATGCTGTACACCTACATTTGCATTTGTTGTTGAGGTTGATGACAAATCAATACTAGGAGAAGGGCATGAACCCATTTTTAGACCTGCCTCTTTGGAAAATTGTGCCAGGCTTTGTATGTGTCCCTCACCTGCTTTAGGCATTGGAATTGGAACCTCTGAATATGAGGCTTTTGGTGTTGATACATCAGTTATGGATTCCTGCATTTTTCTCTGTGTGAAGTCAAAAGGAAGTTCAGATTTTATTGTGTCCACATTGGATGTTTTAAGTGACTGTGCTCCAGTATTCACAGCTCCAGACCAGTTTTCCTCAATGACCCCTTCACTGTTAGTAGCTGTCCATTCAGCAGGGAGCTCCAGATGTTTTGCAGATGATTGAATGCCGTTATCAATAAACTGTGGCTCCTCATGCCCATTAAACATTGTTTCATGCTTTGAGTCAAGTGATTCATTAGTAGAAACGTCTATATGGGATTTGTCTAAAGAGGTTTCTGAGGAACTGTGGTGAGATGGAGTTGTCCTAATCCCACCATACGCGACATACTCTGCTGGAGTAAGTCCATAATATGTAGACCGGGATTTGGGCTTTGAGGTTGCTAATGACATCTGGGTCTCTAAAAGAGAAGACAAAGACTTGCGTGCCTCAAATACAGGAGGACGCTGAGCAGATCCCACTGGGCTATGACCCGGTGGTGTTTGTCCCACAAAATCAGAATTGTTATTCTTTGGAACAGAATGGAAGGATGGCACTTTTGGTAAAGATGATACTCTGTCTTCTAACATGTCTGATCTTAGCTGTGGGTTCACAGGCCCCATTATCAAAGGTTTGGCCACAGGAAAATCCACTGCGGTCATGTTTTCTCTATGGTGCAACTCGGTATTGACCAGACTCAGATTGACTGTACTCTTTCTTGTATTAACAATTTCTATTTCTTTGTAATTGTTTTGTTCTGCAGGGGTTTTGTTAAACATACCAGAATGTTTCGATTCTTCCGGCACAGGTGGATGGTTACTTGTGAAGCTAGTTTGATGCGCTGACTTTTGTTTCAGTTCCTCCTTTAAAATAACAGATTGCTGTTGTGAATCTTGGGTGTTGACACTAGAGTTTGCTGTGAACAAAAATGGGTTTGATTTAGACATATCAAAATTAGGTGTGGCTGTTTGCGTTGTAACATAAGGAGTCTGAGGTCTCCCACCATGGATGCCTGTGGAAGATAGTTTATGATCAGTGTTGACCACTGTTACAGCTTTTTTTTCTGGATAACCGGCTGGTAATGATCCTCTCGGGTAGACAGGATCTATTGCCGTGAGGTCCTGGACAGAAAACGGCTTGGAGATCTCATAAAATGTTGCTTTTGATGTGTAAATCTTAGCTTGTGCACTTTCAAGCCTTGCCTCTTGTCCTCCTTGGACAAGTGATATTTTTGAGGCAGTTATTTCTGAGGGCATCTGACTAAGATTACAGTTACCATTGGTGTTTGGTCTGGCAGTCCAAGACGTTGTCTGGCTCTGAAGGGCATCCTGAAAATGAGCGTTTGTCTCCCTCTGGCTGGGGATAAAAGGTTGCGTGTTTGAAACTGATAGTAGTATCGGAACAGGAGGTAACTCTGCAACTTGAGAAGGCATCGGGCCTGGGCCACAGTTGGGGGTTACAGTGGAGAGCGTCAGGCTGTGCGTTGATATTTTTGGACTGCACTGTAACATGGCAGCTGAGGGGTGTGTTTGAATTGACCCTTGGGAATTAAAAGCCATATTTGAGTTGAAGGCAGTGGGAAGGCATTGTGCTGGAAACTGTTTGGCCGAAAACGTCGAGGGTGGCATCATGAAAGGAGTCGCATCATCAAATAAGAAAGACGAGCACTCATAAAGAGGGGCCACCTGGTCTTCAGAGGATCTGATCTGGGCTGCGTGGGGTTGAGGTTGGAAGCTGACGGATTGTCCGTGGTTGCTGGGGTGATGCTGAGGGAATGCAGATGCAGAGGGATTGTAGAAAGATCCAAATGGGTAACTAGATACTGAAGAGTTCCCAATAAATGCTGTGTCAGGTGTCCTGGGTGGACTGGACTGGTCGCTGTGCTCCAGGTCTGTGCTGGCTTCATTGACGGGTGACAAACAGGACCGAAAAGGCACAGGTGTCTGGGAGAGGCTGCCTTTCTTCTTTGCTCTTTTTTTCTTTATTTTCTGGAGCCTTGCATTGTCTTTTCCTGGCTTGGGCAGTAAAGGTGGAGGATCCTGCAGGGAAAAGTCAGGATCCAGCCCATTACTGTAGCAGACATCCGTCAGCATCGCACACTTCTGCAACATAAAACATACACATCAGTTCATTTATCATTACTACAAGTAAAAATTCGCACTCTGACACAGATCACTTTATCCAACTAAATGTAATGTAAGTTAATCATAAAAAACCCTAGTTTAGTCTAAGATTAAACCAAATAAAGAGATCTAATCTCACTGTGAAGAAGACACAGATTAGAGAACTGATACAAACTAAGAAATACGTCATATTTTGTATGTTTATATGTCAATTTTAGACTACATTATTATATTTATTGTAATACTATATAGGTAATTTTTGAGATATCCTTTTTCTATCTTTCATACATGGGAAAAGAAATCATAAAGTATTGAAGGTGTAAAGTGGGGGTGCCCAACCGGTCGATCGCGGTCTACTGGTAGATCGCGGACTGGTCTCAAGTCAACCGCAAGGCGTGTTGTTAAAAACATGAAGAAAAATGTTTTTTCATGACAATCTTTTTTTTTTTCTTTTTACAGAAAGTCAGTGTTGCCAATTCATAATTGTTGACACTAAATTTAGCAACCATTTAGCAACTCAAAAAAGCAACTAGCGACAATCTACCACCTTTCATGTGTTATAGTGACAAAAACCCGGAAGTTGGCCAGGATCAGGATGAAACCATCAAAGCAGTATTTTTTCTTTCTTTTTTTATTTTAAGATGCTATTGAGAGGTGCAATTAGTTTTTCACGTCATTAGCGTGATATGGCCGAAAAATTGGTCTTGGAGCGGAAGAAAAGAGAATATTTAGAAAAACTACTGTTGATTGGATTCTAACGTGACGTCATCAACCCGGAAGTATGCCTCCACACTTTTATTAGACTCCAGATTCACAGCTGAGTAGAAACTTGGGGTGAATTGCAGACATCAAATCGGGATTGTTTGAAAATAAATTAATTTGAATTGTATAAGGATTTTCTCCACCAGTCAAAAGTAGTTTTTCTAAATACTGTCTCTTTTCTTCCACTCCAAGACCAGGTATTTTTTCTAATATATCACCAGGGGCGGATCTGTAGAGACGTGGGGGGACGGCGGTATGCCCCCCCCTTTTTGGTCCACAAAAAAAAAAGAAGATAGGAAAGAAAAGTGGACAAGTCAAGCAATCCCCTGCCAGGGCCAGCGAATGGGCCACCAAAATGCAGGAAAATAACTCTTATTTTTCAAAATGTTCTGGGTGCAAAACTCTTGGAAAACTCTCCCGAACTACTGCGACACAGCGATATGACGGAATGGCTGTGGATCTGGAGGAACTACTCAGGACCGATATTAGTTTTAATACAGGATGGAAATACATCTCTGGCGGTTTGCAATGTTTTCGCGGGACCGGTAGATCTCGAGAGGTTTGCTACATGAAAAGTAGATCTTTGGACAAAAAAGGTTGGGCACGCCTGGTGTAAAGTACAACAATGAACATTTTTTTTTCTCTTTACAGCTGGACACTTTTATGAAGACTTGTGAAGCATGAATCGGAATTATTGACGCAAAGCCACTATCACTCCACCATTTTTGTATTTTATAAAAATGAACCAAAACCCTTTTACTTTCCATGTGATAGAAATTCTCCAAATAGATTGAGATTTTTTTTGTTTGTTTTATTGTGAAATGTATTCATCGTTTACTTTGAACTGAATTAAATTTGATGAATTCAATAAAACTCAATACAGATGTTTAAGTTTGTACTCATTTATCCATCACTTTATTCAACATGCTAAAAGCTTACGCCAGCTCCCAAGCAGCTGACAGGCAGTGGTGGATGAAGTACTCACTTTTTGTACTTAAGTAAAAGTACAGATAATTAGGCAAAAAATTTACTTAAGTAAAAGTACCAATGAAAAAATCTACTTAAGTAAAAGTACAAAAGTAATTGGAGTAAATTTTACTTTTTAAGTAAAAAGTAAAAGTATTCGACCATAATTCAAATGTTATTTTTTGTGCTATAGGGTGTTACCATGGTAACCAGGATAAATACTCTGCAGGGGTGTGACCCCCCCTCTCTCTCCCGCCTCTTTTGGTCCACAAAAAAAATAAAATAAATAAAATAAAAGGAAAGGGGACAAGTCAAGCCCCTAGAAGGGCCAGTGAATGGGCCGCCAAAATGGAGGAAAATGATACTTATTTTTTAAATGTTTTGGGGGGGAGGCCCACAGTCACTTTATATTGGCTTTGTCACGCGCCCTCGGCGAAGTGGCTTCAAGATGCGCTAAAAACAGTATATTCAAATTCCTAAACAAAAATGTAACAACAAATGTAAAACAGACTTTTAAAAAGTAGCGAAGTAAAAGTACAGATATTTGCTCTAAAAATGTAGTGAAGTAAAAGTAAAAGTGCCGGTCTTAAATTTTACTTAAGTAAAGTACAGATACACCATTTTTTTTACTTAAGTACGGTAACGAAGTACATTTACTTTGTTACGTTCCACCACTGCTGACAGGTAGGGTACACCATGAACAGGTCACCAGTTTGTCGCTGGGCTTAGCAATTTAACCGTATGAAAAAGTCGGTTTTATTTTTAGAACGGTCATTTCCTGTAACGTCATTGGACAGTGAATCTAACTTTCTGACAGCTGTACTAATTCAACTAATACCAACGGCTCTGAGACAAGTTTTCACTCGGCTTTCAACAGGCTCATTAGCAAGATCTAAAACTCTTCATCGGGAAGACGCTGCACAGCTACAAGGAGGCTCGATTATTGGAAATAGAATGGCATCTAAAGCTATTGCTCAGGGCGAAGTATCTTTGAAACGATGACAAACTACTTATTAAAATAGTCTCTCAAGGAGACGGTCAAAATTAAAAGTGACCTCTGTAGAAAATCAAAGTAATCCTCAAGTAAGATGTTTATATCAGAGGGGAGGGGGGGCACATTGGTATTTACGGTTCATAAGCAAGTCTAAGCTCGCAAACTTCTCGAAAACAATTTGAGAGTGGGTTTTAGAGTTTTAAGACCCAATTTTTAGTCATCAATTGAGCATTATTTGATGGTGACTGTGCTTTTTAGCTTAGCTCAATTGTTGCCTTTCTCATGGAAAATTAGTTTAACTGGAGGATCCACGGTCTAATTTTAGATGGAGAGAAATAAGAGCAAACACCCTGACACCGAGCACCTGCTGCCTGCCGTCCTGCTCTCGCTGAAACAGACAAAGTTTGCTGGAAATCAATCCCAAGCACAAATCCTGTTCCAACTGGGAGCTTAGCCTGCTTCACAAAGACAAAAACTCCCATTTATTTATATTATACTCCGAGTTTGATTAAAGACAAGCCAAATCATTGTTTTTCGCCTTTTTAGCAAAGACCTTAAAGTTCAAAACGTAACAGCTGCAGAGGAGGAAAAAAAGACCTCCTGGAACTTGTTAGTTTGAAATACAAGAATCGCTTGCTTTTGAGTGAATATCCAACATAAATCCCGTTAGTCAAAGTGACTCCTGCCACCACAGAGTGAAGCTGACACATGAGACGTCTCCCATGTAAGGCTCTTGGGTTGGACGTCTGGGAGGTTTCCACTGGAGCAGCTCAAATGAGGAAAGTATAAGTTTAGCTTTGTGATAAAACTGTGCCGTGACCTCAATTTAACCAGCTTGGAAAGAACTAGGAGGGGAAAAAAATGGACAAATTCTATTGAACCAGAGACTAATGTTATGAATCTGAATGACTTACTTGAGGTGGAAATATGTGTTGCTTGGGTTTTGCTTGATGGTCTGTAAAAGAAACAAATGGTCCACAGTAAAAAAAAAAAAAGGTGCAGATGATTCATCTATTTTAATTTTAGTGGGTTAAAACACGGAAAATAATAAAAATTTAATTACTGCGTCGTTGACTGAAGCTTTCATTTTATGGTTGCAATAAAAACATGTGCAGAAAGTGAATCTGTTTAACACCTGCATGCAACTCTAATCTCAGGATTTACCAAAATATGCATCATGCATTTCTTATTAGAAGCAAGAAGCATTTCTTGCTCCTCCATGTTTACAAGTCAGCATGTGAGCTATTGGTCAGGATCACAAACCAGCAGCTTGTCAAGTCAACAGACACTAAGTTTGACTGGTTTACCTTCAGCAAGCGGCTGACAGGACAGACTGCTTTCTGCTTGTTAATCCCAGCTCAGGGTGCCACAGGGCCGTCTCATCCTGTACTGAAGTCTTTAGGAGTGAGCTACGGTGCCTGCAGCCTCTCCAAAAATAAAACGCTTGCTTTCAGTGTGTGTTGCAATGGCACATGGGGGTTTCCAAGCCACCTGAGATGGCTGAGGTGCAGCCCCTACAGGCAGCAACAGACACCTTCACCTGAAGACAAAGGTATAGTCGTGTTAGCAGCAAGTCTAGAGACCAAACAAACCCACTGGTGAAAATTAAAATCCTAAAACATACCGATAGCAGTGCGCGGGATAGACGAAATCTTAAAATTTGTCGGTTGAGATTAGGGCTGAAACAACTAATCGAATTAATCGATTATTAAAATAGTTGTCGACTAATTTAGTCATCGATTAATCGTTTAGGAAGTTTTTGCTGTCAACTGCACTTAATATTACACAACTTGATTGTTTTTGTGTATTTTTACTCATGTTAACCTAGGCCATTTTTGTTTGGTACTATACCTCTGAACAAGGTTAAAATTGCAAATCTAAAACTGTTAATGATTTCTTGTTTTTAAATGTGATCCTGGATGGTCAACAGTTTACAATTTATGTTTTTTTAGCCAGTACTATAAAACACATTTTATGGGTGCTCGTGATTTACCTTTACTGTATACAGTAAGTAGATTTATTATTTTATATTTGCTGTAGAAATGGTAATATTCTCCCTCTTTATTTCACAGAAAGATTAACATTTTTACTTATTAGAATGAGCCCAACGTGTTGTTTAAGTGGTTATAAGTTGTGTTTTGCATAACTACATTCAATAAAATGCCAAAAAACTATTATTTATTAAGCCGCCAAGTTTACCCGATTAATCGATTAATCGAGCCAATAATCGCCAGATTAATCGATCACCAAAATAATCGTTAGTTGCAGCCCTAGTTGAGATTTTAAACATTCACCAATCAGCAAATATCAGCACGCAACTTTCTCTATGACGGACCAATCTAGCACCCAATAGCCTGCAGATTCTGTACCAATCTGCTTATCTGCTCCTCACTTGGGAACAAGACCCCAAGACAGTTGAACTACTCCCGTTGAACCCTACCACTGATACAGAGAGGATGGTCTCAAGTTTGGTCGTGCTAGTTCGTGGAACACATCAGACCTTGGTGAATTCTTACTGCTTGGAAACTTCTTACTGCAGTGTTCCCAGCAGTCCACTAAAGAACACTTAGTACCGTATTTGTGTCCCGCACTGAGTGACCTCCTCTATTTCATGTTGTCATGGCTACAAGTCAAACACAACACCTAGATATTATTTTGCAAAAAAGCAATCAGTACTGTTACTCGTTTCTCATAGGAAAAATAAACAAAAACATTTGTCAAGATGAAGTATAAATCTCATTCTTTCGGTCACCACCCACAGCTGGTGACCATAGGTGAGGGTGGGAACGTAGATCGACTCGTAAATCGAGAGCTTTGCTTTTCGGCTCAGCTCTTTCTTTACCACAACAGACCGATGCAGCGTCCAAGTTATTTCTGACGCCGCACCGATCCGCCTGTCAATCTCCCGCTCCATCCTTCCCCCACTCGTGAACAAGACCCCGAGATACTTAAACTCCTCCACTTGGGGCAGGACCCTGTCCCTGACCCGCAGGGGGCATTCCACCCTTTTCCGGGCGAGGACCATGGTCTCGGATTTGGAGAATGAGATCGCGGGTACAAGCGGCCGAAATGAGCTTCCTCCGCAGCGTGGCTGGGCTCTCACTCAGAGATTGGGTGAGGAGCTCTGCCATCCGGGAGGAGCTCGGTGTCGAGCCGCTCCTCCTCTAGGTCGAGAGGAGCCAGATGGGGTGGATCGGGCATCTGGTCAGGATGCCCCCCGAGCGTCTCGCGGGCGAGGTGTTTCAGGCACGTCCTATCGGGAGGAGACCAAGAGCCAGACCACGGACCCGCTTGAGAGACTATGTCTCACAGCAGAATTACTAATTTGAGCTAATTTGAGCTTTGTAATTAGAGTTTGCTCATTGTCTGTATGTTAGCCTACAGTTCATTTAATTTGTGTAAGTACCTCATATGTGACCCAATAACATAAAAAAGACAAACAAATAAAGGTGCATAAAGTGCATTCAAGGAAGACATAAAGATAGTTGGCCTGTCCGAAGAGAATTCAGCAGATATGGTTAGATGGAAGAAATTGACTTGCAGTGACAATTCTGAAGGGAAATGCTGAAAGAAGAAGAAGAAATAAAGCCAAAGTGCATACCAGTGAACAGTGATACTGCAAATACTACCATAGTTCCTTATTTTGTCTTCTCAACCACTTTTTGTTATGAACAAGTGTGCTAAAATCCTAGTGCAGAGCACAGGATGAAAAGGTAAAAATAAAAATGTATTTCTTAATTGATAAAAGTGGGTAGTTCCAGGCAGCCGGGTTGTCCGAGGTAGGCAGATTCCTTAAATAAATAAACAAAATATAAGTACACAGGAAGGAACTACGGCAAACTAAGCTCTACTAAAGGCTTATACGTAGTTACCGAATGGAAACCAACAATCTGGCACAGGCTGGAGGTGCAGGGTAGCTTATGTAGCTTGCTGATTGCTGATCATCATCAGGTAGTGATCAGGTTGCCACAGAGAAAGACACCCTCTTTGAAGCCAAAACAGGGATCACAAAACTTATCCTTAATTGTGCCGGAACTTATTCCAACTGATTTCAGGTGAGAGGCATGATACACCCCAACAGGTGCGGGGCAACACACACACACACACACACACACTCTTTCCTAGGTCATAGCAGTCAATCAACCTAACATACATGTTTCGGAGGGTGGGACTCAAACCCAAACCTCCTTACTGTAAGGCCACTGTGCTACTGCCATAGTGATCTGAATAATTATTTAAATATTGTGTGTTGTAACTAATGATGAATGTGTTTATTGATTTGATTTCTTAAATCTGTGTTAGTATTTCTCCTCTTAGTTTGACCGTCTGAGTCAGTGATGAAAAAACTTGTATTTTTTGCAAATTAAACACATAAACAATGGCACCAGATCTCTTGAATGAAATTTTTAAAAAGTTTGTAGCAGTAAAATTCTTACCTGAGTTACGGCCCCTCCTTTACCTGGCAGGGGCAGAGCCTCCTGCAGGCAGGGGGAGGGCCGTCTGAGAGGAGCCACCTTTGCTCATTTGGAAGCAGATGCCTGCACTAATTGTTTTGTCATCTGCTTTTGGTTTGTCAGTTTCTTCAAAGTTGAAGTTGTATTTATATTGATTGTGTCTTTATTTTATAATAAACTTAATCTGATTTGGCCCATATTTTGTTTCTGTTTCCTTCATTTTTGTCCTGGACGCCAGAGCCAGTCTGTGACACCTGCACAAGACAGTGTTTTATCATCAGCTCAATTTCAGATATTTATGTTAAGCTTGATGGATTCACAGTGTTATTTACAGCAACAATAAAACGAGCCCATTTTTTTTTCTTTTTTTTTTTTTAAATCTTGTGCATTTTCTACGTATATCTTTTGGTCAGTTTCATAGAAAATAGAGGACATAGAGACCGAGCAACGGAGCTGTACCAATAGAAATGACAGTACCCTGTGTGCACAATCTCAGAATTAAAGGACACCCCCCTCCCCCAAATTATCTCTATGTGATCATATGCATAATATCTAAACTTATCCATCAGGCCACCACAATGTTTGGATCTGAAACTCATGTCAAGATGAAAACCATGAGCTCTGAGCTACCTTCTGCTGGATGAAAAATCTTATTACATTCAAGCATGAGGAACAGTTACTATGGAAAATTTCAATATTTTTCTGATGTATGCAAGCAAACCTGTTAAAAATATTCACATCTAAATACATTTTTTACTTGCAAAAAAATCCAACTTTTATATTTGTTCTTTTTCCAATAACTTGCTTGCATATAATTATGAATAATTTGGTTGATGACAGCACACTGAAAACAAAATTTGAGCTTCCAGACATTTATCCTTCTCTGTTTCATCCATAGTGGTAATACAAAACTCTTTATAGAACCCAAAATAATTTCAACACCTACTAAAAAAAAAAAGCTTGAAACTGCATCCCCAATAAGTTCCAGCTGTTAAATGGATAATATGGTGGCCCCAAAAAAGTCATAGTGATAAAAAGCTAAAAAAGATTCAAGGAAGCAATACTAAAGTTATGCAAGTAATTTAAGGCCCTGTGCAGAGGCAACTGTCAAGTGTTTCATCAATGGCTGTTCCAGCTCAATTCCACCAACCAACTGTTCCACCTCGGTTCCACCAAGTTGCTGTTTCACCAAGTGGCTGGTTCAGCTAAAACGTAACCAACTCTGCACAACCTAGTGGCTCTTCTGAAGCTGTTTTCACCTCCCTTTTGAACTGATTAATTCAATTCAATTTTGTTTGTTTGGCCTAAAATTACAGAATTTCTGTCTCAATGGGCTTCACATTGCAGATTCAGAAAGAAGAAAAACAAGAAAAAAGAGGACCGCTTAAACACAAATACACAGCAAGAAAACTAACTAACAAACAGTAGCTAGACAATATCAGTATATTCTTGCCCTTAGACTCTCCTTCACGGTGAGGAAAAACTCCTAAAATCCCATCAGTAGGGAAAAAGAAGAAACCTCATGGGGATCCAAGCAAAGGAGAGATCCCTCCCTGGGATGAGCTTCCAATGTGTCTAAGATTATTGTTTAAATATTAGCTTCTTCTACTCTACAGCTAAATATCTAAAGAAGTCAACAGATGTTCTTCATCCTGATGGAAACAGGATGGTTAAGCAAGCACGGGGGCCTCCTCAGCCTGGTGATGCTCAGGATGGGGATGAGTAGATGGGCTAATCCTGATGGAGCGGGGATGATGGATGAAGCGCAGAGGCCTCCTCCGTCTGGCCACGCCCAGGACAGGAACGCAGAGTATCCATCAGGAATCTGGAACAAAGCTCTCTCGCAAGGAGAGAGCTACTGAACACAAACATTTCTCCAGTAGGGAATGAATCAAGTGTACCGTATCTGTAACTAACTATAGAGCAGGAGTCTACTCTGGAAGATGGTAAATGAAAAGTTAGGTTTTCTTTTTGTCTTCTGAACCGCTCATCCCTAAAAGGATAGTGGGGTTGTCAGACCCTATCCTGGCTGTTGCGGGGCCACACACAACCAAGAACCTCCTCCATGAATTTGTGGACCATCTGAAGAGCAGCTCCGTAACAGATGCCAGCAACCCCGCTGCTCAAAGGAACGGTACAGAAAATCATTTCTTCTGTCCTCCATCAAAATATTCAACCTTTCCCTTTCAAACGTTTAAACTTACACTCACAACAGCTAAAAAAAAATTAAAAGGAAAAAAAAATACGTTGTTGTATGACATTGTATGTTCGTATGATTGTAGCATGGTAGCACTCAAATTTCCCTTTGAGAATAAATAAAGTTTCCCCAATTCATTTCAATAATCTCTCCAGTAGGTCCAGCGTCTGCCTCTGGGTATCCTGGTGGGATGTGTCTGAAACACCTTACCAGCAAGGTATTCGAGAGGCATCCTAACTAGATGCCCAAACTACCCCATCTGGCTTCTCTCGAACCAGAGGAGCAACGGCTCCACTCCGAGCCCCTCCTGGATGGCAGAGCTCTTCACCCTAATTCTGAAGAGGGTTATTTGGGGAATAGAAAAGTGGATTAAAATAAACATGGTTAATTTTTTGTGGTACATTTGTGCTTGACAAAAAAATAAAATCAATGTCTCAGAAAAAAAATGATGCAGCAATGACTGAAGAAATGACATTTTAAATCAAAATGTGGGCTGTGTTGAATGTGCCCTGTGGTGGCATGGGATGGTTCTGATCAGGTGTGATTGAAGAACAAGTTTTTTTTTGCAGTGACATAAAAATAATCTGCATTGATGATATCATCAGAATGAAATCAAATTACTTTCTAGTAAAAATTTCTAAGCAGACATCACGGTTGGTATCGGTCTTTTGTATTTTAGTTATCGGTTGTAGATCTGCTTCTTAGTGTGTGAGAAAATGAACATGTGGCGTGAGTGTGTGAAAGTGTGAAATGTCTCACGGTTTGACTCCGACACCTGAGAACTCTGTGCATGAAAATACTTAATGGTAAAAACACACACAAAAAAAACACAATGCACTCATTTATTTTCCCATCGTAAACAAATAGATCAACTAAAAATAATCAAATCATATTTTTGGCTTCATTGATCATAAAAATATTAGAAATAATTTGATCTTAATCAAACTTTATTTGTTGTACTTTTTGTGTGAAATATAATATCTTGAACCTGGCCTGAACCACCCCAGCTGGCTTCTCTCGACCTGAAGGAGCAACGGCTCTACTCCTGGTTCTTCCCGGATGGTAGAGCTCCTCTCTCTATCTCTGAGTGAGAGCTCAGCCACCTTGTGGAGGCAGCACATTTTGGCCGCTTGTATCTGCGATCTCCCACCTACAGCTGGTTGCCAAAGGCAAGGGTAGAACATCGGAGAAAGGACATCTGGATTGGCAAATTGGGGTGCTAGACCCTTTTTTAAAGAGATTGTTGAGTCTCGGATTGAAGAAGAGCATGTAGTTTACATCGAGGGATGGGTATTGAAAACCGGATTTTTTTCAGAACCGGTTCCGCGGCGGTCATTTTGACCAGACTGATAAGCGATAGCCCAAACGGATCTGTTATTGGTGCCGGTCACACTGTGCCCCAATACTTTTCGCTACAAGCAGCGGCACCTCGCGCACATGGTCGGCTGCCATACAAAGCTCCATTTTGAAGCCAAGGGAGGCGTGACAGCACACGTGCAAAGCGATCTCGCGTATGGCTTTATTTGACCTAAATTGATGCCGACAACGCACGGTGTTTAAAGTGCAATAAAGTATTTTCATGTAAAGGTGGAGCCACACGCAATTTGTCCAAACACGTTGCCAAAATCCACGGCATTCAGACTGAAAGATGCACTGCGTGTAACGAGTGTGTTCAAGCAGCGTCAAGCAGCTCCGAATCCGATGCAACAAGTATGCTAATAAATTACGGCGCAAGCACGCTTGAAAACGCACGTACTCCATGTTTTATTACAAAAACAATAAAACAACTATTTAAAAAAAAGTTTAAGTTCTGCAGTGGTCCCTCCCCACCAGCAGGGGGAAAGCCTGCCTTCTGATTGGATCAAAACAGAGGCTGTTAAATAATATTTATTGTTATTATTGTATAAATTAAGTGTGTATTTAAGCTAGATATATTATATTTAAAGATTGTTCTGTTTGTGAGTTCCACCGTGATCCAAATGAAAGTTTTATGTTCATAATACTTATCGTATTTTCACGACCATAAAGCGCATGTAGAAGTCTTAGATTTTCTTCAAAATGAGCGGCGCGCCCTATCGTGCAGTGCGCCCTAAGTGTGTTGTAAATAAAACAAGTGAAGCAGATGAGCACTACGCTTGCTGTGATTTCGGGAAGTCTGACAAAGGAACTCCAACCGCTGGACATCGGCGTGAACTGGCCATTCAAAGTAAGGCTGCGAGCGGCGTGGGAGCGATGGATGACCAGAGGAGACCACAGCTTCACGAAGGGTGGAAGGCAGCGCTGGGCGAGTTATGCCACAGTTAGCCAGTGGATTGAACATGCTTGGGCTAACGTGTCTGCTGGCACTGCTGTCTTAGCTTTCGCAAAAGCAGGCATCATTTCCGAGGAGCCGCACGGTACAGAAAGTGATTCTGACAGCGATGAACGTGAACCTGCTATGTTGGATTTAGCGCAGCTGTTAGATTCTGAAACAGAGGATGAAGACTTGGATGGATTTGATAAATGACTTTATGACGACTGTATATTGGAACAATTTATTGTTCCGCCAGGCCGGTAGAGGGCGCTAGCGATCTAATGTTTATTCGTGTTCAGGAAGTAGAAAATAAGAAGTTAAGAGTTAAGCTTGAAGTACTGGAGACCATCCTAGTTTGAATCTAATCATCAACCATCCACACTTTTTGAGCCCTTTGAGCGGCAATATGAGTGAGTAGCTTGTTATGTTCATGATTGTATGTTTGTTTGTGGCATTATTTTCAAATGTGTATGACTAGATGCTCATTTATTTGTTTTCTGTATGTTTACAGTTTCACACTTCTTTCTATTAAATTCTAAAAAAGCTACAACGGACTGTTCTTTGGAGGAATTGATGGGAAGGAGAGTTTAGCTGGCTGTGAATCCCAATTAGGACACGGGGTCACATTGGGTGCAACAGTACAGACTGTAACTAATATTTAAATAAAACCAACCAAACTCAGTTTTACTCCCGATCTAATTTTTAAATACGCACACTTGTCTGCTTGTGTGTGTGTTGTTGTAAGGCGGACGTACTTAGTAGAGGATATGTATATAAAACCTGCGCCCCATCATTAGGTGCGCCTTGTGTGTGTGTTAAATACAGAGCACACAAAACTGGGACTGCGTCTTTTAATACAGTGCGCCTTTTGGTCGTGAAAATACGGTATTTCTTTTTTTTTGATAATCATCAAAGACCCGGATTCTTCAGCAATTTCTATAAGAGGACTAGCATTGATAAATCCTTATCAAAACCCATCCCTAATTTCTATCCCAGAAGTGGAACAACGGACCTGTTCTTATCCCTCCTCAGATTCTCGAGGGGTCAGGAGAGTTTGCCCAACTGGTCTACATGTGCTTTGTGGATCTGGAGAAGGCATTCGACCGTGTCCCTCGGGGACTCGTTTGGGCGGTGCTCTAGGAGTACAATTACATTATGACCAAGGCAAATATTTAAGCGTTGCTACTTAGTTATAATACATCTCAAATTATTTGGCTGTGGACGAGAGGGACCAAATTGATCCCAAAAGAAAAAATTTTAAAATGTGTCGCGAATTATTTGGGTTAAGACAAAAATTGAGCAACGCTTTTGGACATTTTTTTTCGGTACAATAAGTTAGATGTTTTAAACGTGGATTTTTGTTGATATTTGAACATCACTGAACCACACGGTGTGTGTTTTTTAATCTTCTATCACACTCTGCTCTTACTGAGGGTTTGATTAATAGACCTGCTGGTTGATGAGCTGGCCAGGACACACACACACACAAACACACACATACACACACTTTCCCTCCATTGTCTGGATGCCAAGCTGATGTGTAAGCCCCGCTCTCAACCTTCTATCACTGTAAATTTAGCAACAGAAGCTTCTCAGCTGCTCCTTTCTAAAACCCGAGCCCTCCTCCTCCATCCACAGTATTCCACCCATCTCCTTCTGTAGGGTCACGGCTGTACTCCCCACACACCCCACCTTTTCCACACATAAAAATACACACTACACACACTCTACTCTCATCCCACAGCCAATAAGGTTCTGATGAGCTCAAGTATCACCAGAACACAAGGACTTATTCTCTGAGCTGCGCTGAAAAAGTCTTACAGATCTTCGTCTTCGTCGCTCAAAGAGCTTCTCTTCCTCGCCAAGGTGAGTTCCTCCGAGACAGGCAGCATCCTTTCAACCATCTTCCCTATTGGTGACTTATAAATTAGTGACTAAAATAGTTTTGTGTTGCTATTTTTTTTTCTTTAGATAATTCAAGTTGGAAAAAAATGGATTGAAAAAAAAATTTTTTTTTAATTTTACTGATGCATTTCGGAAAATTAGTTTTTGAATTTAGAAAGCAGGAAAAATAACTTCACCGCAGATCAGTGAAGATGAAAATAATTTAAATGCTTAAACATTACCAGCATCCTCTTCAGAAAGAAAAAACGCTGGTCATAGCTCTCAGGTGGGTAGGCACCATTGGGACCGCACCATTGGCGGCGTCGAAGGGCAGCCTGCTGCGGTGAAAGGAGTGCAGCACACAAATTTCCCCGGTGAGGGATGAATAGAGTAATTCATTTATTTATTTTATTTATTTAGTCTGTAAAGGGAAAGGTTCCGTACCGTCGTCTCCTGCTCATCCGGGGCTTGGTCGCGGGGACAACAGCCTCAGACGGGAAGGCTGAGGCTGCATCATAAAGGGAAGCCTGCATCCCTTTATGATGCAGGCTTCCCGTCTGCATCATAAAGGGAAGGGTTTTCTTTCAAATTTTACTGGATTCCATTTGCAATTTACCTAAAATAAGTTGGGTTTTTTTTTTTTGCTTTACTTTGTAAATTTGGCATCTTGGCATCACTTCTTTAGAAAAAAAGGGAATAACTATTGTTCTCCACGTCAAAATCTACAGTGATGAGTAAATTACCTGAGTATAAATCATGCACGTTGACATAAATAATAATCTGTAATCACTTTGTTTTATCACTTCATCTTCTCGGTTTGAAAACAGCCGACATTAAGCGTCGTGATTATAGAACAAGTGAATTGACCGCTCACTAAATATACAGCGTGATGAAGTGTTGGTATGTACTGAGTGAACGGTACACACACAGAGGTTACACCACTGTCACTTTGGGGTTCATCACTCCAATCATTTGTTGGAAGTTGATGCTGATTGGCTGTTTGGGTGCAGGAGATCCTCCCATTGGAGCAAGCAGAGGGATTACAGCAGCTATTTGGACCCAGAGTCTCAGCTGATGGCTAGAAATCCGATACAAAACTAATCCTCCGAGTCCTCTGCAGCTGTGCTCACCACCGAGTGCGAAGGAGTCATTCAAAGATGCTTTTTATATGCCAAATGTGATATAGTGGAGGAGTTTATACAGTAAGAAGAGGTCTGAAAAAAGAGATGCTCCTTGTCTCCTGGGTGGACTCAGACAAGATCAAATTTTGACCAACTGATGCGATGATGCTTGTTTTACATCGTCATCTGGCTTTTTCAGATGTTTTATATTCTATATTTATAAAATTGTCAAAAGTGGGGATGGATATGTGTCGATCAAACCAAACATGATGATCAGATTATTTTACAAAAAAAAAAAAATAGACTGATAGAAACGAAGGAAGCGGTTAAACAGGATAAAAGCACTTTGGTAGGGTTAGGGCTAGGTTGTTTTTTTTTTCCAATTATATTTTTTGAACACAGAAGTCCAGAACAAAAAGAAAAAAGAAAAAAAAAATACAGACAAGAAAAAAAAGTATGAAAAATATATATTTTTCTCCTTTTTTTTTTTTTTTTTTTAAACCAATAGAACTTTTTTTCATTTAGTGCATTAAACAAAGCAATAAAAACTTTTTCTGTTTTTTATAGAAATATAAAGTGTATTTATTTCAAAGTTGCACGAAGACCAAAAAACACTCACCCCTTGAAAGAACAGTCGCTTTACTTTAAGAAGAAATGAGAAGATCACAAACACAGTTTTAAAGAAGACGATAGCTCAGCTTTAGAAGTTTCGCGCTTTGGACCGGAAGTTCGCAAAATCCCACTGAGCTTATGTCTAGGTATCCTTGGAGAAGACACTTGAACCCCGTTTCGCCCACCATTAGCGCCGGCCTGGCAGCCTGCTGCGGTGTAATGCAGCACACAAATTTTCCCGTTGAGGGATGAAAGAAGTACTATATTAAGTACATATTAAATATATATCAAGTATATAATATTTAAACAATGTCCTAATTTACTAATTAAAGAGTTTTTAAAAAATTTTTAAGTTATAGCCAAACTTCATAAGATTTTTAAGAAAAGAATTTAAAGAGTCCTCTTTTTTGGAAAACCATAAGATATAAATTATTTTGCAATTTTCGTTGAGATTTACTTTCTTATGGGTTTGTTTTCTAATATGTACTCTATAATTAGCTACTTCTCAAAACAAGTGTCCAAGAGTCAAAGTTTTACTGACACATTTACCTGAAAAATATTAGCTTTCCAAAAATCTGATAAATTAAGCACAAGGTAAATGATACTAAAAAATTTATCAGAAAAGAAGACAGTTAAAATACCTGCCATTTTCAAATAAACGGGGAGACGGTGGCCGCGTGGTTAGAGCGTTCGCGCGCGGACCGGAAGGTCGCGGGTTCGCGTCCCACGGAGAGCACGTCTAGGGTCCTTGGAGAAGACACCTAACCCCCGCTTCTCCCTCCATTGGCGCCGTTGAAGGGCAGCCTGCTGCGGTGTAAGGAGTGCAGCAAACAAATTTCCCCGGTGAGGATGAATAGAGTCATTCATTCAAATGAGGATTTAAGATTTTCTATTTGAAATTAAAGTCTGGCTGTAAATGTGTCTGGCTGTATGTAAACAAACATATTTCCAAATGGATCTAAGTTTTTTTTTCTAAAAATATTTAATTTGTTTAAACTTTTACAACATTTTGACCACAATCCAACATTTTCATCAGCTTTTCAACTTTTCTTTTTTCACTTCCATGTAAATTTTAAATGTAACATTAAACTCATCAAGATGGACATTTGTCAAATTCTCGAGAAGCTATAAATATTTTTGGAAAATGGAAATCATTAACAAACATGATAGAAATCTTCAAAAAGTTGATTTTTCCATAACACCCAGATCAAACCATTGGCGTCGTCGAAGGGCAGCCTGCTGCGGTGTAAGGAGTGCAGCACACAAATTTCCTCGGTGAGGGATGAATAGAGTAATACATTTAAATTTAAATGACTTTATTCTCACCTAAAATCATTCAAATAGTCAATCAAAGATTTAATTTATAGTAATTGGGGAATCTTTTATTTGAGACCCTACATGATTTATGACATGTGGAAAGAAAAGTGTTGGAAGCAGATTAATTTCTTCTGAGAATACGAGGTCAAAATAACTTGGAAATGAGCTGTAAATATCTTTCATGATAACTGTGGCTTTTATCGGACGAGTATAGATGGCATGTGATGGGCTTTGATTCCGGACGGGATTTTCACATGTCAAAACAAACCCGCGAAGAAGATCACACCCCAGAGCCAACTGAGTAAACATTCCTGGACAAGCTGTGAAAATGCCCCACAGAGGACAGATGCAGCATACTGCTGGAGCTTTATGGCCTTATAAGTGTCTGTAGAGGACTTTTTTTCTGCTCCATAGAGACTAGGAGTTGGTTACAACAGGTTGTTGTACAGTGATGACAAACGGGACAAATATGGAGTTGTTCAGGACATTTTTTAGCGTAGACGCCAACCCTGTTCAAAAGCTATTTGGCAAAATGAAAAAAGCTTATAACTTTAAAAACTTTGAGTATTTTGACCTCATGAGTGTCAGAAGTATATATTTTTTTGTGTGTTTCAGTTTATACATAGATGAGTTTGCCTTCACATATCACAAAATTCAAAATGAAACGACTTAAAAGAAAACACAAAGAAATTATATTTTTTGACATATACCAATGTTTAAAGTGCAACGTTTTACTTGACGTGGTTTGCAGCGTTATGGACTCAAATTAAAACTTTACATAACAACAATGGCATGTATCATATTGGCAATATTTTCATTTTAGAAAGTGGATGCATTTGCCCCTCCCATTTTTGGGGGCGGGACCAAAAAAGTTTTTGAACTCCTACCCCCTCCTTTTTTTATACATACATTTTTTTTAGTTATAGAAATGTGAACTTAAGTGTTGCAAATGTCATAGTATATATAAAACCAGCTTTAACTTTGGTTAATTGTAGAACAAATCTAGATGGGTGTGGAATAGATACCATTTAACTACTAGTGATACAAATTACAAATTTGATTGTATACTTTGGAAAAAAAAAGACAAATTTTTTTGTGATTTTTGGAAATTTAGTTGATTGCTTCATCAAAAAGGAAAAGATTTTGGCTAAACAGTTTGTCCTCAGCCTGGCAATCTGGTCCAAATTTACATTTAAACAAAAGCTTGTACATCCAAAGGTGTTCTTTTTTTGCTCACTGATCAAACCACCAAACAAACTGGAACAGGGTTCAAATGTAAAAAAAAAAAAAAAAAAACTTAAAAGAGAGAAAAATATTTACTAGCAAAATCTCTTTTGCAACATCTTCTGGTCTTTTTTTGGTCCAAAAAAATTCTTTAAGGGGATTAGAAGTTACTTCAAGTGAAAATTTGCCAGGAATACAAATAATTTTAGTGTGCAATGAAGAGTGTGTGCATTGGAAACTGAATGCTAAATCAATCGGGATGACTCTGACATTGTGACCCAACAATGAACAAAACAGTTCCAAAATTAGTTAAATTTTTTCTATCTGACTATAGTTTCTATCACTTTTACAGGAGTGAAATTTGCTGTCACCATGTCTGACACTGAGGGAGGGTAAGTTAAACTCATTTTATTTAAATTTTTTTCCAAATTCTGATTGGAAAATTCTATTTGACTAATTTTTGAAAATTTATGTTTCAGCTATGACGGTGAGTTACAACCAGTTTACTCAAATTTATTCTACAACTCCCATTGGTTTGATTTTGAAGACAAAATGAAATCACAATGCTGATCTTTGTAATGACACTGTTTTGTTTTTGTTCCATGTTCATTTTTTGTCCAATTGAAGATGAAGGTAAAGACGATTCATTTTGAAATTTCAGATTTTCTGTCTTCTGTATTGTCTGTCGGACTCCAGGTTTCACCCTTAACTTGAAGTGCTTTTATCCTGAGTTCATTTTATTGTAAACTTTATTTTCAACTGTTGACTCATTTTCGATCTTACTAATATTTAATTGATAAAATCTGGAATTTGGCTTGTGATTCATTTAAATCCACCAATAAGAGTAGGTCATTTTTGAACAAGTTAATTTAGTTTAAATTGATCTGATTTGGGTTTAAAATGTCTATTTTAACTTTAACACATTATTTTGAAGTCTTGTTCCCACTTTCGTCCAAACTGTTTTAAACAGATTTTTTTTTGCAACTCATTCCTTAACAATTATCCAGCTTTCAAAAACTTCCAAGTTAAGGGTGAACAGATTTACGAGTGATATTTGACTCAGATGGCATAGAAAACAAAATGTGTGTACACCTTTCGGTTTTCCACATTTATTTTCTTGCCATGTGAAATGTTTAAATGATCAGCGATAATGTCAGTTACCTGATCAACACACCAAGCCACCTCAAACTGTTGATGTGTTAAACTTTGTGAGCTTGATTCCCTCATTTAAAAAAAAAAAAACAGGAACTTTTTAAATTCACAAGCGGATTTAACAGAAATCCACTTAGAAAAGAAGAAATTTGGACAAATAACATCTATTCTGATAGAAATGTTGCAACTTTTTCAAGTTAAGTTAGGAGAAATGTTAGAATCACTGTGACAGCAGAAGAGTCCGTCTGCCACTGCTCCCCCCATGGCTCATACCACCTAAAATATTTGTAGTACGTGTAGTACAGGGGTGGGCAAATCCGGTCCTCGAGGGCCGGTGTCTTGAAGGTTTTCCATATGTTCTTACACCTTCACACCTGATCCTGTTAATTGAGTCACTGTGCCAAATTTTATTGGCTGTTGATTTCACTTTTTGCATCAGCTGTATTGAACCAGGAACACAATGAAAACCTTCAGGACACCGGCCCTCGAGGACCGGATTTGCCCACCCCTGGTGTAGTAGGAGCTGCAGCTCCCACATTGGCTTAATTGGCCACAGCCAACGCTGCATAAACAGATAAGTGTCCACGTGCAGACTCCATTTTCTCTAGAGACAAAAGGATGCCAACTAACTGACTACACGCACTGTAATATCTGGTGACTTAAACAGATTTTTTTTAAAGTCTGGTAAAAAAAGGATTGTTTGTATTCGTTGTATCATATTTAAAAAATACTTAAGTAAAAGTACCAACAAAAAAAAAATCTACTTAAGTAAAAGTACAAAAGTAGTTGGTGTAAATTTTACTTTTTAAGTAAAAAGTAAAAGTATTCAACCATAATTCAAATGTTATTTTTTGTGCTGTAGGGTCACAAATAAATACTCTGCAGGAGCGTGATCCCCTACCCCCTCTCCCACCTCTTTTGGTCCGCAAAAAAAAAAGAAGAAAGGAAAGGGGACAAGTCAAGCTGTCCCCTTGCAAGGCCAGCAAATGGTCCACCAAAATGCAGGAAAATGACACTTATTTTTTTAAATGTTCTGGGGGGAAGGGGAGGCCCCCAGTCACCCTATATTGGCTTTGTCAATGATCTCACGTCCCTGCCCCCTGCCCCCTCCCCATCTTGAGAAAATCTTAGAACCGCCCCTGCTCTTGGTGCTGAATGAATGCGGAAAATGTTTACTCTCGACTCTGATTGGTCCTCGATTCATTACTTCTTCTCCCGATCAACTGCTTTTTTTGATTTTAGCGATACGGCTTCAAGATGCGCTAAGAAAACTTTATATTTTTTAAATTCCTGAACTAAAATGTAACGAAAAATGTAAAACACACTTTTAAAAAGTAGCGAAGTAAAAGTACAGATATTTGCTCTAAAAATGTAGTGAAGTAAAAGTACCCGTCTCAAATTTTACTCAAGTAAAGTACAGATACACAATTTTTTTACTTAAGTGCAGTAACGAAGTACATTTACTTCGTTACGTTCCACCACTGTATTTTGGTGAAATGCAGCCACCATGAACGCCTTCAAAGTTTTCCTTGATGGTCTAAAAAAAATTAAAGAATAAACCTAAACTGGGGGGAGACGGTGTCACAGTTGTTAGAGCGTTCACCCACGGACCGAAAGTCATCCGGAAATTAACCGGAAGTTCGTGGGTTCACTTCCCAGTGAGTAGATGTCTAGGGTCCTTTGAAAAGACACCTAACCCCATGTTTTTCCACCATTGGCGCCATCGTGGCAGCCTGCTGCGGTATAGGAGTGCAGCACACAAATTTTCGCGGTGAGGGATGAACAGAATGAGTAAAAATAAAAAAAAATAGCTATGTTTTGATCATCAATAATTGCATTAAATTGTGTCACGAATAAATAAAAAAAAAAAAGCTCATTTCTCGATAGGATAAGTAATGAGTTAATACAGAAACACGACTTCCCAACTGTCCGCGTTTAGTTTGACACATCATCTGTTTTTCGTGGCTTCGGTGTGAGAAGTCAATGGACTTTTTATCATTTTCATCATCATCTGTTTTTCTTTGTTCTCCAGCAGCTCTGTTCTTCATTCGTCCATCTTCTCTTTAACTAAAGTAATCTCTCACTTTTGGTTTCTAATGGCTCTGTCATGTCTGTGGTCTTCATTAACGGCCTTCTCTGACACCGTCCACGCTGCGGTTTGGTGCATGCTGTATGCCCGTAGCCCAGGAGGATGTAGTAGAGGTAGAAGTAGCCCCTGAGGCGGATGCCCAGGTAGAAGCAGAGCCAGAGCCTGAACCAGAGCCAGAGGTGGTGCAGCGACTGGTTCATGATGAGGAAGGTATGTAACATGGGTGGTCTGCTCACTCTTCTCCTTTAGGGCATCCAACACTTTGATTCTTAGTGTAATACTGAATCGACACACCGCAAATATGATCTTACTTGACAGGGCAACTGATAGTAACCCCAAAATTTCAGTTCCAACTCAATGAGTAACAAGTAAAATTATTTAAATCAAAGAAAATTATTATTTTGTTTTGATCCTGTCAGGATCCCCCTCTGTGTCCTGTCCCTGTTTCTATATGTGTGTGTCCCCAGCGGGGAGCTGCAACAAGTCACACCTGAAACGCATCTACCCACTCTTCTGCAGCATAAATGGATCAGTTTTTCCACATACACACAGACAAGAGGAAGGAGGGAAACAGGACCCGGGGGGAACAGACTACTCTCCTGACAGATCCTTTGGGTCATACTTTTATTTCCAATGCGTCTTCAAGCAGCTAAGACCCGATCAAAAATATTGTCAGAATACAATATTTTTTAATTATTAGATTTTATGGTATTTTAACTTCTAAAATTGT
The DNA here is from genome assembly GCA_902685375.1 of Neostethus bicornis. Taxonomy (NCBI): domain Eukaryota; kingdom Metazoa; phylum Chordata; class Actinopteri; order Atheriniformes; family Phallostethidae; genus Neostethus; species Neostethus bicornis. The sequence continues at coordinate 6,730,300 of LR738543.1, forward strand.
ACAAATCTCACTTTTAGCATATTCCGTACGTACATAGTACCAATCATTTTGCCCCATTTCCTGCTTTTGTGATCTCTGTCATTGTGTGTTTTGAATATAATGCTTTTAAATGTTTTAAAAGGAGAGGAAGAACGTCTGCTGCCTTTACATGAATTTATTGCCCTTTTTCATCCATGGCCTTCTATCTACAGTATCTAATGGTTCATTTTTAATGACCATTATCAGGTTTGCTTTTAGGCAAACTCATGTGACACAGTTCAAGGCAATAACAAAGAGGATGATGGGTAATTTTGTGTTATGTAAAAGCAAATTGTTCCCTCCTTGCTTTCTATGTTTAGTATTTCTATGTGTAAAAGAAAAGGTAAATGCTTTAAAGGGGTGTTTTGTCCTACATGAAAATGTTTCATCATGTTCAGATCTGCTTATGGTCTGTATTCGGGATGGAGCCACTGCAAACGTTCCAGGCTTATGTGTACGCTTGTTAAACTGCTTCAATGTTTTGCTTTAGCAGCAACAGCATACAAAAAAACGGATTTTTTCTGGCCGTAATTCAGGAAATACGTCTCTATGTGTTAACAGTAAATTTGGGATGAAGGTAAAAGGCAGCTTCAAAGTAAATCTAGACAAGCTAAATCTGGTGTTAGGTTTGCGCTAGCAGGGCGCCAGCAGTGCGCTAGCCGTGCGCCAGTAGTGCGCTAGCAGTGCGCCAGCAGTGCGCTAGCAATGCGCCAGCAGTGCGCTAGCCGTGCGCCAGGAGTGCGCTAGCAGTGCGCCAGCAGTGCGCTAGCCGTGCGCCAGGAGTGCGCTAGCAGTGCGCCAGCAGTGCGCTAGCAGTGCGCTAGCAGTGCGCCAGTAGTGCGCTAGCAGTGCGCCAGCAGTGCACTAGCCGTCCGCCACCCGTGCACTAGCCGTCCGCCAGCCGTGCTCTATACGTCCGCCAGCCGTGCGCTAGCCATCCGCCAACCGTGCACTAGCAGTGCTTTGGATCCCTTCAAAAACATTGTACTAATTTTTACTTATTGTGTTTTCACTTACACTCAGCTGAGCCAAAGATCGGGATGAGTCCAAATTAAAATTATGCGAAAATCTTAAACCGCAATGCTTCATCATATAATCTAGCAAGTACAATTCATTCAGCAAAACATGTAAATCAACCAAACTTTATTTATACTGTCAAAACTCCATGTGCTCTCTCCATTCCTCTTCACATTGTACACTTCAGACTTCCAGCACAACTCGGAATCATGCCACCTACAGAAATTCTCCGATGACTCTGCAGTTGTAGGGTGTATAAGTGGTGGGCAGGAGGAGGAGTACAGGAGTGTGGTGGATGGATTTGCGGTGTGGGCGGGACAGAATCACCTGCTGCTCAATGTAGACAAGACCAGGGAGATGGGGATTGACCTCCGGAAGAAGAGGACTGCTTTGCAGTCATTCTGCATTCTGGGTAGAGATGTGGAGGTGATAGAGGAGTACAAATACCTTGGAGTGACCATCGACAGCAGACTGAACTGGAGGAGCAACAGTACTGCTGTGTACAAGAAGACTTGCAGCCGACTTTACTTCCTAAGCAAGCTGAGGTCCTTCAATGTGTGCAGCAAGATCCTGGAGACCTTCTACCAGTCTGTGGTGGCCAGCACCTTGTTCTTCTCCGTCATCTGCTGGGAGAGCACCATCGCAGCCAGTGACGCCAACAGACTGAATAAACTAATCAGACTGGCTGGCTCTGTCATTGGCAGCAAACAGGACTCACTTGAGGCAGTGGTAGAGAGGAGGTCACTGAACAAACTTTTGTCCATCATGGAAAACCATGACCATCCTCTCTACCCACTCCTGGACGAACAGCGGAGCTCCTTCTCCAAGAGGCTCAGACAGCTCCACTCGAGAAAATCTCGTTACTAGAGGTCTTTCTTTCCGTACTTGATCGAGTTCTACAACGACTCACTTAGCAGATAGGAAGTTGTTGCTGTGACACACAAATTTCCAATGTGTGGGATCATTAAAGTATATTCTGATTCTGATTCTGATAACTTGTTCGAAAGAAAAATAATAAGACCGTGGAATAATGTAACAATAAATCCATTGCAAAAAAAAAAAAATATATATATATTTCTTTATATATTACTCCGTAATAGTTTCTTCTCTCAGGCCAAAAGCAGTAGCCTCCCATATATATAAATTTTAGTTATTTACCAGCAAAGCCTTGTCTGCTGTTTTCTGCAGTATTGATGCATGTAATGACATGGGACCTGTGCAGAGGCTTCCTACGAACACCCCAGTCTTGTAAATGTGCTTTTTAAGCTGTGCAGGAAGAGGCTGCTTAGTTCAGCCACTAATGATATCTGTTCTGCTCTTGCTTTGGACGCTTGCTGCATGCAGAGGCCTATGAAGAAGAAGGTATGTTCATCTGAATACTTATCTTTTTTTTTGCTTTTTAATGAGGGATTCTTTTACAGTTTTTTAAGCTAAAATTTTTGTCAATTTTTGGTGGAGAATTATTGAATCACTAGGTAAGGCAACATGGAGTGACCAGGAAAAACAGGGCAAACGATTAAAAAAAATGCCTCAGGTTTGCGGGCCCCACTGCGCTCATCTGTGCTTTTCTCTTTTTTGCATGAATGTGTCCTGCCAGGGGAGGATGGAGATCAAGATGGTAGTTTGTATAACCTGCTGAGTCGCTGTTGCTTTGCCTGCTTATTCTTTCTCGTGTTGTCTGTTTCTCTTTTACCTTAGCGTCAGGGTCCCAATGAAATCAATTCTAATAGCACACTTCCCAAACCCAGCTGTGTCTTTATCACACAACTATTAACAGTAGTTACAAACCCAAAGTCCAACGTTGTGAAAAGTGTGCATTGATAAATTGTATGCTCAGAAAAATTAACTATAAGTTAGTTTTATGTGATGATTTAAATGACGTCATACTGATCTTGATTAGTAGCGGAAATACTAGTTTGATTCACACACTAATTCATTAAAGGGGGAGTATTTTGCAAAATGAGGTTTTCGGATGTTTCTACCTTGTTAGAACGCAATACTCGTTTAAAAAATATACTTGAATGTACTCGTAAACAAGATCCAGGGCTACTTAAACTAAAAACTGTATTTAAATGGGAGACGGTAGATCAGCGCCAGAGCGCTCGCCCGCGCACCGGAAGGTCACGGGTTTGATTCCCACTGAGACCACCGTCTTGGGTCCTTGGAGAAGACACTCCCGCTTCTCCCACCATTGGCGCCGTCAAAGGGCAGCCTGCTGCGGTGTAAGGAGTGCAGTACACAAATTTCCCCGGTGAGAGATGAATAGAGTAATTCATTTAAATTGATTTTATTAGCTTTTTAGAACGTCGCATTTTTGAGCTGACGAAAGGTATTTTGTTTGTATGTGTAGGCTATGCGATAAGAATCCACGAAAGCACAATACCCCCCCTTTAAAAAACAAGAATAAGGTAACATGGATCTCTGGTCTCTCAGTCTTTTGTACCTACATGAATCTTTTAAGAAAATACACAGTAAAACTGTTTGAATTGGATGAATGTTTAACAATTTTTTTTAAAAAAATGTTAGAATTTAAACACGTTCTAAATTTGGGGGTTAGGGAGCAATCATTTTTCAAACTATGAAATAAAATTAAAAGGGCTAGTTCACCTTGGGTTTTTTCAAAGCATTTAGAGAAGCTGAGCTTTATTTAAATAGAAACTACCGTATTTTTCGCACTATAAAGGCAGCTAAAAACCTTACATTTTCTCTAAAGTCCCCGATGCGCCTTTTAACCCGGAGCGCCTTATACATGGATTAATATTGAGCTACAACAGGTGCCGCAACTGCGGTAAGCAGCCGCCAACTCCATTTCCCCATAGAAGAAGTAGTGCGCGATGCATGCTGGGATATATAAAAGGCCGTCTCATTTCCATTTGTGTATTTGCGTAAAGACCAGGAAATGGCTCCTACCAAGAGACACTGTTACACCGCAGAGTTTAAAATCAAGGCGATCGGTCACGCAGTAGAACACAGGAATAGAGCTGCAGTGAGAGAGTTTAACATTAACGAATCAATGATGAGGAAGTGGAGGAAGCAAGAGGATGCGCTGCGCCAAGTAAACAAGACTAAACAGAGTTTCCACGGGAACAAATCGAGATGGCCACAGTTAGAAGACAAAGTTGAACAGCCTTTACTGTAGCGCCTTATAATGCGGTGCGCCTTATAGTGCGGAAAATACGGTATTCTCTAATGCGGATCCAAAAAAAATTTTTTAATTTTGTACGCGATGTGTTTCAAAAGCCCGCTCACTTATGTCAAGATTAGCATTTGAGTTTTGCGTCTTAAATTATTAGCCGCTAATTTTAGATTTAATCAAACATTCACATTCAAAGCTTTAGTTTATTTGTTAACACTCATCTGGAAAAATAAAATACCTGAGGAACCCCTAAACTATAATAGAAATAAGACAAATCTTTTATCTAATGTTCTCTTTTCTTCCCACCTCAACCAGTTTTGCTGTGTTTACAACCTCAGATCTAATGCACCATAATGATGTCACTGTAGATGGAAAGAATTGCTAAAATTAAAACTCATTCTCACATTACAATGACCTATCGGAGGTGTGAAACAACTTGCAGCCCTCAGATGTAACTCAGCTTGTCCAAACGGAATCTTTTCCCCTAATTAACAATCTACTCTTTCTACTTTCTTCACATTTGTTTCGTTTATTAACGGCTCCATTCTTTCTTTTCTTTCACTATTTTTGTTAAACAGAAGAGAAACCAAAATTCAAGTGAGTGTTTTATTTAGTCTTTTAAACCTTCTTATTTGTTTACTATTGATGCAAACTTCGATAATTTTTTTTTTTTTTACAATTCCAGACCAAGTGCTCCAAAAATCCCAGATGGAGAGAAGGTGGACTTTGACGTAAGAAAAAATTATTATTATTACCTTTAGTTATAATTAGATGGATCCAAATGGAAAAGTGAGGTTACAGGGAGAGGAGATAAAGAAGGTGGAAGATTTTAAGTACTTAGAATCAACAGTCCAGAGCAATGGAGAGTGTGGAAAAGAGGTGAAGAAACGTGTGCAGCAGTGGCGGTCCGTGCATTTCACACCTACACCTTTGGTGATGTGCTACTTTGTCCAACTTGAATAAATACCCCTCAAATACCATTATTTATATATTTATATATAGAATGTAAATGTATGTTAGAGTGGTCCAGGACATGTATGAGGGCTGTAAGACAGTGGTGAGGTGTGCTGTAGGTGAGACAGAGGAGTTCAGTGTGGGGGTGGGACTGCACCAAGGATCTGCTCTGAGCCCTTTGCTGTTTGTTATGGTGATGGACAGGCTGACAGACGAGGTCAGACAGGAATCTCCATGGACAATGATGTTTGCAGATGACATTGTGAACTGTAGTGAGAGGAGGGAAGAGGTGGAGGAAAAGCTGGAGAGGTGGAGGTTTGCACTAGAAAGAAGAGGAATGAAGATTAGTCAGAGTAAAACAGAGTACATGTGTGTGAATGAGAGGGATCCAAATGGAAAAGTGAGGTTACAGGGAGAAGAGATAAAGAAGGTGGAAGATTTTAAGTATCTAGGATCAACAGTCCAGAGCAATGGAGAGTGTGGAAAAGAGGTGAAGAAGCGTGTGCAGACAGGCCGGAACGGGTGGAGAAAAATATCAGGTGTGATGTGTGACAGAAGAGTTTCAGCTGAAATGAAAGGGAAAGTGTACAAAACCGTGGTAAGACCGGCCATGCTGTTTGGTCTAGAGCAGGGGTGGGCAAACTTTTTGAATCACAGCCCACATTGAGTTCTAACGTTTGACCAAGGGGTGGAACAAGAGCAGATGGATGGCATACTTTAGTAACTGCTAGTTTAGAACAATAGAATAGCACGCTAGATTTTAAACAAGCGCTAAATGTTGCATCAAGTGCGTTAAATTTCAAATCCAGTGGTGCTAGGTCTGAAATCCAGTGCGATAGCACTTAAAACCGTGCATTTAGCTGTGCTAGATTTGAAATCTAAGAGCTTGATGTAACAATTTACTGGTTCTATCATGAAACACGCTTGTTTATGTGCATGTTTTGGAACCGATGGCTTTCCATGTCTGTGCACACTGTTTGTTTTGACAGTGTGGGATCATGGAGACACACACATTTTAATGGGAGCAGTGTTGTTGTATCTTTGGTGCCATCTAGTGAGGATATATCAGAATTACACGCCGGATTAAACCGTTTCACGGGCCACATGTGGTCCGCGGGACATAGTTTGCTCATGCCTGGCCTAGAGACAGTGGCACTGAGGAAAATGCAGGAAACAGAGATGGAGGTAGCAGAGATGAAGATGCTGAGGATCTCTCTGGGAGTGACCTGGATGGACAGGATCAGAGGAACAGCACATGTTAGAGGTTTTAGAGATAAAGTCAGAGAGGACAGACTGAGATGGTTTGGACATGTGCTGAGGAGAGAGTGAGAGTACATAGGAAGAAGGATGCTGGATTTGGAAACACCAGGAAAGAGGCCTAGAGGAAGACCAAAGAGAAGGTTCATGGTCACAGTGAAGGAAGACATGAAGATAGTTGGTGTGACCGAAGAGGATGCAACAAATAGGGTTAGATGGAAGAAACTGACTTGCTGTGGCGACCCCTGAAGGGAAATACCGAAAGAAGAAGAAGAAGAACTTTAGATGTAATTGGATCTATTGTATTAGCGCTTCACAAATAGGTTCAATCTGAATTTGAATCTCATGCAACTGTGACTCATTGCTGTGGATTTAAATTTTTTTAGAGTTAAACAGAAGGTTGTCATTAATCAACATCTTGTGCTGCTTTGACAGGACATCCAGAAGAAACGTCAGAACAAAGATTTATTTGAGCTTCAGTCACTGATCGATGCTCACTTTGAATGCAGAAAGAAGGAAGAAGAGGAACTCATCGCTCTCAAAGAAAGAATTGTGAGATTATATTTAAAATTCAAATTAAATATTTAGATGACAAAATGACGTTGAGACTTTTTTGTGTGTGTCTAAATTGATTTTCAGGAGAAGCGTCGAGCTGAACGAGCTGAGCAGCAAAGAATTCGGGCCGAAAAAGACAAAGAGCGACAGGCGAGGAGAGAGGTAAAGAGATCCTGTCTTAAGTTCATTCAAATGTAATTTTATTCTTTTCTAGAGACATGGACTAATAGTTCACAAAAAATTAAGTATGTAAACTACCGTAATAAGTTTTTTTTTTTAGAATTTTTTTCAGTTCTAAAGTGAGACGTTTATATCTTTCTCATTGTAAGAACCAGGGAGGCAGTAGCTTAGAGGCAGTGGTGGAACGTAACAAAGTAAATGTACTTCGTTACTGTACTTAAGTAAAAAAAAATTGTGTATCTGTACTTTACTTAAGTAAAATTTAAGACCAGTACTTTTTACTTTTACTTCACTACATTTTTAGAGCAAATATCTGTACTTTTACTTCGCTACTTTTTAAAAGTGTGTTTTACATTTTTTGTTACATTTTCGTTCAGGAATTTGAAAAATATACAGTTTTTTTTAGCGCATCTTGAAGCCGCATCGCCAAAATCAAAAGGAGAAGTTGATCAGGAGAAGAAGTAATGAATCGAGGACCAATAAGAGATTCGAAAGTACACATTTTCCGCATTTATTCAGCACCAAAAAACCCAACATCAAATATAGTACAAATTAAAAAGAGTCAGAAGATCGTTGTTCGTTGTGTTTACTTCTAAATAAAAAGTTGAGCCATCGTTACACAGAGCAGGCGCGGTTCTAGGATTTTCTAAATGAGGGGAGTGGGGGGAGCATGAGGTCATTGACAAAGCCAATACAGGGTGACTGTGGGCTTCCCCCCTAAAACATTTAAAACAATAAGTGTCATTTTCCTGCATTTAGGTGACCCATTTGCTGGCCCAGCTAGGGGATAGCTTGACTTGTCCCCTTTCCTTTTTTTTTTTTGTGGACCAAAAGAGGCGGGAGAGGGGGGTCATGCCCCCGCAGAGTTTTTATTTGTGACCCTACTGCACAAAAAATAACATTGGAATTATGGTCGAATACTTTTACTTTTTACTTAAAAAATAAAATTTACACCAATTTTTACTTAAGTAAATTTTTTGCCTAATTATCTGTACTTTTACTGAAGTACAAAAAGTGAGTACTTCATCCACCACTGCTTAACGGGTCTTACTTAAGAACCATCATATTTTTATACCAACAGTGGGAAATGCGCTTGGTTTTTCCACTCTCAAATCCCGAGACTTAACAACCAAGTTTTCCAGTCTCATATTCATATTCAAGTATTTTTCCATTCTCGTGCAGCACGCCTAACACAACAGATTTAGATTTAGAGCATCAACTGCATCTTTAAATATGCAAATGTCAAATTTCTTGGAACACTAAAGATGCTGCACAGAGCCCTCATAATTGGTATACTATAGACCATGGATGGGTAAACGTTTTGGTTCCCGGGCCACATTGATTTCTAACATTTGACCAGGGGGCTGGAATAGGAGCAGGTGGATCGCATGCTTTGGTAACCGCTAGATTAGACCGATAGAATGACGTGCTAGATTTTAAACAAGTGCTAAATGTAACATCAAGAGCGTTAAATTTCAAATCTAGTGGCGCTAGGTCTGAAATCTTGTCCGATAGCGCTTAAAAACATACATTTAGCGGCACTAGGGTTGGAAATTTAAGTGCTTGATGTAACATTTTGCTTGTTTTAACATCTAACATGCTTGTTTACATGCGTGTTTGGGCCCGATGGCTTTCCATATCTGTGCAAACTGTTTATTTTGACAGCGTCCGCATCACGAAGATACACACATTTTAATAGGAGCAGTATTGTTGTATCTTTGGCGCCATCCAGTGACGAAACATTGTCACTAAAAAGTTGAGCCATTGTTACACAGACCAGGGGCGGTTCTAGGATTTTCTAAAGATGGGGCAGAGGGGCGTGAGGTCATTGACAAAGCCAATATAGGGTGACTGGGGGCCTCCACCTCCAGAACATTTTAAAAATTAAGTGTAATTTTGGTGGCCCATTTGCTGGCCCTGTTAGGAGATAGCTTGACTTGTCCCATTTCCTTTCTTCTTTTTTTTTTTTTTGTGGATCAAAAGAGGCGGGAGAGGGGGGATCACGCCCCAGCAGAGTATTTATTTGTGACCCTGCTGCACAAAAAATAACATTTGAATTATGGTCAAATAGTTTTACTTTTTACTTAAAATGTAAAATTTACACCAATTACTTTTGTACTTTTACTTAAGTACAAAAAGTGAGTACTTCATCCACCATTGATCAGCAGGGATGGGTTCTGGGACCCTCCGCAATCCTACAAGGGATAGATGGCTGAGAATGACTGACTGACTGACTGAATAAGTACTGAGAGTAATCATAACCATTATTATTACCCGTTGTTCTCTTCTAGGCTGAAAGGATGAGAAAGGAAGAGGCTGATCTGCAGAGGAAGGCTGATGATGACGCCAAAAAGAAGATAGCTCTGACCAACATGGGATCTGGTTACAGCAGCCACCTGCAGAGAGTAAAAAATCATTTTTATCTGAGTTGTTACTGCCTAAAACGTTTAACTTGGAGTAAATTATTTCTGACCCTGATTGCAACAGATTGATCAGAAGAGGGGCAAAAAGCAAACTGAAAGAGAAAAGAAGAAGAAGGTTCTGGCAGAAAGATACAAACCACTGGACATCAGCAATTTCAGTGAAGACAAGCTGAGGTAAATTTTAGATTTAAAAAAGGTGGCATGGTTACAGGGATTCCAAATTTGTTAGCTCTAAGGGCTTGGCTGCATTGTTTGGTATGTTCCATTGTCTTCCGCTTATCCGGATCCGGATCGCAGGGGCAACAGTCTCAAATGGGAAACCCAGGCTTCTCTCACCCTGGCTGCATCTCTCAGCTCCTCCGGGAGGATCCCAAGGTGTTCCCTCACAAGCTGTGAGACACAGTCTCTCCAGTGGACCTGGGGCCTGCCTCTAGGTATCCTCCCAGTGGGGCATGTCAGAAACACCTCACCAGCATGACGTTGGGAAGGCATCCTAACCAGGTGCCCAAACCACCCCATCTGGCTTCTCTTGACCCAGAAGAGCATCAACTCAACTCCAAGCTCCTCCCATACGGCAGAGGTCTGTAATCTCTGAGAGAGAGCCCAGCAACCCTGCGGAGGAAGCTCATTTCGGCCGCTTGTATCCGCGATTTCGTTTTTTCGGTCACCACCCAGAGCTGGTGACTATACGTGAGGGTGGGAACGTAGATCGACTTGTAAATCGAGAGCTTTGCTTTTTGGCTCAGCTTTTTTTTCACCATGATGGGCCGATGTAGCGTCCTAATTATAGCAGACGTCGCACTGATCTGTTTTTCGATCTCCCGCTCCATCCTTCCCCACTCGTGAACAAGACCCGAGATACTTGTGATAATTGCGTAAAGTAATATTTGTAATATTATAAGAATAATAATTGCAATATTTTTGTTAGAAAAAATTGTGTAGTATTGATATCAAATCAAATTAGAGAATAATTTCCATCAGATGCTTTTTTTTCTTTACCGAAAATATTTTTATTCAAAATTTAAGATTATGATGTAGGTTCTTTTTACTGGACTTTTTTTTTTTTACTGTGTCTTTGTTTCCTGGTATGTTTTTAGGGAAAAGGCTAAAGAATTGTGGGAGTGGCTCCACAGCCTGGAGGAGATCAAGTATGACCACCATGAGAAGCTCAAGAGACAGCGATACGAGGTCAGTGGGAACACACCTTAAATGTTTTCAGGAGCGTTTGAATTCTGTTCCATCATCTTCCGCTTGTTCCGGGGTCGGGTCGCGGGGGCAACAGCCTCAAATGGGCAACCCAGGCCTTTCTCACCCCGGCTGCATCCTTCAGCTCACCCGGAAGGATCCCAAGTCGTTTACCAGCCAGCTGTGAGACATAGTCTCTCCAGCAGGTCTGGGGTCTGCCTCTTGGTCTCCTCCTGGTGGTACGTGCCTAAAACACCTCGCCCGCGAGGCGCTCGGGGGGGCATCCTGACCAGATGCCCGAACCACCCCATCTGGCTCCTCTCGACCTGGAGGAGGAGCGGCTCGACACCGAGCTCCTCCCGGATGGCAGAGCTCCTCACCCGATCTCTGAGTGAGAGCCCAGCCACCCTGCTGAGGAAGCTCATTTTGGCCTCATTTCGGGTACGTTTGAGTTCAGGCTTGCAAAATTATTCACATTAAATAGATTATTTGACACATAATTACGACAAAACTAGATGTATTTTACTATTTAATGTTTTTTGTAAACATTAAAAAGATTTTAATCCAAGTATGGCGACAACTTGGTAGCCATGCTCCTTCCATCCAACTCCTTGGTTGTAAGGAGTTTCAAATCAGATTTGTTCCATTAGATCAAACTATTAGATTAAACTAGATCAAACATGCTTTCCAGCAGAGGATTTTGTATCAGCAATTAGAGAGTAATTGATTTAATATGGAAATATTCTATCATTAAAGAATAAAGTTGATTCTTCTATAGGGTTTGCAAACAAATCAAGAAATCAATTTTGTCATTCAATGACTGATCCCCGTTTGCAGTATTTGTAAGAAGTTTATGATGTCACAGTTACAAATTTTGTTAGAGTCATTTTTATGAAATTTTAGGAGTACAACAAATACAACGCTGACGTTAAAAAAGGATAGTGCACAAGCTGAGAGATTTTGAAGCTCCAATATGAGTAAAGTTATGTTTTATTTTTTTTTATTATTTATTTATTTATTTCGGTCACAGTGTAATCTCACATCAATGAAACAAAGAAAACAACCATATTTTAGTAAAGGACCGAATAGGTATCGGCTGAAGCAAACGCTTATTACGCCGACCCTTTTTTTTTTTTTTTTTATATCTTCATAAAAGCAAAAAGACATAAGTAAATACTTAGTAATCCATCATAAAGGTAAATATTCAGAAATCAATCATAATACATAAAATGAAAATTAGAACATCAAATGAAAAAGTAATACAAGCACTTCAAAATACAATACAAGTAAAATACAAGTGATTTATTTACTTGTATTTAGTAAAATACAAGTAAGTAAAATACAAGTAATTTCAAAATTATTCAATTAATACAATATATCAGAGGAACAGCACATGTTAGAGGTTTTGGAGAAAAAAATCAGAGAGGCCAGACTGAGATGGTTTGGACATGTGCAGAGGAGAGAAGAAGAAGGATGCTGGGTTTGGAACCACCAGGAAAGAGGCCTAGAGGAAGACCAAAGAGGAGGTTCATGGATACAGTGAAGGAAGACATGAAGGTAGTTGGTGTGACCAAAGAGGATACAGGAGATAGGGTTAGAAGGAAGTAACTGACTTGCTGTGGCGCCCCCTGAAGGGAAATGCCGAAAGAAAAATAATATTCAAGTAATAGAATAGTACTTGGAAAAAGCATGAAATATTTTTATGAACTTCTGTCCCTCTGAGGGTCTGTGACACACTGACCAATTTTTAATAAACCGTCTTCATTTTGATCGTGATGTCGATGTAAAATTCCAGTTGTGTTTTATTCCAGGTCGTCTCACTTAGAAACCGTATCGATGAGCTGCAAAAACAGTAAGTACAGAAGCCAGAAGAATAAAATTAAAGTCTGTATTTGTTTCTATTTTATAAGCAATAAATGATCAATTTTGTGTTATTTTAAATGCATACATCATGTATGTGGCAAGATTTGAATCACTCCCCACAATCACTTATCTGAATTTTTTGGCATTTGTTGTTGAGATCTAAAAAACTGTCTTGTACATAATTTTATTCTTATATTCAAACAATAACTGATCATGTATTTTTGTTGTCATCTGATACTTTTAACCCCAGTGTCTAAAGTCTTGAATATTCATTAGTATATGTATTAGGGCAACAACTAACGATTATTTTGATGATCGATTAATCTGGCGATTAATGGCTCGATTAATCGATTAATCGGGTAAAATTGGCAACTTAATAAATAATAGTTTTTTTGGCATTTTATTGAATGTAGTTATGCAAAACACAACTCATAACCACTTAAACAACACGTTGGGCTCATTCTAATAAGTAAAAATGTTAATCTTTCTGTGAAATAAAGAGGGAGAATATTACCATTTCTACAGCAAATATGGAGACGGTGGCCGCGTGGTTAGCGCGTTCGCCCGCGGACCGGAAGGTCGCGGGTTCGCGTCCCACGGAGAGCACGTCTAGGGTCCTTGGAGAAGACACCTAACCCCCACTTCTCCCACCATTGGCGCCGTCGAAGGGCAGCCTGCTGCGGTGTAAGGAGTGCAGCAAACAAATTTCCCCGGTGAGGGATGAATAGAGTAATTCAAAATAACAAAAATAACAAAAAAAAATATAAAATAATAAATCTACTTACTGTATACAGTAAAGGTAAATCACGAGCACCCATAAAATGTGTTTCATAGTACTGGCTAAAAAACATAAATTGTAAACTGTTGACCATCCAGGATCACATTTAAAAACAAGAAATCGTTAACAGTTTTAGATTTGCAAATTTAACCTTGTTCAGAGGTATAGTACCAAACAAAAATGGCCGAGGTTAACATGAGTAAAAATACACAAAAAACAATCAAGTTGTGTAATATTAAGTGCAGTTGACAGCAAAAACTTTCTAAACGATTAATCGATGACTAAATTAGTCGGCAACTATTTCAATAATCGATTATAATCGATTAATTCGATTAGTTGTTTCAGCCCTAATATGTATTAGTTCTTCATCGATTTATGTATTGTGTTTCATATCTAGTGTAATTTTATTGCATAATTCATTTTTTGAATTGTACACCATTTGCCACTAGAGAGAGCTGTTCTCATATTTGTATGTTTTCTTTTTTAAAATTTGCAGTAGCAAGAAAGGAGCTGCTTCTCGCCGCAGAAAGTAAAAGAAAAAGGCCCTTCAGAGTCTGGAAGCAACTGGGTGCCCTGGTTTCGCCAAAAGACGAAAGCCTTCTTCGGTTATTGTTATTTTTTAAAAAGCCCCTGGGCTTTGAGCATTGGTCTCTACAACTGATTGGTCAATAGTAATACAGATAAATTACAATTGAAACATAATTTCTAAACTCTTCATAAATGTCTTCTGAATAAAATTGATGTGAAATTTGCAATTTCCCTTCAGATGAATCTAAATAAAGAAGGAAAATGTCCATAACTCATGGTTTCACAGGTTCACTTGCAATATCTTTCTGGTAAATGTATCATATATTTTATTTATTTTTTCATTTTTTTATTTCGGTCCCATTGTAATTTCACATTAACGAAAGAAAAATTATATTTTACCAAGGGACCGAAAAGGTATCGGCCGAAGCAAACGCTTATTACGCCGACCCTTTTTTCAAATCACCATGAAAGCAAAAACACATAATAAATATTCAGAAATCATCATAAAACATAAAATGAAAATTAGAACATCAAATGAAAAAGTAATACAATCGTTAGTTTAAATTCATTATATATAAGCTTGAATTTAACCATCAAGACTTGCATATTTTTTAAGCAATAATAACTTAAATTTCTTCTTTATCAGAAAAAATTTGAACATAATTTAAGTTCATCATCATATTTTTTTCCAAAGATCCTCACCTTTAATGGAAATACGGAATATTTTAACATTTGTTCTAAATTTATTTTTAATGAACACATCATTTCCTCTTACTTCGTATGGACTTTTCCTAATGTTAAACATATTTTGTAGAGAGTTTAACATCAAATTATTTTTTATCTTAAACATAAATTTTAAAGTGTGTAATTCCACTAAATCATAGAACTTTAATGTTTTTAAATTTATAAATAGATTATTGGTTGGTTGATTATAAGATGAGAATGTTATTGCTTGTATTGCTTTTTTTTGTAAAATATAAATTAACTACTTTAGTTCAGTAAACTCAAGAATCAGAACTTAATTTACATTTTGAAGCTTCAAACAACTATTAAATAATGTAAATGCTCACCAAACATATTTGAAAGGATAAAAACAACAAAGACACTATAACGAGACGATAAAAAATGCATAGGCCATGAGAAACACCATTTACTTCTCTGTCTCAGACACCCACGTACCTTTCTATACTATGTAATAATGTGGTCACAGATCAGGACATGTTGTGAAGTAAAACCAGTGGTGCAACGTATTGAAGTAAATGTATTTCGTTACTGTACTTAATTAAAAAAAATTGTGTATCTGTACTTTACTTAAGTAAAATTTAAGACCGGTGCTTTTACTTTTACTTCACCACATTTTAGAGCAAATATCTGTACTTTTACTTCGCTACTTTTCAAAAGTGTGTTTTACATTTTTCGTTACATTTTCGTTCGGGAATTTGAAAAATATACCGTTTTTAGCGCATCTTGAAGCCGCATCGCCAAAATCAAAAGGAGCAGTTGATCGAAAGAAGAAGCAATGAATCGTGGACCAATCAGAGATTCGATTTATTCAGCGCCAAAAAACTAACATCAAATATAGTACAAATTAAAAAGAGTCAGAAGATTGTTGTTTGTTGTGTTTACTTTTAAATAAAAAGTTGAGCCATCGTTACACAAAGCAGGGGCGGTTCTAGGATTTTTCTAAAAGAGGGGCGGGGGACGCGTGAGGTAATTGACAAAGCCAATATCGGGTGACTGCCCCCCCAGAACATTTTAAAAAATAAGTGTCATTTTCCTGCATTTTGGTGCCCATTCGCTGACCCTGCAAGGGAATAGCTTGACTTGTCCCCTTTTCCTTTCTTCTTTTTTTTTTTTGTGGACCAAAAGAGGCGGGAGAGGGGGAGTCACACCCCTGCAGAGTATTTATTGGGACCCTACAACACAAAAATTAACATTTGAATTATGGTCGAATACTTTTACTTTTTACTTCTTATCCGTCTGTCCCTTTCGGGGTTGCGGTGGGTGCCGGAGCCCATCCCGGCTAATTTAAGGCGAAGGGCAGGGTACACCCCGAACAGGTCGCCATTCTGTCACAGGGCCACATACATACAACCATCCACACACACTCATTCCTAGGGGCAATTTGGAACTGGTCAATCAACCTACCATGCATGTCTTTGGAGGGTGGGAGGAAACCCACACAAACACGGGGAGAACATGCAAACTCCCCACAGAAAGGACAGTGTTCCAAGCCTCGCCCCCACCCGGGACTCAAACCCACGACCTTCTTACTGTGAGGCCACTGTGCTACCCACTGCGCAACCGTGCTGCCCTTTTTACTTAAAAAGTAAAATTTACACCAATTACTTTTGTACTTTTACTTAAGTAGATTTTTTTGCCAAATTATCTGTACTTTTACTGAAGTACAAAAAGTGAGTACTTCATCCACCACTGAGTAAAACACATTTAAATTGTTCATCAGGGTCATCAAGGGATAAATTTAACAAGCCCAAACAAAAAATAAAAGGTGAGCTGGTCGATTGTGGACAGCTACGTTGAACTGAATGTTTAACAGTGAGGGTCTCAACAGGATTCCTAAAAGTTGCTCTGTTTTACCAGCTGTTCATAGTGGTGAGCTAGATCCTGGTCACACTAGGATGATTTGTTAAGCTGCCTCCATTTTGGTAGCCATTACCCTGCTCATGGTGGGTTTAGGTTAAACTTGACGCCTGATTGAGTTGCTCCCCATAGCTTAAAGTCTAAATTGTTCATCTTTTAATGTTGATGTATATTTAAGTCAACAAAATACTAGCTTTTATTTGTTTAGGGGATTTAGGAATTTAAAAATCTGGTCAATCAGGTCATGTTAGCTAACGCGAGCTTGGTTGCTAAATAGATCTTATGGATCTATTTAACCATAGTCATGGTTAAACGGTGAACGAATATTTCAGCCACGGATATTTCAGCCACGGACATTTGAGCCAAAAACCTGCAACCTAGGATATTTGAGCCACGGTGACTCGGAGATTTCAGCCACGGACATTTGAAGAACTGCAACCTGGGCGCAACTGTTTATTTAAGATAAAAAATGTTCAAATGACTAAAAGCATGATAAAAAATTTTGCACGATAAAAATTTTTAAGACTAAAAGCAATTATTTTCTGTAGTGCAACTGTTTATTTACGATAAAATTTTTACATAAAATATCTCAATTTTCTACATAAAATAGGTTTTTGGCCCAAATGTCCCTGGCTGAAATGTCCTAAATTCGGGGGCGCACATGGCTCAAATATCCTAGGTTGCAGTTTTTGGCTCAAATGTCCGTGGCTGAAATGTCCTAGAACCTGGTTAAACATGACTATTTAACCATTTATTTCGTATTTTAATAAACCAAGAACAAAATAAAACATGGCTTCTCCACGTTTTAGTAAATTATGCTACTTCGCAAAAGTAGCATTTCTGTTAGCATCAGGCTAGCGTTAAATTTCGCTAGCAGTTTTAACTCTGTAGGTATAGCAATCAAGAACAATTAAAGTACTTGAAAAGCTAAAATAAAGTCAAATTTACAGATAAACTTCGATTATTTGTGTCACTCTGATAGAAAACGCGTCTTTGGCCCCACCAACGACATGTCAACACACGAAAATGAAGTTGGATTTATCAAAAACACCACCATGTTAAAGCAGGAACCAAAATAATAAAGTATTTTAGCTGAAAAATAAAGATGTTTCAATAAAGTTGGTACATATTTTGATGAAATATAAAAGGATTACGTTTCTTAAAAAGTGAAGCTACTGTTTTATTCGGCTGAAAGTTCGGATTTAAGTGTCTCCTTTGATTTCTATTTTTTCCATACCACTTGGCATGGCTTCAAGGCCTGTCTGTGTGGAGTTTGCATGTTCACCTTGTGTATGTGTTGGTTTTCTCCAGAACTCCAGTTTCCTCTTACTCTCCGAATCCGTTCCGTTCCGTCATCTTCCGCTTGTTCCGGGGTCGAGTTGTGGGGGCAACAGCCTCAAACGGGCAGCCTAGGCCTCTCTCACCCCGGTTGCATCCTCCAGCTCACCCGGAAGGATCCCAAGTCTTTCCCCGGCCAGCTGTGAGACATAGTGCCTCCAGCAGGTCTGGGGTCTGCCCCTAGGTCTCCTCCCGGTGGGACGTGCCCAAAACACCCCGCCCGCGAGGCGCTCGGGGGGCATCCTGACCAGATGCCCGAACCACCCCATCTGGCTCCTCTCGACCTGGAGGAGGAGCGACTCTACACCGAGCTCCTCCCGGATGGCAGAGCTCCTCACCCGATCTCTGAGTGAGAGCCCAGCCACCCTGCGGAGATAACTCATTTCAGCCGCTTGTACCCGCGATCTCATTCTTTCGGTCACCACCCACAGCTGGTGACCATAGATGAGGGTGGGAACGTAGATCGACTTGTAAATTGAGAGCTTTGTTTTTCGGCTCAGCTCTCTCTTCACCACGACGGACCGATGCAGCGTCCTGGTTATTGCTGACGCCGCACCGATCTGCCTGTCGATCTCCCGCTCCATCTTTCCCCCAATCGTGAACAAGACCCCGAGATACTTAAACTCCTCCACTTGGGGCAGGACCCTGCCCCTAACCCACAGCGGGCATTCCACCCTTTTCCGGGCGAGGACCATGGTCTCAGATTTGGAGGCGCTAATTCCCATCCCGGCCGAAATGAAATCTCGAATGAAATCGAAATCTCTCCGAAACCATTTATCTGAAGTTGATTGGCTGCTACAAAATTGCCCTTTGGAATGAGTGGGTATGTAAATGATTATGTGTGTGTGGCCCTGCAACAGACTGGCAACCTGTTTGGTGTGTACCCTGCCTCTCACCTGAAATCACCCAGGATAGGCTCCGGCACCCCTTGTAACCTCATTAGGTATAAGCGGTTCAGAAGACAAAACGAAACGCTTCGCTTTATTTTGTAGAATTGGAAGCATATAAAGCAAAATAATTCAAAACGTCCAAAAGTGACAAATCAATTTTTAAAATGAATCTTCAAAATTTACAATGTTCCATATTTGATGCTCCATGAAAATGTGTCTGTGGCTTGTTGAGTTTCCAACACACAACATTAAATAGGACAAAAACAAAAATAAACCTTACAACTGTGTGTAAGGACAAATATATTTTCATAAATGCATTTTTGTACATATATAAGTATTATTTACAGTATATTTTGTATGTGTGTATAAGTATACGCAGATGGACATACTCATAATTCTTTGTGTGTATTCAGTCATTAAGTTAGATAAATGTCTCTTTATAAAGTTTTAATTAATGCATAAATATAATAAACACATGTTACAGAACAATCTCACAAAAAGTCATGAATGCATTTTATTGCATTGGTTAAGCCGTCAGCTTTATGTAATAAATGGTCCTCAGTTTTGATCAGCAGTAAATCCATTTGGATGGGGGTCCTCTTCTCTCTAATTCAGCCATGTTGGAAGCAGAGAGCCACAAGTATCACTACAAAAAAAATACCTTCCTTTCTGACAGACTAGTGACCTGTACAGGGCAAGCCCCGCCCTTTTTTGGTACTAGCCAGGTGGGGTCCTAGAACTTCACGTCACTGAAATACAGTAGATGGTTGGACCTTCTTTGCTAAATTGGAAATGCTGCTGTCAGATTAATTTATCTAAATCTATTAATGGCTTTCACGAAACAGGAATATTTTAGTGTTCTCCTTTTTAAAAAAAAAAAAAAACAACAACAACAAACAAAGCAGAAGTGATGAGTCTATTGTTTGTGAAAATGGTCTTCAGACAGGCTCATAAACGCCACTCGGATCAACCGGTGAACTTGAGGCTGCTGTGCTGGTGTGAGGTGATTCGGGACCTCTAGGGACCACGCTATCTCCAGCGGGGGCCACGGCTGGATCCGTGCTGATGCGCTCTACAATGCTGGATAAACAATCCAGACTGGAAATGAGCGCTGGCTTATTGTTGCTGCAATCTGCGGAAGAGTTAAACAGAGATGAAGTTGTATTCCAATAAAACTACAGTATGTTGTCTGTGCGCTATGAATATTTCTTCTTGTATACCTCAAAATGGCTTTTTAAGAGTTTGTCCTCACCGAGACGGAGGGTCTAAGGGCAAAACTAAGGGCAAACTTTTTGGTTCGCTGGCCCACATTGAGTTCTAACATTTGACCATGGGGCCAGAACAGAAGTAGCTGGATGGTATGCTTTGGTAACCGCTAGATTAGACCGATAAAATAGCGCTCTAGATTTTAAACAAGCGCTAAATGTTACATCAAGAGCGTTAAATTTCAAATCTAGCGGCGCTAGGTCTGAAATCTAGGGCGATAGCGCTTAAAAACATGCATTTAGCGGCGCTAGCTTTGAAATCTAAATGCTCAATGAAACATCTAACACGCTTGTTTACGTGTGTATATTGGCCCTGATGGCTTTCGCTATTATATAGTGTGCCATCTAGTGAGGAAACATCAGAATTGCAGGGGAAATAAAACATTAACAAGGTTTATTTATTTAATTTTTTCAAGTTCGGCGGGCCGAAATTTAACGTTTAACAGGCTGCATGTGGCCCGCGGGCCGTAGTTTGCCAATACCTGGTCTAAGGAGAGGGTGGTGCTTGGTTTTGTTTACATACGTAAGACATGTGCTGATTGTTTTGAGTCTCATTGTGTATTTCAGTCTGATCTCTTTGTATTTTTTTTCAATATTGCCGTTTGAGACAACTTGTTTAAATTAATCAAACTATATTTATCAAAATTTATATTTCGTTATATTCCGTTCCGTCATCTTCCGCTTGTTCCGGGGTCGGGTCGCGGGGGCAACAGCCTCAAACGCGCAGCCCAGGCCTCTCTCACCCTGGCTGCATCCTCCAGCTCGCACGGAAGGATCCCAAGTCGTTCCCCGGCCAGCTGTGAGACATAGTCTCTCCAGCGCGTCCGGGGTCTGCTCCTTGGTCTCCTCCAGGTGGGACGTGCCCAAAACACCTCGCCCACGAGGCACTTGGGAGGCATCCTGACCAGATGCCCGAACCACCCCATCTGGCTCCTCTCGACCTGGAGGAGGAGCGGCTTGACACCGAGCTCCTCCCGGATGGCATAACTAGTTTGCTTTGGGTTTATTACAGCACTTTTAAGATATCCCCAAATTTAAAAAAAGCAAAGGCAAACTAAACACAACGCGTACCCTAACATACGATTACTACTCAAGTAAAAAGATTGTCGCCTCAACAGACGTTCTTGTGCGAGTGCTATTTTGTGAATTAAATACATAAATAAATAATAAATCTAACTATTCATCCCTCACCGGGGAAATTTGTGTGCTGCACTCCTTACACCGCAGCAGGCTGCCCTTCGACGGCGCCAATGGTGGGAGAAGAGGGGGAAGGTATCTTCTCCAAGGAGCCTAGACGTGCTCTCTGTGGGGCGCTACCCCATGACATTAAGTTATTCCTTAGGGTTAATAATCGGTTTAAGATTATAGTTGGGTGTTGAATTTTTTAGAAAGAGGATGTATTATCGGGGCTAAATGACAGAGGCGATGCCATCATCCACAGTTTATGTCATAACAGGTGCAGATTTCTAACATTACATGAAGATCATTACGAGGGATTTGGTTTTCCGCACTCAGTTTAATAAGCATCTAGGCTCTGTAATTCTATCTTTTGTGTTTCCATAAAAGATTTTAACCAGCTTTACATCAGGGAGAACCAGGCTTTTTGTTGTGGTATCAAGTCCAACCCTAAAATACCTGGAATGTTTGAAGTATCACATCATTCAACATTTATATTGGTGTGAATGTGTTGTTATGTAAAGGTTACATAGCAAACATTTAGGAACGCATCTTGACTCGTAAAGCAAAAAAATTGAAATATGTACGGAAAAAGGCAAGAGACAAAAAATGAAATTCAAGATGAGTCTGTTTTCAAATAGAAAAATTTCAGAGAGGAATTTTAGTTTGAAGGTTTCTGAATTTTAGTTTGAAGGTTTTTGATTTTTAGTTTGAAGGTTTTTGAATTTTAGTTTGAAGGTTTCTGAATTTTAGTTTGAAGGTTTCTGAATTTTAGTTTGAAGGTTTCTGAATTTTAGTTTGAAGGTTTCTGAATTTTAGTTTGAAGGTTTTTAAATTTTAGTTTGAAGGTTTTTGAATTTTAGTTTGAAGGTTTTTGAATTTTAGTTTGAAGGTTTCTGAATTTTAGTTTGAAGGTTTCTGAATTTTAGTTTGAAGGTTTCTGAATTTTAAAACAAGAAAGTATACATTGAATAAAACTGTGTTGTGATTTTGATTATATTGTAATTGATTGGCTGGTGACCTGCCTAGGGTGTACCATGCCTTCTGTATGATACTGGGCAGTATCATAAAGATGACCCAGTGTTAGAGTTTGAAAATGGAGGCATGTATTCAATGACTCGACTCTGACTCAACGAACATGACTGGTCCGAACTTTTTCAGTGGTGACTTGTAACATGACTTTAGACAGTTAAGACTTCTTTTTTTATTACCATGTTTTAAAAATATACACAGTATTTTAAAAAAAAATTCCCCATAAAGTCTCATAAAACTTCAAATTTTACTTCATTTTTACATCTTGTGTAAATTCAAATTTTTAAAGAAAAATTAAAAAGGAATTTCCAAAGCATAGAAAATATTTTTAAACATGCATATTTTAATCTTATCTATGAATTTTGATGTCGCAATTTAATGCTATTTTGTTGGAATATGTTGTTTTGATTCTTAATGGCATTCTGAAAATTTTAATTGTAAGCTGACTTTTTCAAAAAAAAATAAAAATTATGCATTTAATGTAATATTTTCAATCATGGTACGGCTAAAATTAAAACACTCACCGTTTGCCGTCTGGGTACAATAGGAAGAGTCACTATTTTCACTTCTGTTGGTACCCGGAGAGATAAAATCCATCTGGAAAAAAACCCGACAAATTAGTAACAAAGACATTTCTATTTAAACTTTATTTTTCTTTATTAAATTTTCAGGTTTTATTCTTTAAATGGGATTTAAAAAACATTTTTTGGTTACTTCTTATTATCCAATTGACAAAAACGACAATTTTAAAAACAATTATTATCAATAGTTTATTATCATTATAAAGCTCATTGAACTTTTTTGTTGGGGGGCAAATAAAAAACCAAATTATGTCTGGAAACAGGGCTTCTATGTACAATATTTCCAATACAAAACATTTTTATTTGAAGGTCCATTTATTAGAATGAAACACTCAGACCCAGAAAAAATCTCCTCTGCACATTCTTTACATTTTATGGGTTCGTGCATTTGTTGCTCAGCTGTTCTCGGACTCACCACGCCGTCTGAACAGTTGGAGTGGGGGCTGGAGGCGTCTGACTCTCCGCTATAATGTTCAATTGGTGGATAAAAGCTGTCGTCCTGCCCCGCTCTCAGCAGCGCCTGCAGCGACTCGATATAGCTGATTGCATTTCGAAGGATTTCCACTTTCGGAAGCCGCTGATTTGGGTTGGAAGCTGTGCAGCGTTTTAGCGTCTCAAACGCGTCGTTGACTTTGCTGAGTCGTCGCCTCTCTCGCATCGTCGCTGCTTTCCTCCTGTCTGCGTGCGTTGTCTTCCTCTTGCAGGCCTTACAGGCCCATAGCAGGCAGTGGCCGGCTTGGTGGAGGCCTCCAGGGGCCCTCACATGCTGGTCTTCCTCCTCCGCCGATGGAACGTGATGGTGAAGATGATCCTCTGTTTTTAGCAGGCTGGTGTGCGTCAGCCGAGAATCCAAGTCATCAAAAAAGTTTAGGTCACTGGTGTTGAAGCACGGGTCATAGAGGTCGTCGGCTGAAGATAGAGGGAAGGGAAAGTCGGACAGATCCATCGGGTAGCGAAAAACAGCAGGTTGAAAAAGGGTAAGAAACTGAAACAAAAACACTTGTTGTTGAGATAAATTTTAAAAAATAGAGGTGGACTAATTTCAAATCAATCGGGGGAAGGATCAATATGAATGAAAGATCATAAAAAGAGCAATAAGTGTTTGAAAGGTCAGTCACTGTAACTTCAGCTCCTTTGGCTGGGTTTGACTTTATAAAGGACCTCATGTGGAGGCGGGGCCCGGGGTGTCGGTCACCAATGATCCGAGGGGTGTGTGTATGTGTGCGACGTGTGGTCACTGGGGTGACACTCTACTAAAGAGGAAGCAATAAAAACAGCAGTCAAGTCCATCTTTACAAATCGTTCAGTCCGATGAGTCTGTTTCTCTCTAAGTGATGAAACATCTGGTCTTACAGAAGCACGGGAATCCGTGTTTTTTGGCCACGGCCACGTGGGGTCTGGTTGTTTTAACCAACTGGGACAAAATGTTGAAGAAATCTGATCACGTGTAAAGTGGCGAGGGGAAAAAAGTTACATCTTAAAAAATGAAGACTAACTTTGAATTTTTGAAGTTTAACATCTTCACTTGATGATAGATAAAAACTTTATTAATATCCCACAGGAAAAATTCTAGTGTCCAGCAGCAACAGAAATCAAGTACCATATTTTCGGCACTATAAAGCACACCTAAAAACCTTAAATTTTCTCTAAAGTCCACGATGCGCCTTTTAACCCGGAGCGTCTTATATATGGATTAATATTGAGCTACAACAGGTGTCACAACTGCGGTAGGCAGCCGCCACTCCATTTCCCCCGTAGAAGAGGTAGCGCGCGGTGCATGTTGGGATATATGAAAGGGCCAAATGGCTCCTACCAAGAGACACTGTTACACCGCAGAGTTTAAACTCAAGGTGATCGGTCACGCAGTAGAACATGGGAATAGAGCCGCAGCGAGAGAGTTTAACATCAATGAATCAATGGTGAGGAAGTGGAGGAAGCAAGAGGATGCGCTGCGCCAAGTAAGTAAGACTAAACAGAGTTTATCTCCAATGGAAGATAAACTGTGTCACGAAAATACTAATACTTTATCTCGGAGAAAATAATAAAACAGCTGTTTATTCATTTTGTGAATGCATAACGTAACCCCAGTCTTTACTGTAGCGCCTTATATGCGGTGCGCCTAGTGCGGAAAATACGATACATACTAAATAAATAAAAACAACATACATCCAAAAATAAAATAGGACTCAATTCCTTCCAGAAATATCCGATTTATTAAATTGCCTGAGGGCTGAAGGGACTGAACGACCTCTTAAAGCGCTCAGTCGTGCAGCGATGTGAGAGGAACCTGTTACTTTGGGTCGTTTTCTGGGTTGTGATAACATTTTGTGGAGGGTGACAAGGGTTATTCAGGATACTCTGCATTAAAGCCCTCACCCTCCCCTCCTAAACAGCTCCCACAGAGTCCACATTTCTCCCCGCCAGAGATGCACATTTCCTTATCAGTCTGTCCAGCCTATTGCTGTCCATTGCGGTCAAGCTGCCTCTCCAGCAGACGACCGCAAAGAAAACTGCAGTTGCCACGAAAGACTGATAAAAGATGTCCGACATGGTTACGTTTGAAAGTTTTAATTGAGAAAACAAGTTCATTTACCATTTTCACATTTGTCATCTATTTACAGCTTCATCCAACACTAGATTACATGGGTATTGTGATACCACAAAAGAAGGGTACACCCAGTACAAGTCACCAGTCTGTGACAGCAACGTTATAATTAAATTAAATGGAATAATAAAGTCCTAAATGAAGCAAAGGTCGTTTGCAAAATTGGTTATGAAACGTTAAAGATAAATGTATGTAATTATGTCGACGTAAATTGTGGCAGAAAAATTTAACTTAAAATTGAACAAAACTGGCAAAATTTGTAAAATGTTGAAATTAAAATTTTTACATAATTAGCCATTCCACATCAAAAACACACTCAGGAGCAAACTAAAATTGGTTTTAAAGAACAAAACAACAACAAAAAACAAACTCCGCCCCCTGTCCATCCCGCCCCGCCCCCGAATACGCACATAAAAACCAAGACGATGCCTCCAAAAAAAAGGGGAGGTTAGAACCCCTACTACATCTTTTATTGTCTTGCAACACAATGCGCCCTTGAATGAGGTGGTTTAGAAAATTAATAAATGGATACTTATGCCAAGAACTCATAAATGTAAACAAAATAATAAATTAAGAAAACAGTCTGACGGAACAAAAGAAAGGTAGTGATAACTGCGGGAAAAAAATCAGACAGCATATGTTTTTAAAGATTCATTTGGCCTAGAACAGGGGTGGGCTAACTTTATGGTTCGCAGGCCACATTGAGTTCTAATATTTGACTAGCAGGCCGGAACAGGAGCAGATGAATGCTATGCTTTGGTAACCGCTAGATTAGACCGGTAGAATGGCGCTAGATTTCAAACAAGCGCTAAATGTTACATCGAGAGCGTTAAAATTCAAATCTAGCGGCGCTAGGTCTGAAATCTAATGCAATAGCGCTTAAAAACGTGCCTTTAGCAGCGCTAGGTTTGAAATCTAAGCGATCGATGTAACATCTAACATGCTTGTGTACGTGCGTGTATTTGGCCGGATGGCTTTTCATAGCTATTCACATGGTTTATTTTGACAGTGTGTGCATTACAGAGACACACAAATTTTAATGGGAGCAGTGTTGTTGTATCTTTGGCACCATCTAGTGACAAAACATTAGAATTACAGAAAAAATTAAAACATTAACAAGGTTTATTTATTCAATTTTTTCAAGTTTGTCGGGCCGGATTAAAACTTTCAACGTGCCACATGTGGCTCGCGAGCCGTAGTTTGCTCATGCCTGGCCTTGAAGCCAACATAGTACTAGCTTTGAAATTCTATCAATTCCAAATTTGTTAATAAGATTCACGGCAAAAAAATTAAGAAACTATTAAGTCATCAGACAAATTCAAATCAAACGATCTGTTTATCTACTATTTGTTTGTCCGTCTCTTCATCTGCTTGTGCTCATCTATCTCAGTGATCTTTTGTTGCCCAAAGTCTGCAACAAAAAATTGAAATTTATGGCATTCATCTTGATCCCAAACTTTTTACAATTTTTTTTCCCACTATTTAGTGCCATAACAGCATTTTTTTTTCCAAAATGAGGATGAGTTGTGCCACTTTTTATGTGGAGCTGTCGCTGCAGAGCTTCAGTTGAACTTACAGTAAAGTGGACGTACAGTGTGTGTTTTGGTAAAAGTGATAATCAAAGTTGAACAAAATTACATCGCAGAAACTTTTTTAAACTCAGCCAAAGTCCGATACACAGCAATTTTTCAGATTATCTGTAGAACATCTGTTTTAGTTGTTAGTAGGATTCTTTTATACATTTAGTTTGAAACAAGAACAAAAAGACTAATAAAGCTAAATTAAAACATTCATTTTTACAGTAAACTGGATGGAGAACCATTCAGATTGTCTTGTTTTCTGCTTGTTGTCTTCTAATTGTAAATGGCTTTTACAGCCCCTGTGTTACCAAGTCGTGTTACAAGTAAGAACAGCTCACACGGCAAAGTCTTGTAGCTTCATGGGAAAGTGCTGCGTTAAATTTAGCAGCTCATGAAATCCAAGACAAGTGCCCTTCTAGCTGAGATGGGCATCGGTATCGTTTTGGAATTTTCTGAAACTCTTTCACCCCCTCGTTCTTTAACACATTCAAACATTAAAGCTGCTCGACCAAAGCTGTGATTAAAAGTCCATTTGTCTAGTAAAATATTGAGAAAGGTGCATTTAAATTGATAGTAAAGCAGATTAAAATTAATTTGGCAAGAAAAGCAAAGCATAGAACATATTATTAATGGACAAGTTATAAAAACTTCTTTATAGAAAGAAGAGGAATGAAGATTAGTCAGAGTAAAACAGAGTACATTTGTGTGAATGAGAGGGATCCAGATGGAAAAGTGAGGTTACAGGGAAAAGAGATAAAGAAGGTGGAAGATTTTAAGTACTTAGGATCAACAAGAAAAAAAAAACTAATGGAGAGTGTGGAAAAGAGGTGAAGAAGCCCGTGCAGGCAGGCTGGAACGGGTGGAGGAAAGTATCAGGTGTGATGTGTGATAGAAGAGTTTCAGCTAAAATGAAAGGAAAAGTGTACAAAACTGTGGTGAGACCGGCCATACTGATTGGTCTAGAAACAGTAGCACTGAAGAAAAGACAGGAAGCAGAGATGGAGGTAGCAAAGATGAAGATGCTGAGGATCTCTCTGGGAGTGACCAGGATGACCAGGATGACCAGGATCAGAGGAACAGCACATGTTAGAGGTTTTTGGGATAAAGACTGAGATGGTTTGGGCATGTACAGAAGAGAGAGAGAGAGTACAAGAAGGATGCTGGATTTGGAACCACCAGGAAAGAGGCTTAGAGAAAGATCAAAGAGGAGGTTCATGAATACAGTGAAGGAAGACATGAAGATAGTTGGTGTGACCAAAGAGGATTCAGCAGATAGGGTTAGATGGAAGAAACTGACTTGCTGTGGAGACCCCTAAAGGGAAATGCCAAAAGAAGAAGAAGAAGTTATAAAAACTTCTTCTATGTTTGGAAAAAGTGCCGTATTCGCGCAATGCCAATGCCGCCAATTGAATTTTCGAATTTTCAATCTTTGTGCATTAAACTTTTTACATTACAAAAAACTATTATGCAGTAAATCAGAAAATAAAAGTTTAACCATGTTCAACCTATTCACATAAAATCAGCTAATGTTTATATGTGTGTTTTGTATTCCTCTAAGTACAAAAGAGGTCGTCGGCCAATGGGACGAAAGGAGGTAGATCCCCATCTTTTTTCTTCTAACCTGCTTTACGTCTGTCTAAGCCTCATTATTTTCTTAATTTAACAAATGGTTCCACTGAAGTTCTTCAACTTAAAGCTCTAAGTTTTTCGGGCTAATGAGCGGTATCAGATATCGTTTCAGTCCCGATGGAATTTGGTCACTTCTGCATGGACGTTTTTTAGAAAACAAGATAAATGTTTCATTTAAAACTTTAAAAGTTAATAATGGAGTGAATGTTCTTATCATTTTTGCTCTGTTTATCCCAAAACAATGCCGCGTTCTCATAAAGATCTCAAAAGATCTTTCCAGTTTTTATACAGTTTTTAAGCGTTTGCTTCAGCCGATACCTTTTCGGTCCTTTGCTGGAATATGGTTGTTTTCTTTATTTCTTTGATGTGAGGTTGCACTGTGACCACAATAAATAAATAAATAAAATAAAAAAATATATAGTGATTGCATTTTAAAAGATTTCATTTCGTCTTAAGAACGTCTTATATTTGGTCATTTAAAAAGTGAAACACAAGAAAATCAAAAGGCTTATATTGTTAACTTGTTATTATTATGGACAAAATTTTTCTTACATACTAGTTTATTTTTTCTTACAGAAATTTCTTTGCTGAGTTTTGTATGAGATATTTACCGGGAAAATGTGCGTGCTGCACTCCTACACCGCAACGGGCTGCCCACAACGGCGCCAATGGTGGGAGAAATGGGGCGTTAGGTGTCTTCTCCAAGGATTCTAGACGTACACCCAGTGGTATGCAAACCTGCGAACTTCCGGTCCGCGTCCGAACGCTTTAGCCACTGAACTACCCCTCCGCGCCCCCCCAAAATATAAAAAGCTTTCGCCTTTGTATGGGTTGTGTCTTTGCCTTAGACATAGGAAACGGCTTCTGCCGAGACGTCCCTGTCTACAGGCTAAGGACGGCGATCTTTCGTGTTTCCCAAGAATCAGCTCATCTCTTCATAAGAAGTGAGATTTATATAAGCTGGTTTTTTAATTAGGGTTTTTTTTTGTCATTTTTCATTTTCTGATATTGTTTTTTCAAAAAATTTTATTGCCATAAATAATCATAAGTGTATATATTGTATATTGTGTACTGAGTTCCAAATTCAGCAGATGAGATTTTTCTGTAGAGGTTCATACCCAGCTGTAAACTTCTGAAAAAATACCTACACATTTTCTGTTTGCTGCTTTGTAATGTCATTTTATCAGCTGCTCTCTTAATCTGGCATATTTGTATGACAGAATCCTTCCTCTTCCTGCCTTTATCGGCACGTCAGTGTGTGGATTCTAAATCAGACACAAATCTCTTTAAACATTTATTGATGAAAATATTGATTTGCTTAATAATGTGGAACAACTTTCAGTAATTCTTACTTTAACGGGCAAAAGTTTTTTTTTGTTCTGAGCACTCATTATTATTTTTATTTTATTTTTACCATAGTACATATCCTTTTTTATGTCCATAATTGCACACTGATACCTCAGCAAGTTCCTAGTCTCTGACCCTCTTTATTGACCATGGCAATGAAAGTATTTCTGATTCTGAAAAGTTTTTCACCCCTCTTACTCTGAACGAGCGCACACGCTTTCGAACTAACAGGAAACTGGAAGTGAACAACTTTTTGGAAGTTGTTCATCTTGATTTCTAATATTTTTAATGTGAGTTCTACGTATTCCTCATTTCTCTGCTTAACCCCTTCTCTGGTGGTGGCCCGCCCATTGATGAAAGTCCTCATACACTCTTGTCATTCCTAACCTCCTAAAACACACACGTGAAGGTAGTTGGTCTAATTGTTCCAGGTTATTATGAGTTTGTGTGACTTTTTTTGTTCTACAACAGACTTGTGACCTGTTTAGGGTGTACCCTTCCTCTCTGATATTACTTCCCAGGATAGGCTCTAGAATCCCTGTTTTTTAAGTTGGACAAGTCACCCCAAAACAAATCAATGAACTGTATTTAAATATTCATTATGGCTGTCCGTGTTAATATCGAAATACGTGCTTTTTTTCAGCACGACCACAAAAAGAATTTATTTTAAATAATTTACTCTATTTATCCCTCACCGGGGAAATTTGTTTGCTGCACTCCTTACACCGCAGCAGGCTGCCCTTCGACGGCGCCAATGGTGGGAGAAGCAGGGGTTAGGTGTCTTCTCCAAGGACCCTAGACGTGCACTCTGTGGGACGTAAACCCGCGAACTTCCGGTCCGCGAACGAACGCTCTAACCACTGAGCTGCCGTCTCCCCAAACGTCTAGATTACAGTTTCTAGAATGGTGGTTTAGATTGATCATTTAAAGCTAAATTTGGACAAACTCTTACAAATGTAAAATATGGCATTATGCTAACTTTTATTTTTTATCTTATTATTTTTGGTGAGAATTTCTTCAGGTGCATTTTCAAATATGGCCGATCTGCACCAGATAAACATCCCAGATGACTTCGGATACTATCCCAGATTCTCATGGGGTTTGCGTAGAACTTATTTTTTACAATTAGTGCTGATTTTGTCCCAAAAAGAGAAACAAATCTCATCAGGCATGGGTTTGATTTTAGTTTTCTTCAACATTAGAATGCAAAGCCAAGTTTTTGAAAAGCAGTGTTTGCATGTGTTGGAAGAAATGAAATACAAGCTAAAGTATTTGTCTGGTTTCCACAATAACACATTTTAAACTTCAGAGACAGCCGGCGCCAAACTCCAATCTTAGCTGGAAAGCTGCCCAAAGGCTTAGGACGTCTGGGCAAGCGGCCAATCAGAGCAGGTGAAAGCCATGTAAAGCCCATCGACAGACAAAGCTTTGAAGCTTCCAACCTCTGGAGGGTTGCCAGCGTCCAGACTTCGCTTGCAATTTACACATTGAGTATCGCAGATTGTTACAAAGAGTGCAGGGAAATGTTTTCACCCCCAGTGCTTCAACGTGCGGAAAAGATGTAAAGAAATAGACTGAAAATCTGGGGTTTTTTTGGTTTTTACACTGATGTTTTACTGTTTTTTTTTTTTTTTTCAGTTCCTCAGAAATTTCATTTTATCAATCTTATTCACAAAGTATTTGTTTTCTTTTCCTCCCTAAATTCAAATGATCTTCATCACACGTGTGTCATATCTCAAAAAAATCCTCCTCACTTTGTTTCCTATCTTACACCATCAAAACTAATGTTATTTTTACGGTAGGTCGAATACGGAACAAGATGTTGGGAAACGTTAGGCAAGGCAAATTTATTTGTAGCACAATTCATACAAAATGTAATTCAAAGTGCTTCACAAGAACAAAAAAAAATTAATGCATTAAAATCACAAAACATAGAATCAAAAAGTTTAAAAAATAAATAATTAAAATAATTAAAACCTATAAAAAGAGTAATTAATCAAAAGCACAGTTAAACAGAAGTGTTTTCAATTTTTAGTCCTGACTCTAGACACCAGCAGGAGGCCGGTCCCAGAGGTCCTCAGAGTTCTAGATGGTCCATGTTTAGTCCTGACTCTAGGCACCAGCAGGAGGCTGGTCCCAGAGGTCCTCAGAGTTCTAGATGGTCCATGTTTAGTCCTGACTCTAGGCACCAGCAGGAGGCCGGTCCCAGAGGTCCTCAGAGTTCTAGATAGTCCATGTTTAGTCCTGACTCTAGGCACCAGCAGGTGACCCAATCTTAAATTTTCTCTAAAGTCCAAGATGCACCTTTTAACCTGGAGCGCCTTATATATTATTATATTATATATTATATATTATATTATTATATTATATACTATATTATATATAGTTCGTCCGGCTGGGGAAAGTCCGGTCTGATGTGGTTTTAAGTGGTGTGGGAGCCCCACAGGGCACGGTGCTCTCTCCATTCCTCTTCACATTGTACACTTCAGACTTCCAGCACAACTCCGATTCATGCCACCTACAGAAATTCTCTGATGACTCTGCAGTTGTAGGGTGTATAAGTGGTGGGCAGGAGGAGGAGTACAGGAGGGTGGTGGATGGATTTGTGGTGTGGGCGGGAGAGAATCACCTGCTCCTCAATGTGGACAAGACCAGGGAGATGGTGATTGACTTCCGGAAGAGGAGGAGGACTGCTTTGCAGCCGCTCTGCATTCTGGGTAGAGATGTGGAGGTGGTTGAGGAGTACAAGTACCTTGGAGTGACCATCGACAGTAGACTGAGCTGGAGGAGCAACAGTACTGCTGTGTACAAGAAGACTTGCAGCCGACTTTACTTTCTAAGGAAGCTGAGGTCCTTCAATGTGTGCGGCAAGATCCTGGAGACCTTCTACCAGTCTGTGGTGGCCAGCACCTTGTTCTTCTCTGTCATCTGCTGGGGGAGCAGCATCGCAGCCAGTGACACCAGCAGACTGAATAAACTAATCAGACTGGCTGGCTCTGTCATTGGCAGCAAACAGGACTCACTTGAGGCAGTGGTAGAGAGGAGGTCACTGAACAAACTTTTGTCCATCATGGAAAACCATGACCATCCTCTCTACCCACTCCTGGACGAACAACGGAGCTCCTTCTCCAAGAGGCTCAGACAGCTCCGCTCGAGAACATCTCGTTACCGGAGGTCTTTCTTTCCGTACGGGATCGGGCTCTACAACGACTCACTTAGCAGATAGGAAGTTGTTGCTGTGACACACAAATTTCCCCTGTGTGGGATCAATAAAGTATATTCTGATTCTGATTCTGATATGGATTAATATTGAGCTACAACAGGTGTCGCAACTGCGGTAAGCAGCCGCCGACTCCAATTCCCCCATAGAAGAAGTAGTGCGCAGTGCATGATGGGATATATGAAAGGGCGTCTCATTTCCATTTGTGTGTTTGTGTAAAGACCCGGAAATGGCTCCTACCAAGAGACACTGTTACACCGCAGAGTTTAAACTCAAGGCGATCGGTCACGCAGTAGAACACGGGAATAGAGCCGCAGCAAGAGAGTTTAACATCAATGAATCAATGGTGAGGAAGTGGAGGAAGCAAGAGGATGTGCTGCGCCAAGTAAACAAGACTAAACAGAGTTTCCGTGGGAACAAAGCGAAATGGCCACAGTTAGAGGACAAAGTTGAACAACCTTTACTGTAACGTCTTATAATGCGGTGCGCCTTATAGTGCGGAAAATACGGTATTCCCAGATTTCTAACTTGATTTGTCGGTTCGAGAGATTGAAGGTAACTGACGACACTTTCTCTTTGTTTCTGTGGGCCAAAGACAATGATTTCAGTTTTTTCTGAGTTTAGCTGAAAAAAGTTGACATTACGTTGACATTAACATTTGGTCATTTAAAAGGGTAAATATGATTGATCAATTAAAAGATCAGATGTCATAAGAGTTAGTGGACTAAGTCAGTATTTCTGTTCTCAGCATGGACAATATTTCAGTGAGAAAGTTGCTTTTAGTCCATTTCTATGATTTTCGTTTCCTATTTATTGTATCAAATTAAAAGTAGTTTTTCCCGTGTTTGTTCTGTTCACAAGTGACATAGTGGTGCAGTGGTTACCGCAGTTGCCTCACAGCAAGAAGGTAATTCAAGACTCTCTTAGAGTTAGACTCTCCTTCACAGTGAGGAAAAACTCCTAAAAACCCGTCAGTGGGGAAAAAATTAGAAACCTTGTGGGGATCCAAATGAAAGAGAGATCCCTCCCCTGGAACAAGCATCCAATGTGTCTAAGACTAGTTTTAATATTAGCTTATTCTAGTCTAAAGAAGTCAATAGATGTTCTTCATCCTGATGGAAACACGGGGACTCCTCAGCCCGGCGATGCCCAGGACGGGGATGAGTAGATGGATTTCATCCTGATGGAGCGAGTATGATAGATGAAGCACGGAGGTCTCCTCGGTCTGGCCACGCCCAGGATAGGAACGCAGAGTATCCATCAGGAATGAGTTCAAGTCCTGGGTCGGGACGAGGTGTGAAACATTGGTCTTTCTGTGTGGAGTTTGTGGGTGGTGACCGACAGAATGAGATCGCGGATACAAGCGGCCGAAATGAGCTTCCTCCACAGGGTAGCTGGGCTCTCACTCAGAGATCGGGTGAGGAGCTCTGTCATCCGAGAGGAGCTCGATGTCAAGCCGCTCCTCCTCCAGGTCGAGAGGAGCTGGATGGGGTGGTTTGGGCATCTGGTCAAAATGCCCCCCCGAGTTTGCATGTTCTCCCTGCGTATGTGGTGGTTTCCTCCTACCCTCCAAAAAGATGCATGTTAAGCTGATTGGCTGTCATGAAGTTGCCCCTAGGAAAGAGTGGGCGTGTGGATAGTTGTCTGTGCGTGTGGGCCCGCGTCAGACTGGTGACCTGTTTGGGGTGTACCCTGCCTCTCACCTTGACTCAGCCGGAATAGGCTCCAGCACTCGTGCAACCAAGTTAGGGATGAACGACTCAGAAGACAAATGAATGTTAAGTTTTTTTTTTTTTTTTTTTCCAACCAAATTTATGAAGATAAAAATTTTCTAAACTGAAGCAGTGACTCCAGAGTGTCATTTCTGCTTCACGCAACCGAGTTTTGAAATAGTGCAAATGATTAATCACTTCCCAAAATAGTTGCAACAGAAGCTGTTTTATGGTCAGTTGCCTAAAAATATGTCTCTTTGTGGGTAGTGTGTTGCTAGGAAGGGAGGGGTCTTCTTGGCTGAGGATGGGTCATTAGGTCAGATGTTCTGTTATGTTTTTATCTAAATTAAAATTACAATGCAGTTGGTTCCCCTTAAAAATAAGAATTTTAGCCTCATTTCAAGTTTTATTATATATTTTAAATAGTTTTTTTTTTTTTTTTTTATGAGATTAGCTAATGGGGGGAGACGGTGACTCAGTGGTTCGAGCGTTCGTCCACGACCCGGAAGTATGCAGGTTTGCATTCCACTGAATGCACGTCTACGGTCCTTAGAGAAGACACCTAACCCCCCGTTTCTCCCACTATTGGCGCCGTTGTGGCAGCCTGCTGCGGTGTAGGAGTGCAGCACAGAAATAGAGTAAAAAATATATATATATTCTTGCAGAATGTGTGAGATTCTTGGTTTTTATCGGCTTTTGCGGCAAATTGAATTTGACTAAGTAAGTTTTTAGTACGTTCCCACCCTAACCTGTGGTCACCAGCTGTGGGTAGTGACCGAAAGAATGAGATCACAGATACAAGCGGCCAAAATGAGCTTCTTCTGCAGGATGGCTGGGCTCTCATTCAGAGATCGGGTGAGGAGCTCTGCCATCCGGGAGGAGCTTGATGTGAAGCCGCTCCTCCTCCAGGTTGAGAGGAGCCAGATGGGGTGGTTCGAGCATCTGGTCAGGATGCCCCCTGAGTGCCTTGCTAGCGAGGTGTTTTGGGCACGTCCCACCGGGAGGAGACCAAGAGGCAGACCCCAGACCGGCTGGAGAGACTATGTCTCACAGCTGACCGGGGAACGACTCGGGATCCTTCCGGGTGAGCTGGAGGATGCAACCGGGATGAGAGAAACCTGGGCTTCCCGTCTGCGGCTGTTGCCCCTGCGACCGAGCCCCAGATGAGTGGAAGATGACAGAACGGACCGGAAAAGTTTTATTAAAGTGCTGAACATTTATAAACTGGTGAGGGCTTGGTTTTGTTAGCCAGTAAATCTGATGTATTAACCATCCAGCTGTCCCTAACACAGCGCTTAACACTGGCACTGTTTGTTCCAAGTTAAATCAACCTTGATCCAGTTACACAGATAGTATGGTTTGCTTGGATCAGTGTGAACATGCAAAAACTCTGATACAGCAAGAAGAAATCTGGTCCTACTTCATAGCATTGAAATAGTCCAGTCCGTCTCTGTAAAACAATGTACACTAAAGGAGAAAGATTTCACCGGAATTTTTAAAAATTGAAACACCAGAGGATTTTTTTTTTTCAAAAACTGGAGTGTTTGATTCATATCTGTGACCAAATATCCGTTTTGTTTCATCGTCTTCCGCTCATCCGGGGCCGAGTCGCAGAGGCAACAGCCTCAGACGGGAAGCTCAGGCTACTCTCTCTCTGGCTGCACAGAAGGATCCCGAGTCATTCTCCGGCCAACTGTGAGACATAGTCCAGCGGGTCCAGGGTCTGCCTCTTGGTCTCCTCCCACTGGGACGTGCCCAAAACACCTCACCCGCAAGGCGCTCGGGGGGCGTCCTTGCCAGATGCCCGAACCAGAGAGCTGAGCCAAAAAGCATAGCTCTCGATTTATAAGTTGATCTATGTTCCTACCCTCACCTATGGTCACCAGCTGTGGGTGGTGACCGAAAGAATGAGATCATGGATACAAGCGGCCGAAATAAGCTTCCTCTGCGGGGTGACCAAATATCATTATTTGTAATCAGTGGCTGTCGTGAGGTGGAAAATTGAGGGTTTTTTTTCAGCTTTGCTGTCTGGCGTAGGGTTTTGTGAAGTTGTCCATTCCCAGTTATGAATTAATTTCCACATTATTTGGTGATTTATGGGCAAAATGACTAATTTTTGATAAAAAACTACTGGCAAAACAAAAAAAAAAACCCATAACATTTAAACATTCCAGGCTCTGAATACTCAGTACCAAGTATAGATGAACGGCTTGTGTAAGTCAATACACTGATAGTCAGTCAGTCAGTCACCTTCTTATCTGTCTATCCCTTGCGAGGCTGCGGAAGGTGCTGGAGCTCTTCCCTGCTGATTCAAGGCGAAGGGCAGGGTACACCCCGTACAGGTCGCCAGTCTATCGTGGGGCCACACACATACAACCATCCAAACAAACACTCATTCCTAGGGGAAATTTGGCACCGGCCATTCAACGTGGCATGCATGTCTTTGGAGGGTGGGAGGAAACCGGCGTACTCGGAGGAAACCCACGCAGACATGGGGAGAACATGCAAACTCCACACAGAAAGGACAGTGTTCCAAGCCTCGTTTTCACCCGGAACTTGAACTCACGACCTTCTTGCTGTGAGGACACTGTGCTACCCACTGTGCCACCGTGCCACCAAAAAAACTGGTAGGTTTTTTTTTTGCTTTCATTCTGAACAATTGTATTTGTAGCAAAACTGTGCATTTTTTTCTGTATTTTGATTTATTTTCAGTAAAAAAAAAAAGTTATTGTTTACTGTCTTCGTTCTGCCCTCGGACACATCCACAAAGGTCAAATGAGTAAACAATTCACACTTATTCCGACCAGACACGTAGCAACATGCAGAACAGGACAGTCAGGACCGGGTCATGGCCTGTTGGACGTGAATTCCAGATGGATGTCGAGCTCAGAGGGATTTTCCAGAATATGTGTAGGCCCGCACACATACACACAGACACACACACCACACTCAAACCAAAGTAAATAACCCCCTCATGTTTTATGACATGTGTTAAAAGTCAAAGCTGTTGCTCTCTTGGTTTGT
This sequence comes from Neostethus bicornis, assembly GCA_902685375.1. Classification (NCBI taxonomy): domain Eukaryota; kingdom Metazoa; phylum Chordata; class Actinopteri; order Atheriniformes; family Phallostethidae; genus Neostethus; species Neostethus bicornis. Next base: position 6,768,194 of record LR738543.1, read on the forward strand.
GATCAGCTCTTTAAGTCCTATTGATTTTAGTTTGAGAGATACGGGCTTTCACGAGCGAAACATATCATACTACTGTAGTTCATTCCAGTTGGTCCTGCTCTTAGTCAGATTATGTCAAAGCATCCTGAAAGACTCTCTCACACTTTTTTGGAAACATTTGAGACACAAAGTGCCAGTTTTACTGCTTTGAAAAATGAAATAAATTTATAGTTTAATGATTTGGCCAAATAAGAGAAAAACTTCATTTTGGTCAAAAATTGGCAAAAGTATTAAAAAACTGAAAAAAAAATATACAAATTGCAAGATTTTGGCCAATTTAAAATGAAAAGTTTTGTATTTAACGAGCTTAACAAGATATGTAAATGAGCGTAAAATACAACTAACCGAAAAGGATGAGTTTTATATGTAAAGCTAAGAGAACGTATTGTTTGACGAGTTCTTCTTCTCCTTTCGGCATTACCCTCAGGGGTCGCCACAGCAAGTCAGTTTCTTCCATCTAACCCTATCTGCTGCATCCTCTTCGGTCACACCAACTATCTTCATGTCTTCCTTCACTGTATCCATGAACCTCCTCTTTGGTCTTCCTCTAGTCCTCTTTCCTGGTGGTTCCAAATCCAGCATCCTTCTACCTATGTACTCTCTCTCTCCTCTGCACATGTCCAAACCATCTCAGTCTGGTCTCTCTGACTTTATCTCCAAAACCTCTAACATGTACTGTTCCTCTGATCCTGTCCATTCTGGTCTCTCCCAGAGAGATCCTCAGCATCTTCATCTCTGCCACCTCCATCTTTGTTTCTTGTCTCTTTCTAAGTGCCACTGTCTCAATACCAAACAGCATGTCCGGTCTCACCACGGTTTTGTACACTTTCCATTTCGTTTTAGCTGAAACTCTTCTATCACACATCACACCTGATACTTTTCTCCACCCGTTCCAGCCTGCTTGAACACGCTTCTTCACCTCTTTTCCACACTCTCCATTTCTCTGGACTGTTCATCCTAGATACTTAAAATCTTCCACCTTCTTTATCTCTTTTCTCTGTAACCTCACTTTTCCATTTTACATTACATTTTTTGGCGTGAAAAATACAAATTATATTAATTCATCAGCTTATGAAGCAAAATACAAAATTACTAAAAGTGATGTATAAATAGCATTTAAAACAGATATTTACTATAAATAGCACATTTCATTTGAGAAAAGTGCGTATATATGAGCTGTCAAGGGAAAAAATTTGGAGCATGCGGACAGGTGTCTGGTTAAAATATGGCAGCCAAAGGCAAGAAAGAATCCCAAGAAATAGAAGACTAATGAGCAACTAGTTGACCAAACTGCAAAATCACAGAGTAAAACTCAAACTGAAACTCAAAACATGCCTTCTAACTGTAATTTAGTTAAAAAAATATATGTTAAATGCAAATTAGGGTTTCAGTTCTTGTCAATAGATGACTCAGCTTTGTAATGCTAAGAAGTTAGCATGGTACTGTAGCTTCATCTCATTAGATGTGGGGGATGTTGGTGGAAATTAAAACACACACTCAGCACATGTCAAGCAGGAATATTTCCCTCCTGTTGCATGCTTGACCTCTGTTCCTACAAAGATGAGCATGACCAACTGCTCTGATGGGTCGAGTTTATCCTGCTGGGAAACACGGATTAGTCAGTCATGCTTTTCATCTTTGGATTCCCTCTAATCATCCCACAAACAGACGTTTCTAAATATGCTAGATTATCATTTATGTAACTATATTTGTTTATTGCAATGATTTTATTGTATTTGGGCGAAATTCTCAAGAAGTACAAAATAAGTTTAATGACGTTACGGATGATGTGTTTTGGATACTTATTGTTTTTGTGCTTCATGTTCCAACTCATTTATGGACACACAATTTATTTTAAGAAAAAAATGTTCTATTTTTTTACAAACACGTTGTTTTTAGAACATTTAAATATGTTGATTCAAGTTACTTTTTGAGATTTGATAATAAGTAACTTGCCCTGCTTCACTGACCTTGTTGGTGAGGCCGGGTGACTTTTTTTTTTTTTAACGCCAAATCTACCCTTTAACCTCCCTTCCCTTTGTAGGGGAAGAGAGGTCAAATCAACTCAAAGAAAATCCGAGAGAATCTTCAAATGAAAAAAAAAAATCGGACATTTTCGACAAAACAATTATTTAAAAATTTGATGCCGCTACCTTCAATAAATGTAGCGCTGCTGTGCATGGCTGCAGGCCTTAATTCTTGCAATTACCCCACTGTGGGGCTAATGAAAGTATTCTCAATTCTTGAATCTTAAAACCAAGCCTTTCTTTCGCTTTAATGCCCAAATTCAGGACACTTGGTCTCGTTTGCTTCTCCCTGATGTCTCCACCTGTGTCTCATCTTCCCCATGGTTGTTTTTTCCCTTGTTCCCAAAACTTGATTAGCTACAATAAACTGTTTAAACTAGGTAAGGTTTTGAGTCCTACGTGTCCACCTGACAATTTCTTGATGACCAGAGTAAATTTTTTTAAGCAAACTAGGCAATCTTCGTGAAAAAAATTGCAGGTCAAACGTGAAAATATATCAACACAAGTACTCTACGTTGAATGTTTACAAAAGTGTTAGGTGTATATAGTGCACAAACAATAAGTTGTGCGCTATTTTACTATACACCATATTAAAAAATACAAAATAATTAGTTTTGTGTACAGAATGTACAGTATAAGAAATCATAATGAGTGGAAGACGGTGGCTCAGTGGTTACAGCGTTCGCCCGCGAACCGGAAGTTAACCGGAAGTTCGCAGGTTCACATCCCACTGAGTTCACGTCTAGGGTACTTGGAGAAGACGCCTAACCCCAGTTTCTCCCACCGTTGGCGACATCATAGGTGGCAGCCTGCTGCGGCGAAGTGCAGCACATAAATTTTCCGGTGAGGGATTAATAAAGTATATTAAAATATATATATTTATATACATTATATATATTTTGTCTACTTTAAAGTAGAACAACAACATCTCTGAAAATGTTACTGTGGGTGGGGGCAACATCCCTCCACCTTACAAGAATTTAATGTAATCCAGCTCGGGTTATGGGGCTAAGAATATATTCACATTTGTATCTTTAGTTGTAATTTAAAATTCCGAAAAAAATTGCCGTTAATCAGACACAACGAAGTTAAGATTTGCAAGCTTGTCAACTAACTAATAATAGTCTAATTATTTAGCATAAAATCATTGTCACATCGTATGGAATTTTTTTGTCATTTTTAGGAAGTGAGCTATTTATATTCTGCTAAGAAAAGCCGTAGAAATTTGTAACATTAGGAAGTTTATGTTCTTCATGGATTAGATGTTAGTAGCAGTGTGACTGTACTTGGAAAACGAGCTCTCAGAAATCATGCAATCACCCAAACACATGACTAATTTTCACAAGTGATCTGTTCTTGTAAACAGCCTCTTCTACAGGCATGTTGTGTAAGTCTAACTACGCTCTCAGTGACTCACATGTAAAGTGAGTAAAACAAGTGCAACCGATCAGGAAGTAAAACACAGCAGCATCTATGAGTACAGCTCGTTTAAAGGAGTTTTGATCCAATTTACTGTTAACCAGAACTCTTTGGTTATTTAAAGTAACCATATTTTGATGATTCGGCCTGGAAATAAGATTATTAATTGATAGTTAGAGTTTTATCAAGAAAGCCTTGTAATATCAAATCATTTCAAGCATAGGTGTCACATGTACTCATGTACATGTACACAGAGTACATTACACACATTACAAACAGTACCCACAAATAAACAGAGTACACGCGTGTGAATGAGAGGGATCCAAATGGAAAAGTGAGGTTACAGGGAGAAGAGATAAAGAAGGTGGAAGATTTTAAGTATCTAGGATCAACAGTTCAGAGTAATGGAGAGTGTGGAAAAGAGGTGAAGAAGTGTGTGCAGGCAGGCTGGAACGGGTAGAGAAAAGTATCAGGTGTGATGTGTGATAGAAGAGTTTCAGCTAAAATGAAAGAAAAAGTGTACAAAACCGTGGTGAGACCGACCATGCTGATTGGTCTAGAGACAGTGCCACTGAGGAAAAGACAGGAAACAGAGATGGAGGTAGCAGAGATGAAGATGCTGAGGATCTCTCTGGGAGTGACCAGGATGGACAGGATCAGAGGAACAGCACATGTTAGAGGTTTTGGAGATAAAGTCAGAGAGGCCAGACTGAGATGGTTTGGACATGTGCAGGGGAGAGATAGAGAGTACATCGGATGAAGAATTCCGAATTTGGAACCACCAGAAAAGAGGCCTAGAGGAAGACCAAAGAGGAGGTTCATGGATACAGTGAAGGAAGACATGAAGATAGTTGGTGTGACCAAAGAAGATGCAGCAGATAGGGTTAGATAGAAGAAACTGACTTGCTATGGCAACCCCTGAAGGGAAATGCCGAAAGAAGAAGATTTAAAGCATGGGCGTCAAACTTAAGGTTCGCGGGCCAATTCAGATCTCAAGACGATCATTTGAGGTCCATAGTTTCATGTGTAACATATTTATTTGAGCAGCTCACAAGTTTGTTTTTTTTTATATTCTGGCCAAAAAATTTGAATAAAGATTCCCACTTCAGCATCATTAGCAGCTGGAAAGATTGCCGATCTCCATCTCCTTCAAGCCTGGCACTTTTTGTGTGTGTGTTTGTGTGTGTTTGTGTGTGTGTGTGCCAGCGCACAAATGACTGAAGGAGAAAAAAAGAACTATTTTACAGAAATGATCTAAAAATTAAACTTACATTGTTTAAAAAGGGTGCATGTGTACAGTATGCCACAGAGGGGCTGTGTTTGTTTTGTGTTTAGTTTTTTGTGAAATAATAGATCTACACAGAGGAGCTCTACTCTATGCATGCGTGGTAGGCGCTAGGCATAATGGGAGTTGAAGTACATTTTCAGCATTTCAGCATAACTAGGCGGCTGCAAAACTTCAAACGACTGTTTTACCGAAAAAAGCACATTTCTAGTTTAATTCATTTTTCAATTTTCCTAATTTTTTAATATGTTATTTTTATGTCATTCAAATAATTCACTGCTCAATTACTAAATCAACAAAAACCAGTATATTTTCATCATTTTATGATAGCCTACCAAAAAGGACATGAATAAAAGAGCATGTCATTAGAAAATAGTTTAGTTACCCTAAGCCAGGCATAGGGCAAACTACGGCCCGCGGGCCACATGCGGCCCGTTAAACGGTTTAATCCGGCCCGCCGAACTTGAAAAAAAACCAAAAAAACCCAAACCTTGTTAGTTTGATTTTTCTTGATCTTTTTTTATGTTCGTCACTAGATGGCGCCAAAAATACAACAACACTGCTCCCATTAAAATGTGTGTGTCTCCGTGTGTGAAACCTAGCACCGCTAGATTTGAAATTTAACGTTCCTGATGTAACATTTAAAGTGCTTGTTTAAAATCTAGGGCCATTCTATCGGTCTAATCTAGCAGTACCAAAGCATGACATCCATCTGCTCCTGTTCCCAGGGGCGATTTTCTAAAGGGCTGGAGGGCATAAAAAAAAAGCACCTGTGGTGCTCGCCAGTGTAGAGGGGCCTGGAGCTCTCCCCGCTTGCCCCGAACCTTTTTGAAAAATAAGTAATTTTTCTGCATTTTGGTGCATATTTTAACCAAAGTTTACAATAATTAAAGCAGTAAAAATCTTTTTTTGTCGATCATTTGTTGAGAAAAATGTCGGAAAATATTCACATGCGTAATTTTTAAAGTGAAGAATTCTCTGATTCCAAAAGCTGATTGGAAACAGTCTTCTGTTGAAATTCCGAGCTAAACAAAAAGTCAGTCATCTTCTTGTCCATTTATCCCTCACAGGGTTGCGGGGGGTGCCAGAGCCAATCCCGGCTGATTTAAGGTGAAGGGCAGGGTACACCCCAAACAGATCGCCAGTCTGTCATGGTGCCACAAACATACAACCATCCACACACACACACTTATTCCCAGGGGCAATTTGGCACCGGCCAATCAACCTAGCATGCATGTCTTTAGAGGGTGGGAGGAAACCGGAGTTCCCGGAGGAAACCCACGCAAACACGGGGAGAACATGCAAACTCCACACAGAAAGGACAGTGTTCCAAGCCTCGTCCCCACCTGGGACTCGAACCCACAACCCTCTTGCTGTGAAGCCACTGTGCTACCCACTGCACCACTGTGCTACCAAAACAAAAAGTATCATATTTATTTGACTTTTTTTTTTTTTTACCTTCTTTAATAAAGAATATTACTTTGCCGCATCGCACCGCAGCAGGCAGCCTCAATGGCGCCAATGGTGGGAGCAAATAGGGGGTTAGATGGCTGCTCCAGGGACAATGAGGCAGCCATGGGCCGTAGTTTGCCCATGCCTGCCTTAGACTCTCCTTCACGGTGAGAAAAACTCCTAAAAAAAAAAAACATCAGTGGGGAAAAAATAATAAACCTCATGGGGATCCACACGAAAGAGAGATCCCCCTTCCCTGGGACGGGAATCCAATGTGTCTATGCTGAAAAATAGGCACAAACAAATCGATTAATCTGTTTATCTATTTGCGTTTGAGTGGTAATAGGAGGTGTGGCTCATTGGGATTGGGAAAACAACGTCTCCTGGTCCAAAGACCGACATTTTACCACTGAGCCAATGCCTCCTCCAATCTACGAATCATCTCTGATTTGATTTTCTCCATCTTTCTCTTCATTTGACAGCAGGTAACTATATCAGGGAAGGAATTTACAGGTCAAGTGGGTTCTCTCTCTTGGTATGTGAGATATATAATCCGAACAACTTGACCTCACTTTAGTAACTGTTTAGTCACCTTAAAAACAAAAACTTTTCAAAATGTGCAAAGTTACTTGGAATTTTTGTCGGAACGGGTATTAGCGTGGACGAGAAAAAAAGGTGTTGCAGGTGAATGAAGTCCATGAAACAGGATACGTGGTGGACTTGTTCACAGGGGTGTTCATTCACATTTATTTGAGGGGGTGTAGATGATATACGGGGTATTGAGTAACCGTGTTGCGTGGGCTCATGTTCAGCAGACAGCGTGTCCACTTGGCAGGAAACTGGAAAACACAAACATCATGAGTTTAATTCAATTTAATTCAATTCAATTTTATTTGTGTAGCCCAAAATAAAAAAAAAATCTGTTTCAATGGGCTTCACATGAAAGATTCACGAAAAAAAAACAAGAAAAAGAGGAACGCCAAATTACAAATACACAGCAAGAAAACTAACAAATGCTAACTAGACTAGCACATTTCTGCCCTTAGACCAGGGGTGGGCAAACTTTTTGACTAGCGGGCACACTGAGTTCTAACATTTGACAAGCGGGCTGGACCCAGGGGGGAGGGGCGCGCCCCGCCCCCTTGAGGGGGGGTTCAACAAAAAATTGTACTTACTACTGTAATTATTGTAAACTTTGGTTAAAATATGCACCAAAATGCAGAAAAGTTACTTATTTTTCAAAAAGGTTTGGGGGAGGGGCCTAGACCCCTCTATACTGGCGAGCACCGTAGTAGCTAATTCCCACCCCGCCCCCCCCCACTCCTTTAGAAAATCCTGTATTCGCCCTGGGGAACAGGATCACATGGATGGCATGCTTTGGTAACCGCTATATTAGATCAATAGAATAGTGCGCTAGATTTTAAACAAACGCGTTCAACGTTTCATTAAGAACGTTAAATTTCAAATCTAGGGCGCTAGGTCTGAAAGACGTAGCCCTTAAAAACGTGCATTTATCGGCGCTGGGTTTGAAATCTAAGCGCTTGATGTAACATTTTGCTTATTTTAACATCTAACACGCTTGTTTTACGTGCGTGTATTCCCCCCGATGGCTTTCCATATCTGTGCACACTGTTTATTTTGAAATTGTGCGCATCACGGAGACACACACGTTTTAATGGGAGCGGAGTTGTTGTATTCTTGGCGCCATCTAGTGACGAACATAAAAAAATCAAGGAAAATCAAACTAACATTGTTTACTTTTTTTTTTCTAGTTCGGCGGGCCGTATTAAATCGTTTAGCGGGCCGCATGTGACCCGCGGGCCGTAGTTTGCCCACGCCTGCCTTAGACTCTCCCTCACGATGAGGAAAAACTCCTAAAAAAAAAAAAACATCAGTGGGGAAAAAAATAAGAAACCTCGTGGGGATCCATACGAAAGAGAGATCCCTCCCCCGGAACGAGCTTCCAATGTGTCTATGCTGAAAAATAGGCACAAACAAATCAATTAATCTGTTTATCTATTTGCGTTTGGGTGGAAATAGAAGGCGTATTTCTGCTGTTTACAGGCGCTATCGTCAAAATTCTAGCGATTAAAAATAAAAAAGCTAATAAGAAAAAAATCTAACAGTTCTGTCGTAAAAATAGAAAATGAAATAGTGAATACTCGTAAAAAACATAATTTAATGAGACTGATTAAATTGCAAAATTGCTTGTAAAAAATCTGCTTTTTACAAGCAAATTCTGAAATTGCGAAACCGGTTTGAGACGTTTATGCTTTATGACGCTTAGAAAATTTTACATTCAGATTTAATATTCAATGTTAAGACTTTTAAAAATTTCCCCATTTAAATATAAATAGGTATGAATGGATACTTAAAGAATGTTTACAGGAATGTAAAGTAGAAGAGCAGCTGATAAGTGGTAATGAAGATGATGATGGAAAATTATTTTGTGTACCACTCTTGTGTTTCACTTAGACCCACAATGTCCCGTACTCAAACACTTGTGCTTTTGTAGCTTCTCGGAGCTGAAAACCCGTCTCCTGGTGTCTTAAACTTAAGCGACACACACAAATATTTACAAAGCTACATTTAATCCCGAAAGATTTTATATCTGATATTTTTCATCCTCATGACGACTGAAGGTCCCAGTTATGCAAAAAAGTGCATGATCATGTCCCCACAGCGCTGGTGAAACAAGTATACATACACACACAAGCACACACGCTGGCACATGGATGTGTGTGTGTGTGAGTGTGTGTGAGTGTGTGTGTTTCTACAGCTGTCTAAGACTTGTCAAACTGACAGCTACTTTCCAGTGAAGTCATTGGAAGCCGAAAAGCATCACGCCAGCCAAAAGGTTTTAGTTCATGACGAGTGTTGATGGAAATCTCTGCTGATGACACAAATTCTCAATCTATCACATCTTGGTTCCAAGTTACTTCCAGTGCCGGGTATTAGATCTTTTTTGGCAGCATTAAATAAATAAAAATAAATAAATGAATTACTCTATTCATCCCTCACCGGGGAAATTTGTTTGCTGAACTCCTACACCGCAGCAGGCTGCCCTTCAACGGCGCCAATGGTGGGAGAAGCGGGGGTTAGGTGTCTTCTCCAAGGACCCTAAACGTGCTCTCCGTGGGACGCGAACCCGCGACCTTCCGGTCCGCGCGCGAACGCTCTAACCACACGGCAACCGTCTCCCCCTTACTCTGGTTTTCTCAAGCGTTACGTTCTTTATTCTGTTGGTGTAGCCCTCAGAACCACCACTAGCAATTCTGCTAGCGTTAGGCATTTTCAATATGCGATAGCTCTATTTTATTTTTTTATTTATTGTTACTCACTCTACTCACCCCTCACTGGGGAAATTTGTGTGCTGCCCGCCTACACCGCAGTAGGCTGCCACGACGGTGACAATGGTAGGAGAAACAGGGGTTAGGCGTCTTCTCCAAGGACCCTAGATGTGCGCTCAGTGGAATGCGAACCTGCGAACTTCCGGTTGACTTCCGGTCCGCGAGCGAACGCTCTAACCACTGAGCCACCGTCTCCCCTATTCAATATCACATTGCGATAAAATTTTTTTCATGAGGTAGTAATTGTAGTAATGGAAGGGGACGTTAGCTCAGTGGTTAGAGCGTTCGCGCGCGGTCCGGAAGTTCGCAGGTTTGTGTCCCACAGAGAGCACGTCTAGGGTCCTTGGAGAAGACACCTAACCCCCGTTTCTCCCACCATTGGCGCCGTCGAAGGGCAGCCTACTGCGGTGTAAGGAGTGCAGCACACAAATTTCCCCGATGAGGGATGAATAGAGTAATTCTTTTTTTTTTTTTTTTTAATTGCGGAGATATAGGACCCAGATCCATAACTTGTTTCGACCAGTTTTTTGCAGTTAATCAGGGGTTAAGGAAGAAAGGTAGACATGTGCAGCCTTGAAGAAGATGGATAGCATCACCAGAGTGATGGGTACTAAGATTTACGTAAGTAGGGGGAAGATGAGACACAGATGAGACACAGATGATACAAGTGTGTCTTTTTTTTCTAAACTTGCCCGGTTACTCTGTTGGCTGGAAAGCAGAGACACGGGAGTCAGTCCGTCAGGTAATGACAACGATGTGATACTGATTTCAATATCATTCCAGAAAGGCTTCACACAAGCTTCAGTTTGCTAATTTATTTCTTTTTTTTTTTCTCGTCACTGGCACGGTGAAGGGCAACATGTTTGGTGATGTCAGCGGACATTTCAGGCTGTGTTACAAATGGCTGAACTTCAGAGGTCGTCACATAATCAGATTGTATCTCCTTCTCAGCTCCTTAGCACGGGCTTATGGCGATGATATCAGAACATTTAAACAGTACATTTATAAACACACTGGACACGTCATTCTGAGAGATTCTGATTGGGTTGTGATTATTATTGTTTTTAGATGGTTGTTGTGCTTGTGTGATCAGGGGCGGATCCAGGGGGAGGCATAGGGGGCCCACGCCCTCCCACCCCGCTCCTTTTGGTCCACATAAAAAAAAGAAGAAGAAGAAAGGAAATGGGACTAGTCAAGCTGTCCCCTTGCAGGGTCAGCGCATTGGAAAATTATTCTTGTTTTTTTTAGAATTTGTTCTGTGGGGGGATGCCCCTACCCCTCCTATACCGGCTTTGTCAATGACCTCACACCCCCCTTTAGAAAATCCTGGCTCCGCCCCTGGTGATGGTCATCTTTCTTTGTCAATCAGAATCACATAAGGTTGGGGAAGGTGAATCCCTGCATAAAACGGTGGTCGAAATATTTCAAATCATCCTGTAAACCGGAAGTCTAGAATAATTTATGTCCTTAAATGACCTCCAATGGTCTAATCACCCGACTGGTGATTAGTTACATCACCAGAAACAGGCTCAAAGATACATGGTCAAGCAGAATGCTTACATCATCATCAAAAAGGCTTCAAAATTTTCTGTTGGACACCATATTTTAAGATCAAGACATTTTGACTTCCATTACACTATGTTGGCGAAACCAAACAGCCTCTTCACAAAGGATTATACAAACACAGAAGAAAAGCCTCGGGTGGTCTAGGTCTGCAGTACGTCTGCATCTTAAAGCCACAAACACGAATTTGAGCACAGTAAGGTTACGTTTCTAATTTCCATTTTTGTGAAAACAAAAAAAAACAGTGATGAAGGCTTAAGATACAACTTGCCTGGAGCACATTGCGACCAGTTCAGTTTCACAGGGCTATTAGCATGTGTATCGTAAGTTCTAAGTCAGTATGGGCAAACTCCGGCCTTTGGGCCACATGTAGTCCGTTAAACATTTTAATCCTCCCGTCGAACTTGAAAATATTAAATAAACCATGTTAATGTATTATTTTCCATGCAATTTTGATGTTTCCTCACTAGATGGCACACTCTAGATATATTTGCTTTGCTGAGAAAACAACAACACTGCTTATAACTACTCCCAAAGGTATTCTCAAGATCAGATAAGGCAATGCTGTACTCATGGTTGTTAGCGTTTATTTAGCCATTTTACTACTGTAAAAAACTAAGGGAAAACAAACACATAAACTATCACACTTCAACAAAAGAAAGTCAAAAAAGAACCAAAATAAACAAAATTACCGTTTGTGCCATCTGGTCCTACATTTAGGAGTGGTCCGATAGTTATGTTTTGTCGATAGCAGTAGAACCTTTTGCCATGCGGTCTCTTTTGCTCGTTTACACGCACGTGCGCTGGATGTTAGATTTCAAACCTTGTGCACTACTACGGAAAGCCATTGTGGGGTCACTACACATGCGTAATCTGCCACTAACCAAAGTACTGTAGGCCTTCAAAAAATGCTGATTGGTCCAAAATTTTGATCACACTTTATATGATTCATATTTATTGGATGTACAATCAATAGAAGAAAATCTGCAGGCCCTTATTTGCAGTCATGGGCAGGCCGACTCCTGGTGTGGATCGATCCCCAGTTATTATTTCCTCACAGCAGCATCGGACCAGATGTTTATCTTTATCTCAGTTAAAGAGACAGTTGCTTGCAGTTCAGGTGAAATGGGGCAACGGGCAGTGTTGCTTTTGTCAACAATGACGACAACGAAAGGATTTTGTTGACGAAGCTTTTTTTACGAAGATGACAAAACGATAACAAAATAAATGCGACATTTTGATGACGAAAATGTGACGAGACGTTTCCAAGTTTTTGTTGACGAGATGAAGATGTAACGAAATGGGCGTCAGACTTTCAGATTTCTGTCTGTGAAAAGAAAAAGCACAGCGGCTGCATTTGTCTCTCACGGCTGCACGCCCCCCACAATGCTGCACGTTCACACCGTCTACACAACACACATGCAGCCACGAGGAAGTCACACACCATGGCGGCAACAGCAACAAAGAGGCTTGGTGATCAGAAAATTAAAGTTTTCCACGTATTTTGCGCAAACAGCATGCTAACTTCAAGCTAATGCTAGCTTGTTGGCACTGCTAACTTCCTTAGTTAGCTTGGTTGCGCTAACCACTGATTTAAAGACACAATGCAGTGTTTACTTTGTTTACAGGGTCATTAAGAGGTGTCATTTTTAAGTATGTATAAGTTACAACGTTCCTCACTCACTGAAGAATTTCTATTTATTTTACGTTGTTTTACAATGTTTGCTGTTTTGCGCAAGTTAAAGCTCGGCAGTTTTTTTCTTTTTTTTTTAACAAATAACCTGCATCATTCTCTGTAAGAAAGCCACGATTGTTAAAATAAGATTTTTTTTTTTTTTTTTTTACACTAAAACTAGACTAAAAACGTTCTAAGTCTCCCTGACAAAAACTGGATAAAATTTTTTTGGGGTTTTTGTTGACTAAAATGTAACTGAAATGAAAATATAAAGAGATGACGAAAATGTGACTAAAACTTAAATTAATTTTCGTTCCAAAGACGAAGACTAAAACGAAAACTTAAATGGCTGCCAAAAACAACAATGGGGTTTGGGGAGGGGGAGTAGACAGGGAAAGAGAAGGGATTTAGATTTAACAAGTTGATCATGTTAAATGCCATAAAACTTAAAAAAGACATTTGGTGAAATGTTAACTAAATTTTTATTAGTGAAAAAAAATTGAAGCCTGTAAAATGAATTTTTTCTGATAATGTTTTAACCAAAACCAACCTGGGAGTTTTAAAATAAATCATATACAAAAGTCAGAGCTTAAAGTTTCCAAAAGAAAATTTATTGAAAAAGCCAATTTACATTTATATGGTACAAGTATAACTATCCAGATGTGAACATTTAAAAAAAAAAAACGAAGCCAGACAACAAAAAAAAAGTTGATTGTTCGGGTCAAAACCGTTCTTTTGACTTTCCAGATAAAAACTTCGGTTTCCTATCAGACTCCAATAAATAAATAAAGTGCTCCACAAACAGCTGGATTATAAATCAATTAAAAAAACACCTCACTAAAGCTAATTAATGATAGAAAAGCTCCCATTGATGAATATACAGTTGATCTTTTTTCTAAAAACAAAAAATTAGATTTCTAAGAATTTGATATTGAAAATTATTATCAGATGTTTAAATTTTATTTACAAAAACAGAACAATGCATCAAAAATTCTGGGTAAAAGAAGGATGATGATGGACCAAACTGAGATGAAGACCCTGTTGGTCGTAATGTGGACCGAAATTGCGTCATCCCTAGTTAAATCTCCGCGAGAAACACAAACTAAAACAAACAACATTTTGTTCCTATTAAATTTTCTTAATCACTGATCTGTGAATTATTTGCTCTTACCGAGCTGGGTTTAAGTCGACCGAAAGAATGAGATCGCTGATACAAGCGGCCGAAATGAGCTTCCCCCGCAGGATGGCTGGGCTCTCACTCAGAGATCAGGTGAAGAGTTCTGCCATCCAGGCGGAGCTCGGTGTTGAGCCGCTCCTCCTCCAGGTCGAGAGAAGCCAGATGGGGTGGTTCGGATATCTGGTCAGGATGCCTCCTGAGCACCTTGCTGGTGAGGTGTTTCGGCCATGTCCCACCAGGAGAAGACCAAAAGGCAGACCCTGGACCCGCTGGAGAGACTATGTCTCACAGCTGGCCGGGGAACAACTTGGGATTCTTCCAGGTGAGCTGGAGGATGCAGCTTGGGTGAGGGAAGCCTGGACTTCCCATCTGAGGTTGTTACCCCTGCGACCCGGCCTCGGATAAGCAGAAGATGACGGAACAGAACTGAGCCGTGTTGAAAATGAACACTCAACAATCTAGACAGAAAACTTCAGATCCATATCTTTTATGTATATATTTAAATCTGCAGATAATTAACATTAAATAGTCTCTTTATTTTCTGATTGGCTAAAATATATTTACTTAAAAATCTAGTTTTTGTGTTGCAAATTTTACTTCACAAGTTTTTTTTTTTTTAATTTCCCATGAATAAACATTCATGATAGGCTAATTGGCCACAATGTTGTTGTTGTGTGCGAGTGTGTGGGCCCACAACAGACTGGTAACCTATTCAAGGTGTATCCTGCCTCTGGCTTGAAATCAGTTGGAAAACAATTGGAAAACAGCAACTTTTTGTACATAAAATTAGTAAAAAATTGGATTAACTAAGAAATTTCAACATTTAAACCTCTCATAAATCCCATTTAGAAATCAGTTAAAGTGTCTAAATTTTTCTTTTTGAGGACAGAATTTGTCCTTAACTTCAAATTGAGAAAAATCTCTGCTTGAGTTTTTTACAGCTATCTTTTATAAAAATTATATTGTTTTGTTTTATTTTAGGAGGATCTAAAAATAAGAGATCAGAGTTTCTGTCCAGTTTGAGGAAACCAAAGTGGGGTCATGAAGCTGCTCTTCTGCACCATCTGTTAGCCAGCAGAAGCACTGCAACACCTTCCTATGAAGCCACATCTGTCCTCTCACAGTTTGAAAGAAACACTGTGTGTTTGTAGCTGCGTGTGAGCGTGTGGGTTGTGTGATCAGGACCACTGGCAGGCACAGTTGGTGGGTTCCTGGATAGTGTAGCAGACCCGGGTGGCATTGCCACTGCAGTAAAGCAAGATAGATAGATAGACTTGGCGGTGGAATGAAGATGTGCAGGATTGTATCAAAAGAAAGAGGCTGGCTAAGAAGAAGTGGGACACTGAGAGGACTGAGGAGAGTAGGCAAGCGTACAGAGAGATACAGGGTAAGGTTAAAGTAGAGGTGGCAAAGGCAAAAGAAGTAGCCTATGATGACCAATACGCTAGGCTGAACAGCAAGGAGTAAGAGATGGACCTATACAGGTTGGCAAGACAGAGGGACAAAAATGGGAAGGATATGCAGCAAGTTAGAATTTGTCTCTAGATTCAAATTGAATGAAAATACCTGCTGAAGTTGTTTACAGCTATCTTTTATTAAAATTATATTGTTCTTTTTTATTTAGGAGGATCTAAATATAAGAGATCAGAGTTTTCTGTCCAGTTTGAGGAAACCAAAATAGGGTCAGGAAGCTGCTCTTCTGCGCCATCTGTTAGCCAGCAGAAGCACTGCAACACCTTCCTATGAAGCCACATCTGTCCTCTCACAGTTTGAAAGAAACACTGTGTATGTTTGTAGCTGCGTGTGAGTGTGTAGGTTGTGTGATCAGGACCACTGGCAGGCACAGTCGGTGGGTTCCTGGATGGTGTAGCTGACCCAGGTGGCGTTGCCACTGCAGTAAAGTTGCACAGAACGCCTCTGCAGACCCGTCTCCCTGCAGCACTTGCAGAAGCGAGCATACGTGTTGATGTTGTAGTTGTAGATGCTGGCTGATGGACACTTTCCATCACATGAGACAATGTTTACCTGCAGGCCGAGGACGACAAGCAAAAATCAGCAACAAAAATATTCAGTTTTAAAAATGCGATAAATAAGATATGAAACAACCAGTGAAATATAGAAACAACAATGACTTGTGAGGTTTGTTTTAAAAGAATCAATATGTAAATTTGAATCATGGGGGTCATCTGATCCCTTACGGCTAACATGCTGCCCTGGACGGCTGCCTGCTGCCCTGGACGGCTGCCTGCTGCAGTGCTGTCTGTTACTTTAGCGTTTAATCGCCAACTTTCGCTGAGTTTCTGTCCCTTCTTCTTGCTCTTTCGGAAGGTTTCCTTTTGAGCGCACTTTGGATGTCATTTTGGACTTTGTGTCGGACAGCTGATTTTTCATACATCGTCAGGCTAGCTCCCAATGGCTAGCTCCCAACGACTAGCTGGTTATGAAGTCATTCTGCTGTTGATGCATGTTGGTATACGTGACCAGCTGCTGGCTTAAGGGGCCAAAATCCTTGTCCCGGGGGAGCTGAGGAGAAGAAGACGATCTGGAGGAGGTGCGGAGAAGGACACTGTCTAGAGGAGGTGCTTCGGGCCCGGGGTTTTTGTGTTTTCCATGGATACATCTGGTTGCTCGCTTTAGGAACTGGAGGTGCACTTTCAGACCCAGTGAAATACAGAGAGGCCAGTCTGGTGTTCTTCACAGCGGCCAGGCTTTGTGACCCATTCAAGACTCCAGCTTTTGGGTTGCCAGGTTGGACACAGTGCGACCGGACTGGGACGCCAGTGTGTAGACGCAAGGGGGCATCGAGGTTATTTGCACTGCAGCACTCAAATTTTCCTTTGGGGATCAATAAAGTATATTCTATTCAATCTGTCGACACATAAAAAACTTAAAACTCTTTTGCTCGTTTAATCTCCACTGTGAGGATCTTTTTTTGGTAGTGTTTAATTTTCTCGTTTTTATGCGACTTTCATGATGTTTTTTAGATTTTATCCAGAGTACAAACAAAAAGGCTGGCTGGGGGAGCAGTGGTTAGAACGGTGGCCTCAGAAGTTCAGGGGTAGAGTCCCGGAGTGAGGGTAGGGCTTGAAATACTTTCCTTTCTGTGTGAAGTTTGCATGTTCTCCCTGTGTATGCATGGGTTTTTCGGGTACTTTGGTTTCCTCCCACCCTCCAAAAACATGCATGTTAGGTTGATTGGCCGCTATGAAAATTGACGCTAGGAATGAACCTGTGAGTGAATGGTTATGACTGTCTGGCGACGCAAGTGACTGGTGAAATGTTCAGGGTGTATCCTGCCTCTCGTCATAATAGCAGCGATAGGATTCGGCACTCCCCACAACAAGCAGATAAGTGGTTTAGAAGACGAAACGGAATAAAGTGTGCAAGTGACTGCCTGTGTGTGACAGACTAGCACCGAGATGGGCAAACTACGGCCCACGGGCCAAATGCGGCCCGTTAAACATTTTAATCTGGCCCGCCGAACTTGAAAAAAGTAAATAAATAAACCTTGTTAATGTTTTGTTTCCCCTGAAATTTTGATGTTTCCTCACTAGATGGCATACTCTGGATATATTGGCTTTGTTGAGAATTCAGACAAAGCTCCCATTAAAATGTGTGTGTCTCCGTGATGTGCAAGCTGTCAAAATAAACAGTGTGCACAGATACGGAAAGCCATCGGGCCCAATACATGCACGTAAACAAGCGTGTTAGATGTTAAAACAAGCAAAATGTTACATCAAGCGCTTAGATTTCAAACCTAGCGCCGCTAAATGCACGTTTTTAAGCGCTATCGCACTAAATTTCAGACCTAGCGCTGCTAAATTTTAAACGTAACGCTCTTGATGTAACATTTAGTGCGCTTGTTTAAAATCTAGCGCCATTCTTTTGGTCTAATCTAGCGGTTACCAAAGCATGCCATCCATCTACTCCAGTTCCGGACCCTTTGTCCAACGTTAGAACTCAATGTGGCCCGCAATTCAAAAAGTTTGCCCCCCCCTGAGCTAGCCGCATGTAAAGCGTGTACTCTTCTCGTTAACTTACCGGCCTGTTGCTGCGGCAGTCATTTTTTCTTATTGTCATTCTAACTGTGACCTTCTGACAGGATTTTCCATCTTCTTTGCCTGTTTTAAAACAAAAACACCAAAAGGACATCCATTGGAGGAAAAAAAAAAAAGATGGATTTAATAAAATAGTGAGTTCCAATAAATAAAAAAGGAAACGTTCATCATGCAGAAGCAGCTCCAGCATTAAACCAGAAAACAAAGTTTTAAAAGAAAAACAAAAGAATTTGTGGCGAAGCAAGCGAGACAGGGAAGCATCCACGATAAGTACCGGTAATCTGTCATGCATTCAAAAAGATTCCCTCAAACTTAAAAAGATGTAAATGAAATAATATATAACAATAATACATATAGAAAATAAAAAAATTCTCATATTTTTCAAAGCAAATAGTCTCCAGGCTCCAAAAAGGAAAGAACCACAGTGATGCATCAATCAGAGGATAATGTTTCGTTCCTCGCTACAACATTGAGGAACTGGAGGCGCTCTCATGGCCTGCCGTTCACATGGAAACGGGTTTTTGTTTTTTTTTTACTCAAAACCGGCGTTTTGGAAAACTCCGGCCAAAGTGGAGATTTTAAAAAACTTGCATTTGGACGTGCGAAAACGGAGATTTGTGTTTTTATGCGTCACTACCTGCGACAAGTAATGCACATGTTATTCGTATGCGTCCTTGTTTGGATCACAAACAAGTTTTGAGCAGCATGAACCCAATCTATATTTTCCTGTGATTTATTAACTTTATAGTCGATGACGGCTTTTAAAATCAATTCCACCTCCTTGTCGGTCCACACAAACGAGATGCCTGGCGCCATGTTCCGCAGAAATGACAACAGAGGTGCTCTGATTGGATAGGCCAGAACATACATTTATATTAATACTGCCCTCTACTGGTCTGGCATGCTCATAACCGCACTCAGAAGCGTGTTTATACGACTCCGTGTAGACGCGGATATTTTGAAAACGGTTACGTGTGGATGCGAGCGTTTTCCTAAAACGGATCATGCGTTTTCAAAAATACCCGGCTACGTGTGAACGGGGGCCGTAGACACACGTGCAGCCTTTTGTTAGCTCAGAAATGCAATAAAAACCCCCATTATTTCGGTCACCACCCACACCTGGTGACCATAGGTGAGTGTAGGAACGTACATCGACTGGTAAATCGAGAGCTTTGCTTTTCGGCTCACCTCTGCCCTCACCATGATCAACCAATGCAGTGTCCTAATTATTGAGGACACCACACCGATCTGTTTGGTAATCTCCCCAATCCACCCTTCCCCCACTCGTGAACAAGACACCGATATACTTAAACTCCTCCACTTGGGGCAGGAGCCTGTCCCTGACCTGCCGGGGGCAGTCCACCCTTTTCTAGGAGTAGATCATGGTCTCGGATTTGGAGGTGCAGAGAGATCATAATCGATCCCGAATTTATACATTTTTATGATACAAAGCCTAGTGAATAAATTGGTGTTCGCTTGAATGCATAACTGCAATTTTTTCCCATTTATGAGCCAAAAAAATCATAGAAAGCTGAAAAAAAACAACTTTTGCACAACTAATCTTTACAATTCAAAATGATCCAGGTGCATCACGAGGTCCGTGTTGTTCAGTAACATGCAGATCTTCTTTAGTTGCAACATGCATGATGAAAAGATCTCCACCACAGCCCACTCCCACTAATACATGCAGACGTCTAAGCCCAACTACCGGGCCACTACCAACAGTACATTGTTGGCAATCAACAATGCACTGCCCAGACAGTGCTAATGGGGAGGGGGTTCATCTGTGGTGTATGTGTGTATCTGTATGATGTGTAAATAGGGGCAGGGTAACATAGATTTTTTGGGGTCCTCTCAACTGTAACATCATTTTTGGCCGACTCGTTGTACTACTCGTTAGAATATTTTAGGGTTTCAAAAAGTCCGATGGCTTTAGAAAGTGAACAAAATGCCATATTTAATGATGCATTATTCATTTTTTTAATTAATATGAAGACCTGAAAATGACCCTACAGTTCAGAGGACGGTCCTGCAGAAAGATGGAGGTTGTAGCTGGACTTTGGCCTTTTTTTTGTGTGATTTGTCTTCGTTTTTTTTTGTTTTTTTTAAGGGAGTACATTGTTGAAGATCAACAATGGCACTGAGAAGCCTTGTTGTTGTTGTGGTACCTCTTTCACAGTTTGTGTTAACTGTGGGAGTCAATGGACTAACGGGGAAAGGGAAGAGGTGGAATCCAGAACCTGGTGGGATTGGTACATGACGGTAAGCTGCAGTACATCAACCACAAACCCACTTTCTATGTCCTCAGATGCTTTTCAGGGACCCGAGCTTCATCGTTTACAGTGGCTTCCCCCCCCCCTCCCCTCATTTCCTATAAAAACTCAAGTCCATGAAAAGCATTCTGTCTTGAATCTAACACAACAGCAGACAAAAAAAACAGATGCGAGCCAATTCAGACAATGCCGTGGATGATTTGGGACTGAAACGGACAAACTGAAGGGCAAACATGTTGGCAACATGTTGGGCAGCAGGTGAGGTGCTCTTCAGTGTCAGCTGCAGCCTACAGCTCTACGCTAACTACAGATATGGCGCTATGCTCACGTGGTATACTCACATGTCTTGCAGCATCCGTCCATGTAACTTACGACAGTACCGCCGATCTGAGAGCACATCAGAGTTAGAACGTCAAGAGAAAAATATAAACCGAATTACTGAATAACAAAATGAAAACCAGAAATATTTAGGAAATAATTCAAAGTATTTTATTTATTGTCAAAGATAGTGAAATCTGCCTGGAGGCCTTCAAAATCTGAGTGTGAGTTGTTGTGAGATGTGGTGTGGTGTCTGCATCTGGCTTCTCTCTACCCGGAAGAGCAACGGTTCTACTCCGAGCTCTTTCCAGATGTCACAGCTCCTCAATCTATCTCTGAGTGAGAACTCAGCCACCCTGTGGAGGAAGCTCATTTCGGCCGCTTGTATCCGTGATCTCATTCTTTCGGTCACCAACCACAGCTGGTGACCATAGGTGAGGGTACGAACGTGGATCGAAAAGCTTTGCTTTTCAGCTCACCTATTTCATGATGACCCGATGCAGCGTCCTGATTTTTGCGACCATTATCCTCGCCCGGAAAAGGGTGGACTATCCCCTGTGGGTCAGAGACAGGGTCCTACCCCAAGTGGAGGAGTTTAAGTATCTCGGGGTCTTGTTCACAAGTGGGGGAAGGAGGGAGCGGGAGATCGACAGGCAGATCGGCGCCGCGTCAGCAACAACTAGGATGCTGCATCGGTCCGTCGTGGTAAAGAAAGAGCTGAGCCAAAAAGCAAAGCTCTCGATTTACAAGTCGATCTACGTTCCAACCCTCACCATGGTAACCAGCTGTGGGTGGTGACCGAAAGAATGCGATCATGGATACAAGCGGCCGAAATGAGCTTCCTCTGCACGGTGGCTGGGCTTTCACTCAGAGATTGAGTGAGGAGCTCTGCCATCCGGGAGGAGCTCGGTGTTGTACCGCTCCTCCTCCGGGTCGAGAGGAGCCAGATGGGGTGGTTTGGGCATCTGGTCAGGATGCCCCTCGAGCGCCTCGCTGGTGAGGTGTTTCGGGCACGTCCCACCGGGAGGAGACCAAGAGGAAGACCCCTGACCCGCTGGAGAGGCTATGTCTCACAGCTGGTCGGGGAACGACTCGGGATCCTTCCGGAGGAGTTGGAGGATGTAGCTGGGGTGAGAGAAGCCTGGGCTTCCCGTTTGAGGCGGGTGCCCCCGCGATCCAACCCCGGATGAGCAGAAGATGACGGAACAGAAGAACTATTTTATTTTCCATTATTGCTTTTATTATATTAACATCTTTTATACTATTTTCTTTTAGAAAATAATTTTTTTTACAGTGTTTGAGCAGCTGTATGCAAAAATGAGTCACTGTATGTGTGTGTGTGTGAGTGACCAAGTCGTGCATACTGACCTTCATGCATTCAGTTTCATTGAAAGGAGGACAGCTGTAGAAGTAGGAGATGAGTGTCGGTCCAGACAAAGTGTCGGCACATTCAAATTTGACACAGTTAGACACCCAGGTTTTTCCTGGCTGGAAACAGAAACATCAGCTTCACGTAAGGGCATATTCGTTATAAATCTGATGAAGATCCAGAGCTATTTTATGTACCTTATACAGTGTTACAGTCCCGTTTTCATGCTGGTAAAGGCAGGAGATGTTCTTACAGATACCACAGCAGGTAGACTGGTCTTTTGGAGGGATGTAAATCTGATTCTGAAACACGAGTAATCGGATTAGTCCAGTGTTTCTCAATTATTTTCTGTTGCGCCCCCCTCCCCCCCAAGGAGTCACACTCCCGTCGTGACTATAATTAGTATCCTTTGTCTATGAAATTGTTTTAAGTACACCTCTGCATAACATTGTAATCTCATTAACATTAAAGAAAACAGAAAAAGTAACGTCCAACGAAGAAGAACTTTATTAACATTGTTTTTTAGTCTAAACAGAAAAGATTTAAAGTGCATCAATTAACTTGAAATTTAAAAAGTGCCAACTACTGTAGTGCAGTGGTCCCCAACCACCGGGTCACGGACCGGTACTGGGCCGTGGGCCATGTGGCACCGGGCCGCATAGAAAGAAAGAAATAACTTCCATTATTTCCATTTGGTTTATTATTTGAGCCTTTATTTTGAAGGTTTTCTTGATTCTTGATGACGATGTTTTAATTTGAAAAGTGACCAGATACAGAGTTACGAAGCAGACTGGACCTTAGAAACACTCTTTAGTTTCAGGTCGAGATGGGACTGTCTGGTTCCAGCAAAACAAACTCAAAACTCCGATTAATCTAGTTTTACTGTGAAGGAGCCTAACTGTTATTTTTATTCACTTTGTTTTTGTGATGTCTTTTATTTTGAAGGTATGTTTACAGTTACCAAGGCAACCAGATTAAGTTTGAGCAGAGAGAATGTTTCCGTGTTATAAAGACGCTGCTAATAAATTTTCTCGTGAGACCAAAAATAATATAAGTTTATTATTTATTTAAAAAAAAAACATTTTTTTCAGGCTGGTCTTATTTTGTTTTTCTGCAACACCTTTAAACCGGTCCCTGAAAATTAAACCGGTCCGTAGCGCAGGAAAGGTTGGGGACCTCTGCTGTAGTGGATGTGCAATTACACTTTATTCTAGTATGGCAAAAAAAAAAAAAAAAATGTTCCACAGGGTCACACGCGCTCCCATTTGAGAAGCACTGAATTAGTCAAAGGTGTCTTTAATGGAACAACTGAACAACACTTGCATTGACATGAAACTGACAGTTTTACCAGCCGTCCTGTGAGCCCTGGATATGATAAAATCAATGAGTCATGCCATCCACTGATCCCTGGCATGACACATGCCAAGGGAGGCTTTTTACATGGCGTTGTTTGACGGGTCAAAAGTCCAGGAAAACTTCTAAGGTTAATAAATTGTGACGTCAGCAGTGGTGGAACGTAACGAAGTAAATGTACTTCGTTACTGTACTTAAGTAAAAAAAATTGTGTATCTATACTTTACTTAAGTAAAATTTAAGACCAGTACTTTTTACTTTTACTTCACTACATTTTTAGAGCAAATATCTGTACTTTTACTTCGCTACTTTTTAAAAGTGTGTTTTACATTTTTCGTTACATTTTCGTTCAGGAATTTGAAAAATACACAGGTTTTTTAGCGCATCTTGAAGCCGCATCGCCAAAATCAAAAGAAGCAGTTGATCGGGAGAAGAAGTAATGAATCGAGAAACATTTTCCGCATTCATTCAAAAATTTAACATCAAATATAGTACAAATTAAAAAGAATCAGAAGATCGTTGTTCGTTGTGTTTACTTCTAAATAAAAAGTTGAGCCATCATTACACAGAGCAGGGGCGGATCTAGAATTTTCCAAAGGGGGTGGGGCTTTGACGAAGCCAGTATATAGTGCCTGGGGGCCTCCCCCCCAAAACTTTTTAAAAATTAAGTGTCATTTTCCTCCATTTTGGCGGCCCATTCAATGGCCCTTCTAGAGGATAGCTTGACTTGTCCCTTTTCCTTTTATTTTATTTATTAATTTTTTTTGTGGACCAAAAGAGGCGGGAGAGGGGGTCACACCCCTGCAGAGTATTTATTCTGGTTACCATGGTGACACCCTATAGCACAAAAAATAACATTTGAATTATGGTCGAATACTTTTACTTTTTACTTAAAAAGTACAATTTACACCAACTACTTTTGTACTTTTACTTAAGTAGATTTTTTTTATTGGTACTTTTACTTTTACTTAAGTAAATTTTTTGCCTAATTATCTGTACTTTTACTTAAGTACAAAAAGTGAGTACTTCATCAACCACTGGACATCAGTCACCTTCTTAACCGTCTATCCATTACAGGGTTGCACGTGTTGCCGAAGCCCATCCTGGCTGATTCAAGGCAACGGGCAGGATCGCCAGTCTGTCGCGGGGCCACACACATTCAACCATACACACACGCACTCATTCCTAGGGGCAATTTGGTACCGGCCAATCAACCTAGCATGCATGTTTTTGGAGGGTGGCACAAAAACGGAGTACCCAGAGAAAACTCACACATACACACGAGAACACGCAAACTCCACACAGGAAAGCCAGTGTTCCAAGCCTCATCCCCAGCTGGGACTCAAACCCACGACCTTCTTGCTATGAGACCCACTGTTGCACCGTGCCGCCCATGGATGACGTTTTAAAGCTTTTTCTTACAGTTTGTTTCTAAATATGTTGTAAAATCCCCAAAAAGTGGTTTCACCCATCTAAATGGAATGGGAGGTGCTTTGCAGGTTGTCGTGGTGTGTTGCGGTCTTACAGGTTGACACTGAGCGGAGCAGTTGACGATGGAAGTACGAAGCAGATGGAAGCCGCTGGTCGGGTCTAGAACGAGGCTGCACTCCCTACTGACACATAGACCGTCATCTTTGTGCTCCACCAGAGTCTGAGCAGGTCGTAGTAGTCCACGTTCACCAAACAGACACACCGCCTCACGAACTGGACACACACAGAACGTCTCACAGGGTTCACCACCACATTTTTATTTACAATATGAAATCAAGTAGAAAGAAGAATTCAATCGTCTATACTTTTTTTATTGTTGACGCTCAATTCGTACTTTTAAAAATCAAGCTAGCATATTTTTCTGTATTTATTGGGATTATTTTTTGTGATCAACAAACACCAGCAAAACTAAACCATAAATAACAGTGTTATTTTTTTACTTATTTTTTAGTGAGAGGAGGGAAGAGGTGGAGAAAAAGCTTGAGAGGTGGAGGTTTGCACTAGAAAGAAGAGGAATGAAGATTAGTCAGAGTAAAACAGAGTACGTGTGTGGATGAGAGGGATCCAAATGGAAAAGTGAGGTTACAGAGAGAAGAGATAAAGAAGGTGGAAGATTTTAAGTATCTAGGATCAACAGTTCAAAGCAATGGAGAGTGTGGAAAAGAGGTGAAGAAGCTTGTGCAGGCAGACTGGAACGGGCGGAGAAATGTATCAGGTGTGATGTGTGATAGAAGAGTTTCAGCTAGAATGAAAGGGAAGGTGTACAAAACCGTGGTGAGATCGGCCATGGTGTTTGGTCTAGAAACAGTGGTACTGAGGAAAAGACAGGAAGCAGAGATGGAGGTAGCAGAGATGAAGATGCTGAGGATCTCTCTAGGAATGACCAGGGTGGACAGGATCAGAGATCAGCACATGTTAGAAGTTTTGGAGATAAAGCCAGAGAGGCCGTACTGAGACGGTTTGAACATGTACAAAGAAGAGAGACTGAGTACATTGGAAGAAGGATGCTGGATTTGGAACCACCAGGAAAGAGGACTAGAGGAAGACCAAAGAGGAGGTTCATGGATACAGTGAAGGAAGACATGAAGATAGTTGGTGTGACCAAAGAAGATGCAGCAGATAGGGTTAGATGGAAGAAACTGACTTGCTGTGGCGCCCCCTGAAGGGAAATGCCGAAAGAAGAAGTAATTTTTTTTACTTGATTTCACTCAAAGCTAAACCTCATCTTACCACATTTATATCTCTTGCAGGCACACTGGTTTTGTGGGTCCGATAAAAAAGCCCGATCCAGCTGAGCTGCTTCTCCCTATAGAGCACGTACATACAGTAAAAAAACGACAAAGCAAACACCCGTACAACATATGATCGACAACACTAGACGTCTACAACCATACAAAAGATCTACTGTAGACCAGATTATTACAGAACTCACCAGGCCACATTTAGGAGAGGCGATCTTTTCACATGTACACTCTGAAAAAAAGAATAAAAAGAATGGTCGTTATCTACAAAGTAGTAAAAAAGGGACCAAATTCAAAGAGTTTTACCACATGTCTGGTTGGGACAGCAGCGATTGTGACTGGATACTGATACTACCGACATCCCAACAGGACAACTGAGGTGAGAACATCTGTAAGGCTCACACACTGGAATTAGATAGAAAGGCAAAAAGAAATGAAAATGAGACATGGTTTAATCTAGGATTATTCAAAAGCACATTTCGACAGGCAGGTAGGCAGGCAAGCAAACAGGCAGGCAAGCAAACAAACGGGCAGGCAGACAGATAGGCAAGCAGAAAGACAGATGGACGAACAGGCAGGCAGACAGGCAGGCAGGCAGATAGGCAAGCAGAAAGACAGACGGACGAACAGACAGGCAGGCAGGCAGGCAGACAGGCAGGCAGATAGGCAAGCAGAAAGACAGACGGACGAACAGACAGGCAGGCAGGCAGGCAGACAAACAAGCAGGCAGGCAGACAGACAGACAGACAGGCAGGCAGGCAGGCAGGCAGGCAGGCAGGGAAGCAGACAGACAGGCAGGGACGCGGACAGACAGACAGACAGACAGACAGACAGACAGACAGGCAGGCAAGCAGGCAGGCAGGCAGGCAGATAGACAGACAGGCAGGCAGACAGGGAAGCAGACAGACAGACAGGCAGGGACGCGGACAGACAGACAGACAGGCAGGCAAGCAGGCAGGCAGGCAGATAGAGAGACAGGCAGGCAGACAGGGAAGCAGGCAGGTAGGCAGACAGGCAGATAGACAGACAGACAGATGGATGGGCAGGCAGACAGGCAGGCAGACAGACAGACAGGCAGGCAGGCAGGCAGGCAGGCAGGCAGGCAGGCAGACAGGCAGACAGGCAGGTAGGCAGACAAACAAACAGACAGCCAGGCAGACAGACAAACAGGCAGGCAGAAAGACAGACAGACGAACGGACAGGCAGGCAGGCAGACAGATACGGAGAAGGAAGTGCCTGGAAATTTAAAATTGTCTAAAATTTTAAACTTTGCTGCAACAAATCTGTCTTTTTTTATATTTCAATACCGTCATCTTCCACTTATCCGGGGCCGGGTCAAGGGGACAACAGCCTCAGATGGTAAACCTAGTCTTCCCTCACCCTGGCTGCATCCTCCAGCTCACCCGACAGAATCCAGAGGTGATCCCCAGCCAGCCGTGAGACACAGTCTCGCCAGCCGGTCAAAGTCTGCCTCTGGGTCTCCTCCCTGTGGGACATGCCCGAAACACCTCCCCACCTAGGTGTTCTGGAGACATCCTAACCAGATGCCCTGACCACCCCATCTGGCGCCTCTCGACTTGGAGGATCAACGGCTCTACACCGAGCTCCTCCCGGATGACAGAACTCCTCACTCTATTTCTGAGTGAGAGCCCAGCCACCCTGTGGAGGAAGCTCATTTTGACCGCTTGTATCTGCGATCTCGTTCTTTCGGTCCCCACCCACAGCTGGTGACCATAGGTGAGGGTAGGAACGTAGATCAATTGGTTAATTGAGAGCTTTGCTTTTCGGCTCAGCTCTGTCTTCCCCATGACGTTTTGTATTCTGTGTGACGGTGTTTCTGATTTCTTGGACAATATCTTTCGAGAAAGAATTCACATTTCAAATTCTGAAAATTAATTTTTCATAAGTCCGTTCTCACCACATTGGTAGGAAGGGCAACATCGATCCGTGGTGTTGGTATCCACGGTGAGTACCTCGCCATCTTGGCAAAGCGGTGTCATTTCCGTACAAGATGAGCACACTGCAGAAAACACAGTTAATCAGAACGGAATTTTAAAAAATTATTAATGATTAAACTGAAATATGATTTTTTTCACTGACTGCAGATGTGGGCCACACAACAGCTCCCATCAGCTCTGGTTGCAATTAACATCTGGTCATTCCTGCAGGTGGGAATGTCCGACTCACAGAGATCAGGATCACATTCTGAAATCAAAAAGTAAATGTTTTAAACCTCTCAGAAATACAGCTACAAGCTGTTCTGTGATAAATAAGCGTTAAGGCGCTTCCCTCGGCGGCTGATTGCTGCAGTGCTTTCTGTTACTTTAGCGTTTTATCACCAACTTTCTCTGAGTTTCTGTCCCTTCTTCTGGTTATGTTTTGTCTCTTTCTGAAGATTTCATTTTAAGCGCACTTTGGACGTCAATTTGGACTTAGTTTGTGTCAGACAGCTGATTTTTCAGAATTTTTCGATTTGATATTTAGCTGATTTTTTGTCCGGCTAGCTCCCAAGGGCTAGCTGGTTATGGAGTCATTTGGCCGTTGACATGCATGTTGACATGCGCGACCAGCTGCTGGCTCTCGGAGGCACATTCATGTGTAGCTGGTGGAGTTGGTTCGGTCCTGGGGGAGGTTGAGGAGAAGGAGTCGATCTGGAGGAGGTGCGGAGAAGGACACGGTCTAGAGGAAGTGCTTCGGGCCCTGTGTTTATGCAGTTTCCATGGAAACTTCCGGTCGCTCGCTTGAGGAACTGGAGGCGCACACTCGGACCGAGTGTAATACAGTTTGGTGTTCTTCACTGCGGCCAGGCATTGTGACCCATTCTGGACTCCAGCTTTTGGGTTGCCATATTGGACAAAGTGCGATCGGACCGGGACGCCGGTGGATAGGGACGGGGGGTGTCAAGGTGATAAGCACCTGGTGTTTGTGCTACAGCATTCAAATTTCAGTTCGGTGATTAACAAAATTGTCATAATGTGGAGCTAAGGCCAAAAATATACCCTTGACACAACAGACAAGCTCAGATGAAAAAATCAAAAGCACAGATTGATTAAAAAGTCCAAATAAAGAAAACAAAAACAGATTAATTAGGCAGGTTCTGACGTAGGAGCCGGATCCAAAAATTACATAACAGGTCAAGCATGGTAAACAAACGATCTGGCAAAAAGTGTGTGAAAAACTGATCCATTTCTGCTGCAGTGAGTTTCAGGTGTGACTTGTTGCAGCTCCCTGCTGGGTCCGCCCAATTCCTCCTCCACCCTCCACACACACACAGACACAGTGTGGATGGAAACAGCTAAACAAGCTCTTATATTTCAGTGTGTATAAAGCACTTTGGCCAGAAAGAGCAGAGTTTGTTGGTCAGAATCAAACTCACCACACACGTAGTCAGGGCAACAGGAATCTGCTCTGTAGTAGGACACCAGCTTCTCCCCGTATTTACACCCAGGAGGAAGCTGGTCACACAGGCTCTGGTTACACACTGCAGACACACACATTCACATCACCAAAAATAACTTTTTCTTTTTAACATTTTGGTTTAGCTGGTCTTCTTTTTAGAGAAGAATTTCCAAGGTATTTCAACCATGTGCTGGTAGACTCACTGCAGACTTTATGTGGGCAGCAGCTGGTGTCGTCGGCCATACTGATGATCATCTCGCCTATTCGGTGGCACACTGGCTCCGGCATGTTGGAACAGTTGTACTCCACAGCAGTGATAGTGTCGTTGTCACAGCGGTACATGCAGCAGGCATCCTTTGAAGCTTTCCAGACTTCACCGTGTGCACGAGGAGTGCCGGAACTGTCGGTGCAGGCTGCAGACAGACATTTGTTGACTCAGATTACATGGTATGCTGTTTATGTGCACTAAACATTCAAATTTGGATAAAATGAAAATAAATATGAGGTTAATAATTCATTGAGTCATTTCTTTTTACTTAATACATTTATTCAATTCAATTCAATTTTATTTGTTGCCCAAAATCACAGAATTTCCGTCTCAATGGGCTTCACAAGAAAAAGAGGAATGTGTTAACACAAATACACAGCAAGAAAAATAACTAACAAATGCTAACTAAACAAGACTAGCAGATTTATGCCTTTAGACTCTCCTTCTCGGTGAGAAAAAACTCCTAAAAAACCCATCAGTGGGGAAAAACTAAGAAACCTTGTGGGGATCCACATGAAAGAGAGATCCCTCCCCCGGGACGAGCAACCAATGTGTCAAAGATTATTGTTTAAATATTAGCTTATTCTAATCTACAGCTAAATATCTAAAGAAGTCAATAGATGTTCTTCATCCTGATGGAAACACGGATATATTTATACTTTGTATTATATACATTTATATAATATATTGTATTATTTGTGAAGCAGGAGATCAACAAGGCGATTGGTGCATCGCCCGCAGCAATGAGGATGCTACATTGTGTCATAATCCCCTTACTTGCCACCAAAGGGAGCACTGAACCATCCCTTTTCACCCTGATTGGTACACCTGAGGATGATTACTCTGATGCCTATTTAAGGGCAATCACCCCAGACTTTCTGATCGGGTCATATCATCCCTTCCAGCCAGGAAACACATTCTGAACAAATCCCTCTTGCCATGCTGCTAAAACTTTGTTTTTCTTTCACAGCATTATTGGATTGCTATTCTCAAATAAACAATGTTTTCTGTCTTGCGATTGTGTCCTCCTCTTTCCACCTGCACACCACTTCATGACACATTGTCTATTTAGTTTTGATCAAAGACCCAAGTCAAAAAGGAACGTTTTTTGTTTCCTAATTTGCTGTGTATAACCAATGAAATGATATCATACCACATTTCTCAGGCGTGATGCAGAGTGCAGAATAAGGTCGATGGAGGAGTGTTCCTTCAGGGCACACACAACCCTCCGACAGGCCAAAACACTGGTCCAGATCAGAGTCAAAGTCAGGATTTGGACAGGACTGTGATGTGCATCCTGGAAGACAGGCCTGGTATCGCAGGTTGCCAGGACACATGAACGCTGCAAGAAGAAAGAGTCAATACAATTCTTTAAAACATTTATTAGTATTAATTCAGAGTCACTTGGATAAATTGGGATTGCATTCACTTTTTCACATTAGGTTAAAACTCCCACAATGTCTAAATTTCTCTTTTAAAACTGATGCAGGCCAGCATTAATAGCGGAGTTCCCCAGGGCGCAAATCTAGGGGCACTGGTGTTCCATTCATTGAGTAACCACAGGTTCAGATTTAATGAGATGCTACTCTTTTATCCTTAGAAGTACAGATCAAAAAGTTACTCTGAGCCAAACCGGCCTCATGACCCTAGACCGGACATGCTGTTTGGTCTAGAGACAGGAGCGCTGAGGAAAAGACAGGAAACAAAGAAGAGGATGCAGCAGATAGGGTTAGATGGAAGAAACTGACTTGCTGTGGCGCCCCCTGTAGGGAAATGCCGAAAGAAGAAGAAGACTCTGAGCCAAACAAATCTAAACGTTCAAATTTGTACAATTTAAAAGAAGACAAGGTGAATCCAAAAGGAACAAATTTTCATTAGTTCAACAACTGTATAAAAACTTAAATAACTTTAATACCAATTAAAAAGAGGGTTTTTTTTTTTGTCTTTTTCCAATGTAAATCTAAACCTCAAGTCATTTAATTTCGTTTTCACTTTTCCACACTGTTTAAACCAGTATTTGCTGGTCATTCCAGTCCTTTAACAAAAGTTCAAGTACCGTATTTTCCGCACTATAAGGCACACCTAAAAACCTTAAATTTTCTCTAAAGTCTACGATGCGCCTTTTAACCAGGAGCGCCTTATATATGGATTAATATTGAGCTACAACAGGTGTCGCAACTGCGGTAAGCAGCCGCCGACTCCATTTCCCCCGTAGAAGAAGTAGTGCGCGGTGCATGCTGGGATATATGAAAGTGCGTCTCATTTCCATTTGTGTGTTTGTGTAAAGACCCGGACATGGCTCCTACCAAGAGACACTGTTACACCACAGAGTTTAAACTCAAGGTGATCGGTCACGCAGTAGAACACGGGAATAGAGCCGCAGCGAGAGAGTTTAACATTAATGAATCAATGGTGAGGAAGTGGAGGAAGCAAGAGGATGCGCTGCGCCAAGTAAACAAGACTAAACATGATGGCCACAGTTAGAGGACAAAGTTGAACAGTCTTTATTGTAGCGCCTTATAATGCGGTGCGCCTTATAGTGCGGAAAACACGGTAAATTAAATTCATAAAACTTACGGCAGTACTCTGGACTCCTCCACTCGATGCAGATATTAAACTTATGACAAGTTGCCACATACGCAGCTAGCGCCACACAGTGGTTGTTGACATACGCAGAGTCTCGCACCCAGATCTCACAAAACAAGCTGGGAGGCATCTGAAAAGAAATTCAGAACGGATAGAAATTGATTGATTTTGTAAAAATTTATAAGACAGCAATATGGCTTCTAACAAGAAAAAGTTTTTTTAACGTACGAAGGCGTGGCAGGGGGTGAAGGTGGGGTTTTCCAGCATGGCCAGGCAGCTAGAGCAGTCACTGGTGGAGCAGTTATGTTCCCGCCGGCGGCTGGGACTGATGTAACTAGTGGTATTGGGAACCTGCCAGCTGTCGATGAACCGGGCCGGATCTTCACTTTCAACCAGTTTGGTGCCATTGGCCAAAATCAGGTCATTCATTGGGTCTCCATCACAGAACCCTAAAATGGCAGATGAGAATTTGAGCATTGAGTACCGTAATCATTTCACTCTGTTCAAGAGCTGGAGATGTTGGAACAAAAAAAAAAAAAGGAAAGATAAAAAAACAAGCTGTTTTTGTTTGTTTTGCTCTCACCACAAAGTCCCATAGTGGGGAGTTTGTTTTGGGGGCCATCAGTGTCGATCACCATCATGCCAGTGCTGTGGTACCACTGCAGCTTGAGACCGGCCGGGGTGCGGATCGAATACATGTTCCCCGTGTCGTAGATCTCAAAGCCGTGCTTTTTGTAACGAGGCTTAGCGTAACGAGAGTTGAAGTAGAGCTTGTTTGAGGAGACAAAATGTAACTCATCAGATAAAGTTTGATATAAAAAAATATTCAATTGAAATTTGAGTGTAAAATAAGAGTGTTTCTTACTCTCCGCTGGAGCCGGTTGATGACAACGTAATTGGATTTGTGGGTGATGTTTAGAGACACCAGACATAAGTTGGCAAAACTCCACAGGAGCTTGAGGTAAAGAAAATGAAGTCAGACTCAGAATCTCACTTTGAAATTTGTTTTTTAATTTTTTTGCTCCGTTCCGTTCCATTGTCTTCCGCTTATCCGGGGGCAACAGCCTACGACGGGAAGCCCAGACTTCTCTCACTCCGACTGCATCATCCAGCTCCCCCGGAAGGATTCCGGGCCATTCTCCGGCCAGCTGTGAGACGTAGTCTCTCCAGCAGGTCTGGGGTCTGACTCTCAGTCTCCTCCTGGTGGGACGTGCCCGAAACACCTCACCAGTGAGGCTCTAAGGGGCAGCCAGACCAGATGCCTGAACCACCCCATCTGGCTCCTCTCGACCTGGAGAAGGAGCGGCTTGACACCGAGCTCCTCCCGGATGGCAGAGCTCCTCACCTGATCTCTGAGTGAGAGCCCAGCCAGCCTGCGGAGGAAGCTCATTTCGGCCGCTTGTATCCGCGATCTCATTCTTTCGGTCACCACCCACAGCTGGTGACCATAGGTGAGGGTTGGAACGTAGATCGACTTGTAAATCGAGAGCTTTGCTTTTCGGCTCAGCTCTCTCTTTACGACGACGGACCGATGCAGCGTCCTAGTTATTGCTGACGCTGCACCGATCCGCCTGCCGATCTCCCGCTCCATCCTTCCCCCACTCATGAACAAGACCCCAAGATACTTAAACTCCTCCAGTTGGGGCAGGACGCTGTCCCTGACCTGCAGGGGGCATTCCACCCTTTTCAGGGTGAGGACCATGGCACGGATTTGGAGGCGCTAACTCCCATCCCGGCCGCTTCACACACGGCAACAATTTATTTTTTTTTTTTTGCTCTTCTCCTAAAACGTTCAATCTAAAAATAAATCAGTAGAGTGTGACCCTAGATTCCCAGCAAACATAGAACCTCCAGGGAACGTTTTCTAAACTTTTTTTTTTACCTAACCAAAAACTAACGTTCCCTAAACGTTAGTAGGTGGTTATGTTAGAACCAAACCTTCCCAGAACGTTTAGAGAACCAAATTCCAAACGTTGTGGTTAAAATTGAGGTTAGAGGAACGTTCTAAAAACCAAAAGATAACATTTCATAACCATCATAGAACTTCCGATTTGAACTTTTAGAGAACCAAAAACAACCTTTAAAGAACGTTCTGCTAACCTTTGAAAAACCTTCCCAGAACGTCCTGGGAATATTAAATTGTTAGCTGGTTTGCAATTTTTTGTCCCAGACACGGTAAACATGCCAAATTGCTGGCTTGGAACCATGCAAACAAGGAGATCCCTTAGAGATCACGTTGTGTAGCTGTGTGTGTATTTTGTGTGCACACCTCTGAAAAACTTGAACGTACAAAAGGGCTACAAAAACAATAATTCCTCAATATTTTTTACTTTCGATTAGTCAAATAAGAAAGAAATTTGGAGTAAATAGGGCTGTATGGTATAGAGCAGGCATGGGCAAACTACGGCCCATGGACCACATGCGGCCCGTTAAACATTTTAATCCGGACCCCCGAACATAAAAAATGACATAAATAAACCTTGTTAACGTATTATTTCCGCTGCAAGTCTGATGTTCCGTCACTAGATGGTGCACTCTGGATGTACAGGCTTTGTTGAGAAAAACAACAACACTGCTCCCATTAAAATGTGTGTGTGTCCGCGATGCGCACGCTGTCAAAATAAACAGTGTGCACAGAAATGGAAAGCCATCGGGCCCAATGCACGCACGTAAACAAGCGTGTTAGATGTTAAAACAAGCAAAATGTTACATCAAGCGCTTAGATTTCAAAGCTAGCGCCGCTAAATGCACGTTTTTAAGCGCTTTCTAATTGCATTTTTTTCCTGTTTGACTTTTGCAATATTGATTTGATATTATGATATTGATTTAACGTAATAAGAATCACTTACTGGTGACTGTGAGTCGGCTGGACACTCCTGAACCTGGACACTGACGGTCTCATCGGGTAGCTGGACTACTACGTATGATGCAGCCTTGTGGACGGCCAGACCATTCCCATCAAAAGTAATCACACTCAGATCAGGAAACATGGTGCATCGACCTTTGGAAATAATAATTAAAAAAAATTCCCTTTCTTTTTTTATTCCAGCAAATTATAGAAGATTTTCACTATGCATAGAATTCTTTTAAAACTTTCTTACATGGACAGTCCCATTTGGGACAGCATTTGTCTCCATTGACGATAACGGCAAAGCCGAGTAGGCCGCAGTTGGGAGGTTCGGCTGCAAAGGGGCAACTCTGGGACTTGTTGAACAGGATGAGCTGGTTGTTGAGACAAATGTACTTTGTGCATTCATCAACAATCTCTGCATATGGAGGCTGGATGATAAAGAAATAAGATATAAGACACTCACACCTTTGAGTCAAAGAACATGGAAAAAAAAAACCTATAAATCACATAAGATTGAAATTTTCACGTTTATTGATTGAAGGTTGAAAGAATATTCAGGCTAACAAGCAAGCGAGAAGCGGGGTGCACCCTGCAGAGCTCAGCAGTTTGTCTTAGCAAACCATTTACATTTAAATTCAAGTTTTAATCAATTCAGAAACACCAGAAACTCTACTTCAAGAAAAGTGGTTCCGACCAGGTTCCAATTTTGGATATAAGGAAGACACCAGCCCCGAACAAAACTTCAGCCAAAGTCAACAACCAGAAAGAAATTTTGCCAATTTATGAAGCTTTGTCATAAACCAGGAAGTAAAGAAGGGAGAAGATTTTATGTACTTAGGATCAACAGTCCAGAGCAATGGAGAGTGTGGAAAAGAGGTGAAGAAGCGTGCGCAGGCAGGCTGGAACATATGGAGAAAAGTATCAGGTGTGATGTGTGATAGAAGAGTTTCAGCTAAAATGAAAGGAAAAGTGCACAAAACCGTGGTGAGACCGGCCATGCTGATTGGTCTAGAGACAGTGGCACTGAGAAAAAGACAGGAAGCAGAGATGGAAGTAGCAGAGATGAAGATGCTGAGGATCTCTCTGGGAGTGACCAGGATGGACAGGATCATGTTAGAGGTTTTGGAGATAAAGTCAGAGAGGCCAGACTGAGATGGTTTGGACATGTGCAAAGAAGAGAGAGTACATCGGAAGAAGGATGCTGGATTTGGAACCACCAGGAAAGAGGACTAGAGGAAGACCAAAGAGGAGGTTCATGGATACAGTGAAGGAAGATATGAGAGGAGGAGAGAGGCGGAGGAAAAGCAGGAGAGGTGGAGGTTTGCACAAGAAAGAAGAGGAATGAAGATTAATCAGAGTAAGACAGCAAACGTGTGTGTGAATGAGAGGGATCCAAATAGAAAAGTGAGGTTACAGGGAGAAGAGATAAAGAAGGTGGAAGATTTTAAGTATCTAGGATCAACAGTCCAGAGCAATGGAGAGTGTGGAAAAGAGGTGAAGAAGCGTGTGCAGGCAGGCTGGAACGGGTGGAGGAAAGTATCAGGTGTGATGTGTGACAGAAGAGTTTCAGCTAAAATGAAAGGAAAAGTGTACAAAACCGTGGTGAAACCGGCCATGCTGATTGGTCTAGAGACAGTGGCACTGAAGAGAGGACAGGGGGCAGAGATGGAGGTGGCAGAGATGAAGATGATGAGGATCTCTCTGGGAGTGACCAGGATGGACAGGATCAGAGGAACAGCACATGTTAGAGGTTTTGGAGATAAAGTCAGAGAGGCCAGACTGAGATGGTTTGGACATGTGCCAAGGAGAGAGAGGGTACATCGGCAGAAGGATGCTGGATTTGGATCCACCAGGAAAGAGGCCTAGAGGAAGACCAAAGAGGAGATTCATGGATACAGTGAAGGAAGACATGAAGATAGTTGGCGTGACTGAAGAAGACGCAACAGATAGGGTTAGATGGAAGAAACTGACTTGCTGTGGCGCCCCCTGAAGGGAAATGCCAAAAGAAGAAGAAGTCTTAAAACTTTTGTGATAAATTCAAAGCAGACCCATCACTAGGTAGACAGCTCTGAAAAGCTCAAAAAAAGTCAGAAAAGATTCAGCTTCAAACTCACCGTGCATGTCCTGATTGGTGTTACTGTCATGGAGGTTGTGCGGTCCACTGTGTGACTGCTTGTGCCCATCGGTGTGGACCGGGTGGTGGTACCAGGACTCGTACTACTGACTCTGTCTGGTCTTGCTGAAGGCACCATTGTAGCTAATGAATGTGAGGTTGAAGAAAGAACCGGTGGACCAGGTCTGAGGGTGATTGGCTGGAAGATGGAGGATGTTGTGGTGGTTTCTTTGGTTGTTAAAGTCGAACTGGTTGCCATGGGTACAGCTGTAGATTCTCTGGTTGTTTTTTGAGTTGGAACATGAGCAGGAGTAACGGTGACCTGATAGGGCCTTGTCGTTGATGTTGTTCCTAATGTGCTGGATGTTCTAGAGGTGCTTAGAACAGTCGTTGGTCTGAAACTTGTTGATCTGGTAGTAACGGTTGAAGGACTTGTTGCTATAGTAACCCTTGTGGTGAATGGTCTGGTGGTGGATCTGTCAGTCGATGTAGTTCTTGGGGTAACTTTGGTGGTCAAAGGAACCCTGGGTGTCGTACTGAAGGTGGTTGTCCGTGTGAAAGGGGAGGTCATTGGAGATGATGTTGACGTGGCGACTGGGCGAGTGGTGACTCGACCATCACCTGTGGTCCCATCCGGACTTGCTGCAGAGGTGGTTGTGTAAAACTGTAATGATGAGGGCGGTGATGTGGTGGTAGCGGTGGTCATACCCTCTACCCTGTCTGTTACCGGTTGTAGTACAGCAGGTCTGTGCGTGGTGGAAACACCAACATGTGGTGCTCTTGTGGAGGTGGTGACAAGGTGGGTTTCTGCTGTTCCAACTGCAGGTGGAGGTGTTGGTGGAACTATTTTTGTGACTGTAGTAGCCCCACTTTCTGGAGTCGAAGCTTGTGAGGTTGTGGTTGGGGAGGTGGACGTTGTTGAAGCTGATGTTCCAGATATGATGGGTGATTCTGATGTGACTGGAAGATGAGGAACTTTAGTTGTTCCAGTCAAAGTGACCACATGGAGGATGCTTTCAGAGGAAACGGAAGATGTTGTCTCCAACATGGGTCTGTAAACTGGGGTGGAGGATGTGTCCCTATGGGGCGGACGCCATGGCTCAGAGGTTCGATCAGTTCGAAGAGTGCTGGTGGATCTCTCTGTAAGTGATAAAGGTACAGCAGTGGTTTCTGTCCGAAGAACCGATGGTACGGACGGTTCTGCAGTGAAGAGATGACCTGCAGACATGGTGAAGGTCAGGGGAACCACTAAAGGACTTGAGGTTGCGGGTCTGGTGGTTGTCCTCCCAGTTACTGGAACCGCTGCAGACCAGGAGGTTCTCTCGGTGTGTACTGCAGAGGTGGACACGGCAGATGTTGTAGTGTCTGTTATCTGTGATGCTGACACCGTTTCCATGGAAACTCCAGGAACTTTTGATACTGTAGATTCAGAAATGGTCACTTTCTTTGTTGTTGTTCTCCCGTATGTATCTGAGGTAGGGGCAGGACGTGGAGGTGTGACTGGTCCAAAATGGGTCGTGGTTGTTGTGGTGGACCCAGAAACAGATGGAAAAGGAGGCTGACCAGTAGCTGCTGGTGTTGATCTGCTGGTCGTGAAAAGAGACGCTGGTGTCATCGAGTCTGTTGTTGTTGTAAAAGTTATTGGCGAAGATCCAGTTCCTGTTCCCACAACAGGAGAGGTGGAAGAAGTTGAAACCGTGGTAGAAGATGTGCCGGGTAAACCAGCAGTATGGACATGTGGTGTGGTTGTTTTGTCCATGGTCTTCCTGCTGGTGCTGGTGTCCATGGTGGTGGTTGGACCTGAACCAGGTATTCTTTCTGTAACTGTAGCTGTTGCGTTGCCTGAAAGAGCGGCAGGAACCGGCCTGGAAGTCGTCTGAGTTAAAGAATAAAAATCTCCAGAATGGGTTGTAGCGTCTGCTGTCTCTTCCTTTGGATGCACAGCAGTTGTAGTTCTGATGGTAGTCGTCCTGTCAACAGATGTTCTGGTTGGAGTGGGAGTGGAAAAGGTTGGACGCGGGGAGATAGTGGAGGTCATCCAGAACGTAGAGGTGATAGTAAATGGCGTGCTGGTCGTCCTGGACGTGATGGGACTGTAAGAGCTGGTTGTAGACACTCCTGTCCTGGTCGTAGTTGTGGTTCCTGTTCCAGTTGTGGACGGTGTTTCTGTAGCCCTTACGGTTGAAAATGGCTGCTCCACATCTGGTCTGACAACAGGGGGTACTATGGATGTCAATGAGGGTTCAGGAATTGCAGAAGATGTTGTGGACTCATATGGAGAAGGCCTGGAGGAAGTTGTCTGCGAGCTCGTTGAAGAAAGACCGGTGTGTGGGGGTGTAGATACTGTGGTGGTAGAGATGGTGGAACTAGAGGAAGTTCTGGAGGTGGAGCTTGTTGTGGAAGTGACACCACCAACAACAGAAGGTGTAGGAGGTATTGTTGAGAGGGGGATGGTACCTAGAAGCACAACAAAAGTGTGAGAGGGGGGACTTTCTATAACTGACTAGAAACTTTCTAAGACAAAACTGTTGATTAGGAGCAAGGAACATAGCAGACAGAAAACAGTGTGATTTTGTGTGTAAATGAATGCATACTTCCGAGGTGTACCATGTGCTGAAGTTTTGAACAACGGGTGGGGGCAGGTTTGATTTAATCACTTGTGGTTTTTTGGGCATGTTTTTATGTATGTTGTTGTTTTTTTCCTGAATATTAGTACTTTTTTTTTTTTGGTTAAAGTGGAAGAAACAAGTCAAATGTGACAGATTTTCTGGGCCAAAATGTGAATAGACTAAAAGTTACAAAGTACTTTGTAAAATACTTACAATCTTCGATAAAAACACAGCGACGTGTGATTTCATCGAGGACCATGTGCGGGGAGCAAACGGGGAGGCATCCTTCCACTCTGAAGAAAAAACATGACAGTCATTTAGACTCGAAAATGTATACATGTGCCATGGAAATGGAAAAAAATACGGAAAAGATAAAATTTTATATGAATCAAAATATAAACTTGATATATGAAACCACTAGAAAATATAACGTGTATTTCTAGTCAAATTTTGATTTTAAAACCAGAGAATTTTTGCTTGTTGAAAAAAAAATAGAGAAAAATTCAACTTTTTGACTGAAAGAGGAAAGAAAGCGAAAACTGTAAAGCAAACTGGTTGAAGCATGATGAGATTGTCAGACCGTGGGATTGTGACGCAGGCGTCAGCCGATGGGTCACTACAAGTTCTAAAGCATGGGCTGATGCAGGAATCGTATCTCCACTGACACCGGGGGGCAGGCGGCATGTCCGGACCAGGCCCTGGTAGATCGAGAAATTAAAAAAGTGTTTATGTTAAGCATCAAAACTGAATTAACTTAATCACATTTGGTTGTTTGCGTGTTAAAACTGCTTCCTAAATAGCATTTAACTGGGAAAAGAACCACATTTTTCCCCCTCTGGTGGTATGAACGATATTTTTACAAACAGGAAGTATGATGAAAATTTGTTTGGACTTCGTCTGTCTCTCAATATGTTTGGTATTTACTGCTGTCAGCAAGAAATCCAATCTGCTGCTGCCTGATGTCTTTTCCATTAAGTAAAAACAAATGCTGCTTTATTTTTAGCTTCAACAGTCAGACCGACTGCTCTCTGAACCTAACATGCCGGCAGAGGAGCGACCATCTGCTGAGGGGGAGCCTAATGATTCTCAGAAACGTGTTTTTTTTAGTGGCTGTGAACAGTGTAAGCAGAAAAGTTTTACGTCAGTTTTTGAAAGATTTCCCCATTTTTGATATGGGAGTGGGGTTGAAACATGTAGGAACCCCCAAAAAACTGATTTTGCGTAATATTGTCATGATCTTCTCTCATTTGTAACACTTCCTCCCTCTTAGCCTGCCCTCTGCCCTAATTTTGCACACCCGGTCCCAATCCCCAGGTGTGTTTTGTTTTACCTTTAGATTATTCAAACCCTGGTGACCCTAACTTCCTTGTCGGATCATCCCCTGCTGTACCCTGCCTTACTGGCCTGCAGCGCTCTTGTCATACACCCTGCTCCTGGTGCACCTTGTCACTCTGCTGAGCTCATACCTCTGGTCTATCGTCGTGCTGCTGAGCTCATACCTCTGGTCTATCGTCGTGCTGCTGAGCTCATACCTCTGGTCTATCGTCGTGCTGCTGAGCTCATACCTTCGGGTTCCCCATCATCCTATTGAGCTCTCCCTTACCCTGCTCTAGGTGTGCCCTGCCATCCTGCCGATCTCTACCTCTAGTCAGTCATCCTGCCAATCTCTGCCTCTGGTCAGTCACCCTGCCGAGCTCTACCTCTGGTCAGTCACCCTGCTGAGCTCTACCTCTGGTCAGTCACCGTGCGGATCTCTACCTGTGGTCAATAACCTTACCAATCTCTACCTCTAGGCAGTAACCCTAACGATCTCTACCTCTGGTCAGTCACCCTGCCAATCTCTACATCTGGTCAGTAACCCTGCCAATCTCTACCTCTGGTCAGTCACCCTACCGATCTCTACCTCCAGTCAGTCACCCTGATGATCTCTACCTCTGGTCAGTCATCCTGCCAATCTCTACCTCTGGTCAGTCACCTTACCGATCTCTACCTCTAGTCAGTCACCCTGCCAATCTCCACCGCTAGTCAGTCACCCTGCCAAGCTCTACCTCTGGTCAGTCACCCTGCCAATCTCTACCTCTGTCAGTCACCCTGCCAATCTCTACCTCTGATCAGTCACCCTGCCAATCTCTACCTCTGATCAGTCACCCTGCCAATCTTTACCTCTGGTCAGTCACCCTACCGATCTCTACCTCGTCAGTCACCCTACCTATCTCTACCTCTGGCCAGTCACCCTACCGATCTCCACCTCCGATCACCCTAGTGATCTCTACCTCTGGTCAGTCACCCTAGTGATCTCTACCTCTGGTCAGTCATTCTGCTGATCTCTACCTCTGGTCAGTCACCCGGGCAATCTCTACCTCTAGTCAGTCACCCTGCCGATCTCTGCCTCTAGTTAGTCATCTTGCCGAGCTCTACCTCTGGTCCCTCATCCTGCTGAGCTCTACCTCTGGTCCCTCATCCTGCTGAGCTCCATGTCTGGTTCTTCACTTCTGCAACCTGGTTAAAACTGGGTTTGCATCTGGGTTTACTTCACCACCATCATGACAATTTTTTCATCTTTTGAAAGTTAAATCATTTGAATGTCTAATTTGAACTCATTAAGATGCCTTCCTGTCCTGGTGAAAACGTGCAGTGGTATATTTGTGCTGCTGACCTGCCAGGCTGAACAGTGTGGCTTTTCGGAAGCTGTCCGTATGTCTGTATCTAAGCAGGTGGACCCGCGGTGCCATGGCGTACAAGAAGAACCCTGGCTTAGCGTGAGACTCCAGCGAGTCAAAGCCCTGAATCCAGGTGTTCCTGTGAAGGACGAAGGTGGCACCATTCCAGAATGCCTCTTTGTCCTCCCACTTGGCCAGTCTGACCTGGCCGCTCGGACTTGCGTACAGGAAGAAGTTTGGTCGGTCAGAAGCCTCAAAGGAAACTCGTGAAGTGTCTGCAGAAAAGATAGTAAACATCAAAATAATGAGGAAAGTCTTATGATAACTGCTGATTGAGAACAGACAATCTTAGAGGTTATTTCAGGAAAAAATGGACCATTTTAAGAGCAAGAATAAGACGACACCAAGG
Source organism: Neostethus bicornis (assembly GCA_902685375.1). NCBI lineage: Eukaryota > Metazoa > Chordata > Actinopteri > Atheriniformes > Phallostethidae > Neostethus > Neostethus bicornis. The sequence continues at coordinate 6,811,179 of LR738543.1, forward strand.
CATTCAACAATATGCCTCAACTTGCTCTATATCCCAAACTTTATTAATAATGAAGGGATGGGGTCCTTTGTGACGTTGACTTTTGGTCGCATGACTTTGAAAACCTCATCAATTCACCCATAGTTGATACTGAGTACAAACGGGCAAGATTTTCCTCGTGCATGCTCTATGTTTGCAGTGACCCCTTCTCTGTCTGGGATGTTCCAGAACACTTTACAAAGGACCCTTCCAGAAGGCATCTTAACTAGATGTCTTGAACCACCATATCTGGTTTCACTCGACACTCTACGCTCTGGATTGGGCTCCTTAATCTATTTTAAAGATAGAGCCCACCCTGTGGAGGAAACTCATCTCAGCCTCTTGCATTTATATCTGTTTTTTTATGTCACCGCCCGCAATTAACTCTGGTATTTGACCCAATTGAGACGGTCATCATTTGCTGCCTTCGGGCTAGTCTTATATCACATATTTTATTTGGTAAAGTTATTGAAAAGAATGACTTTCTGCATTTTTTGTAGATGAAATCAACTTGATTGCAGCTTTTTTTTCCACTGAGATCTTTGTGGATCAGGTCAAACTGAAAACACAGCACCTCCTGTTGGATCGGAAAGCTAACTGCTTCATTCACTGATTTATTGAAATCACAAACCTCAAATTGTTAGTAAATTTCAAAGGTTTTTACATTTTTACTTTCTTAATTTTAAGACAAGTTTTGCAGAATTAAATGATAACTGATGAAAATTTTTAAAAAATTCAATTGATCATTTTGTGTAAATTTTTCAATGTCAACTTAAAAAATATAGAAGTTTTGTTTCTAATAAAGTTTCTGCGCAGACAATTTAATTAAAAGCACGTGCACAAATGGTCTAATATACTCAGACATACTTGCATGCTCGAACAAATCTAATGCACAGATGTGTTTGAAATGTTTTCACTTTCTGTATTTCCGTAGATTTATGTGTACAGGTTAGGTAGGGACATTCGTTTAGTAGCTTTAAAATTCTTTAGACTTTTTACAAATAGAGAAACAATTTACACATAAAATAAGATTGTTCCACACGTCTTCTTTGGTGTTTTATCCTTTAACAATCTCTTCATTATTTATGTCTGTTTTTGCCAGAGAGAAGAAAACTGTACTGTAGGGTACTGTACTGTAGTAGGGTAGCAGGGGCGTATCCAGAATTTTCTAAAGGGGGGGCGTGAGGTCATCGACAAAGCCAGTATACGGGGCGTGGGGGCATTCACCCCCACCCCAGAACAATTTGAAAAATAAGAGTAATTTTCCTGCATTTTAGTGGACAATTCGCTGGCCCTGCAAGGGGATAGCTTGAATAGTTTGACTAGTCCCATTTCCTTTCTTCTTTTCTTTTTTTTTTTTTGTGGACAAAAAGGATCTGTCCTGGATCCACCCCTAGATAAAATGGATAATTCGATGGATTAAGTCAACATTTCTATTCTTGGATTCTCTTCACTCCACATCTCTCGAAGCTATGGAAGTTTTCAAAACTGCTACACAAACTTTCACTAAAAGGATTTATCCAGTTTTTTAAGAACTTTTTTTGTCCGTCACTTTGGCCAAATAGTACTCACTGACGAAGGAAATAATGTCTCAATGTGAGGATCATCACATTCACTGTTTTATTTAACTTACTATATAAACTCCTCATGGGGAAATCCCTGTGCTGCATTGCACTGCAGCAGGCAGCCAGTGATGGCGCCAATGGTGGGAGCAACTGGGGGTTAGGTGTCTTCTCCAGGGAAACTTCGGCATAAACTCAGCAGGATTTGAACGGGCAACTCTTCGGTCCAAAGACAGTTTTACCAACTTGTACTCACCGTGGGGTCGTGCTCTACTGAGGCCTGGGGTCATCATGAACTGTGACAGAACCCCTGCAGTAGCAGGAACGCTGGCGTTTCCACGCTGTAAGAACACAAAGCCTGTAGACCTGCTGGCCGCCAGCAGAGTTGTTCGATCCCTGAAGGTGGACAACCTGAAGGGACCTTTACCCAGAACTGCACACAGGAAAATGTTTTAGTCCCTCACAGAAAATCTAAACTCACCAAAAATAGTTTGATATTTTATTTTTCTTTTCATTTGATTGTTTAAGTTAGTAATAAGTCATTTTATGCATGGTGGAACGAACCAAGCAGAGAAGTGTAAACTTCCTCCTAATCAGTATTTCTTTGTAAATTCTTACTCATTAATACAATCCGTATTATCAAAGTGAGAGATTCATTCTGAACGTTAAAGTCTGACATGCACTGTGTCTCTGTGTGTGAAGAATATGTGATGTAGATTCCAGCGCCAAGGAGAGTCTGGGTTGTACCTTTGTTGTAGAATTCACAATCATACGCTGCAAAAAAAGAAGAAGACACGCATTAATAACAAGATTTTTTACACATTGAACTCTTTAGAGGTATTGGTTTTTTAAACAAATAGTAAGTCATTATTTCCATATTAAAGCTTTTACATGTTTAATGTTTTAATAAATTTATTTGAAATGATCCAAACTGTAAGTAGCGGCTACCTCGATAGACTATAATCCTAAATAATCTATGTAAAAATTTAATGAATCAAAATTTAAAATGAATTTGCTACATAAATTACATACCGTAATTTCACGACCATTAGGCGCACCGTACAAAAAGGCGCAGCCTCAGTTTTGTGCGCCATTGCTGTATTTAACACACACATAAGGTAAATTTGATGTACCCATAATTTCACGACCATTAGGCGCACCGTACGAAAAGGCGCAGTCTCAGTCACACACCGCCTTACAACAACACACACGCAAGCATGCAAATGTGCGTATTAAAAAATAGATCGGGAGCAAAACTGAGTTTGGTTGTGCTTTATTTAAGTAGTAACGATACTAAACAAGCACATTACCGGTAATAGTCTTTATTCAAATCCGTCAAAGTCCTCATCCTCTGTTTCGGAATCGAACAGCTGCGCAAAATCCAACAGAGCAGGTCCACTTCGCTCCTCGCTGTCAAAGTCACTGTCTGTACTGTGCGGCTCCTCAGAAAGGATACCAGCTTTTGCGAAAGCTCGGATAACAGTACCAGCAGACATGTTGGTCCAAGCATCTACAATCCATTGACCCGTTAATGCTAAAATTTCTCGCGGCGGCTCGATTCCCATGTTCCTCCGCGTAGCTAATTGCCTTCAGCTTAAACAGAGCGTCATAAGCGCGTCTCTTTGCCATTTTCAGGGTTAAAACAGCAATGTTGTGCATACAGCACATACCTTTTTTATACACAATCCACGCCCACACTTCACTCTTTAACGTTCTCATGCCTTTTCTTTCAGGTCCGCCTCGCCTCACGAGCACCGCGTTTTCTTTAAGGTCCGCCTTTTTTCACACACATTCGCACCGCACAAAAGGGCGCACCGCTCATTTTGAAGAAAATCTAAGACTTTTATATGCTCCTTATGGCTTTGAAATTACGGTACATTATGCAACTTAGTGGGATTCAAAGCTGTGTCTCCTGGCCTAAAAACAAACACTCTACCGCTGAGCCAATGCCTCGCCACAATTTGTAACATTTGTGGCATGTATTTTATAAGAAACCAGGCATGAAACCTAACTGGAAGATTTTTTCTAACAATTTTGCAGAATTTTTACTGTAGAATAACTTGTAAAGCAATTCAACACATTAAATCAAAATTTATCTTCAAATGTGTCTTCAGATAGAAGTCTCACTGTCTTCTTCTTCTTTGGGCATTTCCCTTCAGGGGTCACCAAAACAAATCAGTTTCTTCTATTTAATCCTGTCTCCTGAATCCTCTTCAGTCACACCAACTATCTTCATGTCTTCCTTCACTGTATCCATGAACCTCCTCTTTGGTCTTCCTCTAGTCCTCTTTCCTGGTGGTTCCAAATCCAGCATCCTTCTGCCGATGTACTCTCTCTCTTCTCTGCACATGTCCAAACCATCTCAGTCCAGCCTCTCTGACTTTAAAACCTCTAACATATGCTCTTTATCTGATCCTGTCCATCCTGGTCACTCCCAGAGAGATCCTCAGCATCTTCATCTCTGCTACCTCCATCTCTGTTTCCTGTCTTTTTCTCAGTGCTACTGTTTCTAGACCAAACAGCATGGCCGCTCTCACCACGGTTTTGCACACTTTCCCTTTCAATTTAGCTGCAACTCTTCTATCACACATCACACTTGATACTTTTCTCCACCCGTTCCAGCCTGCCTGCACATGCTTCTTCACCTCTTTTCCACACTCTCCATTGCTCTGGACTGTTGATCCTAGATACTTAAAATCTCCCACCTTCTTTATCTCTTCTCCCTGTAACCTCACTTTTCCTTTTGGGTCACTCTGAAAGTAAATAAATTAATAACAAAATATTTTTTTTTCTTACGGCAGAGTGAGGGGGAACGCCAGTCGACAGGAATGCCCTCGTGGCAGCAGCGTTGAGCGTAAGCCGCAACGCTGGTGCAGAAACACTCACAATCTCCTCCACGGTTACAGGCACATGTGTCTGCAAGGCAGTTCATGTAGAACCAGGTGACGTCCACCTGAAAGCAGTGAAAAATATATATTTTCCAGCCATTTTGAACAACATAAAAGTCTAAAAACTTAACTTTTCTAGAAAATGTTTGATCTAAAGCAAAAGTTTATTTAGTTTTCAACTAAAAAGAATATTTTTTGACAATGAAGAACTTCAAAGGATTAATTATACGTATAAATAGTCAAACTTCAAAACAATATAACACAAATAATAACTAAACTACAAAGCAAAAATTTTGTTTTGTAGTGTGGGTGAAGCAGCCTGTCTCAGAAGGAGCCCGAGAGGTCTGTTGGTGAAGGAGCTGGGCTATTGATCCAATACCAAGTAAACACCGTACCGATATTGCCAATACCACTATCGATACCGATATTTTATATTTTTTAAATGACTATTTTTGCTAGCTTGTCTAGCCGAGGATCTGACCGCAAGGGTCCCCGTCGTTGGCTGCCACCCATCTCCTCTTTCACCCGACCCCTATAGCCCCTCCTGCAGGTGGTGAGTCTGTTTTTTTTTTTTGTTTTGCAGTTTAAGTATCTCGGGGTCTTGTTCACGAGTGGGAGAAGGATGGAGCGGGAGATCGACAGGCAGATCGATGCGGCATCAGCAATAACTAGGACGCTGCATCGGTCCGTCGTGGTAAAGAGAGAGCTGAGCCGAAAAGCAAAGCTCTCAATTTACAAGTCGATCTACGTTCCAACCCTCACCTATGGTCACCAGCTGTGGGTGGTGACCAAAAGAATGAGATCGCAGGTACAAGCGGCCGAAATGAGCTTCCTTCGCAGGGTGGCTGGGCTCTCACTCAGAGATCGGGTGAGGAGCTCTGCCATCCCGGAGGAGCTCGGTGTCGAGCCGCTCCTCCTCCAGGTCGAGAGGAGCCAAATGGGGTGGTTCAGGCGCCTCGCGGGCGGGCTGTTTTGGGTACATTTTACCGGAAAGAGACCAAGGGGCAGACACCGGACCCGCTGGAGAGAATATGTCTCAGAGCTGGCCGGGGAACGACTTGAGATCCTTCTGTGTGAGCTGGAGGATGCAGCCGGGGTGAGAGAGGCCTGGGCTGCCCGTTTGAGGCTGTTGCCCCCGCGACCCGACCCCGGAACAAGCAGAAGATGACGGAACAGACTATTTTTGCATCAAGGGTTTGTGTCATATACATAGTATGATAAAGTATATGTATATACACAGGTTGGGAGGTAGATCGATAGAAGTGCCCAGTTGCACGCAAACAAATGTTAACTAATGTTGAAGATGATTATGTTGTACTTTTACAATTAGTATCTACCTGGGTGGTCTCTGGAAAATTGGAGCGTCGTTGTTAATAAGCACTGCCTCTAGGAAACAGAAGGGGTCAGAGTTTTCTCCACTCGCCGTTTTTGAAGCTGCTCATTTTCTTTGGGGTGATTCTTTAATTTGTAGTGTTACCACTATATTTAACAGCCTTTCTGCACATGGTGCAGGTAGCCTCAAAGTACAGCCACACGGTTACTCTCATTTTTCCTTCCATCTCTCTCTACTTTTACCGACTTCCGTTTTTTTTTTTGTTTGTTTCCTAGCCCCGAGTTGCTGAGTCATGTGACAAGTCAAAGCAAAAGAGAGGAGAGAGGGGGCGGAGCCCCCACGCTTTAGCATACAGGCGCGATATACAGCATTTACGCATATTTTGCAGACAGACCTGTTTATATCCAAGAACTCCTAACCCTCCACACCACTGTCCGAGACGTGCGCTCCTCCTCCTCCTCCTCCTACTGCCTGCACCAACCAAGGACCAAACTCTCCACTATGGGGCACAGGGCCTTCCAGGCAGCTGCTCCACGGCTCTGGAACGCTCTTCCCGAGAGCTTGAGGGCTCCACAGAGCGTTGAGGTTTTTAAAAAAAGACTGAAGACATTTTTATTTCTAATGGCTTTTCAACAAAGTTTTTAGTGTTGTTTTTTGTGTTGTAGTTATATTTAATTTTGCTGTTTGTTATAGTAGAAAAAGTTTCAAAAATGTCTTCTGGACAGTTCAATTCTTGAACGAGACGTTTCGACTTCCATCCAGAAATCATTTTCAATCTGAATGAAATGGACTGGAAACTGGATCTAATTTATACTAACCTGAGTAACAGGTAAAAAAATAGTAAGGCAGGGCTCGACCAATGAGCCTGTGTTACCTATGATGGCCGTGAATGGCTCCTATTGTAACCACAGACCAATAAACAACCCTATTATAAAAATGCTAAAAGCCTAGTGAATAGAAATTTCTGCTAACGAGAAGCGTGAAACTGAGTCACGAGGTGTCATCTTTAGTCCATGGCTTCAGCAGGCTGCAGCAGCCTTTGGATCACTCCTGGATGTATGGCAGCCTTTGGATCACTCCTGGATGTATGAGGGACTACACAGATTTGCTGTTTGTTGTTTCTTTTGGTCATTGTAGCACTTTGAGATCTCCACTGGAGATATAAAGTGCGTTACAAATAAAATTTTTATTATTATAAGTTAGGTTGTGTTTTTGAAAAAAACAGAAGCAAAGTGCGGGGGGTAAAACTTCAACCAAAGTATCGATATTTTAGTTGGCGTATCAATCAATATCAACACTAGCGTTGGTATCGATATTATCAATATTAGGATCGATACGCCCACCCCTACTCAAAAGCCACCACTTGAAATTATTACGGGAGCTTTGACTGTGATGTCTGGATCCAGTGAACACATCATCTGATCCATCCATTACCAACGTGAGGGTTGACAGAAGATTAAAGGTCAAATATGCACAGTGATTAGTTTTTATCCATCACTCACTCATAGAATTATGCCATGAATGGCGACCCCCTCCACAGTGGTCGTGAAGTTTATTTACAGCAGTCAGCTGGATCAACAGTAACAACTTTCTTTTAACTCAGTAATTATCTTCTAATCCTGTTCAACTGATAATGAGAAAAACTATCCCATTATCCCCAAAAGCAGATTAAACCGTCTGTATTCTACAGTTTCAAAGTGACCTCCTGTTTTTATTCATCAGCTGCAGCTGGGGTACTCACCACTGGATGGCAGGTCTGGAAGATTTCTCCGAGAAGCACGCTACATTGGCGCTTTGCAAAGGGCTCTCTGAGAGGACTGAGGGTGCAGGGATGTCTGATATCAGGGCTGTTCACACACTAAACACAGATAGATTCAGAGTTTGAATTCACTTTGAAAATAATTTTGGTTATCATTGTATTCTTAATATGTCACCTCTGTTGCCGTCCAGCTGTTTCCAAACTCCTGTGGTGTTGACGAGTCGATATTGTCGGGTGTACGCATCTCGTTTATGGTTTTCAGGTCAAAGTTCCCACAAAGTCCACTAAGCTTTCCCTGATCAGAATCAATCATCCACTTTAGTTCAACAGATGCGTCATGTCATGGCTTCAAGAAGAATTACCGTATTTTCACGATCAAAAGGCGCACTGTATTAAAAGGCGCAGTTCCAGTTTCGTGTGCTCTGTATTTAACTCACACATAAGGCGCACCTGATGTAGGGCGCGGGTTTTATATACTTATCCTCTACTACATACGTCCGCCTTACGACAACACACACAAGCAGACAAGTGTACGCATTTAAAAATAGATCAGGAGTAAAACTGAGTTTGGCTGGCTTTATTTAAATATTAGTTACAGTCGTCATAAAGTCATTTATCAAATCCATCCAAGTCCTCATCCTCTGTTTCTGAATCAAACAGGTGCGCTAAATCCAACATCGCAGGTTCACTTTCCTCGCTGTCAGAGTCACTTTCTGTACTGTGCTCCCATGCCGCTCGTAGCGTTAATTTGAACAGCCGGTTCTCGCTGATGTCCAACGGTTGGAATTCCTTTGTCAGAGCTCACGGTAACACAACAACCGTAGTGCTTCACTTGTTTTTTCATATGCGCCTTATGGTCGTGAAAATACGGTACTTTTCAAAAAGTTTTTAATTAATTAAGAACATTTTGAGGACCGCAAACAGTAAAACTACTTGGAATTATCCAAGAAGCCCAGAGTTGACGGTATCTAGTTTTGATACTATCAGAACTAGATCGGTGCAGCGTCCGCAATAATCAGGACATCGCATCGGTCTGTTGTGGGGAAGGCGGAACTGAGCCAAAAGCAAAGCTCTCGATTCACTAGTCAATCTACGTTCCTACACTCACCTACCAGCTGTAGGTGGTGACCAAAAGAACGAGATCGCAGATACAAGCGGCCAAAAAAAGCTTCCTCCTCAAGGTGGCTGGGCTCTCACTCAGAGGTAGAGTCAGGAACTCTACCATCCGTGAGGAGCTCGAAGTAGAGCCGCTGCTCTTCTGGGTCAAGAAAAGCCAGGTGGGAGTTTCTTGAGCCAGAAAGAATCCTAACCAAGTAGTACGGGAGGCATCCTAACCAGATGCCTCCCGTACTACTTCCTGGTGAGGTATTACAGGCACATCCAAACGGGATGAGACCCAGAAGCAGACCCTGGACCCGCTGGAGAGACTATTTGTCACAGCTGGGTGAGTTGGGGGATGCAGCCAGGGTGAGAGAAGCCTGGGCTTCCCGTCTGAAGCTGTTGGCCCCCTGACCGAGCCCCATTTCAGCAAAAGACAACAGAACGGATTTCATTATCTATCACACTGTTAACCCATCAAACTTTGCTAAACATGCGGCACATTTATGAGCATTGTTTTTATGAACCTCACCTGCCAGCGGGGTCCAACCTGGATATGTATGGTGGTCTTTCGATCCCAGAGAATTGTCACCTCTTCTTTTGGAAAATGAATGACCGTAAAGTATCCGGCTGGCCATACCAGCATCCGCTGCTTCCTATCGATCACACTGGACGGAGACTACATAAGAAGGACGAGATAGTTTCTTCAGGTTCCTCCATGTTTTAAAAAATAATAATTAAATGATTTCTATGGCACGTGAAAGTATGTCTTACCGGCTTTCCAGACTCATCATCAAAAGCAATGACGGATCTTCTGATGTTGATGAGGAGGATTTTTCGACAAATGACCCCGCTATCGAAGCAGTCTACGTTTTCTGCTGTAACGCTGAGGATCATGTCAACGCTGCTCTGTGAAGAAGAAAAAATGAAGCTTCAACGGGAAATAATAATTAAACTGTTCACATTTATCTTAATTTTTTTCTTTAACTACAAAGAGAGACAAACTTGATAATGAACTGTAAACGGATTGGACAGACGGGTCGATGGATGCTTTATTCCACGTCCATTTAATTATTAAACAGGGGGTGTTGTGCTTTTGTGAGTTATTAATTCTTATCTTTATTTATTTTCCTTTGCTCTCGCTCCCCGCTTAGTCTAGCCCTCTGGGTGCGTGCACTACACAGCATAAATCTTGTTCGAGGTCGCGAATACAGTGTAAGGCGAGTCATGGTGCCTTTACATTAAAATGGTGCTCCATTTTGAGGGAAGGGACCAAACCTGAGCAGAGGACGTGCGCTAAAGCATTCCTTGCTTATGTTAGAATGTGGATGTGGCAGAGAACAAAATCCTTGGACAAGAATTAACTTCATACCGTTTGAATGGCATTGGAATGATTAATTCTTATCTCTGTTTATTCTCCTTTGCTCTCACTCCTCGCTTAGCCCCACCTACTGGGTGCGTGCACAACAGCCTAAATTTTGTTCAAAACCACAAATACATTGTAAAGCGAGTCATTAGTAAAGCTAATATTTTTTTGAGTCTCATTTTGGTGCCTTTACATTAAAATGGCGCTCCCTTTTGAAGAAAGGGACCAAGCGTGAGCAAAGCACGTGTGCTTCTGTTAGAATGTGGGTGTGGCAGAGAACAAAATCCATGGACAAGAACTAAAGCCATGCCGTTTGAATAGAATCTAAATAATGGACGGGAGAGCTTTCAGATTGCTCGAACATGTAATTAGGTATCTCGGGGTCTTGTTCACAAGTGGGGGAAGAGTGGAGTAAGAGATCGATAGAGGAATCGGTGCAGCGTCAGCAATAACTAGGAGCCTGCATCGGTCCGTCGTGGTAAAGAAAGAGCTGAGCCGAAAAGCAAAGCTCTCGATTTACAAGTCGATCTACGTTCCAACCCTCACCTATGGTCACCAGCTGTGGGTGGTGACCGAAAGAATGAGATCACGGATACAAGTGGCCGAAATGAGCTTCCTCCACAGGGTAGCTGGGCTCTCACTCAGAGATCGAGTGAGGAGCTCTGCCATTTGGAGGAGCTCTGTGTCGAGTCGTTCCTCCTCCAGGTCGAGAGAAGCCGGATGGAGTGGTTCGAGAATCCGATTAGGATGCCTCACTAGCGCCTCGCTGGTGAGGTGTTTCGGGCACATCCCACAAGGGAGGAGACCAAGAGGCAGACCTCGGACCCGCTGGAGAGACTATGTGTCACAGCTAGTTGGAGAACCACTCTGGATTCTTTGAGGTGAGCTAGAGAACGCAGCTGGGGTGAGAGAATATGGGCTTCCCGTCTGAGGCTGTTGCCCCGCGCAACCCGGCCCGGGATAAGTGGAAGACGACGGAACAGAACGAACAGGTTGAAAAAAAAAAGTACTTATGTGAGTTTTTTGATGTGGCATTCAAATATAGTAGAAAACCCGAAAAAGTTAATTTCGAGTGGAAACCTTCCAGAACAATAATAATTCCAAATTTTAGACTCTGTTTTCTTCATAACAAAAATAAACAACTAAAATAGAACCAAACTGATTTATCTCTTTAATACCTTTACAAGATAGACTTTGCAGGCTCCGACGTAGTCAAACAGCAGCCCATCAAAAGTCCTGTAATGGCGGTCGCCATAAGCCGTGCACATGGATGGACATGGGCGAAACACACACTGGAACGTCCCATGCTGGCACACACTACAGAGACACCAACGATTTACAGGTTATACATCTATTTAGGAAGGTTATGTGAAGAGCCCGTTGAAGTGCCAGCGGATCCCGGATCCCCGCTCACTCCACCATTAGTCTGTCATCTACACCATCCTCCAGGCTATGACTTGGAGAAGAAATGGAAAGATGGAAGAATGGCTGAGACGGTGGGAGAGGGTTTCCTTTCACCAGTGATGAACAGAGACAATCAAAGAGTTATAAAAGGACTCGCTCTGTTGCCAAGGTTCCTTTTTCTGGCCTCTGGGAGCAAAATTATGGCTATCGGGTGGCAAGTTTGTCTGCTGTAAAAGTATCAGTACTATCTGCGGATAGGATGCATCACTTTAAAAATTAGCTACGTCGTTAGGGATTCGTCTCCATTCTGGTAAATCGTTAGCCAGTGAGAGTTTGAGCGAAAAACTCAACTTAATGGAGAAGGAACAGATAGATTACGTTTATAAACAGGGCCCTTTTCGATTAGGAAAGTAACATTTGACCCTTGTTAGCATACCATTGGTAGCACGGGGAGGAAACTTTGTCGCCAGGGAAATATTCTTTTCCTTTCCAAAGGCACGGGCAAGCAGCAGGTTCAAAGCACTCGTCTCCATGTTTTAGCAACCTGGAAGGAAAAAGAAAACGTTTTATTCTAAAAAACTCAAAATTTATATTTAAGCAACATAAATTCTGAATGTAATCAACAGATTAAAAGTTTAAAAGAGCATGGCACCCACTAGGACAAACATGTTTACTTTTTAAAAACGATTATAGATTTAATTTTTTTCTAATGATTTGTGTCCTTTTTGACAGGCGGGGTACAAAGAATTGTCGAGTGACGCAAAGAAAACTGAAGACTTTTGTGAAAATAGGGGGAGACAGTGTGTTGTGATGTGGAAGGAGGTGGACATCAAACCAGATTTATTTAACCAAGGATCAGCAAGGCTGTAAGTAAAGAAAGGGAAGTCAAAAGGGATCAAAATGGTTTTCAAAGGGTTAATCTCAGTTCCAAAGATATCCGTTGGGTCGGGAGTCAGCCAGGGCTAGAAGGCATGAAGACCCAACGAGGAATGCTGGTGAGGCTGCCTTTAAATAGGCAGCAGAGAGATTAGGTGCAGGTGATCCAATCAGGTGCAGGTGGTCAAATTAGGTAGAATTGGGAGAAAGGTGAGATGGTCCCTGGCTCCCTCTGGTGGTGGTTGAGGGAACCACAACACAGTGGCTCAGTGGTAGAGCGTTTAACCGCGTACCAGAAGTTAACCAGAAGTTAACCAGAAGATAACCGGAAGTTAACCGGAAGTTTGATTCCCACTGAGTTCACATCAAGGGTCCTTGAAGAAGACACCTAAATTCCGTTTCTCCCATCATTAGTGCCGACGTGGCAGCCTGCTGCAGTGCTGTAATCCAGCGCGCAAATTTTCCCGGAAGGGATCAATAGAGTATGAAAAAAGAATTTGTGTCTTTTTTAAAAACTGAAGGCGCTGCTACACCAACTTTATCCCAAAACCTACTATAATTAATATTTTTGAGTACATAATGAGTTTCCACCGTTGCAGGGGCGATCTGTATGTCTCTCTGCAAACTCTTCTATTTGGAGACGCAACAAAACGTGTTTATTTGGGCCAATACTGGTTACTAGAGGTGGCCAACAACCAATTTTTGAAGCCAACATCCGTATGAGTTACATATAAAAACTGGTCTATAAAATTTATATTTATGTTTAAGCTGAATCTAAATAAAAAGGACGCTGCATCGGTCCGTCGTGGTAAAGAGAGAGCTGAGCCGAAAAACGAAGCTCTCGATTTACAAGTTGATGTACGTTCGCACCCTCAGCAATGGTGAGAATGAGATCGTGAATACAAGCGGCCGAAATGAGCTTCCTCCACAGGGTGGCTGGGCTCTCACTCAGAGATCGGGTGAGGAGCTCTGCCATCTGGGGAAAGCTCGTGTCGAGCCGCTCCTCCTTTAGGTCGAGAGGAGCCAGATCGGGTGGTTTGGGCATCTGGTCAGGATGCCCCCCGAGCGCCTCGCTGGTGAAATGTTTCGGGCACGTCCCATTGGGAGGAGACCGAGGGGTAGACCCTGGACCCGCTTTAGAGACTATGAATCACAGCTGGCCGGGGAACGACTCGGGATCCTTCCGGGTGAGCTGGAGGATGCAGCTGGGGTGAGAGAAGCCTGGGCTTCCCGTCTGAGGTTGTTGCCCCCACGAGCCGGCCCCGGATGAGCGGAAGACAACGGAACGGAACTAAATAAAAAAAAGTGTATTTATGAAAATATAACAGTTGTTGTAGATTAAAGAAAAGTTATTATGCAAATCAATCTTTCTGGAAGTTTCCACCACCTTCTTCTTCTTCCTGAAACTTTTCTCCACCCATTCCAGCCTGCCTGCACACGCTTCTTCACCTCTTTTCCACACTCTTCATTGCTCTGGACTGTTGATTCTAAGTACTTAAAATCTTCCACCTTCTTTATCTCTTCTCCCTGTAACCTCAGGGAGAGGTTACAGTTTTCAATTATATTCACGCATGTTTGAGTAATTTACAGCCTAACCTGTACAGAATTTGGATACTACTTAAACTTGAGGTTGTTCTTGGCCACAGATTTTCTTTCCAGCCACAAACACATTCCAACATAGGCAGGGTTTTTGGAGCCACATTGCACACATTTTAATTATTTAACAGCAGATTGAAAGATGTTATCAAGTTCTACACATCCACCAATGGGATATTGTGAGTTACTCTTTACCCCATGTGGTCCTTTGCCAAAAGGATCAACAGAGGCAGAGCCAAAAGCAGGCTAGCTTCCAGAGCGAGAGAGGTTTCGGGAAACGAGAGGGTTTCAGGGTGGTTGACTATCGATGAAAAGCATGGCAGCACTCGGTTAGTTACATGAGAAAACCAGACAATTAGGATTCTCAGACATGGAGAGAGAAACCACCTTTGTCTGGAGCTCTTCCTTTGCTTTCCACTCTGCAGGAGTGAAGCTGATAATATCTTGTAATAAACCGGGCTGAGCTCCATGGCCTGGCAAGGCGGGACACAATAGAGCAACATCCTGAATGGTTCTGCCACAAACATTCAGGGGCATATGAGTAGAGTTTCAGAACAGTAAAAACGCCGCTAACAGCTTCTTTTATTCACATGCCAAGGGACTGGATCAGATGCTCCCATCAAAGATCCTGCAATCATTTAATGCCCCAACTTACTGATCATTATGAAGACATAAAAAAAGAATAGCCCTTGTTTTGTTCCTGAATTTACCCCTCATTTTGACGGTGAGTGACAGCCATACTGCTGAATTTTATGAGCCCACGGGATATAAAAACTGAACGCTGTCTGGATGCATGTCTTCTCCTGCGACAAAACTTTTTTTATGACATTCAGTGTAAATTCAGAAAAGCATGGGGAAAATGAACATTACAAAATTTGGCCATGACACTTTTTACGTAGCAAAAAGTGCTCCTCTGTGAAGGAAAGAAGTGACGGAAGACATGAAGATAGTTGGCGTGACCGAAGAAGATGCAGCAGATAGGGTTAGATGGAAAAAACTGACTTGCCCCCCTGAAGAGAAATACTTAAAGAAGAAGTGCTCCTCTACACCCTTCCTCTCCTTCTCCCACCTATCCCCTTCAGTGAGTTAGGTGAAGAAGGGGTGCCTCACTCGAGACATGTTTCAAATTTTGAAGCTTGTGATTTCTCAGGATAAGCTGAGGGATAAGCAAAAGTCAGACTTCCACTCTTCCTGGTCTGTGATAAAGCTTTGTGTCACGGCCCCTCCCTGGAGCCACCTGCAGGGTGCAGGCAGGGGCGGAGCACTGCACTAATTTTTTTCTCTCTGATTTTTCATCTGTAGGTTGAGTATGCTTTTGGTTTTTCAGTTTCTTCAATATTGAATTTGTTTTTATGTTGATTGTGTCCTTATTTCATAATAAATTTAATTTGATCTGGCCCCTACTTTGTCTCTGTTTCCTCATTTTTTGTGACAAGTGGGGGCTCGGGACATTTGGAAATCAGCAAGATTTTAAAACTATTGTGTAATGGATGTTCCAAAACCTGATTGCTTTTGTTTATGTCCATAAGATAATAGAGAAAAGAGTTACTTTGCATGAGATGGGACCTTTGAAACTTTAGAGTATGTACCTCAGGGACCTGAATATATTTATTCAAACTGTCCTGAACCTGCTGCTCACTGATCTTGCTTTATATAGTGTTTTTGCTTGCTATAGTCAAAAATTCCATCCTCATCTTTATTGCTTTGTTCTTTTCCTTCTATCCATTACATCATTTTTCAAATCTAATCCAACATTAAAAAAAATGAAAAAAAAAGTACTTTACGCTCTTCAAAAAACTCACATAAAAATAAAAATCCAAGTCATTAAACATAAAAAACAACAAATTCAAACATGCATTCAAAACCGTCCGCTCACATACGCACTTGAATGTATCAACATTCCCAAACCGTGCACACTTCTTAAGCTTCCCCAAACTGCTAGCCACTATCTCCTTTTCCCAGAGTTAAAAAAAAAAAGTCATGTTTTCGGTATGACTGTGTCAGCAGATCCAATAACGAAGAATTCTATCAAAAATAATTCATTAAAAAGTTATTAAGTGCCTGAGGCATCTGGACATGTGCCTCCCTTGGCAGAGTAACCGTCCAGCAGAACTTGGCACACAAACCACCGTTCTGCATTTCAATATAGTGGACAAGCAAAGAGGAAAAAACAAACAGGTTCACGGTGGGTTTGACCGCATCTGATTTTTAAGTTTATGCACAAGCAGATTGATCTGTTAAAAAAAACTCTACTTTTCAGCTAATTGTGATTATTTACCACCTACTGAAATTTTGAACGTAAACCCGGCCCTGGATAGCAGTGGTGGATGAAGTACTCACTTTTTGTACTTAAGTAAAAGTACAGATAATTAGGCAAAAAATTTACTTTAGTAAAAGTAAAAGTACCAATAAAAAAAATCTACTTAAATAAAAGTACAAAAGTAGTTGGTGTAAATTGTACTTTTTAAGTAAAAAGTAAAAGTATTCGATCACAATTCGAATGTTATTTTTTGTGCTATAGGGCGTCACCATAGTAACCAGGATAAATACTCTGCAGGGGTGTGACCCCCTCTCTCCCGCCTCTTTTGGTCCACAAAAATATAAATAATTTATATGTAAAAGAAAAGGGGACAAGTCAAGCTATCTCCGAGAAGGGCCAGTGAATGGGCCGCCAAAATGGAGGAAAATGACACTTGTGAAAGCCCCACCCTCCTTTGGAAAATTCTAGATCCGCCCCTGCTCTGTGTAATGATGGTTCAACTTTTTATTTAGAAGTAAACACAACAAACAACGATCTTCTAACTCTTTTTAATTAAAGTAAAACTACCGGTCTTAAATTTTAATTAAGTAAAGTACAGATACACAATTTTTTTAATTAAATACAGTAACGAAGTACATCTTTGTTACGTTCCACCACTGCTGGATAGGCAAAAGACGACGGAACGGAACTTTAATTCCAGGGACAGTAGCTGAGAACTACACATTGTATCAGCTTCATGCTACACTCGACTGCATTGTCCCTGTCAATAAATTTAAAAATAGAAAGAATAGGGCTGCACAGTGGTTAGCATAGTGGCCTCACAGCAAGAAGGTCAGGGTTTGCAGCTCTAAATGGAGACGAGGCTTGGAACACTGTCCTTTCTGCATGAAGTTTGCATGTTCTCCCCATGTATGTGTGGGTTCTCTCCAGGTACTTCAGTTTCCTCCAAACTTCCAAAAACATACGTGTTAGTTTGATAGGCCACTATGAAAGTGCACGTAGAGATGAGAGAGTGTGGATAGTTGTCTCTGTGTGGGTGGCCCTGCAACAAACTGGTGACCTGTTCGGGGTGTACCCTGCCTCTCGCCTGAAATCACCCAGGATAAGCTCAGGCATCCTCTGCGACCCCATCCGGGATAAGCGGTTCAGAAGATGAAAAATGAAATCATTTCAAAACTGAAAAAACAGCCAATTTGTAAATGAAAACTTCTTCCAGTAAGTTTCATTTTTCTGTTTAAATTGATCTGGTTTAATGAACAAGATGAAAGAAGGGTTCACGTTTTAGTCAGAAACAAAGTGTCCCATTGTGGGGTACACACAGATTCCTGCTGTCAGCACCTCTACTTATTATTTCCTATCACAGATTTCCAAGTTCTGTTGCAGACATTTTGAAGTTGTTTTTTTTTATTTTGAATTACATTTAATTAATTTGAGGAACTCTTATTGATCCTTTAGGGGGAAATAGTGATTTACACAGCCAGAAAGAATCCGGAAGCAGCTCTCTTATTTGATTGGTTTATGCCTATTTACCACCCATTTGGGACCCCCAATTTTTTGAGAGAACATATCTAATTAGTTATTTTAAAACATATATAAAGAAGTGAAAGATAAAGAAGGTGGAAGATTTTAAGTACTGAGGATCAACAGTCCAGAGCAATGGAGAGTGTGGAAAAGAGGGGAAGAAGCGTGTGCAGGCAGGCTGGAACGGGTGGAGAAAAGTATCAGGTGTGATGTGTGACAGAAGAGTTTCAGCTAGAATGAAAGGAAAAGTGTACAAAACCGTGGTGAGACCAGCCATGCTGTTTGGTCTAGAGACAGTGGCACTGAAGAAAAGACAGGAAACAGAGATGGAGGTAGCAGAGATGAAGATGCTGAGGATCTCTTTGGGAGTGACCAGGATGGACAGGATCAGAGGAACAGCACATGTTAGAGGTTTTGGAGATAAAGTCAGAGGCCAGACTGAGATGGTTTGGACATGTGCAGAGGAGAGAGAGTACATCGGCAGAAGGATGCTGGATTTGGAACCACCAGGAAAGAGGACTAGAGGAAGACCAAAGAGGAGGTTCATGGATACAGTGAAGGAAGACATGAAGATAGTTGGTGTGACCAAAGAGGATGCAGGAGATAGGGTTAGATGGAAGAAACTAACTTAATATGGTGACCTTGAAGAGGGCGAAAGAAGAAGAAGTCATTTTAAAACATCCATTTGCGGCCTTTCTGTGTGGAGTTTGCATGTTCTCCCTGTGTATGTGTGGGTTTTCTCCAGGTACTCTGGTTTCCACCCTCTCTCCAAAAACATGCATGTTAGGTAGATTGCCCTTATTGCCCCTCGGAATGACTGTGTGTGTGAATGGTTGTGTGGTGTATGGCCCCACGACAGACTAGCGACCTGTTCAGGGTGTACCCTGCCTCTTGCCTGAAATCAGTCGGGGTAGGCTCAGGCATCCCTGTTACAGATGGACATTTCAGAAGTTGAATGAATGAATAAGACACCCACGAGGTCATCGAAAGAAGTATTCATTGGACTGAGAAAGGTCGTACCTGATGTTACTAATGTGGACCAGTTTCATCGGTAAGAATCTGGGAAGCTTTAAATAACCCCTCATCACTGCTCTTTTTAAACGATCATGGGTCATCCATGAATGAGACCTCTTTGTGTCACCATGTATCAGCTTTCTGGGAGTTATTAAACACTCACACCATGACCAGTCGTTTGGATGTCAGAATGCAGGGTTGGTCGCACCATAAAGGTCGTCTTGCTATGCATGACGACCGGGAATATGTGAATCATAGTGAGGTCAGCAGGTCTGAAATTACGGTGAGGCTTCACTGACCTTCTCTGGGAATATGGACAGGAAACCAGGAAAGTGGCTGAATGACTCATTGTCGTTCAGACATGACGAGTTTGGATCACAAATGGGAAATCATGTGTGTTGGGGTTTCAACAGAAATCGTTTTCAACGATAGAAATTGGCCTTCAATTAGCAGCGACCCACTTAGCGATTGTATTTGTTAATTTTTCTGTTGTGGATTTGCTCATTCGCTTGCCAAATTCAGCTAGCTTGATTTGGCGGAGCGAGCTCCCGGTAGCCACACTTGCAATGGAGGAACTTGCCTGAACATGTTTTAGGTTTAGATGGTATGTCAGGCTAGAGTTGCTCTGGTGGTAGGAGAACTCTTTTATGAAAAAACTACAAATTACTACGTTTTTATTTATTGTCCCGTCTCTATTATTTTTGTATAAAAGCTTCACTTTCAGTGGCTCGACTCAGGGGAGAATCCAGGATTTTCTAAAGAGGGTGGGGGTGCGTGAAAAGGCATTCCCTTCCACCCCACCCCACTGAGAACATTTTGAAAAATAAGAAAATTTTCTGCATTTTGGTATATTTTGCCCAAAGTTTATAATAATTAAAGTAGTAAGAACACTTTTTTTTTTTTTTGTGGACCAAAAGGTGGATGGGGGAGCGTGCGCCCTAACCGGTCCCTCCCCGGATCCACCCCTGCGACTGTCTCGTCCTCCTGAGTCTTGTCTATGTCTGTTGTGTTGGACCACTGGTGCCTTGTTAATTTGTAAGCGTAGGCGATGTAGCACGGCCGAGAAGACCACGGGTCCTTCAATGGGCCAAAATTCAAATGCGCAAGCATTGGCTCGCCATCGTTATCACATCGTAAAATAATTGCGTTAATTTTTTTAACGCGTTAAAATGCGTCGTAATTAATTAATCAAATCAACGCGTTAAAACGACAGCACTAATTGTAATATATGTTCAGTATGTATGTGTGTGTGTTCACAGGTGTAAGCTGACCTGTGTGATCCGTCATCAGAGAAGACATGTTTAAACTAACCCCACTACGTCCATATTGTTATCAGGATGACTCCGGGCTGATGTCACAGAATGAAACCACTTAACCCTCCCTTCAGGCAGACGGCCAGAGAGGATTAGAGAGATCAGGTGGCTGAAATCTACTCCATTATGTTTTACACATCATCTGCTGGTTTTATACACTTCTGTCTGCAGAATAAAAGCAATAGGCTTTGGGTTTTTTCGTCTTGAAGAAATAAAGACAGGGATTGGAAAGTCTTTTCTCCCAGTTTTGGGAGCTTCAGAAAAAAGAAAAATTCTGAATTTGATGAACAAGTTCCGCTTGTGAGACCGCCTACTTCCTTTATGTGTTTAAAGGTCCCCTATTATGCCTTTTTTCCCTTATTTCATCCTGTGCTATGTATCTGATATGCATAATTTTACATTCCGCCACAATCTCAACACAAAAGGTTATAAATACTAGCCTGTTTTGGAGCGCAGTTTCATACCCGGCACTCAAAACAGCTTGTTTCAGTCTTTTTTTCTTTTTTTTTTCCCGGGACCCGCCCCGTTGGTTGCGATTGGTTGTCATTCATTGTGATTTCCCCACCCACCCAGCACAGCGTGGAGCGGGAGGGGCGAGGTGTGCTTCACAGTAGAGTGAAGCACGGAAATGGGTGGATATCAGGGTGGAGAGCAGGTAGAAGTGGGGGAGGGTGTTTGAGCTGCAGGGGGCTGAACAAAAAACAGATATACGTCACTATGTTCCACCAGTCGTTAGAGGTTTGGAGAACACGCCCCTTACTTTGAATTTAAATATCTCAAAATAGCATGAATCACAATAAAACACACTTTGGGGGATTGTTTGGGGTAGTACTAAGTAAAATAAAAGGTTAAAACCTCATAAAAGTCAGTTTTGCATAATAGGGGACCTTTAAGTAGTCAGTTCTGATAAACAGTAATTATCATAAAGGCCACTCAGCAGCAACGAATCTAACGCAAAACTTTACAAACTATTCACAAAAAAAAGTGTTAAAATAATATATCTTTACATTTAAGTTCAAATATGGCAGGTCCCGGACCTGCTGGAGAGACTACTGTATGTCAAACAGCGGGTCGGGAAACACCTCGGGATACTCTAGAGCAGGGGTGGGCAAACTTTTTGAATCGGGGGCCACATTGAGTTCTAACATTTGACAAAAGGGCCAAAAAAAAGAGTAGATGGATGGCATGCTTTGGTAACCGCTAGATTAGACCTATAGAACGACGCGCTAGATTTTAAACTAAAAGCCTAAATGTTACATCAAGTGCATTGAATTTCAAATCTAGCGAGGCTAGGTCATTTTGACAGTGTGCGCATCATGGGGACACACACATTTTACTGGGAGCAGTGTTGTTGTTTTCTCAACAAAAGCCAAAAAATCTAGAGTGCACCATCCAGTGAGGAAACATCAGAATTGCAGGAGAAATAAAACGTTAGTACGGTTTGTTTATTTAATTTATTCAAGTCCCGACGGGCCGCATGTGGCTCGTGGGCCATAATTTGCCCATGCCTGCTCTAGACTGTGAGCTGGAGGATGTAGCCGGGTTGAAAGAAGCCTGGGTTTCCCGTCTGTGACGCTGTTGCCCCTACGACTTGACCCCGGAAAAACGGAAGACGACGGAACGGAACCTTTATATTTAGTGAGTTTTAAAGTTAGCAGTGAGCTTCTTTCGGTTCCAAATCTACAGCTAAGTAGTCGGTGTGTTATTACGTGTGTAATCTGATCAACATTTTCTGCTTTTTCAAGTTTTGTGCTGTTTTCTTCATAATCAACTTATCGTATTTTTCGGTCTATAAGTCGCAGTTTTTTAATAGTTTGGTTGGGGGTGCGACTTATACTCAGATTGACTTATATTTATATACTACTTCTTTTATATATTTTTCGCTCGTGCGACTTATACTCAGGTGCGACTTATAGTCCGAAAATTGTTTGTCGTTTCATAAAAGCGTCCTAAGGAAAGTTTCGCACCTTGGGTTAAATATTTAATTCATTTTTTTCAGTTACTGAAAGGTATCACTGACTTATTTGAGCAATATTTCTTAGAATCAGCACTAAGTGAGAAATCAAAATCTTTTCTCAACTGATTAAAGTGAAGAAAGACCTCATAACTTTGTCATTTCATCTCACAGCCAAGTCTTATTCAGAGTTTCTGACATTTGAAATGGTTTAGGTGAGAGATGGCTCCATTGTGTTGGAATAAAAAGGTCCTTTTCATGCAGTCTGTTTGAGGTGGGACCTTTGCACCACTACCGGCTGTTGTGTGAATGATGTGCTGCTTGGAGGTGGAACAAAAAGGGCTTTTTAACAGCAAATTTTCACCTTTAGTGAAGGAAATCAATATGTTGCAACAAAATCAATGTGAAAAAAAGACTTCAAATACAAAATGCTGCGGAATTGAAGGCCTAGCTCTAAAAGTCCAAGAAGGTCAGTTTAATCACACATATAAACCCATGATTTTACACTTCCTGTTCAAATCCGTGTAGTACC
This sequence comes from Neostethus bicornis, assembly GCA_902685375.1. Taxonomy (NCBI): domain Eukaryota; kingdom Metazoa; phylum Chordata; class Actinopteri; order Atheriniformes; family Phallostethidae; genus Neostethus; species Neostethus bicornis. The sequence goes on from LR738543.1 coordinate 6,833,673, forward strand.
TCATTCATCCAGGAGTGATCCATTGTAGAAAAAGTTTTTAAAAAAGTTTCATTCTTGATCGAGACGTTTCGACTTCCATCCGGAAATCATTTTCAATCTGATAGGGATGGACTGAAAACTGGATCTATATATACTACCAAAGTAAAAGGAAAAAATAGTAAGGAAAGGCTCGACCAATGAGCCTGTGTTGCCTATGATGGCCTCACTGAATCGGAATGGAGGTGTTAGATACATTCTGCCCGGGATTTACAGCACCCTTCTGAAGCCCTGGAACAAAGAGGACACCTCGTGACCCAGATTCACGCCTCTCGTTAGCAGGAATTTCTTTTCATTAGGCTCTTAGCATTTTTATAATAGGGTCATTTACTGGTCTGTAGTTACAATAGGAGCCATTCACGGCCATCATAGGCAACACAGGCTCATTGGTCGAGCCCTTCCTTACTATTTTTTACCTTTTACTTAGGTAGTACTTGTATATATAGTTCCAGTTTTCAGTCCATTTCTATCAGATTGAAAATGATTTCCGGATAGAAGTCGAAACGTCTCGATCAAGAATGAAACTGTCCAGAAGACTTTTTTGAAACTTTTTCTACTTCCTGTTCAAAGATTTGTCGAATCAACCTTTGATTGGTTAAAAAACCTCACAGGAAGTTAAACAAACTGTAAAAGTTCTAACTCACCCAACAGGGCACGCACATCCTGCCACACAAGGCTCATGTGCAGAGCAGGTGATGTTTAGCAGGTGGGTTTCACAGGTGTGTTCACATGCCACACCCCTTCCTGGCAAGAGCCCATCACCCCCTTCAGAGCAATTCTGGTAGATTTGGCCTGCTGGGCACAACCTGTCTGCAGAGAATAAATTAAGAACTGTGTGAATAAAGCTGAGAGCTTAGGAAGCAAAAAGAGGAAGAGATTAACATATATATTTTTATTAGACAACCTACCAGGTTCGGACGTCTGAGACACCAGTTTACCGTTCAGACAAATCCTACAGGAAAGAAATAAAAACATAGTTTTTAGAAAAAAAAATTGGTAAAATATTTGGTTCCTTTCCTTGTAGAAAGAAGCCAGGTGGGGTGGGTACACAGCTGGGCATGGATTTCACCCATCAATATGTATCAAATGGTCTGTTTTTCTCCAAGGCTTTTCTGATAGCTGTGCTGCTTTCAAAATGGTTTTTTTTTGTTTTGTTTTTACATTTGACCAATCAAATTTCAGCCAGTGTATGTTGCCAAGTAGGCTAAAATTCCGATAGCTGTCCTGCTTCTGAAAGTGTATTTTTACTGTAAAGAATTTGACCAATCACATTTCAGCCAGAATATGTTGCCAAGTAGGCTAAAATTCTGATAGCTATGCTGCTTTCAAAAGTGTTTTTGCTTTAAAGCCGTTGACCAATCACATTTCAGCCAGAATAAATTGCCACTTAGGCTAAAATTGCTTTACAGCAAGTGTATTTTTGCTGTAAAGCATATCACCAATCACATTTCAGCCAGAATATGTTGCCAAGTAGGCTAAAATTCTGATAGCTGTCCTGCTTTCAAAAGTGTTTTTGCTTTAAAGCCGTTGACCAATCACATTTCAGCCAGAATATGTTGCCAAGTAGGGTAAAATTCTGATAGCTATGCTACTTCCATAAGTGTTTATGCTTCAAAGCATATGACCAATCACATTTCAGCCAGAATACGTTGCCAGGTAGGCTAAAATTCCACCACTTGTGAAGAGTCCATTCGGCTAGTTCTGTCTACACAAAGACACCGGCAATGACAATTTTGCTCCATTGTTTCAGATGGAGCATAACTGAAGGTCTAGGTGTGAAATGCACAGTCCTCCACTAGATCCTACACTTTTCGGGTCAGCTGAACCCGTCATCAGTACCTACTATGACACTCTTGTAATGAGTTATGAGACAGTGGGTGGGGTAGCAGAGTAGGAGGAGCTTACTGTACACCTGCCGACGTCATGATCACGTCTCCTGGTTCATAATCTGCTCCAAGAAAGCTGCAGGGACATTCACTCCTGTAAAGACATGAGTAAAAAAAAACAGCATTCAAACATGAGTGAACACACATGGAGATCTGAAACCGTCATAGAGTATAACCTTGAAAAAAGAACTTTGGACATATTCCACAAATTTTCCTCTTCTATTTTGGGTAAAGCCCAGACACAATTTTTGGAACCAAACAAACCGATCTGACAAATACGCTGTAGTGATCCAAAACTTTCCAAAATGGTGCAAAAATAAGTGTTCAATGTGGCAATGTACAACAGTTTTTGATAGAATAAAAAATAATTCAAGCATTAAGCCCTGCGCACGCGGCAAATCGCGGCAATTCTCATACAGTGGGGCAAAAAAGTATTTAGTCAGCCACCAGTTGTGCAAGTTCTCCCACTTAAAAAGATGAGAGAGACCTGTAATTTTCATCATAGGTACACCTCAACTATGAGAGACAAAATGAGGAAAAAAAAATCCAGAAAATCACATTGTCTGATTTTTAAAGAATTTCTTTGTAAATTATGGTGGAAAATAAGTATTTGGTCAATAACAAACAAGCCACATTTCAGGCTCTCAGAGACCTGTAACTTCTTCTGTAAGAGGCTCCTCTGTCCTCCACTCGTTACCTGTATTAATGGGACCTTTTTGAACTTTTCATCTATATAAAAGACACCTGTCCACAACCTCAAACAGTCACACTGCAAACTTCACTGTGGCCAAGACCAAAGAGGTGTCAAAGGATACTAGAAACAAAATTGTAGACCTGCACCAGGCTGGGAAGACTGAATCTGCAATAGATGAGCAGTTTGGTGAGAAGAAATCAACTATGAGGGCAATTATTAGGAAATGGAAGACATACAAGACCACTGATAATCTCCCTCGATCTGGGGCTTCCCACAAGATCTCGCCCCGTGGGGTCAAAATGATCACAAGAAAGGTGAGCAAAAATCCCAGACCACACAGGGGGACCTAGTGAATGACCTGCAGAGAGCTGGGACCAAAGGTACAAAGGCTACCATCAATAACACACTACGCTGCCAGAGACTCAAATCCTGCAGTAACAGACGTGTCCCCCTTCTAAAGGCAGTACACGTGCAGGCCCGTCTGAAGTTTGCTAGAAAGCATTTGGATGGTCCAGAAGAGCACTGGGAGAATGTCATATGGTCAGATGAAACCAAAATATAACTTTTTGGTAACAACTCTACTCGTCGTGTTTGGAGGAGAAAGAATGCTGAGTTGCATCCAAAGAACACCATACCTACTGTAAAGCATGAAGGTGGAAACATCATGCTTTGGGGCTGTTTTTCAGCAAAGGGACCAGGACGACTGATCCGTGTAAAGGAAAGAATGAATGAGGCCGTGTATCGTCAGATTTTGAGTGAAAACCTTCTTCCATCAGCAAGGGCATTGGAGATGAAAAGTGGCTGGGTCCTTCAGCATGACAATGATTCCAAACACACTGCCCGGGTAACGAAGGAGTGGCTTCATAAGAAGCATTTCAAGGTTCTGGAGTGGCCTAGTCAGTCTCCAGATCTCAACCCCATTGAAAATCTTTGGAGGGAGTTGAAAGTCCGTGTTGCCCAGCGACAGCCCCAAAGCATCACTGCTCTAGAGGAGATCTGAATGGAGGAACGGGCCAAAATACCAGCAACAGTTTGTGAAAACCTTGTGAAGACTTACAGAAAATGTTTGACCTCTGTCCTTGCCCACAAACGGTATATAACAAAGTATTGAGATGAACTTTTGTTTTTGACCAAATACTTATTTTCCACCATAATTTGCAAATAAATTCTTTAAAAATCAGACAATGTGATTTTCTGGATTTTTTTTCTCATTTTGTCTCTCCTAGTTAAGGTACACCTATGATGAAAATTTACAGGTCTGTCTCATCTTTTTAAGTGGGAGAACTTGCACAACTGGTGGCTGACTAAATACTTTTTTGCCCCACTGTATGTGTGTGAATTGCGTGAGATGAAAGAGTTGCGATATTTGTTGCTCACATTAAAGCGACTCGTCGGAATCATGTCTACGTTAGAATTGGGAGATGAAGTGATCTAAATCGACCACATGTCGGGAGAACATCAAACAATGTTGTTTTGCCTGTATGGCGATAATTGATCGTAAAGCGCTCGATGAAAAGGCTCGCGCAAATTGCTAGGTAAGATAGACGCATTGCAAACATGATGCTGACATAGTGACGACATAATGACGATATTTTTGTATATGCGTATGCAATGGGAACGTCCGTGCCACAACACAATGTTGTGGTATACATGGGGGCGGGCACGCTGAAGATGCAGTGCAATAAGACGTCTTCATGGTGGCATCCTGAACTTCACACAACAGCACAGCACGGCAGATCTACGCAAAGAAAAATTCGGGTTTCCATGGAGCTACTTTTGTAAACACTTGAATTGAGATCAATTGACGGTAGACAATTGTGCGAAAATTGTCTGTAGTCACTCAAAATCAGTTGATTAAGGGGCACATTTTCGACCTAACATTTACAGATTATTGCACGACATTCGTCCGATAAACGTCACCACTTACCTGTTATCAAATATACCGATAATCGATTGTTCGTACAGTGCTCATCGGTAGTTAATCAGTTGACAATTGCACGACTTTTCCGACTCAGAATAGATTTTGGAAAATCATGGCGACGGTCGCAAAATTTTAAGACAGATTAATAATCATACGATTTGTCGCAAAAGGGCAAAAATTAAAGCCAACGAAACTCAATGAGTGAGATAGACGCCAAAGCTGCGCTTAAATTTGCCAATGTTTCCCAAATTGACGCATCGCCGACCCATCGTTTTTTTAAACGAGCAGGGCTTTACAGGCCACACATGGCATACAGTTATTCAGTTCTCTATACAATTAATTACATTAAATACTTTTAGCAAGTACGACCTTTGCATGTAAATTTTGTACTTTTAAAAATGGCCGGCAAATATTCTTCTTCTTCTTCTTTCGGCATTTCCCTTGAGGGGGCGCCACAGCAAGTCAGTTTCTTCCATCTATCCCTATCTCCTGCATCCTTTTTGGTCAAGCCAACTATCTTCATGTCTTCCTTCACTGCATCCATGAACCTCCTCTTTAGTCTTCCTCTAGGCCTCTTTCCTGGTGGTTCCAAATCCAGCATCCTTCTTCCTATGTACTCGGTCTCTCTCCTCTGCACATGTCCAAACCATCTCAGTCTGGCCTCTCTGACTTTGTCTCCAAAACCTCTAACATGTGCTGTTCCTCTGATATATTAATTTCTAATCCCGTCCATCCTGGTCACTCCCACTCTTGAAAATAAATAATGAGGTTGTCTTTTTTTTCTTATCGGGAAGAAGAATAGAAAAAAGTTTGAACCTGCAACCTTTTTTTCAAATGTGAATGAAAATTCGGAAATATGTTTCCGAATTTTGGAAAAAAGTTCGGAAAAAAGTTCGAAAAAATTTCGGAAAAGATTTCGGAAAAAATTTCAGAAATTTTTATGTTTTTCGATAACTCTTATGTTTTTTCCATTAGAGTTTATGCCGGAATTGGTCTTCCTCTAAGCCTCTTTCCTGGTGGTTACCAAATCTCGCATCCTTCTTACGAAGTACTCTCTCGTCTGCACATGTCCAAACCATCTCAGTCTGACCTCTTGGACTTTATCCCCAAAACCTCTAACATGTGCTGTTCCTCTGATCCTGTTCATCCTTGTCACTCCCAAAGAGATCCTCAGCATCTTCATCTCTGCTACCTCCATCTCTGTTTCCTGTCTTTTCTTCAGTACAACTGTCTCTAGACCGAACAGCATGGCCGGTCTCAACACGGTTTTGTACGCTTTCCCTTTCATTTTAGCTGAAGTCGGAAAATCTTAAGCACTTGTTTTATTTTTTTTTTATTATTCGTAGCTTCCGTGCTGAAGTTTTAAGGGCACCCCTGATAGAAGGTTCCAGATGAATTCACTGACACAGTGACATATATTTAACTCCAACACTTCAGGTGTCTCACGTTTTACCTCTCCCATGAGCTCGAGGGAACCCATGAGGACATTTTAGATGTGAAGATATATTTGATGTGCCCTGGTTCAGCCAAACGGCAGTAAAAATACACCTCCAGTTTGAATTGGTCCAGTGTTGAATTTGCTCAATGTTCAATATTAATTTTAGCTTCGACATAATCTTGACATAATCGACATAATCGATGAGTCGGCCTACAGGATGGAGGTAGACCGGCTGGTGTCCTGGTGCAGCAACAACAGCCTGGAGCTCAACGCTCAGAAGACAGTGGAGATGATCGTGGACTTTAGGAAAGTCACAGCTCCCATTACCCCCCTTGCACTGACAGACTTCTCCATCACCACTGTAGACTCTTTCCGCTTCCTCGGCACTACCATCACACAGGACCTAAAGTGGGAGCCATCCATCAGCTCCCTGATCAAAAAGGCCCAGCAGAGGATGTACTTTCTGCGGCAGTTGAAGAAAGCCAAGCTGCCCGCCCAGATGTTGGTGCAGTTTTACAGAGCCATCATCGAGTCTGTCCTCACCTCCTCCATCACCGTGTGGTACGCTGGAGCCACAGTCAGGAACAAACACAGACTGCAGCGCATTGTGCGCTCCGCAGAGAAGGTGATCGGCTGCAGCCTTCCATCTCTCGAAGACCTGTACGTCTCCAGGACTCGGGGGCGTGCAGGTCGGATAGTAGCTGACCCTTCCCACCCTGGACATGGACTTTTTGAGCGACTCCCCTCGAGCAGGAGGCTCCGGTCCATTCGGACCAGAACGTCCCGCCACAAAAACAGCTTCTTCCCTTCTGCCGTTGGACTTATGAACTCTTTATAACCTGGATCCCCACATCTCTTAGTCACCTCCCTCTTGTCACTTCACTATCTTTATTATTTTCTATTATTTTCTATGACATTGCACTACTTTTCTTTTTCTTCTGAGCACTCTTAGTTTTGTAAAAATTATTATTATTTTTATTTATTTTATTTTTATTATTTTTATTTTATATGTTTGCACACCAGTACCAGAACAAGTTCCTAGTCTCTGATGTTTTTCACTGACATGGCAATAAAAGCATTCTGATTCTGATTCTGATCTTGATCGCAGAAAATAAATATTAGAGGACGTACGGTGTGTAAAACTGTGTTAAGCTGTGGCTAAAAGCCTCGGTAACATATAGGCCAGGGCCTCACATCAGCCTCTGTACTACAAATTCTTTCTCACTGGTTATCAGATATCTGTGTCGTCCCCGGCCTGCCTGAGAATAAAAGGGTGGTTTCATGGTGAATTCCTAAATGTAACCCTATCACATGTTAAGTAAGGCGCTGCTCCGCACTAAGATGTAAAAACCCGAGACATTTAGGAGGAATTAAGCGGTGAGTCTTCCAAGGAGGAGCAGACTGAAAGGGAGAGCACAATTAGCAAGGTCTTCCAGCTCCATAACGTCTGCATGAAAGTTACAAGGCTTTCCACTTAAAGGCTGACCTCGGCCTCTCGGCAGATCCAAATATCACTTTGAGAGGATTTGTTTGGTGGAGCGCCTCCAGGCAGATTAATGAGCTCCACAACTGTCTGCACCACAACAGCAGGCCGAACTGGAGCTGCACAAGTCTCAGAAACTAGTCACTTTTCACAATCAGAGTTAAGACAATTAACACAAGCAAATTCTAAACTAGACAGATCCATGACATCACTGGATTTAGACCCTCCCTCTCAGGGAGAAATACCACTTGGAGGAAATCAAAATAAACCTCATGAGACCGTGAGGTAAAGAGACTTCTTCTTCTTTCGGCATTTCCCTTCAGGGGTCGCCACAGCAAGTCAGTTTCTTCCATCTAACCCTATCTCCTGCATCCTCTTTGGTCACACCAACTATCTTCATGTCTTCCTTCATTGTATCCATGAACCTCCTCTTTGGTCTTCCTCTAGGTCTCTTTCCTGGTGGTTCCAAATCCAGCATCCTTCCTCCGATGTACTCTCTCTCTCTCCTCTGCACATGTCCAAACCATCTCAGTCTTGCCTCTCGAACTTTATCCCCAAAACCTCTAATGTAACCCAGGTGTAAAAACTAGGTCCTCCTGTCATTTTTCTGCTTGCCTTGTAACTTCTGCGGAGTGATTTGTGCACTTGTTACGTCAGCCAATCAGAGCTTACGCTGCGTGCAATCACGTGACTCATTGTTCCCTGCCGCGTCTCCTTAATAAGACAGAGTTAGTCTGAGCGAGAGCAGGTGTGCGGCAAACTGGAAAGCTGGGTCACAGGTCTGTTTCTCCACGTCTTTTCTTGAATATATTTTGATATATACACACCTGATACTTTCCTCCACCCGTTCCATTCTCTCTGCACACGCTTCTTCACCTCTTTTCCACACTCTCCATTGCTCTTGACTGTTGATCCTAGATACTTAAAATCTTCCACCTTCTTTATCTCTTCTCCCTGTAACCTCACTTTTCCATTTGGATCCCTCTCATTCACACACATGTACTCTGTTTTACTCTGACTAATCTTCATTCCTCTTCTTTCTAGTACAAACCTCCACCTCTCCAGCTTTTCCTCCATCTCTTCCCTCCTCTCACTACGGATCACAATGTCATCTGCAAACATCATTGTCCATGGGGATTCCTGTCTAACCTCGTCTGTCAGCCTGTTCATCACCATAGCAAACAGCAAAGGGCTCAGAGCAGATCCTTGGTTCAGTCCCACCCCCACACTGAACTCCTCCATCACACCTACAGCACACCTCACCACTGTCTTACAGCCCACATACATGTCCTGAACCGCTCTAACATACTTCTCCGTCACCTCTGTGAGGTGAAGAGACTGTGGTAGAAAAATCATTTTCACGTTGCCTCACTCACTGATTGCTATGTTTAGCTCCCTCCACACCAAAAGTATTTCTCAAGGTCAAACAAGTAAAAAAAAAAAAAAAAAACAGTTGTTGGCTGAATGGCTGTCGATCGTGTCCTCAAATGACCTTATCTTACGTGATTGGTCAGAAACAGCCCCTTCTTGTTTACAACGTGAAGCCCAATGATACGTTTTCTGCAAGTTCAAACAATTTCCTTCCAGATGGTTAAACAGTTCCAATGAGCTTTTTTTTCCCACTGAGGTGTTGTGATTTTTAGTGCAGACATGCCAAGTCCCCGCATTGAGCGGGAGACACCCACAATTAGGACCTATCTCACAGTAACCCACCAAGGCTAACAAAAATCCTGCATGATGAACACTCTAGTGCATTCCATGAACATAATTAAGTATAATGATGCTAAGCACATGGCATTTCCTGCTGCAGCTGTGCATCTGAAAGTCGCTAGTAGTGATCTGCATGGTCTATTGCCAGTATTGGTTTTGGTGAACGTCTGGAAGACGTCGGACATCCGGGAACTTTGGTCTTGTGACAGCTTATGTGCGAGAGCCGCAAAACAAAGCGAACAAGTATTCCAGGTGGTAATTCCTCTTTGTACGGATACAGAACGCTAGGTGGTAACACAAGACGCACAATTTTCCAGTCGCTTTCTTGTGTTTTGAACGGTTTGTTTTACACCAACTGTCATAGTGGGTATTGTCCATTGGCGGTTGTGGTGTCATGCCGACTTCTATACTGCCATACTTGTATTGGTATTAAAATTCAAAATTTTAGATCTTAATATTAGTCTACAGACCATTTGTCTAAAATTTTAGCAAACTAATATAAAACATTTCAGTATGCAAAAAAGCCCAATTAAAATTTAAACATTAAACGGTGCATTCCCCAATGCCCGCCTCTATCCCCTACACAGCCCCATCCCTCCTCCAGAATGCCCCTCCTTCTTTTGGCCCCGCCCCCAAATCTCCTGCTGACAGATCTCCCTCTATGTGAAGCAAAAAAACTCGGCATCTCTGATAGGGATTTCGTCCAGTCAAGCAACAGGGTTTTCCATCTGAATTTTCAAATTTCCGCTTCTGCGTCCACAAGAATTTGTGACCTTAGCTTCATCTATTGTTGGTACTGAGTAACAGTGGACAATTTCATCAAAATCTTTTCAGTGATTTGAAAGATTACACGCGTTCATTAATGGGTTACAGAAGCACGTACAGACAGACAGATGCATGGGCAGCCGGTGTTCTATCAAGATCTGCGGCCTCATCGACCTTGATAGATCGGCGTTCCGAAAACCTAACCCTAACGCTAATTCCAATAGAAGTATGGCAGATCGCAGATCTCGATGGTTAGGTCACAGATCTCGACGGTTAGATCATCTGGAAGGAGGGGGGAGCGTTCTGGGCATGCGTATTAGCGCAAAGTCGCAGATCTCGATAGTTCCAGATCTTGTCAAGACATCGGAGTACTTAATGCCGCCTCCAAATTCCGTATTTGGAGGTATAAAAATCTACAACAAGACCCTGTAGGAGGAAAGATCCTCTCCTGGGATGGACAGAAAGAAGATTTATAGGACCGGGAATTACAGATACAATCATTCAAATCAGCAATCACAAAGGTCATGTTTGTAGCAGATGGGCTTCATCTAGGCAGGTGGGGTTAGGGATGTCTCGGAGATTAAGTTTGAAATACAAGAAGAATTCAGAAATTGGGGAAATTACTGTGCTGCAGGCAGCCAAGACGACGCCAGGACACCAGGACATCTAGCCAGCTCAGTGGAATTCGTACTAGCCTCTACCGGTCCAAGGACAAACACTCTACCACTGAGCCAACGCCTCACCAAAATAGCATTTCATTGTCAAGTTAAGACCACAGAAGAAGCTGCTTTCTTCTTTTTAGGGTTTAAATTTTTCTCTCCTCTCTCACACCTTCAGCCTTACCTGTGCACGCAGGTGTGTGTCCGGTGGTTGTAGAAGGACCCGAGGGGGCAGACACAACCCTCTTCACATTCCCCTCCACAACGTTGTGGAACAGAAAGGGAAGAGCATCGGCGCTGGCAGGAGGACACACAGGTACCGTACTGCATGGTGGCCGGACAGGTGACCTCTACATGACGGAGAGCAGGTTTAGAAATGAGAAGAAATCAAAATATATCACTGTCCACATGTTTAAAATCACACTAAAGTCAAATTGCATCGCTAAACCAGGGGCGAAGATCAAGATTTTAATTCTGTTAGAGTTTTTATTTCCTCTGTTAAGCACTTTGTTTAAGTTCATGTTTAAGTTTCTGTCAGGAGAGTAGTTTGTTCCCCTTCTGTGTCCTGTTTCCTCGCTCCCTCTTGTCTGTGTGTGTGCAACAAGTCACACCTGAAACTCATCTACTCATCTGATGCAGCATAAATGAATCAGTTTTTGACACACTCTTCCCCAGATTGTTTGTTTACGATGCTTGACCTGTTATCCGTTTTTGGCTCCAGCTCCTACATCAGAACCTTCCTAGTTTATCTGTTTTGTCTTCTTTACTTGGACTTTTGATCAATCTAATGAATCTGCTTGTGATTTCTTCATCTGAGCCTGTGTGTTGTGTCAAGGGTATATTTTTGGCCTGAGCTCCACATTATGACAGTTTCGTCTTCTGAACTGCCTATCCCTAATGTGGTAGTGAGCGGTACCAGTTCCTATCCTGGTTGATTTTAGTCGAGAGGCAGTGTACACACCAAATAGGTCACCAGTCTATTGCGGGGCTACACACACAGACAACCACTCACGCACACTCAATCCTCGGGGCAATTTCATTGTGGCCAATCAACCTAACATGCATGTTTTCGGAGAGTGGAAAGATACCAGAACACCTGGAGAAAACCCACACATACACGGGAGAACATGCAAACTCCACACAGAAAGGTTAGTGTTTCAAGCCTCGCCCCCACTCCTGGACTTGAACCCCTGATTTTCTTGCTCTGAGGCCACTGTGCTAACCAATGCACCACCTCGCAGCCCTGTTTGAAAAGTGTTCCATAAATAAAGCTTGATTTGATAGTTAGACACGGAATTGGTATTTTTTCATATTAATTTCTGCATCCGACTGGCCCAATAAGAACCCCTCTTTTCTAAAACTGGTTCCAGAAGAGGAACTGGTTCCACTGTCCCCTGTTGCCCTTTCAAAACTCATAATTTTATTGTTTTAATACATTCTTTCAGTTTCCAGTCTAACAGTTCAGTTGCAAAAGAAGCTGAATCCTGATGAGTTAAAAAATGAGAGGTAGGGTACACTCTGGTAGGTGATTATTATGTCACAGGATCAAAACACACAATTACTTTTAGTAGATTATTTACAAGCATGAATCTATCTGACACCCGACACCCAACAGCATTTGGTGGGTTGGAGGAAGCCAGAGGATAGGAGCGAACCCAAACTCCATGCAGGAAGACCAGTGTCCCTAATCGTATGGTAATGCAGAGAGTTTTGTTTTTTTTTACTGTGAGCTAACCACAACATCACGGTGCATCCATTTATTTTTATTCTGAAAATCATATTCCTGAACTGTAAGGGTCTATCTATCCATGCAAGTAAAAGGCACAAGCGGAATACACCCTATACAGGTCACAAGTATGTCATAGTCTTAAACTACTACTTTTCGCTAGTTAACACTAGGACCGCCACGTTCTAAATCTACCTGCAAGCGCCATGACCGTCAATGTGACGCTTATGTAAAAATTCACGTTATGTGCTGCTATATATGCTATATATATTGGCTATACATAAATTGGCTCAGTGGTTAGAGCGTTCGCCCGTGGGCCGGAAGTTCACGGTTTTGCATCCCACAGAGTTCACCCTAGGTCCACATCTAACCCCCCGTTTCTTCCACCATTGGCGCTATCATACAGTACAGACCAAAAGTTTGGACACACCTTCTCATTCAAAGAGTTTTCTTTATTTTCATGACTATGAACATTGTAGATTCACACTGAAGGCTTCCAAACTATGAATTAACACATGTGGAAGTATAGTACATAACCAAAAAGTGTGAAACAACTGAAAATGTGTCGTATTCTAGGTTCTTCAAAGTAGCCACCTTTTGCTTTGATTACTGCTTTGCACACTCTTGGCATTCTCTTGATGAGCTTCAAGAGGTGGTCACCTGAAATGCTCTTCCAACAGTCTTGAAGGAGTTCCCAGAGATGCTTAGCACTTGTTGGCCCTTTTGCCTTCACTCTGCGGTCCAGCTCACCCCAAACCATCTCGATTGGGTTCAGGTCTGGTGACTGTGGAGGCCAGGTCATCTGGCGCAGCACCCCATCACTCTCCTTCCTGGTCAAATAGCCCTTACACATCCTGAAGGTGTGTTTGGGGTCATTGTCCTGTTGAAAAATAAATGATGGTCCAACCAAATGCAAACCGGATGGAATAGCATGCCGCTGCAAGATGCTGTGGTAGCCATGCTGGTTCAGTATGCCTTCAATTTTGAATAAATCCCCAACAGTGTCACCAGCAAAGCACCCCCACACCATCAAACCTCCTCCTCCATGCTTCACGGTGGGAACCAGGCATGTAGAGACCATCCGTTCACCTTTTCTACGTCGCACAAAGACACGGTGGTTGGAACCAAAAATCTGAAATTTGGACTCATCAGACCAAAGCACAGATTTCCACTGGTCTAATGTCCATTCCTTGTGTTCTTTAGCCCAAACAAGTCTCTTCTGCTTGTTGCCTGTCCTTAGCAGTGGTTTGCTAGCAGATATTCTACCATGAAGGACTGATTCACACAGTCTCCTCTTAACTGTTGTTCGAGAGATGTGTCTGCTGCTAGAACTCTGTGTGGCATTGACCTGGTCTCTAATCTGAGCTGCTGTTAACCTGCGATTTCTGAGGCTGGTGACTCGGAGGAACTTATCCTCCGCAGCAGAGGTGACTCTTGGTCTTCCTTTCCTGGGGCGGTCCACATGTGAGCCAGTTTCTTTGTAGCGTTTGATAGTTTTTGAGACTGCACTTGGGGACACTTTCAAAGTTTTCCCAATTGTTCGGACTGACTGACCTTCATTTCTTAAAATAATGATGGCCACTCGTTTTTCTTTACTTAGCTGCTTCTTTCTTGCCATAATACAAATTCTAACAGTCTATTCAGTAGGACTATCAGCTGTGTATCCACCTGACTTCTCCACAATGCAACTGATGGTCCCAACCCCATTTATAAGGCAAGAAATCCCACTTATTAAACCTGACAGGGCACACCTGTGAAGTGAAAACCATTTCAGGTGACTACCTCTTGAAGTTCATCAAGAGAATGCCAAGAGTGTGCAAAGCAGTAATCAAAGCAAAAGGTGGCTACTTTGAAGAACCTAGAATATGACATATTTTCAGTTGTTTCACACTTTTTGGTTATGTACAGTGGTGGTCAAAAGTTTACATACACTTGTAAAGAACATAATGTCATGGCTGTCTTGAGTTTCCAGTTATTTCAACAACTCTGATTTTTCTCTGATATAGTGATTGGAACAGATCCTTCTTTGTCACAAAAAACATTCATGAAGTTTGATTCTTTTATGACTTTATTATGGGTAAACTGAAAATGTGACAAAATCAGCTGGGTCAAAAATATACATACAGCAACATGAATGAGCAATTTTGGAGACTTAGAAAGTTGTGTCAATGACATGAGCTTCATAGCATGACCTCTTAACTTCTTGTGAGTGATTATGAGTGACTACAGCTGGTGACTTCTCTGAGGCCTTTTAAAAAGGGCTCATTGGATAAAAACACCCACAAACGCTACAATGGGAAAGTCAAAGGAGCTCAGCACAGATTTGAAAAAGAGAATCATTGACTTGAACAAGTCAGGAAAGTCACTTGGAGCCATTTCAAAGCAGCTGCAGGTTCCAAGAGCAACAGTGCAAACAATTGTTTGTAAGTATAAAGTGCATGGCACTGTTTTGTCACTGCCACGATCAGGAAGAAAACGCAAGCTGTCACCTGCTGCTGAGAGAAAACTGGTCAGGAGGGTGAAGAGTCAACCCAGGAGCACCAAAAAGCAGATCTGCCAAGAATTAGAAGCTGCTGGAACACAGGTGTCAGTGTCCACAGTCAAGCGTGTTTTGCATCGCCATGGACTGAGAGGTTGCCGTGCAAGAAGGAAGCCCTTGCTCCAAAAGCAGCACCTTAAGGCTCGACTAAAGTTTGCTGCTGATCACATGGACAAAGTTCTGTGGTCAGATGAAACAAAAATTGAGCTGTTTGGCCACAATGCCCAGCAATATGTTTGGAGGAGAAAAGGTAAGACCTTTAGCCCCAAGAACACCATGCCTACCATCAAGCACTGTGGTGGTAGTATTATGCTGTGGGCCTGTTTTGCTGCCAATGGAACTGGTGCTTTACAGAGAGTCAATGGGACAATGAAGAAGGAGGATTACCTTCAAATTCTTCAAGAAAACCTGAAGTCATCAGCCCGAAGGTTGGGTCTTGGGCGCAGTTGGGTGTTCCAACAGGACAATGACCCCAAACACACATCAAAAGTGGTAATGGAATGGCTAAATCAGGCTAGAATTAAGGTTTTAGAATGGCCTTCCCAAAGTCCTGACTTAAATCCCATTGAGAACATGTGGATAATGCTGAAGAAACAAGTCCATGTCAGAAAGCCAACAAATTTAACTGAACTGCACCAATTCTGTCAAGAGGAGTGGTCAAAGATTCAACCAGAAACTTGTCAGAAGCTTGTGGATGGCTACCAAAAGCGCCTAATTGAAGTAAAAATGGCCAAAGGACATGTAACCAAATATTAGCATTGCTGTATGTATATTTTTGACCCAGCTGATTTTGTCACATTTTCAGTTTACTCATAATAAAGTCATAAAAGAATCAAACTTCATGAATGTTTTTTGTGACAAAGAAGGATCTGTTCCAATCACTATATCAGAGAAAAATCAGAGTTGTTGAAATAACTGGAAACTCAAGACAGCCATGACATTATGTTCTTTACAAGTGTATGTAAACTTTTGACCACCACTGTACTATACTTCCACATGTGTTAATTCATAGTTTGGATGCCTTCAGTGTGAATCTACAATGTTCATAGTCATGAAAATAAAGAAAACTCTTTGAACGATAAGGTGTGTCCAAACTTTTGGTCTGTACTGTAGGTGGCAGCCTGCTGTGGAGAAATGCAGCACATAAATTTCTCGATGGGGGATGAATTAAGTATAAAAAAATAAAAAATATATTACATGTCATAAATAAACTTTTACACCGAGTTCATTACAATATTTCTGTAATGGCGTCAGTGTCCTCCTTGTCTGTCTCCACAAATATAAACACATAAACACGCACTAACAGTTATGTGTGGCCATAACAATGTGTTTATTGCCATGGCAACATAGCAACAACTTCCTGCAGAAGTTGTTGCTATGTTGCTAGCAGAGGTGTCAAGTAGCGAAGTAAGATTACTTCGTTACCTTACTCAAGTAGAAAATCTCGGTATCTTTACTTTAACGAAGTAATTATTTTTTTGTCTACTTTTTACTTTTACTCACTACTTTTTTATGCAATTATTTGTACTTTTACTTCGTTCATTTTTTAAAAAGTAGTCGCTACTTTCTCCATTTTGTCACCGTTAAAAAGCCGCGACTGTTTGTCGGAGTTTTTTTTTTTTTTATGAACCCTGAATGCATCAAACAAAGGAACAGATGAATGATTGGCTGACAGCTCCAGTCAATCATTACTTTGGGCCAAGTAGCCCCGCCCACAAACTTTTAAAGAGCAGGAACGTTAGTTTGCGTGTTTAAGACTTGTTGCGGGCTCGGAAATCAAAGTGTTTCTGATGCTGCAACACTGAACTTTGATTGAATTATCAGTTTTTTTTAAAAAAAACAACAGCAAAGAAATGTTTTATTATTATTATTTTTAATCTGCAGTTATTGTAAACGTCTTTGCTGAAAATGTTGTAGATGGTATTTTTATAAAAATAATTTTGATCTGTGACGCACTATTTTATCTTTAGAAACAAAGCTAATTGAACTGATTAATCCATAAATAGTAGTAGATGAAGTATTTGTGCTCAAAAGCATCCAAAATGTTATTGATTTGTTTATAAAGACTGACTGATGAGATTAAAACTACACATCGCTTAGATTTTGTATAATGTAGATGTTTGGGTTTACATTAAAAAAAAAAAAAAAACCTTATATGTACACATATAAGGTGTACATATACGTACATATCTACATATGTACAGTATATGTAGATATGTATGTATATAAATTTATATATACCGTCTCCTAAGTCCCGCCCCTACTGGTTTCTTTCTGGGTTTCTTAAAATCTCATTTCCCTGGTTATTTTTTCATTTTTACAGTTCTTAACATTTTAGAAAAAGAATCCAAGGATTTTGCCTCCTGTGTGTTTCCTTCACTCCCACTGCCTTACGAGTGCATGTAAAGGGTGTTATTTTGTCAATGGGCGTGGTTTTACTGGGTGTACGATATTTTTTGTAAAATACAATAATTTTACGTCATTAGTACGATAATCCAGCACCTCCCACCTGGCAACGCTGCCCAGGCTGTATGTGGCACTCCCATACTTACCAACTTGTTAAAGACTATTCATTATTGCCTCAAAGAACTTTGAAAACTAGCTGCCTTCAAGGCTTGAAAAAGCCTTTTGGTCATTTTTATTATTTATTTATTTATTTATTTACATTGAGTGTGTTTGTGTTTGCTGAAGTTGGTTAAATTAGGTGATGCAGAGTGAAGCTTGGTAGCTGAAGGGACGTTACATAATGCCCTGCTTATGTTAATACATTTGATTGTGTTCATTAATCGATATCCAATAAAGATTATTAAGAAATAAATGTTTCTGATTCATAAAGTTTAACACCAAAACACTTTAATTTATTATCATATTTTCTGCTCCTTAAAGCATGTGATAATAGTTAAAAAATATGTTCATACGCTTTTGTTAACAATATTCCTTTTTTTCTGAAAATTACTTTTACTTTTCTACTTTAAGTAGTTTTAAAATAGGTTACTTTTTACTTTTACTTAAGTAGAAAACTTGAGTTGATACTTCTACTTTTACTAAAGTAGTTTTTTAACTCGGTATTTATACTTCTACTTGAGTAGGAAATGTTGGTACTTTTGACACCTCTGGTTGCTAGGGGAATGTGTGCTTCCTCCCAGCTGCTGCGGAGCGCAGCAGGTTAGAGGAGATAAAATGCATATAAATTTTGAAATGTTCATTTTTAGACACAAAAAACTACACAATAAAATAGAAAACATGATTATATTAAATGTCATAAAAGATCAGCCTCCTAGGTTGTGTGTTATTTATTCTAATTAGCGTATTAAAGGGCTTCTTGGTCCTCCTTTCTTCCACATCCCCGCATCTTGACAGTTTACATGTTATTGAATTTGTTTGATTCAAGTTCAAGAATACCTGACTTTTTTGGGGGGACGGGGTTTGTAAGCGGGGGTTTGATTCACTTTCAAACTACCAGTAGGTAAATTTATCAAAACTCATTTTCTTCTCAGGATGAAATATTTTTAAACTCACCACAGTCTGATACACGCTCTCTGAAGTTTATTATGACGGAGAATCTGCGGCAGTGGCGAGCGTAGTGGGCGAGCGCAGAGCACAGGCAGGGCGTCCCACACTTACACGTGTCTGCCCGACACTGCTGGTGGAAAGGCGTAGGACTCAGGTACTCGTGACAGGCGGAGAACAGATCCTGATTCATCAAATCACACATCTCAGAGGCGTAGGTCACTGAGTAAGAGAAGAGGTAACAACATCAGGTCATGTAAAAGAACACAAAGAAACAATCTGTTTCAGCAGAAAAACAATCAGTAGATTTATATTTAGTTCTTCAGTTTATCTTCAGATTCAAGCACAATATTTCAGCAATAAATGTTTGAGACATCTTGATAAATGCACTCAAAATATCCAGACAATTGATCACCGTTGTGTAAGTGATGATCCTTAAATACGGATGTTAGATGGTACCTGATTGCTGAATTTAATCTTCAGATTTTTTTACTATTGAATCCAAACGATCAGAACGTACGCATGTCTAAAAATATTCAAATGAAGAAAGGACACTTCTGGATTTAATGGATTTCCAGATAAAAGTAAAATGTATCTTCTCAAAAAGAGCAGGGCTGTTCAAACGTGGACCGAAATGGTCAAAAACTATGGAAAGCCATTAGCGCCACGACAAGCACGTAATCTAGCATGCTAAATGATAAATCTAACGCACTAAATTTAAAATCTAGCGCGCTAATTTTCAAATCTAGCATGCTAAATGTTCCAATGTAGCGCATTTAGCGCGCTAAATTATAAACCCAAGTGGAGGAGTTTAAGTATCTCGGGGTCTTGTTCACGAGTGGGGGAAGAATGGAGCGGGAGATCAACAGGCGGATTGGTGCGGCATCAGCAATAACTAGGACGCTGCATCGGTCCGCCGTGGTGAAGAGAGAGCTGAGCCGAAAAGCAAAGCTCTCGATTTACAAGTCGATCTACGTTCCTACCCTCACCATGGTAACCAGCTGTGGGTGGTGACTGAAAGAATGAGATTGCGGATACAAGCGGCTGAAATGAGCTTCCTCCGCAGGGTGGCTGGGCTCTCACTCAGAGATCGGGTGAGGAGCTCTGCCATCCAAGAGGAGCTCGGTGTCGAGCCGCTCCTCATCCAGGTCGAGAGGAGCCAGATGGGGTAGTTGGGCATCTGGTCAGGATGTCCCCCGAGTGCCTCGCGGGTGAGGTGTTTCGAGCACGTCCCACCGGGAGGAGACCAAGGGGCAGACCCCGGACCCGCTGGAGAGACGATGTCTCACAGCTGGCCGGGGAACAACTTGGAATCCTTCCAGGTGAGCTAGAGGATGCAGCCAGGGAGAGAGAGGCCTGGGCTTCCCATTTGAGGCTGTTGCCCCGGCGACCCAACCCCGGAACAAGCGGAAGATGACGAACGAATTATAAAAAACAATTGGGGCCACTACACGCGCATAATCTAGAGCATTACATGATTAGATGTAGCGCACTAGATTCAAACATTTAGCACACTAGACTGAACATTTAGCGCACTAGATTTAACAATTTAGCTTGCTAGATTTATTATTTAGCGCGTTAGACTACGTGCGTGTAGAGTCCCTAACGGCTTTCCATAAAACCCTGCCAGCTTTAGAGGTTCCATTTAAATGATTTGTTCACTCATTCTTTAACATTGAACTATTTAAAATATTTGGATTTAAAACCCAAGCATTTGATCTTAAAAGAAAAAAGTTTAAGATAATTGTTTTTCAATCGTTTTCAACCAAAAAAAAAACTTGTTTCCCATATTTTCTGTCCTTTTCTTTCCTTTTTCTGTCCACACTATGTAAAATAATTTTTAAAGTACATGTAAAATGTTCTGTATCACTTAACAAACTGCTGTGACGGATGCTAATGCTGATACACAACAAATTGAAAATACAGGAGTTGTGTTAGAAATAAAAACACGATGAAGAGGAACCGACCAGCCTGCTGATGAGTGTCACAGGGGTCCAGTTGAGGTGTATGCAGGCTGAGGGAACAGGCTGATGAGATTTTCCAGGCATTTCCAAAGAGTTGTGGGGTGCTTTCTATCATTCCTGAAGGAGCTCTGCAGAAAAAAACACAAACTCAGCCCAACAATGTAAAGTAGAGCAACCGTTCTCGTACAGTTTCCTTCTTTTCTAGTGAGATACCCGCCCATCGGTGACAAAGGGCCAAGGCTTCCCTTTGTCACCGATTCTGTTCATCACCTTTATGGACAGAATATCTAGGCGCAGCCGAGGTGTTGGAGGGATCCGGTTTGGTGACCTCAGGATCGGATCTCTGCTTATTGCGGATGATGTGGTCCTTTTGGCTTCATCGGATTGTGATCTCCAGCTCTCACTGGATTGATTTGCTGCAGAGTGTGAAGCGGCCGGGATGGGAATTAGCGCCTCCAAATCTGAGACCATGGTCCTTGCCCAGAAAAGGGTGGAATGCCCCCTGCGCGTCAGGGACAGGGTCCTGCCCCAAGTGAAGGAGTTTAAGTATCTCGGGGTCTTGTTCACAAGTGGGGGAGGATGGAGCGGGAGATCGACAGGCGGATCGGTGCGGCGTCAGCAATAACTAGGGCGCTGCATCGGTCCGTCGTGGTAAAGAAAGAGCTGAGCCGAAAAGCAAAGCTCTCGATTTACAAGTCGATTTACGTACCCACCCTCACCTATGGTCACCAGCTGTGGGTGGTGATCGAAAGAATGAGATCGCAGATACAAGCGGCCGAAATGAGCTTCCTCTGCAGGGTGGCTGGGCTCTCACTCATAGATCGGGTGAGGAGGTCTGCCATCCAGGAGGAGCTCGGTGTCGTAGCCGCTTCTCCTCCTGGTCGAGAGGAGCCAGATGGGGTGAATCGGGCATCTGGTCAGAATACCCCCCAAGCGCCTCGCGGGTGAGGTGTTTCAGGGAAGTCCCACCAGGAGGAGACCAAGGGGCAGACCCCGGACCCGCTGAGAGACTATGTCTCAAAGCTTACCGGGAAACGACTCGGGATCCTTCTGGATGAGCTGGAGGATGCAGCCCGGGTGAGAGAGGCCTGGGCTTCCCGTCTGAGGCTGTTGCTCCGCGACCCGGCCCCGGATGAGCGGAAGATGACGGAACGGAACCAGCTCATCGATTATAATAAATATAACAAGGTTTTTTTTTTTAGTAAGTTTTTGTAGTTTTTCTTTGGGGGGGAGCGATGTCCCAATACTCACCATTTTTTTACTTGGTAATGAGGTTCTAGGAAGACAATGATTATTCTTAAAACCACAGCTTGTCCACCAATCAAATTTCAGTGCTTGGGCTCATTTCTGGTTACATAGATATATGGATAAAAAAGTAAATTTGAACCAAATCATCCGGAACTTTGTGAACCTTCTGAATTATGCTCATGACATTTTTTGTCCCAACTTATGCACATCTTGAATTGTCTTGGTCGTCAACCCAGAATCAAGATCAGCAGCCTTAGCAGAAAGCTGAGGACCACATTTTCTTGCTCATACAGGACGATCCAAAAGTGTTCCCGGACTGACTGTAAAACATAATCCCCCAGCAAGTACCAGGTCTACCTCTGGTCCTGCACCTTATGGTACGTGCCAGAAAAGTATACCCTATGATGCATCCAGGAGGCATTCTCACCAGATACATAAGTCACCCCCATTGACTCATCCTAATACAAATCAGCAGTGTGTTAGCCGGGCATTCGTCCAAATACGGGCTGAATTTCAGCTTAATTGCACATCTTGGTCACTCTGTGTACTGGTGGTTACCAGGAATGATTTGTTGCTCCTGACTAGAAATCGGATGGTTGAATGAGTTTCTGGCGTGTCTCAAGTTTTGTCGGCGCTCGTGGAAACATTGGCTGGCTCTGTCATTATTATATTTCACGTACCCCAATTTAAAACAGCAAATGTGGCAACATGCACATGGACAGACAGCGTGTTAGCGGAATTTGTAGAACAAGCTCTGTTGGATTTTGCTCAGACCATGCGAACTGTTCACCAGGCTCCAGTGGCGGGCTGTCAGTGCCAGCAAGGTCTTCTCTGCTGGCATAACTTAACCAGACATCATTATCATAATTATAATAAAAGTCAATTTAATTTTAAATGTATTTTTCCAAAATATATATGTATTTATTCTCCATATTCTGTTTTCTTCATGTCATTTTATATCATTTGGTTATACTGCTTCCGTGTTGTAGTGTTAGGTCAAAGTTTTTATCCAATCGGAATTCAGCTAGCTGGTGTTGCCAGGCTGTATGAAATCTGCCCGAGGCCTTCAGAATCAACATTACTAGTGTCTGTGTACTGCAAGTGAACGGGCGTGTGTAGTTGCGACAGCCAATCAGATCATGAGTTGGTCACATTAAGGCCTTCTAGAAGGCCCTACGTTAAACGTGACATATACACGTCTTGTGATTGGATACTCACTTGACGTTAGCGTAAGAAACGCTTTGCATGTCAACAAAACTACACCAGAGCCAGATCCAGGACCATTAGCAGAAAAATCTGAAATATCTACCCGTTCTTTTTAACCTACAATGGTAGAAGGATTTCAGAATGGCAGAATCGATTTCTCTCCCTTCTCGACCCTCAGCACTTTTAGACATACCGGAGAAAATTTCCGCAAACAGCCTTTTCTAGCGTAACACAGTCACTGCGCGCTGTTTGATCTGCCCCGACTCAAAACAGATTTTGAAGGGAAAAGTCCAGCTGATCTCTGACTTTCTTAGGAACAAAAAATTGAGTGAAAGTTTGGGACAACTTTACAAATTGCAGTGTTGTTTTCGTCAACGATGACAAAATCAAAATGATTTAGTTGACGACGCATTTTTTCAAGACGATGACGTAACAATAACAAAATAAATGCAAAATTTTGGTGACGAAAATGTGACGAGACGTTTGCAAGTTTCTGATGACGAGACGAAAACATAACAAAATAGGCGTCAGATTTTCACATTTCTGTCTATGAAAATAAAAAAACACAGCAGCTGCATCTGTCTCTCACGGCGGCACGCCCCTCACAATGCTGCACGTTCACACCGTCTACACAACACACCTGCAGCCACAATGAAGTCACAAACCATGGTGAAAACAGCAGCAAAGGAACTTGGTGGTCAGAAACTTAAAATTTTCCATATATTTTGCGCAAACAGCATGCTAACTTCAAGCTAATGCTAGCTTGTTGGCGCTGCTAACTTCCTTAGTTAGCTTGGTTGCGCTAACGACTGATTTAAATGCATTCCTTTGTTTACAGGGTTATTAAGAGGTGTCATTTTTAAGTATTCATAAGTTACAATGTTCCTCACTCACTGAAAAAAATTATATTTATTTACGATGTTTTACAATGTTCGCTGTTTTGCGCAAGTTAAAGCTCTGCAGAGTTTTTTTTTTTTTTTTTTTTTTAAGCAAATAACTTGCATCATTCTCAGTAATAAAGACACGATTGTTAAAGTAAGAATTTTTTTTTTTACACTAAAACTAGACCAAAACTCTTTTGGGTTTTCTTTGACTAAAATGAAAATATAAAGAGATGACGAAAATGTGACTAAAACTTAAATTAATATTCGTCCAAAGACGAAGACTAAAACAAAAACTTAGATGGCTGCCAAAAAACAACAATGACGAATTGGTTTGTTTGGCTGTGACAATCCCTGTGTCCAATGCTTCTGTTGAGCGGTCATTCTCCGCCTTAAAGCGAATTAAAACATATGCAAGAAATACGACTGGATAGAAACTGCTTTCAGCATTTGCCTCCATGTTGATAGAAAAGGATTTATTGTTCAAACTGAAACACACAGACAAACTGTACAACCGAGTCATTCACGTCTTCTTGAGGAAAGAAAGGAGAATGGATTTGTGTTGAAATAAGTGTTTTGGGGGACAGTCGTTTTGGTGAGTGCAAGCATTTTGTTTATTTTTTTATATGTTTTACAGGCGACTTTATTGATGTTTAAAAGCTCTTGAAAATAGCTTGTGTTGTACACAATTAAGGAGATGCAACGCCCAGTAGTGCCTGCGTCTGCTTCTGTATATAATGTCTCCAGGCGTGGTGTCATAAATGATGGTATTATGAGGGGTATTTATTCAAGTCGGACAAAGTAGCACATCACCGAAGGCCTAGGTGTGAAATGCACGGACCGTCACTGCCAGGATCAGACTATCAAACTGTGCACACAGTGTATATTCAGCCTTACAGATTGCAAAAATGAACCATGTAACCAGTTTTATTTCTGAAACGAACCATCTGGCTAGTCGGTTCACTTTAACTCAGCTTCTTTCTGTGGCCCAATTCTTCATCTGATACGGACACCAAAACAGAAAGAAGTTGTCCTGTCCTTCCTTCATCGTCATTCATCTTCTTCTTTTGGCATTTCCGTCCAGGGGTCGCCACAGCAAGTCAGTTTCTTCCATCTAACCCTATCTTCTGTATCCTCTTTGGTCACACCAACTATCTTCATATCTTCCTTCACTGCACCCATTCCTTCACTCCTCTTTGGCCTAGCGGAAGACCAAAAAGGACTCTTTGGTCTTCCTCTAGGCCTCTTTCCTGGTGGTTCCAAATCCAGCATCCTTATTCCTATGTGCTCTCTGTCTCTCTCTCTCCTCTGCACATGTCCAAACCATCTCAGTCTGGCCTCTCGGACTTTATCCCCAAAACTTCTAACATGTGCTGTTCCTCTGATCCTGTCCATCCTGGTCACTCCCAGAGAGATCCTCAGCTCCCAGAGAGATCCTCAGCTTTTCTTCAGTGACAGAAGTCTCACCACAATTTTGTACACTTTCCCTTTCACTTTACCTGAAACTCTTCTATCACACCAGATACTTTCCTTCACCCATTCCAGCCTGCCTGCACACGCTTCTTCACCTCTTTTCCACACTCTCCATTTCCCTGGACTGTTGATCCTAGATACTTAAAATCTTCCACCTTCTTTATCTCCTCTCCCTGTAACCTTACTTTTCTTATTATTATTTTAACACATACTCTCCTGCAACGTTTCCAGCTTTCCTCCGAGCAGCGAGCGACCGCTTCAGTCCCCAGCGAGGATGTATATCCACTTACAGCTGTTAGACAACATCCGGCCTTTATGGGCGGCCATTACGACATGGCCCAGTGGAGCCCCTTTTCCACTAACAGTAAATCCTTGTTGAATCGGTTTGTTCAGTAGGCCACTCATCTGGCCTGCCTAAAAGAGCTGATCAGAGAGCGAGGCTTTTGATGCTTCGCCGCCCGACCCGTGTGCATTACAGAGGAGGAGAGCACTTCCCCGTCACCTCCCTCCCTCGGTTTGAAACAGAGCACCCGCTCTCTTTATCATCAGAGAGCGGATGGGTTAACAGAGGGCACGGGATGGGTCAAAGGTCAGTCTGCACACTTACAGGAAGTCGTCTTGAATGTTGCCGTTGAAGGTGCCGCAGAGGCCCACCGTGTCGTCCTTCCACAGCTCATCAGCCTCCAGGTAGAGACGGAACTCCGTCCAGCTGTACTGCAGACGCAGGCCGAATGTCGTTCTCACCTGGAGGAACATGGACGACAGCTCCTGGATATGAAACATCTCTGTAGGAAGGAAGAAGATAGTGTTTGGGTCCATGGGGATTCGGCAGCTTACCTGCACACTGACAGGTCCACATTACAACTGATCATTTTTCCTCCAAAACTGCTTTAAAATGTTCTGCAAATCGTCGGAAATGTTCCCCAGAGTTTCTGCTTTATATTAAATTACCGTATTTTCCGTACTATAAGGCGCACCTAAAAACCTTAAATTTTCTCTAAAGTCCACGATGCGCCTTTTAACCCGGAGCACCTTATATATGGATTAATATTGAGCTACAACAGGTGTCGCAACTGCGGTAAGTAGCCGCCGACTCCATTTCCCCCGTAGAAGAAGTAGTGAGCGGTGCATGCTCGGATATATGAAAGGGCATCTCGTTAGGTGTGTTCGAGATTAATCCAAAAACTAACCGGCATGCATTGCGCACCGATCTGCGCCGGTCAGAACTGCGTCCGCCTGTGTCATCTCGAACACACCTATTTCCATTTGTGTGTTTGTGTAAAGACCCGGACATGGCTCCTACCAAGAGACACTGTTACACCGCAGAGTTTAAACTCAAGGTGATCGGTCACGCAGTAGAACACGGGAATGGAGTCGCAGCGAGAGAGTTTAACATCAACAAATCAATGGTGAGGAAGTGGAGGAAGCAAGAGGATGCGCTTGCGCCAAGTAAACAAGACTAAACAGAGTTTATCTCCAATGGAAGAAAAACTATGTCACAAAAATACTAATACTTTATCTCGGAGAAAATAATAAAACAGCTGTTTATTCATTTTGGAAGTAAAAACAGAAAGCTGTTTTTTAATTGTTAATAAAGTTTGACTGACCTATCTGACTGTTTTTTTTTTTTACATTCCCTTTAGCGCAGCACCATTTAGTGAATGCTTAACGTAACCCCTGCCTTTACTGTAGCGCCTTATAATGCGGTGCGTCTTATATATGGAAAAAGTTTTTTAAAAATGTCATTTATTGAAGGTGCGCCTTATAGTCCGGAAAATACGGTAATAAAATGCTACAGTTCGAACACATGTCAGACTGAGTTCTGGGCACCCGTTTATAGTATGCAGACGTACTATTCAAACTAAAAATATATAAATATTGAAAACCCACAGTGAAGTATCATTTGAGCATATGGTCCTCGCCTGTGGAACAGCCTGCCAGAGGAACTCAGTGCCTCAGAGTCCATTCATATTTTTCGGATGAGGCTGAAAACCCACTTTTTTAACTTGGCTTTCATATGATTTTTATTTTGTTTGATATACTTTTTTGTTTTGTTTTGTCTTCTAAACTGCTTATTCCCTAATGGAGTCGCAGACTCTCAGCCGGAGTCCATTCCGGCTGATTGAAGGTGAGAGGCAGGATACCCCCCCAAACAAGTTGCCTGTATGTCACAAGACCACACACTCACAATCATTTACACACTCACTCTTATGGGCAATTTGGTACCGGCCAATCAAGCTGCTTGCCATTTGGGAGAGTGGGAAGAAACCGGAATACTCAAAGAAAACCTACGCATTTTTTTCTGATTTAGTTTTAAGAATAATTTCTTGGACAGTTTTTAAGCAGTTTTACTAGTTTTAGTTTCATTCTGTAGTTTTATTCCATGTTTCCTTATGGGGATCCTCCATCTCTGCAGCTCTGCCTGCTCACAGTGTAGGGTCTTGGCTGCAGGGGTCTGACTGGCCTAGTTAGTGTGAGTCCCTAAATTAAGCCAGGTGGCTTTTGTGGGTGCCCATGGCTCCCGGAGTTTTGGCCTCGGCAGCCATGGGCAGGCCAACCTCTGGTGTGCCTCGATCCCCAGTTATTATTTCCTCACAGCAGCAGGCCAGATGTTAGTTTTATTTGCCGCTATTTTTAACACAGTTAAAGTGACAGTGGCTAGCGGTTCAAGGGAAATAAGAAGGGCTGGGACGAGGGGGCCTAGACGAGGGGGTTTTGTGTAAGTGTGTGATTTTTTTTAATGTACGTTTGCTTTCAATCTAACGTCTATTGTCCATTTTTTACAAGTTTGTATAAATTGAAGCTTCAGCGTCTTGTTTTTATATAAAATATATGTTCTTCAGATAAAAGTTGTTCAAATTTGGAAAAATTTTACGTCATACCCTGGATACTTTCACAGGGGAGGTGGGGGCCACCTGGTACAGGTGACCAGTCTCGAACAAATAATTTCTTGATCAAACCAAACTTAATGTGTTTAAACCTCGAAAATGTAATGAACTGACTATTTATAAATCTTTAGTTTTTTTTTTTTAATTTTTACTCACTCTATTCACCCCGTTCCGTTCCGTCATCTTCTGCTTGTTCCGGGGTCGGGTCGCAGGGCAACAGCCCCAAACGGGCAGCCAAGGCCTCTCTCTCCCCGGCTGCATCCTCTAGCTCACCTGGAAAGATCCCAAGTCGTTCCCCGGCCAGCTGTGAGACATAGTCTCTCCAGCGTGTCCGGGGTCTGCCCCTTGGTCTCCTCCAGGTGGGACGTGCCCGAAACACCTCGCCCGCGAGGCGCTCGGGGGGCAGCCTGGCCAGATGCCCGAACCACCCCATCTGGCTCCTCTCGACCTGGAGGAGGAGCGGCTCGACACCGAGCTCCTCCCGGATGTCAGAGCTCCTCACCCGATCTCTGAGTGAGAGCCCAGCCACCATGCGGAGGAAGCTCATTTCGGCCGCTTGTACCCGCGATCTCATTCTTTCGGTCACCACCCACAGCTGGTGACCATAGGTGAGGGTGGGAACGTAGATCGACTTGTAAATCGAGAGCTTTGCTTTTCGGCTCAGCTCCCTCTTTACCACAATGGAACGATGCAGCGTCCTAGTTACTGCTGACGCTGCACCGATCCGCCTGTTAATCTCCCGCTCCATCCTTCCCCTACTCGTGAACAAGACCCCGAGATACTTAAACTCCTCCACTTGGGGCAGGACCTGTTCCTGACCCGCGGGGGGCATTCCACTCTTTTCCGGGCGAGGACCATGGTCTCGGTTTTGGAGGCGCTAATTCCCATCCCAGCCGCTTCACACTCGGCAGCAAATCTATTCACCCCTCACCAGGAAAATTTGTGTGCTGCATTTCACCGCAGCAGGCTGCCACTTATGACGGCGCCAATGGTGGGAGAAACAGGGGGTTAGGTGTCTTCTCCAAGAACCCTTGACGTGAACTCAATGGGATGCAAACCCACAAAGATCCGGTTGACTTCCGGTCCCTGGGCGAATGTTCTAACCACTGAGCCACCGTCTCCCCCTCCCTAAATTAATACATTTAGTTTTATTAATGACTAAATCTTCATTTTTCATGTTGTCTTGCACTAGTAGAAGTGATTGATTCGATTATCCGATGAGAGGAGGAGCTGTTTCAGAACATAACGTACAATAACTGTTTGTGTTACTAAATATCAGATCATTCTCACAGTTTCACATGAAGCACACAAAAGGCCGCGGCCTCTATCATGACAAACATGGCGTGTAATGGGGGCAATACTCAGAGGGGCAGCATTTTGTCCAAAACAATGTTCCACAAATCCAGTAAAGATATGAGATTTTCTATCATTTCAATAGCAAAGCTGCCATTCAATCCGTCTCCACCATGACCAGCGGGACGCTGAAAGAAGTCCAATCTTGGATGAAAACAATGTAGATAAAAGATGAGCAGGTTACCGTCAGAATAGGGCAGCGAGATACGGTACTGTCCAGCCAGGAAGACCTCTCCAATGTGACTCAGTGTGATCTCCGTTCTCGGATCTTCGTCTATAACCAGGTTAACTGATTGGATGCATGCCCCGTCCAAGTTCTGCAATGAAAAATTTTTAGATGCACAAAGAGAGCAAAAGAAAGGGAACCTGAGAAACAGAGAGGGATGCTTTCATACTGATCTGATCACTCCATCATCCTGTATGCTATGGAAATGGAAGGAATGAAAGGATGCATGAAAATGTAAAGTAAATGGTTTGACTTTCTAACCATTAAACATGTTTATTTACTTTAAGGACAGTGGTGGAACGTAACGAAGTAAATGTACTTTGTTACTGTACTTAAGTAGAAAAATTGTGTATCTGTACTTTACTTAAGTAAAATTTAAGACCGGTACTTTTACTTTTACTTCACTACATTTTTAGAGCAAATATCTGTACTTTTACTTCGCTACTTTTTAAAAGTGTGTTTTACATTTTTCGTTCAGGAACTTGAAAAATACACAGGTTTTTTTGCGCATCTTGAAGCCGCATCACCAAAATCAAAAGAAGCAGTTGATCGGGAGAAGAAGTAATGAATCGAGACACATTTTGCGCATTCTATTCAAAAACCTAAAATCAAATATAGTACGAATTAAAAAGAATCAGAAGATTGTTGCTGGTTGTGTTTACTTCTAAATAAAAAGTTAAGCCATCATTACACAGAGCAGGGGCGGATCTAGAATTTTCCAAAGGGGGTGGGGCTTTGACAAAGCCAATATAGGGTGACTGGGGGCCTCCCCCCCAAAACATTTTAAAAAATAAGTGTCATTCTCCTCCATTTTGGCGGCCCATTTACTGGCCCTTCTAGGGGATAGCTTGACTTGTCCCATTTCCTTTTATTTTATTTATTTATTTATTTTGTGAGCCAAAAGAGGCGGGAGGGGGGGTTCACACCCCTGCAGGGTATTTATCCTGGTTACCATGGTGACACCGTATAGCACAAAAAATAACATTTGAATTATGGTTGAATACTTTTACTTTTTACTTAAAAAGTACAATTTACACCAATTACTTTTGTACTTTTACTTAAGTAGATTTTTTTTATTGGTACTTTTACTTTTATTTAAGTAAATTTTTTGCCTAATTATCTGTACTTTAACCTAAGCACAAAAAGTGAGTACTTCATCCACCACTGTTTAAGGACACCATGCTTAAACGACAAGAATTCCAGTTTTGATCTTTGAGGATCCCAATCCTGCAGTTTCCCTGCTTCAAAACACTTGAGACAAACAATGATGAAGAAATTCCCAGCCGGTTGCATCTGCTTATTTTGGGTCAGGTGTGAAGGAGCTGAAACTTTAAACTAGCGTGGACCAACCATGGACGCACCTGTGGTTGGTTACCTAAACCGGTCGCCCTTAGATTTACTAATAAAACTGATGAAGGGGGAGGTGGAGTTTTAGGTGTGTGTGTGTTTTTAACTTTAAAAAGTAAAAAAAAGTAATAAAATTTTGTTGGGAATGCAAAACAATTGTCTAAATTGTGTTTTTGGTCTTGCATTGAAACTTTTTCAAATAAATGTTTTCACTTGTAAACAATTGTAGTCCACAAACAGACACAAACTAAGCAAAAAACAAACACAGCCCCTCTGTGGCATACATGCACAGTTTATGTTTGAATTAATTTTTGGAAGACAAAATTTTCTTGGTTGTGTAGGATCAAATTGATGAAACTATGGATGTTTTTTCAATTGCTGAATCACTAAAAAAAAAAACTCATCTCTGGCTCTATTTTGGTTGAGCAAGTTTTTAAAAAAAAAAAACTGAACTCATTCAGTTTTTAAACAGTCAAACCTCAAAAAGTATTAACAGTTACCCTAATGTTGTTGGACAAGAAGAGAGACAAAATCCTTCTGAGCTTTTTAAAGCTAAAATTGTGTTTCTCAATACAATATTTCTTGAGTAATTGAGTTTTCCAATCTCCATGCAAGTCAATTAGGAAAACCAAAAAAATTAAAAAATCTCACGCACATGACTCCTAATACCGTAAAATTGGTCAATCCTTACTGGGGCATCATAAAAAAACACAAAAAGGAAAACAATACTTGCTGCCTTTTTAATGCATCAAACAATACATCTTCGGGGAAGCCAAAGCCTACCCCAGTAAGTTTAGCGGGAAAGAGGAGCCCAAAAACCTGTCACAGCACTATACATAGACCAGCAATGAATTAACCAATCACATGCTAACTCATGCCTATGTGCAATTTAAACTGACCAATTAAAGTAGGCGGAAACGTTTTTGGGAACTCCAACTTTAGTTTCAGTAACCTTATTTCGTCTTCTGAACCGCTTACCCTTAATGGAGTCGCAGTGGTGCCGGAGCCTATCTGGGTGATTTCAGGCAGGAGGCAGGATTCACCCCAAACAGATCGCTAGTCTGTCGCGGGGCCACAGACACAGACAACTGTCCACACACACACATTCATTCCTAGGGGCAATTTCATAGAGGCCAACCAAACTATCATGCATGTTTTTGGAGAGTGGTGGTAACGCGGAGAAAACTCACACATACACAGGATGAACATGCAAACTCCACACAGAAAGGCAAGTGTTTCAAGACTGGACACAAAACTCCCGACCTTAGATTTTGTTTCTATAGTGCTTTAAAAGGGTTTGTGTATGCCACAGAAGGGCTGTGTTTGTTTCCTGTTTCGTTTGTGTCCGTTTGTGGACTGCGAAATCAAAGTAGCTTAAACAATAAAATGAAAACAATCAGTTTTATATTAAAAACGATTTAGCTGCCATGTGGATAGTTCATCTTGACTGAATGTCGTAAAACGCATGAGGAACGTATCAAGAATCAAATGTTATGAAAATGGCGAGAAGCAGCTAGCATGATTTAAACACTTAGCGCACTGTCAAGCTAACTTTTGTGCAAACGTGATCGTGTTCTGAGAAATGCACCAAAACCACGGAAAAAAACTGTAATCTGAGAGACGTTCCCCTCACTGAAGGAAAAAAAAATGTCGATTTTGACTCAATTCGGGGATAAAACTCTGCGATGAATCACTTTCATTTCACACTGCTGATAGCGAATAATCTCCCCGTATGAATCGTCTCTTTCATGAGGTTTTAGCACTCCTTCACCCTCCTTCTCTTCCCATCATTCACCTCCTATTTTCCTACATAACCTTCTCTCTGTCCGGAACCCCCCTCTCCACCCGTCCAGTGCTTCTCTTCATCTCTCCCTCTTCACTACAAAGCCATCCCAGGCTCTGTCTTGTCGGGCCAGATAAGGTAATCCTGTCCAGTTTGCCTGTTAGAGGTCTCGGGCCTCTGCTCTGATGAGTGGGACATCTTATATCTCACCTCCTCCCACCCATTTGCTGGGAAACTCGAAGCATGGAGAAAGGGAAGAAGAAGCCAAGCGTCTTTTGTCACTTTTCTGTTCATTATCTACCTGAACTGAACGTCTACGGCGGAGATCTCGAGTTAAAAAAAAATGACCTCAACTCAGCAGGGATTATTGAGCACTTAAGATTTTGATATGATCTACATGACAGACGGATTACATGAAACTGAAACTTGAGCTTGAGATCCCAACCGTGCAGGAGAAAAAAATGAACCAGATAAAGATGGGGAGGGGCCAAAAAGGGGGAGGGGCATGATTTTAATGCAGGTAGATGTAACTCACAGCTCCACAGGGGGCGTTCTGGATGGTGACTGTAAACCTCCCGGAGTTGCGACTTTTAGCGAGGACGTACTGACATGTTGCAGGAAAGGTGTAGATCCGGCCGTCGAAGGATTGGAAATACATGTCACCGGTCACAGAGCACTCGCCTGTGTGGGGAAATTAGAACACTTATTAACTACATCTCCGTGTACTGTGATTAGAAATATTAGC
This sequence comes from Neostethus bicornis, assembly GCA_902685375.1. NCBI lineage: Eukaryota > Metazoa > Chordata > Actinopteri > Atheriniformes > Phallostethidae > Neostethus > Neostethus bicornis. The sequence goes on from LR738543.1 coordinate 6,867,154, forward strand.
ATCCAACGGTTGGATCCGACAAGTACATCCAAATGGATGTACAGGGGTCCAAATGGAAAAGTGAGGTTACAGGGAAAAGAGATAAAGAAGGTGGAAGATTTTAAGTACTTAGGATCAACAGTACAGGGACAGGGAGAGTGTGGAAAAGAGGTGAAGCAGCAAGTGCAGGCAGGCTGGAACGGGTGGGGAATAGTATCAGGTGTGATGTGTGATAGAAGAGTTTCAGATAAAAGGAAAGGGAAAGTGTACGAAACCGTGGTGAGACCGGCCCTGAGAAAAAGACAAGACACAAAGATGGAGGTAGCAGAGATGAAGATGCTGAGGATCTCTCTGGGAGTGACCAGGATGGACAGGATCAGAGGAACTGTACATGTTAGAGGTTTTTGGGGATAAAGTCAGAGAGCCCAGACTGAGATGTTTTGGGCATGTACAGAGGAGAGAGAGTACATAGGAAGAAGGATGCTGGATTTGGAACCACCAGGAAAGAGGACTAGAGGAAGACCAAAGAGGAGGTTCATGGATACAGTGAAGGAAGACATGAAGATAGTTGGTGTGACCAAAGAGGACACAGCAGATAGGGTTTGATGGAAGAAACTGACAAGCTGTGCCGACCCCTGAAGGGAAATGTCGAAAGAAGAAGCAGAAGAAAGACAATTTTTGAAAAAAGAACATTTGACACAATAACAAACAAGGATCCATTCTTAAGGGTAAACAAAAGGATAATCGTCATTCGAGAAGATATTTTTAAATATTTCTAGAAGAAAACGTAAAAAATAGTAACAAATGTATCAATAGTGATAAAAGAAGAAACATTAAGCCTTAACCTGCCCTAAACATCACATTTGGTCAGTAATTAATGGTCTCAACCGTGGCTTATAGTGGCATTACCTGGAGCATCTAATCATTTCATTTGTAAGTGCTACTGAGGAACTGTAAGCAGTACCATCGAAAATTTTTTGGAAGATCTTCTTCTTCTTCTTTTGGTACCTCCCTACAGGGGTCGCCACAGCAAGTCAGTTTCTTCCATCTAACCCTATCTGCTGCATCTTCTTCGGTCACACCAACTATCTTCATGTCTTCCTTCACTGTATCCATGAACCTCCTCTTTGGTCTTCCTCTAGTCCTCTTTCCTGGTGGTTCCAAATCCAGCATCCTTCTGCCGATGTACTCGGTCTCTCTTCTCTGTACATGTTCAAACCATCTCAGTCTGGCCTCTCTGACTTTATCCCCAAAACCTCTAACATGTGCTGTTCCTCTGATCCTGTCCATCCTGATCACTTCCAGAGAGATCCTCAGCATCTTCATCTCTGCTACCTCCATCTCTGCTTCCTGTCTTTTCCTCAGTGGCACTGTCTCTAGACCAATCAGCATGGCCGGTCTCACCACAATTTTGTTCACTTTTCCTTTCACTTTAACTGAAACTCTTTTTTCACACATCACACCTGATACTTTTCTCCACCCGTTCCCGCCTGGCTGCCTACGCTTCTTCACCTCTTTTCCACACTCTCCATTGCTCTGGACTGTTGATCCTAAGTACTTAAAATCTTCCACCTTCTTTATCTCTTCTCCCTGTAATCTCACTTTTCCATTTGGATCCCTCTCATTCACACACATGTACTCTGTTTTACTCTGACTAATCTTCATTCTTCTTCTTTCTAGTGCAAACCTCCACCTCTCCAGCTTTTCCTCCACCTCTTCCCTCCTCTTACTATCAAAAGTAGTGTTCTGGAAGCACAATGCACGGATAGTCCATATACCTGACGCGTCCTTCAGATTTTGTGGGTGGAAGCATAAAATTTTTACAACACAGTGGGTTTCTTGTGTTAGAAAGTACAGCTGGATGTGTGGACGAGGCAGGGTGATGTTTGCAAGAGCAATTTGTGACTCTATAAAAATCAAGCAAGACATGGCGTCCTCAAACTAGTAGAAAATTTGATTTGCTTTTCTCGACTTTCTTTGTGATCATAAATTAGACGAGTTGTTGAAGTAAAACAAAGAGATGAAAATGATATTTTACTCATGAAATAAATTATAAGTTATAATTCTTGTTCACGAGTGGGGGAAGGATGGAGCGGGAGATGGACAGGCGGATCGGTGCAGCGTCAGCAATAACTAGGACGCAGCATCGGTCCGTCGTGGTAAAGAGAGAGCTGAGCTGAAAAACAAAGCTCTCGATTTACAAGTCGATCTACGTTCCTACCCTCACCCACTGTATGGTCACCAGCTGTGGGTGGTGACCGAAAGAATGAGATCGCGGATACAAGCGGCCGAAATTAGCTTTCTCCACAAGGGTGGCTGGGCTCTCACTCAGAGATCGAGTGAGGAGCTCTGCCATCCGGGAGGAGGTTGGTGTAGAGCTGATCCTCCTCCAGGTCGAGAGGAGCCAGATGGGGTGCTTCGGGCATCTGGTCAGGATGCCCCCCGGAGCGCCTCGCGGGCGAGGTGTTTTGGGCACGTCCCACTGGGAGGAGACCAAGGGGCAGACCCCTGACCCGATGGAGAGAGTATGTTTCACAGCTGGCCGGGGAACGACTCGGGAACCTTCCGGGTGAGCTGGAGGATGCAGCCGGGGAGAGAGAGGCCTGGGCTTCCCATCTGAGGGTGTTGCCCCCGCGGCCCGACCGCGGAACAAGCGGAAGATGACGGAACGGAACAATTCTTTCAGCACCATGGACAGCAGCAACGACTCAGCCATGTGCAGAAACATTTGAGCAGCAATAAATTACCATATTTTCACAACCATAAGGCGCACATAAAAGTCTCAAATTTTCTTCAAAATGAGCGGTGCGCCCTATCGTGCAGTGTGCCCTATCTGATTTGTGATTTGCAGACGTATTAGAGAACCATGAGGCAGACGCAGTTGAGAACATGAGAATGTTAAAGGGGGGCGTGTGGGCGTGGATTGTGTCTAAAAGAACAGGTGTGTGCTTTATGCAGAACATTGCTGTTTTAAAAAACACTGAAAACAGAAAAGAGACACGCTTATGAAGCTCAGTTTTAACTGATCCGCAGAGGAACATGGGAATCGAGCCGCCGCGAGAAAATTTAAAATGAACGAGTCGATGGTTCGTAAGTGGAGGAAGCTGGAAAACGAGCTGTGACAGGTGAAGAAGACGCCGAGTTTCCGCAGAAATAAGGCGAGGTGGCCAGAGTTGGAGGAAAGACTCCAGCAATGGATTATTGAGCAAAGAACGACTGGAAGGAGAGTTTCCACAGTCACTATTCGGCTAAAGGCCATAACGCTAGCGGAGGAAATGAAAATCGGCCATTTCCAAGGAGATCCATCTTGGTGCTTTGCTTTATGAAACGCTGCAATTTATTCATCCGGACCAGGACTGGCACTGTTGTTGAAGCTTTCGCAAAAGCAGGCATCATTTCCGCGGAGCTGCACGGTACAGAAAGTGACTCTGACAGCGAGGAAAGTGAACCTGCTATGTTGGATTTAGCGCACCTGTTAGATTCGGAAACAGAGGATGAGGACTTGGATGGATTTGATAAATTACTTTATGACGACTGTAACTAATTTTTAAATAAAGCCAACCAAACTCAGTTTTAATCCTAATCTAGTTTTAAATATGCACACTTATATAAAACCTGCGCCCTATCATTGGGTGCGCCTTAGGTGTGTGTCTGATACTGAGCACGCGAAATTTGGACCGCGCCTTTTAATACAGTGCGCCTTTTGGTCGTGAAAATACGATAATTTTTTACTTTCTCTGCTCGTTAAAAACAACTCGTGATAGATCAATGGGATATTTAAGTGCAGAATGAGACGCCGCCTGCGTTCTTCAAATCCAGGTTGTAACAATATGCTTGTGATACAAACATTGTTTCCACACCAAAATATTCCGTCAGATTCACCCTCCGTAACAGTTTGGGTTTAAAATATTTCTGGTCAGAAAATAAACAAAAGGTACAAACCTGGGCAGCTGTGGTCAGTGCAGTTCCACACTCCACCCACGCACGTACTGAAAACAGAAAGCAGAGCAGTTCACAGGTGGGAACATGAAAGGTTTAACTGATAGCGGTATCACTGACAGAAGCAGCACACGCTGAGTCCAGGTGGTCAGATCAGATAAAAGCACTGCATGTGACCTGCTGGAAAATGTCTTTTATTTTATCTTAAAAATGATAAAAGGTTCAATATGTAGGGGCGGATTTTTTTAGAGGGTGTTATTCTGTCCTTACGAAGGCTTACAAAACCAGAAAAAGAGAATGAAACCCACCAGTTGTTGCACTCCTCCATCAGCGTTTGACCGGAGGGATAAAACATGCCGTGATATTCACAGGGACAGTCCGACACCATCACACATCTTCCATTCTCATAGATCAGACCTGAACGCAAGCAAAAATAAACTAGGATGGTTAGCAGACTTTTAGTAAGTAAATAAGAAAACCTTTACTTGTCCCACAATGGGGGAATTGCAGTATGCAACAGTATAAAAAAAAAAGTCACGACAAGTGTACACAAAAAAAACAAAAACAAAAAAGGCAAAATAGACTAAGGACAAAAACATGCATTCAAAGTGAGTGAGCTAGCGCACAGTTCTGGTGAGAAACAGCACAAAGAGCACATGTTTAAAATCGCTCATTGTGGAGTCTCACACCAGAAGGAAGGAAAGACCTCCTGCATCTCCCCTTCAAACAGCGAGGGTGGAGCAGCCTGCCATTGAAGGTGCTTTTTAATGCAGACAGAGTGTCCTGTAAGGGGTGGGACTTGTTGTCCAGCATGGATGTCAGTCTCTTCAGGACCCTTCTGTCACCCACCTCCCGTCCAGAGAGCAGCCCAGGACAGAGCTGGACTTCTTGATGTTTCTGTCCAGCTTCTTCCTCTCCCTTTTTAATGCAACATATAGTTCCTGGAAATCTGTTTAAGTCAACAGTTTTAATTAAAGGTTCATAGAAAATTTTGTGCCAAAATTTTAGTATATTTGTCGAGTTTTGGTAGTTTTATTAAATTCATCCGTCATGGTGAAGAAAGAGCTGAGCCGAAAAGCAAAGCTCTTGATTTACCAGTCGATCTGCGTTCCTACCCTCACCTATGGTCACCAGCAGTAGGTGGTGACCAAAAAGAACAAGATCACAGATACAAGTGGCCTATGGGTAGGCATAGCTCAGTGGTAAAATTGCCATCTTTGAACAGATGAGTTGCCGGTTCAAATTCTGCTGAGCTCATGGGTAAGTGTGGAGCAGACACCTAACTCCCTAGTTGCTCCCACCACTGGTGCCATGTCTGCCTGCTGCAGTGCAATGCAGCACAGAAATTTCACCATGGAGGATTAATATATAATGAAAACGGGTGCCAGGACTCTCACTCAGAGATAGAGTGAGGAGCTCTATCATCCGGGAGGAGCTTGTAGTAGAGCCATTGCTCCTCCAGGTCGAGAGAAGCCAGATGGGGGGCTTCGCGCATCTGGTTAGGATTACTCCCAAAAGATTCGCTGGTGAGGTATTTCGAACACATCACACCAGGAGGAGACCCAGAGGCAGGCCCGAACCGCCTGGAGAGACTGTGTCTTATTGCTGGACAGGGAACACCTTGGGATTCTCCCAGGTAAGTTGGAGGATGCAGCCAGGATGAGAGAAGCCTTGGGTTCCCGTGTGAGGCTGTTCCCCACGCGACTCGTCCCCGAATAAGCGGAAGACAACAAAACGGAAAAAAAAATCTCCACAAAATTTCTCAGCTTTGCCTGTTGAAATAATTTTTCCAAGTCATTTTTATAGACCAAACTTTTATAGAATGTAATGTACGTGTTCCGTAAACTCACCATCTGGACAATAGCACCCATCCAAACAAGCTAGTTTGCTGTCGATGCACGTTCGTTCCTGGTGGCAGGATTCTGGGCAGCAGCTTATGCATTCCCTGTACTCCAGACCCACAGGACACTGCTTCGCTGGTCACAATAAAGACAAAACATGGATAGATAAAATCAACCGTTCACCCAAAAACAGTTTTTTATATTGGTGGAAAAGCATACCACACTGAGGAATGTGCTGCCTCCAGTCGTGCAGTGGGTGGTCAGCGTGGGCGCAGGCTCGGGCGTATTCACTCAACACCTGGCATACCACATCACCGCTGGGACCCGACCTTCAGCGGAAAACAAGAAGGACTTTTTGTACTTGAGAAGAGTGGTTGCACAACTAAGGAAGACTGTGCAACCCAAAACAACAGCTTCTGATCCTTAACCAGGCAAACCAAAGGGTGCAACCGGAGGGAGTAATTTGTTTAAAAAAGAAAAATATAAAAGTCCTCAAAAAATTTTGGTAGTCTTATTTGAAGCCCAAACTCACCCTCACTGTCTGTTTTTGTTGGGGCAACTTCATATGAACACCTATGAGATTTACAGGGGAGGCGGGAATTCAAGGGGCGGGTACAAGCGGCCAAAATGAGCTTCCTCTGCAGGTGGCTGGGCTCTCACTCAGAGATCAGGTGAGGAGCTCTGCCATCCGGGAGGAGCTTGGTGTCGAGCCGCTCCTCCTCCAGGTCGAGAGGAGCCAGATGGGGTGGTTCGGGCATCTGGTCAAAATGCCCCCCGAGCGCCTCGCGGGCGAGGTGTTTTGGGCACGTCCCACCGGGAGGAGACCAAGGGGCAGACCCCGGACCTGCTGGAGAGACTATGTCTCACAGCTGGCTGGGGAACGACATGGGATCCTTCCAGGTGAGCTGGAGGATGCAGCCGGGGCGAGAGAGGCCTGGGCTGCCCGTTTGAGGCTGTTGCCCCCACAACCCGACCCCGGAACAAGCGGAAGATGACGGAACGGAACAATTATATTCTAATCAAAAGAACACTTTACACATCCACCTTGGGAAGGTTCATGTATTTGTACCCACACAGCCACATAAATACAATGTAATACTGTTTCCTGTCTGCTATGTTCCTTTCTTCCCATACTCAGTGTTATTGTGGAATCATTAGTTTGTCTCCAGTAGAATTCATGGTGAGTTAACAAAGGTTTATAATTTCCTTTTCTGGTAAAAACTTGTTACCCGATAATCCTGCACGAATTTTTTGATGCTCGAAATTGCAACTAATACATATTATGACAGTTTGTAACTTGTTTTTTTTGTTTTTTTTTCCATTTCACTCTTCTGCTTCTTCACCCTTTTCTTTCATCCCAACTACCCTGGTACCCTGTCATGTCCGAAAACCAAACCAATACATTTCTGCATTCGTTCCGCTCCGTCGTCTTCCGCTTACCTGGGGCCGGGTTTCGGGGGCAACAGTCTCAGATGGCATTCATATTTAGGAATTATGAGCTAAGGCAGGCACGGGCAAACTATGGCCCACGGGCCAAATGCGGCCCGTTAAATGTTTTAATCCGGCCCACCGAACTAAAAAAAAAAGAAAAACCTTGTTGGTGTTTTATTTCCCCTGCAATTCTGATGTTTCCTCACTAGATGGAGCACTGTATGATATAAAAAGCCATTGGGCCCAATGCACGCACGTAAACAAGCATGTTAGATGTTAAAAATAAGCAAAATGTAACATCGAGCGTGTAGATTTCAAACCTAGCGCCACTAAATGCAAGTTTTTAAGTGCTATCGCACAAGATTTCAGACCTAGCGCCGCTAGATTTGAAAATTTAACGCTCTTGATGTAACATTTAGCGCTTGTTTAAAAGCTAGCGCGCCACTCTATCGGTGTAATCTAGCGGTTACCAAAGCATGCCATCCATCTGCTCCTGTTCCTACCCCCTGGTCAAATGTTAGAACTCAATGTGGCCCGCGAGTCAAAAAGTTTGCCCGCCGCTGAGTTAAGGTCAGCACATGAAGTTATTCAATAGAGCAAATCCGTCTTGCAAGTCATGATGGATAAACCATCATCCTTTTTGGCATTTTCCATTTTTCAAGAGATAACAAGACATTGCAGAAAATGAAGTTTGTTTTGTTGTCTTCAGTATATTCCGGGTGAACGGTTTAAGCAGGAAACCCTCTTAATTTTAATATTGATAGTACTGCATTAATTGAAATATCTTAACCAAAACGGTGCATACCCGAATTGCTCATTGCTAAAGATAAAGGGGCCAAATATCATCAGGTATTGCGAAAAGTTGGTCATTTGTTATGAAAAGCATTTCTTTCTTGAAGATAGCTAATCTTCTTTCGACATTTTCCTTCAGCGGTCGCCACATCAAGTCAGTTTCTTCCATCTAGCCCTATCTGCTGCATCCTCTTCGGTCACACCAACTATCTTCATGTCTTCCTTCACTGTATCCATGAACCTCCTCTTTGGTCTTCCTCTAGTCCTCTTTCCTGGTGGTTCCAAATCCAGCATCCTTCTTCTGATGTACTCTCTCTCTCTCTCCTCTGCAAACCATCTCAGTCTGGCCTCTCTGACTTTATCTCCAAAACCTCTAACATGTGCTGTTCCTCTGATATATTAATTTCTAATCCCGTCCATCCTGGTAACTCCCACTCTTGAAAATAAATAAGGAGGTTGTCTTTTTTTTTCTTATCGGGAAGAAGAATAGAAAAAAGTTTGAACCTGCAACCTTTTTTTCAAATGTGAATGAAAATTTGGAAATACGTTTCCGAATTTTTTCCGAATTTTGGAAAAAATTTCGGAAAAAAGTTCGGAAAAAAAAATTTGGAAAAAATTTGGAAAAAAATTCGGAAAAAAATTCAGAAATTCTTAAATTTTTTGAAAACTCTTATGTTTTCATCCATAAAAACATAAGAGTTTTTCATGGAAAAAAAACTTTCCATAAGAGTTTATGCCGGTTAATTTATTCTCATCAGAGCAAAAACAATGTTGTAGGTCAGAGCATGTCAGGGGCATGAATAATTATGATCAGCACCGTCTATATTTCTATACAAATCGTGGGCTTTTTAAACTAAGCCACAAGGACTTGAATAAGGATTTGAAATTAGTTGGTTAGGTGTTTAGAAGGGTTCATTAAGCTGCCCGTAAACCACAGCAGAGCAAAGTGAGTGAACAGCCTCCACATCTCCAAGTTTCCCTCCAGCCTTCAGGATAAATCACTGGCACAAAGCCCAGAGATGGTGCCGCACTTTCACGTTTTTCTGACTCAGATTTCCAGCTGACTCACTAAAGAAGCCAGCAGAGGGATGAAAGTAAAGCAGCCAGTCAGGCATGGGCGAGGTGATGAATAAGAGCCTTCAGACACAACTTTACACAAACTAATAAAACTTTTTGATTATTTAGACATACGTTGGTCAGAAAGCAGAACCAGATCTTTAACTTTTCTGGAGGATAAAATAAAGCCTTTGTAGGAGTCAGATCTTAATCGGCTGTTCTTACATGCAGAGGTCGTTGGAGCAGCTGGCCATGTAGGACAGAGGGCTGACCAAGTCGTGGCATCTCTGGAACGGCGGCTCCAGCAGCATCGCACACACCTCCTCCACCCTCTGTTATTTCAACACACAAAAATATTTCTCACTCTTTTAAAGCCAGATCTATTTATTTCTGTTTAAGTTTGATTGTGTTTCGTTTACCATGAGGATGTGAGGCTCCACCCCTGCACAGGGAGAAGGAAAACCAGAGGGAACCCTTGGACATCTGCCCTGATGTGGCTCTGCCTCCATCCAGCTGTTTCCGAACATTTCTACGTCATGAGTCAGCAAACCTGAGAAACAAAGAAAATCATGATGTTTTATTTTAAAGAAGGGGTGTTGTGCTTTTGTGGGGGAACGAGAACATGGCAAATTTTATGAGTTCAGAAATGCAATATACACCCCAAAATAGCTAATTAACACGTCAATAAATATGTTCGTCAGAGAAGGAGTGCTCCTTCTACAGGTAGAAGTAGGGCACTAAAATTGTGATTATATGTTGGTCATTTTCATATTGCGTTTATCAGTGGAAGGGTGGGTACATTAGGGCATGGCCCTTAAAAAACAAAGCAAACTCAACTACTTGGTATCTTATCCGTTTCTGACTTCTGGAATTCTATTTTAGCATGAATCTTGTTTGAGGCTACGAACGCAGTGCAAAGCGGATCAAGTTAGCAAAACTAGCACATATTCTTTTATACTCTTATTTTGGTACATTTATATAAAACTTGCACTCCCTGTCGAGCAGAGGGGCTGGGAATGTACAGAGCATGTGCAAAAAGCCGCTTTTTGCTTACATTAAAATGTGGGCGTGGTGAAGAACAAAATCCATGGCCATGTACAACATATTGTTTGAATCAGAATATTGAATCGGAAAACTATAAAATTGCTCAAGCATGAATAACTATAAGAGAATAAAATAAAAATCCCTTCAGGAATGTTTTCGGTGTGAGAATAATGTTAAAAAATGGTAGAAATGTCCAAATTGTTGATTTTTAATATGGCTACCTCTTTAATCATCGGAGTATTTGGTACTGTTCATACTGTGTCATTTAGATAGACTTCCTTCATGGCTGAACAGGACGTGGCTGTGCATTTGCTGAACCATGTACAGTAAACCCTTGTTTTTGCCGTAGTTATGTTCCAAAACGAACCCGCGATAAGCCAAGTCCGGAAAGTAGAAACCTTTTATTTACAATTATTATACAATTAAATAGTCAATTATACATTGAAAATTAAGAACAAACCATTTTACAGGCTCAAACATTTGTTTCACAAATAAAAGTACTTTAGAAACATTTTTTTCAACCAATAACTTCTTTACCGTCAAATAATAGTTGTAATCATTAATGTGAACAGAAAGCTTCAAATTGCGGATATTTGCACCGCCCACTGCAACCCGAGTAATGGATTAAACGGGAGAAATTCAAAATAATTACAAAAAAAATACAAAGTACAGTCGGACAAATAGTGACTCGTGTGTATTTCACTGCTCTTCCGACTGAGCCGCTGCATCCTGACCCCGCTCTGCAGGGTTTTCACCTATTGAAGCCCGCGGTGAACACGCAGAATTTGCACCTGCAAACTTGATAACACAAATTTGGCAAGCTATTTTACTTACGTGTACATATTAAACTGCAACGTTATTGGCGCATGGGTAGAAAAGAAGGAGTGACTTTTTAGCCAATCAGAATGCAGAACACAATGCACGATGCAAATCCGCGAAGTAGCGAAACCGATAAAAGTAAACCGCGTTATAGCTAGGGATCATTGTACCACAGAACACTCAAGTTATTCGTTGGATTTTGTTCAGTGAAGTTTTTGTTTCGTTAATTGTTTCCTCCTGTGTCTTGATTAGTTTGTCCAAATTTTGTAAATAAGTTCCTATTTTGTGTCGTTACTTTAGGTCTGTTTTCCCTTCAGTTAAGTATTATTTCTTTTATCTGCACTTTTTCATTTTTGTTGTCTTTAGTTGACCTCTTTTAGACATGATGTCATTTTTGCATTGTGAGGGCCCTGGGCCTTTTACTGCTGCTGTCTGGTTCTCTCTCTCTTTCCTGTGTGCAGGAGACTGTTGCTCCACCCCTGTTCCTGGGAGTCTGTTGCCACTAGTCCCTGGGAGTCCGTTGCCACATCGTTCCTGAGAGTCCGTTGCCACATAGTGGATTGATTGGGAGCAGCTGTGTCTTCTTCCTGCTGCCTGCTGCCCTGGATCTCCCATGCTCCAGTAGCTGCTCGGTTTTATCAGGGTTTAATGAATTATTATTGTTAATAAAAGACGTTAAACCGTCCGTCTGCCTTCCTCGTCTTCTCTTTTGTCGGGGTCTTGAGCCAAACCCTTGACAGCATACTTTGGGTAAATAAAAGAATTAAATATTTGAAATGACTTTTAGCGTCCTCTGCCTAAATGCTTGGTTTCTGATGTCACAAAATAAGACCTGCATTTTCTGTAACTGGTTATAATCTCACCGTAACTCGTCTTCAGATCATCCTGAACATCTGCATTGAAGTTGCCACACAAGCCGCAGGTTCTACCCACAAACTCCGGGTTAAGTTTGATGTAGACGGAGCCACCGTGTCCGTCCCAAGCCAGAGTTAGACCTTGTTGTTGGGTTACCAGCACGTACTGGGAGATCCGCTCCAACCGCAAGTCGTGGATGTGATGAGGTAACTGCAAACTGAACACAAACAAATTCTAACATCGTTTTATCTGTGAAGATACTAAAAGGAAAACAAACCAGCTCACCTGTGACCATTTAACGTAACGTTGTCGGCGTGCAGGCGAATCTCGCCCTCCCCGGGTAGGAAGAGGCTAACAGAGCGCTGGCAGAAGGTCGGAAAGGAGTTGCAACTCGGGTCGTTGTGGACCTGACACGAAATAAGCCGAGATGATTAAAAGTTTGGTTATTTAGTGTTGGTTTATTTCAAAGTTTAGATGGTCCCACTGGGGCATGTTAGTAGTTTGGAAAGTCGTGTTCTCTGTTGTTATAGTAACAAAACCCAACTTTATTTGGTTGAAATCCTTATCCTGTGGCACCGGCACTCCGGCCCCAGATAAGCGTAAGACAATGGGATATAATGGAAAATAATTCCCTACACAATGGACATTTTCTTGTTCTCTTTCGTTTTTTTTCTCGCAAAACCTTAGGGCAGAAGTGGGCAAACTTTTTGATTCGTGGGGCACATTGAGTTCAAACATTTGACAAAGGGGCCGGAACAGGAACAGATTGGTCGCATGCTTTGGTAACCTTACCTCATTGGAGAAAATATACACATCTTGGGATCTGGAGAAAACATGTGTTTTAATTTGCTAGGTTTTGCAATCTAATGTGCTTGTTTACGTGCGTGTATTGGCCCTGATGGCTTTCCATATCTGCGCGCAGTTTATTTTGACAACCTCCGCATCACGGAGACACATACATTTTAATGGGAGCAGTGTTGTTGTTTTCTCAACAAAGCCAATATATCCTGAGTGCGCCATCTAGTGTGGAAACATCAGAACTGGAGGGGAAAATAAAACATTAACAAGGTTTATCTATTAAAATTTTTCCCGGTGGGCCGGATTAAACCATTAAGTGGGCCGCATGTGGACCGCAGGCCGTAGTTTGCCCATGCCTGCCTTAGGGTATCTGTAGGTTCTCTACCTGTAGAACAAAGTTTCAGTCAGGTTACGACTTTCCATCCATGTTGAATAATAGGAGTAATTTATTATAATTGGTTTTAATGACCCGAGACCAGTCTCAGTTTGATCTTTCCCTGAGGCCAAGACTGCACCTGCCCAAACCAACCATGATCAAACTTCATTTCAATATAGGAAATTCTACCAAATCACAACTAGAAGTATGTTTCTATCCAAACCAACCTGGACAACGATGCCGGGCTGCATGGTCTCCTCGCAGTCCTTCAGTAATGTGTACGTACATCGACCGGGGAAGTAGTAGTAAAGACCATCGAAAGTCTCAAAGTTGTACTGACCCCACGTTCTGCATGCCATCTCTCTTTCAAAGCCATGATTTGGAACTGGACGTGAGAAAACAGGATTTCATCTCTACAATAAGCAGGACACGTCCACTCCACTACAACACAATAGTACTTCATAAGCCGTTATGTCTTGAAATCTGAAAAACTTAGATCGATGAGATTAATTGGGTTTTTTTATCTATTAAAGTTTTAAGCTTGGATAACAATAAATAAAAGAAAAAGCTTCTTTAATCATTTATATTGAGATAATTGGGCCATTATGTGCATGTGGTCCGGTTTTACCTGTTTGACATCTGTGTCCAGTGGCCTGATACAAGCTGCAATCACACGACTCGGACTGGACGCACTGACCTCCATTCAGGCAGGAAAACTCACACGGCTCCCCTGGGAAAAGAAAAATCAATTACAAAGCTGGCCTGTTAACAGAAAAACGTTCACATCTAGGTCTTCTCCTCTGTACAGTTCTACAAATTTACACAGTATGTTTCATTCATGTCTCAGTTAACATGAAGCATGCAGCCATCTGTCATCACTAATCCCACCTGTTGGAACTCATTTGGGCCTGTGGAGCTTCTTTTAACACTGGTCACTGAATGCATCATTAACCACCAAATGAAAGCTCCTTAATACCATCTGCTGAATGACTGACTAATCTTTTGACCAGTCGGCCGTGTCGCACACAACAAAAAGTACAATAAAGACTCTTCGAGGTTGAGCAGCACACAAATAATTAAAACTAAACGTACAACTCTTCTTCAATAACCATAGGATGGAAGTGTTCCTTTCATCGTTAGTCACAGATCCAGTATATCTCCAACTACTTTATTTTGAAAAACCATGGTTTGGTGGTTTGATTGTGAAAGTATTCCATTTTTGAGTTTAGCAGAGGATCTCACAACTCCCTACACGGTAAAGACAAAGGCTCATGAAACTGTTATGTTCCATCCTGCACCTCTAAAAACTGAACTATGATCCCATCAGGAGTGGGTCATATTAAAACATATCATGATCTGATGGAAAACATAAGCTACAGGGGCCACAATATTTCAGAGGGTTTAATGCAGCCTCACAGGAGGAAATTGATACATTTGGAGATGATGAAGAAGCCGCTAAAAGTAATAAAAATAACTATTTAATTTTTCTCCCTTTATTCAACCCTCACCGGGGAAATTTGTGTGCTGCACTCCTACGCCGCAGCAGGCTGCCACAACGACCCCAATGGAGGGGGAAACCAAAGGTTAGGTGTCTTCTCCAAGAACCCTAATCAATTTAATCATTATTAATTAGCTGGGGGTGTTTTTAAAAAAAAGTTTTTCCATTTTTGATGGAATTTAAAATTAATCAAACTGACATATTTAATAATAATAATAATAATAATACATTTTATTTCTAAGGTGCCTATTAGGCACTCAAGGTCGCCGTACATCACATTAAAAAATATAAAGAAATACAGTAATAGTTAAAAACAACATAAAATATTAAATACATACAAATTTAAAAATTTATCAGCATAAAAACATAGATTTAAGAAAGAGAATAAGCCTGTTGAAAGAGATTACTTTTTTATCCAGATTTGAAATGCGAGACTGAAATTGTGGATTTTATGAGATGTCTTTAAAATTTCAAAATAAAACATGCATCAAAACCATATAAAAAAACATTTTTGCACCTTTCGATTTGTTCATGATATTTTATAAAAATTGTATTAAAAATAACAAAGAAGAATTTACTGTCTAATTTTATCTTTCCAAATTTACTGTTTATTTTACAGCTTTTCATTGGTCTGCTCTGCTTGAAATTTATTTAGCCATTAAAAGGGTTTGAAAGCCACTTGCTTTTTAATTTGAACAGCAGAAAAATAAATTTTTTAGAGTCTAAATAGATTAGTTTTATTTTATTTGTTTCAAACTGATGGAAACATCCAGGTCTATTTCACTTTGTCCTTAAAGAAAATGTCTCAATGAAGCACCATCAACTTTTTCCAAAATAAAAGCCCTGAAATACTTTCTTTTCTTTAAGAATAGTTTTGTTTCGTCTTCTAAACCGCTTACCCCGAATGGGATTGCAAGTGGTGCTGGAGCCTATCTTGGCTGATTTCAGGTGAGAGACAGGGTACACCCAAAGCAGATCGCCAGTCTGTTGCGGGTCCACACATACACACACACACAACCATCCACACACATTCATTCCTAGAAACAACTTTGTAGCGACCAATCAACCTAACATGCATGTTTTTGGAGGGTGTAAAGAAACCGGAGTACCTGGAGAAAAACCACACATACACGAGGAGAACATGCAAACTCCACACAGAAAGACCAGTGTTCCAAGCCTCGCCCCCACTCTGGGACTCAAACCCCTTATTTTCTTGCTGTTCGGGCCACCGTGCTAACCACTGCATCACTGTAGAGCCTCAGAAAAGTTTCACAGAAGAAAATTTATTCTCGAAAATAAACCACCACTTCTTCTTTCACCACAATCTTTAGGGTTAAACATCTGGAACATATGAAGCAATATTTCTACAGTAGTTTTCACCTACCTGAAATCCTTCGTTTCGATGCCCTCAGAGCCTCCTTAGCGTGCCTGATATCCAGCGACACATTTCCAAAATGCCCTACTGGTGGAACATCTCTGATTGTTGGCACTAATCCGGATGATAACTGGTCTGAAGGGATGGAACTGATCAGCGTTTGGTCCGTGGGTTCCAACTCCAAATGTGATTGGTTATTGGTCATTGGTGTGTGTATTATTTGATGCGAAGGTTCTGGCGTCGTCCTCAGCTGATGAGACGGTGATAACGAGTCTGAGGATTGATCAGAAAATGTGCTCGTGTGGGAAGCTTGATTGGGACTATCAGAGGACGTTGTTGATCTGGTTGGTGGTGTTAAACCGGGTGGAGATTGGCCTGGTTCGGGATTTGTACCAGGTGAAGGTTCATTTGGGATCTGACTGGTTGGTGATTGGTTGTGAGACCCAGACGTTGTTGTTCTACTTGTTGATTTGCTTGTTGGTGCTTTTTTTGCTGGTGTTTCGCCAGTTGGAGATTGCTTTGTTGTCATGGACGAATCCAATGTTTCACTGGCTGATGCTGAACTCATGGACGGCTTACCCCGAGACTCTGTTGTGGCTGCTGATTGGATGAAAAACTCCACCTCCGGGGGTTTCCCAACTGGAGTTTGTGTCTCTAACTCGTTGAATGTTTGCTCTGTATTTGACGGCCATCGTCTCAAATCGGATCTCTCTCCTGGAGTTTGACTGGATGATGTTGTCCTTTCTGGTGATCGATGTCTGATTGTTGGAGGTTGGACAGATGAGGCAGAAGTTGTTAAAGATTGTCTGTTTTGTGTTTTATCCACTGATTGGCTAGCTGATGTGCCAATGAATGGTTCCTGGCTGTCTGGTGTGGTGAGCTCTGTTATGACTTGCTTTCTGGTGTTACTGCTCACTGATTGGTCAAAAACTTCTTCTATTGTTGGCTGGTAGGTTTGTGTTATTAAGACTGGTGATTGATGAGTTGATGTTCTGATGGGTGGTGATTGGATGGCTGGTGTCATGTTGATAGTTGATTGGTTGGCTGGTTCTGCACTGTTTGTTGGAGTAAGGATAGGTGGTCCTGCCTCAGTTGGTGATTGGCTGAGGAATTCGTCATTGGTTGGTGATTGGACGAGGAATTCATCATTGGTTGGTGATTGGCTGAGTTTTTCGGTCTTGGTTGGTGATTGGCTGAGGAATTCGTCATTGGTTGGGGATTGGCTGAGGAATTCATTATTGGTTGATGATTGGCTGAGTTTTTCGTTCTTGGTTGGTGATTGGCTGAGGAATTCGTCATTGGTTGGTGATTGGCTGAGGAATTCATTATTGGTTGATGATTGGCTGAGTTTTTCGTTCTTGGTTGGTGATTGGCTGAGGAATTCACCATTGGTTGGTGATTGGCTGAGGAATTCGTCATTGGTTGGTGATTGGCTGAGGAATTCATCATTGGTTGGTGATTGGTTGAGGAATTCATCATTGGTTGGTGATTGGCTGAGTACTTCATCATTGGTTGGTGATTGGCTGAGTGATTCATCATTGGTTGGTGATTGGCTGAGTGATTCATCATTGGTTGGTGATTGGCTGAGTACTTCATCATTGGTTGGTGATTGGCTGAGTGATTCATCATTGGTTGGTGATTGGCTGAGGAATTCATCATTGGTTGGTGATTGGCTGAGTAATTCATCATTGGTTGGTGATTGGCTGAGGAATTCGTCATTGTTTGGTGATTGGCTAAGGAATTCACCATTGGTTGGTGATTGGCTGAGTAATTCGTCATTGGTTGGTGATTGGCTGAGTACTTCATCATTGGTTGGTGATTGGCTGAGTACTTCATCATTGGTTGGTGAATGGCTGAGTACTTCATCATTGGTTGGTGATTGGCTGAGTGATTCATCATTGGTTGGTGATAGGCTGAGGAATTCGTCATTGGTTGGTGATTCGCTGAGTAATTCGTCATTGGTTGGTGATTGACTAAGTAATTCATCATTGGTTGGTGATTGGTTGAGTAATTCATCACTGGTTGGTGATTGGCTGAGTTTTTCCGCCTTGGTTGGTGATTGGTTGGATGATATGTCTTTAGTTACTGATTGGCCGGATGGTTTTGTAGGTGCTGCTGAGTGGTTGGTGCACTTTGTACTAACTAATGATTGGCTGTTAGATGCTGCTGGAATTTCCTGTTGGCTGGTTGGTGCTGGCGTGACTTGTAGAACCTCAGTTGATGATGGACTCAATGGTAACGTGTCATTTGGTGATTTAACGGTTTGTCTTGTGGGGTTTTGCGATTCACTACCTAGCGATGATGTTGCTTTCTGTGATTGGACGGGTGGTACTTGATTGGTTTGTGATTGGCTGGACTGGACAGCCTTTATTGATGTCCACGTTTGGCTTCCTGGTGATGCACTACTTTGTGTGATGTTGTGCGTTTCGGGCCTGGCGGTCATAGTTCTTGATGTTATTTGATGAGAAGGTGGTGAGACTGGAGATGACTCGACAGAGCTGAGGGTCCATGAGTTGTTTTGTGTCGTCTCTGTCCTGGAAGACGTTAGCAAGGATGCTGTGGTCTGACTGACCAGAGAGTGACTGGAGGCAGATGTGTTGGTTTCTAGTGTAGCTGCTGCGGTCTGGACGTCCTACGGGCAGATGAACAGTATCAGTTGCCATTTTTTACAACAACACTGAACTTTAGCGCCATAGTTATGAGCATGTGTATCTAACACAGGGGTGGGCAAACTTTTTGACCCACGAGCCACATTGAGTTCTAACAATTGACAAGCAGGTCGGAAACAGGGGCGGATCTGTTCTCTTGATCTGATTTATGTTTTCGTTCCGTTTCGTTCCGTCATCTTCCGCTTGTTCCGGGGTCGGGTCACGGGCGCAAGAGCCTCAAATGGGCAGCCCAGGCCTCTCTCACCCCGGCTGCATCCTCCAGCTCACCCGGAAAGATCCCAAGTCGTTCCCCGTCCAGCTGTGAGACATAGTCACTCCAGCGGATCCGGGGTCTGCCCCTTGGTCTCCTCCCGGTGGGACGTGCCCGAAACACCTCGCCTGCGAGGCGCTCGGGGGGCATCCTGACCAGATGCCCGAACCACTCCATCTGGCTCCTCTCGACCTGGAGTAGGAGCGGCTCGACACTGAGCTCCTCCCGGATGGCAGAGCTCCTCCCCCGATCTCTGAGTGAGAGCCCAGCAACCCTGCGGAGGAAGCTCATTTCGGCTGCTTGTACCCGCGATCTCATTCTTTCGGTCACCACCCACAGCTGGTTACCATAGGTGTTTTCTTTTTTCCCCCCCAAAAAAGTGTTCTTACTACTTTAATTATTATAAATATATAAACTATCCAAGTTCCAACACTCCTCCTCCAGGTCGAGAGGAACCACATGGGGTGGTTCGGGCATCTTGTATAAAATATCCCCCGAGCGCCTCGCGGGCGAGGTGTTTCGGGCACGTCCCACCGGGAGGAGACCAAGAGGCAGACCCCGGACCCGCTGGAGAGACCATGTCTCACAGCTGGCCGGGGAACAATTTGGGACCCTTCCGGGTGAGCTGGAGGATGCAGCCGGGGTGAGGGAGGCCTGGGCTACCCGTTTGAGGCTGTTGCCCCCGCGACCCGACCCCGGAACAAGCGGAAGATGATGAAACGGAACAGAACGAACATTCCAAGACTTAAAGCCTCTCTAGATACTTGAGCTCTGACACAGATACTTTCACCTCGAAGCCCGGGAACAAAGCACATGGCAAAGGGTAAGTGCATGGGCGCCGTACATTATTAACCACTGATCAGAATCAGTGATCAAAGATCTGACCGTGGATGAAGGATCTTGTTATTAATTTGGGCGACTTTTTGGGTATTTTTTAGTTTTTGAGTTATAACTGTAACTGCGTTAGCGTTAAACCAGACAATGGGAACGTCAATTTTAGGACCAATAGCTGCGCAAATAGCGAGAGAGGAAGACAACAAAGTGGATACCAAATGTTCCATGTTAGATTCTGAGGAACATGTCACTATTCGGCACTAAGAAATAGTGTGTTTACAATAGAAAATTACAACTTTTGGTCCAAGAACTATTTTAAATAATAATAATAAAAAATTTTATTTATAATGCACTTTATATCTCCAGTGGAGATCTCAAAGTGCTACAATGACCAAAAGGAACAACAAACAGCAAAAGTACCGTAATTGCACGGCTATAAGGTGCATATAAAAGTCTTAGATTTTCTTCAAAATGAGCGGTGCGCCTTTTTGTGCGGTGCGCCTTGTGTGTAAGAAAAGGCGGACCTAAAGAAAACGCGGCGCTCGTGAGAAAAGGCGGACCTAAAAGAAAACGCTGTGCCCGCGAGGCGGACATGAAAGAAAAGGCATGAGAACGTTAAAGAGTGAAGTGTGAGCGACCTGGGAGCGATGGATGGCCGAAGGAGACCACAGTTTCACGAAGGGTGGAAAGCAGCGCCGGGCGAGTTACGCTACAGTTTGCCAATGGATTGTAGATGCTTGGACTAACGTGTCTGCTGGTACTTTTATCCGAGCTTTCGCAAAAGCTGGTATCCGTTCTAAGGAGCCGCACAGTACAGACAGTGACTTTGACAGCGAGGAGCGAAGTGGACCTGCTATGTTGGATTTTGCGCAGCTGCTCGATTCCGAAACAGAGGATGAGGACTTTGACGGATTTGAATAAAGACTATTACCGGTAATGTGCTTGTTTAGTATCGTTACTACTTAAATAAAGTACAACCAAACTCAGTTTTGCTCCCGATCTATTTTTTAATACGCACATTTGCATGCTTGCATGTGTGTGTTGTTGTAAGGCGGTGTGTGACTGAGACTGCGCCGTTTCGTACGGTGCGCCTAATGGTCGTGAAATTATGGGTACATCAAATTTAATGCCCTCAGGATCCGTTGTGCTGGCTCTTCAGGTCTAAACACTTAGTGAATGCCGATAAAACTTTTGCTTTAATCAATGAGATTGTGAGTGGAGTCGGTCAACCTTAACGTAAGGACTCCACTTCATTTTCAGACCTGATGATTGGCTACGTTAATGGCAGACCTTGTAAACTAGCATGCATCAACAGTAGCGGGTGATGTGGATGGAACCGTTGGAAAACTTTTTTTTTCTTTTAGCAACAAAAGGAAGAAAAACTAAGATTCGGATGTTGATGTACTTTTCTAAACAAGATGAACAAAGTAAAGAACTCTAAGTAGAATATTTAGTATTTTATGTTCAATCTGAAACTAGAGGGCTAGAAATTTGAATAAAGGCCCAAAATTATATAGCGTGCCCCAAGTTTGAAACCCCTGCTTTCAATGGTTATTGGTGAGAGAGCTGGGGCGTGGAGAGGGAGTCAGGTTGTAGATAGGAAGTCGGGTAGTCATGGTAACCGTACGCCTAAACGAAAGTTTCGTTACAAAAGCCAATGAAACCGTTAAAAGTAAAGCAATTTGTAACAAATTTAATGCCCCCTTGCGGGTAAGGGACAGGGTCCTGCCCCAAGTGGAGGAGTTTAAGTATCTCGGGGTCTTGTTCACGAGTGGGGGAAGGATGGAGCGGGAGATCGACAGGCGGATCGGTGCGGCGTCAGCAATAACTAGGATGCTGCATCGGTCTGTCGTGGTAAAGAGAGAGCTGAGCCGAAAAGCAAAGCTCTTGATTTACAAGTCGATCTACGTTCCGACCCTCACCTATGGTCACCAGCTGTGAGTGGTGACCGAAAGAATGAGAACGCGGCTACAAGCGGCCGAAATGAGCTTCCTCTGCAGGGTGGCTGGGCTCTCACTCAGAGATTGAGTGAGGAGCTCTGCCATCCGGGAGGAGCTCGGTGTCAAGCCGCTCCTCCTCCAGGTCGAGAGGAGCCAGATGGGGTGGTTCGGGAAACTGGTCAGGATGCCCCCCGAGCGCCTCGCGGGCGAGGTATTTCGGGCACGTCCCACCGGGAGGAGACCAAGGGGCAGACCCCGGATCCGCTGGAGAGACTATGTCTCACAGCTGGCCGGGGAACGACTTGGGATCCTTCCGGGTGAGCTGGAGGATGCAGCTGGGGAGAGAGAGGCCTGGGCTGCCCGTTTGAGGCTGTTGCCCCCACGACTCGACCCCGGAACAAGTGGAAGATGATGGAACGGAAATATTAAACTGAGGGCCATAAATTGTTGACTTTAAGGACAAAATTGTCCCTTGGCTCTCCTTGGATTCAACAAGCAAGCCGAGGAGTAGAGAGGGAGCCAAGGCGAATACACTATAAGCACTAGATTTACATTTTTAATTCATTTTCTATTGAATATCAATGAGATAAAAGTCCGAAATGAAGCTTTATATTTATTCATCAATGCAAAATAGTACCATTTTTTTTTTCATATATCATCATATTTACCAGTGTTTAGTTTAGGGCTGCAACTAACGATTATTTTGATGATCGATTAATCTGGCGATTATTGGCTCGATTAATCGATTAATCGGGTAACCTTAGAAACTTAATAAATACTAGTTTTTTGACGTTTTATTGAATGTAGTTATGCAAAACACAACTCATAACCACTTAAACAACACGTTGGGCTCATTTTAATAAGTAAAAATGTTAATCTTTCTTTGAAATAAAGAGGGAGAATATTACCATTTCTACAGAAAATATAAAATAATAAATCTACTTACTGTATACAGTAAAGGTAAATCACGAGCACCCATAAAATGTGTTTTATAGTACTGGCTAAAAAAACATAAATTGTAAACTGTTGACCATCCAGGATCACATTTAAAAACAAGAAATCATTAACAGTTTTAGATTTGCAAATTTAACCTTGTTCAGAGGTACAGTACCAAACAAAAATGGCTGAAGTTAACATGAGTAAAAATACACAAAAAACAATCAAGTTGTGTAATATTAAATGCAGTTGACAGCAAAAACTTTCTAAAAGATTAATCGATAACTAAATTAGTTGACAACTATTTCAATAATCGATTATAATCGATTAATTCGATTAGTTGTTTCAGCCCTAGTTTAGTTTAAACATAAGAAAGCAGATAAAAGCCGGTTAGTTGATGAAGCATTGCTGATTTCTCAGTGATCTGTGGCTGCGTGTTTCAGCTCCATCAGCATCAATGATCAATGCAGCTGCCTACCTGCCCTCCCTGGGAAGCGGTGTCCCATTTCTGCTGCTTTATGCTGCTGCTCTCGCTGCTGGGACACAGAGAACAAGGAATGGTTTGTTCATGCTGCTGTGAACCCCGCCCCACCCTCCACAAACCCACCACCAACCGGGAACCACCCGGATCATCAAACAAACAAAAACTCATCTTTTTACGAAACCACTTAATTAATCAGATCTAGAAATTTAAAAAAATTTAGGGGTCATAAATGAATGAAAAAAAACACTATAATACGATGAATGTATTTAATAGTAAAAAGTAAAATAAAAAGTTTTGAGAAACTTCTTATTTTTTTATGTTTACTTATATAAAGTTTAAATTTTTAATGATGTGAATGATTTTCAAAGGCCATTCGACGTAGTTCGGTCAATATTTTTTACTATTTAACTCATTCACTTCTTAATTTTGGGGAAATGAGGGACTAATTTGAATAATTTATGATCCAAACTCAAGAAATGAGCTGTAATTAATCTAAAATGAATCTATGATTAATTATAATACTTCAAAAGCCAGATTTTGCTTATTTTTAATTCCACTGCTGATTAACGAGTTACAAAATACACTTTTACCCTCATTTTTTTACATTGAAAAAAAAAATTATGCCAATTTTAAGCAAGAAAAAAAAATTTTAAGCCCTATTTTGCGAGACAACAAGTGTATTTTAGACAAAATAAAAGGGTTTTAAGCTGAAACTGAACATAAATCAGTGTGTAAAGTGTGAATAATCCATCCAGACTAGAGATGTCTTCAAAAAATAGAAATAAATCCAAGATATGAACTGAATTCTATTGTTTTTTCTGTTAAAATATGTTCGTTTGAAAAAAAGGACACTTAGAGGAAAGTTTTGTAGCAGAACATGGGACAAAAAACGAGGACTGAAAGTAATTAGAATGTCCTAACATAATCAAATCAAAGTGGAATCATTTAAAGATTTTAGATCCTAACGTCTTTATTTTATCTGAAGTTTTTTTTTTTTTTTTCAGATTTTCAGATCATAATTATCATCATAATGAAACACTGATGAAAAACTTTTTTTATTGATGGTCTCTTTTAGATAATGTGACTTTTCTCAAGACTTTTTTCATCACAGATTTCTTTAGAAAGTCTTTAATAACGAATAAAAATCATCTAATTTTTTTCTTTTAGATTCTAAGGTCAAAATTATCATCATAACTTCAACACTTTTTTTGCATTTTTTGGGCCCTTTTTTGGGGTGAATTATACAGTAGTTATTACATAAAGAACAAAAAGCGTCTCAAGACTTTTTTCATCACAGATTTCTTTAGAAAGTCTTTAATAATGAATAAAAGTCATCTAAAGTTTTTGGTTTTTTTTTTTTTTTTTTAGATTCTTAGACCAAAATGATCATAACTTCAACACATTTTTGCATTTTTTTTGGCCCTTTTTGGGGTGAATTATAGTTATTACATAAAGATCAAAAAGTATCTCAAGACTTTTTTCAATGAAAACCTCGTTAGAAAGTCTTTTCTAAAGAAAAAAGACATCTAAAGTTATTTTTTTAGATTCTAAGAGTGTAATTATACCATAAATTTAACAATAATGGTAAACTTTTTGAGTTTTTGGTCTTTTTTGGTCAATTATCGTTATTACTTAAAGAAATAAAAAGTGTCTCAAGACTTTTTTCACTTTAATAGTTCCCTTTAACAACTTTTAAAAGCAGATGTGTTGAAATAAATTAAATCCAAACTCACTTATTAAAATAATCCCAGTTCGTAACGTTTACTCTCTCCACTCCCCAAGAAAGATGTGCTGGAAAAAAGCAAGTCAAAGACATCTTAAAGCATAAAAACTGTCCAAAAAAATTCATCAAAGCTACAAATTCAAGAAATCCTAGAATTTTTTCAACACAGATTTCCAGTTGATCAGACTCACCTTGATAAATTAGGATCAAATATAAAGTTAATGAGTGAAAAAGCCTTTTCCAGCTACGTCTTAAATAAGGATCCATTCGGACAGCATCAGCTGGTGTAAAGCCTCAGGCTGGACTCCCTCTTCTCCCTCTGCTCCTCCATCAGCTCCTCCAGCGGAGCAGCGGACTGAGCCTCAAAAACCAAACACAGGCTCATTTGCATAAAATATGCGCATGTGATCGAGCAGGCTGGACCAACAGACACATGGAGAGAAGATCTGAAGAATAAAATCATTGATAAACTCGTTTTTTATTACATTAAACTTTGATTTAAATCTATATAATTAATATGTAAAAGTGTAATTAAACAACAGCGCCTCCTTTGGATAAACAGTGTTAAAACTCGATGAGGAGGGCGATGAAGAGGAGTCGTACACCTAGTCATTGTTGTTTTTGGCAGCCATCGAAGTTCTTGATTTTAGTCTTCGTCTTTGGACGAATTTTAATTTAAGTTTTAGTCACGTTTTCGTCACGAAAACCCAAAAGAGTTTTTGTCTAGTTTTCATCAGGGAATACTATGAATGTTTTTAGTCTAGTTTTAGAGTAAAAAAAGAAAAAAAAAAACTTTAAAAATCGTGTCTTTATTACTGAGAATAATGCAGGTTATTTGTTTAAAACAAAAAAAAACTCTGCCGAGCTTTAACTCGCGCAAAACAACGAACATTGTAAAACAACATACATAAATATAATTTTTTCAGTGAGTGAGGATACACTTAAAAATGACACCTATTAATAACATGTAAACAAAGTAAACATTGGAATGCATTTGTTGTGATGTGGAAGGAGGAGGACCCAAATGCAGGACTTAAAACAAGGTTTATTAAACCAGGAATCAGCAAAGCTGTAATTAAAGAAGAAGGATAAAAAAGGGCTGGGTCGGGAGTCAGCCATGAAGACCCGACGAGGAATGCTGGTGAGGCTGCCTTTAACTAGGCAGCCGGGAGATTAGGCGCAGGTGATCCAATCAGGTGCAGGTGGTCCAATCAGCCAGAATTGGGGAAAAGGTGAGATGGTCCCTGGCTCCCTCTGGTGGTGGTTGAGGGAACCACAACACATTTAAAGCAGTCCTTAGCGCAACCAAGCTAACTAGGAAGTTAGCAGCGCCGACAAGCTAGCATTAGCTTGAAGTTAGCATGCTGTTTGCGCAAAATATGTGGAAAACTTTAAGTTTCTGACCACCAAGCCTCTTTGTTACTGTTTTCACCTTGGTTTGTGACTTCCTCATGGCTGGAGGTGTGTTGTGTAGACAGTGTGAACATGCAGCAATGTGGGGGGTCGTGCTGCCGTGATAGACAGATGCAGCCACCATGTTTTTTTCTTTTCACAGACAGAAATAGGAAAGTCTGACGCCTATTTCGTTATGTTTTCGTCTCGTCAGCGAAAACTTGCAAACATCTCGTCAAGTTTTCGTCACCAAAATTGCATTTATTTTGTTATCGTTATGTCATCGTCATAAAAAAAATGCTTCATCAACGAAATAATTTCGTTTTCGTCATCGTTGACGTAAACAACACTGCACCTAATCATTTATCTTGAATACTTACACTAAATACATGCAAATTTTTGGGGGTTTTTCTATGACTATCTGTGGTCCATGGGTTTCCCCACCCATCTCAATATTTATTTAAGCTCCTAATTGAAGTTGATTTGAGAATTAATCCTCATTTACAATGAAGATCTGGTCATGGTCAAGAAAGTTTGAGCGTATCTTGGTTGATGGTGTTCTTCTTTCTTTATGCATTTCCCTTGAGGAGTCGCCACAGCAAGTCGGTTTCTTCCTCTAACCCTATCTGCTGCATCCTCTCCGGTCACACCTACTATCTTCATGTCTTCCTTCACTGTATCCATGAACCTCCTCTTTGGTCTTCCTCTAGTCCTCTTTCCTGGTGGTTCCAAACCCAGCATCCTTCTTCTGATGTACTCTCTCTCTCCTCTGTACATGTCCAAACCATCTCAGTCTGGCCTCTCTGACTTTATCTCCAAAACCTCTAACAAGTGCTGTTTCTCTGATCCTGTCCATATTGGTCACTCCCAGAGAGATCCTCAGCATCTTCATCTCTGCTACCTCCATCTCTGTTTCCTGTCCTAGACCAAACAGCTTGGTGGGTCTCACCACGGTTTTGTATGCTTTTTCTTTAATTTTAACTGAAACTCTTCTGTCACACATCACATCTGATTTTCTCCACCCGTTCCAGCCTGTCTGCAGACGCTTCTTCACCTCTTTTCCACACTCTCCATTGCTCTAGACCAGGGGTGTCAAACTCAGTCTAATCTAAGATTGTCTAAGATCCTGATAGTAAGCTACAAGACTGTCGGGATCCCCTCGCTTGCCGCCAGACGGAGCCCTGGACCTTCCTCATCACCCTGATAAGGGACACCTGACATTGATTTCTGATGTCCCACACCTGTGGATCCTACTGCCTATTTAAGGGCAATCCCCCCGGACTGCCACGTTATTGTCATCCTTCCCGGCCAGGTCGTCCTGGCTGTCTGACCGTAAGACTTACCTGACTTCTTTTTTTTCCCTGTTTTGTCCTGCATTTGGGTCCTTCTTCTTCAACATCACAACAAAGACACTTTTGAATGATAAAATAAAAGAAATGCATCATTTTCTACCTAACACTTCTGGACAGTGTATTTGATGATCGAGTCGTTTCATCAAATACTATCCAGAAGACAACTTTGAAGCCTTTTCTACGATGGATCACTCCTAGACGACTGAGTGGTTACAAAGACCTGTAACCATTCCTATGGTTTCCAGAAATCTAAAGAAAAAAGATCCAATGAGCAGCAGATGTATTGTTTGTTGAAGTCAAAGGTCAGGAAAGAACCCACCCTACCATGAAGCATGGTGGCAGCAGGACACCGCATCAGGTGCTCCTTCAGTCAGAACAGAAAACAGAGACGAAAATCCACTTGTGATCACCAGAACTGGATACCAAAGATGGAGGAAGGCTGCTGGTTTGACTAATATTTAAACTCATAATGGTAGTCAGTTGGCTGGAAACATGGATCCAGTCTGCTTTAGATCAAGTCTAGTAAAAATGCCTCTTTGGTCCCATCAGAATGATCCCTGCCTTGTTTATCCAGCACGGTCCACCTAAGGGTTGGCGGCAGTGTTGTTTTCGTCAACGATGACGAATATTAAATGATTTTGTTGAGGAAGCCATTTTTTGTGACGATGACGTAACAATAACAAAATAAATGCGACATTTTGGTGGCGAAAATGTGACGGGATGTTTGCAAGTTTCTGTTGACGAGACGAAAATGTAACGAAATAGGCGTCAGACTTTTACATTTCTGTCTGAGAAAAGAAAAAACACAGAGGCTGCATCTGTCTCTCACGGTGGCACGCCCCCCACAATGCTGCACGTTCACACCGTCTACAAAACACACCTGCAGCCACGAGTAAGTCTCACACCAAGGTGAAAACAGCAACAAAGGGACTTGGTGGTCGGAAAATGAAAGTTTTCCACATATTTTGCGCAAATAAACAGCATGCTAACTTCAAGCTAATGCTAGCATGTCGACGCTGCGAACTTTCTTAGTTAGCTTGGTTGCGCTAACCACTGATTTAAAGACACAATGCAGTGTTTACTTTGTTTACAGGGTTATTAAGAGGTGCCATTTTTATGTATTAATTATATTTATTTTACATTGTTTCACTATGTTTGCTGTTGTTGCGCAAGTTAAAGCTCGGCAGAGTTTTTTTTTTTTACACTAAAACTAGAATAAAAACGTTCTACGTAAGTCTCCCTGACAAAAACTAGACGAAAACTCTTTTGGGTTTTCGTGACTACAACGTGACTAAAACTTAAATTAATATTCGTCCAAAGACGAAGACTACAACGAAAACTTAGATGGCTGCCAAAAACAACAATGGTTGGCGGTGACTATATCCAGCTCTTTCTACACACAGCGAAGCATCTTCTGATGCCATCTCCAACAGGATGATGCAACATGTTGGAAGGCTCATTTCTTCTTGACCCCGAGGAATTCTGTCTGGTTTGGTTTTAGAGGGACAGAAAACCAAATGCCTCTCTGGATTTCTTAGCTAAAAAAGGGTTTTATCTCTAGTTTGGCCCAGATTGAAAAAAGATATTTATCTTTTTTTCTTCCCGTAGTAAGTAAGCAAACTTCCAAAGTTTTACCACCAGGCAAGAGGCCTTGAGGAAGACCAAAGAGGAGGTTCATGGATACAGTGAAGGAAGACATGAAGATAGTTGGTGTGACCGAAGAGGATTCAGGAGATAGGGTTGTGCCCTGAAGGGAAAGGCCGAAAGAAAAAGAAGTCGTCAGCAAACTTTCTCTCTGAATCAAAACCTGCATTTCATGGGATTTTTTTCAACGGTTTGTATCCAAGATCCTTAAAAAAAGTCTGAATAGGAATCACTCATGAGTGAGGGAACAATAAAGCTGGAGATGGGCAGGTGGATCAGTACGGGGTCCGCAGTGATTCAAATCAGTCATTCTGTCCACCATCCAGGAGGAGTTCAGAGTAGAGCTGCTACTCACCTGCATCTTGAGGACCCAGCTGGGGTAGTTCAGGCAACTGATTGAGGCTCCAAAGTTTCAATGAAGGGCTCTTGAACGTAGACATGCCAAGAAGACTGTCTTAGAGATGGCCCAGGAATACCTCAGCAAGGAATATCTCAGCAGACTAATCATCCTCAGGTGTCCCTCATTAGGGATACCTGAGGATGATTAGTCTGATGACACACACCTGTGGATCCTCGTGCCTATTTAAGGGCAGGTCAGCAAGTTCCTATTTAGCTAATCTATGGAATGCAATAGTATTTGATTTGTATTTAGCAACTTCGCCTCTAGCCAACACGTCATTCTTTTGAATTAAACTTTTTTTATGCTCGACAATTTAAAACACAGGCTTCTATTTTTTTTACAATTTAGATAAACTGACAAATCAAAAAAAAAAAAAAAGACACTCAAGGATGTACCAGACTATTTAGGAACTTGCTGACTCTAGTCTTAGGGTGCCAGTCTTAGGGTGGGGTAAGATGGGGTAGTTCAGGCAACTGATTGAGACTCCAAAATTTCAATGAAGGCCTCTTGAACGTAGACATGCCAAGTAGACTCTGTCTCAGGAGTACCTCAGCATCCACCCAAAAGGAATCGGTCTATTTAGGAACTTGCTGACTGTAGTCTTAGGGTGCCAGTCTTAGGGTGCCACCCTAAGACTATGGTTTGATATGTCCCCAGTGATTATCAGGTCAACATTGACTTGGTTTTAAAGTTGTGAGTTATGGTTTTACTTCTTTCTTTTTAAAATCCACTTTGGCCGTCAAATGCTATATGCTACATTTGACGGCGGTACTACTGTAACCTAAACATCAAATAAGTACCGTATTTTCCGCACTATAAGGCGCACCTAAAAACCTTAAATCTTCTCTAAAGTCCACGATGCGCCTTTTAACCCGGAGCGCCTTATATATGGATCAATATTGAGCTACAACAGGTGTCGCAACTGCGGTAAGCAGTCGCCGACTCCATTTCCCCCGTAGAAGAAGTAGTGCGTGGTGCATGCTGGGATATATGAAAGGGTGTCTCATTTCCATTTGTGTGTTTGTGTAAAGACCCGGAAATGGCTCCTACCAAGAGACACTGTTACACCGCAGAGTTTAAACTCAAGGCGATCGGTCACGCAGTAGAACACGGGAATAGAGCCGCAGTGAAAGAGTTTAACATCGATGAATCAATGGTGAGGAAGTGGAGGAAGCAAGAGGATGCGCTGCGCCAAGTAAACAAGACTAAACAAGAGTTTCCGCGGGAACAAAGCAAGATGGCCACAGTTAGAGGACAAAGTTGAACAGACCTTACTGTAGCGCCTTATAATGCTGTGCGCCTTATAGTGCGGAAAATACGGTAGTTCAAAATTAAATAAATCTAGAAAACATATTTACTTTTCCTGGTTGCTACAACCAGATTGAATTTTTTCAATTAGCTTCTCTTCCGGGTGCTACTCGGACCAAGGTGGCCTAACTGAACTTTTACACATGACCTTTACCACCCGAGAGGAAACACAAGCCTCAAGAGTAAAACTGATGATATTGTTGATGTGACCTCGGTGTCACCTGCTGCATTTGCATGTGAAAGTCCGGTTCCAACCAGAGGAAACGTTTTCTGCGTCTGTCCGTCTGTCTGTTCGGCTTAAAAGGCCTTTGACTAGACAAAACCTTCAGGGAGCCTGCAGCTTTGTGTGGGCCAGCCAGGAGGTGTCTGCTTTCATAAATGGAAACAGGATCTTACTGAAGGGGCTAAATCAGAGGGAAGGTTGAGAACAGGAAACAAAAAGAAAACTTAACTTTTATTTGTGTGTCATCAGAAACTCGTTCCCAATTTTTTCCTGTTTTATGACGTTTTCTTTTATATAAAGAAGTTAGTAGGACACATGTAAAGATTTAAATTCACCTCCTGAATGTACAGCCCGTATCAGGCACCTTCTTTGTACCCTGCAGACGAGTCAATAGACGTCCCCAAAGTGAATGGCTTTGAATAAAAAGCTAGAAAAGTGAATTCAATTTCTATCCTACACCAGTGTTTTTAATGTTCCGTATCAGTTATAAGTAGGGATGGCAAACGGAAAGTTGCACCATGCTTGATCCTCATAGTGAGAACAGCAGCATGTGTATTGTAGATGCACTGTAGGATCTAAAAAAGGCTTCATTCAATTTAGTACCCCAGTATCATAACCAACAATTAATCTCACACAAGGAAACAACAAGCGCTTTTTCCCTACAAGCTTCTCTCAACCTGGCTGCATCCTTTTATTGGAGAAAATAGGTTACAGGTTTCATACGGACACTCACAAGGCGTCTGAAGAATGTGTTATTTAAAAGGGCAGAAATCCCGCCAAACATTGTGTGTGCAAAATGGTTTCAACCCAAGAGGGAGTTCCATGTCCTGCAACTATCTGTGATTAGCTGACAAGGCAGGAATGTTCTGATAACCAGTTAGTCTCTAAATGTGCTGAGTAACCCTTCAGGGATGGGAGAGCAATAGCTGACATACGTAAGATGGCTGACGCCCATGTATCCTTTGCAAAATGTGAAAAACACACATAATAAATTTATAAAATCATAAACTTATCTTACATGAACACACACAGAACATCTAATAAAAGTGTTGTTTTATCAAAATAAGTGCATGGAATTTTATTAAAAGTGAATACGGATACAGGATGTAAACAATCTGTTGTGATCCCCTCCCCTGCCACCAGAGGGAGCTCTAAACCTTCCCTCATCACCCTGATAAGGGACACCTGAGGGTGATTAATCTGATGTTAATGAACTCTACTTATATAGCGCCTTTCCACCAGTGTCGATACTCAAAGCGCTTTACAGTGTAGCTCACATTCGCACCTGGTGGGGATGCTGCCATGCAAGGTGCAAACTACCATCAGGAGTAATTGGGGGTTCGAAGAGAGTTGAAGTTTCAAAATATAAAAAATACATTTTAAAGACACAATTTTGCAGAGGTACAGATGAGGTGTGGTTAGAAGATTCTAGACATGGCATTGTACCCATGTAATAATATGACTATAATTGTGTATTTACGTACATAGATTTTTAACGTAGTCCAATTGATAAGTATTTTGCACGTTTAAATGCAAAGAAATATATTTAAATGTACATATATTGAGCATTTTTTCACATTTATGTATGAAAAGAAATCTAATTTTTTTTTGTCGTGGACTAATGAAAACCTTGTGAAATGATAAGATTACAAAATTGGTTCACAAGTCCCAACAAGAAATGTTTTTTATGACTCCTGACGAAATAGAAGGCGTGAGTTCTTTATGGGAAGATGGAAAGAGTACTTTGAAAAGTTCATGAATGAGGAAAATGAAAAAAAGAGAACAATAGTGGAGGAGTTTAAGTATCTCGGGGTCTTGTTCATGATTGGAGTAAGGATAGGGCAAGAGATCAACAGACATATCAGTGCGGCGTCAGCAACAACTAGGATGCTGCATCGATCAGTGATGGTAAAGAAAGAGCTGAGCCGAAAAGCAAAGCTCTCGATTTACAAGTCGTTCCTACCCTCACCTATGGTCACCAGCTGTGGGTGGTGACCGAAAGAACGAGAACGCAGATACAAGCGGCCGAAATGAGCTTGTTCTGCAGGGTGGTTGGTCTCTCATTCAGTGATAGAGTGAGGAATTCTGCCCTCAGGGAGGAGCTCGGTGTAGAGCCACTCCTCCAGGTCGAGAGAAACCAGATGGGGAGGTTCAGGCATCTGGTCAGGATGCCTGAACCTCCCCATATGGTGCCTCTCCTAGTGAAGTGTTTTGGGCATGTCTCTTCGAGAGGAGACCAAGAGGCAGACTCCGGACCCGCTGGAGAGACTATGTCTCACAGCTGGCTGGGGTACGACTCTGGATCCTTCCGGGTGAGCTGGAGGATGCAGCTATGGATGAAAGAAGCCTGATCTTCCCGTCTGAGGCTGTTGCCTCCGCGACCCGGCCCCAGATAAGCGAAAGACAATGGAACGGAACAGGAAATAGAAAAGATTTACAAAGTTTAAATTTTTTTTCCAAGATATTTATTCCCAGAAGAAAACATACTTGACATCTTACCGGCTTACATCTCATCTGGGTTCAACAACGCAGATTTTTAATTAAACTGTACAAGCTGATTAAAATAAAATCAGGCGCAAAAGAAAAGCAACCTTTAAAGAATATCTGACGTTTCGGATTCGTTCGCTCCGGCACTCGATCACAAACACATAAAAAGGCAATTAGAAAGTGAACATTCAAAAATCAGAGCGATCCCCTCCGCCGGGCGTGTCTACGTTTTGTTTGTGCACACATAAGCAGATCTAGAGAGAAACTGAGATTTACAAACAAGATTTAACTTCTCAGGGGTACGACCAGTGGGTCACAAAGTGAAAAAGGATCCGATATCTACACAAAATGCATCGCACGGTATTTACAAACATTTGTAGTGGTGGATGGACATGGAGACAACTCCACCACATCCGACGGTGGACAAGCTAGATGTGAGAGGTGTGTTTCTGAAAGCTGAATCAAGCAGGACATGACTGAAAATGATCTTCTACATTTGGTCCACTTTTCTTTTTTTTTTTTTGGACCTTACCCGGTAGATTACCTCGGTGGTAACAAAGCACGTTAACACTTGTTCCTGTGTGTGTGTGATCTTTGGATAGAGTCTAGTAAACTGCTGAGTGTGTAGCGTTATCTGGCTCGGTGATTCGCCAGCAGGAAATCCTTGTCTTTGCAGGTGAGGCAGAGTTTGAGGTTTCTAAGGGAACCGCCAGCAGTGTAGAAAGCCCAGACGCCCATGATGACCAGGATGATGTAGGTGGGAACCAGACTACCGACGTAGTTTGGGTTCTGAAATGTCTGCGGGACAAGATGACAATTTAAAAAAAAAAAATTTAGCTTTAAAACAGTGATTCATTCAATCATGCATCTTCTGAACTGCTCGTCCCGGTCCGGGTTGCGGGCAGAGCCAGAGTCTATCCTCCATGCTGGCTGATTACAGGCGAGAGGTGGGGTACAGACTGACCAAGTCGCCAGTCTGTTGCGGGGGCTTTAGATTGTAAATTATATCATATAAACTATATGTAGGAGTCTAGGCTGAAATGAGCTTCCTCCGCAGGGTGGCTGAGCTCTCACTCAGAGACCGGATGAGGAGTTTCTGCCATCCGGGAGGAGCTCAGTGTCGAGCCGCTCCTCCTCCAGGTCGAGAGGAGCCAGATGGGGTAGTTCGGGCATCTGGTTCGAATGCCCCCTGAGCGCCTGGCTGGTGAGGTGTTTCGGACACGTCCCACTAGGAAGAGACCAAGCGCCAGACCCCGGATCCGCTGGAGAGACTATATCTCACAGCTGGCCGGGGTATGACTCGGGATCCTTCCGGGTGAGCTGAAGGATGCAGCCGGGGTGAGAGAAGCCTGTGGGCTTCCGGTCTGAAGCTGGTGCCCCTGCGACCCGACCCCGGATAAGCGGGAGAAGAAGAAACGGAACCTCCTTGTTGTAATTCTTGTGACAAAGTGACTCACCAGGCAGGACACGATGAGGTGGGCTACAATGACGACACCCAGCGCCCACCAGCGCTGATTCTCGCAGGCATCGAAGAAGATGACGCCCCAGAACATGTGCAGCAGGATGATTGCCATCGTCATGAAGGCTTTGAAAAAAATTCACACACAAAATTGTTTTCAGGTTTCTATGGGAACGAAGACGTGATCCTCCGGGATTACCTACACTATAAATCAAACTTCTTTTCAGCAGCTTTTCGTCTTGTTTCACTTGAAATTAACTATTTTTTTTCTTACAAATCAACACACTTTTTTATCTTGATGTTGTGAATACAAGATTCTGGGATTGTTCTTTTGTGAGTCCTTCACACAGCAAGAGTTTTTCCAGCTGAGATGTAACTCATATTTTATTATTTAACCCTTTTGTAATAATAAATGTTGGTGATTCGTGTGTTTTTATTCAATATCTGAAAATACAGACATGGACAAAATTGTTGGTACCCCTCAGTTAAAGAAGGGAAAACCCACAAATCTCACTTAAATCACTTGAAACTCACAAAAGTAACAAAAAATAAAAATTTATTGAAAAATAAACAATCAAAAGCAGCCATTACTTTTGAATTGTTGATTAACATAATTATTTAAAAAAAACAAACTAATGAAATAGGGCTGGACAAAAATGATGGTACCCATAACTCAACATTTTGTTGCACAAGCTTTTGAGGCGATCACTGCAATTAAATGATTTTTGTGTTTGTCAATGAGCGTTCTGCATCTGTCAACAGGTATTTTGGCCCACTCCTCATGAGCAAACAGCTCCAGTTGTCTCAGGTTTGATGGGTGTCTTCTCCAAGTGGCATGTTTCAGCTTGTTCCCCGTGTGTTAAATGGGATTCAGATCTGGGCTCATGGAAGGCCACTTTAGAATAGTCCAACGCTTTTCTCTCAGCCATTCTTGGGTGTTTTTGGCTGTGTTTTGGATCGTTGTCCTGTTGGAAGACCCATGACCTGCGACTGAGACCAAGCTATCTGACACTAGGCAGCACATTTATCTCCAGAATGCTTTGATAGTCTTCAGATTTAATTATACCTTGCACACATTCAAGACACCCTGTGCCAGATGCAGCAAAGCAGCCCAAAAACATTACTGAGCCACCTCCATGTTTCACTGTAGGGTCAGTGTTCTTTTCTTCGTATGCTTGGTTTTTGAGTCTATGAACATGAGACAACTGGAGCTGTTTGCTCATGAGGAGTGGGCCAAAATACCTGTTGACAGCTGCAGAACGCTCATTGACAAATACAGAAATCATTTAATTGCAGTGATCGCCTCAAAAGCTTGTGCAACAAAATGTTGAGTTATGGGTACCATCATTTTTGTCCAGCCCTATTTCGTTAGTTTGTTTTTTTTTTTAAATAATTATGTTAATCAACAATTCAAAAGTAATGGCTGCTTTTGATTGTTTAATTTTCGATAAATTTTTATTTTTTGTTACTTTTGTGAGTTTCAAGTGATTTAAGTGAGATTTGTCAGTTTTTCGTTCTTTAACTGAGGGGTACCAACAATTTTGTCCACGTCTGTATGTCAGTTAATCTGACTTGCGTACGTATTCAGGCACTTGTTCTAAATGTGTGAACGTGCCTTGAAATGCAATCTCTGGTTTAAAATGATGAATGCATTGACAAGAAGATTGAATGCATTTATCTAGTGCATCCTCGCTCAGCATGTGGTCAAATGATTTTTTTTTTTATTAAATGAATTATCAAATATGGATCTGCAGTCCACAGAGGTAGCTTTACCAGTAACTCGAATCAAACTCAGTGAAGAAATACCTGAGGACAGGAAGTAGTGCTGAGAGTCTCCGTGTATACCGATTGTTCCCGGCCCAGCCGAATCAGCCAAGATATTTACCACAGAAAACGCTCCGCTCATGAAGCCGAAACCGAGGCCAGACACTGCAGACAAAAAAAAAAAAAAAGCTGTTTAAAGAACATATTTCTGGAAAATAAGAAACAAACTAAAGATTAAACATGTAAAAGATGTTAGTGGCATAGTAAAGTGGTAGAATCACAAACTTTGAGTTGCCGGTTCAAAGTGCAGGTGGAAAATTTTAAGTACTTAGGATCAACAGTCCAGAGCAATGGAGAGTGTGGAAAAGAGGTGAAGAAGCGTGTGCAGGCAGGCTGGAACGGGTGGAGAAAAGTATCAGGTGTGATGTGTGACAGAAGAGTTTCAGCTAAAATTAAAGGAAAAGTGTACAAAACTGTGGTGAGACCGGCCATGCTGTTTGGTCTAGAAACAGTGGCACTGAGGAAAAGACAGGAAGCAGAGATGAAGGTAGCAGAGATGAAGATGCTGAGGATCTCTCTGGGAGTGACCAGGATGGACAGGATCAGGGGAACTGCACATGGTAGAGAGGCCAGACTGAGATGGTTTGGACATGTACAGAGGAAAGAGAGAGAGTATATCGGAAGAAGGATGCTGGATTTGGAACCACCAGGAACGAGGCCTAGAGGAAGGCCAAAGAGGAGGTTCATGGATACAGTGAAGGAAGACATGAAGATAGTTGGTGTGACCAAAGAAGATCCAGCAGATAGGGTTAGATGGAAGAAACTGACTTGCTGTGGTGACCCCTGAAGGGATATGCCGAAAGAAGAAAAAGAAGAGGCGAGTAAAAATGAGGTGAGTGTATGCCCACTGTACCTACCGTAGGCCAGCTGCCGTATGGAGATCGGCATGGTTTCCTCCTGACTGAGCGTGAGCAGGCCTTCATTAGCTTTCCTGTTATTAGAAAAAAGATCGTGAAAGACGATCTGATCTCAATGGAAGGTGAGAAACTGGGCCAGACAAGACTTTAAAAACACACTGTAATCCAAATTTAACAAGTGTAAAGAGTCTTTTTTTTTTTTTTATCCTTATGTTTGTACGTAGTGATTTAATGTAAAAAAAAAAAGACGACTTACTTTAGAAGTTTATAATAAGCGAAGCGGAAGGTTTCCTGCAGCAGGACGGAGAGCACCACACCGAAGATGAGCAGTGCTTTCTGTTGCTGTGCACTCTCCTTATTACTGATCTGAACGGAGATAAACCACACTGTGGAGGCCAGCAGCAGCGACACCAGCCAGAAAAACGCCCTGAAATCAATAACAACAAAAAAAACAAACATTCAATATCAACATCGACTCAATAAAAATGTCAAGAAACTTTATTTGAAATTCTCAGTTGGACCGTTTGGGAATTTACATTGAGACATCACAAGATTAAAATTTTATTGTGAAAAATCAAAGAAACTAAAATTTCGCTAATGTTGTCAAAATAATGAAAAGTTCATTTAAATTTAAATTTTGTCACAAGGGTAGCACACCCCAGCAAACTTTACCAGAGTGTCTACAAAGGAAATGCATCCCTATTTGCTTTATTTAGATGGTTGTTGAAGTACCGGGGGTAAAGATGGGTAAAACAAAAAGGTTGGTTTTTACAGAGACAAAGGTTATACTGTTGGGTTTTACATAGTAGTGGGGAACAAATAACTGTGTGATGCAGCTGCATGTTGCAGACTGCAGCTGGAAATCACGTGAATCTGAAAGACACTTTTGAATAATAATAATAAAAGAAGTAACAAAAATAGTAGGAACAAAAAAGTAGGAACAAAAGAAGCAGTAACAAAAAATTAGTAACAAAACAAGTAACAATAAACATGTAGTAACAGAAGAAGTAACAAAGAAGTTGTAGCAAAAAGTAGAAACAAAAAGTTAGTTAAAAAAAAAGAAGTAGTACAAAAAGAAGTAGTAACAAAACATGTAAATGAAGAAGTAACAAACAAAGTTGTAACAAAAAATAGTAACAAAAATTAGTAAAATAGAAGTAGTAACAAATTAAGTAGTAATAAAACAAGTAGTAAAGAAACAAGTGGTAGTAACAGAAGAAGTAACAAAGAAGTTGTAACAAAAGAGTAGGAACAAAAATTAGTAAAAAGGAAGAAGTAACAAAATAAGTTGTTACAAAAAAGTAAGAACAAAAAATGAGTAAAAAAATAAGTAGTAACAAAACAAGTACTAATGAAACATGTAGTGATAAAACATGTAGTAACAAAAGAAGTTGTGACAAAAAGTAGTAACAAAAAATTTGTATAAAGGAAGTAGTAACAAAACACGTAGTAATAAAATATGCAGTAAAAAAAAACGTGTAGTAACAGAAGAAGTTAACAAAAGAAGTTGTTACAAAAAAGTCGTAAAAAGGAAGCAATAACAAAATAAGTAATAATAAAACGTGTAGTAACAGAAGAAGTTAACAAAAGAAGTTGTTACAAAAAAGTAGGAACAAAAAAATGAGTAAAAAGAAAGTAGTAACAAACCAAGTAGTACTAAAACAGGTAGTAACAAAACAAGTAGTAACAGAAGTAACAAAAGAAGTTGTGACATAAAGTAGTATAAAATGTGTACAAAGGAAGTAGTAACAAAACAAGTAGCAATTACACGTTACTACATGTTTAAAAATTGTGAAATGTTTAAAAAACATGTAGTAACAAAAGAAGTTGTAACAAAAAGTTAGTAAAAAAGGAAGCAGTAACAAAACTAGTAGTAATAAAATAGGAAGTAACAAAACAAGTAGTAATAAAACATGTAGTAACAGAAGAATTACCAAAAGAAGTTGTGACAAAAAATAGTATCAAAAACGTGTACAAAGAAAGTAGTAACAATACAAGTAGTAATAAAATAAACAGAAGAAGTTAACAAAAGAAGTTGTAACAAAAAGTTGTAACAAAAAAGTAGTAAAAAGGAAGCAATAACAAAACAAGAAATAATAAATCATGTCGTAACAGAAGAAGTTGTAGCAAAAAGTAGTAAGAAAAAGTTAGTAAAAAGGAAGCAGTAACAAAACTAGTAGTAATAAAACATGTAGTAACAGAAGAATGAAACAAAAGAAGTTGTGACAAAAAGTAGTATAAAAATGTGTACAAAGAAAGTAGTAACAAAACAAGTAGCAATAAAATATGTAGTAAAAAAAATGTGTAGTAACAGAAGAAGTTAACAAAAGAAGTTGTAACAAAAAAGTAGGAACAAAAAATGAGTAAAAAAGAGGTAGTAACAAAACAAGTACTAATGAAACAAGTAGTAATAAAACACGTAGTAACAAAAGGAGTTATAACAAAAAAATGAGTAAAAAGGGAGTAATAACAAAACAAGTAGTAACAGAAGTAACAAAAGAAATTGTGACAAAACGTAGTAACAAAAAATTTGTACAAAGGAAGTAGTAACAAAACAAGTAGTAATAAAATATGTAGTAAAAAAAAAACGTGTAGTAACAGAAGAAGTTAACAAAATAAGTTGTTACAAAAAAGTAGGAACAAAAAATGAGTAAAAAAGAGGTAGTAACAAAACAAGTACTAATGAAACATGTAGTAATAAAACATGTAGTAACAAAAGGAGTTATAATCAAAAAAGGGGTAAAAAGGAAGTAGTAACAAACCAAGTAGTACTAAAACAGGTAGTAACAAAACAAGTAGTAATAACACATGTGTTTAAAAACCATGTAGTAACAGAAGAAGTAACAAAAGAAGTTGTAACAAAAAGTTGAAACAGAAAAGTAGTAAAAAGGAAGCAATAACAAAACAAGTAAAAATAAAACATGTAGTAACAGAAGAAGTTGTAACAAAAAGTTAGTAAAAAATGAAGCAGTAACAAAACTAGTAGTAATAAAATAGGAAGTAACAAAACAAGTAGTAATAAAACATCAGTGGTGGATGAAGTACTCACTTTATGTACTTAAGTAAAAGTACAGATAATTAGCCCAAGAAAATACTTAAGTAAAAGTAAAAGTACCAATAAAAAAAATCTACTTAAGTAAAAGTACAAAAGTAATTGGTGTAAATTTTACTTTTTAAGTAAAAAGTAAAAGTATTCGACCGTAATTCAAATGTTGTTTTTTTGTGCTATAGGGTCACAAATAAATACTCTGCAGGGGCGTGACCCCGCTCCCCCTCTCCCACCTCTTTTGGTCCGCGAAAAAAAGAAGAAAGGAAAGGGGACAAGCCAAGCTATCCCCTTGCAGGGCCAGCAAATGGTCCACCAAAATGCAGGAAAATGACACTTATTTTTTTTAAATGTTCTGGAGGGGAGCGGGGGCCACTCGTCACCCTATATTATTATTATTATATTGGCTTTGTCAATGACCTCACGTTCCCGCCCCCCATCCCCACCCCATCTTTAGAAAATCTTAGAACCACCCCTGCTCTTCGCGCTAAATGAATGCGAAAAATGTTTCCTCTCGACTCTGATTGAGCCTCGATTCATGACTTCTTCTCCCGATCAACTGCTCCTTTTGATTTTAGCGATGCGGCTTCAAGATGCGCTAAAAAAAAACGTTATATTTTTTAAATTCCTGAACAAAAATGTAACAAAAAATGTAAAACACACTTTTAAAAAGTAGCGGAGTAAAAGTACAAATATTTGCTCTAAAAATGTAGTGAAGTAAAAGTACCGGTCTCAAATTTTACTTAAGTAAAGTACAGATACACAATTTTTTTACTTAAGTACAGTAACGAAGTACATTTACTTCGTTATGTTCCACAACTGTAAAACATGTAGTAACAGAAGAAGTAACAAAAGAAGTAGTAACAAGAAAAATAGTAACAAAAGATTAAAAGGAAGAAGTAAGAAAACAAGTAGTAATAAAAGAAGTATCAAAGTAGTTTTTAAAAAGTAGAAAACAAAAGGAAGTAGTGACAAAGAGAATTGTAACAAAAGAAGTAAACAAAGAATTAGATTTGCTTCCTAACAAGGCGAAAACTTAAAATAGCTTAAAATTGGAGGCACTTTTTTTTGGTTTTATGTAGACAATATATTTTCTTAACTTTTAACATTGAAATAACTCCCCTCTCTTTTTTAAGCTCAAATACCTGAATATAAAAAAGGTACTTAAGTTTGTATCACATCATATTCTTAATAAACATGACATAATGTTTTATTTTATTAATTAAGCTGTAACAAAAAAGTAGGAACAAAAAAATGAGTAAAAAAGAGGTAGTAACAAAACAAGTACTAATGAAACCTGTAGCAATAAAACATGTAGTAACAAAAGAAGTTATAACAAAAAATGAGTAAAAAGGGAGTAGTAACAAACCAAGTAGTACTAAAACAGGTAGTAACAAAACAAGTAGTAACAGAAGTAACAAAAGAAGTTGTGACAAAAAGTAGTAACAAAACAAGTAGTAATAACGCGTGTTTAAGAAAACACGTAGTAACAGAAGAAGTAACAAAAAAGTTGTAACAAAAAGTAGTAACAAAAACGTGTACAAAGAAAGTAGTAACA
Organism: Neostethus bicornis; assembly: GCA_902685375.1. Classification (NCBI taxonomy): domain Eukaryota; kingdom Metazoa; phylum Chordata; class Actinopteri; order Atheriniformes; family Phallostethidae; genus Neostethus; species Neostethus bicornis. The sequence continues at coordinate 6,909,343 of LR738543.1, forward strand.
AAACAAGTAGTAATAAAATATGAAGTAAAAAAACATGTAGTAACAGAAGAAGTAACAATATAAAGTAGTAACAAGAAACCTAGCAACAAACAATTGGTAAAAAGGAAGTAGTAACAAAACTAGTAGTAATAAAATAGGAAGTAACAAAAGAAGTAATAATAAAACATGTAGTAACAGAAGAAGTAACAAAAGAAGTTGTAACAAAAACCTAGTAACAGAAAAATTTATAAAAATGAAGTAGTAATAAAACAAGTAGTTTTAAAAAAGTAGAAAACAAAAGTAGTGACAAAGAGAATCGTAACAAAAGAAGTAAACAAAGATTTACATTTACTTCCAAAGATGGCGAAAACTTGAAAAATTGAAGGCATTTTTTTTGTTTTATATAGACAATATATTTTATCTTAACTTTTAACATAAAAATAACTCCTCTCTCTCTTTTTTAAGCTCAAATACCTGAATATAAAAATGAAACATATGATTTTACTAATTAAACATTTTAAAATATCGTTTTATTATTTAAATGCTATTTTTATTAATTAGCAGTAACGATCTTAACTCAACCAAAACAAACCTAGAGCTTCCTTAAGACCCTCAGAGGATTAGCCAATGGGATAAACATTTAATTAAATATATTTCTCATATTAATTGTTGCAGCGAAACTATTAGTTTTATTTAATTATATTAAATATAAAAAATAAGGACTACGCTAACATTAGCATGCTGCTAATGAAAAGAGGAGCTAGTTAGCCTGCTAGCATGCTAACGCTGATTATTAGAGTTTAAATAAGAATCAAACTTAATAATATGTTTTGTTTTTAATAATACAGTAAATTTAAGCTCTGATATTAATAAAAAACAGAATAATTCTCACCCTGCTATGAGGAAAATAACCCGGAGAGGTTCTCTAGCGATGGTAAACAGGAACAGGGCGATAGCCGGGCCAAAAGCTATGAAAGTACACCCGAAAAACACCGCCGCTGTCATTTTAAATATTCTACAAAAATCAAACAACTTTTTAATTTTAATTTAAAAAGATCGTAAATTATCAGATGTAATTTTATCAGAAATGATCAGTTCCTAATGTTTTTGTGGGGATTTCCGTAAAAATGCCGGAGGATTAAGTCACATGACCAAAACCAAAACCTCTTCCGGGTCAAAGTTTAGTTCCACAAAAAAATATTTTTTTTTTTTAGATATTTTAATAATTAAAAAAACAAACAAAAAACATATTAATACAATTTTACTATTATTTTATGTCAAATTAATAAGAATAAAAAAAATTAAAAAATAAATTTTGAGTTGATGATAACGATATTATTTCTGCGTTTTTGTTAAAAGTCCATTTCATTCTAAATAACTACATTGTCAGATATCTTATACACTAATAAAATAATAATATGAGTGTTGGAACATCCTCTTTACCTTAGTTATGAAATTTTATTTTTAAAGCGTTATTACAGACCAAGTAGTACCTAAGTACTTCTTGGTACCATAGTACCAGAAGAACTATGGTATTGTATGAGGAAGTCTGGTGTGACAGAGAAGTATGTTAGAGCGGTGCAGGACATGTATGAGGGCTGTAAGACAGTGGTGAGGTGTGCTGTAGGTGAGACAGAGGAGTTCAGTGTGGGGGTGGGACTGCACCAAGGATCTGCTCTGAATCCTTTGCTGTTTGCTATGGTGATGGACAGGCTGACAGACGAGGTCAGACAGGAATCCCCATGGACAATGATGTTTGCAGATGACATTGTGATCTGTAGTGAGAGGAGGGAAGAGGTGGAGGAAAAGCTGGAGAGGTGGAGGTTTGCACTAGAAAGAAGAGGAATGAAGATTAGTCAGAGTAAGACAGAGTACATGTGTGTGAATGAGAGGGATCCAAATGGAAAAGTGAGGTTACAGGGATAAGAGATAAAGAAGGTGGAAGATTTTAAGTATTTGGGATCAACAGTCCAGAGCAATGAAGAGTGTGGAAAAGAGGTGAAAAAGCGTGTTCAAGCAGGCTGGAACGGGTGGAGGAAATGATCAGGTGTGATGTGTGATAGAAGAGTTTCAACTAAAATGAAGGGAAAAGTGTACAAAACCGTGGTGAGACCCGCCATGCTGTTTGGTCTAGAGACAGTGCCACTGAGGAAAAGACAGGAAACAGAGATGGAGGTCGCAGAGATGAAGATGCTGAGGATCTCTCTGGGAGTGACCAGGATGGACAGGATTAGAAATGATTATATCAGAGGAACAGCACATGTTAGAGGTTTTGGAGATAAAGTCCGAGAGGCCAGGCTGAGATGGTTTGGACATGTACTGAGAAGAGAGACCGAGTACATCGGCAGAAGGATGCTGGGTTTGGAACCACCAGGAAAGAGGGCTAGAGGAAGACCAAAGAGGAGGTTCATGGATACAGTGAAGGAAGACATGAAGATAGTTGGCGTGACCGAAGAGGATGCAGCAGATAGAGTTAGATGGAAGAAACTGACTTGCTGTGGCGACCCCTGAAGGGAAATGCCGAAAGGAGAAGAAGAAGACAGACCAAGAAGTATGAAAGCCTGAGTTTTGCTCATCCCCCTGTTTGTCTGAAGAAGGCAGATTTATTTGTAGCACAATTCATACACAAGGTGATTCAAAGTGCTTTACAAGACAGAATTTTTAAAAATTGCAAAAGAAATGGGCTGCATTATGATGTGCTAGTTACCACAGTGGCCTCACAGCAAGAAAGTTGGGGTTCAAGTCCCGGAGTAGGGTGTGGCTTTTGGTGTTGTTGGAGAGGAGGATGAGGGCTTTAATGCAGGGTATCCTGAATAACCCCCGTCACCCTCTTCATGATGTCATCGAAACCCAGAAGACAACCCGAAGTAAGAGGTTCCTCTCACTGCCCTCAGGCAATTTAATCAATCAGATGTTTCTGGAACGAACTGAATCTTATTTTGTTGCCGCTGGACACCAGAATTTCTCCTGCGGGAGATTAATAAAGTTTTATTTATTTATCTATCTTCATGCATCTGTGGGGTTTTCTCCAGGTTCCTCTCACTCTCCAAAAACATTTGTGTTAGGTTAATTGGCTGCCACAAAATTGCTCCTAGACATGTGTGCGTGTGTGTGTGTGGTTGATTGTCTGTGTGTGCGGTGTGGCAACAGAAAGGAAACCTGTTTGGGGTGTATCCTGCCTCTCGCCTCAAATCAGCTGAGATAATTTGTAATGATTAAGTCCATTCAACTTCATTTTTAAAAACTGGTACATGGTGGCCGTACCAGCCTTTGAATGCCTGATCCCATCAGACCTCAGAAGCTAAGCATGCTGGGCCTGGACAGTACTTGGATGGGAGACCGCCGGAACCGCAGGTTGTAAATTGAAGTTGTGTCCCTGGGCAAGACACTTCACCCATTTGGCCTAGTCTGAATGGTGTGTACGCGATTGGTTGGTGATGGTCAGAAGGGCCGATGGTGCAAAATGGCAGCCTCGCTTCTGTTAGTCTGCCCCAGGGCAGCTGTGGCTACAACAGTAGCTTACCATTACCGGGTATGGAGTGAATGAATAATGAATCTAGGACATTTGGGTCACAAAACTGCAACCTAGGATATTTGGGCCATGCGGGCTACTTGGGGTGGACTTTTGGGCCAGAAACCATTTTTTTTCTTTTCTCTTTAAATATATCCCTAACCCCAACCCTAACCCTATTTCTGTGATAATGTATCCTGTGAAATTGAATAAAACAGTTGCATTCCCATTGTCAGTTTTATCCCATGGCCCAAATATCCTAGGTTGTCCAAATGTCCGTGGACGAAACGTCCGTTCACGATGAATAATGCATATGTGAAGCATCTTTGAGAGTCCTGAAAAGCGCTATATAAATACAATGTATTATTATTAAGATTTTAATGTGCCTGTAAATTGCGGAGTGTCTTTTTCCCTGTGCCAAAAGAAAGATTCACAGTATGTAATTCTTTTCAAATGTACTGCAAAGTTTTTTATTTATCCGAATTTTAGAGCCAGATGCGGTGATGCTTTCCAGACGCCTCGGTATTCTTAGGTTGTTCCCCCAGGAGGCAGGGCGCGGACCTACTATGTATAGCAGCTGGTCAGGGAACACCTCAAGATCCTACCCGGGTGAGTGAAGCCTGGGGTTCCCGTCTGAGGTGTCGGCCCTGTGGCCGGACCCCGGATAAGCAGAAGACAAGGGGAATTTTAGAGTAGTTGTCTACCAACATAATGTGCCCAAAAGTTTCTATCTTACAGTCTTATTGTCATTTTTACCATAAAAGGTTGCAAAAATGTTATGTTTGAAATGTGATATGCAGAGTATTATTAGGTCAACCAGCTGGCTTGGACCATGTCTGGGTCAGGGGAGTCCTTCATAGTTGAGATTCTTTGTTGACCACCATGGGGACCCCTGTCTGTACTCGATGCATTGATGCCATTTTATTTTTACCAGTGTGGAAAAGTTTAATGACCGACAAAATAAACAAAAACATTCAAGCATCGGCCTCAAACATCTTCTTCCTCCCATCCATCCCAGCTTTGTCTTCAATGTTCTTTCTCCAGTCTCCAGTCTGCTTCTCCTGGTACACACACACACACACACACACACACACACACACACACACACACACACACACACACACACGAGAAAATGATTTTAGATATATAGTGCGATTTGATTTGAAGATCAGGAACAGGGTCCTGCCCCAAGTGGAGGAGTTTAAATATCTTGGGGTCTTGTTCACGAGTGGGGGAAGGATGGAGCGGGAGATCGACAGGCAGATCGGTGCGGCATCAGCAATAACTAGGATGCTGCATCGGTCTGTCGCGGTAAAGAGAGAGCTGAGCCAAAAAGCAAAGCTCCCGATTTACAAGTCGATCTACGTTCCTACCCTCACCTATGGTCACCAGTTATGGGTGGTGACCGAAAGAATGAGATCGCGGGTACAAGCGGCCGAAATGAGCTTCCTCCGCAGGGTAGCTGGGCTCTCACTCAGAGATCGGGTGAGAAGCTCTGCCATCCGGGAGGAGCTCGGTGTAGAGCCGCTCCTCCTCCAAGTCGAGAGGAGCCAGATGCAAGCATCTGGTCAGAATGCCCCCGAGCGCGTCGTGGGCGAGGTGTTTCGGGCACATTCCACTGGGAGGAGACCAAGGGGCAGACCCCGGACCTGCTGGAGAGACTACGTCTCACAGCTGGCCGGGGAACGACTTGGGATCCTTCCAGGTGAGCTAGAGGATGCAGCCAGGGAGAGAGAGGCCTGGGCTGCCCGCTTGAGGCTGTTGCCCCCGCGACCCGACCCCAGAACAAGCGGAAGATGACGGAACGGAAATATAGTGCAATTTGAGTGGTGGTCCTCAAGCATATGACACACTCACCTCCTCTTTCACCTCTTTCTTCACCTGCTTCAGGTTGGCTCGGAGGTCTAAGGACACTTTATGTTTAGAGCCCAGCAGAGCAGCCAACATGGCGTCAGCCGACATCCGGACCCTCTTCAGGGTCGGCTTCTTAAACCTCCCGTTAAGATCTTGAACCTTTAACTTCAGGTCCTCGATCTGACACAGTAGTTAAATGTTTTAGTGAGTTTTACATAATGACGCATCAAATAATATAATTATTTTAACAGCTTGAGGTGAAGGAAGTACCGGTACATTCCCTTCTGGGGTCCTGAGACGCTCACCTCTTTGTTGGATTTGGTTATTTTCATTTCCATATCGTACCGCTCCTCATCCACCAGATCGATCTGCTTGTGAAGCTGTCGACACAGCTCCTGTTATTAGAGAGAAAAAAAAAGGGTCAACGTGAAGAAGTGGTAGTAAACTGAATCTGAAAACCTGATTATTACATCTTGAAGAAAAACTAGTGACCAGCTTTACTGTCTCGTTTCAGTGAAATCGACAGGTTGGAATCAGATCAGAGATTTTTTTCTACTCCTAATCCCAGACAAACACCTACCGTCTGAAATTCCAACAACTTTTACATAGCTGGTACCAGATTTTTGCTCTAGAATGGAACACCTCTATAGATAAGTACACCACTGCAACCAGAGGGTTTGTTTAGTCCAGGGGTGCCCATTACGTCGATCTCGATCGACTGGTCGATCGCAATCGACCGGTCAATTGCAAAGACATTATTGGTTGATCGCATGGCATTGAAAAAAAAAGTAAAAAAGAAAAAACTTTTTAAAAAAGTGTTAATCTAGCAGCTTTTCTGCTGTTACTGGAGATTTTTGGAGTCTGTGACATGAAATCATATTGTTAAGCCTGTAATCAATAAGCTGCTTTGGCCCCTCCCCCTCGCAAAGCGTTGTGATTGTGTGCGTGCGTGTATGTAACAAATCGTGTTGTAGGAGTGGTTACAGCAGGCTGGAAATGATCTGTGGGGTTTGTGATGGTAACATGGGACTGGTAGATCTCCGGAGGTTTGTAATGTGTTATGTAGATCTTGGGCCAAAAAGAGATGGGCACCCCTGCTTTGGTCCCTTTAATTTTCATCATATACTATAAATCATCTAGCAGGTGTAAACATGCCTGCCATTTTGCTGTATTTCGTTTGTGGGAAACGCCATCTCGGCGGCACAATGGTGACAAAATGCCATTGTGCATGAGTAACAACAGTCGGCACTGGCTCATTTGAAGATAATTAGATGGACAGCTAGATAGATAAATAAAAAATTCTGGTGTCCAGCAGCAACAGAAATCACACAAGCTGTACATACAAAATAAATAAAAACAACATACACATATAATAAAATAGGACTCAGTTCCTTCTAAAAACATCGGATTAAATTCCCTGAGGGCTGAAGGGATGAACGACTCCCTAAAAGCGCTCGGCCCAGCAGCGCAGTGAGAAGAACTAGTACTTCAGGTCTTATTCTGGGTCATGATAACATCATGTAGAAGGTGACGAGGGTTATTCAGGATACCCTGCATTTAAGCCCTCACCCTCTCCTCCAAAACAGTTCCCACAGAGTCCACATTTCTCAATTACACATTCATTACGTCATTTGTAAGCTTTGGAGTCATAGAGGAGCTGTTGAAGCGGGATAGTTCGGCCATATGTAAAATTTTCTGCAGATTCGATCTATAAATCACAAATGACGGAAAGAGTTTTGAGCAGGTTTTAATAAATCTAACATTTAGGCGATGTAGGCGATAAGTACAGCAAATCCTCTTGATCAGATTTAGATCTACACAAGTCTTTCTAAAGGTTAGAGTCCCTCAGTTGGAGCAGGTGAAAGCAGGAGGTGGAGGTTTACCTGAAGCTCCTGCACAGAACCCGGGATGGAAATAGGAGGACAGTTCTCCTCCATGTATTTCTTTTTCTCCTCCTCAGCCTCCCGGGCCTCCTCTTCTAGGATCGTCTTGCCAATTTGAAGCAGCAAGCTCTAAAAGAAAAAGAATAAATGGATTCAAATCAAATTAGAAAAATATATTAGTATTACAAGAACATAATTTTTTTTCCTCTAGATTGAGTGTTTTTTTTCGTCTTACCTTTAGATGATTTTTTCGGCTCAAAGACATCTTCTTCCTTTAATTAAAACAAATTCAATTAATATTATGAGTTATTTTTCTTTCAAAATTAATCTTTGAGCGAAAACTTACTCGGCCATGTCGCCAGCAAGAAGTCCAGTAGCTGCTGGGAGAACGGATGGAGAAGAATGGAAATACCTCTCCTTGCTGATGACTGTAGATGTAGGGTGGGCAAATGAGGGAGGGGTGAGAAGCGGAGCACCAGTTGTCTTAGGGGCTGCTGGTAAAATGCAGGGCGAGAGGTCACCGTCATCAGCAGCAGCTGAGCCTCAAACAAACACTGCAGGAATTCTTCTGGAAGGTTCTTTGGGGTCACCGCAAGGATTATTGATGCAAAAAGATTCTTTAAAAAAGTGCACGTATTGTGTGAAAATGATTAGAAATGAATCAGACAAAGTGATTACACACCTCTTGATAAATCAGGAGGAGGTACGTACAAGGAAGAACAAAGTTAGACCAACTTTATTATTAAAAAAAACTGTTTCAAACTTTAAAAAATGACCAAAAACGTGCAAAATCAATGCAACAGATCTCGAGTCACAGACCTCTGACCGCTACAGGTGGCGTGCGACTGTTAAAATCAGTATCAATCAGGCTAAGGAGACCATAGAGATCCAGCGTGAGGCCGCAAAAACTCAGAAACAGCAAAAAAAAAAATCGGTCCGCCACTGCTCCCCCCATTACTCATACCCCCTATCACGTTTTGCAGTGAGTGTAGTAGGAGCTGCAGCTCCCGCATCGGCATATTCATATCAGTGCTGTACAAATAGATAAGTATCCAGGGGCAGAATCCATTGTCTCTAGAGACAGAAGGATGCCAACAACTTTTTTTGGGGGTGGAGGGAAGACGATGGCTCAGTGGTTTGAGCATTCACCCGCGGACCTGAAGTCAACCGGATGTTCACAAGTTCGCATCCCACTGAGTGCACGTCTAGGGTCCTTGGAGAAGACACCTAACCCCCCGTTTCTCCCACCATTGGCGCCGTCGTGGCAGCCTGCTGTGGTGTAAGGAGTGCTACACACAAATTCCCCCATTGAGGGGTGAATAGAGTGAGTGAAAAAAAAACAAAAAAAACATCATCAACACAGCCATTTTTATACCCCAATAAATAGTCAGTTATGTTTAGTAGCCAAGTGGCTAGTAAATCCCGCTGATCACAGAAGAACAATCGCGTCCCTTTTTTTTCAGGCTGGCGATCTGTGTATTGGGTGAACCCCGTTGAAGGTAAATTTCTACCACATTGTGTCAGACAAATAAAGTTTCTATTCTTAGCTGGCGACTTGTGGCTTCAGTCAGACGACTTGGTTTAGCCATCTAGTCTCTGAAAACAATCTAACTATCAATACAGAATTTTTTAGCTGAGTTGTTTCTTGCCTTTTTTGGGGTGCCCTATTGCATTTCAATGAGGTGAAAATCTGGGCTTTGACTCAGTTATTCCAGATCTCTCTTTATTTTTAAACAAGGTTGACTTTGGATCATTGGTTTAATTCCATATGGTCAATATGTAAAAATATAACAGGCTGCAAAACGGTGTCCAAATTGTTCATGACTGCAATATGGACGCATAGCACGATCGATAAAACCCCAATGTTTCTCACTAATAATAAAAACCACTAAAGTATTCAAAGTAAAACTTGAAATAGGAGCAGGTGTTTGTGGACGGTGAGGATTGAAGGATCCAAAGCAGCTGCTTGAACTAAACTGGGAGCTTTTATTTTTTCTTCCTGCTTCCCAAAATATTCAGCTGCCCTCTTGAGCAACCTGGGAGAGGAACGATGATGGTGACACATACACACCCAGACACTCTGCTTTAGTTACATCCAAACAAATGTTTGGATTTGCTTTGGAAACCCGTGATAAAGTGTCCAGTGTCTTCTAAACACCTTAAATATGCAACGGTTACTCAATATTTTTTTTTAATTTTACATACGGGAATTAGAGCCTCCAAATCCGAGACCATGGTCCTCGCCCGGAAAAGGGTGGAATGCCCCCTGCGGGTCAACGACAGGGTCCTGCCCCAAATGGAGGAGTTTAAGTATCTCGGGGTCTTGTTCACGAGTTGGGGAAGGATGGAGCGGGAGATCGACAGGCGGATCGGTGCGGCGTCAGCAATAACTAGGACGTTGCATCGGTCCGTCGTGGTAAAGAGAGAGCTGAGCCGAAAAGCAAAGCTCTCGATTTACAAGTCGATCTACGTTCCAACCCTCACCTATGGTCACCAGCTGTGGGTGGTGACCGAAAGAATGAGATCACGGATACAAGCGACCGAAATGAGCTTCCTCCGCAGGGTGGCTGGGCTCTCACTCAGAGATTGGGTGAGGAGCTCTGCCATCCGTGAGGAGCTCGGTGTCGAGCCGCTCCTCCTCCAGGTCAAGAGGAGACAGATGGGGTGGTTCAGGCATCTGGTCAGGATGCCCCCGAGCGCCTCGCGGGCGAGATCTTTTGGGCACGTCTCACCGGGAGGAGACGAAGGGGCAGACCCCGGACCTGCTGGAGAGACTATGTCTCACAGCTGGCCGGGGAACGACTTGGGATCCTTCCGGGTGAGCTGGAGGATTCAGCCGGGGTGAGAGAAGCCTCGGCTCCCCGTTTGAGGCTGTTGCCCCCGCGACCCGACCCCGGAACAAGCGGAAGATGATGGAACATGCGGTATTTGTTCTTCTTGGGATAATGACTTTTACTGCTTTTCACCGCCAATGGTGGGAGAAACCAGGGGGTTGTGTGTCTTCCCCAAGGACATTCAGGCATGGGTCCAGTGCACTACCGGGCTCCCAGTCCAAGGACAGGAATTCTGTCACTGAGTCAGTTCCTCCTCCATCACACACTCGGTTTTGCAAGAGATAAGATAAAATCGGAAAGATCGTATTTGATCATTGTTTGGGAAATGTCAGAAGAATAGTCTGTTCCCCCTCTGTGTCATGGTTCCCCCCTCCGTCCTATCCCTGAGTGTGTGTGTGTGGAGTTGGGCGGACCCAGCGGGGAGCTACAACAAGTCACACCTGAAACTCATCTACAGGCTAAGAAGAAGAAATCAAAGGCAGATTTATTGTAGCAATAAATAGTCTTATTCTAAATTTGCAAAATAATAATAAAAAAATGCGGAAATTAGTCATAATGATTATGCTGGGACTTTGAAGCAAAAAAAAAAAGTTTTATTGAAACTGTTCACACTCAAGTCAAGTCGAACCACTCACTGTCATCTCCAACATAAGTTTGCACTCTGAGCAATATTTGTGGTTGTTTAATTTGTTTATGGGCTTTATAGTTTGGATTTACAACATGATGATATTAAAAAGCTAAAACTAAGTTTAAATTAGAAAATGTTAATCATGATCTCTGAAAAAATACTTTTACACAATTGTCTCATCTGGCCTCTCGTTGTCTGTAGAAAAAAAGCACAAAATCAAACAAAGAAGTAAAAAAAGTAGACACACAAACACACACCTAAAAGCTAACTAACAAAAGCTCGCTATTTCCCATAGACCCTCTTTCACAGTGAGGAAAAACTCCTTTAAAAGGAGGAAAATGCAGTGGGTTGAAAATAAGAAACTTTATGGGGATCCACAAGAAGGAAGGATTCATCCCCTAGACCAGCGGCCATTGTATCTAAGACTGTTAATTAAATATTAGCTTTATCTACTCTATAGATTTATATCTAAAGAAATAAGTAGATGTTCTTCATCCTGATGGAAACGAGATGGTAAATCAAATTCGGAGGTCTCCAGAGTCTGGCCACGCCCACAACAAGAACACAAAAAGATCAATCAAAAATCTTTTTTAACATTAAAACTTCATTAAACAGTCAGACAGAAAATCACATGGAGCCAAACGTGAAAACTGCAGACATTTTTATTAAATTGACAAATTTGATATCTGTACAGTAAAATCAAAGCTCACGATGATAAATCGGTTACTTTTGCATGAACATGGCGTATTTACTGCGTGGAACAGAACTGCACAGTCGGTAGGTTTTTGTACACAATGAGACTTATATACAAAAATTAGTTCGTTACTTTTCTTCCTTTTACTCGTTCGTATCCGCCTTCAAATGCAGATAAACAAAAACATTTAAAGGAAAAGTTAAAAGCAGCTACGTCGATTTTATTTCAGCCAAATTCAAAATACATTTCTAATCCAAATCGTTAAAATAAGAAAATACAGCATCTGTTTTTTTCACAGGAATAAATATCCAATCACAAAGAGTGTTACTAGAAATGACAAAAATGGAACTTGGAATATTTGATGAACAAGTATGAAATTAAAAAAAAAGCTGTTTAATTTTTTTCAACAAAATAAATTTGCTATGTCATTTTCCTGCAGATTTAAACAAAAATTTGTCAAAATAATATATATTAATGCCTCAAAGAATTCAAATACTGTAGTTTTTGTGTTCGTTTGAAAGGAATTTGTTCTTGTAGTGCTTCACCGATGTGTCGAGGGTCAATTTTTATGATTAAAAACATAATTTGAACCTGTTTTTTATGTCTTGGTTGAAATCAGTTGTGATTTATTGAATGAATGGAAAATAAATGAGTCAGACTGGATTATTATCTTGATTAAAAAAACATACATTCATTTGGTGAATCTCGTTTTATAACCCGTTACAAAATTGACCAATAAGTCTGTTTGAATGTTGTTCAGCTGCTCATTAATTTAAATATCTAATCGTCTAATCCAGAGGTGCCCAACCAATTGATCGGATTGATTTTAAGTCGACCACCAGGAGTGTAGGGAAAAAAAAATGGAAATAAAGTCAGTGTTGTCAACTCAGTGACTCTGGTGCTAGATTTAGTGAGTATTCAGACTTGCTAGCCGCTAGAGTCGCTGAAATTTAACAACAACAACAACAAAAAGCAACAATCTAGCGGCTTAATCTAGTGTTATAGAAGATTTTAGAGTCTGTAACATGAAAGCACGTTAATAAGCCTGTTCTCAATGAGCAGCACCTGGTGTTGCTGTGGCCCCTCCCAAAACACTACGCACGTGAAAAATATCCGTCTCAAATTGTTTGTCTGCAATTTTCTCATCGTGGGACAAATAAAGGATTCCTCGAAAGTGTGTGTTAGAGAGACGAAAAAGTGCTTGTGCGAGTGGAATTTATCAGCGCGTGTTCGAGAGAGGATTTTGTCTGTGTGTTTGAGAGGAATTTGTCTGTGTTTGAGAGGAATTAGTCTGTGTGTTAGAAAGACAGGATTTTGTCTGTATGTTTGAGAGAGAGGAATTTGTCTGTGTTTGAGGAAGAAGAATTTATCTGTGTGGTTGAGAAAGAGGAATTTGTCTGTGTGTTTGAAAAAGAGGAATTTGTATGTGTGTTTGAGAAAGATGCATTTGTCTGTGTGTTTGAGAAAGGGGAATTTGTCTGTGTGTTTGGAAGAGAAGAATTTGTCTGTGTGTGTTTGAGAGAGGGTGGTTTTGTGATGTGATGCCTAATTGATGTGTTACAACCACGAAATACTATGTTGTGAGGATAGTTTTACTGCAGGCTGGAAACGATTTGTGTGTGTTTGTGATGTTGATACTGGACTGGTAGATCTCAGGAGATTTGATACTTCAAAAGTAGACTTTGAGACGAAAACGGTTGGGCACCCCTGATCTAATCACATGAAGGCATGTCAACATTATCAATGTGAGGATCTTCATCACAAACGTAAACTGAACATCAGAATGACGATGATAACAGGACTTAGGAGACTTTAACACCACATGTTTCAGAAACTGTTGATCTATTGGGGTTTTCACCCATAATCGTGTCCTGGGCTCCCAGAAGAAGAGAAAAGATCCAGAGAAATGTTAGAGGAGAATTACTACAGTAGACTTCATCAAAGCTGATAGAAACAAAACAGAAAGCTAAATATGCACTGATTACAACTAAAGACAAAACCTCCAATCTTGAAGCAGATGTTTTTCAGTTGCAGACCACAACAGGTGGTCTTTTTGTCAGTAAGAACAAGAAACCTACATAATATCGGACATAGGAAACTTGTTTCCTTGTATTCAAGCAGAAGGGTTGTCTTAGGGGCTGCTGGTAAAATGAATCATAAAAGCCTCATAGACGTAGATCTTGGACCTCATTGTGCAGATTTTAAACCGAGCAAGCCTTTTGACTCAGTTCATCCACCTCGCCGATGCCACACATCTTCATTTCACAGAGTTTTGTAGATCACTTCAACGACAAATCTCAGGCGTATGCCAACTTGGTCTACAGCCCGCCCTAGACACGCCTTTAGAACCCGTGCAAATGATGTGAAGCATATACTATGGTATTCAAATGAGCCCGTGCCACCTGTCATTACTTATGCACAATGGTGAGAAATCAAAAACCAGAGGAATGATAGGCGGTCGGGAAATTTGCAAGCGGCGCACACTGATCTGTCACTGAAATGCTAAAAAAATGGTCCGACCTTAATGTAATGACAAAAAAAACTGAACATGCTCCAGGAATCCATGTCAGTCCGTCGAAGCCGGACCAAGTTTTTCCCAGCTCTATATTTTATTATTTTATCATTATTGTTATTACAATTATGCGTGTAGGACGTCAAATATTGCGTAATAGTGGGTGCATGGCAGCTCCCGGTTTCAAAAGGAGCTCAAATGAGATGAACGACAAAGCACTTCAAGCCAATACACTTCTGCAGTTTGTGTGTAAATTGGCATATGCGCAGATTTTAGCATTGAGTCCCCAGGTGTGCAGCATCAGTGTGCTTTTACCATGAAGTAATGAGGGAAAATTTTTGAGGAATGATTCCAATACAACGTTAAATCTTCAACATCAAGAATCAGGACGTTACTTACCGACCACGTGGAAATAATAACGCGTCTGGTGCCACAGCTTTTACATCAGCTTACAAACCAATGTATTATTTCTGTTACTAATAATCTATGTTGTACCTTTTGGTCTCATCTGCAGATCATTTTCCACCTTTATTTTGAATATTTTTATTTGCTTCCCATTGAGACAAGATTGGTTAGCTTGTACACAAAGAGGCTCGTTAACCAGCTAAGCTTAAAAATAATTATATAAGAAAGATATCTCATCTAATCCAGAAAAAAATGGCCAACAAAATGAATTTTAAATCCACTTTCTGAGCAAAACCATCTTTTTAAGATGCTTTCTGACTTCTGCTTTGAAAAGATCTATGGCTAGATCCCTTTAAAACCAGATCAAATCTAGATCACTATTAAATTTAATGTTTTATTAGCAGAAATAAATTCTAGATTAATGACTACAGTTATTTTAAAAGATGACCAAACGTCCATTACTTGTTATGTGGTTGAGTCAACTGGACATTTGACCATAATTTTCTTAGTTATTTTAATCATTTTGGACGGCTAGAACACAAATCATCATCATGTCACATGAACATTTCACAAAATCAATCAGAAGCAATGATCAATAAATAAGGCATACATACATAAAAAAGAGCGAAAAATCAAATAAAATTAGCATTTCAATTGATTAAAAAAAAATTGTGCAGGAAACATTCTTGTCGATGACAAGAATGAACTTCATTCTCAGTTTTTCTGGGGAAAATAAATCAAAAAAAGAAGAAGCGTATATAGCGGTTCCCTGTAGAAACAGGATGATGAGGGGCTCCAAATCCGATGAAGAATAAAACATGATCATCTCACAAAGTTCTCCACGTGACCATCAAGCATCAAACAAAATGCTCCGGTCACCATCGAATATGTATAAATATATTCCTACATCGATTAATGGATAGATGTAGATATATATCTGTTTGTATGAAGAAAGAAGGATTGGGACTGAACCAACGTAAAGTAATTCCGACCTCAGAAGCAGCTTTGCACGTCTCATGAAACGTAAAAGATGCTGAACCCCCCCCAAACTTTCTCAGATGCTCCGATCAGAAAGAGCTTCTTCTTTAGGGTCTATAGAAACCCAAACATGGACGAAGGGGATTCTTAGTTTAAAAGAAAAGGTCCAGATGTTGTTGTTGGCACTGTGCAGGCGGCCCGGTAGCAGACCGGACATCTAAGAAGAGAAGAGAGGGAGGGTGTGGTCGGTCAGCATCTCCTGTGGCGAGTCCTCTTAACGGTCCTTCAGTTCTCTGGCTAACCGCTTGGTGATGCGGCCGCACAGCAGCCCCACCAGAAACAGCACGAACAGGCAAAGCACGATCACAAACAGGATGTAGTCCTTAGAGGGCGACGCCATCACCTGAACAGCCAAGTCCGAAAAACCGTCTGGTGGCGCCACCTATAGGTCAGAAAGAGAAAAACACACGGTGTTCCGTGCAAGGAGTTTCTAAAACTGGTACATTTTATGATTTGCAGATATCCAACAACAAACAAACTGTGTCACGTTATAGTCAGCTTAATTATTTTTCCCGCTCACTATGAGTGCGTTAGCACCAGAGGTGAGATTGGGTCTAAAAAAATCCAGCCCGACCCGACCCGAGCCCACGGATATTAAAACCCGACCCGGCCCGACCAATCAAAGTGATTTGCGGGCACGAGCCCGAAACAAGCCCGAAATGTCATATTTTATTTGTGAGTACTCAGGAGGGCGAGGGTTATTTATAAATAGGAACATTTTCAAGAACACGTTTTTTAATGAAAAAAAAAAATATCACACTATCGGACCCCTATCGCGCTTGTCTGTGATGGCCTGCTTAGCGCGAAGAGGAGGGACGGTCTTTGAAACAAATTATAAAATAGATCTTTGACGATCATCACTTTTACCAGTACAGCTGTTTAAAAGCCAGCTAGCGTCGAGGTACCAGTAGCATTTTGAACAATAAATTTGAAGCTTTTCCACACCTCACTCTTACTGGTGCGTGTTTGTCTTTTCAGTTCTCCTGCTTTTAGTTTATCCTTAACTTCTTGGTCCTTCATATCGGGGATACCAGTTCAAAATAATTAAAATAAAGATGTGCGCAGAGGAGGATTACCAAATTAAGAGGAGGCGTTCACGTGCGCCGAGCATGCGCTGGCTCTGCGGATCCTGTTTAGTAGTTAAACAAAACTTCTCCGTTTTATCCAAATTAAAAAATTTTATAACAAGTATTTATTAGTTTAGTACACACACCTCGTTTTACTTTACATTTTATAAACATATATTTATTAAAAAAAAAAAAAGTCAGCGAGAGAGAAGCCCGAACCCGACCCGTTCGGGCTTAAGATCTTACCTCTGGTTAGCACGTGTTGAAGATGGCAATTTATTTTTTTTCTTTTGCATGTGCCAGAACTATGTTTGTAGATTTTCCTAACGCTCTTATGAATGTGTAAACCCTCTTTGCGTTTACCTTGGCGGCGTAGCTCCACATGTCGATGCGGTCCTGAAGTCGCTTCTTACACTCTGGCTGCAGACGAACCCGTTTATCCTGTAACGCCTCCATCAGACACGACATCTCTGTAAAACAGGACAGATGTTTGAGCCTCTCTGAGAGAATAGACCAAAAAAAACATCTGGAGGTGTTCTGAACCCACGTCGTCCTCTGCCCGGTGCGATGGCGGCACAGTGATGTTTGAGGTCCAGAGCGCAGGCTGTGTGTAGGACTGGATCCACGAAGATATCTGCTTTACTCTCTTTCAGCATGTTTAGGACCTCCTGCAGGGAGACGAAACAGATGGAAAAAAATTCCCTCATGAACGTTGAGTCCCCCAAGAAACCGATTCTGCTCTAATTGGTCACCTTTATGTATCACCTGATGAAGTGCCGAATTTGTGTTAGCACAAATTAAAAAAAAAAAAGAGAACATTTTTTTTTCTTATTCTCCACCACTGGCATGAACAGAAGCAAAAAAAAAAAATTACACCAAAAATTACTGCTATTTTAAACACAAGTCAATTAAAAACTTTTTTACGCAATTTTGTGGTTTATTTTTGTTATTGTTTTTCATTTTCACATATTTCACTATAGTTTTATTCTTGGACTTTTTCTTAAAAGAAATGATCCAAAAATGTTCCAAAAATGATGTGGTTTTACTGAAAGTGCCAAATAAAAACTTATTTATTGAAGAATCAAAATTGAAACTTAACTTATAACGGAATTATTAAAAAGCCTTTTATTTTTCATTATGTGCTATCATTTGTATCAACAACTGTAGTGACCAGTAAACACTTTAAGTTTATCTTTATTTGAACTACAGTATATTTAGGCTTTGTACTCCTCATGGGAGAAGGGTCAAACGTCCAAATGACCTGCTAAAGACAAATGACGTGCGGTCAGGGGATGCAGTCGTTATGAAAAAAAAGAAAAAAAAAAAACAAGAAAGTGTAATATTTCCCACTGTTACTTGTTAAAAATGCATTTGGAGTATGGCTACATATTTCTGCCATTTTATTGAGTAAAAATTCCCAAATTTGATTCTTTTTTTCCGATCAAATTTAGGTCAGAAAGCACAAGGGAGGTAGAGACGAGCTCTGCCTGCCTCCCTTCCGACTGCATGATTCAATACAAACTGGGTGGCTTGATGCATGCTAGTTTCTGTTCCTTAGCAAATCGTCAGTGTGAACTTTACAGAAATATTTATGAAACACCACAACTTTCTGCAGTCTATATAATGTATTTTATGTGTGTGTTAGAAAACTACTTTTGCTGATCGCACAAAAAAAAAAAAAAAAACAATTGGCAGGGAAGGCAGGTATGTACTCTGCTTCCACTCTAGTGGGCGCACGCAAACTGACAGCTCTTTTTTTTAGCTTTTCTGTATATTCTTGTGTTGCCAAAATCTCCATTGAGACTGAGAGGCTTTTAAAACTAAACGGATGGACTTCATTTATAAGTATAGGAAAGGACACAAGTGAGTGAATTAAAAGAGGAATGCTGATTGGACATGAAGCATTATCAGTAGTTGGATGTTATTGCATGAATGCTGACAAAAGATGCATTTTGCAGTTTTTTGCAATTGTAAATTACAAGCGGCCGAAATGAGCTTCCTCCATAGAGGAAGCTCAGAGGAAGCTCATTCAGCTTCCTCTGAAGCTCATTCCTTCCATCCTCCAGCTCATTCAGGAACACCTCACTCAGAGATCGGGTGAGGAGTTTTGCCATCCGGGAGGAGCTCGATGTCAAGGGCATGACTCGGGATCCTTCCGGGTGAGCTGGAGGATGCAGATCGGTTGAGAGAAGCTTGGACTTTCCGTCTGAGGCTTTTGCCCCCGCGACCTGGCCTCGGACAGGCGGAAGACGACGGAATGGAACAATTGTAAATTTCACTCTGGAGGAGCCAGTGCCTCCCCGGCCACGAACCTCACTGCACATCACTGCTAAAGCCAAAGATATACAGAGGGACCACAGAACCTCTCATGATCCCCTCACCTGCCACCAGAGGAAGCCTTGGACCTTCCTACCTCTCCTGGATTCAAGTTTGATCCCAAACACCTAGGCGATTGGCCTGATGCTAATCAGCTGTCAGCCTGGTGCCTGTTTAAAGGCAGTTTCTCATGACTTCCTGCTCGGGTCATTACTACCCCTTCCAGCCAGGACTTACTGGCTTCCTGACCAAGGCAATATCCTTGAACTCTGTTATCATGTTTGAACTTTGCTCCAGACTTTTTGTTGTGTTAATCCTGTGTCCTTTGCCTTACTTGACCTTTTGGTTAATAAATCCTATTTTGTTGTCCTGCATTTGGGTCCTCCTCCCACATCACAACAGAACCAGAATAAGTCTCCGCAACCCAGGCTAAAGTTTACCCAACAAAAAGTACAGCACCATCAGTACAAGTTTCCTGGTATAATGTTGCCATAACCCGAAGTGCACGTAATTGGTGTGTATGTGCGTTAACATAGTCAAAATGCGGCACATCGAAGCATTCTTCTCTACAAAATGAACAGTTAAAAGAAAGAACTGATGACTCTGCAGTTGTGGGGTGTATAAGTGGTGGGCAGGAGAAGGACTATAGGAGGGTGGTGAAGGAGTACAAATACCTGGGTGTGACCATCGACAGTAGAATGAGCTGGAGGAGCAACAGTACTGCTGTGTACAAGAAGACCTGCAGCCGACTTTACTTTCTAAGAAAGCTGAGGTCCTTCAATGTGTGCGGCAAGATCCTGGAGACCTTCTATCAGTCTGTGGTGGCCAGCTCCTTGTTCTTCTCCGTCATCTGCTGGGGGAGCACCATCGCAGCCAGTGACACCAACAGACTGAATAAACTAATCAGACTGGCTGGTTCTGTCATTGGCAGCAAACAGGACTCACTTGAGGCAGTGGTAGAGAGGAGGTCACTGAACAAACTTTTATCCATCATGGAGAATCATGACCATCCTCTCTACCCACTCCTGGACGAACAGCGGAGCTCCTTCTCCAAGAGGCTCAGACAGCTCCGCTCGAGAACAACTTGTTACCGGAGGTCTTTCTTTCCGTACGTGATCGGGCTCTACAATGACTCAGTTAGCAGATAGGAAGTTGTTGCTGTGACACACAAATTTCCCATGTGTGGGATCAATAAAGTATATTTTGATTCTGAAAAAAAAAAGGGTCAAAATAAAGCACAATTTTCTAAATTAAATATTTTCTCATAAAAAACCCGGACTGCACAGTGGTGCAGTGGTCAGCACAGTGGCCTCACAGCAAGAAGGTTGGGGTTCGACGCTTGAAATACTGGTTTTTCTGTGTGGAATTTGAACGTTCTCCCTGTGTATGTGTGTGTTTTCTTCAGATATGCTGGTTTCCTCCCACTCCCCAAAAACTGTCAGGATTCCCTCAACTGCTGCCAGAGGGAGCGCTGGATGTTCCTAATCAACCTGATTAGGGTCACCTGAGGATGACTCCTGATTACACTGTGTACCCTTCCATCTATTTAAGGGCAATCACCCCGGACTTCCCTGTCGGGTCATATTATCCCTTCCAGCCTGAACTTTGTTATTATTTAAACTTTTGATCTTGTTTACCTTGTTTTGAAGTCCTGCAATTGGGTCCTTCTCCTTCCACATCCCTAAAACCCTGACAAAAACATGCATGTTGCTGTTTTTTTTTTTTTACATACTTAATTCATCCCTCAATGGGAAATTTTCTGTGCTGCATTTCACCGCAGAAGGCTGCCAGGGCAGTGCCTATGCTAAGAGAAACGGGGGGTTAGGTGTCTTCTTTAGGTGCATAAATAATTTTAGAATACAAACTTGTGTTTAAGATGAACAGAAATTTTTACGTTTAGTCAACATGTCAGTAAATCAGAGTTTTTTTTTTATTTTTACTATTCTAGCTTGTCAAGAAAAAACTAGCTGCATTGATGGTTCTTATTTGCTTTTAGGACCTTTGGAACATTTTAAACGTGACGATGGGAATAACATACCAGCATGGAAGTGGAGCAACAAACGCTTGATGAATTTGACTGAAAAAAAGTACATGCACTGTAATTAGTAGCAGTTTAACGCAGCTACAAATGTTCAAACTAGTCAAAAACTCTGTTTTCTACGTGTGTGTTTGGTTAGTATCCAAAATCTCTTTGAAGCTGTATCATCAACTCTGGTTTGTTTTTTACGCCGGAATGAAAAGAAAAAAAAAAACACCTTTCATCAAAAACTGATGATCGACAATATTTGTTATGTTTTTCATCATCTGAGAAAAAAAAGTTCTTTTAAAAAAAAAAAAAAAAGATGTGGACTTTTTGCACCTTTTTACAGACTTCATGTTTGATTTTTAGCAGGTTGACTTTCAGACATTCCTCCACCTGACCGGTCTGTTCCTGTGCCGCTGCTTCCTCCGCGCACAGTTTGGAGATCTGCGAGACAAGAAGACATATAATGATGCAGTGGTGGCTGGTGGTAAAAAAAAACTGGGGGGGCGGGGGGCGCACATTTTTCAAACACACACAAAATTTTTTATTTAGATATATTATATAAAAGTATATATAAATATATATATATATATAAAATAAATATAAAATTATTCGTGGCAATATGTATCTGTTTTTGGTGACTTCTTCATTATGTTTCCTTATGCCAGTTCGGTAGCCTTCATTCAATTGTGCCAGGATGTTACTACTGCCAAAAACACCTAGTTTATAGCTACTATCAAGATGGGTGCGGCAAGTTTTATGACGTTTGCACTTTCCAGACAAATGCTTCAAGTCACTCACACCTGTTGATATCCACACCTTTTCAGTTGCTGCTGAACTAAACAATAAGCAAGGGAAACAAAAAAAGTGTTTCTTATCCAGTTAGCCACCGCCACTTTTCATAGACCTTCATTATCCTCTCACATAAAAGCGGCCGCGATCTCCACTGTTTTGTTGCACGGTCAAATCTGGGGTGTCCAGTCCAAGTTCCTTCACTCTTCTTTTTTTCTTTTTTAGAATGCTTAGAAAACGGATTCTGTAGAAGGGACGACACTGAATTCTCTTTAAAAAAGCCACTAGCATTGTTAGCAACTGAACTAGCTTCCGACGCCATGATGAAGACTCCCAGAATTCCGCAGTGAAAAGAAAGGGCGTGGCGTGGGTGGGATTTATAGGTCAGTTTATAGCTAATTGATTGGTTTATGTAACAGACTGACAGAGAGGATAACCTATCACACACCCGATGGG
Organism: Neostethus bicornis; assembly: GCA_902685375.1. Lineage (NCBI taxonomy): Eukaryota > Metazoa > Chordata > Actinopteri > Atheriniformes > Phallostethidae > Neostethus > Neostethus bicornis. Next base: position 6,931,335 of record LR738543.1, read on the forward strand.
CGGAAAATCTCTGCGCCCCGCGGGCGTGGTTATGGTTTGCAATACACATGAATGGGAAAAAATTTAGAGCTGACGTCACGTTTTTTCCATAAAAACCGGAAGCCACATACACATTAATACGTTTTCCTGGTAGGGCGCACCTACCCCGCACCCTCGTTCCGGTTTGCACAGGAAGTAATAAAATAAAATAAAATAAAACGGTGTAAAACATTATTAAAATGCATGTAATCTTCACACTCGACAGTTTTGCATACTTGTATGTATGTGTTTATATCTATATATATATAGATATACTGTATATGCATATATATTTTTTGGTGATCATGTTGGGGGGGCGGCGCCCCTGCGCCACACGTCACCAGCCGCCACTGTAATGATGGAACTGTGATGGAAAAACAAACTAAAAAAATCTTTGGAGACTAAAAAAAAAGTCAAATTTGTGTAGTTTTTATAAAACAGCAGAAACAAAAATGGAAAAAGTTTTGTGAATTTTTTTGACAACCGAACAAAAGTTTGTGTTGTGATCAAACACAGCTGTAGAAACTCGGGGTTTTGCTCATATTTGGGGGCAAAGAGGGAGGTTTAAAGGTGGATCGGTGCAGCAGCCGCAGTAATTACAAAGCTACATCAGCTCAACGTCACCAGCTGTTGGTGGCAGTGGTGGATGAAGTACTTACTTTTTGTACTTAAGTAAAAGTACAGATAATTGGGGGGAAAAAAAATACTTAAATAAAAGTAAAAGTACCAATAAAAAAAAGTCTACTTAAGTAAAAGTACAAAAGTAATTGGTGTAAATTTGACTTTTTAAGTAAAAAGTAAAAGTATTCGATCATAATTCAAATGTTACTTTTTGTGCTGTAGGGTCACAAATAAATACTCTGCAGGGGCGTGACCCCCCACCCCCCTCTCCCGCCTCTTTTGGTCCGCAAAAAAAACAAAAGAAGAAAGGAAAGGGGACAAGTCAAGCTATACCCTAGCAGGGCCAGCAAATGGGCACCAAAATGCAGGAAAATTACACTTATTTTTTAAAATGTTCTGGGGAGAGGGTAGGCCCCCAGTCACCCTATATCGGCTTTGTAAATGACCTCACGTCCCCGCCCCCCACCCTCACCCCATTTTCAGAAAATCCTAGAACCGCCCCTGCTCTTGGCACTGAATGAATGCGGAAAATGTTTACTCTCGACTCTTCATAGCAGAACTTCTTTTCCAATTCAACTGCTCCTTTTGATTTTGGTGATGCGGCTTCAAAAAAAACTTTCTATTTTTTAAATTCCTGAACGAAAATGTAACAAAAAATGTAAAACACTTTTAAAAAGTAGCGAAGTAAAAGTACAGATATTTGCTCAAAAATGTAGTGAAGTAAAAGTAAAAGTACCGGTCTAAAATTTTACTTAAGTAAAGTACAGATACACCATTTTTTTAACTTAAGTACAGTAACGACGTACATTTACTTCGTTACGTTCCACCACTGGTGGGTGGTGACCAAAAGAACGAGATCCCGGATACAATTGGCTGAAATGAGTTCCTCCGCGGGGTGGCTGGGCTCTCACTCAAAAATAGAGGGAGGAGCTCTGCCATCCGGGAGGAGCTTGGAGTAGAGCCGTTGCTCCTCCCCTCCGGGTTGAGAGAAGCCAGATGGTCGGGGGATCAGGAATCCGGTTAGGATGCCTCCCGAGCGTCTCGCTGGTGAGGAGGACACCGGGAGGCAGACCCCGGACCTGCTGAAGAGACTATATCAATACTGGACTCATCTCACCTCATCCGAGCAGTGCATCTGCAGCTGTGGATCGAGTCTGTAGTCCAGTGCCGACTCCTGGAGAATCACTCTGATCTGGTCTTCACAGTCCGGGGACAACCTCTAAAAAAAATCCATCAAATAAAGTTTCATATTGGATTTCCATTATCTACCTTGGTTACAGCAGTGTGGTGGCGCTCTAACCTGGTCGGCGTATTTCAACTTAAGACAGGCAATGACCTGACCCTCCAGCTCGATGTCGTCGCTCGCCTTGTTTAGGATAGACTGGCAGAACTTTGGGATATCCGCTCGGCAGGCTTTCCTAAGCACCGGGTTCAGTCTGTAGTCTGAAGAAAGGAGGGATGAAAGACTTTCTAGCCTGTGTTTTTGTGTGTGTTACTCTGTGTGTGTTACTCTGTGTGTGTATACCTGTGTTCTGTGTAATCTGCCTCTTGGTGATCATCTGTTTGCACTTAGGGTCCATCAGCTCGCTGTTTTTGTTCTGCTTCAGGCACTGCAGAACGTTTCTGGCATCTGCTTCTGTGCAGAAACGCTGCAGGAAAGAAAAATGATTTAACCTCAGTGTGAGAGAATTTGATGTTCCTGAAGCGGAGAGCTCAAATTAATTTTAAGAGTTACGTTAAATTACTGCTAGAACGATGCAAAAACAATGCAAGAGGAGGAGTTTAAGTATCTCGGGGTCTTGTTCACGAGTGGGGGAAGGATGGAGCGGGAGATCGACAGGCGGATCGGTGCGGCATCAGCAATAACTAGGACGCTGCATCGGTCCGTTGTGGTAAAGAGAGAGCTGAGCCGAAAAGCAAAGCTCTCAATTTACAAGTTGATCTACGTTCCAACCCTCACTTATGGTCACCAGCTGTGGGTGGTGACCGAAAGAACGAGATCACGGATACAAGCGACCGAAATGAGCTTCCTCTGCAGGGTGGCTGGGCTCTCACTCAGAGATCGGGTGAGGAGCTCTGCCATCCGGGAGGAGCTCGGTGTCGAGCCGCTCCTCCTCCGGGTCGAGAGGAGCCAGATGGGGTGGTTCAGGCATCTGGTCAGGATGCCCCACGAGCATCTTGCAGGCGAGGTGGTTCGAGCAAGACCCACCGGGAGGAAACCAAGGGGCAGACCCTGGACCCGCTGGAGAGACTATGTCTCTCAGCTGGCCGGGGAACGACTCGGGGTCCTTCCAGGTGAGCTGGAGGATGCAGCCGGGGAGAGAGAAGCCTGGGCTGCCCGTTTGAGGCTGTTGCCCCACGACCCGGCCCCGGAAGAAGCGGAATATTACGGAACAGAACGATGCAAAAAAAAAACCATTATGATGAGTTTATTATTATAACAGTATTAACATAAAGAAAATGGAAAAAAACAGTTTCTTATGAAAAAAGAAATACGTAAATTTTAAATATCAAATTTACAAAATACCTGTCTTATTCTGACTAATTTAGATTAGTCAGAGTAAAACAGAGTACGTGTGTGAATGAGAGGGATCCAAATGGAAAAGTGAGGTTACAGGGAGAAGAGATAAAGAAGGTGGAAGATTTTAAGTACTTAGGATCAACAGTCCAGAGCAATGGAGAGTGTGGAAAAGAGGTGAAGAAGTGTGTGCAGGCAGGCTGGAACGGGTGGAGAAAAGTATCAGGTGTGATGTGTGATAGAAGAGTTTCAGCTAGAATGAAAGGGAAAGTGTACAAAACGGTGGTGAGACCGGCCATGCTGTTTGGTCTAGAGACAGTAGCACTGAAGAAAAGACAGGAAACAGAGATGGAGGTAGCAGAGATGAAGATGCTGAGGATCTCTTTGGGAGTGACCAGGATGGACAGGATCAGAGGAACAGCACATGTTAGAGGTTTTGGAGATAAAGTCAGAGAGGCCAGACTAAGATGGTTTGGACATCTGCAGAGAGGAAGGACGCTGGGTTTTGAACCACCACAAAAGGGGCCTAGAGCAGGGGTGGGCAAACTTTTTGACTCGCGGGCCATATTGATTTCTAACATTTGACAATCGGCCCTGGGCTAGATTAGACCGATAGAATGGCGTGCTAGATTTTAAACAAGCGCTAAATGTTACATCAAGAGCGTTAAATTTCAAATCTAGCAGAGCTAGGTCTGAAATCTAGTGCGATGGCGCTTAAAAACGTGGATTTTGTGGCGCTAGGTTTGAAATCTAAGCGCTTGATATAACATTTTGCGTGTTTTAACATCTAACACGCTTGTTTACGTGCGTGTTTTGGGCCCGATGGCTTTCCATATCTGTGCATACTGTTTATTTTAACAGCGTGCGCGTCATGCAGACACACACATTTTAATAGGAGCAGTGTTGTTGTATCTTTGGCGCCATCCAGTGCTGTACCATTAGAATTGCAGAAAAAATAAATCTAAAAACGATTATTTATTTAATTTTTTAGAGTTCGTTGGGCCGGATTCAACCATAAAACGGGCAGCATGTGGCCCGCGGGCCGTAGTTTGCCCATGCTTGGTCTAGAGGAGGACCAAACAGGAGGTTCATGGATACAGTGAAGGAAGACATGAAGATAGTCGGCGTGACCGAAGAAGATGCAGGGGATAGATTTAAATCAAAGAGCAAAATTCAGATCCCCACCTTGATCATCTGCTTGCAGACCCTCATCAGCTGGTAGTCCAGTTCGGGGTCGCTCATCTCTACCTCCTGCAGCCTGAAGATTCTCTGGTGGCACCACGGGCTCAGCTGCTTCTTCTGCTCTTTCAGACATTCAATCATCTGAAAGAAAAGAGCAGAAAAAGATCAAAAAGTGAGAAAAAGATCTGCAAAGACTCCGGCGACTTTACGTAAGGGATGCTGTGTTTACCTGAGCATTGCCAAAAGCTAGATTAGGACACAGCCGAGTGATGTCGGACTTGCAGGGGTTGTAAAGGTCGGGTTCCAAGCGAATATCTTCTGACTGTAAAGAAAAAGAAGAAAAGCTTTTCTCTCCTGTCTTTTCATCACTGTCTCGAAACCAGACAAAATGACTGGTTTCAGCAACGTTTTCAATTAATTTTCTTTCACTTTTGGCTGAAACTTTTCTATCACAGTCAATATACCTTCTCTACCCATTACAACCTGTCTGGACACCTCTTCACCTCTTTTCCATAGCCTTCATTGCTCCAGATTTAACACTAGCACCGCCGCGTTCTAAATCTACCTGCAAGCGCCATGAACGCCAATATGACCGCTTATGTAATTATTCATGTTTTGCATAAATAAACTTTTAAACCGCTTAATTTTTAAAGTAATAAAGATAAAATGTTAAATATTTTTAAAATCAAGAATAAAAAAGCAAACATCAAAATAAAATGATCTAATTTGTCAATAGCCTACTTTTTTTTTCGCAATTTGCGCTGCTGCTTCAAAAAAGTCCTTGTTAAAATTGACTATAGGCTATATTCCGATATGTTAACCTGAACTTTCAAGATTTATCTAGAAAACATGGTAGAGTTTATTCAGACAACAATTTTCTTACTCTCTTCATGGTGTCTCTTCAACATTATCTCACTCAACCTTTCTAAAATGTTTCTGTAATGGCGTCAGAGTCCTCCTTGTCTCTCTCCACAAATATAAATACACACACTTATGTGGCAGCACGGTGGCGCAGTGGGTAGCACAGTGGCCTCCCAGCAAGAAGGTCATGGGTTCGAGTCCCGGTTGGGAACAAGGCTTGGAACACTGTCCTTTCTGTGTGGAGTTTGCATGTTCTCCTTGTGTTTGCGTGCGTTTCCTCCGGGTACTCCGGTTTACTCCCACCCTCCAAAGACATGCATGCTAGGTTGATTGGCCGGTGCCAAATTGCCCCTAGGAATGAGTGAGTGTATGGATGGTTGTATGTGTGTGGCTCCGCGACAGACTGGCGACCTGTTCGGGGTGTACCCTGCCCTTCGCCTTAAATCAGCTGGGATGGGCTCCGGCACTCCCCGCAACCCCGAAAGGGATAGACGGATAAGAAGATGACTGACTGACATACTTATGTGTGGCCATAGCAATGTGTTTGTTGCCATAGCAACAACTTTCAATGAACGCTTCCTCTCAGCTGCTGCGGGGCGCAGCAGGTTAGAAAAAAAAATGAAAAGTCACTTATTGGATCCTTCTTGTTCACACACAAACATTCTGTCTAACTGCTGCTAACCTTTATTTGTCTCCTTTCAGGACAAACTTTGTTCTCTTGAGCTCTTCCTACTGTCGCTACATGGGGTGCTACAGCGTTCGAGGATTGAAACAACCAAGCTGTGGTGTTTTAAATCAAAATGGACTCGTTTGAGAAACAAAAATCCAACAGAACCTCATCTCAAACTGAACAAACATGTTTACCATCTCCAGCTCTTCTACCCTCAGCTGTTTGCGACACTTGAGAGAAACCCGCTGCTCTCTGGCTTCCTGCAGCGTGTCGTTTCTAACCGTGGTGCTGAGGCAGATCACTACATCCACCCTGCAGGGTACACACACACATTCACACAGTGAGTCTCATCCGCAGACATACACAAAGAAGTTCAAGTTTATTTCTTGTGTTTTGGGAATTTTCAACCCTACTTTTTCTTGATGTTCGGACACAAGCGCAGAACGTCTTCCTTGCAGGCCATCTTGAACTTGTAGGAAAATCGAAAATCCTTCATTTGAATCTGAAAGTTTAAGAAAAAAAAAGGAGATAGAAAAGACAAATGTTTGAAATCAGAAATTATAATCATATCTACCAAAAAAAATTAATATTAGCCTACCCAATATTAGTTCCTACCCTCACCTATGATCACCAGCTGTGGGTGGTGACCGAAAGAATGAGATCGCGGGTACAAGCGGCCGAAATGAGCTTCCTCCGCACGGTGGCTGGGCTCTCACTCAGAGATCGGAGCTCTGCCATCCGGGAGGAGCTTGGTGTCGAGCCGCTCCTCCTCCAGGTCGAGAGGAGCCAGATGGGGAGGTTCAGGCATCTGGTCAGGATGCCCCCCGAGCGCCTCGTGGGCGAGGTATTTCGGGCTCATCCCACCGGGAGGAGACCAAGAGGCAGACCTCGGACCTGCTGGAGAGACAATGTCTCACAGCTGGCCGGGGAAAGACTTGGGATCCTTCCGGGTGAGCTGGAGGATGCAGCCGGGGTGAGATAAGCCTGGGCTGCCCGTTTGAGGTAGTTGCCCTCGTGACCCGACCCCGGAACAAGCGGAAGATGACGGAACGGAATATTAGTCATGATGTTCAGATTAAAAGAGGACTCCCTAAAATAATCCGGGGAATACTTAGAAATTAATGTCCTGTCGATGAGCAAGAAAAAGAAAAGCCTAAATCTGACACAATGAAGGAGGAAACGAACCAGTTGGAAATGCGTGACGCCGACTGCACACTTATCGTTCATCTCCTTTTGATGTTTATTCTGAACCAAACACTCCATCAGATCTCCTGTATCAATCTGGTTATCCATTAAGTCCTGTAAACAAACACATTTAATTAATAAAACCCTTTAAAACACAACTCCTCCAATGTTTTTAGGGGATACATTTTCGCTCACATGGCAGTGGATCTGGATGACGGGCTCGCAGGCTCTCATGAGCAGAGCGTCTATCTGAATGTCCTAAAAAAGAAAAACAGAGGATTTCTATTAAACCAAACGAACATGTTTACTTATGTTTAGTTTCTGATGAACTCTCACCTCTGACTCCAGCTCCGTAAGGTTCCCCACTACATCCTTACAGTTGGTAACCAGGTCTTCCAGATGTTCTTGCAGACACTCCAACTCCTGAAAGGATATAAGATTTAATTTTAAACATTTTTTTTTTAAATTGCCGACTTAAATCAACTTGTTTTTGTGGGATTAATTCTGTAAAATTCCAAACAAATCTCACCTGTCCCGTATCCGTCTTGTCGCTGCACCACTTTCCGAGGTCGGTCATGCATCGTTTCTGCAGCTCAGGGTCCAACTTTACATCTAACGCTCTCTGGTGGAGAATTCTGTGTACTTCCACTTTGCAGTCTCGGGATAACTGAACACACACAGAGACACACACACGTCATTTTTATAAGTGACACAGATAAACATACTGAAATAACTGTTTCATTATTAAATTGGTATTAAATTGGCATATTAAATTGGTAACCAGTCTGCTCGACTGCCTCAGACATTTTAAAGTGTATTACAAAATAACAGCCATAGTCCTGGACCGTCATCGGTTCATTTTAAGGTGACATTTAACTGAACTGATACAAATGAGAAGAAAACATTTTAGTGTAGCAAAGTAAATGTATCAAAAACTGAAGCTGTTACAAAGAAATCTTTGGTTAGATCTTTTTTTAATTATAAAAAGCTAGAAACAAATTGACGACCAAAAAAAAATCAAAGAAAATCAATTTTAATTGTAAAGAAGATAAATGTTTAGATGTTTATAAAAAAATTAGAGTAAGACATCTGAGCCTTTGAGGATCTTTGGTTTTTTTTTTTTTTTTTTTAAGAGTGAGTGCTCTCTCTGTCAAATAATCAATCTTTGATATTTTGCATTGTCTTCTTAATTCCTTATCCCTAATGTGGTCACAGGGAATGCCGGAGTCTATCCTGGCTGATTTCAAGTTAGAGGCAGGATACACCCCGTGTAGGTCACCAGTCTGTCACAGGGCCATACACACTCATCCGTTGGGGCAATTTGTCCTGACATATTTTCAAACTCATAGCTATTTACGTGCTTCATTCATCTTTTGAAATACTTATCCCTGTCAGAGTCCTCGGGGTGCCAGAGCCTGTCCTGGCTGGTTATAGGCGAGAGGGGGGTACACCTCAAAGCGGTCGCCATTCTGTTGTGTTCTGACTCAATTGTCTTTCTGAGTGGGGTTTGCATGTTCTTCCCATGAATGTGTATGTTTTCTTCGGTTTCCTCTCCCCCTCCAAAAACATGCATGTTGGGTTAAATTAGCGCTTTAGTGATAATGGCATTGGTATCTTGTCATTTAAAACTTTTTCGCAGGTAAAACTTCGTTAATTTTTGACGAACACAGAAACAGTTTTAGCCAATCCCCAATCTTCTTTTGTCCAGCTGTTAACCTGTTTACTAACACATCTGCAGATTCACTATGACAATAAACCACCGTATTGTCAGCATACATGATGATTTTAATACCAAATACGGTAGGCAGGTCCTTTGTGTCTAATAAACGGCAATGGGCCGAGTATAGCGCCTTGTGGCACACCTGATCTAAAGATTTCTGTTTGTTGATTTACACACATCGGATTCATTCGTACCTCAGAGGCAGACAACAGTCTATTGTAATTTTTTTGGAGAGAAAGTTCATAAGGTAAATAAACTATTGAGTAATTCGTAATTAATTGTATCAAAGTTCGGTCAAAAAACAGTTTGCCAACTGCTATGCTCCATTCAGGCTGGATTTTTTTAAATGATGTAACTTGTTGTTTGGGTCGATAACAACAGCTCAGAAAGCCATTAAGGTCATCTCTCTCTTCACAGAGCAGATCCACCTGACAACCTTAAACCCCATTCCCAGTGAGGCTTAGAACGTCTCTGTAGAAATCACAGATTTAGAGTGATAATCCTTTTCCTTTTAGCTGACACTAATGTTCTCTTAATGAAGATTATGAACAAAAACGATGACGAATGGGAGCGCTGGAGACCGACTTCCAGTAAAAATGAGTCTGACTCAATGCTTTTATTGTGAAGGGACCCAACAAATCCCTGCTCCATCATCTCGGACTAGAAGTTGAATGTAAGAATTTGTAATTTCTCCGTTTTTAGCAATTTCCGTTCCACCGTCTTCCGCATATCCAGGGCTAGGTCGCGGGGCAACAGCCTTAGACGAGAAACCCAGGCTTCTCTCACGATGGTTGCATCCTCCACCTCATCTAGGAGGATCCTGAGGTGTTCCCAAGCCAGCTGTGAAACAGTCTCTCCAGCGGGTTTGTGCTCTGCCTCTGGGTCTGCCCCCAGTAGGACGTGCCCGAAACACCTCACCATCTGGTTTCTCTCGACTCGGATGAGCAACGACTCTACTATGAACTCGAGAAAATCCCTACTGGAGAGACTATGTTTTACAGTTGCCAGGGGAACACCTCAGAATCCTACCAGGTGAGCTGAAGTGGGCAGCCGGGGTCAGAGGAGCCTGAGCTTCCCGTCTGAGGCTTTTGGCCCCAGCCCCCAGATAAACAGAATACAATGGAATGGAACATTTTATTTATTACTTAAATCAACTTGTGTAGTAGATTCTTGGAGACTTTTGAGTTAATTATTCTTATTGAAATCGCATTAAGATAAACTAAAACATTAAAAATTATCAGTGGGGATAAATCAGCGACCCTCCTTCCCAGTTCCTTTTGATATTGACTTTTTTCTGTTATCTTTAGTTATTCTTTACTTTCTTGTTCTCTGTATTATCCTCTATGTTCAAATGAAGTCGTTAAACATGATGATTATGACATGACCTCTTTCCAGCTCTGTAAGACGTAGTCTGCAGCAGCATAGACCCAATCATCAAATCAAATTATTCCTGATGACCATAATGACCATAATCAGAGTCAAACAGACCTTGGACAAGCCACTGATTGCATGTATTACAAGGTTAAAAAAAAAAAACATCTAAAATCTTGCAAAATTTTTCTGACCATTTCTTTTCCCTTAACCTTCCAGTAGAAATTCTAAAAAGTCAACTCACCGTTTCTTTCTATCGTTTATTCATTATACTGTGAGGGTTATTAATTAATAACAGGTGTAATTTGTCCAATTGTTATGGCAATTATGCTCCTGTGGATTAAATCGCCTGTAATTAACATTATTATTATTGAATTACCCTCACCCCAGGGTGATCACTGATTATACTTGAACCTCGTTCCTTCTTATCTGGGTTGAAATTGTAATTTTTACACACTAAAGCGTCTCCTGTTGAGACTTAATCTACCATGTTAATGCCCAAACTCTAACACTGTATTTTATATACAAAACCATAATCTAAATCAGTCCAGATCTAGTCAAGAGCAATGAAGAGTGTGGAAAAGAGGTGAAGAAGCGTGTTCAAGCAGGCTGGAACGGGTGGAGGAAAGTATCAAGTGTGATGTGTGACAGAAGAGTTTCAGCTAAAATGAAAGGAAAAGTGTACAAAACCGTGGTGAGACCCGCCATGCTGTTTGGTCTAGAGACAGTGCCACTGAGGAAAAGACAGGAAGCTGAGATGGAGGTAGCAGAGATGAAGATGCTGAGGATCTCTCTGGGAGTGACCAGGATGGACAGGATCAGAAATGAGTATATCAGAGGAACAGCACATGTTAGAGGTTTTGGAGATAAAGTCCGAGAGGCCAGACGGAAATGGTTTGGACATGTGCGAAGGAGAGAGCGAGTACATCAGCAGAAAGATGCTGGGTTTGGAACCACCAGGAAAGAGGCCTAGAGGAAGACCAAAGAGGAGGTTCATGGATACAGTGAAGGAAGACATGAAGATAGTTGGTGTGACCAAAGAAGATGCAGCAGATAGGGTTAGATGGAAGAAACTGACTTGCTGTGGCGATCCCTGAAGGGAAATGCCGAAAGGAGAAGAAGAAGAAGATAATCTAGATCAGTGGTCCTCAACCACCGGGCCGTGGACCGGTACCGGGCCGTGGGTCATGTTATACCGGGTCACATAGAAAGACAAAATAATTTCCATTATTTCCATTTGGTTTATTATCGAGCCATGACGATGTTTTATTTTGAAAAGTGACCGGATTTTCATCCTTGACTCACCAATGACGCATCATTCCATTAAATTTAAACCCCTAAACTAGCAAAATGAGTAAAAACCAAAGAACTAAAGGAAGATTCTTTAAGGGGAATTACAGAGTTATGAAGCAGACTGGACATTAGAAACACTCTTCAGGTTTCAGGTCAAGATAAGACTGTCTGGTTACAGCAAAACAAACTCAGAACTGCGATTGATCTAGTCTTATTGTGAGGAATCTAACTGGTATTTTAATTCACTTTGTTTTTATGATGTCTTTTATTTTGAAGGTACATTATGTTTACCCTTATCATGGCAACCAGAGTGCATTCGAGTGCAGAGAATGTTTCCATGTAATAAAGACCCTGCTAATAAATTTTCTCGTGAAGACAAAGTGGATTTAAGTTTATCATTTATTTAAAAACAAAAACATTTTTTTCAGGCTGATCTTATTTTGTTTTTCTGCTACACCGTTAGACCGGTCCGTGAAAATATTATCAGACACTAAACTGGTCCGTGAAAGGTTGGGGACCCCTGATCTAGATGATGTGAAATACTCTCCATGCATGATGATGTTGTGTTTCTGTGGTTTTCCTACCCTTCGTCCCTGCTCCTCTGTCCTGTAGGCGTGCCGGTACAAACATGAGAAAACGGCTCCTGGAGGCATCAGCTCACTGGTTTCATTCCAGCTGTGTGTGTGGCAGAGCCGGGCAGCATCACTCTGACATTTCCTGTACAGGATGGGGTCCAATCTGTAGAGCAAACAGTAGAAAATGTACTTTCTTTCTGTTGGTCCCTCCAGTAATCAGAGTTCAAAAAACAATTGGAAACTTTTATACAAACAAGCTAATAAACCTGTAGTGTATTTTGGAAAAATACAATCTTTAATGGGCGGCACGGTGGCGCAGTGGGTAGCACAGTGGCCTCACAGCAAGACTACATGGGTTCGAGTCCAGGGTGGGTATGAGGATTGAAACACTGGCCTTTCTGTGTGGAGTTTGCATGTTCTCCCCGTTTATATGTGGTTTTTCTTCAGGTACTCAAGTTCCTCCCTCTCTCCAAAAACATGCATGTTAGGATGATTGGCCACTACATGATCGCCCCTAGGAGTGATTGTGTTTGGCCCCGCAACAAACTGGCAATCTGTTTGGGGAGTACCCTGCCTCTTGCCTTGAATCAGCCAGGATGGTCTACAGCACCCCCCACAGTCCCGAAATGAATAAACTGTTAAAACTGAGACTGAGTGTACCAGATTGTATTTTATGGCATTGACCTGTGTACCCTGTGCTGCCTGTTATGTCTTTATATATTTTTTATAACCACGTTTTTATTTTACAGGAGTTTTGCCTTTCAACAGCTTTGTGATGGCACTACAGATAAAAAATACTTTGGGAGAACAAACAAACTCCACACAGAAAGCAAGGTGTTCCAAACCTCGTCCTGACCTGGGACTCGAACCCTGACCTTCTTGCTGTGAGGCCACTGTGCAGCCCAGTGTTAGAATTAAGAGTAATTAAAGATAATGTCATTATGTTCTGATTTATTTATTTCTATTTTGTGTAATTTTTGTTTTTTTGCTTAAAACATGTCTTTATGCACATTTTATGCATAAAAATACATGCATTTTTTGCATTTTTTATGCATAAAAAAATTGTTTTAAAAAACTTGTTTGAAGTTTTCATCAAACTTCAAACAAATAGTCGGAAACATTTTCGTGCAACCAGGACTAAATATTGGTTGCCATGTGTCAGACTCACTTCCAGTCTCTAGATATGAAGTACTGCAGCTCCAGCAGCCTGTGCTCACAGTCCTCGACCATCTTGTCTGTGTAGAGATGCTCCATCAGACACGACAAGATCCTAAAAACACATACAAGGTAATAAAAACATCTGTAAACCGCTTTATTTGACATAAAGTTATTACAGGAACGTCAATTCCAGCATTACTCAGGACGCTGCATTGGTCGTTAGTTCATCTCGATTTACCGGTAGATCTACGTTTCCACCCTCACCCATCGTCACCAGCTGTGGGTGGTGATCAAAAGAACGACATCATGGATACAAGCGGCCAAAATGAGCTTCCTCTGCAGGGTGGAGCCTCACTCATCTCTGGCTGGATGAGTGCCAGAGATGTTCCATTGTCTTCTGCTAGAGTGAGGAGCTCTGCCATCCGGGAAGAGCCTTAAGGTTTTGTTCCATTGTCTTCTGCTAGGTTACGGGGGCAACGGGATGGCTGTTTCCTCCAGCCCACCTGGGAGGATCCCAAGGAGTTCCCCGGCCAGCTGTGAAACATAGTCTCTCCAGCAGGTCCAGGTCTGTTTCTGGGTCTTCTCCGAATGGGACGTGCCCAAAACACCTCGCCAGCGAGGCGTTTGGAAGGCATGTCTTAAAGTGCAGATTATATATTTTTTATTATTATTAAATAATCAATTGGAAAAAACTCATTTTCACCAATTCTATAAGAAGAAAAACTAAATGGGGTGCAAGCCAGGTGGTCCTACTACCGCCCATGTGTGTACATGGTGTGTGTCTGTATGTTCCACACTCACATCGGGTCTCCGGTGCGGATATGTTTGCAGGCCGTCTGGATGACGGACTCGCAGGCTTCGTTCAGCGCTCGGTCGATTCGGTAATCAGCTCCAGGGTCAGCTGACTGGACCAGAGTCTGAAGCTAAGGCAAAAAATACAAGAAACATTTTAGAAGCCTGGTTTACCAGTTAAACAACATTTACCAGACGATATGGATAAATTATGTACCATGAGGGTAATTATTGGGATGAAACACAACATCTGAGAAAACACCTTTTAACTTCTTAACACCCACCGTACCGTCGGCGGGCCATTTTGACTTTTTGAACATGTCTGCACTCATAACGACACTTGTAATGTTGCTGTAATAAGCAATGGCATTTGGGTATGTCCAACTATTGGACACAGCCCGAAAATAGGTGGGTGTTAAGAGATTAAACCCCTTTAATCTAAACCACGGAAATTCTTTACAGATCAGAACAAGGTACTGCTTCCTGTTCTAATGCTTTGAGTATCAGTGAAAACAAAAATCCCTGAAATATGGTGTTAAATTATCCCGTTTAGATCCCTTGTGTAGATTAGAATAAGCTAATATTTAAACAATAATCTTTGACACATTGGTTGCTCGTCCCAGAGAGGGATCTCTCTTTCATGTGGATCCCCACAAGGTTTCTTATTTTTTCCCCACTGATGGGTTTTTTTTAGGAGTTTTTTCTCACCGTGAAGGAGAGTCTAAGGGCATAAATGTACTAGTCTTGTTAAGTTAGCATTTGTTAGTTATTTTTCTTGTGAAGTCCATTGAGACGGAAATTCTGTGATTTTGGGCTATACAAATAAAATTTAATTGAATTAAAATTTCATCAGACTAGAGATAGAACCCAGTTTAAACCGTGGTCTCATAAAGCTGCGCTCCACACCACTTCCCTTCCTCTCAGCTGTACGTCTAGGATCTCTGAAAGATTTATAGCATCGATAGGCTTTGGTCTTACGGCGCTCTGGCAGATGCTGTCAACGCTCGTGATGCGATCGCTCCGGCTAATTCTCATCAGGCAGTGAAGCGTGCGGCCTTTTCGGTGCAGGCCGGAGCACTGAGCTTCAATCTCCGTCCGACAGTGAAGGACGATCTCTGGACTCAGAGAAAAATCCTCCATCAGCATCCGTCGGTAGTCGAGCATCTCCCCCTGACACTCTCCAGTGACCGGTCGACCTGCGAGGCGGAGAGTTCAACAGTTAGATTCCCAACACAGCCATATATGGTCTCATTTTACAATCTTATATAGAACTAAGTGTTTTAAAAGGCAATGTTTGATCAAATAAAACCGGTTTAAGTTGGTGTCAGAACTAAGTGAACATAGTGATCAGTCTAAAAAACTTGGACTTTATTTCCAAAATCTCTAACATGTGCTGTTCCCCTGATGTACTCATTTCTAATCCTGTTCATCCGGGTCACTCCCAGAGAGATCCTCAGCATCTTCATCTCTGCTACCTCCGTCTCTGTTTACTGTCTTTTCTTCAGTGCTACTGTTTCTAGACCAAACAGCATGGCCGGTCTCACCACGGTTTTGTACACTTTCCCTTTCATTCTAGCTGAAACTCTTCTATCACACATCACACCTGATACTTTTCTTCGCCTGTTCTAGCCTGTTTGCACACACTTCTTCACCTCTTTTCCACACTCTCCATTACTCTGGACTGTTAATCCTTCTTCTTCTTTTGGCATTTCCCTTCAGGGGTCGCCACAGCAAGTCAGTTTCTTCCATCTAACCCTATCTGCTGCATCCTCTTTGGTCACACCAACTATCTTCATGTCTTCCTTCACTGTATCCATGAACCTCCTCTTTGGTGTTCCTCTAGTCCTCTTTCCTGATGGTTTCCTTCTTCCGATGTATTCTCTCTCTCTCCTCTGCACATGTCCAAACCATCTCAGTCTGGCCTCTCTGACTTTATCTCCAAAACCTCTAACATGTGCTGTTCCTCTGATCCTGTCCATCCTGGTCACTCCCAGAGAGATCCTCAGCATCTTCATCTCTGCTACCTCCATCTCTGCTTCCTGTCTTGTTCTCAGTGCTACTGTCTCTAGACCAAACAGCATGGCCGGTCTCACCACGGTTTTGTACACTTTCCCTTTCATTCTAGCTGAAACTCTTCTGTCACACATCACACCTGATACTTTTCTCCACCCGTTCCAGCCTGCCTGCACACGCTTCCTCATCTCTTTTCCACACTCTCCATTGCTCTGGACTGTTGATCCTAAGTACTTAAAATCTTCCACCGTCTTTATCTCTTTTCCTTGTAACCTCACTTTTCCATTTGGATCCCTCTCATTCACACACATGTACTCTGTCTTACTCTGACTAATCTTCATTCCTCTTCTTTCTAGTGCAAACCTCCACCTCTACAGCTTTTCCTCCACCTCTTTCCTCCTCTCACTACAGATCACAATGTCATCTGCAATCATCATTGTCCATGGGGATTCCTGTCTGACCTCGTCTGTCAGCCTGTTCATCACCATAGCAAACAGCAAAGGGCTCAGAGCTGATCCTTGGTGCAGTCCCACCCCCACACTGAACTCCTCTGTCTCACCTACAGCACACCTCACCACTGTCTTACAGCCCTCATACATGTTCTGAACCACTCTAACATACTTCTCTGTCACACCAGACTTCCTCATACAATACCATGGCTCTTCTCTAGGTACCCTGTCATACGCTTTCTCGAGCAAAAAAAAAAATTCTTTAAAAAAACTCTAACAAAAATTAAAAGTTTAGTGTATCATAATAAGCCTTGGCTTTAACACACAATTTTGTAGTTAATTTTGTGTTGATGTGAATGCTGAACTACATAAATTTGGGTTTGAAAATCTAAAGAACCAACTTTAGATCAGATTTTAGCATGAAGCTCTGCCTTTCTTGGCTTGCTCAAACTTAAACTGAACCCAAACATAATCTGATGTCCATTCTAACGAGATTGAAGGACTCAAATCAGATTATGTGGACAAACTTTTGACCCAAGTCTTACCAGTAAATTTAATGACTTCAGACAGAATTGGAACTCAAATATTTTTTTTTTCTGTGCCGTTTTTTTCATGTAATATTTTTTGGTTTTAATCACATACTAAATAATGAATATTCCATATTGACCTTATTAATTTCACTTTGGATGTTTAAGCAGAGAATTAACTTTGGAATTTGTAGGCAAAGTGTGACATTTAACACGCCCTGCAAAAAAAAATTTTTCCCCTTTTTGGATTCAGATTGTTTCTGTTATTTATGGTTGTTGCAAAAAAAAAAAAAAGAGGCCATAACCTTGGTGACTTGGGGGTGTCAAGAAGGTACGTTATGTACAATTTTTTTAAATAAAACTGAAACTATTGAAATGAAAAATCAAGTAAGAAAACTGGCAAAATTCATTTGGTCTTCTGAACCACTAATCACTAATGTGGTCGTGGGTCTGGTGCGCTGTACCCTATTCTGGCTGATTTCAAGGCGAGAGGCAGAGTACACCCCGGACAGATCTGTCGGCCAACAGGATGGAGGTAGACCGGCTGGCGTCCTGGTGCAGCAACAACAAGCTGGAGCTCAACGCTCAGAAGACAGTGGAGATGATTACCCCCCTTGCACTGACAGACTCCCCCATCACCGCTGTAGACTCTTTCCGCTTCCTCGGCGCTACTTTTTAAAAGTGTGTTTTCCATTTTTTGTTACATTTTCGTTCAGGAATTTAAAAAATAGAGAGTTTTTTTAGCGCATCTTGAAGGCGCATCGCCAAAATCAAAAGGAGCAGTTGATCGGGAGAAGAAGTAATGAATCGAGGCTCAATCAGAGTCGAGAGTAAACATTTTTCGCATTCATTCAGCGCCAAGAGCAGGGGCGGTTCTAGGATTTTCTGAAGATGGGGTGGGGGGCGGGTACGTGAGGTCATTGACAAAGCCAATATAGGATGACTGGGGGGCTCCCCTCGCCGCCAGAACATTTTAAAAATAAGTGTCATTTTCCTGCATTTTGGTGCCCATTTGCTGGCCCTGCATGGGTATAGCTTGACTAGTCCTCTTTCCTTATTTCTTTTTTTTTGTGGACCAAAAGAGGCGGGAGAGGGGGGAGGGGTCACGCCCCTGCAGAGTATTTATTTGTGACCCTACAGCATAAAAAATAACATTTGAATTATGGTCGAATACTTTTACTTTTTACTTAAAAATTTACACCAATTACTTTTGTACTTTTACTTAAGTAGATTTTTTTATTGGTAATTTTACTTTTACTTAAGTATTTTTTTGCCTAATTATCTGTACTTTTACTTAAGTATAAAAAGTGAGTACTTCATCCACCATTGTTTAATGCTCACCACGATGCACGGCAGCCTCCAAGCACAGCAGCAGGTATGAGAGTCGGGCTTCACGGCCTCGGGGCATGTTGGTGTCCAAGCTGCAGCGCTGCTTCCTCAGGTCCATCTTACAGGCTTTAGCCAGCGAGTAACTCACTCTGTAATCCTGGGAGATTAGCTTCTGACGGGTGGTAAGGGCATCACGACACTGAGGAAAGAAAAAAAAAGAACGAGTGGTTGGAGAGGGGGCTTGATGTTTAGGAACTGCAGGTGTTTCCATCTGAAGTACCTTGTCTGACATGGCTTCTTCAAACTTGTGATTGAACAAACATTTGTAGACTTTTCCTTCTCCTGCTTGAACCTGAAAAAAAAAAAAGTTATGAAATATTTGTGCCAGTTTATCATCGTCACATTTTGGGTTTCTAAATAAAGTAAGCTGAATGTTTTATTCATTTTAGAATAGTTTGTGTGAAAAAAAAGCTGTAAAACTGAGATTTTTCACAGTTTTACTGAATATTTTTTAACAAATCTGCTCAGAACTAAATGTTTCCAAACTACACGCTTTGTTCATTAAAATCTTCTACTCAGATTAATTTAATCATTTTTCTTTAAACACACATTTTTCTTTCTCACTTTTAGCCGGTTTTATTTCAGGTGTAAAAAAAATATTTGCATTTACATTAAAAATAGGACCGCCGCGTTCTAAATCTACCTGCAAGTGTTTGCGTCAATGTGACCGCTTATGTAATTATTCATGTTTTGCGCTGCTCTGTTCGCTCCGTTCAATCGTCTTCCGCTCATCCGGGGCCGGGTCGCAGGGGCAACAGCCTCAGACGGGAAACCCAGGCTTCTCTCTCCCCGGCTGCATCCTCCAGCTCATTCGGAAGGATCCCGAGTCATTCCCCGGCCAGCTGTGAGACATAGTCTCTCCAGCAGGTCCGGGGTCTGCCTCTTGGTCTCCCAATGGGACGTGCCCGAAACACCTCACCAGCGAGGTGCTTGGGGGGCATCTAACCTCCCCATCTGGCTCCTCTCGACCTGGAGGAGGAGCAGCTTGACACTGAGCTCATCCCGGATGACAGAACTCCTCACCCGATCTCTGAGTGAGAGCCCAGCCAACCTGCGGAGGAAGCTCATTTCGGCCGCTTGTTTCCACGATCTCATTCTTTCGGTCACCACCTACAGCTGGTGACCATAGGGGAGGGTTGGAACGTAGATCGACTTGTAAATCGAGAACTTTGCTTTTCGGCTTAGCTCTCTCTTTACCACGACGGACCAATACGGCATTCTAGTTATTGCTGACGCTGCAGCAATCTGCTTGTTGATTTCCCGCCCCATCCTTCCCCCACTCGTGAACAAGATCCCGAGATACTCAAAATCATATGCAAAATTATCTAATTCGTCAATAGCCTACTTTTTTTTTTTCGCATTTTGCACTGCTGCTTCAAAAATGTCCTCGTTAAAAATGGCTGAAGGCTATATTCCAATAAGTTAACCTGAACTTTCAAGACTTATCTAGAAAACATGGCAGACTTTATTCAGACAATAATTTTCTTACTTTCTTCATGGTATCTCTTCAATATTATCTCACTCAACCTTTCTAAAATGTTTCTGTAATGGCGTCAGAGTCCTCCTTGTCTCTCTCAAAATGTTTCTGTAATGGCGTCAATGTCCTCCTTGTCTCTCTCCACAAATATAAACACATAATGTTTACATGGCAATGTGTTTGTTGCCATCGCAACAACTTCTCCGGGAATGTGCGCTTCCTCCCAGCTGCTGCGGGGTGCAGCAGGTTTGAGGTGATAAAATGCTTATAAATTTTGAAATGTTCATTTTTAGAACACAAAAATACATAATAAAATAAAAAAACATGTTTATATTAAAAGTCATAAAAGGTCAACCTCCTAGGTTGGGTTTTCTTTATTCTAATTAGCATATTAAAGTGACGTGGAGTCATATTGACGGCTGTGGCGGTCCTAGTGTTGAAAGCATCCGTTTGAATTTAACCTGTTTTTATTTCTTCAATGTAAACAGATGCTTAGTTTTGCATTTAAATTATTATCCACACAAAAACCAAATGTATTCCTTTTTTTTCTCTCTTTTGTCTTATTACTTATTCATTTATTTCTGTGCAAAGTGCGAAAAAATATATAAAAAAAAAAAAAAAAAAAAAAAATTATAAATAAATCCGAACAGTTAATTTAGAAATCCGCTTCATTAAAACAAAAACACTTGATGGATGAATGTCCATTATTCCCATCATTGTACATTTATTTAATTATAGTTCATTTTAATTTTAATTATTCATATTAATCCTTGATGTCTGGACGTTAGCCGTTCCGTGCCCTCGCCAGCTGCTACATCTGTTCCACCTCGAGAAGGAGGCTCGTAAGGACAACGATGTACTGAGTTTGTTTACTTTAGTTCATTCTTGTGGTATTTACCGTAATTTCACGGCTATAAGGCGCATATAAACGTCTTAGATTCTCTTCAAAATGAGCGGTGCGCCCTTTTGTGCGGTGTGCCTTGTGTGTGAGAAAAGGCGGACCTAAAAGAAACACGATGCTCGTGAGAAAAGGTGGACCTAAAAGAAAAAGCAGTGCCTGTGAGGTATAGACAGTGACTCTGACAGCGAGGAGCGAAGTGGACCTGCTCTGTTGGATTTTGCGCAGCTGTTCAATTCTGAAACAGAGGATGAGGACTTTGACGGATTTGAATAAAGACTACCGTAATTTCACGGCCATAAGGCGCACCTAAAAGTCTAAAATTTTCTTCAAAATGAGCGGGTGCGCCCTTTCGTGCGGTGTGCCTTGTGTGTGAGAAAAGGCGGACCTAAAAGAAAAAGCGGTGCTCGTGAGAAAAAGCGGACCTGAAAGAAAAGGCATGAGAATGTTAAACAGTGAAGT
Source organism: Neostethus bicornis (assembly GCA_902685375.1). Lineage (NCBI taxonomy): Eukaryota > Metazoa > Chordata > Actinopteri > Atheriniformes > Phallostethidae > Neostethus > Neostethus bicornis. The sequence continues at coordinate 6,952,514 of LR738543.1, forward strand.
GTGGGCGTGGATTGTGTATAAAAAAGGTACGGGATGTGCTCTATGCACAACATTGCTATTTTAAACCTGAAAATGGCAAAGAGACACGCTTATGATGCTCAGTTTAAGCTGAAGGCAATCAGTTACGCGGAGGAACATCGGAATCGAGCCGCCGCGAGAAATTTCAGCATTAACGAGTCAATGGATTGTAGATGCTTGGACTAACGTGTCTGCTGGTACTGTTATCCGAGCTTTCGCAAAAGCTGGTATCCTTTCTGAGGAGCCGCACAGTACAGACAGTGGCTTTGACAGCGAGGAGCGAAGTGGACCTGCTCTGTTGGATTTTGCGCAGCTGTTTGATTCTGAAACAGAGGATGAGGACTTTGACGGATTTGAATAAAGACTATTACCGGTAATGTGCTTGTTTATACTACTTAAATAAAGCACAACCAAACTCAGTTTTGCTCCCAATCTATTTTTTTAATACGCATATTTCCATGCTTGCGTGTGTGTTGTTGTAAGGCGGTGTGTGACTGAGACTGCGCCTTTTCGTACGGTGCGCCTAATGGTCGTGAAATTACGGTATGTCTGATTATGTATTCAAGTCTAAATAACTGTGAGAAGAAAACCTTTTGAAGTAAAGTTGGTGGTTTACTAGAACATGTAGAAATAAGAACGAGTAGGATGATGTGAGTGTTCGTACATTCTGACAGAATCTTTCACGGTCGTCTCTGCAGGCGAAATAAAGGTGTCTGTCCAGGTGAAAGTCGTCTGAAGAGAGCTCCGCCACACGCAGGATGGCTTTCTGACACTCCTCTTTGATTGGATGAAAGTGATCCTGCTGCTCTACCTGTCTCACCAGCGCTTTCTCCAGGCAGGCAATCACCTCTCCCTGGGAGTGGACGTCCTGTGGAGAGATTAAAGGCAGAGATGAAGCACAGAATCCGCTGTGAGGAATAGTGATGCAGAGAAAGGGTTCAATGTACCTCCACAACAGTGAAATCTGCAGAAGAAACTGGAGCATACAAAGAACCTCCAGAGAACCTCTAGAGAACATTAGCCTAAAGTTCTCTAATGGTTAGTTAGTGGTTATGTTAGAACCTAACCTTCCCAGAGCATTGAGAGAATCTCATTCCGTACCGTTCCATCATCTTCCGCTCATCTGGGACCGGGTGGCGGGGGCAACAGCCTCAGACTAGAACCCCACGCTTCTCTCACCCCGGCTGCATCCTCCAGCTCACCCGGAAGGATCCCGAGTCGTTCCCCGGCCAGCTGTGAGACATAGTCTCTCCAGTGGGTCCGGGGTCTGCCTCTTGATCTCCTACCGGCGGGACGCGCCCGAAACACCTTACCAGCAAAGCGCTTGGGGGGCATCCTGACCAGATGCCCGAACCCGAATCTGGCTTCTCTCGACCTGAAGGAGGAGCGGCTCGACACCGAGCTCCTCCCGGATGGCATAGCTCCTCACCCGATCTCTGAGTCAGAGCCCAGCCACCCAGCGGAGGAAGCTCATTTCGGTCGCTTCTATCCGTTATCCCATTCTTTCAGTCATTCTTTCCAGACCAGATACCCAGGCTTTCTTCACCCTGGCTGCATCCTCCAGCTCAGGATTCAGATGGCGTTCTTTGGCAGCAAAGAAAGCCAAAATAAGTTCTTGGCTTTCTTTGCTGTTGTTTTGTTGTGACACAAGTCTCTCCACCAGGTCTAGGATATGCGTCCTGCTGGGACATGCCCGAACACCTCTCCAACGAGGTGTTTGGAAGGCATCCTAACCAAATGCCCGAAACCCTATCTGGCTTCTCTCGACCCGGAGAATCAATGGATCTACTCCGAGCTCCTCCTGGATGACAGACCTCCTCACTCTATCTCTGAGTGAGAGCCCAGCCACCTTGCAAAGGAAGCTCATTTCGACCGATTGTCTCAGTGGGATGCAAACCCGCGAACTACCGGTTGACTTCCGGTCTGCAGGCTAAACGCTCTAACCACTGAGCCACCGTCTCTCTCATAAGTGACCATTTTATTTTATAGTAAAAAGTTTAACCAATCAGATGACCCAGAAAATTCTTGGAAGGTCCATGAAGGTTCTTCAATCTCAAGTTTAACACGTTCCTGAATCCTCATTGTGATTCTCAGACAAATTTAAGAACCATCGCCTCAATGCTTTTAATTAGAATCACTGATGAAGGCATTCATCATCAGCAGGCTTTGGGTCATTAATATTTAAATCTGTAATTGTGTTTCCATTCCAGATTTTTTCAGATTAAATTTCAGACAGTCCTCATACACAGTTGTGAAAATAGCCAGTTATACAGAGCACGCAACATTTGGGATGCGGGACAGAAAAAAGACCTTTTGATGAAGAGATTAACCTAAAAAAATTCATCTGAAATAAAAAAAATTGAATGAAAAAAAAGAAATCAAACTGAAAATGAAGCGATTACAGGAGGTGGTGTTGGCTCAGAGGTAGAATGTCTGTCCTAGGCGGTTCGATTCCCACTGAGCTCATGCCAAGGTGTCCCTGGAGAAGACACCTAACCCCCAGTTACTCCTACCATTAGCGCTGTCATGGCTGTTGGCTGCGGTGCAATGCAGCAAAAGTCATTTCTCCATTGAGGAATAAATATTGGGGAAAAAAATCCAAAATAAGTTCTTGGCTATGGGCTCTATTCCAATAAGTTAACCCGAATTTTCAAGACTTATCTACAAAGTAGAAAACATGGCTGACTTTATTCAGACAACAACTTTCTTACTCTCTTCATGGTGTCTCTTCAATATTATCTCACTCAACCTTTCTGTGATGCGTCAGAGTCCTCCTTGTCTCTCTCCACAAATATAAACACACATATTCTTATATGTGTCCATAGCAATGTGTTTGTTACCATAGCAATATAGCAACAACTTCATAAGAAATCATATTAATAGGCATATTAATTAGCATATTAATTAGCATATTACTGTAACGTGCAGTCAAACTGACAGCTTTGGCGGTCCTAGTGTTAAGGGAAAATATAATTTTAGAACATTGTCTAAAAATGCTATAAATTCATCTCGTTATCTACATAATGATTTGTGCTATAGTACTAACCTTAATGAGATCAAATTTCTTAAAAACAATTTTAATCAGTACCTTTCTTTTATAAACTTTTTCCGGTGATAATTTAATTTTCTCAATACCAAAAGTCTCCACCAGGCTTCCTCAGACGATCCATTTTTGAGCATATGTCGTAAATCAGTTTCACCATAGTAAAGATTTATACAAATATTTATGCAAACATATAAAAATCTGGGCAAGAATCGGGGGTCGTTTAAAGTATGAACTTGGCAAGTACCGTATTTTCCGCACTATAAGGCGCATCTAAAAATCTTAAATTTTCTCTAAAGTCTACGATGCGTCTTTTAACCCGGAGCGTCTTATATATGGTTTAATATTGAGCTACAACAGGTGTCGCAACTGCGGTAAGCAGCCGCCGACTCCATATGAAAGAGCGTCTCATTAGGTGTGTTCGAGATGACACAGGCAGACCCGGTTCTGATCGGCGCAGATCAGTGCGCAATGCATGCTGGTTAGTTTTTCAATGCAAAACCTAACCGGCATGCATTGCGCACCGATCTGCGCCGATCAGAACCGCGTCCACCTGTGTCATTTCGAACGCAACCATTTCCATTTGTGTGTTTTTGTAAAGACCCGGAAATGGCTCCTACCAATAGACACTGTTACACCGCAGAATTTAAACTCAAGGCGATCGGTCACGCAGTAGAACACGGGAATAGAGCCGCAGCGAGAGAGTTTAACATCAATGAATCAATGGTGAGGAAGTGGAGGAAGCAAGAGGATGTGCTGCGCCAAGTAAACAAGACTAAACAGAGTTTATCTTCAATAGAAGATAAACTGTGTCACAAAAATACTAATACTTTATCTCGGAGAAAATAATAAAACAGCTGTTTATTCATTTTGGGAGTAAAAACAGAAAGTTGTTTTGTAATTGTTAATAAAGTTTGACTGTCCTATCTGACTGTTTTTTTTGTTTTACATTCCCTTTAGCGCAGCACCATTTAATGAATGCATAACGTAACCCCAGCCTTTACTGTAGCGCCTTATAATGCGGTGCGCCTTATAGTCCGGAAAATACGGTAATCCCATGACAAGCAGCCATGCAAGTAAATCTGAATCAAATTAAGTCGTCTTGTGAAGCAGACCATCCATATCTAACTTGATGGGTTTAATTAAAAAATTCCCAAATGACTGCGTTGTCGTGCTGGTGGCGACCAGATCTGACACACAACCCCCTCCATCTTTTCACAATCACAGACAAGTAATCAGCATCTGAAGCCGATGTTCCGTTAAATAGAAGATTATTGATACAACATTAAATTAATCATACACACTATTAGATGGAACGCTGTTTTCAGATAAACTTGAAAAAAGTTCTGTTAATTTAAATGGCAATTAGGTTTTAAAAAGCTAGTAGTTTAATTTAATAATAACTTAAAAAGTACAGACAAGTAATTGAATCGATTAAACTGGATCGTCACGCGTTTGTGACAGCAAACTCGATTAAGACTTCTCTGTAAGCCGAAAAGCAAAGCTCTCGATCTACAAGTCGATCTACGTTCCTACCCTCACCTATCTGGTGACCGAAAAAATGCGATCGGGGATACAAGCGGCCGAAATGAGCTTCCTCCGCAGGGTGGCCGGGCTCTCACTCAGAGATCGGGTGAGGAGCTATGCAACAACTTTACGCAGAAGTTGTTGCTATGGCAAGAAACACATTGCCACACATACAATAAATGTGTGTTTTTATATTTGTGGAGAGAGACAAGGAGGACACTGATGCCATTACAGGAACATTATGAGAGAGACAAGGAGGACTCTGACGCCATTACAGAAACATTTTAGAAAGATTGAGTGATATAATATTGAAGAAACACCATGAAGAGAGTAAGAAAATTATTGTCTGAATAAAGTCTGCCATGTTTTCTAGATAAGTCTTGAAAGATCAGGTTAAAATATTAGAATATAGCCGATAGCCAATTCATAACGAGGACGTTTTTGAAGCAGCAGCGCAAAATGCGAAAAAAAAAAGTAGGCTATTGACGAATTAGATGATTTTGCATATGATTTTGAGTATCTCGAAGTCTTGTTCACAAGTGGGGGAAGGATGGAGCGGGAGATCAACAGACGGATCGGTGCGGCGTCAACAATAACTAGGATGCTGCATCGGTCGATCGTGGTAAAGAGAGAGCTGAGCCGAAAAGCAAAGCTTTCGATTTACAAGTCGATCTACGTTATAACCCTCACCTATGGTCACCAGCTGTGGCTGGTGACCGAAAGAATGAGATCGTGGATACAAGCGGCCGAAATGAGCTTCCTCTGCAGGTTGGCCGGGCTCTCACTCAGAGATTGGATGAGGAGCTCCGCCATCCGGGAGGAGCTCGGTGTCAAGCCGCTCCTCCTCCAGGTCGAGAGCGACCAGATGGGGTGGTTAGGGCATCTAGTCAGGATGCCACCCTAGCGCCTCACTGGCAAGATGTTTCGGGCATGTCCCACCGGGAGGAAGCCAAGAGGCAGAACCCAGACCCACTGGAGAGACTATTTCTCTCAGCTGGACGGGAAACGACTTGGGATCCGGGTGAGCTGGAGGATGCAGCCGGGGTGAGAGAAGCCTGGGCTTCCTGTCTGAGGCTGTTGCCCCCACGACCCGACCCCAATGAGCGGAAGACGACGGAACGAATGGAAAAAAAAAAGAGAAATGTATTGATTTAGGATGGATTTATAGATGAACGACACTCACCTTGTGTCCCACACTGATGCTGCCACATCGAAGCACGTTGATGTCCTCTTTACATTTGTCCATGAAGCCACAGATTAACCTGTAGTCACTGAAGATGATGCTGGTCATCTTCGTCACGTACTGGTTGCACTGATACTCGCTGATATTTCCACGGTGATCCACCAGGCATGCCACCAGAAGGCCTTTCCCTCGTTCCTCCTCGCTGCATTCCTTTATCTGTGGGTGAAAGAAATAGGTGTAAGGAAAAAGCGAGCAGCTGCAGACGGGCGAACAGAGAATGACTGACCTCGGCGAGGGTGCTCTTACAGACCTCCGTCGCCACCGACTCAAACTTAGAATCTGTGGTCAGATTGAGTTTGTAATTCCACAGCAGCTGGAGAATAAAAAGAAGAGAGAATGTTTTAAAGCAAAGAAAATACTTATTAACAGGATTGATGATTTTACAAGTTGGGAAAGGATGGAGCCGGGGGGGAAAGGGGCGGATCGATAGACGGATCAGTGCGGTGTCTGCAATGATCAGGACACTGCGTCAGTCCGTCGTTGTAAATTAAGAGCTGAGCCGAAAAGCGAAGTTTTTCATTTACTAGTTGATCTACGTTCCAACCCTCACCTATGGTCACCAGCTGTGGGTGGTGACCGAAAGAATGAGATCACAGATACAAGCGGCCGAAATGAGCTTCCTCTGCAGGGTGGCTGGGCTCTCACTCAGAGATAGGGTGAGGAGCTCTGCCATCAGGGAGGAGCTTGGAGTAAAGCTGTTGCTCCTCCAGATTGAGAGAAACCAGATGGGGTGGTTCGGGTACCTTGTTGGGATGCCTCCCGAACGTCCCACCGGGAGGCGACCCAGAGAAAGAACCGGACCCACTGGAGAGACTGTCTCACAGCTGGCTAGGGAACCCCAAAGGATCCCCCCGGTGAGCTGGAGGATGCAGCCGGGTTGAGAGAAGCCTTGGTTTCCCGTGTGAGGCTGTTTCCCCCGTGACCCAACACCCGATAAGTGGAAGGCAATGGAATAGAACAGAACGGACTATTTTACTCATTTTTTGTAGCTTTTATTTTTACTGGTACTATGTTTCAAATTATTAGATCTCTGAATGTCAAAAAAATTGCTTCATTCTTTTACTTTGTTTCCTGATTAAAACATAACTTTGTATCATTTTTTTAATTGATAAAGTTGACATTGGTTTGAAAAAAAAACTTATCCTGCAAGGGGACCAAAAAAAAAAGATAAACTTTATGGTCACACATCGTTTAAAAAAATAGATAATCAAGAGTAACTCAGAAAGCAGGCTGTAACATACAGTCTTCTGGCCAGTGGTGGAACGTAACGAAGTAAATGTACTTCGTTACTGTACTTAAGTAAAAAATTTGTGTATCTGTACTTTACTTAAGTAAAATTTAAGACCAGTACTTTTACTTTTACTTCACTACATTTTTAGAGCAAATATCTGTACTTTTACTTCGCTACTTTTTAAAAGTATGTTTTACATTTTTCGTTACATTTTTGTTCAGGAATTTGAAAAATACACAGGTTTTTTAGCGCATCTTGAAGCCGCATTGCCAAAATAAAAAGAAGCAGTTGATCGGGAGAAGAAGTCATGAATCGAGAAACATTTTCCGCATTCATTCAAAAACCTAACATCAAATATAGTACAAATTAAAAAGAGTCAGAAGATCGTTGTTCGTTGTGTTTACTTCTAAATAAAAAGTTGAGCCATCATTACACAGAGCAGGGGCGGATCTAGAATTTTCCAAAGGGGGGTGGGGCTTTGACAAAGCCAATATATAGTGACTGGGGGCCTCCCCCCTAAAACATTGAAAAAAAATAAGTGTCATTTTCCTCCATTTTGGCGGTCCATTCACTGGCCCTTCTAGAGGATAGCTTGACTTGTCCCCTTTCCTTTTATTTTATTTATTTATTTTTTTGTGGACCAAAAGAGGCGGGAGAGGGGGTCACACCCCTGCAGAGTATTTATCCTGGTTACCATGGTGACACCCTATAGCACAAAAAATAACATTTGAATTATGGTCGAATACTTTTACTTTTTACTTAAAAAGTACAATTTACACCAATTACTTTTGTACTTTTACTTAAGTAGATTTTTTTATTGGTACTTTTACTTAAGTAAATTTTTTGCCTAATTATCTGTACTTTTACTTAAGTACAAAAAGTGTGTACTTCATCCACCACTGCTTCTGGCTATGATAAAGGCGGGGAAATACCGGAGAACATGGTTGGAGACTATAACAAATCACACACACGTTAAAGAGCACACAACATCTACATGATGGAATACAAGATACTGTACCGTAATACCTCGCTAGAATAGCGTTCAAATTTCACAGATCGGCTGTTTTTTTTTCCGTTTTTTGTCTGTGTAATTTTTTAGCTTTTTTTTTTCCCCACAGCATATTATTTACAACATCCCATACGATGCATTGTGTTCCGCGTGCTGATTGGCTGTACATACACGTACGATAGACACCGGTCCAGCCACGCCTGGCTGATTAAACTGCAATCTGGTGCTGATTGATCACCAATACTGTCAAACTGGCTGATCTGTAATATTTTTCTAAACTCAAATTTGCTTGTAGACCCAAAAAAAACTCTTTAATTTTTTTTAACTTTAGGGCATAAATATTAACATTTTATTTCTCTATTAGTTTTAAGATAATGTGGCAGCCATTTTTTCCCAGCTTGAAGAAAATCCTGGCAAATAATTTTCTATTTTAGGTAAAAATGTACAATAAAAATTAATTTGATCTTAATCTTCGTTCAGATAACACGTATAGTGAAAAATATACACTAGAGTTTTATAGTATGCATCTGTTTTTTTTTCATACACACAAAATATGCGAGCACACCATTGAAATGCCAGTTGTTACTGTTTTATTTGTTCCGTTCCGTTGTCTTCCGCTCATCCGGGGCCAGGTCGCGGGGGCAACAGCCTCAGACAGGAAGGCCAGGTTTCTCTCACCCCTCCAGCTCACCCGGAAGGATCCCAAGTCATTCCCTGCCACCTGTGAGACATAGTCTCTCCAGCGGATCCGGGTCTGCCTCTTGGTCTCCTCCCGTCGAAATACCTCACAAGCGAGGTGCTTGGGCAGTATCCTGACCAGATGCCCAAACGACCCCATCTGGCTTCTCTCAATCTCTCGACACCTAGTTCCACCCGGATGGCAGAGCTCCTCACCCAATCGCTGAGTGAGAGCCCAGCCAACCTGCGGAGGAAGCTCATTTCAGCCACTTGTATCCGCGATCTCATTCTTTCGGTCACCACCCACAGCTGGTGACCATAGGTGAGGGTAGGAACGTAGACGGACTTGTAAATAGAGAGCTTTGCTTTTCGGCTCAGCTCTCTCTTTACCACGATGGACCGATGCAGCGTCCTAGTTATTGCTGATGCCACACCGATCTGCCTGTCGAGCTCCTGCTCCATCCTTCTCCCAATCGTGAACAAGACCCCGAGATACTTAAACTCCTCCACTTGGGGCAGGACCCTGTCCCTGACCTGCAAGGAGCATTCCACCCTTTTCCTGGCGAGTACCATGGTCTTGGATTTGGAGGCGCTAATTCCCATCCCGGCCGCTTCACTATTTTATTGTTTTATTTTACTGTTTTATGAAAGGTTTTTGTCTTTTATTTTCGTCTGTGTTTCGTACTACATTGATCCTTTAATTGGGAAATTACTTTGCAACATCGCACCTCTGCAGGCAGCCACAACGGCGCCAATGATGGGAGCAACTAAGGGGTTAGCATTCTGCTCCAAGGACATTTAGGCATGGGCCCAGTGGGAGTCAAACTGGCTTCTTCCGATCCAATGACTGACTTTCAACCACTGAGCCAACGCCTCTGTTTAAACTTTGACAATAAAAAAGTGTGAAAATAACAATGTTTGCCTGAGAGAAGTCTATAAAGTACGTCGTACTGAGAGTATAGTGCTCTTATCAAGGTGCAAGGACCGTTGACTAAACACCATGCTAAACTCCTTTCAAAACAAACTGACGAATCATGTTGTAACTTGTCCGTTTAATAACGATTCTTTCATTAAGTGAGGAGTAAAAACTGTACAAAAAATACAGAACAAATACATCTTCACAATACAGAAATAAACGGGTGCCACATCAATACAAGAAAACAATAGCCTGTGCCGTTTACTGTAGCTTAGCCGCGTAAGCCGCTTACTTTAGCTGAGCCGCTTTAGCATGCGGCCATATTCCTCTAATCTAACAATGATAAAACACACCTTTCAAACAATAAACGTTGGTAAAAACCTCCATTCTAACTAAAAATGAATAGATTAAGCTGCAGATTCTGTGGCTGCCGATTTTGTGGCTGCTGATTCTGTGGCTGCCCCGTTGCTTCGTCTGTCGGCCGTTAACAAACACAGGAAGTGACGTAACCAAAACCAACTATGTCAACACTACAAAATTAAAGAATCAAACAACGGATTGTGGGGCAGAACAGAGAGGTTTTACTACCTTTAAACATCTATAATAATTGAAAAAAATAAGTTAACTACTTTGCTGAGTTTGCATATTGTGGGTATTTTGAAAACTAAAGTTCTGCAAATTACGAGGGACAACTGTTCAGTCGTTTTGAGGTTGGCAATAATCTTCCCTTCTGTGAAGTGTTTTTATGTTCCCAGAATGTTGGACGGCTTCTCTACGAGTACTCTTGTTTCCTCCCACCCACCAAAGACATGCAGGTTAGATGGATTTCAACTATGAAACTGCCACTAAGTGTGCTGAGTTTCCGTCTCTAATTGGCTCCGTGACAAACTGGTGGTGTCCTGTCTGGTGTCTCCCCTGCCTGTTATCTAGCCACTGGCAAGGATAAGCATTAGCACTCTGAGGACTGAGGGCTTTGAAAATGTAAAGATGGGTTGGTTTGTTCTTAGCTGAAGCCGATAAAAAACATATGCACAACTACCACTCTGACTAAAACAACAGCAGTGGTTGACTTCGACAAATTAGAATCAGAATATACTTTATTGATCCCACACAGGGGAAATTTGTGTATCACAGCAACAACTTCCTATCTGCTAAGTGAGTCGTTGTAGAGTCCGATCACGTACGGAAAGAAAGACCTCCGGTAACGAGATGTTCTTGAGCGGAGCTGTCTGAGCCTCTTGGAGAAGGAGCTCCGTTGTTCGTCCAGGAGTGGGTAGAGAGGATGGTCATGATTGTCCATGACGGACAAAAGTTTGTTCAGTGACCTCCTCTCTACCATTGCCTCAAGTGAGTCCTGCTTGCTGCCAATGACAGAGCCAGCCAGTCTGATTAGTTTATTCAGTCTGTTGGCGTCACTGGCTGCGATGGTGCTCCCCCAGCAGATGACGTAGAAGAACAAGGAGCTGGCCACCACAGACTGGTAGAAGGTCTCTAGGATCTTGCTGCACACATTGAAGGACCTCAGCTTCCTTAGAAAGTAAAGTCGGCTGCAGGTCTTCTTGTACACAGCAGTACTGTTGCTCCACCATCTCAGTCTACTGTCGATGGTCACTCCCAGGTATTTGTACTCCTCCACCACCTCCACATCCCTACCCAGAATGCAGAGCGACTGTAAAGCAGTCCTCCTCTTCCGGAAGTCAATCACCATCTCCCTGGTCTTGTCTACATTGAGCAGCAGGTGATTCTCTCCCGCCCACACCACAAATCCATCCACCACCCTCATGTACTCCTCCTCCTGCCCACCACTTATACACCAAGATTTGAGTTTTATACTTGGAAAAAATCTCAGATCATCATAGCTTCTTGTTTTTTCTCCTGATTTATAGACGAGTTGTAGAACCCTGCAGGCAAGAGACAATTTAGAGCTAACTGTAGAACACACACGTCCAGGCAGCTGCAGCGAGCTACATGGGAAATTTTAAATATTTAAACATTTCCCAGTTGATGAGTCATAAAGTATGAAGAGATATCATCTCTGCTTGTTGAACGGAGATATTTCCTTATAAAATGTAACTTCCATTACCCATCCTGCCTGTGGGCTTATTCCTGGTCACCGGTGTATAGCAAAGCCAAGTTTAAAGCCGTCTGACACAGCATTTCTAACATTAAGTTGCTTTATGGTACATTTTTAAACCAGTTTAAACAGCTCTTTTGTGTGTTAGAAAACCTTTGCAATGGAAAAAAGTGTACACATTTTAGATAACAGTGCCTCTGAAAGGCCTTCCCATCCGGCTGCAGCTGTTTATCTGAGTTTCAAGCTGTGCTACTGACAAACTATAAATACACGATGGCATTGATGCAGACTTTCCCCCAAATAGAGAGATGTCCACAGGAGGAAACATATCGCATCCATATATCTTAAAAATGAACAAAAACAAAAAGTGAAAGGTGATATTTAAAGTTAGCAATGGAAACTAAACAGATGTACTAATTGCCATCCCTTTGCACTGACAGACTCCCCCATCACCACTGTAGACTCTTTCCACTTCCTCGACACTGCCATCACTAACCTAAAGTGGGAGCCATCCATCAGCTCCCTGATCAAAAAGGCCCAGCAGAGGATGTACTTTCTGCGGCAGCTAAAGAAAGCCAAACTGCCCGCCCGATGTTGGTGCAGTTTTACACAGCCATCATCGAGTCCATCCTCACCTCCTCCATCACCGTGTGGTACGCTAGAGCCACAGCCAGGGAGAAACACAGACTGCAGCGCATTGTGCGCTCCGCAGAGAAGGTGATCGGCTACAGCCTTCCATCTCTCGAAGACCTGTACGTCTCCAGGACTCGGGGGCGTGCAGGTTGGATAGCAGCTGACCCTTCCCACCCTGGACATGGACTTTTTGAGCGACTCCCCTCGGGCAGGAGGCTCCGGTCCATTCGGACCAGAACGTCCCGCCACAAAAACAGCTTTTTCCCTTCTGCCGTTGGACTAATGAATGCTTTATAACCTGGACCCTCACATCTCTTAGTCACTTCCCTCTTGTCACTTTACTATTATTTTCTATGACATTGCACTACTTTTCTTTTTCTTTCTGAGCACTCTTAGTTTTGTTAAAATTATATTTATTTATTTTATTTTTTATTATTTTTATTTTATATTTTTGCACACCTGTATCAAAGCAAGTTCCTTGTCTCTGATATTCTTCACTGACATGGCATCACCGTGTGGTACGCTGGAGCAACAGCCAGGGACAAACATAGACTGCAGCGCATTGTGCGCTCTGCAGAGAAGGTGATCGACTGCAGCCTTCCATCTCTCCATGACCTGTACGTCTCCAGGACTCGGGGGCGTGCAGGTTGGATAGCAGCTGACCCTTCCCGCCATGGACATGGACTTTTTGAGCGACAGAATTCTTTTGAGTGACTCCCCGATTAATGTTTCTTCACAGCATCAGGCCAGATTTATATTTTATTTTACCATTCAGTTAAAGAGACAGCTAGCAGTTCAGGAGAAATGGGGGGCTGGAATTTGCGGAAGAGGGAATGGGAGATGTGGGGTGTTGAGTGAATATCGATGCATGTGTGCAGTTTTTGTGTAAGTGTGTGATTTTCAATATATGTTTGTCTTTACTTAGTATTTTTTAATGATCTGATTCTGTTAAAGTTTTTATTGTCTGTTCAGGACTTTTGTAACTTTGTTTGAAAAGTTTGTACATTTTTATTTACATAGGAAAATTTACATAGGAAAATTTTCACGCCATTTAAACTGAAAAATAGTTCCGTTTCATCGTCTGCCGCTTATCCGGGGCAGGGTCGCGGGGGCAACAGCCTCAGACGGGAGGCCCAGGCTTCTCTCTCCCCTTCTGCATCCTCCAGCTCACCTGGAAGGATCCCGAGTCATTCCCCGGCCAGCTGTGAGACATAGTCTCTCCAGCGGATCCGGTGTCGGCCTCTTGGTCTCCTCTCGGTGGGATGTGCCCGAAACACCTCACCAGTAAGGTGCTCAGGGGCATCCTGACCAGATGCCCAAACCACCCCATCTGGTTTCTCTTGACCTGGCGGAGGAACGGCTCGACACCGTGCTCCTCCCGGATGGCAGAGCTCCTCACCCGATTTCTGAGTGAGAGCCCAGCCACCCTGCGGAGGAAGCTCATTTCCGCCGCTTGTATCCGTGATCTCATTCTTTCGGTCACCACCCACAGCTGGTGACCATAGGTGAGGGTTGGAACGTAGATCGACTTGTAAATCGAGAGCTTTGCTTTTCGGCTCAGCTCTCTCTTTACCACGACGGACCAATGAAGCGTCATAGTTGTTGCTGACGCCGCACCAAAATAGTGTCATTCAAAATTGACTATACCTCTTACTTGGTTTGCAGAAAGATAAACAACACTCATTAGAACACATTTATTAAAATAAATTTTGTTATAATTAAATTTTTTAAGAAATACGCATTTGCTCAAAACAACACAAATTTCAAACGTCCAAATTTTGAATTTGTCAAACTATAAAGGGTTAAAGTCGCTGCGTTGTTACCAGGCAACAAGTCCAGTGGGCTCTCTAATGTTCTCTGTGCATATTTTTGTGTTTTTTTGGCAGTGAAGACGCAGCAGCAGCAGCAATAAGCCTGCAGGAATTAAACCGCACCCTGCTCTCCACAGTCCAGCGAACCTCGGTAAAAATTCTGCACGGTTCAGCTGATCGCACTGTAAACAATTTCACCTTTACAAAATAAACTTGGGAGTAAATTATGTTTCATAAAAATGCTGAACGTGCACAGGACCTTTGGATTTCGTGTTAGTCTATAACCACCACTACAAATCATTTACCTTTCGGATTTTTTCGTAGACGTTGCATTATTCGTATTTTTTCTCAATTTTCATCATTTTCCTACTAATTATCATTATTTTCTTGCTTTGTTGCAGCAAGCCTCCCACAAAATAAGACACAACAGTCGTGTGACACGTTAATTACAGTCAGGATGTTACCGAGCAGTAATAAAAACTGTCCAAGAGCTCCATTAGCCTGGTGACGTTTCATAAACCTGTCGGCTCTTTACTGGCCTGAAATCATGAAGGTTTACGAGCCGCACGATACTTAGACAAGACGAAGAACCGTTACGGTGGAGAAAGATGCACCAAATACTACAGAGAGGTAAACGTTTGTAGGAATTAGTACATAGAGCTTCTTCAATAAAGAATTCGTAATCATCATGGCTGATGAGGACTACAGTGGGATATGAACATAAATAGGAGGAAAAAAACCAAATAAATACTCTCAAAAAGTAAATATATAGTGGTGGATGAAGTACTCACTTTTTGTACTTAAGTAAAAGTACAGATAATTAGGCAAAAAATTTACTTAAGTAAAAGTACCAATAAAAAAAATCTACTTAAGTAAAAGTACAAAAGTAGTTGGTGTAAATTGTACTTTTTAAGTAAAAAGTAAAAGTATTCGATCATAATTCAAATGTTATTTTTTGTGCTATAGGGTGTCACCATGGTAACCAAGATAAATACTCTGCAGGGGTGTGACCCCTCTCTCCCGGCTCTTTTGGTCCACAGAAAAAAAAATAAAATAAAAGGAAAGGAAAGGGGACAAGTCAAGCTATCCCCTAGAAGGGCCAGTGAATGGGCCGCCAAAATGGAGGAAAATGACACTTATTTTTTAAAATGTTTTGGAGGAGAGGCCCCCCAGTCACTATATAATGGCTTTGTCAAAGCCCAACCCCCCTTTGGAAAATTCAAGATCCGCCCCTGCTCTGTGTAATGATGGCTCAACTTTTTATTTAGAAGTAAACACAACGAACAACGATCTTCTGACTCTTTTTAATTTGTTCTATATTTGATGTTAGGTTTTTGGCGCTGAATGAATGCGGAAAATATTTCTCGATTCATTACTTCTTCTCCCGATCTACTGCTTCTTTTGATTTTGGCGATGCGGCTTCAAGATGCGCTAAAAAAAACTGTACATTTTTCAAATTCCTGAACGAAAATGTAACAAAAAATGTAAAACACACTTTTAAAAAGTAGCGAAGTAAAGGTACAGATATTTGCTCTAAAAATGTAGTGAAGTAAAAGTACCGGTCTTAAATTTTACTTAAGTAAAGTACAGATACACAATTTTTTTACTTAAGTACAGTAAAGAAGTACATTTACTTTGTTACAGTCACCACTGTAAATATATGACTAGACCAGGGGTGGGCAAACTTTTTGATTCGCGGGCAACATTGGGTTCTAACAATTGACCAAGGGGGCAGCAACAGGAGCAGAGGGATGGCATGCTTTATTAAACAAGCATGCTAGATATGGAAAGCCAGTGGGGCCGCTACAAGCACGTAATCTAGCACGCTAACGTTAAAATCAAGCGCCCTGGCGCTTAAAAAAAAACGTCCGTCTAGCGCGCTAGGTTTGAAATGTAGGTTTGAAATCTCCTGACAATCTATTTTATGGGAGGAGTTTTTATGGGAGGAGACGGCAGCTCAGTGGTCAGAGCGTTCGCGCGCGGAGTGTAAGTTCGCGGGTTTGCATCCCACAGGGAGCATGTCTAGGGTCCTTGGAGAAGACACCTAACCCCCGCTTCTCCCACCATTGGTGCTGTCGAAGGGCAGCCTGCTGCGGTGTAAGGAGTGCAGCCCACAAATTTCCCCGGTGAGAGATGAATAGAGTAATTCATTTATTTATTTAGTTTGACAATGTGCGCATCACAGAAACACACACATTTTAATGGGAGTGGTGTTGTTGTTTTTGCAACAAGGCCAATATGCCTAGAGTGCGCCATCTAGTGAGGAAACACCAGAATTGCAGTAGAAATAAAACATTACCATAGTTTATTTTTATATTTTTTATTATATTATATTTTGTTTTTATATTTTATTGTATAGTTTAGTTTATTCCTACTTAATTATTATTAGTTTGCGGTGACGTGCGGGTCCCCTCACTTTAGCCAGGTGGCTTATGTGGGTGCCCGTGTCTCCAGGACCTGGGTGGACCCCTTTGGTTTTGGCCATGTAGTCATGGGCAGGCCGAGTGTTTTTTGTAGATCGATCCCCAATTATTATTTCTTCGCAGCATCCGGCCAGATTTATACTTTATTTTACCATTCAGTTAAAGAGACAGTAGTTGATGGTTCAGGAGAAATGGGGGGGGCTGGAAGGCGAGGAAGACGGTTCGGGAGAAGTGTGGGGTTGAGTGAATGTTTAGCTCGCCATTCGCGCCAAAGGATCAAGTGACACGAAAATCCTTTAAAATTTAAAATGTACTCACATGTAAAAATGTAGCCAATGAATTGTTTTATCCTCCAAATTATATTTTGTTCATGCATGTTTTTACTAGTGTGTATGTGGGTGTATTGCATTACTCACATGGTTGCAGTCTGGAGAAATATCAGATTCCTGTAGGAAAACAGAAAGAAAATAATCTCAGGATGTATTTGGACATATTTAGTCACAATAAAAGAGCATCACTGCGTTCCATCCAGTTACACCACAGTTATACACAGTGTGTAATATCCCAAAAGTAGCTGAAGATGCTCCTGTTGAGGTGTTCTAAGAAAAAGAACAGCAAACCAGGCCATCATCAGCATGGCCACTGAGTTGCACTGTAACAGTAAAATTTGTAAAAATATTCTTTTTTTATGTAAGAAGCAAAAAGAAAATTTGAGTTATCACTGTTCTCAAAATGTACATTTGCAGACGGTTCTCTCTTATTGATCTCATATCGTCTGAAAACAAACTGTAATACTAATAGCTACACCAATCAGAACATCCCAAAATACTTTGTGTTGTAACAGAAGACACAAAATGTGTCGTTTTTAAGCCTCTAAACACTAATACGTAGACAGCTGTTTTTGTTTGTTTGTTTTTCAAAAAGTGGCGTTCACTGTGAAACTGTTTGCCCAACTAGTAGTTGACTTTAGGGCTGAAACAGTTAATCGATTTAATCGATTGTAATTGATTTTCAAAATAGTTGTCGAATAATTTGATCATCGATTAATCGTCTAAAAAGTTTTTACTGTCAACTGCACTAAAATTGGTCTCCAAGTGGGGCAGCAGAGAGCAAATTGACGATGCGAGCTACCAAAATAGGAGGAGAAGAAGATAGCAGCCAATCATTGGCCTTCATTTCACCCGCCTCACGTGATCAGGCAGATTCAACAAGATGGTGGAAAGAAAAGTTTGGATAATTTTCCACTAAATTTGAAAAAGACTCGCGTTAATATGCCAAGTTTGCGAAACAGACACGTTTAGGAACAGAAGCATATGAGTTACCTTTACTGTATACAGTAAGTAGATTTATTATCATGTAGAAATGATAATATTCTACCTCTTTATTTGACAGAAAGATTAACATTTGCTCTTACTGTAATAAACTCAACGTGTTGTTTATGTGGTTATGAGTTGTGTTTTACACAATTACATTCTATAATATGTTGAAAAAGTAATATTTATTAAATGTTCATTTTATCCGATTATTCGAATAATCGATCCAATAATCGACAGATTAATCGATTACCAAAATAATCGTTAGCTGCAGCCCTAGTTGACTTCATTAATTTTGTTGTCCATTTGACCAACCAAATCTATCGTTTCCTGCTGAGTGCGAAGCGTCAGAAAAGGGAATCACCGCCTTCAAATTTGGGATCACGGATCATGACCGGAAAAGGTTGAAGCGCCTTGGCCTAAACGCCGTGCCAGTGAAGTCTTCTGGACATATCATCCCCCAATAGCCTCCCCAGGTCTGAAATAATATCTCAGACCTGGCCAGGGAACCCCTCAAAATTTGCCCAGATTAGCTTGATGGTGTGAGTTTCCTTTTCCATTGAATGAGAGAAGTTTGGGTTTTGATGCTAAGGCTGATCCAATTTGAGGTAAACCCAGAGACAGCGGTACGGTGTACCGAAGTTCTCTTGCTAAAAGCAATACTTTTCACTAAAAAGTCTCAAATTCCTGCGCCAAAAGTTTTGAAACCATCATTACCTACCAAGGAGTCTAATAAACTGACCAAGAGTTGAAAAATAAATTGAATATCAAGCGGAATTGTAGCTGTTTTAAGTCTTATTTGAAGCTAATTAAAGACCCTTTAACAATGGGGGTGATAACAGAAACCTAGCAAAAGAAGAAGGTTAAAAATTTAAAGTTCCTTTCTGTTGTCTTCCGCCTATCTGAGGCTAGGACATGCCCGAAAAACCTCACCATCAAGGTGTTCGGAAGGTATTTTAACCATATTCCCGAAAAGTAAAATATCAACTTTAAATTACCATATTTTCCGCACTATAAGGCGCACCTAAAAACCTTAAATTTTCTCTAAAGTCCACGATGCGCCTTTTAACCCGGAGCGCCTTATATATGGATTAATATTGAGCTACAACAGGTGTCACAACTGCGGTAAGCAGCCGCCGACTCCATTTCCCCCGTAGAAGAAGTAGTGCCCGGTGCGTGCTGGGATATATGAAAGGGCGTCTCATTTCCATTTGTGTGTTTGTGTAAAAACCCGGAAATGGCTCCTACCAAGAGACACTGTTACCCCGCAGAGTTTAAACTTAAGGCGATCGGTCACGCAGTAGAAGACGGGAATAGAGCCGCAGTGAGAGAGTTTAACATTAACCAATCAATGGTGAGGAAGTGGAGGAAGCAAGAGGATGTGCTGCGCCAAGTAAGTAAGACTAAACAGAGTTTCCGCGGGAACAAAGCGAGATGGCCACAGTTAGAGGACAAAGTTGAACAGCCTTTACTGTAGCGCCTTATGATGCGGAACGCCTTATATATGGAAAAAGTTTTAAAAAATGTCATTTATTGAAGGTGCGCCTTATAGTGCGGAAAATACGGTATTTTCATATAAGCCAATATAAGACTTTTAATGTGTGTGGCGACATGTTGAACATCTTTTATCAGTCTTTCGTGGCAACTGCAGTGCTCTTTGCGGTCATCTGCTGGGGAGGCAGCTTGACTGCAAGGGACAGCAATAAGCTGGACAGACTGATAAGGAAATGTGCATCTTTTGTGGAGAAATGCAAACTCTGTGGGAGCTGTTTTGGAAGGGAGGGTGAGGGCTTTAATGCAGGGTATCCTGGATAACCCCCGTCACCCTCTACATGATGTTATTACGACCCAGAAGAAGAACAGGTTCTCTTCACTCCGCTGCAGGATTGAGCGCTTTTAGGAGGTCGTTCAGTCCCTTCAGCCTTCAGGCAATTTAATCGATCAGATGTTTCTGGAAGGAACGGAGTCCTATTTTATTTTTGGATGTATGTTGTTTTTATTTATTTAGAATGTACTTGATTTTTGTTGCTGCTGGACACCAGAATTTCTCCTGCGGGAGATTAATAAAATTTTTATCTATCTTTTGGAGATCAATGTCTACAGACTCCTATGAATTTGACGCAGATGGTTACAGCACACTTCCAGTCTGACCTACTAATATTCCAACATTAGGAACACATTTGCGAGGCTCTGAGAAAAATAGGCACCATATTAAGTATAACATTTCCTAAATATAATAGGCAGAACTGAATTAATTTCACATCAACGCTTCAGATGTGAGATTCTATTCATTCTACAAAGAAGAAAAACACACTGAGAACTTCCTCTTTTAGTTTCCATCAAACAGATGTGATCAAAATCGTGAACAAAGCAGTAGTAAGAAAACACCGGAGTACTTTCTAAAGAGTAGTTGTTCAAAAATGAACAAAAGCAGCAGAAAGCTCTCCACAAAGTCGCCCACAGCTCGCTTCGACTATCAGAAGAAACACAGAAGCCCTGCTTTTAGCTTCACATCATTTTCCAGTAAAAAAAGACGTGAAAGCACTTTGTGATGACTTCGCTCTGCCCACGAGAACAGAAACAAAATCCTTCCTCTGATTTTAAATCAGTGTTTCCACAAAATCCCACGGAGGAGTAGAGAGCAGCGAGGACCTCGAGCTCACAATGGCATCCGATTAAAATGACCAATTAGTCAGACAATGAGTTAATAATTACCAACGAGCTGCTTCATTCACTTCAAAGGCATTGAAACAAGTTCGGATTAATCAACTGGACTGATCAAACTAAGATGGAAACAGGGTAAAAAAATGGGTCTTTGCAGGTACGTTAAACTTCATCCTCTCGCTCAAAAGTAGTCAGAAATGAACATTTCATATGGTCAGAAACCCCCATAGTCGTCTCTATTTTGCAGGGTGCTTTTTAATGCTAAAGCCTCTGAACATCCAGATTTAGAGAATCCGTTGCCATGAGAACAGCCCTCCTCATTGGCAGGATGACAATAAAGTCTAGGAACAATAAAGTACTTTGCTATTGTTTTATTCTATGTTTTGTTGCGCTGAAATTGGACAGTTTCCCATGATGCATCAGTCGAGGTCGATATACCATTTCTGTTTAGAGACTGTGTCTCGTCAAGTAATCTCACATTCCCAGCTGTTTTATCAACAATGAATCTGAGATGACCTATGCAGACTTTAGGCAGCTTCTTATCTCAGCGTGCAACAACGTGCAAGCATGTAAGATGCCAAAGAAGAGACCTCATTTGGTTTCTAACACATAAAAAGGGAATAATTATATTTTATAAAACTTATTTTGCTTAATTTTGAGCATCCTTTCTGGACCAAATTTGAAAATGACCACCAATGTTCTTTTGATTGTGACTCTTTTACGCGGCCAAAAAATGTCAGTGTTTACTGACAATTTGCTCCCTTTTTTTAGATTTGAGATCATATTGAACATGTACTTGGTCTCAGATAAAATCACAAAGTTATTCTTATAAATACACTAACAATCTTCTTGGCTCACAAAAAGTCGATTGTTTTTATTGTATGAATTATTTTATTTACTTCCCTTGCTACTAAGAAGTGGTGCAGTCCCTGATTGCTTCATAAAGGGCAGCTGGGGGCACAGGAGAGCCAGATCAAAGATGTAGCAGCACATTTACTTTCACATTATAGGTTGCTGGCTAGGGGTGTGCGATACCGCAAGTTTTGGTATCGATCCGATACCAAGTAAACACCAGACCAATATCGCCGATACCGATATCGATACCAATATTTAAATTTTTTAAATGACTATTTTTGAATCAGGGGTTAGGGTCATATATATAGTATGACCAAGTATATGTATATACACAGATTGGTAGGTAGATCGATAGAAGTGCCCAGTTGCACGCAAACAAATGTTAACTAATGTTAAAGATGATAATAATAATAAACATTTTATTATGATTATGTTGTACTTTTACAATTAGTATCTACCTGGATGTTCTCTGGAAAATGGACTGTCGCTGTTAATGAGCGCTGCCTCTGGGAAACAGAAGGGGTAGGCTATGTGTTTTCTCCTCCGTTTCTGAAGTTTTTCTTTGGGGTGATTCTTTAATTTGTAGTGTTACCCCTATATTTAACAGCCTTTCTGCACATGGTGCAGGTAGCACACGCTACTTC
This sequence comes from Neostethus bicornis, assembly GCA_902685375.1. Lineage (NCBI taxonomy): Eukaryota > Metazoa > Chordata > Actinopteri > Atheriniformes > Phallostethidae > Neostethus > Neostethus bicornis. The sequence goes on from LR738543.1 coordinate 6,974,596, forward strand.
TCTTTTTTCCATCTCTCTCTACTTTTACCGACTTGCGTTTTTTGTTTTTTTTTTTGTTTCTTGGATCCGAGTCGCTGAGTCATGTGACAAGTCAAAGCGAAAGAGAGGAAGGGAGGGGGCGGGGCCGCCTCGCTTTAGCATACAGGGGCTACACACAGCATTTACGCATATTTTGCAGACAAATCAGTTAGGTTATTATAAAAAAAAAAAAGAGAGAGAAAAAACGGAAGCAAAGTGCGAGGGGTAAAACTTCAATTCCAGTATCGATATTGTAGTTGGAGTATCGATCTATATCGATATTAGCGTTGGTATCGATATTATCGATATTAGGATCAATCCGCCCACCCCTATTGCTGGCTACGGCGGTCAATCTCCCTGATCATACTCTAGAGCAATGACCAAAGCAATGGTCAATTTTTATTTTTGAAATCACAGGGGATTTCGGTTCCCTGTTGGGCGTAATATACCAACACCGGTATCTCCCAACATTCAACAAAGTAAAGTAAGATATAGCAGCGAGAGACACAGTGGGGAGCCCTCCTGTTGAACTATAGGCTGGTGGCGCAATGGTGTGTCGGCTTGCACACCACTGTGTGGCGAGGGCTTCCTCTGAAAAGAGACATGGGGTGTCCTTCACGGATCCCACCAGGCAAGAAAGTTCTCGCAGTCGGCACTCTGGACAAGTGGGCCCATAAAGGGCGGACCTGGGACAACGAGTGGGCCCGAAAAGGCTGGGGACCCGGGACGAGGAGGTGCTGGTGACATCAGCCCCAACACGGGGTGTCCTTCACGGATCCCACCAGGCAAGAAAGTTCCCGCAGTTGGCACTCCGGACAAGTGGGCCTGTAAAGGGCGTACCAGAAACGACAAGTGGGCCCGTAAAGGGCGTACCAGGGACGACGAGTAGGCCCGTAAAGGCTGGGGACCCGGGACGAGGAGATGCAGGTGGGCTCAGCCCCAACACGGGGTGTCCTTCACGGATCCCACCAGGCAAGAAAGTTCCCGCAGTTGGCTCTCCGAACAAGTGGGCCTATAAAGGGCGTACCAGAAACGACAAGTGGGCCCGTAAAGGTTGAGGACCCGGGACGAGGAGGTGCAGGTGGGCTCAGCCCCAACACAAGAACTCTTTTAAAGACTGCCATTTTAATATATTTTAAATAAATAATGTTAAAACCATTTTTATGGTCTGTGCCTCTGCTTCCCACCCAGTCCTGGACCAGCAGTCCAGTCACATAAGCATTTCCATCCAAGATTTGCCACAGGTTATATTTTATTAGGATTTGTATAATTCAGTAGTTCTCATTGTAAAGCGAGAAATTATGAGCTGCTGGAGGACAATCTGGAGGTTTTCCCAGGAAAGGAGAGGAATGAACGTTAGCTGCAGGAAGACAGTACATGTGTGAATGAGGGGCACGAGTGGAAGAGAGAGGTTACAGGGAGAAGAGATACTGTAAAGAAGGTAGAGGAAAATTAAATTTTTAGGATGACCAGTCAAGAGAAATGTGAAAAAGAGGTGAAGAGGAGTCTGCGGACAGGCTGGACAGCTTTAATGAATGTGAAAGTACATGAAAGGGAGGTAAAAATGAAAGGGAAGGTAGGGAAAACTGTGATTGTGTTGTTTGTCAAGAGATAGCAACAATGCGGAACAGGAGGCGGTAGTATGAAACAATGGAGAGAAGTCGACATGACGCTAACATAGCAACCAAAACCCGTTGCATGCGAGAGAAAATAAACCTCAGCTGTAAACATGGAGAAGGTGAATGGACATGGTTCCATTCCGTTCAGTCATCTTCCGCTTGTTCCGGGATCGGGTTGCGGAGGCAACAGCCTCAAACGGGAAAGCCCAGGCTTCTCTCACCCCCGCTACATCCTCCAGCTCATCCGGAAGGATCCCAAGTCATTCCCCGGCCAGCTGTGAGACATAGTCTCTCCAGCAGGTCCGGGGTCTGCCCCTAGGTCTCCTCCCGGTGGGACGTGCCCAAAACACCCCGCCCGCGAGGCGCTCGGGGGGCATCCTGACCAGATGCCCGAGCCACCCCATCTGGTTCCTCTCGACCTGGAGGAGGAGCGGCTCGACACTGAGCTACAGTATGTTGTCCGGGGCTTAATGCCCCTGGTAGGGTCACCCAAAACAAATAGGTCCTAAATGAGGAGCCAGACAAAGCGTGGCTCAAAAATACCCCTATCAAGAAATCAAACATGGCCAAGTTGCCCTTGCCCGGATGCAAATCACCGGCCCCGCGACCCCCCCCCTCCCCCTGCCTTGGAGCCAGGCCCGAAGGTGAGGCACGAGAGCGAGCACCTGGTGGCCAGGCTTTTACCCATGGGGCCCGGCCGGGCGCAGCCCGAACAGGGGACATGGGCCGCCCTTCCAGTGGACTCACCCCCTGCAGGAGGGGCCATAGGGGTCGGGTGAAGGAGGAGATGGGTGGCAGCCAACGGCAGGGACCCTGGCGGTCAGATTCTTGAATGGACATGACTTGCACGATTTCATTAACTCAATGGGTGTGTGTTTTTTCTAAAGACAAATTTGTTTGAGGCTGCGATATCTCTCTTTAGTCAGTGGGCGAACTTCCAGCGCAGAAATGACGCGTGACAGAAGTAAACAATTTTAAGTCCATGGTTCTGTCTGTTTTTGACTTTTAGGACATGGTGACCTGACATTTTATTATCGCAAGTACAACAAGATGTCCTTCTGGATTTTAGTCAAAACAATGAGTTTTGAAGAACTGCGTGTGTTACAGCTTTTGTTGATTAAGTCAGATTGTTTGTACAAGTTCAAGGAAACAACGAAGAACGCCCAACTCAGAACTCCAAGGTAGGAGGGTTGGAAAGTAAACAAAGAGGGGATTTGAAGATGTAATGAAGGAGTATATGAAGAAATTTGGTTGGAGGAATTTGGATTTGGGTCCTCTCAGGGTCGCCCAGGGGTTCTCCCTGGCCTCCTAGGTTTTAAAAGGACCCAGCACATTAACCCGCTTTTAAGATTTTACTAATCACTTTTAAAGCTAGTTTAGCTTTTGCAACAAGTTGATTAGTCTCACAGCAAGAAGATCAGGGATTCGAATCCTAAGTGGGATGAGGCTCATAACACTTCATTTCTGTGTGGAGTTTGCATGTTCTTCCTGTGTTTGTGTGGGTTTTCTCCCGGTTCTCCGGTTTCATCCCACCCTCCAAAAGCATGTGTGTTAGGTCGATTGGCCGCCACGAAATTGTCTCTAGAAATAGTGTGTGGCTGCGCTACAAGCTGGCGACCTGTTCGGGGTATACCATCCTTCTCACCTTAAATCAGCTGGGATAGGCTCCGGCACCTCCCGCGGGCCCCTTAAGGATAAGCGGTTCAGAAGACAAAACGAAACCAAGTTGAATACTGATCTTTTGACTCCCTGTGAGCCCCCTTTCTCTCTTAGCTACTCGAGCAGGTTCCTGTTGTCTGTTCAAGAGTGGAGACGGAAGATTTGGGGGAATAGGGGAATTTGAGGAGGCAGGGCCAAAAGGAGGAGGGGCTTGACGTCACATCTGCCAATGGACAACACCCGCAATGACAGTTGGCGTGAAACAAACTATTCAAAACATGAGAAAGCAGCTGGAAAATTGTGTGTTATACGTGTGTTACCACCTAGCGTTTATGTATCAGTACGAAGAGGAATTACCACCAGGAATACACCCCTGTACTGCTTGTTCACGCTTTGTTTCGCGACTCATGCACGTAAGCTGTCTCATGACCAAAGTTCCCAGATGTCCGACTTCTTCCTTATGTTCACCAAAAACAATACTGGGAATAGACCATGCAGATCGCTACAAGCGGCTCACAGATGCACAGCTGCAGCAACAGGAGATGGCATGTGCTTAGCCTCATTTTATCTAATCATTTTCATGGAATGTACTGCAGGAGTTTTATTAGCCATGACAGGTTAGCATGAGATAGGTCCTAATCGTGGGTGTCTCCCGCCCAATGTGGGAGACTTGGCATGTCTGGTGATCAATTTGAAAAAATTTTGTTTTGGATGTTCAGTGAGACGTAGCAGCTCTGTAAATGCTCGGCAGCAAATACCAGCTTCTTTCTGGAAATCCCTCAGTCTACTGCCTTTGTGGTACCTAACATTACCAGCAAAATAGAGCAAAAAGTGTTGTTTAAATGACTTTTTTTTTCTCTGCAGAAGGAAGCGTTTGAACGAGACATCCATCAATGGCACCAACACCCAGACAGAAGCCCTCACGAGCAGCAAGGCGTGCCAATCCTGCACCCACTTCCTCCAGCTCTTCTGCCCAAAGATAATGAATCACTCTGTGAAGGATGGTCAACCCATTTGCTAAAACATGCCAGACAATCCCAAATTGACCTTCGATTTAAACGCAAAAAAAAAAACCCTAATTTTTTTCTTATTTCCATCACGAGCTGCGTTCAAATCAGTCAGATAGCACGCTACCCAGAATCCTTCCGTGCTAGTCATCCAGAGTGCTGCTGATAGACGGCCACTCCGTGGACGAAGTGACCTGCTGTCTAAGAGCGAGAGAGGAGCTGCCATGCCTCATCTCATACGCCTCTCAGCTGTCGCATTTCAGGGCTCAGACCTCCACAAATAAACCCTCAAACGCTGTTTTGAAACCGCACACCCCTCGGTAGATAGTGGCACCGCCAGGCCCTGTCTGTCTGTGTGTGTGTGTGTGGCTTCCCATGGAGCGGAGGCAGATTTCTAAGAGCCATTTACCTCTTCAGGAGGGCGCAGCTGTTATAGAGTTGAACCAAAGTAATTATCTGAGTAAGGAGGGCATAGCTCGGGGAGGAGGGGGGGTGAACGGGGAGAACGGTGCTGGTGTTTGTGTTTGACGTCAGCATGATGAAGATGAGAGGAAGTCGACTTACTGATTTTAGAGGAAAAATGGAAGAACGTGGGAATCATTTCAGGATTTTTAGCTTTATTTTTAATTAATATGCATGATATTGTTTGTGCTATTTTGGTTGTTGTTTGTGCTATTTTAGTTGTTGTTTGTGCTATTTTAGTTGTTGTTTGTGCTATTTTAGTTGTTGTTTGTGTTATTTTAGTTGTTTTTTAAAGCCAATTTTTGAACTAAAATAAAAAAAAAAATGAACAAGTCTGCGAATGTTTCACCACGTTCTGATTCATCACCAGTTTATTGACGGAACATCGTCACGTGTAGGGCTCTCGGAGGGATCCACAACCACCAAGTGGCAAGGCAAGGCAAGGCAAGTTTATTTGTATAGCACAATTCATACAAAATGTAATTCAAAGTGCTTCACAAGAAAGAAAAGAAAAAGAATGCATTAAAATCACAAAACATAGAATCAAAAAGTTTAAAAAATTAAATAAATAAAATCATTAAAACAGATTAAAAATTGAGCAATTAATAAAAAGCACAGTTAAACAGAACTGTTTTCAGCCTAGATTTAAACATTGTCACAGTAGAGGCCTGTCTCACGGCCTCAGGAAGTTTGTTCCAGACTTTTGCAGCATAAAATTGAAATGCAGCTTCAAGTGAACACTAATACTCTTGTTTTTAAATCAAATTTACTCGTGGAGACTTTGATCGAAAAATTTTTATTTGCTATTTGTCATCTGGTTTAAAAATAAGCAAGATCAAAGAAAAAAAAAAGGATTTTTTTTAAACGTTACCAGTCGGTTTACGTTTGAAATGATAAAACAAGACTTTGATCTTAGTTTTAGGTTTAATAGTCTTCTATGTTCGTAAATGTGACTTTCTGTTTGCTTACGGTAATCAGAGTGGGCTTGGCTTGTATTTCGGTAAAACCGTGCACTGGTGAGGTTTAAAAATAGAAACAATATCAGTTTCAATCCCGTCATTAAAGAGGGGGTTGGGGATGGACACACAAAATCAACTTTTCGGAAGTTTCCACCATCTTTGAACATTTTCCTCACGTCAAAACACACCTGAAGTGGTTTCCTATTGTTTTCATGCATGCTTGAGTCATTTGCGAGGTCTTCTGTCACAACGCAAACAGCACTACATTTATCACCCACATTTTAATGTATAAATTACTATAAAACAGCCAGGAAATGGTTTAGTAAACACACTCTGCTCACGCTTGGCCCTGCCCCACCAACTAGGTGACACGCTGGCTCAGTGGTAGAGTGTTTTCCCGCGGACAAAAAGTTTACCAGAAATTCGCGGGTTCGATTACCACTGAGTTCACGTCTAAGGTCCTTGGAGAAGACACCTAACCCCCCGTTTCTCCCACTGTTGGTGCCATTGTGGCAGCCTGCTGCGGTGTAGGAGTGCAGCACATAAATTTCCCCGGTGAGGGCTCAATAATATTTCAATTATTTATTTAATTACTCATCCATTGGTGGCAACTCTCTACGTCCAACTCTGCATTCGGTTTATGCACAGCAAATGCACAAGCGAATTATTTGGTAAACTTATGTCAACATTCTTAATCCGGCAAGAAAGATTTCGTTCCACTATTAGATCTATAGAAATTTATTTTGTAGGAATTCCGTTTTTGCAAAATGACTTAAATCCGCATTTGATGAAACTGGGAACAATGAAAACGTCATCCAATCATTTTTGTATGGTGAACAAAAACCACTGGCGGACAGCAGCCTGTTAATCACTGCAACTTTCTGGTTTCACTGACAAGTAAGCATTTCTATTGGCTGGAGACGCAAATCCAGATGACGCCAGAAGTACACAAGGCTGGGTCTTTAATGTTCCGTCCCGTCCCGTCGTCCAGCTCTGTCCTGGGCTGCTCCCTGGACTCAGTGCGGGAGGTGGGTGACAGAAGGGTCCTGAAGAGACTGACATCCATGCTGGACAACAAGCCCCACCCCCTGCTCCACCCTCGCTGTGTGAAGGGGAGATGCAGGAGGTCTTTCCTTCCTTCTGGTGTGAGACTCCACAATGAGCAATTTTAACCATGTGCTCTTTTTGCTATTTCTCACCAGAACTGCGTGGTAGCTCACTTTGAATGCATGTTTCTGGCCTTGTCCTTTGTCTATTTTGCCTTTTTTGTTTTTATTTGTCGTGACCTTTTTTTCTATACTGTTGCATACTGCGATTTCCCCATTGTGGGACAAATAAAGGTTTTTCTTATACTGCCCTTAAATATTTGCTATTTAATTAGGAATCAATAGAAAAAATAAAACAAAGCCCTTCAAAGCAGAGCTGGAAACTTCTGTTTAATCAAAAGATCTTAATGTTAATCAAAGATAAGAAAGACAAATGTCAGCGTTCTAAACGACCTTTACGGAGAGCAACACGCGACTCGGCATAATGCAGAAAACATGGAAAATGTCAGCCAGTCAGCGGAGGAAAGAAAGCAGGTAAATTAGGATCAGATAATGAACGATTACAAACAGAGTAACTGGAGCTGTGGTGATCCGGACTACACAGTCCAGACTAAACCGATAAAAACCCGATAAGTGAATCTGTGTGTGTGTAACCACAGACGGAGGTGTCAGGAGCAGTACAGAGGAAGATTTATTACTAAAGAAGAAGGAGAAAAGAGCTTGTGATTTAACTCCAACCTGCAAGCCACCTGCACCCACTTCATCCCTAACCAAGCACGTCGATAATTATTCACCGAGGAGGAGTGGTGGCAGACTGAACCCCTTCCTCCCCCCAAAAAAACAATCCAAAAGTTAGGAAAAAAAACAAACAAAAGAAAACAAAAGACAGCTTTTCCAAATTTTATACAATATCATTTTATATTTTGCATAATTTTATATCACGTGACACGGTGGTTCAGTGGTTAGCACAGTGGCCTCACAGCAAAAAGGTCAGGGATTGAGTCCCAGGTGGGGCAAGGCTTGGAACACTGTCCTTTCTGTGTGAAGTTTGCATGTTCTCCCTGTGTATGCATGGGTTTCCTCCCACCCTCCAAAACCAAGCATGTTATGTTGATTAGCCACTATAAAATTCCCCCAATGTATGACTGTGTGTGTGGCCCCGCGATAGGCTGGTGACTTGTTTAGGGTGTACCCTGCCTCCGGCCTTGAATCAGCCAGGCTAAGCTCTGACACCCCCCTGACCCGTTAGAGATAAGTGGTTTAGAAAACAAAACCGTCACCTTCTTATCCGTCTATCCTTTACGGGGAGTGCTGGAGCCCATCCAGGCTGATTTAAGGCGAGTGGCAGGGTACACCCAGAACAGGTCGCCAGTCTGTCATGGGGCCACACACATACAACCATCCACATACACACTCATTCCTAGGGGCAATTTTGGCCCTTAAGTTGGTAAGCCCCTTTAAAATTCCTGTGTCCTATGACTGTGTGTGTGTATGGCCCTGTGATAGGCTGGTGACTTGTTTGGGGTGTACCCTGCCTCCGGCCTTGAATCAGCAGGGCTAAGCTCTGACACCTCCCTGACCTGAACTTTCACCTTCTTATCCGTCTATCCCTTATGGGTAGTGCTGGAGCCCATCCCGGCTGATTTAAGTCGAGGGGCAGGGTGCACCCCGAACAGGTCGCCAGTCTGTCACGGGGCCACACACATACAACCATACACACACACACACTCATTCTTAGGGGCAATTTGGCACCGGCCAATCAACCTAGCATGGAAGGAGGAAACCCGGAGGAAACCGACTCAAACACAGGGAGAACATGCAAACTCCACATAGAAAGGACAGTGTTCCAAGCCTCGTCTCCACTCAGGATTTGAACCCACAACCTTCTTGCTGTGAGGCCACTGTGCTACCCACTGTGCCACCGTGCCGCCTGTCTACTTTGTATCCAATCCTCACAAAAAAAAAAATTCATTTCTGCACCAAGTTGTTCTTTTTGTTGTTGTTTTCTGTTTTAATCTAATTTTAAGAAATTACAGAGAAAAAGAGAGAACGTCGAGTCACTGAAAAAGTAAAAAAAGTAGCAGAATTATTAAAAGTATCAAATTTGGAACAAAACTTACGAACAATTGATCCTGAACACAATTTGCAACATGAACGTTTCCTAAAATTCGAAACTAAGTTTGAGAAATTTGCCTTAAATTAATCTATTTTTCAAATTTGTAGAAATTTGACTGAAAATTTTTGATAGAGAATTGATGATGATTTTTTAGACATTGGCACAAGTTCCAAATTTACATTTTTTTTACCAATAAATTCAAAAAATTGTTTACCCTTAAGCAGTCAAGTGTTGTGCTGACAGTTTTTTTCCCAACTTGTAACCCTAATCTAACTTTCTACGGTGTAAAAACTGGGGTATATCTAAAGTAGAGTCGTCATATTTATGGTTTTCAGTTTTTACAAACAAATAGTCTGATCCCCGGATGAACAGGAGACGACGGAACGGAACGAACAAATGGTCGGATCGTAGAAAAACAGAAGCTGTGCCGTCAGTAATTCCGTTCTATTCCGTCATCTTCCGCTTGTTCCGGGGTCGGGTCGCGGGGGCAACAGTCTCAAACGGAAAGCCCAGGCCTCTCTCTCCCCGGCTGCATCCTCCAGCTCACCCGGAAGGATCCCAAGTCTTTCCACGGCCAGCCGTGAGACATAGTCTCTCCAGCGGGTCCGGGGTCTGCCCCTTGGTCTCCTCCCAGTGTGACGTGCCCGAAACACCTCGCCTGCGAGGCGCTCGGGGGTCATCCTGACCAGATGCCCGAACCACCCCATCTGGCTCCTCTCGACCTGAAGGAGGAGCGGCTCGACACCGAGCTCCTCCCGGATGGCAGAGCTCCTCACCCGATCTCTGAGTGAGAGCCCAGCCACCCTGCGGTGGAAACTCATTTCGGCCGCTTGTACCCCCGATCTCATTCTTTCGGTCACCACCCACAGCTGGTGACCATAGTAATGGTCGTCAGTAATTTCTGTTGATTTTTTCTCCTATATTTATGGTTTATTATTACGATTGTTTGTTCGATGTGATTATTCATAATTCAGAAGTTCGTGGGTTCGCGTCCCACAGAGAGCACGTTTAGGGTTCTTGGAGAAGACACCTAACCCCCCATTTCTCCCACCATTGGCGCCGTCGAAGGGCAGCCCGCTGCGGTGTAAGGGCAGCCTGCTGCGGTGTAAGGGCAGCCTACTGCGGTGTAAGGGCAGCCTACTGCGGTGTAAGGGCGGCCTGCTGCGGTGTAAGGGCAGCCTGCTGCGGTGTAAGGGCAGCCTGCTGCGGTGTAAGGGCAGCCTGCTGCGGTGTAAGGGCAGCCTGCTGCGGTGTAAGGGCAGCCTGCTGCGGTGTAAGGGCAGCCTGCTGCGGTGTAAGGAGTGCAGCACACAAATTTCCCCGGTGAGGGATGAATAGAGTAATTCTTTTTTTTTTTTTTTTTTTTAATTTGATTGATTTTTCTATGTGTTTGCAAAAAAAAAAGTGAGAAATTATGAAAATTGATGGTTGATGAATCCCAAAATTCCATGGTTTTTTTGTGTATTTGACAAAAGACAAAAAACAAGCTGATTTGGTTCAAATAAACTTATGTGATTCAAAAAAGCTTTTTTTGTCACTTTTGTAAAAAAATTTCCCTTCTTTTTGTAAAAAAGAGACGATCAAAATGTCCAAAAATTATTTTTGGATGATGAAGAAAAAATCACAGACTGTTAATTAATCCAACTTCATTAATTATTTAAGTACAGAACAATTCTACAGTTTGTTTTTTGGTCAAAAAGCTCCTTATTTTTAATTTTTTGTAGTTTTTTATGCGTATCGTGTATTTGATGATCAAGACGATCATTAAATATAATGTCTAGAATAAAATTTTGAAGCCTATTCTACGATTAATCACTTTGTCCCACTTCTTTCCACTTCATTTTGTGTCTTTATTTTTCGTCCTTATTCATTTGAAATAAATAAAACCATCTAAACGATCTTGTAATTATTTCCAGATGATCACATGAAGGTAAAAAAGCCGGAGGATGAGGCTGATCCTTTGTTCTAGAAGGGTTACCGAAGGATTACCGATCCCCTCGGTGTCTCATCGTGTCTTCATTTGTCCTTGTTTTGCTGGATAAGCACAGAATTGATTTGCTGATGTTTGCAATTAGGCTGAAACTAACTCTTCCAACTCTTCTTCTTTTGGCATTTCCCTTCAGGGGTCGCCACAGCAAGTCAGTTTCTTCCATCTAACCCTATCTTCTGCATCTTCTTTGGTCACACCAACTATCTTCATGTCTTCCTTCCTAGTCCTCTTTCCTGGTGGTTCCAAATCCAGCATCCTTCTTCCTATGTACTCTCTCTCTCTCTCCTCTGTACATGTTCAAACCATCTCAGTCTTGCCTCTCTAACTTTATCCCCAAAACCTCTAACATGTGTGCTTTTCCTCTGATCCTGTCCATTCCCAGAGAGATCCTCAGCATCTTCATCTCTGCTACCTGTCTTTCCTTCAGTCCTACTGTTTCTAGACCAAACAGCATGGCCGGTCTCACCACGGTTTTGTACACTTTCCCTTTCATTCTAGCTGAAACTCTTCTGTCGCACATCCAGCCTGCCTGCACACGCTTCTTCACCTCTTTTCCACACTCTCCATTGCTCTGGACTCTTCAAACTCTAAGATGGGAAAATCTACGATCACTACATCACTACAGATCTGGATTTAAAAGCTTGTTTACAACTTTGATCTAATCTAAAAATGTAAAAAAAATCATTATTTAAATCTGTTTTTAAATGCTGACAACATAGATTTGAATGCTGATGCAGGTGTAGATGTGAACCCCTGCATCAGGACCAATCTGACTCCCTGAGACACACCCTATAGATGCTGACATCTCCAAAAAAAAGACCCCCTTACCTCTCTCCGGTCTTGTAGACACTCCAGCACTGCTAGATTATTGGTCCAGGTATGTTTTGGACAGAGTCTGCTCAGGTCCTCTTTGCAGGCCTCCTCCTCTGCCAGCTTCCAGCCGGTCACCCTCCGAGGCTGTGAGGCCCCAGCAGCAGGTGCATCTTTTCCCGCCGGTTCAGCTTTTGGTAACTGGATGTTATTAGGCTCCGCCGGACCGCTGGCCGCCTTCAAGCCAAAGACAGACACTAAACTGTCGAGATAAATAGCGCAGAAAAGCAGCAGCGGCAGTAACGGAGAGCGACAGTACGCCGCCATCTTCACATAACTAGCAAAGCTGCCCAGGTTATATACACCACTTCCGGTTATCAGCTTCACAACAAAAGGTTGATGTTGTTGAATATTGCTAACTTCCGGTCATTTTAAAAAGACTTTAATTTTTTTCTTACATTTTTTTTTTTATTCCGTTCCGCTGCGTTGTCTTATACTTTTTCAAAATAATCAAACATATTAATTTATGTAAAATAATTTATTCCCAGTGGATTTTTTATTATTTATAGCAATATCTATATTTTTAAAAAGATAAAATTTAATTTCAAATATTTGCAAACAAAATACAAGTATTTTGTTTACTGTTAATTTCTCTCATATTTCAGATGATGGCTAAATTTTTGAAAAAAAAAAAAAATAATAAAAAGCTCCTTTTGTCTTTTTTAATTAAAAAATGTATTTAATTTTTTTTTTCTTGAAGGAGCGTTTTTTAAAGGCATGTGATCGGTCTAACAGCGGCCTCTGTTGGCGACAACGAGTCACTGTTTCTTTTTTTTAAAGTTAATGTCTATTATGAATAATTATGAACAACTATTAATAATTTAACAATATTATTAATACTCAATCTTGGTATTGATTCTTATTTTGTGTAATTATTTCCAAAAGCTTGACTGTTTGTGACTTGATTTAAATCATCACAAATTACTTTTTTCATATTTTCTTTTAAAAATAAACTAAACAAACAATTTTTTGATCAAAATAGATTTGACTGTAAAAACTATACATTTCAATTGAAAAAAATCACAGAAAAACTTTTGTTGTCAACAAAGACAAATAATAACTTTTAAATCATAGAATGAATTAAAACTGTTTGCTATTGTGGTGTAAAAATTGACCATGGATATTGGTTTGAAATAAAATTTCATATCAGCTACCAAAGAATAAAGATGAGCTTCAAAAAGGCCAGTCAGATATTTGTAAATCATTCAAATATGTTGTTGTTGGCGTCTTTCTGTCTCTAGAGACAACGGAATCTGCACCTGGATAGTTATCGTTTTGTGCAGCATCGGCTGTAGCTGAATAAGCCGATGTGGGAGCTGCAGCTCCTACCACACTAGCTGCAAATGTGATAGGCGGTATGAGTCATGGGGCAGACAGACAGTGGCAGACTGACTTTTTTGCTGTTTCCAGGTCTTTGTGCCCATACTTTGAATTTACATAATTCAAAGTAATTGAATTTACGTAATGCAAAGTATGATTGTACATTTTTTTTGCTCCACAACAATCCTGAATTTTACAAATAAATATATAAACAAGTATGTAACATTTCAAAGACACGGAGGTATTACCATGGCGGTTATCATCAAAAATGAATTGGAAGCACACATTAAACACTTAAAAAATGTGTAATTTATGATGAACTTGGAAATAAAACACCCAGTCAGCTATTTTGCATGTCTTGCTGTCTCTCCCTCTCTCTCTGTATACATACTGTAGATATAGATCTGAGAGAGAAAGGGAGAGAGAGAGAGAAAGGTTAGAGAGAAAGGGAGAGAGATGTATAGTTTATTTTATATGCATCTAGATTTTGGATGGTATATTTCATTTAAAGAGAGGAGGATGTTGTGATATGCTATACCACCAGTAGATGTCGCCAGTTGAACATAGATATATAAAGGAAGAGTACTTCCTTAAACAAGAAACAAACAGGGAAGTCATGACGACTGTAAGAAGCTTGGTATTGAATAAAAGTTTAAGTATTCATTATAACGCAGTCTCGTTATTTAAATGAACAACCCGTATATATATATATATATATATATATATCTGTATATACGTGTGTGTGTGTGTGTGTGTTTATTTACAACAGCTTTTAAGGCTGCCATAAAACAAAGCCACTTCTTATCGGGTCGGTGACCAAGTTGCATAAAGTACGACTTGAGTCATGTCTGTCTGGTGCTCAGGGTCTCTCCTGCCTGTCCTCCCTTGATTTTTGGAAAGTGCCTCAAGCTGTATTCCACCTGGTCTACCAAAACCTGTCAGCTGCCTGAGGAGTCCCATAGGCCATTTAGGTCCGATAGGAATTCTACTTCAACATGACGGGGTCCCACAAAGCTAATGTTCAACAACAATAAAAAGCTTGACAAGGGGACGAGATTGCAGTTTCGATTTGCCTGAGTCAAGATGAAAATGCAAAAACAATTACACCAGAGTTACAGAGCTACCAGCAAGGGGATTGCTGCCATGAAGGGCACTGGTAACCTTCCTCCCACAGCCCTTGCAGGCCACTTCAACAATAGAACTATAAGTCCTTAAGTGCCTAAGCAAACAATACCGAGAAAAAAAGAAACAATGACATCATACTGTCGTTACCATGGCAGACAGGAAGTACTAACTCCCACAAAAATTCCAATTGGTCTAGGTAATGCCACAAAATTGTGTCACAACACTACCTTGGATACAAGTAATTTTCATGTGGTCTTATTTTTGCATGTTTATGGATTTTTAACTAAAAAAAAAAATTGACATTTTTTAAAAGAGCAGAACTGTGAGGTTTAATCCTGATGGCGTCCGTAAAACCTGCGTATGAGTTAACTGAAGAAATCAATCTCGATGGGATGGAAAGTGGAGAAAGGGTGAATCTTTCTGATCAAGTTGCTACCGAGAAGGAAAAGACAAGTCAAGAGACAGAAGTCGAGTCTACCACTCTTGAAAAGGAAGGTACGACTTCAATTCCTGTGACCACAGAAATTGAGGAAACTCAACTAAATGTTGTTATTCCACGGGACAGTCCAGTGACCGTAGATTTTTCTGGCTTATCCACCCCAGCCGAGTCAAAAGTCGAAACCAAAGTGAACAGTCAGCTTCATGAATTTGTCTCAGAACTCATTATAAAAATTCTACGGAAATTTAAAGTGTTAGAGAAGACCGAAGAGGGGCAGCTCATCAACCACGCCAAAAACCTTGTTAATCAAACAATGAAGGACCTTACCCTCCCTAAACGCTTTGTTCCAGACAGGAGAAACATCAAAAAGCTTCGCAGGAGAATTTTTAAAGACCTGAAGCGAAAGTTTGGCTCGACGCAGGCTGTGGAGCTTTTCTTAACTTTGGAGGATCAAAGAATGGATGAATGCTTGGTCAAGTCAATAAAGACCCATATCTGTCACCTCGCTGACGATGCTACACGACCTCAAGGAGGCTCGATCTGGAAATATTACTTATTAGTCTTTGGCATATCTGTAAGTTCACTGACAGTATGCTTTTTATTTGTACTGCTATAGATATCCTACTACGAACAATGCAAAAACAAACTGCTAAGAGTTTATTTACTTGAAAAAAAAATGTCAATAAATTCCCCTCAGCATGCAAAGATTGTTATTATTTCCATAATCTTTATAATAATTTTTTATACGACCAACAACAACAATATTGGTTGAAAAAGAATGAAATTGAATTGAGTAATAGCTAGACGGTTAAACTTTTTTAACACTAGAAGCTCCAAGATTTTCTCAACCTCTTGTCTACCCCAGAAAGAGTCATCTGACACCTCTACCTGACCTGCACGTTGAGGAGCAGAGTCGTTTTTGCGATTCAATTAGAGTCTCCTAGTCCTAGTCTCCGAGTGTTAAGTGCCTTCCAAACGACTCTTAAGTGTCTTGTTTTAATAACGCAAACAGAAGGCATGGTGTCTTGAGACACCTCCACGGGCTTTCGGGTAGTGGTGGTCAATTGGCCCAATCGTTAGGGGTTCTAGTGTTAAACTGTAACAAGTTTCACCTCAACTTTTGGCACTTGTTCCCTAGAACAGGGGTGTCCAACTCCGGTCCTAGAATGACCGGTATCCCGAAGTTCTTCTACGTAATCCTGTTTCAATACAACCGACAGACGTGATATAGAAGTGATATAAACAGCCAATAAAATTTGGCACATTGACTCAATAATCTGGATTACGTGTTTAGATGCAAGAACATATGGAAAACATTCTGGACACCCCTGCCCTAGAATGTCACAGACAATGTTGCTCTAAAATGAGCTTCTCTCTCAAATAATTTGAATGGTTGGTAGTTTTAATGACAAAGGGACGCAAATTTGTTTCGTCAACTGTGGGTTGATATTTTGTTCACAGGAACAAGTCATAGAGAGTCTACGAGACAATAAAAATAGAATCTCAGAATAACGTCGTTGTCTTCTGGTCTGTGTATTTGATGATCCAGCCGTCTCAATAATCAGATACACTGACCAGAAGGTCAAAAACTTTTCCACGATGGATCACTCCTGAATGAATGAGGGATTACACGGACTCTCAGATTAACACTTGTGTACTAATGGTGTTTGTAGATCGTACCACTACCCAAATGAATTGTATCAGCATAAAAAACATTTCACTGAAAAGTTGTTTAAAAACCTGTGTCTTACAGGACGTCCATGATCATCCTGCCGTCTTGAATACTATGTTTGGTTGAGAACAGAGTGTGCAGAGGGAAAAATTCATCCCACCAATCCAAAGCCCTTTGGGACCTGAAGCCGTGGCAGGATAAAGGGCGTCCATTAACCCCCATGAACCAGTTACATGACAATAAAAGAAAGACCCATGCTAAGCTGTCTTACACTAAATAGTGTTACATTCAGAAACACATGGCACACTCATGGAAAAAGCTTTCGAGGCTTTAAAAAGTAGTCTTTCATATGTAAGTAGCTAGAGATGTCAGGGACTCATGTGCTTTTAATAGGATTGTGAGGCACTGACTTGTGGTAAGGTTCGTGGGTGGGGAGGCCCTGACTCTTCAAGAGTCAGATTTACAATTGTAAGAACTGAAAAATACATCTTATTCCAGCATTCATCCACTAGCATCCATCCAACTACTAGTAACGCTTCGTACCCAACCAGCATTCCTCTTTCAGTTACACTCACAAACACAGAAACAGATTAGTCAGTTTTATTGTAATGGATAGTGTTTTAACCTCTTAACACCCACCTATTTTTGGGCTGTGCACAGTATTTGGACATACCCAAAGGCCATTGTTTATTACAACAACATTACAAGTGTCGTTATGAGTGCAGACATGTTCAAAAACTCAAAATGGCCCGGCGACGGTACGGTGGGTGTTAATAAGTTAAGAAAGTCACATAAAATGTGAACAAATTAAAGTATAGAGATTTTATTTTGATCAACAGTAAAAATTTCTGTTATTTTTCAAATATTAAATTATGGTGTTTTAATACATTTTAATAAGTTTGTCTTTTAAAATGATCAAAAAACAAGAAAAATCGTCAAGGCCAAACATGGATTTATGTTATTTTTTAACAAACAGAACCAGTTGTGTCCTTACTTTCACTTATAAATTAAGTCCATCCGGCGAAAAGTTTTATGACTAAATTGTAGAAGTCATTTTTATTTTTTCTTAGTCGCTCTGTTTTGATGGAGATTTTATAAAAAAAAGAACTGACAGGTTCTTCCTCACTGAAAGAAAGGAGCTGCCAGATTGCCTGCGCCCCCTTGAGTAGAAGCAGAGTACATACCTGCCTCCCCTGCCAATTTTTTTAAAGTTTTTTTTTTTTTTTGTGCAATCGGCAGCTGTAGTTTTCTAACACATACTGTGGATTTGCTGAGGAACAGAAGCTAACACCCGTCAAGCCACCCATTTTGTATCGAATCAAGCAGTAAGAAGGGAAGCACAGCTCGTCTCTGAGTCCTTTGGAGTTTCTGACCTCGATTTGATCGGAAAAAAAAAAAAATCAAATTTGGCTATTTTTATTCCATAAAATGAGAGAAATGTGTAGCCATCCTTTTAATGCATTTATAACACAAAACAGTAGAAAATATTAGACTTTCTTTTTTACATAAAGCCTCCCCTGATGGCACGTCACTGGTGTGAGGATACCCAAAAGTCATATTTGATACAGACCACATGGATCAAGTAATTGTTTTGACAGAATTGGATCAATTCTGGAACAAAATAAGATTTAATAAGAAAATAAGATTTGGAACAGAAAAATATTTCTCATCCAATAGTGGCTAAAATGTTTTGGATAAAAAAGGAACTGCTTTTAGAAATGTTGTGCATAACTAAACATCTAGATTACTTTTCAGTCAAATAATAATAAAAACAATGCATTGAACTTAGATAGCGCTTTTCTGGATACTCAAAGACGCTTCACATATGCATTATTCATTCACTCCATACTAGATAGTACACTCATTCACACACGGATTCATTCCTGATGATGGGAGCTATCATGCAAAGCACATACCTCTGTCACCAGAAGCAACTAGGGGTTTTGTGTCTTGCTCAAGGACACCTCAGCATGCACTTTGGGCAGGGATCAAACCAACAATCTTCCGGATACAGGACGGTCGCCGCTACCCATCGATTCAATTCAATTCAATTCAATTTTATTTGTATAGCCCAAAATCACAGAATGTCCGTCTCAATGGGCTTCACAAGAAAAAGAGGAATGTATTAACACAAATACACAACAAGAAAAATAACTAACAAATGCTAACTAAACAAGACTAGCACATTAATGCACTTAGACTCTCCTTCTCGGTGAGGAAAAACTCCTAAAAAAAAAATCGAGGCATCCTTCCCCCAAAATTCCCCTAAAAATTTGACTAAGAGTTGCAATCAAGCACAGAAATATGGAAACATGACAAGACATGTATTGTTGCTTCCCTACAGTGCTAAAAAGAAATCTAGGATTATTTTCATTCTCTGCTATTAAAGTTGAATACTACTGGTATCTAACTTTACGCAATGATTTATTTTATAATTTAAGAAACTATTCTGAGCCAAAATGCCGCCGTTTTCTTTCTAACGTACAGGTAGTTTTTTCAGTGTTGAAGCATGGTGCAACTTTGTATTGTCTAATAACTTTGGAATTTGAGGCAGGTACAAATCTTGTGTTCACTGAGTTCTCAGATGGCATCATTAACAAACTGACAATTAATACTGAGACTAAAGCTGTGAGAGGTGCTCTCAGTAAACTCATTCAGCATGGTACGAGTATAATCATCTTTGCTGGTTCTATTGGACCGAACAGCAGCCTTTGACACAATGGACAGTACCATCCTTCGGCATTGCCTCCACAACTTTGTGAGACTGTCATCAAATGTGGTTTGCAGTGGTTCTGCTCATATCTCTTTGGTAAAACTGAATATGTCCTGTTGGGAGGATGCAATTCCTGACAGTTCCCTGTCGCGAGAGTTGCTCTGCAGGAGTCAGTTCTTTGCCCAATTCTCTTCATCACCTAAATACACCCCCTTGGGTATATCGGTAAGCATGGGTTATCTTTTTATTGCTATGCAGATGAAATGCAGCTCTACATAAAGACGGCTCCAAATTCTACTGCAGCTTTGTCGCAACTCACTTGAGACGATAAATGAACATTAACTTCCTTCAGCTAAACAGCAGCAAAACTGGTGCACTCCAAGTTGGTACCCTTCAGGAGCAGCCAGGTCATCAATGTTTTCTCTTCAGTTGCAAATCTTGGAGTTCAGTTTGATTCCCAACTAAACTTCAGCAACCACATAAAACATCTATTCAAGACCTCATTCTACCATCCGCGTCACATCTCCAAATTCTGGCCCCTCCTATCAATTCCTGATGCAAAAAAACTTGTCCATGCCTTTATCACTTAAAAATTTAGACTGCGTCAACAGCCACTTCTTTGGAACACTTAGCAAGGACATTTAGAAAATGCAATACAGTCAGCGCAGTGCAGCCAGAATTCTGAACAAAGTCAAGAAACGTGAACATATCACCCGTCCAGAAATCCTTGGACTGGCTTGCAGTTACATTGAGTACAAAATCCTTCTCTTCTTTTTCTTCCGGCATTTCCCTTCAGGGGTCGCCACAGCAAGTCAGTTTCTTCCATCTAACCCTATCTGCTGTATCCTCTTTGGTCATACCAACTATCTTCATGTCATCCTTCACTGTATCCATGAACCTCCTCTTTGGTCTTCCTCTAGGCCTCTTTCTTGGTGGTTCCAAATCCAGCATCTTTCTTCCGATGTACTCTCTCTTGCCTCTGCAGATGTCCAAACCATCTCAGTCTGGCCTCTCTAGCTTTATCCCCAAAATCTCTAACATGTGCTGTTCCTCTGATCCTGTCCATCCTGTTCACTCCTAGAGAGATCCTCAGCATCTTCATCTCTACTTCCTGTCTTTTCTTCAGTGCTACTGTTTCTAGACCAAACAGCATGGCCGGTCTCACCACGGTTTTGTACACTCTTCTGTCACACATCACACCTGATACTTTCCTCCACCCATTCCAGCCTGCCTGAACATGCTTCTTCACCTCTTTTCCACACTCTCCATTGCTCTGGACTGTTGATCCTAGATACTTAAAATCTTCCACCTTCTTTATCTCTTCTCCCTGTAACCTCACTTTTCCATTTGGATCCCTCTCATTCACACACATGTACTCTGTTTTACTCGGACTAATCTTCATTCCTCTTCTTTCTAGTTTAAACCTCCACCTCTCCAGCTTTTCCGCCGTCTCATCCCTCCTCTCAAAATCCTTCTCATCTCTCACAAATTCATCACTGGTCAGGTACCAGCATATCTGCAGGAACTCCTCAAGCCCTAGACACATATTCGTAGCCTCCACTCATCGGGCAGCATGCTTCCTCTGGTCCAAACTATGGGCAGTAAAAGATTTTGTTCTGCTGCTTCTCGCCTTTGGAACTCCCTCCCTGTTCCTCTGAGAACAACCCAGAGCCTGGACTTTGTAAAAGCCCTTTTGAAGACATTTATATTTTAAAAAGTCTATGATTGTTGATACTTTTATCACTGTGCATGTTAAATGCTATTTTTGTTGTATTTTTTATTATTAAAAATCCTGTTTATTTTGTAGCTATAAATTGTACAGGGAGTGAACCTAGAGAGCGTTACACCCCTATGGTATTTGTCTCTATTAAAATGAACCCAATACAGTCACCAAGTTCTGCCTTAAGCATGGTGCCATGTTGAATTTTTGGATCTAGTATTAAACCACTCTGCATTTGCATAGCAACCAACTTGCCAATCAGGAGCAAGCTTTTTGAAAGTACACGCAGCTCCAACTGGAGACCGGCAATTCTTTTAAAAGCTGTGTTAAGCTTGTCAGTTCCAGTGAAAGAAACTCTTTATGATTTATTTCAGGTGATCGTGGTGATGGTATCATAGAATATTTTAAACAAAAGCAACGACTATGAAGACATGGACGAAAATGCTCCAAACATTCTAGATGACATCAGAACGGGATACGTTTCCTTGGACACAAGCTACTAGGATAAACTAACTTTGCTGTCTGTCTGTTTTTGAATTGTCTGCTGATCAGAGAGACATTTTTCCACTCAAGAAAAACAACAGGAATTTGAAATACGATGCCAATATCACAACGAAAAGATGACTGGTCAGAAATGGCAGCAAGGTTGGGTCTTCCTGAAGGAATAGGCTCGCCAGACACACCGCCAACCCTAATTGTTCAAAGAAGCGGCGGGGCTTTTAGTTCATTAAGCCCACTGTACACTGAAACTTCTCTTTCGTCAGATCCATACAATGACACTGAATTCAAACATTCGCTCCGTGTGTTCATCACTATTCTCACAGTAAATATACTAAGAAAATTCAAGGTTTTGGAGAACAGAGGACAGCAGAAGAATCTGGACCATGCTAGATTCCTTATCAATCGCACGATGGAGGAACTTGTTTTTATTGGCCCATTTGTCCCGAATATGAAAAAAGTGAAAAAGGTTCGCAGGAAAGTTATGAAGGATCTGAAGAAAAAATTTGGTACCAAAGAGGTTGCGGAGCTGTATTTGTTGATAGAAGACCCAGCAATGGATGAATGCTTGATCCGCCTGATGAGAGACCATGTCTTCCTGCTCACACAGAAGGAGCAATCAAAGAAACGGTTTGGCACGATCTGGAAATACTGTGTGCTAGTGATATCAGTTCTAGTAGGCGTAGTGGTTTTTTGCATCGTATACTTACTGAAATGATTAGAATAACCTCCTTGCACTTGCAAGCAAAGAAAGACAGTGAAGATACAGCTTTCCTAGACCAAATTTTTTTGTTTGGTTTTGGTTTAAAGCCAAACATTAAATGTTAATTTTTAAAAAATCACTTTAATGTGCTGTTTTGTATCTTTCTTTACTACATTTGGAGTTAATTCTGCAACCATGGCTTCACTCATATTAATGCTGGTTCAAATTTTTTACTTTGATTACTTAATGTTTTTTTATTCAACCGTTTGTCTGTTTGGGAATTAAACTTTGTCTGCACACTGGGGCATAAGTAGTTTATGGACAACTGAAACAGGTGGCGACTCTCGACTCAATAGGGTTGTAGGTTTTATCGGAGACTTTTTTGTGAAGAGTAGATCCTGTTTTACCCTGTCTGAACAAAAAAAATGTCCATGCCCCAAAACTTTGTTCAATCCGCTTTGTTACCGTGATTGTCTTATCACTCTGTGCTGACTGCCTCATCATCTTTCCCTTCGAACACAGAGGAGAAGTGGCTGTCCTTGAAGTTTTGCTTTTTGACTCAGCTCTCTCATCCACATGATGAACCGATTCAGCGTCCAAATCATGACGGTCACCTTTAGATTGCCTGCACAATCTTCTCTAAGCTTGTGAACAAAATTTTGAGATTTCACTGGAATGGAAAGAACCTGACTCATACCCTACACAGTCCATTTACTGACCCAGACTCTAAATGTCATGCTTTCAAGCAATTGGAAGCGCTTTTGTCCAGTTTGCCTCACCGATCAATGGTCTTCATAAGGTAATACATTCAGCTCTTATGTATTGAAAATCTTAATGTTTTAGCATTGACTATTGATAAAACACACACATCAAGCATAAATGAGGGCAGAACATCCTACCCTCTGCCTGCATAGTATTACAAACTTTATTCATAATGAGTAAAGTGCTATTGAATATTGGGACTATGAGAGTCAGTTGACATGATGCAGAGAAGGAAAGTAGACATCCTGTGCTTACAGGAGACGAAATGGAAAGGTAGCAAGGCTAGAAGTCTAGGAGCGGGGTTCAAGTTGTTCTATCATGGTGTACGTAGATAGGAAGAGGAAGGGGTGTTGGAGTTATTGTGAAGGAGGAGTTTGTTGGGAATATTCTGGAGGTAAAAAGAAGGTCAGACAGAGTGATGAACCTAAAACTTGGAATTGAAGGGGTAATGTTCAATGTTGTTTGTGGGTTTCCTCCACTATTGGGATGTGAGATTGAGGAGAAAGAGAACTTCTGGTCAGACCTTGACGAGGTCATTCAGAGCATTCCTTGAAGTGAGAGAGTTTTTATTGGGGCAGACTTCATTGGGCACATTGGTGCAGAAAACAGAGAAGATGAGGTGGTGATAGGCAGGTTGGGAATGTAGAAGGACAGATGGTGATCGACTCTGCAAAAAGAATGGAAATGGCTGTAGTGAATACTTTCTTCAAGAAAAGGCTGGAACACAGAGTGACTTACAAGAGTGGAGGAAGGAGCACACAGGAAGATTACATTTTGTGTAGGCGGTGTAATCTGAAGGAGATTAGTGACTGCAAAGTTGTAGCAGGAGACAGCTTAGCCAAATAGCGTAGGATGGTGGTGTGTAGGATGATCCTGGCAGTGAGGAAGTTTAACAAGATGATGGGAGTGCAGAAGACTAAATGGTGGGAGCTGAAAAAGAAAGAGTGCTGCGCAAATTTTATAAAGGAATAGAGACAGGCTCTTGGTGGGCAGTAAATGCTTCCAGATTACTGGACAACTACAGCTAATGCGATCAGGGAGACAGATAAGAGAGTACTTGATGTGTCATCTGGAAGGAAGAAAGATAAGGAGACTGGATGGTGGGATGAGGAAAGAAAAAGGCTGGCTAAGGAGAAGTGGGACACTGAGAGGACTGAAGAGAATAGGCAAGTGTACAGGGTGATACAACGTAAGGTTAAAGTAGAGGTGATAAAGACAAAACAAGTAGCCAATGATGACCTAGGCTGAACAGCAAGGAGGGAGAGATGGACCTATACAGGTTGGCAAGACAGAGATACAAAGATGGGAAGGGAGTGCAGCAAGTTAGAGTGATTAAAGACAGGAATGGATGTCTCTTGACAGATGCCAGTAATGTGATGGGAAGATGAAAAGAGTACTTTGAAGAGTTGATGAATGAAGAAAATGAAAGAAAACAAAGAGGAGAAGATGTTACCATAGTGGAGTGGAAAGTGTCTAGAATTAGTAAGGTAGAAATAAAGAGGGCACTGACGAGGATGAAGAGTGGAAAGGCTCTTGGTCCTGATGATATTCCTGTAGAAGTATGGAAATGCTTAGGTGAGGTGGCAGTAGAGTTTATGACCGGGCTGTTTAACGGAATATTAGAAAGTGAGAAGATGCCTAATGAATGGAGAAGTGTGCTGGGTCCTATTTTTAAGAACAAGAGAGATGTGCAGAGTTGTGGTAACTACAGAGGAATAAAACTGATCAGTCAAACGATGAAATTATGGGAAAAAGTTGTTGAAGGTAGGCTAAGGTCTGAAGTACAAGTTTGTGAGCAGCAGTATGGTTTTATGCCAAAAAAGAGCACTACAGATGCAGTATTTGCCTTGAGGATGCTGATAGAGAAGTACAGAGAAGGTCAGAGGGAGCTGCACTGTGCCTTTGTAGATCTAGAAAAAGTGTAGGGGAGGGTACCCAGAGAAGAACTGTGGTAGTGTATGAGGAAGTCTGGTGCGACAGAGAAGTATGTTAGAGTGGTCCAGGACATGTATGAGGGCTGTAAGACAGTGGTGAGGTGTGCTGTAGGTGTGACAGAGGAGTTCAGTTCAGAATCAATAACTTATTTTCTTTATGTATATCAGACTTTTTAGTTCTATAGAAAGTGTTTCTTAACTCGTTCAGGATTTTTGAAGGCCCAGTTATTACAAATCTGAGAATCCAGGACTTGCAGAATCCCTCCTGAGTTCACTTTGTCCGATCAACTTGTATTTACCCTTCATGAATCAAATTCTTGAAAACTCTCACATTGATCACAGTTATACAGATGATATACGACTCTATATGTCTGTCACCACAGGATTCAAGATCAGTACATAAACTGTGTCAGCGTCTGGAAAGAATAAACATCAGAATAAAAGAAAATTGTTTGGTGTTATGGACAAAACCGAGACATTTAGAAATTGTGAATATCTGGATACTCTGTCTTTTAAAATAATTTGGGCTAGTTTAAAGTCCTGCTAAAAATGTTAACTGTTAAATAAAGGATGCATACTTTTGTTTTGACAGTTTTTATGAATGAACTTTGCATTCTTTCAAAATTTTGTGTAATTTAAATAGTCACTTTCTTAATCGGGGTTGCGGGGGATGCCGGAGCCCATCCCGGCTAGTTCACGGCGAGGGAAAACCCCGCCCCTCGAACAGATCGCCAGTCTGTTCCAAACAAATACAACCATACAAATACACACTTTCCGTTCTGTCATCTTCTGCTTGTTCCGGGGTCGAGTCGCAGGGGCAACAGCCTCAAACAGGTAGCCCAGGCCTCTCTCTCCCCAGCTGTATGCTCTAGCTCACCTGGAAGGATCCCAAGTCGTTCCCCGGCCAGGGTCTTTCCCTTGGTCTCCTCCCGGTGGGACGTGCCCAAAACACCTCGCCCGCGAAGTGCTCGTGGGGCATCCTGACCAGATGCCCGAACCACCCCATCTGGCTCCTCTCGACCTGGAGGAGGAGCGGCTCGACACCGAGCTCCTCCCGGATGGCAGAGCTCCTCACCCGATCTCAGAGTGAGAGCCCAGCCACCCTGCGGAGGAAGCTCATTTCGGCCGCTTGTACCCCGATCTCATTCTTTCGGTCACCACCCAGAGCTGATGACCATAGGTGAGGGTTGGAACGTAGATCAACTTGTAAATCGAGAGTTTTGCTTTTCGGCTCAGCTCTCTCTTTAACACGACGGACCGATGCAGCGTCCTAGTTATTGCTGATGCTGCACCGATCCGCCTGTCGATCTCCCGCTCCATCTTTCCCCCACTCGTGAACAAGACCCCGAGATACTTAAACTCCTTGCAAAAAAAAATGTCCCATAGAATTTGAATAGGATTCTATAGGACGCTAGAAATTCTATAGAACACTCAAAAGAAACGCTAAGTCCTACAGAAATTTTATCATGTTCTATAGAACACCGAAGGCTGTTCTATATATATATATATATATATATATATATATAAATCATACATGGGTGTGTTCTTTAGGGCAGCCGTCTGGTTAAGTAGAACAACCTTCGGTGCTCTATAGAACATGGCGAAATTTCTGTAGGACGTAGCATTTCTATAGAGTCTTAGAACAAACAAATAATTTTATCAACCAAGATTTATTTTGTATCAAGGAGTTAGAATACATTAAAATAGAGAAGGATTTCTATAATTTGCACTAGACAATGTTTAATAATATTTCATGATAATGTCTTTATTTCATGAGGGTAAATCAATCAGTTATACAACTGTTCTTTTGAATTACTCTAGTCATCCCTCACCGGGGAAATTTGTTTGCTGCACTCCTTACACCGCAGCAGGCTGCCCTTCAACGGCGCCAATGGTGGGAGAAGCGGGGGTTAGGTGTCTTCTCCAAGGACCCTAGACGTGCTCTCCGTGGGACGCAAACCCGCGACCTTCCGGTCCGCGGGCGAACGCGCTAACCACGCGGCCACCGTCTCCACTCCAAATTCTCTATTCTCTATTCTCTGGAATCGTCTAATATTATAAAATATACATACCGTACACATAAAAAGTGATATTAACAATCAAGTTTAGAATGAATTTTCATACTATATGTTCAGACGTGCATCTCACCAGGGGGCATGGTGCAGTGGGTTAGGCTCTAGCCAACAAATTAGAAGGTGAAGGGTTCAAACCCTGATTGAATTGAATATCCTTTATTTATCCCAAAAGGGAAATTTGAGTGCTGCAGTGTTACATTCATACAACTGCATAAAACGTTGTGAATGGCAAGTAATTACAGGTTTGAAAGTGAAAAGTTAAATAGTTTGATGGAGGATGGTAAGAATGATTTTCTGTACCGTTCCTTTGAGCAACGGGGTTGCAGGAGTCTGTTGCTGAAGCTGCTCTTCAGATGGTCCACAGATTCATGGAGAGAGTGGGAGGGATTTAGCATGATTGATGACAGTTTTGCTTTCGTTCTGTCCTTCGCTACCTCCTCGACGTAGCCAAGGGGTGAGCCAACCACACGTCCAGCTTTTTTTACCAGCTTGTTCAGTCTGTTGGCATTTTTTGTTTTTATACCAGCTCCCCAGGCGGCCACAGCAAAGAACAGGACATTCACCATGATGGCATGGTAAAATATGGAGAGCATCTTGTTGCAGACGTTGAAGGACCTGAGCTTTCTGAGGTAGTACAGTCTACTCAGGCCCTTTTTGTAAATTATATCTGTGTTGATGGACCAGTCCAGTTTACTGTTTATGTAAACACCCAAGAATCTGTACGACGGGACCATCTCCACAAAAGATCTATCAATACAGACCAGTGATGGTTGGGACCCCCTCCTGCTGAAGTCCACTACCATCTCCATTGTTTTCGCCACGTTCAGGTGCAGATGGTTCTCCCCACACCATCAACCAGAATTTAAACTTCCACCAGCAGGCAAGACATGGTGACTTTCTTTGGGGCCATCGTGGGTAGATGATCGAGGTCATTCAGTATGTGCCGTAAAAATGATACTCTATAAAACTTTTTTCAGAACTCCTACACAACATTTTTAGGAGAGGTGCCACAGCCTATCCTATCAGATTTCAGGCGAGGGAGGATACACCCCGAAAAGGATGCCAGTCTGTTGCGGGGCCCCACACACGCAAGCATGCACACACACTAATTCCTGGGGGCAATTTTGTATCGGCCAATCAAGCTAACACGCGTGTTTTTGGAAAGTGGGAGGAAACCCACACATACTCAGGGAGAACATGCCTCTCCCACACTCTGGGACTCAAACCCTAACCTTCTTGCTGTAAGGCAACTGCAAAAAGTGGCCTACTTTAGTTAGTTTAGTTAGTTCTTATTCAGCATATTTTGACTAATTTCTCTAGATAGTCAGATTACAGTTTCCTTATTCCAGAGGGCTTTCCACACTGAGGAGACCTCAGCGCTTGATCATCCCCGCTCCATCAGGATGAAATCCATCTACCCATCCCCATCCAGGGCATCGCTGGGCTGAGGAGTCCCCGTGTTTCCATCAGGATGAAGAACATCTATTGACTTCTTTAGATATTTAGCTGTAGAGTAGAATAAGCTAATCTTTGACACATTGGTTGCTCGTCCCGGGGGAGGGATCTCTCTTTCATGTGGATCCCCACGAGGTTTCTTATATTTTCCCCACTGATGGGTTTTTTAGGAGTTTATCCTCACCGTGAAGGAGAGTCTAAGGGCATAAGTGTGCTAGTCTTGTTTAGTTAGCATTTGTTATTTTTCTTGCTGTGTATTTGTGTTAATACATTCCTCTTTTTCTTGTGAAGCCCATTGAGACGGAAATTCTGTGATTTTGGGCTATACAAATAAAATTGAATTGAATGGCAAATTTAAAACCTCTGTTTTAAAAAGTAAAACGCTCAATTTACTTGAAAAAGAAGGTTTTGGAAAAACTGTAAAAAGATCCCAAACATCAAATGCAAAAAAGTTTTTTTTTTATTTTTGCTTCCCTCTCTTTACCCATATGTTACAATGACAAAAAAAAAATCAAAGAGTGACGCAGCAGCTTTTCGTTTTTTTTTTTTATATGATCAAGTAAAGAAGAGTCGATTCGGCCACGCCTGGATCAGCAGAACAAAGCAAGTTTGATCCCAAAGTTGGAAAAACAGACGAAAAAAAAACACAAATAAAAGTTGAGATGTGTTTAGAAGAACAATTTGTTTCTCCTGATCAAAGCTAAATCAGAGTAAAGTTTTCCCACAGATCAAAGTCAAAAGTTCATCTGAACAGTTCTTTTTAAATAAATTCAAAGCAGTTAATGCTGTAAAAACACTAATCTTTAAAAGAAAATTTAAACCAAGTATCAAGATTAGATTATTCAGACATACAGCTATCACATAAAAATAAAAGAAGTTACATCTAAAAAAAAAAATTGAGAAAAATAATCTAAACAGAAACAAAGCATTTTCAAACTCTATTAGTTTACAGATTAGAAAGATTAAATTAAAGATTAAAGAGGATTTATTGGTTTCCACTGGATTCATGCTGGAGATCATCAGCAGGTCATTACCCAGATTTCAGCCAGCCGGACTTTAGAAAAGCTCCTTTTTCCGGTCTTTGATTCTACAACTGGACAGCAAGGTATCGCTGAAAGTTTTTACCGCTATATTCGTTAAGTGTAATTCCCCAATGAGCCAGCATGGCGGCGCTATGTTTCGGACCTCATCAGCCAAGGCACAAATAGTCCATAGTCACTGGAATTAGCAGGTACTTAAAAAAAAAAAGTAGCTGAAGCAGCGCCAACTTTTAACCCTTTCCAAGACAGTTTATGAACTAGATGATATGACGAACATAGACGTGCTAGCGCTCGTTAACAAATTCAAATCAAAGCTTCATCCTTTTTTTAGGTGACTATCAACAGATAACTAGCTTAGGATAAATCAGCTGCGGGGTTCGGTTGCCAACCCCGCAGCTTCTGAGGCATCGGAAGCTACAAGATACATTTCTCAAAACTTGTTCAAACCTCATCCTAAAAGTATCTTAAGAAAAAAAAATTAAAAAATGCTTAAAAAGAAGATTTTGGGGGGTTCGCTTTACAGATTTGGCAGCCAATCAGAGCTGATCATTGTGCCTCATAATTTCCGACCGCACAGTCATGTCTTATTGGTTTCTAGATTGTTCTGCAGAACACCGTGGTAGCAAAGAAAATCCAGATCCAGTGCGTAAATGAGAGTTCCCCTTCAGAAACCAGTGAGAAATGTGACTGAATAAATCCAGGTGTTTCTACAAAACGCCGTTGTGATGGCGGTCTTCTTCGGCTTCGTACTATCGGACAGATGTGTAACTGAGAATAGTGGAAACGGCCTTCCGCAGCTAAAATGGACAGTAAACCCGGAACTTCATCACAGGTTGGTGCTGGCAGCGTTTCATTGGTCCAGCCAAGCTGAGGGCGGAGAAAGTCTCAGGAGGCGATGAGCTGGACGTAGTTGGCGGGATAGAGGCCGACCCGACCGCTCTTCAGCTGACCCTTACACCAACCCTGCTCATCCTCCTCGCCCAACTTCAGCAGCTCCTCTCCTAAAGAAAAAAGGGAATGTTTGAATTGCACTCGCAAGTTTCACAAGTTTCGCTTTATGAAGCGGTTGTAAATCGTACCAATTATTTTTTAAGAAGGTTAAAAACTTCAGCTGCCTAATGTTCCCAAAACATGAGCCTGCTTGTCTAGATTCAGCTTCAACCCCTGAGGGTACAACACATCTCGCACCTTAGACCCAGTGGGAATCAAACCAGGTTCTCCCGGGTTGAAAGATGGTAACTCTACCACTAAGCCAATGCCCCTTCGAACTATGTCTTCCTTTTTTAAAACAAAGGTCGTCCATTAGAGAAACAATATTTGGATTTTTGCATTCTAATCCAGATGTGGGTAAACTACAGCCCGAGGGTCACGTGTCGCTCATCAAGTCTTTTATTGGACCGGTGTTGTTTTTGTCAACAATGAAGACAACGAAATGATTTTGTAGACAAAGCTTTTTTTCATGACGATGACGTAACGATAGCAAAATAAATGCGACTTTTTTGTGATGAAAATATGAGATGAAAATGTAACAAAATGGGCGTCAGACTTTCATATTTCTGTCTGAGAAAACAAAAAGCACAGCGGCTGCATTCTGTCTTTCACGGTGACACGCCCCCCACAATGCTGCACGTCCACACCGTCTACACAACACACCTGCAGCCACGAGAAAGTCACAAACCGTGGCGGCAACAGTAACAAAGAGGCTTAGTGATCAAACACTTAAAGTTTTTCACATTTTTTTGCGCAAACAGCATGCCGACTTCACGCTAATGCTAGCTTGTTGGCGCTGCTAACTTCCTTAGTTAGCTTGGTTGCGCTAACGGCTGATTTAAAGACACAATGCAATGTTTACTTTGTTTACTAGGTTTATTAAGGGGTGTCATTTTTAAGTATGTATAAGTTACAGCGCTCCTCACTCACTTAAGAATTTTATTTATTTTTGTTGATCGACAATTTTTCTTTTTTTTTTTTTTTACACTTCAACTAGAATAAAAACGTTCGTAGTCTTCCCTGACAAAAACTAGACAAAAACTCTTGGGTTTTTGTCGACTAAAATGTAACTAAAACTTAAATTAATTTTCGTTCCAAAGACGAAGACGAAGCCAGATGGGGTGGTTCGGGCATCTGGTCAGAATGCCCCCCGAGCGCGTCGCGGGAGAGGGGTTTCGGGCACGTCCTACCAGGAGGAGACCAAGGAGCAGATCCCGGACCCGCTGGAGAGACTATGTCTCACATCTGGCCGGGGAACGACTTGGGATCCTTCCAGGTGAGCTAGAGGATGCAGCCGGGGAGAGAGAGGCCTGGGCTTCCCGTTTGAGGCTGTTGCCCCCGCGACCCGGCCCCGGAACAAGCGGAAGATGACGGAACAGAAGACGAAGACTAAAACGAAAATTCAGATGGCTGCCAAAAACAACAATGTATTGGACTCACCAAACGTGAGGAAATATTTGGTTTTTTTCCTGCAATTCCAGTGTTCTCCATTAGATGGAGCACATTTGACTATCGAGACTTTGAACATTTGTTTCATAGATAATATAAACATATCGGTTTCATCATAAACTTTTATTTTACCTTCATGTAAAACATAACACTATTTTAGAGGTTTTTTTTTTCTTTTAATTATTGCACCCTAGATGGTGGATCTGGTCCTGGTTCCAGCTAAGCCAGCCCAATCTTTACCCTGCTAACACCCATCTCCCTGTGGAACCCTCCGGTCCTATTAAACAGTGTTCTTCGACCTTTGACATTAAGCAGACAAAAACAAAAACATTGTCTATAAATCTATAAATCTATAAATTGTCTATAAATCGGGGAAATTTCAAAGTGTGTCAGCCGGGGAAGCCCATGTAATCAGAACAGAGACAGATAGATAAATTATGTCCACTAGAACCAGTCATGCAGGCATTATTTGCTCAGTGTCAGAAGAGTAGTCTGTTCCCCCTCTGTGTCCTGTTTCCTCCCTCCTTCTTGTCTGTGTGTGCGCAACTAGTCACACCTGAAACTCATCTACTCATCAGCTGCAGCATAAATGGAACAGTTTTTGACACACTCTTCGCCAGATCGTTGTTTATCATGCTTGACCTGTTATCCAGTTTTTGGCTCCAAATAATAAATATGCTTTGTGATTTTTTTCATCTGAGCCTGTCTGTTGTGTCAAGGGTATATTTTGGCCTCAGCTCCACATCATGACTCTCAGTTATGAAGTTTTGCGGCCTTTGCGAGGATTCAGTCTAACTCAGAGGTGGGCAAACTTTTTGACACGCAGGCCACATTGAGTTCTAATATTCGACATGCGGGCAGGAAGGGTAGCAGATGGATGGCATGCTTTGGTAACGCTAGATTAGACCAATAAAATGGCGCGCTAGATTTTAAACAAGCGCTAAATGTTACATCAAGAGCGTTAATTTTCAAATCTAGCGACGCTAGGTCTGAAATCTAGTGCGATAGTGCTTAAAAACGTTCATTTAGCGGCGCTAGGTTTGAAATCTAAACGCTTGATGTAACATTTTGTTTGTTTTAACATCTAACATGCTTGTTTACGTGCATGTATTGGGCCCAATGGCTTTCCATATTTGTGTACAATGTTTATTTTGAAGGCGTGCGCATCACGGAGACACACACATTTTAATGGGAGCAGTGTTGTTGTTTTCTCAACAAAGCCAATATATCTAGAGTGCGCCATCTAGTGATGAAACATTAGAATTGCATTGGAAATAAAACTAACAAGGTTTATTTATTTGATTTTTTCAAGTTCGGGGGCTGGATTAAAACGTTTCGCGGGCTGCATGTGGCCCGTGGGTCGTAGTTTGCCCATGCCTGGTCTAAATATTAAAGAAGAGGTTTGGTTCTAGATAAACCTTCACAGAGGTTTATACCATGTTTCAACGTTAATTCCAAGGAAAAAATAAAGCTAACACATACTCTTTCTTAATTTGGAGAATGTACATAAAGATGGCGCTGCCTGTTGAGTGGAGGGATCAAGTGTGAGCATCATGGACAACAAAATCCAAGGCCAAGAACTTGAGGTTGAAATTCTATGTAAATATCTTTCTTTTCTTTTTATGTCGAGATAACATAAAACATTGTAGAAACCTCAAAAGACTTGAGAACCCCCTGAAACTAAGTGACCAAAAATTCCTCCTGGGTGACGCCTTCCCTTCAGTTAAAAAAAAAGCATTAGTGTGGGTTAATACCTGCTTTAAAGCTGAGCTCATCGGCTTCCTGGCCCGTGTAATCATAGAGTGCTCGAACCGGCACGCCGTCTACCTGCTCCTGCCCGTCTTCTGCCTCCCCCACTCCGTTCACAGCCAACCCTTTTTTGGGACTCTCCTCATCAGACCAATCTGATGAAGAATCTTTCACCCTGAAGAGAGAGTGAAGAAGGTCAAAGAGATTAACAAACACATTCTCCAAAAACAGATTCCTTCTGTGCTCTATCCTAAACTTTTAGCGCCTCTGCAGGTTCATTTACATCCCATTTACTCCGCTGAGATGTAAATGAAGAGCTGGAGGCTTAGTGGTAACATCGGTCATCACCTAGCAACCAGCTGGAGAACAGAGTGTGTGAAAATGTCAACGCAGTGGCCTGAAAAAACCAAAACAAAAGCAGTGGAGTGGGGTGAAAATTGAAGAGACAGACGTGTGCAGGAAACATTCATAATCAATCGTTTTAAAGTGGTTCGTCTATTTTTTTGGTCTTTTATGCAGAAAGAATTCAAACTATGAGGTTTTAATTCTTCATTTGACCCGAATCGAGACACCAAGACGATTTATGTTAGAACTCTTCAGACCAAAAATTTTTAAGTTTAGTGTTGAAATTTTTTGCTGTTTGCGAGAAAGCTCTCCCAGTCCCCCGCACCCTTCCCCCAAAAAACTTCCAAGTAGTTTGTTCAATTTTAACTCCTCTTTAAAAAAAAAAACCTCTTTGTTAACTAATGTGTTTCAAAGACTTTCAGTTTGCAAAAATACAAAAAAACCCTCAAATAGACATATACCGTAATTTCACAGCCATTAGGCGCACCGTACGAAAAGGCGCAGTCTCATTCACACACCGCCTTACAACAACACACACGCACCCATGCAAATGTGCGTATTAAAAATTAGATCGGGAGCAAAACTGAGTTTGGTTGTGCTTTATTTAAGTAGTAACGATACTAAACAAGCACATTACCGGTAATATGTTGTCTTTATTCAAATCCGTCAAAGTCCTCATCCTCTGTTTCGGAATCGAACAGCTGCACAAAATCCAACAGAGCAGGTCCACTTCGCTCCTCGCTGTCAAAGTCACTGTCTGTACTGTGCGGCACCTCAGAAAGGATACCAACTATTGCGAAAGCTCGGATAACAGTACCAATAGACACGTTAGTCCAAGCATCTACAATCCATTGGCAAACTGTGGCATAATTCGCCCGGCGCTGCATTCCACCCTTCGTGAAACTGTGGTCTCCTTCGGTCATCCATCGCTCCCACGCCGCTCACACTTCACTCTTATGTAACTATATATGGAAAGCCATTGGAGCCAGTACACGTATGTAAACAAATGTGTTAGATGTGAAAAAAAGCAAAATGTTACATCGAGCTCTTAGATTTCAAACCTAGCGCCGCTAAATGCACGTTTTTAAGCGCTATCGCACTAGATTTCAGACCTAGCGCCGCTAGATTTAAAATTTAACGCTCTTGATGTAACATTTAGCGCTTGTTTAGAATCTAGCACGCCATTTTATTGGTCTAATCTAGCGGTTACCAAAGCATGCCATCCATCTGCTCTTGTTCCGGCCCCCTTGTCAAATGTTAGGAGTCAATGTGGCCCCCGATTAAAAAAATTTGCCCACCCCTAGTCTGGGCTCTGACTCATAGATAGGGAGCTCTGCCATCCGGGAGCGGCTCGGACTAGATCCATTGCTCCTTCAGTTTAAAGAGAAGCGTGATTGGGTAGTTTGATCATCTGGTTGGCATTCCTTCAGGACGCTTCGTTGGTGAGGTGTTCCATTCACACTCAAAAGCAGACTCAGGATCGGTTGGAGGGTCAATGTCTGGCAGGTAGCAGAGGGAGCTGGAAGTTTTGGCCACCCCACAGAATGTTATACCGCTGCACTGAATGCAGGACTATGATCGGGTCAGATCTGGTACATTGCAGGACCAGATTCTGACACCCCAAGATCGGATAAAAGCTTAAAATGGTTGGATACGGGTCTCATTGGGTCTATAAACTTTATTTAAACGTCAAAAACAGTTACATAATACCGTAATTTCACGGCCATTAGGCGCACCGTACGAAAAGGCGCAGCCTCAGTTTTGTGCGCCGTTGCTGTATTTAACACACACATAAGGCGCACCGTACGAAAAGGCGCAGTCTCAGTCACACACCGCCTTACAACAACACACACGCAAGCATGCAAATGTGCGTATTAAAAAATAGTCCAATGCTTCTCAAATAGTGGGGCGCGTGTGATCCTGTGGAACACGTTTTTCTTTTTGGCCGTACTAGAATAAAGTGTAATTGTACATCCACTACAGTAGTTGTAGTTTATAGTTTAAATAAGAATTATTTTTATTAAAATTCAAGTTAATTGATGCACTTTAAATATTTTCTGTTACACACTAAAAAACAATAAAGCTATTCTTTTTACAATGTTATGCAGAAGTGTACTTTGAACCAGGTGTCCTCAACCTTTTCTGCGCCATGAACCGGTTTAGTGTCTGAAAATATTTTCACGGACCGGTCTACAGGTGATAAGACCACCCGGAAAAACTGGCTTTTTAATCAATAATAATACATTTAAATTCACGTTGTCTTCACGAGAAAATTTATTAGCAGCGTCTTTATAACGTGGAAAAATTCTCTCTGCTCGAACGCACTCTGGTTGCCATGGTAACGGTAAACATACCTTCAAAATGAAAGACATCATAAAAACAAAGTGAATAAAAATACTAGTTAGGCCCCACACACCAGGGGTGGTCCACCTGGTGGTTGGGGACCACTGCTTATAACAATTTCATACAAAGTAGACAAATGATACTAATTATGGTCATGGAGAGGGGGGAGAAGGGGGCGAAATATTTTCTTCTTTCTAGGGGGGGCGCAAAAGGAAATAATAGAGAAGCACTGCGTTAGTTCAAGCAGCTACAATCTATTGACTCGTTTATGCTGAAATTTCTCGCGGCGGCTCGATTCCCATGTTCCTCCGCGTAGCTGATTGCCTTCAGCTTAAACTGAGCGTCATAAGCGTGTCTCTTTACCATTTTCAGGGTTAAAACAGCAACGTTGTGCATACAGCACATACCTTTTTTATACACAATCCACGCTCACACTTCACTCTTTAACGTTCTCATGCTTTTCTTTCAGGTCCGCCCCTCATGGGCACCGCTGTTTCTTTTAGGTCACACACAAGGCACACCGCACGAAAGGGCGCACCGCTCATTTTGAAGAAAATTTTAGACTTTTAGGTGCGCCTTATGGCCGCGAAATTACGGTAGTCAGATTCGGTCTTCTTCTTCTTCTTTCTGCTTTTCCCTGTAGGGGTCGCCACAGCAAGTCAGTTTCTTCCATCTAACCCTATCTGCTGTATCCTCTTTGGTCACACCAACTATCTTCATGTCTTCCTTTACTGTATCCATGAACCTCCTCTTTGGTCTTCCTCTAGTCCTCTTTTCTGGTGGTTCCAAATCCAGCATCCTTCTTCCGATGTACTCTCTCTCTCTCTTCTCTGTACGTGCCGAACCATCTCAGTCTTGCCTCTCGAACTTTATCCCCGAAACCTCTAACATGTGCTGTTCCTCTGATCCTTTCCATCCTGGTCACTTCCAGAGAGATCCTCAGCTTCTTCATCTCTGCTACCTCTATCTCTGCTTCCTGTCTTTTCTTCAGTGCTACTGTTTCTGGACCAAACAGTATGGCCGGTCTCACCACGGTTTTCTACACTTTTCCTTTCATTCTAGCTGAAACTCTTCTGTCACACATCACACCTGATACTTTTCTCCACCCGTTCCAGCCTGCCTGCACACGCTTCTTCACCTCTTTTCCACACTCTCCATTGCTATGGACTGTTGATCCTAGATACTTAAAATCTTCCACCTTGTTTATCTCTTCTCCCTGTAACCTCACTTTTCCATTTGGATCCCTCTCATTCACACACATGTACTCTGTTTTACTCTGACTAATCTTCATTCCTCTTCTTTCTAGAGCAAACCTCCACCTCTCCAGCTTTTCCTCCACCTCTTCCCTCCTCTCACTACAGATCACAATGTCATCTGCAAACAGATATAATAGTCAGATTCGGTCAGATCCGGTAAATTTCTGGACCTCAATGCAATATTTTTCAACCAGAAACCTTCTGCTGATATCTTGCATGGTACTTAAGGAGCATTCGCTAACAAGCTGTAACGCGTGCACCTCCCTCTCCCAAAGGTCCGTCCTCTGCTCCCAGATGTTTACAAACATACGTTAAAAATAGAGAGGATGCAACCAATAAAAAAATCTGCTGCTATCAATTTGATCTGTTTTCGGTTGTAAATAATTCTGCTTTTTATTCACACGCCCACACACACGGAGACATGTTGGGCATGTACGCACAATCACAAGTATCTAATTAGAGTGTGTTATGTTCAGGATCTCAACTCCTCAGAGAGATTTCAGGGTTAAGTACATTCTGCCTCTTGTTTTCTGTAACACAGGAGGAAGAGGATGAGGAAGTAGAAACACATAATTGTAGTCTTGTGTTTAGTCGAGACCGAGCAGCCCACAGATACAAGCTGTTTACAAACACAACAACCGCAGTCACTCTGAAATGAAGGCGTGTGTGTGTTTGTGCGCTCAAGAAAAACAAGCTCCAATAAAATGAAGTGGAAAACTCTATAAAACCTGCTGTAGTCTCACTTTGGCTTCATTTCAACTCTTTAGATGAGCCTCAGACGGCGACTACGACAGTGTTGTTTTCAGAGGGGCGCAGGGAGAGTGTTTATCTGTTACGCTACAGCAAAAAAATATCATTTGAATTATGATTGAATACTTTTACTTTTTACTTAAAAAGTAAAATTTACACCAATTACTTTTGTACTTTTACTTAAGTAGATTTTTTTATAGGTACTTTTACGTAAGTATTTTTTTTTTGCCCAAATATCTGTACTTTTACTTAAGTACAAAAAGGGAGACACAGAAGAAGACAATTGGATTCTTCAAACACGACATTGTAATGATGGCTTCCATTTACCTGCTGGTTTCCGTGGTGATAGGACTAGGTGGGGCGTTTCCTCTGCCTGAGGAGACTATGTTTGTGAGGGTGACCACGTTTTCCTCGGAGCTTCCTCCTCTTTCCTTCCTGTTGATGGAGCGGCTTGCTTCTGGAGACCATTCCTGCGCACACAATCAGGAAATAAATCAGTTTCTTCATGTAATGAATCATTGACCTGCTGGAGATTTTAAAAATTGACTCAGATACTGACTCTTAATAAAATAAAATATTTAAAAAAAAAGCTCCCAAAAGAACAGACTTCTTGTTATTATTAAAAACATGATGCCGCTGAAAAAAATCTCCTGCATCAGCAAAATTTACTTCGTTCATTGTAACTCAACAACAAATGACAGGTTGTAATCGGATACGCAACAGAGAGCGGTGAGCTTAGTTAGCTCCTTTCAGCTTCTGAACAGCCATTGGGTGGTGCCAAGTAGGCTGGAGCAGGGCTAGAATGGCCACTGTGTGGTGTTCAGTAGGCTGGCGCAGGGCTAGAAAAGCCTTTGGGTGGTGCCGAGTAGGCTGAAGCAAGGCTGGAACAACCGCTTGGTGGAACATGTTTGGAACACCTGCTTGGTGGAACAGAGGTGTAACCGCCGCTTGGTGGCGCTTACACCCAACAGTTGGCTCTGCACAAAGCAATGTGTTTAAAGTAATAACGATGTAATAACGAAGCTCCATGGATCATAATACAATCTTAAACTGACCACTAAAAGCTTTACATCTCGACAGCAACTCACATCTTTCGCTGTGGTGGAACAACACTATGTGGTGCAAAGAAACACCACAAGTCAACCATTTTTAGTTTTGCTGGACTTTTCCATGTCTCTGTTTGTACGAACCATAGTGAAGCAGGGTATGTTCAGACAAACAAATTAAGCTACACTTGGAAGATCCTGTCTTACGCGGACCTGCTGCCATCTCAGGAGGCGCTTTTTTTTTGCTTTTGTTAAATGTATCCTAAGTTTATTAACACATGTAGATGTTTAACATATGTACATGTAGATGTAAATACCAGGAAGTAAAAGACGACATTCTGAACTCTCATCTTGGATTTAACATCCTTTGATCAGGCAGAGTATGTTCAGACAAACAAATTTAGCTACACTTGGAAGATCCTGTCTTGATTTTTTCGCCTTTTGCTTTACTCCAGAAGGGCACATTTGCTTTGACTCGGCATTCTTCGCTGCTGAGGTAACCCATCTAAAACAAACTCCAGAAAAAATCCAAAAGAATTCAACAAAAATGTGGAGCGCTATGCGGCCTTGCTGCCATCTCAGGAGGCGCATTTTTTTTCTTCCCCCACTTTCTTTTTATAATTGTATCCTAAGTTTTTTTTACACATGTAGATGTTTAACATATGTACATGTAGATGTAAATACCAGGAAGTACAAGACGACATTCTGAACTCTCGTCTTGGGTTGAACATCTTTTGATCAAGCAGGGTTTGTTCAGACAAACAAATTAAGCTACACTTGGAAGACCCTGTCTTGATTTTTTTCGCCTTTTGTTTCACTCCAGAAGGGCACATCCACTTTGACTCGGCATTCTTTGCTGCTGAGGTAACTTATCTCATAAAAACTCCAGAAAAAATCCAAAAGAATTCAACAAAAATGTGGAGCGCTACGCGGACCTGCTGCCATCTCAGGAGGCGCTTTTTTTTTTTTTAAATGTATCTTAAGGTTTTTTTTTACACATGCAGATGTAAATACCAGGAAGTAAAAGACGACATTCTGAACTCTCGTCTTGGGTTTAACATCTTTTTGATCTTAAACTCAAATGTCTTCAGTGACCTTCAAAAACAAGGGAACGTGACTTTCAAATACTTTTAGAGGGGACTGTACATACGGTGTACAAACACACACACACACACACACACACACAGACAGACTTCTGTCACAAAGAAGTGACCAAATAAAATTATGAATAACCCAGTCACAGAAAAGCAAAGGTTTTTTTTTGTAAAATATGTGACATTTTTAAAATAGATTTTTTTTTTTTTTTGACAAAAAGTCATGAACACAAACTAATCAAGTTATTTAACTTCATCTTAACACATATAAAGATTTCTAAGAAAATAAATCTGTATTTCAAACCTGATGTCATGCTTTGCAGTAGGATAGGGTTTAGTTTCAGCAGCGGTCACAAACACACACACACCTACTGTAATAACAGGGTGGCTGTGGATTCAGTTTCTGGCATCTCCAGTCTCAGAGGAACTCAGCACTGCAGGAGGTGTGTGGTGTGTGTAGAAAAACTAACTGTCCTCACAACTCTACCAAACGCATTCACACAGCGATTCCATGTGGAAACTGATATAATTAGATTTACTCTGCTATAGTGGAAAAAACAAAACACACAGAGGATCGGGCTGACCTCGGAGTAAGAAATTCAAGTTTGTGAATGAAGAAAGTGGGCAGAATGTCCTCAGAAGAGCTGAAATCCACATGGAGTGTGTGTAAGTGTGTGTTGGGACAATGGCTCTCTGTTTGCGTGTCAGCAACATTGTGGGAACGGGAGAAGATTCCTCGGAGGACAGAAGAAGAGACGTTAAGCTGCCACAGTTTCTTTCCACAGCTGAAGATTGAAGGAGGAAAGAAATGCAGAGTCCGGGTTTATCAAACTAAACCTTTTCTAAGCTTAAAGAAACAAATAAAAAAAATAGTAAATCTTATGGTCATTTTTATCTTAATTTAGAGAAATTTTCTTGTTGAGCTCTGCGGCTTTTTCCTCATAAAAACCAATCCCATTGCTAACTAAACAATAACAGCACATTCCTGCCCTTAGACTCTACTTCACGGTGAGGAAAAACTCCTAAAAACCTATCAGTGGGGAAAAAATTAGAAACCTTGTGGGGATCCACACAAAAGAGGGATCCCACCCCAGGACGATCTCCAATGTGTCTAAAACTACTGATTAAATATTAGCTTATTCTACTCTACAGCTAAATATCTAAAGAAGTCAATAGATGTTCTTCATCCTGATGGAAACACGGGGGAATTGTCAGCCCGGCGATACCCAGGACGGGGATGAGTACATGGATTTCATTCTGATGGAGCAGGAATGATGAAGCACGGAGGTTGCCGTGTGAATGCCATGTTTGTTAAGTGTAGAGCTCTAAAAACTGTACATAAAGCTTGAGTTCATACCAAATAATTATAAATCTGAACATAAATACTAGGTGGGTCCGTCCGCATACGGGATGTAAAACCACCATTGAGACAAAAACTCAAACATTATGCAACCATATTTTTTTTGTTTGTGGTCAGCTTTAATTTGAACATGTCATCCAGAGAGATATTTAGCTCCGCAGGGTAGCGTTGTGTCACACAAACAGCTCGGAATAAAATGATCCGTCCATGTATTTATCTCCTCAACCTCGAGTTCAACTGGTGCTGCATTCACTGACCCTCGGAAATTGGAAGTTTAAAATTTTCATCAATTTTATTTAAAAAGTGAGCTATGGATGTTTTTTCTATCGTTTTTTCGGAGGTTTTAATTCCATTCCATTCCAACATCCTCTGCTTGTTCCGGGGTCGGGTCGCGAGGGCAACAGCCCCAAACGGGTAGCCCAGGCCCCTCTCTACCCGGCTGCATCCCCCTGCTCACCCGGAATGACCCCAAGTCGTTCCCCGGCCAGCCGTGAGACATAATCTCTCCAGTGGGTCCGGGGTCTGCTCCTTGGTCTCCTCCCGGTGGGACGTGTCCAAAACACCTCGCCTGTGAGGCGCTCGGGGGGCATCCTGACCAGATGCCCGAACCACCCCATCTGGCTCCTCTCGACCTGGAGGAGGAGCGGCTCGACACCGAGCTCCTCCCGGAAGGCAGAGCTCCTCACCCGATCTCTGAGTGAGAGCCCAGCCACCCTGCGGAGGAAGCTCATTTCGGCCGCTTGTACCCCCGATCTCATTCTTTCGGTCACCACCCACAGCTGGTGACCATAGGTGAACATAGGAGGTTTTAATAAATTACCAAATTAACTTTGAATAAAAAGTAGTAGTTTAATTAGATGATCAAACTGCAATTACAATATTACAAAATTTTTGAACGGTGCGGCATCTGCAGTAATTAGGACGCTGCATCGGTCGGTTTTGGTAAAAAAAAAAAAGAGCTGAGCCGAAAAGCAAATCTCTTGATTTACCAGTCGATCTACGTTCCCACTCTCACCAGCTGTGTCACCAGCTGTGGGTGGTGACCGAACAAAATCACGGATACAAGCGGCTGAAATGAGCTTCCTCTGCAGGGTGCCTGGGCTCTCTCTTAGAGATGGAATGAGGAGATCTGCCATCCAGGAGGAGCTCGGAGTAGAGCTGTTGCTCCTCCGAGATAATATAAGACAGATGGGGTGGTGGGGCATTTGGCTAGGATGTCTCCCAAACGCCTAGTTGGTGAGGTGTTTTGGGCACGTCCCACCAGGAGGAGACCCAGATGCAGACCCCGGACCTGCAACTTATAACAAGCAAAGAAACTTCTTCAATGTGCAACTTATCTTTCTTCACAAGAAATTTCTTGTTTTCATTTGTAAACATTTGTAATCCATTATTTACCCATTGCAATAAATCGTAATTCTAGAACCTGCTGCATGACATATTACCTGTCTTTGGAGCTTTAAATAAAACTGGCCAAAGCTCTGCCAAAAGTAACTTTACTGTGGAAAAACGCAATCATACCTGGAAAGGCAATTTCTTGCAGGCCTGCGTGAAGAAGAACGAGATGGGCCAAAAAACAGCCAACGTATTGAGCTGCAAACTTGCAGCAAGAGATTATGAACAACAGGTTTCTGCAGTTTTACATTTCAGTTCCTATTGTGCTTTATGAAATCTAAGGACGGGGTGCGAAGAACTGACACCGTTAACCTACCAAAGTGAGAGGAATGAGGAAAGAATCTAGATGATTGCATTTCTTTTGTGTAGCAACAGTTTTGGGACCATTTAAATGATCCACAATGACTCGGAAACAGATAGCGAACAGGTTCAAAATAAGAAAAGAGCTGGAATATAAGAACTTCCGATGACCAGACAAAAGATTTCAACCCAATTCTAAGGTTTCAGTTTAAGTAAGACACAAAAAAACAAAAGCAAAGAGAAATACGGTTTATTTCTCACTTCATTAGGAAAATTTTACTGCGAATCAGTATATCCGACGAGAAAAAAACAGCAAGCATTTGTTCCAAGAAAGGCCTTCGAAACCGTTCTGCTCTGTTCACAAAGTAGATCAGATTTTGTGCCGCTCTCCCTGGACCATCTCTAAGCCTTATTGGGTATGTCATCATTTTTAGACCTGCTAATTGGACAATTACAGAGAGTGTGGAAAAGAGGTGAAGAAACGTGTGCAGGGAGGCTGTAACGGGTGGAGAAAACTATCCAGTGTGATGTGTGATAGAAGAGTTTCAGCTAAAATGAAAGAAAAGGTGTACGAAACCGTGGTGAGAGCAGCTATGCTGATTGGTCTAGAGCAGTGATTCTTAATCTGGGTTCGATCAAACCCTAGGGGTTCGGTGGAGCCTCCACCGCAGAGGTCCACCCCTCAGTCTAGTCTGCAGTTAGTGGGCACAGTCATTGAAAGCTTCCTGCTCTGGAATTTCCTACCGGTCTGCTTTGAGAGTGCTGGATAAGCAGCAGAGTGAGACCTCCCTATCAGACCGCTTAGAGAGTGCTGGATAAGCAGCAGAG
This sequence comes from Neostethus bicornis, assembly GCA_902685375.1. NCBI lineage: Eukaryota > Metazoa > Chordata > Actinopteri > Atheriniformes > Phallostethidae > Neostethus > Neostethus bicornis. Next base: position 7,018,700 of record LR738543.1, read on the forward strand.
TGAGACCTCCCTATCAGACCACTTAGAGAGGGCTGTATAGACAGTAGAGTGAGACCTCCCTATCAGACCACTTAGAGAGGGCTTTATAAACAGCAGAGTGAGACCTCCCTATCAGACCGCTTAGAGAGGGCTGTATAGACAGCAGAGTGAGACCTCCCTATCAGACCGCTTAGAGAGGGCTGTATAGACAGTAGAGTGAGACCTCCCTATCAGACCGCTTAGAGAGGGCTGTATAGACAGTAGAGTGAGACCTCCCTATCAGACCGCTTAGAGAGGGCTGGATAAGCAGCAGAGTGAGACCTCCCTATCAGACCGCTTAGAGAGTGCTGGATAAGCAGCAGAGTGAGACCTCCCTATCAGACCACTTAGAGAGGGCTGTATAGACAGTAGAGTGAGACCTCCCTATCAGACCACTTAGAGAGGGCTGTATAGACAGTAGAGTGAGACCTCCCTATCAGACCACTTAGAGAGGGCTTTATAAACAGCAGAGTGAGACCTCCCTATCAGACCGCTTAGAGAGGGCTGTATAGACAGCAGAGTGAGACCTCCCTATCAGACCGCTTAGAGAGGGCTGTATAGACAGTAGAGTGAGACCTCCCTATCAGACCGCTTAGAGAGGGCTGGATAAGCAGCAGAGTGAGACCTCCCTATCAGATCGCTTAGAGAGGGCTGTATAGACAGCAGAGTGAGACCTCCCTATCAGACCGCTTAGAGAGGGCTGGATAAGCAGCAGAGTGAGACCTCCCTATCAGACCGCTTAGAGAGTGCTGGATAAGCAGCAGAGTGAGACCTCCCATTTAGACCGATTAGAGAGGGCTGTATATGTGTCTGAGTGAGACTCCCTACCGGTCTGCTTTGAGAGCGCTGGATAAGCAGCAGAGTGAGACCTCCTTCTCAGTGGGGTTTAACAACACCTTCTTTAATAACCCTCCGTCTGACCAGCGGTGTGCGTCAGTGACTTTGGGTTAGCGTTAGTGACGCCGACCCCACGTCCACCTCCAACCGCCACAACGTGTGACTATCGGTGTGTCGTGTGATTTCTTACGGAATATTTTAATCCATCGGATTTCAAGCATGGCAAAATTTATTTTGTGCACCAGTAAAAAAAAAAATCATATTTTATTTTTTACTAAAGAAGGGTTCGGTAAATGAGCATATGAAACTGGTGGGGTTCGGTGCCTCCAACAAGGTTAAGAACCACTGGTCTAGAGACACTGGCACCTAAGAAAAGACAGGAAGCAGAGATGGAGGTAGCAGAGATGAAGATGCTGAGGATCTCTCTGGGAGTGACCAGGATGGACAGGATCAGAGGAACAGCACAAGTTAGAGGTTTTGGAGTTAAAGTCAGAGAGACCAGACTGAGATGGTTTGGACATGTACAGAGGAGAGAAAGAGAGTACATCGGAAGAAGGATGCTGGATTTGGAACCACCAGGAAAGAAGCCTAGAGGAAGACCAAAGAGGAGGTTCATAGATACAGTGAAGGAAGACATGAAGATAGTTGGTGTGACCGAAGAGGATACAGGAGATAGGGTTAGATGGAAGAAACTGATTTGCTGTGACGACCCCTGCTGCATCGGTCCGTCGTGGTAAAGAGAGAGCTGAGCCGAAAAGCAAAGCTCTCGATTTACAAGTCGATCTACGTTCCCACCCTCACCTATGGTCACCAGATGTGGGTGGTGACCGAAAGAATGAGATCGTGGATACAAGCGGCCGAAATGAGCTTCCTCCGCAGGGTGGCTGGGCTCTCACTCAGAGATCAGGTGAGGAGCTCTGCCATCCGGAAGGAGCTCGATGTCGAGCCGCTCCTCCTCCAGGTCGAGAGGAGCCAGATGGGGTGGTTTGGGCATCTGGTCAGGATGCCCCCCCGAGCGCCTCGCGGGCAGTGGTGGATGAAGTACTCACTTTTTGTACTTAAGTAAAAGTACAGATAATTAGGCAAAAAAATTTACTTAAGTAAAAGTACAAAAGTAGTTGGTGCAAATTGTACTTTTTAAGTAAAAAGTAAAAGTATTCGATCATAATTCAAGTGTTATTTTTTGTGCTATAGAGTGTCACCATGGTAACCAGGATAAATACTCTGCAGGGGTGTGAACCCCCCTCTCCCGCCTCTTTTGGTCCACAAAAAAGATAAATAATTAAAAGGAAAGGGGACAAGTCAAGCTATCCTCTAGAAGGACCAGTGAATGGGCGCCAAAATGGAGGAAAATGACACTTATTTTTTTAAATGTTTTGGGGGGGAGGCCCCCCAGTCACTATATGTTGGCTTTGTCAAAGCCCCGGCCCCCTTTGGAAAATCCTAGATCCGCCCCTGCTCTGTGTAATGATGGCTCAACTTTTTATTTAGAAGTAAACACAACAAACAACGATCTTCTGACTCTTTTTAATTTGTACTATATTTGATGTTAGGTTTTTGGCGCTGAATAAATGCGGAAAATGTTTCTTGATTCATTACTTCTTCTCTCGATCAACTGCTTCTTTTGATTTTGGCGATGCGGCTTCAAGATGCGCAAAAAAAACCTGTGTATTTTTCAAATTCCTGAACAAAAATGTAACGAAAAATGTAAAACTCACTTTTAAAAAATAGCGAAGTAAAAGTACAGATATTTATTCTAAAAATGTAGTGAAGTAAAAGTAAAAGTACTGGTCTCAAATTTTACTTAAGTAAAGTACAGATTCACAATTTTTCTACTTAAGTACAGTAACGAAGTACATTTACTTCGTTACGTTCCACCACTGCTCGCGGGCGAGGTTTTTTGGGCACGTCCCACCGGGAGGAGACCAAGAGGCAGAACCCGGACCCGCTGGAGAGACTATGTCTCACAGCTGGCCGGGGAACGACTTTGGGATCCTTCCGGGTGAGCTGGAGGATGCAGCTGGGGTGAGAGAGGCCTGGGCTACCCGTTTGAGGCTGTTGCCCCCGCGACTCAACCCCGGAACAAGCGGAAGATGACGGAACGGAACGGACCCCTGAAGGGAAATGCCGAAAGAAGAAGAAGAGCACAGCCAACAGCATCAGCGACGGGGTATGTAAATGGAAATGTTCTTTTGTTGCTATGAACCTTTTATCAGCAACAATAGAAACAAGAAAATAAATAAATTTGTTGTCTGATTTACTTTTTGTGGTCATTTCTGAGACAAACTGAATCCCAGAATCACATAGCATTGTTGTGCTCCCGTCTCAGTAAACACGGTCTGAATCTCCTCGTACAATCTGTAAACATTTATTTGTACTGATGTGCCGAGCTGGGGTGAAAGTCGGACATTTCCACCAACAAATGAATAAATCTGAGTGTGTGCGAGTCTGTGGTCCACATTCCTCACCCCACTCAGTGCTTCCAGCCACAAAACCGAGCATTCACTGGAAATCTCTTTAATATTCAGTGTGTTCCTCCAACACACACACACACACACACACACAGAGCCAAGTCTCCATCTCTTCAGAGGACACCGAGTAAACTTATGTCCACATCCTCGGGTTTTACAACGCAAAGCAAACCAGAACGGCTACATTCTCTAAGTTTAAACCAAGTACACAATCAAAAAGTTAATGTATAACAAGATCAGGGTTGACTTTCTTCCAAAAATGTGGCCCCCTCTGATACCTGCAGTTAGTTCCCATCATAGAGTTCCAAGAAAATTATTTAACCCTTCCAAAGGAGAGCCGATACAGAGAACTATGTGAGTGTGTGTGTTCGCGTACCTCAAACTGAGGCCAGTTCATGCTCATGCCCGGTCCGTGGGTGTTCCTCCACCATCTGAGGTCCTCCGTGTCGCTGGTTGCCCGGATGGTCTGACCCAGGTCTCGGTATAAGTCTTTGAAGCTGAGAAACAAACAGACACATTGTTGATTCTTCTATTCTATTTTAGTTTTTTCTTTAGACGTTACGACAGTGGTCTGTCCGTCGTGGTAAAGAGAGAGCTGAGCCGAAAAGCAAAGCTCTCGATTTACAAGTCGATCTACGTTCCAACCCTCACCTATGGTCACCAGCTGTGGGTGGTGACCGAAAAAATGAGATCATGGAAACAAGCGGCCGAAATGAGCTTCCTCCGCAGGGTGGCTGGGCTCTCACTCAGAGATCGGGTGAGGAGCTCTGCCATCCGGGAGGAGCTCGGTGTCGAGCCGCTCGTCCTCCAGGTCGAGAGGAGCCAGATGGGGTGGTTCGGGCATCTGGTCAGGATGCCCCCCCCCGAGCGCCCCCCCGACCAAGGAGCAAACCCCGGACCCGCTGGAGAGACTATGTCTCACAGCTGGCCGGGGAACAACTTGGGATCCTTTCGGGTGAGCTGGAGGATGCAGCCGGGGTGAGAGAGGCCTGGGCTACCTGTTTGAGGCTGGTGCCCCCGCGACCTGACCCCGGAACAAGCGGAAGATGACGGAATGGAAAAGTTACGACAACGAGTCAGTTTCAAACTCCGACCATCATTCATGCCCTTTCCTATCACCTCTAACCTGAAACTTTCTCCATCTGTTCCCGCCTGCCTGTGAATGCTTATTCACCTCTTTTCCACACTCTTCATTGCTCTGGACCAGGGGTGGGCAAACTTTTTGATTTGCGGGCCACATTGGGTTCTAACATTTGACCAAGGGGGCCGGAACAGGAGCAGATGGATGTGTGCTTTGCTAAACAAGCGCACTAGCTTTGGTAACCGCTAGATTAGACCGATAGAATGGCGCACTAGTTTTTAAACCAGTGCGTTAAATGTTACATTTAGAGCGTTAAATTTCAAATCTAGCGGCGCTAGGTCTAAAATCTAGTGCGATAGTGCTTAAAAACATGCATTAAGCGGCGCTAGGTTTGAAATCTAAGCGCTTGATGTAACATTTTGCTTGTTTTTAACATCTAACATGCTAGTTTATGTGCGTGGATTGGGCCCGATTGCTTTCCATATCATAGAGTGCGCCATCTAGTGAGGAAACATCAGAATTGCATGGGAAATAAAACACTAACAATGTTTATTTATCGTAATTTCACGGCTATAAGGCGCATATACGTAAACGTCTTAGATTTTCTTCAAAATGAGCGGTGCGCCCTTTCGTGCGGTGCGCCTTGTGTGTGAGAAAAGGCGGAACTAAAAGAAAATGTGGTGCCCGTGAGGCGAGGAGGACCTGAAAGAAAATGCATGAGAACGTTAAAGAGTCAAGTGTGGACGCTTATGACAATCAGTTTAAGCTGAAGGCAATCAGCTACGCGGAGGAACATGGGAATCGAGCTGTGGAAGGGTGGAAAGCAGCGCCGGCGAGTTACGCTACAGTTTGCCAATGGATTGTAGATACTTGGACTAACGTGTCTGCTGGTACTGTTATCCGAGCTTTCGCAAAAGCTGGTATCCTTTCTGAGAAGCCGCACAGTACAGACAGTGACTTTGACAGTGAGGAGCGAAGTGGACCTGCTCTGTTGGATTTTGCGCAGCTGTTCGATTCTGAAACAGAGGATGAGGACTTTGACGGATTTGAATAAAGACTATTACCGGTAATGTGCTTGTTTAGTATCGTTACTACTTAAATAAAGCACAACCAAACTCAGTTTTGCTCCCGATCTATTTTTTAATACGCACATTTACATGCTTGCGTGTGTGTTGTTGTAAGGCGGTGTGTGACTGAGACTGCGTCTTTTCGTATGGTGCGCCTAATGGTCGTGAAATTACGGTATTTCATTTCTCATGTACGGCAGGCCGGATTAAAACGTTTAACCAGCCATATGTGGCCTGCGGGCCGTAGCTTGCCCATGCCTGCTCTAGCTCCTTTTCAGATCATCTATGTTGTTCAGAAAGTCTTCTATTGAGTCCTTTATGAAAAATCTAATTGATCGTGTAGGTATCCTGCAGCGCTGGGTGTGGACGTGTTAAAAATTCCTTCAAGTTAACGACGGGCTTTGCTATCCTAGCTCTCCACTTTGCAGAAGTGACAGCCAGAGGACGAGTGATGTGTTATTAGGAGCATACCATCATTTTTTTGTGTCATCGATCAAATCCCAATCAAGCAGGACAAAAAGAAAAAAAAAAAATCTTCCTTCCTCCAAAATATAATGTAACGTGTCCAATATTTAGAACTTCTATGGTAACGATGGTTTATTTAAATAAACCTAGAGGTCAAACGTTAATGGACAACATTAGAAGTTTTCTATTAACCGTGTGTACATACACGTGTTCCCACATGTTTTCTGATCTCTGCATACCTTCACTCTGACTCAACGTTCATTCCTATTGGTCTACTTTCCTGTGACAAGCAAAACATTTCCGTACCCTTGTTTGGCGGACAGGTCGAGGTGGACGTGGATATCTAACAGGACGTCTTTGAAGAAGCGCAGCCTCTTGCGTTCAGCATCCTGTGTGAGGTCAAACACCTGCTCCATGTCTTCCATGTAGCGTGGGTTACAGCGGTTCAGCTCATCCAGGGCCTTTATGTAGCGCTCTTTGGTCTGAAAACAAACATTAAAATCTGTAAATTTAAATGATGCGAGGTGGTCAAGCTCCTCTGTCCATTTGCTTGTCATGACCACGTTGCGTGGGAATTGAACATTTCCCCTAAATCAGTTAGCAAATCACGTGTGTCCTGCAAAAACGGATCAATGACGACCCATTGCACCACTAATGTGTGGTGTTTGCAGTCTGTGTACAAAGTTTTCGTACCTTCTCGGCCTCCTGGTTGCAGCGTTCCACTCGAATCGTGTATTTACGAACTTCTTCCTGAGATTTAGTGGGGTCGGCCTTGGCGTGAGTTTCTCTGTTAACTGCGGTCCATTCCTCCTTCCTGGCCTGGTGGTAGCTCTTCTTACTGGACTCCACCTTCACATATAAACAAGTTGACACTTTTAAATTAGAGATACAATTCTAATTCTAATATATTAATAAAAAATATTAAACTATCCACATACACACTCATTCCTAGGGGCAATCACATAGCAGCTAATTAAGCTAACATGAATGTTTTTGGAGGGGGTGAAAGGTATGACGGGGTTCCCAGAGAAGAACTATGGTATTGTATGAGGAAGTCTGGTGTGACAGAGAAGTACCGTAATTTCACGACCATTAGGCGCACCGTATGAAAAGGCGCAGTCTCAGTCACACACCGCCTTACAACAGCACACACGCAAGCATGCAAATGTGCGTATTAAAAGATAGATCGGGAGCAAAACTGAGTTTTGGTTGTGCTTTATTTAGTAGTAACGATACTAAACAAGCACATTAATGGTAATAGTCTTTGTTCAAATCCGTCAAAGTCCTCATCCTCTGTTTCCGAATCGAACAGCTGCGCAAAATCCAACAGAGCAGGTCCACTTCGCTCCTCGCTGTCAAAGTCACTGTCTGTACGGTGCGGCTCCTCAGAAAGGATACCAGCTTTTGCGAAAGCTCGGATAACAGTACCAGCAGACACACGTTAGTCCAAGCATCTACAATCCATTGACTCGTTAATGCTGAAATTTCTCGCGGCGGCTCGATTCCCATGTTCCTCCGCGTAGCTGATTGCCTTCAGTTTAAACTGAGCGTCAAAAGCGTGTCTCTTTGCCATTTTCAGGGTTAAAACGGCAATGTTGTGCATACAGCACATACCTTTTTGATACACAATCCACACCCACACTTCACTCTTTAACGTTCTCATGCCTTTTCTTTCAGGTCCGCCTCGCCTCATGGGCACCGCTTTTTCTTTTAGGTCCACTTTTTCTCACACACAAGGCGCACCGCACAAAAGGGCGCACCGCTCATTTTGAAGAAAATCTAAGACATTTATATGCGCCTTATAGCCGTGAAATTACAGTATATTAGAGCGGATCAGGACATGTATGAGGGCTGTAAGACAGTGGTGAGGTGTGCTGTAGGTGAGACAGAGGAGTTCAGTGTTGGGGTGGGACTGCACAGGGATCTACTCTGAGTCCTTTGCTGTTTCCTATGGGGATGGACAGGCTGACAGACGAGGTCAGACAGGAATCCCCATGGACAATGATGTTTGCAGATGACATTGTGATCTGTAGTGAGAGGAGGAGGAAAAACTGGAGAGGTGGAGGTTTGCACTAGAAAGAAGAGGAATGAAGATTAGTCAGAGTAAGACAGAGTACATGTGTGTGAATGAGAGGGATCCAAATGGAAAAGTGAGGTTACAGGGAGAAGAGATAAAGAAGGTGGAAGATTTTAAGTATCTAGGATCAACAGTCCAGAGCAATGGAGAGTGTGGAAAAGAGGTGAAGAAGTGTATGCAGGTAGAATGAAGAAGAATGTTTTTTGAAGGGTGGGAGGGAACCAGAGTAAAACCCATGAAAACATGAAGAAAACACGCTAACTCCACACAGAAAGGACAGCATTTCATGCCTCACCCCTACTCTGGGGTTCAAACGCAAAAAAAAAAAAGAAAAAAAATTGTGTTTTTAAAGCAAATTTTAAATTACATTTCTCAGTTCATTTGGATATTTAATTTGAAACAAAAAGCTATTATTTCTTTGATTAAACTTTGAAATATTCACATAAAATTTAAGAAAGAAAAAAAGTAATAATTTGATTTGTAAATAAAGAGGTAGTTTGTGTAAAATATTCTGAAAAGAGACACAAAAATAATGTATTTCATATTCCAGAAAGAAGAAGACCGTGATGAGGGACGGAATTTTGTTCAGTTTCATCCTTCAAACCTTTTAACCCTAATAGGGTCTCATGGGGTGCAGGAGCCTATCCTGCTGATTTACGGCTATGGTAAGGATACACCACAAACAGATCACCAGTCTGTTTCAGCGCCGGAAACACAGACTACCATCAATATCAACATTTTAATCTATATTTCTAATCTAATTTTTTTAGTAAATATGATGAACAAATCTCCGTTTAAAAGCAAGTATAAGAGGTATCGGAGTCTTCGACCTTCAAGACGAGGAAGAATCTGTTCTTCCTTTAAGATTAAAATAAAACTAATTTTACTGAGTTAATATTTACGACTTCCTTTTAACTCATCCCATAATAATGCTGCTTTTAAATGAGCGTACACATCCACTTTATTAAAGGAAGTTTTTCCTCTAAATGTTGCCCCGGGCAGCTCCGGAGTGTAGGATAGGTTTAAGTAAGTCTTTGAATAAGAAAAATTTTCAAAATAAAAGCCTTGAACCATTTATCATTTTAACAAATTAAAACAGAGGGATAGTCTCTGTCTCTTCATATAGTCTCTCAAGCGGGTCAGGGATCTGCCCCTTGGTGAAACGTGCCCGAAACACCTCACCCGCGAAGCGCTCGGGGATCCTGACCAGATGCCCAAACCACCCCATCTGGCTCCTCTCGACCTGAAGGAGGAGCGGCTCGACACCGAGCTCCTCCCGAATGGCAGAGCTCCTCACCCTGCAGGAGGGGCCATAGGAGTCGGGTGAAGGAGGAGATGGGTGGCAGCCAACGACGGGGACCCTGGCGGTCAGATCTGCGGCTGCATAAGCTGGCATTGGGTACATTTGAGCCTTACCTCTTTCAGTTTGCGAACCCAGGGTTTCTGAGCTTTGCGGAAGCCGTCGTCTGCGTCCTTTGTCTCTCTGAACCCTCCCATCATCTGTTTGTGGAAGGCGTCTTTCTGCCAGTTGCGGACTTTCTCGCTGTCTTCTCCTGCCAGCCGCTCTCGCAGCTCTAGGTGTAGCTCGCTAAGACGGTCGGCTGCCTGCATGAAAGCGTGCCACGCCTTCTCCAGGGTTCCATACTGAGGGCCTTAGAAGGAAAAAAAAAACGGATATATACACAGTAGAGCAGGAAGGAATTTTAATCACCATAAGTTGACGTAAAAAGATCACCAACCTTTTTCCACCACTCCCCTCCATCTCTTGGCCCAGTCGCTCAGCTGCAGAGCATATCCCTTTTCTATTTTGGCCCTCTCCTGGAAGCAGCTGACGAGCTCGTTACACAGTCGGTGGCCGTCGTCGATGCGCTTTACAGTCCTTTTATAGTTCCCTGGCTACACACACACACACACACACACACACACACACGAAGTGGGGAAGCAGATTGAAACCATGAACAGCTAGTCTCAGACTGTCTGATGCACATTTCAAGAGGGCATTATAAAGCCGTTCCGTTCCGTCATCTTCCGCTTGTTCCGGGGTCGGGTCGCGGAGACAACAGCCTCAAACGGGCAGCCCAGGCTTCTCTCGCACCGGCTGCATCCTCCAGCTCACCCGAAAGGATCCCGAGTCGTTCCCCGGCCAGCTGTGAGACATAGTCTCTCCAGCGAGTCCGAGGTCTGCCTCTTGGTCTCCTCCCAGTGGGACGTGCCCGAAACACCTCACCAGGGGGGTGCTTGGGGGGCATCCTGACCAGATGTCCGAACCACCCCATCTGGCTCCTCTCGACTTGGAGGAGGAGCGGCTCGACAATGAGCTCCTCCCGGATGGCAGAGCTCCTCACCCGATCTCTGAGAGAGAGCCCAGCCACCCTGCAGAAGAAGCTCATTTTGGCCGCTTGTATCCATGATCTAGTTCTTCGGTCACCACGTACAGCTGGGGACCATAGGAGAGATGCTGCGTCTGTTGCTGCATCTGTCGCTGCTGATGGACCCAGGATGCTGCATCGGTCCTGAGCCGTAAAGCAAAGCTCTCGATTTACAAGTCGATCTACGTTCCCACCCTGGCGTATGGTCACCAGCTGTGGGTGGTGACCGAAAGAATGAGATCGCGGATACAAGCGGCCGAATAAATTAACCAATAAACCAAAAGTGAGGAGGTCTGAGGTGGTAGGAAAGTATCCCAGAGTGGATCAGGATATGTATTATCTACAGTGTGCTATAGGTGTGACAGAGGAGTTCAGAGTGAAAGTGAAACTACATCAGGGATCTGCCCTGCATCCCTTCTTGCTCTTGAATAGAATCGATTGAAAATACTTTATTAATCCCAGAAGGAAAATTTGTACCTCCCAGAAGCTGTCCGAGCTCCCAAGGTCACTGAGGTCTCCGTTAGAAGACATGTTGGGGTCACCCTTACAGCACGGAATGATGGCGGCTGCAGAAGAGACTGCAAGACAGAAAAAATTAGGAGGTTATATGTATAAAAAAAAAAAAAGGCAGCACAAATATCATTCATTTATCTTCTTAACTGTCTATCCCTTACAGGGATTGCAGGAGTTTCAGATCCGGATTGAGGCGAGGGGCGGGGTACACCCCGAACAGGTCGCCTGTCTGTTGCAGGGCCACACACATACAACCATCCACACACACATTCATTACTAGGAGCAATCATGTGGCGGCCAATCAACCTAACATGCATGGTTTTGGAGGCTGGGAGGAAACCGGAGTACCTGGAGAAAATCTACGCATACACGAGGAGAACATGCAAACTCAACACAGACCAGTGTTCCAGGCCTTGTCCCCACCCGGGACACAAATCCCCAACCTTCTTGCTGTGAGCCACTGTGCTACCCACTGCGCCACCGTGCTGCCCGCACTAATAGCAACTGTTCCGTTCCGTCATCTTCCGCTTGTTCCGGGGTTGGGTCGCGTGGGCAACAGCCTCAAACGGGCAGCCCAGGCCTCTCTCTCCCCGGCTGCATCCTCCAGCTCACCCGGAAGGATCCCAAGTCGTTCCCCGGCCAGCTGTGAGACATAGTCTCTCCAGCGGGTCCGGGGTCTGCCCCTAGGTCTCCTCCCGGTGGGACGTGCCCGAAACACCTCGCCCGCGAGGCGCTCGGCGGGGCATTCTGACCAGATGCCCGTACCACCCCATCTGGCTCCTCTCAACCTGGAGGAGGAGCTGCTCGACACCGAGCTCCTCCCGGATGGCAGAGCTCCTCAGCCGATCTCTGAGTGAGAGCCCAGTCACCCTGCGGAGGAAGCTCATTTCGGCCACTTGTATCCGCGATCTCATTCTTTCGGACACCACCCACAGCTGGTGACCATAGGTGAGGGTTGGAACGTAGATCGACTTGTAAATCCAGAGCTTTGCTCTTGATATCTCAAATATCAACCAATAATAAAATTCTACATGCGATGGCATGGCAGCCAACAGGAGGAATACGATATGGATCATTTTGGAATACGTGATAATCCTTGGGTCCATTTAGTCGGTGCTACCCTCAACTCCATACAGTATATTTACCGAGCGACAATGTTCTCTCTCCCTAAAAGGTTTTCCACCTTGACACGCGGACGTGACCCGAACAGAAAGGCTACACCATGCCAGTCCACATTGTGTGGATGTCTGTGTCTTTTGTGCACAGTTAATAATTCCAAGTTTTATTCACTTCACTTATTTTTATTTTAAAAAGTACAAGCAAATATTATGGTTACCACAAAGCTCGCTTAACCCCATTACCGCTGTGCTCTGGTATGTCCTGTATTGAAATCAGCCTCGGGGAAGGGATCCTTGGAAATGTGCATTTCAAAAAAAGCCAGGGTTCCTATTAGTGTGCATTTTTAAGATCCAGGAGAGAGATTAACGTTTACAGCTTTTAAGAGCTCCCAAATGTCAAGGTATTGAACTCATTTAAACCAAGGTGTACATTAATTATTGTTCCTTTGGGTGAAAATAAAACTTTTAAGTCAATGATTAGGCTGATCCAATCAGTGGTCCAGTCATAGGTTTTCGGACCGCATTTCTTAATCACCCAACTCTGGATGAAGCACATCTGCTGCGCCGTATAGATTTAGATCATTCTAACACAGGCATAGGCAAACTACGGCCCGCGGGCCACATGCAGACCATTAAACGTTTTAATCCGGCCCAAAAAAAATTAAAAAAATTAAATAAACCATGTTAAAGTTTTATTTTCCCTGCAATTCTGATGTTTCCTCACTAGATGGCGCACTCTACATATACCATATTTTCCGCACTATATGCGCACCTTCAATAAATGACATTTTTCAAACGTTTTCCATATATAAGGCGCACCGCATTATAAGGCGCTACAGTAAAGGTTGTTCAACTTTGTCCTCTAACTGTGGCCATCTCGCTTTGTTCGCGCGGAAACTCTGTTTAGTCTTGTTTACTTGGCGCAGCGCATCCTCTTGCTTCCTCCACTTCCTCACCATTGATTTGTTAATGTTAAACTCTCTCTCTGCGGCTCTATTTCCGTGTTCTACTGCGTGACCGATCGCCTTGAGTTTAAACTCTGTGGTGTAACAGTGTCTCTTGGTAGGAGCCATTTCCGGGTCTTTACACAAACACACAAATGGAACTGAGACGCCCTTTCTTATATCCCAGCATGCACCGCGCACTACTTCTTGTCCTGGGAAAATGGAGTCGGCGACTGCTTACCGCAGTTGCGACACCTGTTGTAGCTCAATATTAATCCATATATAAGGCGCTCCAGGTTAAAAAGCGCATCGTGGACTTTAGAGAAAATGTAAGGTTTTTAGGTGCGCCTTATAGTGCGGAAAATACTGTATCTCCTTTGTTTAAAAAACAACAACACTGCTCCCATTAAAATGTGTGCATTTCCGTGATGCGCACGTTTTCAAAATAGATTATCAAGAGATTTCAAACCTGCATTTTAAACCTATCGCGATAGATGCCCTTTTTTAAAGCGCTAGGCACTTGATTTTAACATTAGCGCTAGATTACGTGCATGTAGTGGCCCTAATGGCTTTCCATATGTAACGCACTGGTTAACTAAAGCATGCCATCCATCTGCTCCTGTTCCGAACCCTTTGGTCAAATGTTAGAACCCAATGTGACCCATAAATCAAAAAGTTTGCCCACCCAAGTTCTAATACATACTTAATTCCCAGTCCTTGGTGCATCCTGCCTGTCCTTATGGGTCTCTATGAGTTTTTGTTTTATTCCGACCAGGTTTTTAGAAGTTTTTTCTTCCCTCGGTAGGCTAAGGACAGGAATTTCCTGACTTTAGTTTACTCATTACATGTGCTGATTGTATTAAATCTGACAGTGTGTTCCTGTTTGATCGACTGGGTGTGAAGTACTTTGAGATAAGTCATGCTGGAATTTATTTAAAGCATCGACATACTATTTGATGTTTCGTCCTGATTGGCTGAGTTTATTATGTTCTAAAAAAGCTTGATAGCAACTCTAACTGACCCCATTCAGGACACAATAGTTCCACATTTACCGTCCAATTTAAGGTCAAGTTAAAAAGTTTACTTCATCTTCTTAAAAGTTTTTTTGCCTTAACAACAATATTTCCCTCCTTAAAGAAAAAAATTCTCCTAATGAAAGCGTCAGGTGCAATCCAGATGGGGGCATTGTGTGTGCCGGAATCGTACCTGACAAACAGGGATTGTGAATCTGAAGATTCTCTGAACCTTCTCCGACAGTACTGACACATAGGGACTGTCGGAGAAGGTTCAGAGAATCTTCAGACAACATGACATCCCGGTTTTCTTTAAACCGGTCAACACATTACGGCAGAAACTAGTACATCCTAAAGACAAGATGCCCACAGAAAAACAGAGCAATGTAGTTTATTCGATCCGGTGCAGTGAAGGGAGCTGCAAAGAACACTACATTGGGGAAACTAAGCAGCCACTCCACAAAAGACTTTACCAACACAGAAGAGAAGCCTCTAGTGGTCCACAGTCTGCTGTACATCTGCATCTTAAATCCACCAAACACACTTTTGAGGACAGTGAGGTGAAGATTCTAAGTAGAGAGAAAGGATGGTTTGAAAGAGGGGTGAAAGAAGCCATCTTTGTGATGAAAGAAAATCCCTCACTGAATCGGAGTGGAGGCGTTAGATACGTTCTGCCCGGTATTTACAGCAGCCTTTTGAAGCCATGGACTAAAGATGACACCTCGTGACCCAGATTCACGCCTCTCGTTAGCAGGTATTTCTATTCACTAGGCTTCTAGCATCATTATAATAGATTCGTTTACTGGTCTGTGGCTACAATAGGAGCCATTCACGGCCATCATAGGTAACACAGGCTCATTGGTCGAGCCCTTCCTTACTATTTTTACCTTTTACTCAGGTTAGTATAAATAGATCCAGTTTTCAGTCCATTTCATTCAGATTGAAAATGATTTCCGGATGGAAGTCGAAACGTCTCGTTCAAGAATTAAACTGTCCAGAAGACTTTTTTGAAACTTTTTCTACTATGGATCACTCCTGGATGAATGAGGGACTACACGGACTTCTTAATAAACCCAGTAAACAAAGTAAACACTGCATTGTATCTTTAAATCAGTGGTTAGCGCAACCAAGCTAACTAAGGAAGTTAGCAGCGCCAACAAGCTAGCATTAGCTTGAAGTTAGCATGCTGTTTGCGCAAAATATGTGGAAAACTTTACGTTTCTGACCACCATGCCTGTTTGCTGCTGTTTTCACCATGTTTTGTGACTTCCTCGTGGCTGGAGGTGTGTTGTGTAGACGGTGTAAACGTGCAGCATTGTGGGGGGCGTGCCACCGTGAGAGACAGATGCAGCCGCTGTTTTTTTTTCTTTTCAGGCAGAAATGTGAAAGACTGACGCCTATTTCATTACATTTCCTCCCGTCAACAGAAACTTGCAAACGTCTCGTCACATTTTCGTCACCAAAATGTCGCATTTATTTTGTTATCGTTACGTCATCGTCATGAAAAAATGCTTCGTCAACAAAAACATTTCGTTTTCGTCATCGTTGACGAAAACAACACTGCAGACCAGTACCATTACTGAAACCTGAACCAGAGTCAGATGATCCAGCGGACACACAATAAACTTTGATTCTAGGATATTTCAGCCACGGACATTTGAGCCAAAAAACTGCAACCTAGGATATTTGAGCCATGTGTGCCCCGAATTTAGGACATTTCAGCCACAGACATTTGGGCCAAAAACCTATTTTATGTAAGAAAATTGTGATATTCTGATATTTTATGTAAAAAATTTATCGTAAATAAACAGTTGCACTACAGAAAATAATTGGTTTTAGTCATTTTTATCCCATGGCTCAAATAAAAAATTCTGATATTTTTAAAAAAATTTGATATTTTATGTAAAAATTCTGATATTTTATGTAAAAATTTTATCGTAAATAAACAGTTGCACTACAGAAAAATTGGTTTTAGTCTTAAAATTTTTTATCGTGCAAAAATTTTTATCGTGCTTTTAGTCATTTAATTTTTTTTTTATCGTAAATAAACAGTTGCGCCCAGCAAAGTTGTGCCCAGGTTGCAGTTCTTCAAATGTCCAAATTTTTTATCGTAAATAAACAGTTGCGCCCAGGTTGCAGTTCTTCAAATGTCTGTGGCTGAAATGTCCGAGTCACCGTGGCTCAAATATCCTAGGTTGCAGTTTTTTGGCTCAAATGTCCGTGGCTGAAATATCCGTGGCTGAAATATCCGTTCACCATAAACTTTGAGAGGTTTCCTCGTTACCACGTTTTTTTTTTTTTTTTTGCTGCCAGACGAGCTGTGACCCGTAGAGGAGCTGTTTGTAGTTTTCCAGCAGGTCGATGAGCCAGTGGAAAGATTTTTGATTGTGTCACACACACCCAAACTATGCTTTGTTAGTATTAGACTTTCACAACTTGGTTCAACTTTAAAAGTCTGGTACTTTATTTTGAAATTTAAAAAAAGCTGGACTTCACCTGAAACACCGAAGCAAAGCAATAAACAGCATAGAAAAGATTTCAAAGTATCTTCTAGTCCAGGGGTGGGCAAACTTTTTTGATTCGCGAGCCACATTGGGTTCTAACGTTTGACATGGGGATCGGAACAGGAGCAGATGGATGGCATGCTTTGGTAAACAAGCGTGTTAGATATGGAAAGCCATTGAGGCCACTACATGCACGTAATCTAGCGCGCTAACGTTAAAATCAAGCGCCTTAGCGCTTAAAAAAAAGTGCATCTAGCGCGCTAAGTTTAAAATGTAGGTTTGAAATCTCCTGACAATCTGTTATGACAACGTGCGCGTCGGGGAAACACACACATTTTAATGAGAGCAGTGTTGTTTTTTAAACAAAGCCAAAATATCATAGAGTGCGCCATCTAGTGAGGAAACATCAGAATTGCAGTGGGAATATAACGTTCTGTTCTGTTCCGTCCTCTTCCGCTTATCCGGGACCGGGTCGCGGGGGCAACAGCCTCAGACGGGAAGCTCAGGCCTCTCTCTCCCCGGCTGCATCCTCCAGCTCACCTGGAAGGACTCCAAGTCATTCCCTGACTAGCTGTGAGACATAGTCTCTCCAGTGGGTCCGAGGTCTGCCTCTTGGTCTCCTCCCGATGGGACATGCCCGAAATACCCCACCAGCGAGGCCCTTCACAGTTTTCTTTCTATAATTGTCACCAGGAAAACACTAGAGAAGCATCATTCTCTTTCCTTCTCTTCAATTAGTGACCGTCCACCTCTACCATGCAGCGAACAAGACCCTGAGATGCTTAAACTCCTCCACTTGGGGCAGGACCTTGTCCCTGAACTGCACGGGGAATTCAGCCCTTTTACGGGCGAGGACCATAGCCTCAGATTTGGGGGCGCTGATTCCTATGCCGGCCACTTCACACTCGGCAGCAATCCAGTGATCCAGTGAGAGCTGGTGATCACGGTCCGATGAAGCCGACAGGACCACATCATCTGCAAAAAGCAGAGATCCGATCCTAAGGACACCAAACTGAAAGAATGAGATCGCGGATACAAGTGGCCGAAATGAGCTTCCTCCGCAGGGTGGCTGGGCTCTCACTCAGAGATCGGGTGAGGAATTTTGCCATCCGGGAGGAGCTCGGTGTCAAGCACTCCTCCTCCAGGTTGAGAGGAGCCAGATGGGGTAGTTCAGACATCTGGTCAGGATGCCTCCCGAGCGCCTAGCTGGTGAGGGGTTTCGGGCACGTCCCACCGGGAGGACACCAAGAGGCAGCCCTTGGATAAGCTGAGAGAATATGTCTCACAGTTGGCCAGGGAACGACTCGGGATACTTCCGTGTGAGCTGGAGCATGTAGCTGGGGTGAGAGAAGCCTCGGCTTCCTGTCCGAGGCTGTTGCCCCTTGGACCTGGCCCCAGATTAGCGGAAGACGATTGAACGGAATTTTAGTTTTAAGCACTCTTCACGTCAAATTTTTATTGGGGATGGTTTTATAATCATATTTACTATTCTTTCCACATTTTTATTTTGTTACTTACACACAATTGTTAATAAAATGATAATAGTTCTATCAAATGAAGCAGACGTTGCAGAGAAAAATCTTCAACAGGCTCTTATCGAGAAATTAAGACCTCACAGGAATTTTTAGCAAGCTTTGAGAGTCAGTGGGTAACCTGCTGATGAACTCTACCAGAAGTTCACCGTGACCTGACTTTCACATCTAGTCACTTCCTCTGTGACGTCTTTGCAGCTGGGAAGAAAAACCAAGTATCAAGGCCAAACAACTTCCTGAGGCAGACACAACAAACCTGGAGGGAAACACAGCAGTTATCCTGATCAGACTCTGTAGACCAGGACCAAGCTCACGCCTTGCCTTATCAACTCTACCCTGGTGTGTTTTACCCCACAGTTTTAATGAGAATGGGGATTTATTGAATAGTTTCTGGATGAGACCGCGTCCAAACTTCATCCTGGTACGTCTGAAGCAGTGGTGGAACGTAACGAAGTAAATATACTTCGTTACTGTACTTAAGTAAAAAAAATTGTGTATCTGTACTTTACTTAAGTAAAATTTAAGACCGGTACTTTTACTTCACTACATTTTTAGAGCAAATATCTGTACTTTTACTTCGCTATTTTTTAAAAGTGTGTTTTACATTTTTCGTTACATTTTCGTTCAGGAATTTAAAAAATACACAGTTTTTTAGCGCATCTTGAAGCCGCATCGCCAAAATCAAAAGGAGCAGTTGATCGGGAGAAGAAGTTATGAATCAAGGCTCAATCAGAGTCGAGAGTAAACATTTTCCACATTCATTCAGCGCCAAGAGCAGGGGCGGTTCCAGGATTTTCTGAAGATGGGGTGGGGAGCGGGCAAGTCAAGCCCTGCAAGCCCTTTCCTTTCTTCTTTTTTTTTTTGCGGCCCAAAAGAGGCGGAAGAGGGGTGTCACGTCCCTGCAAAGTATTTATTTGTGACCCTACAGCACAAAAAATAACATTTGAATTATGGTTGAATAGTTTTACTTTTTACTTAAAAAGTAAAATTGACACCAATTACTTTTGTACTTTTACTTAAGTAGATTTTTTTTATTGGTACTTTTACTTAAGTATTTTTTTTGCCTAATTATCTGTACTTTTACTTAAGTACAAAAAGTGAGTACTTCATCCACCACTGGTCTGAAGTTCCTCTTACAACATCTCCGATTGTTAAGACCTAGCTTTCTCCGGTTATTAGTGGGATAACAGACTGTAACCTTGGTGAGATCTACAGGGAACAACAGTGTTTCTATGACAACAGCAGAAATGGGAGCGTGCGTGAACCTGCGCGCCAGCGTGGAGGCGAATCTTGAACAGAAAGGATTAAGTTTATTAAGTACCGTAATTTTAAAGCACGTCTGAGCAGAGAGGTGACGGATGACGTAGATTAGCAGAACGTGGACGTACAGCAACCATGTACGCCAGTTAAACATGAGAAATAATCCACATACATTAAGATCTCAAGGCCGGGGTGTCAAGAACAGGTCCTGGAAGGTTGGTGTCCTCCCAGTTTTTATTGTTCCAAACTAAGGCTGCAACTAACGATTATTTTGGTAATCAATTAATCTGTCAATTATTGGGTCGATTATTCGATTAATCGGATAAAAACGACATTTTTTTTTTTTTCAGATGTTCGTGCAACGTCGTTATGCTTCCGTGCCAAAACGTGTCCGTTTCACAAACTTTACAAACTTTAACACGAGTCTTTTTCAAATTTAGCGGAAACTGATCCAAATTTTGGATGATTTTATTTTTGCTTTTCTTTCCGCCATCTTGTTGAATCTGCCTGATCACGTGAGGCGGTGTGAAATGAAGGCCAATGATTGGCTGCTATCTTCTTCTCCTCCTATTTTGGTAGCTCGCATTGTCAATTTGCTCTCTACTGCCCCACATGGAGACCAATTTAAGTGCAGTTGACAGTAAAAACTTTTTAAACAATGAGTCGATGACCAAATTAGTCGACAACTATTTTGATAATCGATTATAATCGATTAAATCGATTAACTGTTACAGCCCTATTCCAAACAGCGTATGCACAGGAAGTGACATCAACAGTCAACCAAATTTGGCGCATTGACTGAATAAGTTACAAGAACACATGGAAAACCACCAGGATCCCAGCCGTATTTACTCAAGGTATGTGTGGGCTTCTCAGAAAAGACAAGTATGCAAAGAGCAGCAGGAGCAGCAGCCGCATGCAAGCAGGAACGTGCACAAACATGAGGACATGACTTCACCATGGATCACTAATTGCCCCTGGTCCTAAGCCTCTACAGCAGGACTGTGAAACATCTTGATCAGCAATTAGAAGTCAAACATGTGGTAGTTTAATGCTTGATAACATCCCACATTCAGATATCTCTGAAAGTTTCTTTCTTGTATCGTGCTCTCCCGTGCTAGCGTCCCTCCACTGGCTTCCGACTGAGTTTAGAATAAAGTTTAAAATCCTCTTACTAACCTACAAGGCCCTAAATGGCATGGCCTCATCTAACATTGGTAACCTTATAGTACCTTATCAACCAAGAAGAACACTTGGCTCACAAAATGCAGGGCAGAAATGCAGAAATCCTAGGATTTCTAAAAGTGCAGTTGTCGGTAGAGCCTTTAGCCACCATACCACATTTCGATGTTAATGTTACTAGTTGGCTCCTAGACACTAGAAGTTGGGGGTTCTGTCCTCTAACGACGTTATAGTACCCTATCAACCAAGCAGAACACTTCAGTCACATAATGCAGGGTTGTTACTGGTTTCTAGGATTTCTAAAAGTACAGTTGGAGGTAGAGCCTTTAGCCACCAAGCCACAATTCACTGATATAGTTACTAATTGTCTCCTAGACACTAGAAGCTGGGGGTTCTGTACTCTAATGACCTTGTAGTACCTTATCAACCAAGCACAACACTTTGCTCACAAAATGCAGGGCTGTTAGTGGTTCCTAGGATTTCTAAAAGTACAGTTGGAGATAGAGCCTTTAGCCACCAAGCCACATCTTGCTGATATAGTTACTAGTTGGCCGCTAGATACTAGAAGCTGGGGATTCCGTCCTTGTATAACCGTATAATACCTTATCAACCAAGCAGAACACTCCGCTCACAAAATGCAGAGCTGTTAGTGGTTTCTTTGATTTCTAAAAGTGCAGCTGGAGGTAGAGTTTTTGGCCACTAAGCCACATTTCGCTGATAATGTTATGAGTTGGTTCCTAGATACTAGAAGCTGGGGGTTCTGTCTTCTTATGACCTTAGAGTACCTTATCAACAAAGCACAACACTCTGCTCACAAAATGCAGGGCCGTTAGTGGTTCCTAGGGTTTCTAAAAGTGCAGCTGGAGGTAGAGTTTTTGACCACCAAGCCACATTTCACTGATAATGTTACTAGTTGGTTCCTAGATACTAGAAGCTGGGGGTTCTGTCTTCTAATGACCTTTTAGTACCTTATCAACCAAGCACAACACTTTGCTAACAAAATGCAGGGCTGTTAGTGGTTCCTAAGATTTCTAAAAGTACAGTTGGATATAGAGCCTTTAGCCACCAAGCCACATCTTGCTGATATAGTTACTAGTTGGCCGCTAGATACCAGAAGCTGGGGGTTCTGTCCTCTAATGACCTTGTAGTACCTTATCAACCAAGCAGAACACTTGGCTCACAAAATGCAGGGCTGTTAGTTGATCCAAGGATTTCTAGAAGAACAGTTGGAGGTAGAGCCTTTAGCCACCAAGCCACATTTTGCTGATAATGTTACTAGTTGTCTCCTAGATACTAGAAGCTGAGGTTTCTGTCCTCTAATTCTATCTATTATTCTCTGCCAGACTGCCTTGGCCTCTTGATGTATCCATATCACCCTCAGCTGATCCCTGGCTTTGCTGTCTTGTGGCTCTTTTTCATCTCATTTATTGTTCTGAAATGTCTTTTAACACACCACTAACTACTACAGTATGATTCACATGTTGTCCGCCTCTCCCGTCACAGTCCGGGTTGCAGGGGCAACAGCCTCAGACGGGACATCCAGGCTTCTCTCACCCTGGCTGCATCCTCCAGCTCACCCAGGAGGTCCCAAGATGTTGCCTGTCCAGTTATGAGACATAGTCTCTCCAGCGGGTCCGGGGTCTGCCTCCGAGTCTCCTCGCGGTGGAATGTGCCCGAAGCACCTCACCAGCGAGGCGTTTGAGAGGCATCCTAACCAGATGCCTAAACCACCCCATCTTGCTTCTCTCGACCAAGAGGAGCAACAGCTCTATTCCGAGCTTCTCACTCTCTCTGAGAAAGAGCCCAGCCACCCTGTGGAGGAAGCTTATTTTGGTCGTTTGTATCCACAACCCTGCTCTTTTGGTCACCACCCACAGCTGGTGACCATAGATGAGGGTGGGAACGTAGATCGATTGGTAAATTGAGTGCTTTGCATTTTGGCTCAACTCTTTCTTTACCAAAAATGACCGATGTAACGTCCTAACTATTGAAGATGCTGAACCGATCAAAAATTTTGGAATATTGTAATTGCCATTTAAAACATTTTCAAGCATGTAAAAGTTGTGAACTTTTTTTGTTGTTTTGCATTGACACACTTTGGGATGAAAATAATGTGGTACGTTATCAAGACGATGGGTATGAAGCAATCCACCAAGACGACATTCAGACCAGATTCAGAGTGCATGACCGGACCAACAGAGACAAAACCTCACATTCATATTTACTTCTTGGAACAATTTAGAGCGGCAGGTTATCCGAGCAAAGTTTGGAACAGATATGCAAAAAACATGCAAACTCTGTACAGAACGCCTATTGTCCATGTTGTGAAGAAAAATTATTATATCCACCACAAAATGAAAAGCAAATGGCCAAACACACCCTCCAAGAGACAACTGTCCAATTGAAGTCAATGAACAAGCAAGAAGGGAAGAAACCAGAAAGTGATCATGAAGAATCTGGAAGGCTCCAAAACACTGATATTTGTTCCGCCTCGGGACCGGTACAGCTGTGCTAACTCCACAGAGATCAGCTACGTCAAAAGATGGCAGAAAAAAAAAAAAACTTCTCATTTCAAAATTTCTCTTCATGGGTCGCCATCTAACCCTATCTGCTGCATCCTCTTCAGTCACACCAACTATCTTCATGTCTTCCTTCACTGTATCCATGAACCTCCTCTTTGGTCTTCCTCTAGTCCTCTTTCCTGGTGGTTCCAAATCCAGCATCCTTCTGCCGATGTACTCTCTCTCTCTCCTCTGCACATGTCCAAACCATCTCAGTCTGGCCTCTCTGACTTTATCTCCAAAACCTCTAACATGTGCTGTTCCTCTGATCCTGTCCATCCTGGTCACTCCCAGAGAGATCCTTAGCATCTTCATCTCTGCTACCTCCATTTCTGTTTCCTGTCTTTTTGTCTCTAGACCAATCAGCATGGCCGGTCTCACCACGGTTTTGTACACTTTTTCTTTCATTTTAGCAGAAACTCTTCTGTCACACATCACACCTGATACTTTTCTCCACCTGTTCCATCCTGCCTGCACACACTTCTTCACCTCTTTTCCACACTCTCAATTGCTCTGGACTGTTGATCCTAAGTACTAAAAATCTTCCACCTTTATCTCTTCTCCCTGTAACCTCACTTTAGCTTCCCTGTACTCTAACCTCACTGTAACTCTCATGTGCTGTTCCTTTGATCCTGTGTATCCTGGTCACTCCCAGAGAGATCCTCAGCATCTTCATCTCTGCTACCTCCATATCTGTTTCCTGTCTTTTTTTCAGTGCTACTGTCTCTACACCAATCAGCATGTCTGGTCTCACCACGGTTTTGTACACTTTAACGTTCATTTTAGCTGAAACTCTTCTATCACACATCACACCTGATACTTTTCTCCACCCGTTCCAGCCTGCCTGCACACGCTTCTTCACCTCGTTTCCACACTCTCCATTGCTCTGCACTGTTGATCCTAAGTACTTAAAATCTTCCACCTTCTTTATCTCTTCTCTTTGTAGCCTCACTTTAAAAACCTCACTGTAACTCACATGTGCTGTTCCTCTGATCCTGTCCATCCTGGTCACTCCCAGAGAGATCCTCAGCATCTTCATCTCTGCTACCTCCATCTCTGTTTCCTGTCTTGTCCTCAGTGCTACTGTTTCTAGACCAAACAACCAAAACTAAAATGCCTAAAAGGTGACCAAAAATGCACAAGAAACTTTAAAAGTTTGTAAAAGTTGCTCTGATCAGGTAAAACTAAATCTGCGCAAATCATCGTCATTGTCATGGAAGTATCAATGTTTATGAAACTGGACGAATCAGAGACTGAGTTAGCGTGGTTTCGGTTGGATGGTGTAGGCATGGCGAAGAACAAAGTTTGTGGCCAAGAACAACCCAATGTTTGAACAGTATCTGTATGTAATTATTTTAATAAGTGTGTTTTAATTTTTTATTAGAACAATGCTCCAAAACCTCCAGCCAGTTATTTTACCGGGAATCAGCAATAACAAAGCTTCAAGCTGCAGGAATTACATTCTTCAGGAAGACCGGCTCAAATGAAATGACCCAGAAGCATCTGGGTGGCAGCTATGAAAAGACCCAAAATTCTCTGAATGCCACAGACAGACGGTTTAAACTCTCAGGATAAAATAGACCACCCTCCAGGCAATAAATCGTCCTCATACTTACTAGGATTTGTACGATTATATAAAAGAATTCTGTGTTTTTTTTCCCCCGCCCCCATCTAACAACATTCCCGACATTTATTTCCAACAATAAAAATTCCTGGATTATTTCCATAATTAACTGTGTTCGTTTTAAAAGACCTTTAATTAACACGCAAAATGTGCTTTTAGTAACTCTGATTCCGAAGGAGTTTTAAGAGTGTAAAGATAAAACTTGAGCATGAGGGGTAGGGGAGTGGGGGTTTCTGGTTATGGTCCAATAAAAAGTAAACACTCCGACTGAAGTGATCTTTGCTCCAGCTGGAGTTCGGAGACCACGAGGGTCAACAAACAGCTTATGCAACATCCCACCGTAGAACAGTTTCACAACAATTCAGTCATCTTCTGATACGCTTATCGCAGGGAGTGCCGGAGCCTATCCCAGCTGGTTTTAAGGCAAAAGGCGGGGTACACCCTGAACAGGTCGCCAGTCTGTCGCAGGGCCACACGCACACAACCATCCACAGACCCTCTAGGAACAACTTCATGGCAGCCAATCAACCTAACATACAGTACATGTTTTTGGAGGGTGAGAGGAAACCAGAATAACTGAAGAAAACCCAATTTTACACAGGTAGAACATGCAAACTCCACACAGAAAGACCAGTGTTCCAAGCCACGCGGGGCCACACACACACAGCCATCCACAGACCCATTAATTTCTAGGGACAACTTCATAGAAACCAATCCACCTAACATACATGTTTTTGGAGAGTGGAAGGAAACCGGAGTAACTAAAGAAAATCCAAGTATGCACAGGTAGAACATGCAAACTCCACACAGAAAGACCATTATCCCAAGCCACGTTTCACCTAGGATTAGAACCCCGAACAAAAATTCACCAGATCCGAAATGAATATTTCTGTTTTTTAAAGCCGTTCGTTGAATTAGGACTTTTTTTAATTTGTGTGCTGCATCCCACCGCAGCAGGCTGCCACCTATGACGGCGCCAATAGTGGGAAAAACAGGGAGTGGGAGGGTTAGGTGTCTTCTCCAAGGACCCTAGACGTGCACTCACTGGGATGCAAACCCATGAACTTCCAGTTGACTTTCGGTCCGCGGGCGAACTCTCTACCACTGAGCCAAGTCTCCCTGACTTCTATCTCAAATTTGAGCCTTAATTTCAGCCTTTGAGCATCACAATAATTCTTACTTGTGCGAAACCTTAAAAGAATTTTTGGGATTCGAAAAGTTATAAGAAGCTGAAATCTTTTAAACTCGGTTTTGAACTGATTTTTAGAGCAGATTATAACATAAGCCAGGGGCCACAACCTTTTTCGTCCCAAGATCTACTTTTCAAGCAGCAGTCCGGCGACGTCATGTGATGATGTCACGAATGATGTCACCGACTCGGAAGTATACCTCCACTCCTTTATTAGCCTTCAGATCTGCAGCTGAGTAGAAATTTGGTGTAAATTGCACACATCAAATCGGGATTTTTTGAAAATAAATGATTTAGAATTATATAAGGATCTTCTCCACCAGTCAACAAAAAATATTGCTTTGATAGTTTCATCTTGATCCTGCCCAACTTCCGGGTTTTAGTCACGTGGGTTAATGTGCTCTATGACACAAAAAAGGCGCTAGATTGTTGCTAGTCGCTTTTTTGAGCGGCAGAACGGTCGCTAAATTTAGCGTCAAAGCCCCTAAATTGGCGACACTGATTTTCTGTCATTAAAAAAAAAAAAGGCATGAAATATTTTTTTCTTAATTTTTTTTCCAACACATCTCGCGGTCGACTCGGGTCCAGTCCGCAATCTACCGATAGATTGCGGTCGACCGGTCGGGCACCCCAGACTTACGCATTGATTCTCATCAGTTATTTTCTCCAATTCTAGGTTTTGATTTAATTTTGATGGATCAAATATACAAATATATTTTTTTTAGCTGTTGTGCTTGCTCATGGGGTTATCACGTCTTCTCAGTTTGGAAGGTCTACGAGTGGCATCGGGAAATTTGGGTGTGCTCTACTTGTACGTTTACAAAAAAAATACATTTAAATTGCTAGGTGGTGCAGTGGTTAGCACGGTTGGTCTCACAGCGAGAAAGTTGGAGATTCGGATCCCGGAGTGGGGGCGTGGCTTGGAACACTGGCCTTTCTGTGTGGAGTTTGCATGTTCTACCTGTATGTGTTGGTTTTCTTTATGTAATCCGGTTTCCTCCCATATACCAAAAAACATGCATGTTGGGTTGATTGGCCTCTATAAAACTGCCCCAATGAAAAAAATCTGTGTCTGGATGGGTATCTGTGCGTGTGGCCCTGCAACAAACTAGTGACCTGTTCAGGGTGTACCCTGCCCCTTGCCTATCACCTGAAATCAGCAGGGATAGGTTTCGGCACCCCAGAGAGTCTCATTAGGAATAAGCAGGTCAGAAGACAGATGCATTTCTCCAAGAGTTAAATGTTTTCTTTCCGTGTGAACTTTTAGCACCACATCACGTGTACTTTGCATATCAAACATGCAAACATGCACAAATAGGTTCATGTTTAGTCGGCTCTGATCAATCATGATGCCAGTTAATAAGGCAGAGATCATAAATACCAGTAAAAAAAGGTCTAAAAGAGTCCGTCAGATCCTAATCTGACACAAAACGAACATCTATTCCTAATCATTTTAATATCAGACACATCGCTGTGGTAGATTTGCATGTATCCGTCTGAAAAAAAACGACCAATTCGTACCAAAAATTGACTTTTGTAGTCTCTAGTTAAAAAGCATCAGATGGATTCGTGGAAAATGTGCAGCCAGTTTGAAACGTTGGAGCTGAAAAGCATCTGGAAAAATGAGGTAAACTTTGGAGAGGCTGGTGTGAATATTTGCATCCGACCGTGCACGACCTCTAGGAAGTGTTATGACTGTAGCGTCTGTGGAAGAGTGTGTGTGTGTGTGTGTGTGTTAAGCTGTCATAGCAGTTAAAAGGGATTATTACCTTTTGTCTGGGACAGACTGATTGATCTCATTAGCTGAAAATAGAGTTTCCACAACAATCACTCCGGAGTTTTCAAACTGCCTCAGGTAACCCTCACACGTCGTCCTATCTGGGCGGGGATTCAATTCTATCCCTGATATCAAATCAAAATCAGATTAAAACACACGGTAGTGCTGATGTAGATCTTCTCAGTTAAATATTGGTAATGGGGATGAGTGAAAAGTTTGGTTTCTAGTGCAATAACGAGAAAAATGACAAACCCGAATTACATTATTCATATTAAAAAAAAAAAAAAAGATTTCAATATTGGCACGTTGGCACATGTATGTGCACAGTTGGCTCACAGTAAAAAGGGTAGGGTTAGAGTCCTGGGCTGTCCGAGGCTTGAAACACTGTTTTTCTTTGTGGAGTTTGCATGTTCTCCCCGTTGATGCGTGGGTTTCCTCCGGGTACTCTGGTTTCCTCCCACCCTCCAAAAACAGCATGCTAGGTTGATTGGCCGGTGCCAAATTGCCCCTAGGAATGAGTGTGTGTGGTTGTACCTGTGTGGCCCCGCAACAGTCTGACTACCTGTTCGAGTTGTACCCCGTCCCTCGCCTTGAATTAGCTGGGATAGGCTCCGGCACACCCCGGCGACCCCATGAGGGATAGACAGTTAAGAAAGTGGCTGACTGGTAATTTGGGACATTGGCACAGTGGTTGGCACAGTTACCTCCAAGTAAGAAGGTTGGGTTTTGAGACCCGGGAAGGGTGAGTCTTGAAACACTGGTTTTCTATGTTGAGTTTGCATATTCTCCCCGTGTATGTGTGGGTTTTTTCCAGGTACTCCAGTTTCCTCCTGCTCTCCAAAAACATGCATGTTAGGTTGATTGGCCGCTAAAAAACTGCCCCTAGGAATGAGTGTGTGGCTTCATGACAGACTGGCGACCTATTCGGGATGTACCCTGCCTCTTGCCTTAAATCGGACAACCCCCGTAACCCCAGCAACGGATTGGCAACTCAGAAGATGAAACAAAAGATTGTGAGATCATGCCCTAAACCAGGGGTGCCCATTACGTCGATCGCAATCAACTGGTCGATTGCAATCAACTGGTCGATCGCAATCAACTGGTCGATTGCAATCAACTGGTCGATTGCAAAGGCATTATGGTTCGCATGGCATTAAAAAGAAAAAAAAATAGTTGCGCCAGCCTATCATCAGCCTCCCAAGTCAGCCGCTAGAGTTGCTAAAATTTAGGGACTTTTTTTTCCCGAAAAAGTGTCAATCTAGCAGCTTTTCTGCTGTTAATGGAGATTTTTGGAGTCCGTGACGTGAAATGACGTTGTTAAGCCTGTAATCAATAAGCAGCTCGTGGTGCTGCTGTGGCCCCTCCCCCTCGCAAATCGCTGTGAGTGTGTGGTTGTGTAACAAATCGTGTTGTAGGGGTGGTTACAGCAGGCTGGAAACGATCTGTGGGGTTTGTGATGGTAACATGGGACTGGTAGATCTCAGTAGGTTTAATATTTGGGAAGTAGATCTTGGGACAAAAAAGATTGGGGACCCCTGCCCCAAACGATTGTGTCTAAAAACAAAACCAGGCATTTTCAGAAAACCAAGTGTCTGAAACCCATTTTTTCAACTTCGTACCATTTTCTATAGCGGAAAAATGCAGCTTCGTCATTCATCAAGCTGTTGTCAAACACATGCACCAAAAATCTAGATTTAATTTTCACAAACCCGTAAAATACGGACACAGGGTTCAAATTTGTGATCATATTTAAATTTAAACACATATCGTATTATTTTTGGTACGAATCCTGCAGAGATTTATAAGTGACAGAAAGATGGAAGAACATGTGAAGCTTGATGCCTGTGGATCCAGCAACCATAGAAACAATGTCCAACATTGGGGAGCCAATAGGGAGCCCCTTGTCCTGTAGGTTTGGGATATTTCCCAGCTCGTGCACACCTGACTGATCGTAGGAGACGGTTCATGCATGAGAAACATACAGCGGGTGGTCCTTCTGGATCTTCAACCTGGCATGATGGATTAATAGTGGAGCCATCATTATGGGGTAAACCAGTGCCAGATGTGTGCAGGGTGAGGATTTAATGCCAGCATGAAGGATTTCAGTTTTATTTCCATTAAGTTGTGAAAAAAAAAAGTTCAACTTCTGGGAAACAGTCGAAGAGGAAATTTTCCGGGACTAGAGGAGAGAAATATTTCTGCAGAAATGGTTTTGATTCAGCATCAATCTTCTGTTTTTTCTCTGGATTAATTTAGTACTGAATTGGATTCAGTGAAAAAAAAACGTGTTTTCAATGCTTTTTATCACTGGAACTGCCGCAGTAGTCAATTTGGCCGCATGTCACTTTGATATGCTAATTAGAATAAACAAACACAACCTACAAGACTGACGTTTTGTGACCCGTTCCGTTATCTTTTGTTCATCCGGGGTCGGGTTATGGGGGCAAAAGCCTCAAATGGGAAGCCGAGGCATCTCTCTCATTGGCTGCATCCTCCAGCTCCTCCCGCTAGCGAGGCGCTCGGGGGTCATCCTGACCCAATGCCCGAACCACCCCATCTGGCTCCTTTCCACCTGGAGGAGGAGGACGAGCTCCTCCCAGGTGGCAGAGCTCCTCAACCGGTCTCTGAGCCCAGCCACCCTGCGGAGGAAGCTCATTTTGGCCGCTTGTATCTGCGATCTCATTCTTTCAATCACCACCCACAGTTGGTGACCATCGGTGAGGGTAGGAACGTAGATCGACTTGTAAATCGAGAGCTTTGCTTTTCGGCTCAGCTCTTTCTTTACCCCAATAGACCTCTGCAGCGTCCTAGTTATTGCTGACGCCGCACCAATACGTCTCTCGATCTCCCGCTCCATCCTTCCCCCACTCGTGAACAAGACCCCGAGATACTTAAACTCCTCCACTAGGGGTAGGACCTTGGCCCTAACCCTTTTATGACTTTTAATATAAACATGTTTTATATTTTATGTAGTTTTTGAGTTCTAAAAATAAACATTTCAAAATTTATAAGCATTTCATCTCCTCTAATCTGCTGCGCCCCGCAGCAGCTGAAAGGAAGCGCGCATTGAAAGTTATGACAACAAGCACATTGCTATGGACACATACTGTATAAAAATATGTGTGTTTATATTTGTGGAGAAAGACAAGGAGGACTCTGACGCCATTACAGAAACATTTTGAAGAGATACCATGAAGAGAGTAAGAAAATTGTTGTCTGAATTTAGTCTGCCATGTTTTCTGGATAATTCTTGAAAGTTCAGCTTAACATATTGGAATATAGCCTTTAGCAAATTTTTAACGCGACATTTTTGAAGCAAGCAGCGCAAAATGCGAAAAAAGTAGACTATTGACGAATTAGATTATTTTACTTTGATGTTTGATTTTTTATTCTAGGTTTTATAAATATTGAATATTTTATCATTATTATTACTTTAAAAATTGAGTAATTTTTAAATTACTCAATTTTAAATTTTTATACATTTTTTTTCATAAAGTTTATTTATAAAATAAAGCAGCGCAAAACATAAATAATTACATAAGCGTCATTTTGACAGTCATGGCGCTTGCAGGTAGATTTAGAATGCTACGGTCCAACTGTTAACCAATAATCTGGGTGTTTAATAAACTATTTGACGAGGGGAGTTGCTGGGTATGTGGTGGGAGTCACTGTGACACCAAACAAGACCAGAATGAGTTTAAAGGTCGGGAAGTTACGGATTGAACTTTTGAACACTTTTGAACACTCTCCACAGAGTCGAACCGACGAGATTTTACACACACTTTTTTCTACTTCCTCTGCTTTGTCTTTTTAAAATATTTAAAAACAGAACACTTAGTGGTTGCTAGGATTTCTAAAAATACAGTTGGAGGTACGTAGATCCACCAAGCTTCAGTTTTATGGGCATCCAGCTCATGTGAGAAAACCAGACACCGTTTCTACATGAAAAGGTCAGGCTCAAAACATTTACAACTTAATTCTAATCTCAACCCCTTCTTATTGTATTTCACAAGTTTCAATTTAGAAAGGGGTTGACCCGCTCCTCCTTCAGATCGAGAGGAGCCAGATGGGGTGGTTCGGGCATCTGGTCCGAAGCAGACCCTGGATCAGCAGGAGAGTATGTCTTTCAGCTTGTTGGGGAACAACTTGGGATCCTTCTGGGTGAGCTGAAGGATCCACTCTGGGTGAGAGAAGCCTGGGCTTTCCGGCTAAGTCTGTTGCCCCCGCGACCCATCCCCAGATAAGCGGAGGACGACGGAACAAAACAGAATTTAGAAAGGAGTTACATGTTTTTTTTTTAGAAAATTTTCATATTTTATCAACAAAAGAAGCCAAAAGTTAAGACTAACGTTTTATTACGGGGACAGTGGCTCAGTGGTTAGAGCGTTCGCCCGCGGACCGGAAGCTAACCGGAAGTTCGCGGGTTTACATCCAATTGAGTTGACGTCTAGGGTCCTTGAAGAAGACACCTAACCCCCTGTTACTCCCACCATTGGCGCCGTCATAGGTGGCAGCCTGCTGCGGTTTAATGCAGCGCACAAATTTCCCGGTGAGGATTAATAAAGTATATAAAAAATTTAACAAGAGTAAGAGGAAGCTTACATTCTGTCACCATGGTGACACCAAACAACTTTAAATTTTACAACAATCAAGTTAACACTCCTCAGTTAAAATACCTCAACTTTTAAGAGTTTTAGTAACACTTTTAAAAAAGTACCCCAAATTTTGCAGTTTAGATAAAGTGAGGAAGCCCGGCATGTGGGAGGAGCTTAGAGTAGAGCCGTTACTCCTCCAGGTCGAGAGAAGCAAGATAGTGTCATTCGGGCGTCTGGTTAGGATACCTCTCAAACGTCTCGCACTATAAGGCGCACCCTCAATAAATTACATTTTTTAAAACTTTTTCCATATATAAGGCGCACCGCATTATAAGGCGCTACAGTAAAGACTGTTCAACTTTGTCCTCTAACTGTGGCCATCTCGCTTTGTTCCCGCGGAAACTCTGTTTAGTCTTGTTTACTTGGCGCAGTGCATCCTCTTGTTTCCTCCACTTCCTCACCATTGATTTGTTGATGTTAAACTCTCTCGCTGCGGCTCTATTCCCGTGTTCTACTGCATGACCGATCGCCTTGAGTTTAAACTCTTCGGTGTAACAGTGTCTCTTGGTAGGAGCCATTTCCAGGTCTTTACACAAACACACAAATGGAAATGAGATGCCCTTTCAAATATCCCGGCACTACTTCTTCTACGGGGGAAATGGAGTCGGCGGCTGCTTACCGCACCTGTTGTAGCTCAATATTAATCCGTATATAAGGCGCTCCGGGTTAAAAGGTGCATCGTGGACTTTAGAGAAAATTTAAGGTTTTTAGGTGTGCCATATAGTGCGGAAAATACGGTAATTAGTCAAATTATTGCAGTTTCCCAAACTGCAAATTGCTAACCTTTCTTTTCTCACTATTCAGGCTTTGGACTCAAAACTTTGTCCTTTTTAAAAATTGAAAGTTTACCATTAGTTTTGCAAGAATAACGCAAGAAAATGGCATCAATGTCGGACGAAAACGTAAAAAAACTAATTAAATTTACAGTCTAAAGGCCCAATGACCTCTGGTCGAACTTCGACTTTGTCTTTTTACCAGCTAAAGGCAATCGAAAGGCACCGGTTAGTCTCTGCAGCGAAGCATCAAGCCTGACTGAAAGAAAACAGCAGAGCCAGTGACAGCGAGAAAAAAATGATAAGAAAGACCAAACCGTGACTTCTTGAAAGTCTAGAAGAGCGAGAGTGAAAGACTTGAAAGAGGAGAAATGTGACAGACAAAACACGCCGGAGAAAATAAAGCGGGTTAACAGAGCAACAAACACAGAACCTCTTGTGGAGACGGAAAGATTCAAACCAAGAGGATAGGTCTGTAGCTGAGACCGGAGTGTTGAGCTCTGATTAATGACGCGCAATTAATTGTGTACACAAACGACGACGCATCCCGACGGTCAAATAAATCAATGCTAAATTAGACTAAACAAAATTCCATACCTCGTCTTCTTTTTGATTATATGAACTAAGCCAAAACAGGGTCTCCACTTATATCCTTCATCATCATCATCATCATCATCATTATCTCCACATTTAACCGTCTTATTTAAAAAAAATACAGTTGTACTGAAATTATCCTCCGACTGCTGGAGATGTAACCGTTGGTTACCAAACTTAGTTTTATGTGACAACGGCAAATTATGTCTTCTTCTTTTGGCATTTCCCTTCAGGGGTGTCTTCCATCTAACCCTACCTCCTGCATCCCCTTCGGTCACACCAACTATCTTCATGTCTTCCTTCACTGTATCCATGAACCTCCTCTTTGGTCTTCCTCTAGGCCTCTTTCCTGGTGGTTCCAAATCCAGCATTCTTCTTCTGATGTACTCTCTCTCTCTCCTCTGCACATGTCCAAACCATCTCAGTCTGGCCTCTCGGATCTCTAAAAACCTCTAACATGTGCTGTTCCTCTGATTCTGTCCATTCTGGTCACTCCCAAAGAGATCCTCAGCATCTTCATCTCTGCTACCTCCATCTCTGCTTCCTGTCTTTTCCTCAGTGCCACTGTCTCTAAACCAATCACCAAGGCCGGTCTCACTATGGTTTTGTACACTTTCCCTTTCATTTTAGCTGAAACTCTTTTGTCACACATCACACCTGATACGTTTCTCCACCCGTTCCAGCCTGCCTGCACACGCTTCTTCACCGCTTTTCCACATTCTCCATTGCTCTGGACTGTTGATCCTAAGTGCTTAAAATCTTCCACCTTCTTTCCCTCTTCTCCCTGTAACCTCACTTTTCCATTTGGATCCCTCTCATTCACACACACGTACTCTGTCAACCCAAAATGTTGAAAGAGCCGCATTGGACGAAACAAACAAAAAATGAACACGTCTGAAGTCGCAAATATGAAAAGGGTTAGAATGAAGGCAAGACATGCCGTAAATATTTATATTAGTTAAATTAGACAACTATAAAAATGACTCCAAATACATAACGAGCCGTCATGACTGAACGTTTATTTTCCCTGAAATTCATTCTGTAGAAGAGTGTACTCAATCTTTTCTGCACCACGGACTGGTTTAGCAGACCGGTCTAAAGGTGTACAAAAAAAAAAAAATAAGACCAACATTAAAAATGGTTAACTTATCAGTCGTAATAATGAACATAAATCCACTTTGTCTTCATTGGAAACTATTAGCAGCGTCTTTACAACATGGCGCCAATAGCACATGAGTAACGTTCTCTCTCCCCTAACGCGCTCTGGTTGCTATGGTAATGTTAAAATATATCCTCAAGATAAAACATCACAAAAAGTGCATAAAAATACTAGTGAATCACAGTAAGAGTAAATCCGTGGGAGTCCTGAGCTGGTTTTGCTGTAACCAGACAGTCTTGTCTTGGTCTGAAAACTGCCGGGTTTCTAAGATCTAGTCTGCACCGTAACTTTGTAACTCCCCTTAGCAAAGAAACTTTTAAAAGAGTTTTTTGGGTTTTGCTAATTAGCTAGACAAAAAAAAATGTTCTTAGTACTTTAATTATTGTAAACTTGGGTTAAAATATGCACCAAAATGCAGAAAAAATACCCCCAGAACCCTCTATACTGGTGAGCACCATAGGTGCTGGTTTTGTGCCCCCCGCACCTCTTTGAGAAAATCCTGGATTTGCCCGTGGGAACAGGAGCGGATGGATGGCATGCTTTGGTAACCGCTAGATTAGACCAATAGAATGGTTGGCTAGATTTTAAACAAACGCTAAATGTTACATCAAGAGGGTTAAATTTCAAATCTAGCGGCGCTAGGTCTGAAATCTAAGCGCTTGATGTAATATTTTGTTTGTTTTAACATCTAACACGCTTGTTTACGTGCGTGTATTAAGTACGATGGCTTTCCTTATCCGTGCACACTGTTTATTTTAAAAGTGTGCGCATCACGGAGACACACACATTTTAATGGGAGCAGTGTTGTTGTTCTTTTGGCGCCATCTATTTACGAACATAAAAAAGATTAAGAAAATCAAGAAAAATAAACTAACATGGTTTATTTTTTTTATTTTTTCTAGTTTGGCGGACCGGATTAAAACGTTTAAACGGGCCGCATGTGGCCCGCGGGCCGCAGTTTGCCCATGCCTGAGCTAGATGCTTCTTTTGGACTGTGTGTTGTTATTTTCTTCACTTTTCCATCAGCTGTAAAGTATATTAACCATGTGTCCATGCCCTCGAACGCAAAGAGGATCAGAGATTAAAAAATGGGAATAAATCAACAATCCAGCACACGAGCTGGAGAGATGTATGCCCAACGCACGGGGTGATGGGAGGAGATATGAACGGACAGAAGGAGATCCTGGGTGTGGGTTTATTGAGAAGTGGGTCAGATAAGTAAGGAGGAGATGGTGGGGGAAGGGTAAGACCGGCTGAGGGAGGGGTGAAGAGGTAGTGACACACAGAGAAGCTTCATAAGCTCTACTGGAAAACTCACGCTCGTTAATCTGATTAATGGAAACAAACAGATCCGATACAGCCAGACTAGGATGGATCTATAACTGGAGCGAATCAGAGCAAACGATGAGTTCTGCTCATCTAGCTCTTTTACATGCATGTGCGGATTTGTGTAGCGGGTGCAGATCGGGTCACGGAGGATCCAAACGTCCAGACACATTTACAGTAGGATCTCCTCTGCCAGCAGCTAGCCTCACATCTGGATCCAAGACCCTGCTGTGGGCCAAAGCACTACTAGATGTGAAATAAGAACCT
Source organism: Neostethus bicornis (assembly GCA_902685375.1). Lineage (NCBI taxonomy): Eukaryota > Metazoa > Chordata > Actinopteri > Atheriniformes > Phallostethidae > Neostethus > Neostethus bicornis. The sequence continues at coordinate 7,055,076 of LR738543.1, forward strand.
CACTGTTTCAGGAAAGAAAATGATACCCATGGAGAAGTGATTACGAAATGATTACCGGTCGGAAACAGATCTTAAAATCATAGTTTGCGCTAATCTGGGCTGTTGTTTACAAAAAAAAAATCTGTCTTTTCAAGAGACCTGGCCAAAAAAACCGCACCAGATGTATAGAAAATAGGGTAGAAGAAATGTACAGCCTATTTTATTATATTTTCAGACTTACTCTATGTCCAAAAGTTCTGTTTCATTCCATCGTCTTCCGCTTATTCCTGGACCGGGTCGCTGGGGCAACCGCTTCAGACCGGAAGCCCAGGCTTCTCTCCCCCCGGCTGCATCCTCCAGCTCACCCGGAAGGATCCCGAGTCGTTCCCCGGCCAGCTGTGAGACATAGTCTCTCCAGCGGTTCTGGGGTCTGCCTCTTGGTCTCCTTGCAATGGGACATGCCCGAAACACCTCACCAGCAATGCGCTCAGGGGGCATCCAGACCAGATGCCTGACCCACCTCATCTGGCTCCTCTCAACCTGGGGGAGGAGCAGCTTGAGACCGAGCAAGAGCTGAGCTGAAAAGCAAAGCTCTCGATTTACAAGTTGATCTACATTCACTTATGGTCACCAGCTGTGGGTGGTGATCGAAAGAATGAGATCGCGGATACAAGCGGCCAAAATGAGATTCCTCCACAGGGTGGCTGGGCTCTCACTCAGAGATCGGGTGAGGAGCTCTGGGAGGAGCTCGATGTCGAGCCACTCCTCCTCCAGGTCGAGAGGAGCCAGATGGGGGTGGTTCAGGCATCTGGTCAGGATGCCTCCCGAGTGCCTCGCTTGGTGAGGTATTTCGGGCACATCCCACCGGGAGGAGACCAAAAGGCAAAGCCCAGACCCGCGGGAGAGACTATGTCTCACAACTGGCCGGGGAACGACTCAGGATCCTTCCGGGTGAGCTGTAGGATGCAGCCGGGGAGAGAGAAGCCTGAGGCTTCCCGTCTGATGCTGTTTTCCCCGCGCCCCGGCCCCGGATGAGCGGAAGACAACGGAACATAACAGACTATACCAACTCACATGATGAACATCAGAACATTATCAGATGTCAGTGACCCGCCTGCACAAACAAAAATCAGCCCCAAAGTTTCCAAAAAGCAAACCAGTTCTCCAAAGAACTACCTCTTGTGCCAAACCAAATACAGTTTTAAAATCTTGCATAAGATCCACTTTCCAAGCATCCTGTGAAGAACTGATCCTCATTTGAGTGCAAATTGGGACGGATGGGTACAGTATTTAGCCCAGCTGATCCAACACACACCCTCATGCTCAGCTTTGGTAGACTATTGACCAGCAATATTTAAAACTTAATCCAAGACAGTTCACATTTAGACTATAGGAAATACTGCAGATATTTTTGGGTTTGCACTAAAAAAAAATTGTGATATACGAAGACTTACCTTAGAGACGAAAACAGATCTGGACAGATGTCCAAACAGAAGACTGCCTTCGTCTCCTCAGACTGGTTAGGTGGGAACAGGAAAGCAAGAAAAGAAGAAAAGACAGAGGGTTTTGTTAGTCAGCAAAGCAGCGTGGGGTTAGATTACATTTCCTCTGCAGACCAGCAGCAATCAGACAGGCTTTAAGGGGCTGGTTGAAGGGTGGCACATTCTGGAAGCTGGAGCGAAATGCCACACATGAAGCCTTCGCTAAAAACCGTAATGAAACAACTAGAGAGCTGCAGCACCTGATGTGGAGGTCAGAGTATTTCAATCACACCTTAGTTATTACCTGCTAGAGCAGTGCTTCTCAAATAGTGGAGCGCGTGGGACCCTGTGGAATATGTTTTTTTTTTTTTTTTTGTTACAGACTAAAATCACAGACTGTAACAGACTTTTTCTTTTTTTGTTAGTGTTAATGTTAATGAGGTTACAATGTTATACAGAGGTGTACTTATAACACCTCTTATCTGCGCACGGACGGGTTTAGTGTCTGATAATATTTTCACGGACCGGTCTAAAGGTGATAAGACCAGCCGGAAAAAAATGGCTTTTTTTAATCAATAATAATAAACTTAAATCCACGAGAAAATTTATCAGCAGCGTCTTTATAACAGCTGTGGTAACGCACTCTGGTTGCTATGGTAACGGTAAACATACCTTCAAAATAAAAGACATCATAAAAACAAAGTGAATAAAAATACTAGACAGGCTCCTCATAGTAAGACCCGATCAATCAGGGTTCTGAGTTTGTTTTGCTGGAACCAGACAGTCCCATCTTGACCTGAAACTTGAAGAGTGTTTCTAAGGTTCGTGACTCTGTAACTCCCCTTAAAGAAGCTTCCTGTCGATCTTTGTTTTTTTACTCATTTTTGCTAGTTTAGGGGTTTAAATTTTATGGGATGATGCGTCATTGGTGAGTCATTGATGGATGTAAGGAAGAAAATCCAGTGACTTTTCAAATTAAAACAGCATTATGGCTCAAATAATAAACCAAATGGAAATATTGGAAGTTATTTCTTCTTTCTGTGCGGCTCGGTACCACATGGCCCACGGACCGGTACCGGTCTGCGGCCTGGTGGTTGGGGACCACTGCATATAACAATTTCATAGACAAATGATACTAATTATAGTCACTGTGGAGAGTTGGGTGTGGGGGGCGGGCGGGGTGTGGAATATTTTCTACTTCCAAGGGGGGCGCAACAGGAAATAATTGAGAAGCACTGTGCTAGAGGAAACACTACGAACAACGGAAAGCAACCAGGAGTTCTACTCTTGGACGTCACTAAAAACCAACAATTTTCTGATCAATTCTGCAAAGATTTGATCCATAAAAATCCAGAGGATGGAAACTTTGAGGAATAATTTTGGAAGACGAGAACCAAGACAGCAGCAGCCTGGTAAACAATCTTAGTAACCATGGTAAACTGGATGTAAAGTAAGCAGCTCAGACTGCGAGGAAGGAAGAATCCAGACGAGTCTTCAGAGGATTATTCTTAGCTTTTCGCACTTACGTGGCTGGTCAATGAACGAAATCACAATTTCCACAAACTAAGTGTTTTTCAGATGGTAAATTGGTCAAATTGCAAATGTAATTGGATTCACTTTATTTTGCTGAAAGTGAAGTTTTGCTTCCTCAGTATTGAAAAACATCCCAATCCTGCCGAGAAGGTCGAAGCATTTATCAAACTCCTACCCCAAAACAAAGACCCTCCGTGCAATAATCTCCACCATCTACACATCTTCACATGTCCAAATCATCTCAGTCTGGTCTCTCTGACTTTATCTCCAAAACCTCTAACATGTGCTGTTCCTCTGATCCTGTCCATTCTGGTCACTCCCAAAGAGATCCTCAGCATCTTCATCTCTGCTACCTCCATCTTTGTTTCCTGTCGTTTCCTCAGTGCTACTGTCTCTAGACCAAACAGCATGGCCGGTCTCACCACGTTTTTGGACACTTTCCCTTTCATTTCCGTCATCTTCCGCTCATCTGGGGTCAGGTCGCGGGGGCAACAGCCTCAAACGTGACGCCCAGGCTTATCTCACCCCGGCTGCATCCTCTAGCTCACCAAGAAGGATCCCAAGTCATTCCTAGGCCAGCTGTGAGACATAGTCTCTCCAGCGGGTCCGGGGTCTGCCCCTTGGTCTCATCCCGGTAGGACGGGCCCGAAACACCTCACCCGCAAGGCGCTCGGGGGGCATCCTGACCATCTGGCTCCTCTCAACCTGGAGGAGGAGCGGCTCGACACCGAGCTCCCCCCGGATGGCCTTTCGCTCTTACCACGGTTTTGTACACTTTTTCTTTCATTTTAGCTGAAACTCTTCTGTCACACATTACGTCTGATACTTTTCCCCACCCGTTCCAGCCTGCTTGCACACGCCTCTTCACCTCTTTTCCACACTCTCCATTGCTCTGGACTGTTGATCCTAAGTACTTAAAATCTTCCTCATTCGTTATCTCTTCTCCCTGTAACCTCACTTTTCCATTTGGATCCCTCTCATGCACACACATGTACTCTGTTTTACTCTGACTAATCTTCATTCTAAAGAAATAAAACATTCAGAGGTCAGAAGAAATATCTCAGTTATAGTTGTAATGGAAATTCGGAAGTGCAGCATTATGTGATAGAGATGGTAGATTGGATAAAATGATTGGTTTCTTCTAAATTTTGTGTCTTGGTAGCTTCTTTTGCATTGCCCGTTAATGGCAAAGGAATTGCTTTTAGAAGAGGTCTGGTTTCGTACATCTTGACTGCACAGACTGGTGACCTGACAAGGATGCACCCTGCATTTTGCATGTTACTCACTAGGATAGGCTTCAACACCACAGTGGTGCTGAGGTAACGGGTTTCAGGTTAAGATACAGATTGTACAACATTTCTCAAAGTCCATCGTCTACTACTTATTAGGGGTTAAGCCTGATTTGGTAACTTCAATAAGAACGTTGCAGGCCATCCAACCCAGACCCTGATCCTAGATAAAACCCGTACCGAGTCAATTAGTGACAGTGAATCAACATAAGTGTGAAAGTTTTATTTACTACAGTTTTCTCTTTCCAATGGGGTTTTCAAATCCTGACCAGATTGTATTCATACAAACTACAAGTAAACTTCCAAATACAACCAGAAGTTTTCTATTCAAGTTTGTCAGTCACTTCGCTGGTTCCTGGTGTGTTTATTCTTAAACCAGCCTGGTTCTCAGACTGAAAATCTGTCCATAACGCTTCTTCACCTCTTTTCCACACCATAACATTACTTTATTTTTCATGGCTCCAACAGCACCGTAATCTCACAGATCTTTAATGTGATCCCGCTTTGACACACCTGATCTGAACTAAATAAACCGATAAGCCTCTCAAAGGAGAAAGATGCAGTTTTTAGACTCAATCCCGATAAGACAAACTCTGCCTTTAATTAAAATTAGAAATATTCAAATTTTAAGTTCAGTTTTAAGTCTAACGAAAATCAAACCCAATCAAGTCAATGTGCTAATATTTGACAGACAAATCCAATTGGTGGACAGAGTTGTACAGATCCGAACCCCCCACCGGGAAGCATTATTTACGATGCCACTAGATGAAAAAGAGGCGTCCATCATAGTGGTGGGGATGGCTTCACTAAAGCCTGGCAGATACCTGCCACAAATTTAACTCCAAAGTGATAAATACCTGACATGCTGAAGAAGAGAGCCCAACCCTCCTCACCCAGAAAAACAACCATAAACTCAACTTGTTGGGAGGAGGAGGAGGACACAAAAATAACGCAGAGGAGGACGAAGCACATAAAACTAAAGTTCCAATGAAGGTGGTTTATAATTTTACTTTGATAGCTTAGTGGGCGGTTGCTTTAGAAATCGTAGTGGAACTGAGGGTTCTATCGTGGATGTTCGAAAGAATCGTGGCTCTTGACGAAGATATGAAGGTTTCCAATAACTTGTTACAGCGCCAACAAAAAACAAAAAAACCAAAACAACAACAACAAGATCTCAAAAAAAGGTGGTCTAATCTCCTACCAGCACGGTGATGAAGCACAAGGAGGGGCAATGACCCGACAGTTAGGATCTTTAGGTTTTCTAAATCGTCATGCGCTAGCCTCCGAGCATCGCGCACTAGCCTCCAAGCGTTATGCGCTAGTCATTGGTCCCCAAGCGTCATGCGCCAAGTGTCCAAGCGTCATGCGCCAGTGTCCAAGCGTCATGCGCCAGTGTCCAAGCGTCATGCGCTAGTCTCAAAGCGTCATGCGCTAGTCTCAAAGCGTCAGGCGCTAGTCTCAAAGCGTCAGGCGCTAGTCTCAAAGCGTCAGGCGCTAGTATCCAAGTATTATGGATACTAGGATCCATGATCCTAGTACCTTGGATACTAGCGCTAGTATCCAAGTATCATGGATACTAGCGCTAGTGTCCAAGCATCATGCGCCAAGTGTCCAAGCATCATGCGCCAAGTGTCCAAGCATCATGCGCCAAGTGTCCAAGCATCATGCGCCAGTGTCCAAGCATCATGCGCTAGTGTCCAAGCATCATGCACTAGTCTCCAAGCATCATGTGCTAGTCTCCAAGCATCATGCGCTAGTCTCCAAGGATCATGCGCTAGTCTCCAAGGATCATGCGCTAGTCTCCGAGCATCATGCGCTAGTCTCCAAGCATCATGCGCTAGTCTCCAAGCATCATGCGCTAGTCTAGCGCTAGTGTAGCGCATGATGCTAGATTAGTGTTATGCGCAAGACTAGCATCATGACGATGCATCATGCGTTAGTGTTCAATGATCATGCGCTAGTGTCCAAGTCAGCCTTCACCAATACTCTTCCTCATGTGGTTTTTTTTTTTAAACACATTTAAATGATCCAGAGAATCTGTAGATCAGTAGAATAAGAGACGGTTTAGTTTCTATAAATTAGAAACTGAAAGCAACCAGAGGAGGGAGAACATCTGACAGCTGCTCGGCCAGTACGTTTCACAAGTAAAACCAAATCTGAAAGAAAATTTGGGAGGACCTAATGTCCAAGTCCAAAAAAAGCCTGTGGATCTTTATTACCACACACAGCTGCTCTCCCGTTAATCTGTGACCAGAACCACATCAGTGGAGTAGAACCACCCTGCCGAGCAGCATACGAACCCACAAGAGGCCAGATAAACAGTCTGGAGTAAAATCCTGCAGATTAAAGAAGATCCTGCTTCTGGTGCTGTTCTTATCTGACAACAAGAAGCTGAACCCTCTTTAAAGTTCAACAGAATTAGCAACATTTACACTTTATAAAGGCGATAAAACCAATTTAGCAGTTTAATCTTAAAATATACGACACATGTAGGTTGTAATGGGCCCTGGACTAAAAAATAGGACGTCTTTTGGCACACTATGGAAGAAATCTAAGCTGAATTCTCTAATTCCTGTCCATGGTAAATAAACCAATTAGAAAAGACACGGTTAAGAATTTAAAATCTACACATATTTTAAGTTTTCATAAAATTTGACTTGTTTAGCAGCAGCTGGTCCCAGAAACTGAAATGGGTTTTCCCCTTCACACATTCATAAAACCAAAGATCTCATTTTAAAGTTGGAAGCCGGTTAAAACCCTTCATATGTTTACAACCACAAAGTGACAAGAATGGAATTAAAATGGTCAAAAACAATGTGGTGAGAAGTTTCACATTCTTTACTTTCTAGAAGAAAGTTTTAAATTCCAAAATGTCCAAACCATCTTACTCTGGGCTCTCAGACTTTATCTAAAAACTTCTAACACCGGGGTGCCCAACCGGTCGACCGCGGTCTACCGGTAGATCGTGGACTGGTCTCTGAGTCGACCGCGAGAGGTGTTGGGAAAAAAAATGAAGAAAAAAATTACAACTTTTTTTTTTTTATGACAAAAATTTAGTGTTGCCAATTTAGCGACTTTGACGCTAGAGTTAGCGACCATTCAGCCACTCACAAAAGCTACTAGCAACAATCTAGCACCTCTCTTGTGTTATAGAGCGCTTCCACCCACAAAGAACCTCAGCATCTCCAGATTTGCCTCCTGTTCTTACCTCAGTTGCACTGTCTTCTAGACAAAGAGTGTCCGACCTTTTTTTGTCCCAAGAGCAACTTTTAAAGTAACAAATTTTCTGAGATCTACCGGTCCATTGCGAAAATCGTAAACTCCACAGACAGTTTCCAGACTGCAGTAACTACCCTCACAAAACTGAGAGTGGGAAATTTGTTGTTGCCACACAACCCGCCCTCTTGCAAACACATACAGACAAATTCCTCTTTCTCTTTCAAACACACACACACGCACACAGACAAATTCCTCTCTCTCAAGCACACACCCATAGACAAATTTCTCTCTCAAGCACACACCCACAGACAAATAACTCTCTTACAAACACTCACAGACAAATAACTCTCTTACAAACACTCACATTTTCAACATGCACGCAGTGCTTTGGGAGAAGCCACAGTAGCAGTAGGCGCTGCTCATTGAGAACAGGCTTAACAATGTGCTTTCAACCAACATCAAATCCCATCATATCAAATCTCCTATAAAAGTAGAAAATGCCGCTAGATTGTCACTGTTTTATAAAGAAAAAGAGTCGCTACAGGATCTAGATACTCGCTAGAAACAGAGTCAAGGATGCTGAGTTGGCAACACTGACTTTTTGTCGTTTCATTTTTTATTTTTTTGTCCCACACACCTGGCAGTGAACTTGGAACAGTCCAAGGCTACCAATAAACCACGATTGACTGGTTGGACACCCCTGCTCTTGACCAAACAACACCTTTCTTGCCACAGTTTTGTACAACTTTCTCGGTAGCGGAGTAGATTTCTTGGCACAGTCAGCATTGTCCGGCAAATTTGGTTTGCTTTACCCAGACCATCTGTCCAACATAGGGAATGCTTTTACCCAAACAGTCCAACCAACAAGTAAAATTTCATCGGTTATCTATGGCAATATTTGGATCGACACCAGTAAGCATGCAAATAAAAAAAAAGATTCACACTGCTCATTAGTTTTTTTTTTCTGTTTACTGTTTATTTAGTCAAATTCTGTTCCACAGAAGCAGAGTTGGGACATGCTCGACTCATTAAGCTGGCTATAATACCTCAACCTGTTAGGTTTATTTATCATCGTCTACTTTAAAGCAGATCAAGGTTTGTATCTATGGCTGGAATGATAGCCCAAACTAACCATAAAGTCCATGCAAGCTGCTGTGGGACAATTGGACGTATCTAATAGCACACTTGTTCATCATACTTGATTTTTTTTTTTACTATAGGAGCACTCCAGGCCTAAAAACACTTCAATCCCATCCAATGTACATGACAGTCATTTGAAACACGTTTATTTAGAGTATTTTATTTGAGTAATATTAATCAACCGAATGCGGACGATGGCTGCATTCCAATGGACACCCTCTATGTGGAGCCCGCCACAGGAATGTGGCCAACTGGACGACGTGCTGTGCAGTACAAAGATGCCTGAAAGAGGAACCTGAAGTTGTGCAACATCAACACAGCAAATCTAGATTCAGTGGCCTCTGACCGTTATAGGTAGCTCAAATGTCAAAAATCGGTATCAAGTAGGTCGAGGAGAAGAGAGAGAACCAGCTCGAGGCCACAAAGACCCGCAAACAGCAAAAATGCCAGTCTGCCACTGCTCCCCCCATGACTCATGCTACCTATCACAAATGCAGCAAGTGTGGTAGGAGCTGCAGCTTCGCATCGGCTTATTCAGCCACAGACAGATAAGTGGCAGATAAGTGCAGAATCCATCGTCTTTATAGACAAATTTATCAACCAATCTTCCCCCGTTTAACTAGTAACGTAACAACCAAACACCAGATTACCAGGATTACAAAGACACATTAACTTTGGTGTGAACAGTCCACATGTAAAAATAGAAGTGTCTGACTAAAAGTTGAGTGTATAAAGGGAAAACTTTTGATGTTAGAATTAGACATCTGGCTAATTCAGGGGCGATTTATAGGCGCAATTGGGGTTTTCTGTGGTATGGAAAGTTAAAGGTGGTATGGAAATTAATTATGAATACATTTTTTCCAGTAGTATCAAAATCTGCCTTCACTGGTATGACTAAGGTGTAAAAACAATTAATCAAAATGTAAATACATAAACTTCAGACACTATGGAACATTGAAATCCTTAGCCAATCATTTTTGTATGGTGAACAAAATCCATTGGCTTAGAGCCTGTCAATTGTTTCAACTTCCTGGTTTTAGATCCGAGTGAATATTTTTATTGGTCCAAGACGCAAATGCAGAAGAAGCCAGAACAGACCTAGATGGGTACTTAACATTTGCCCGAAATTCTCAAAAAGTTTTTGAGCTCCAGCACTAGAAAACCATCCATGATGCCTTTAATTATAACCTCGTGTATTTTACATTTGAAATCCAATTCTTTCAATTTATGTTGAGTAGCAGGTCACTTCCTTTGGGTGTGTTAGAGAGAGAACACGTTGCAACGTGTAGGATATTTGCTCTTGCTCTTGGAGACTAAATTTATTCACCACTGATTTATTACGTGTTCAAACTTCACCGTTTGACAACAACACAGCTTGAAACTCTTTGTGAATACCAGGTGTCCAAACTCGGCTTGGCCTTTTCCAATTTCTCTGGGTTTGTTTCTCAAACTATTACAAATACGTGTTACCAAATCCAGAAAGTTCAAAAGGCAGACAAGTTCCAGGCCAATGGTTTTTGTTCAGCATATACAAATGATTGGTTGGGGTTTTCAATCTTCCACAAAGTCCACAGTTTGGTAATATAGATTTTTATGCTTCAGCTCCCAGAATGTGGGAGAGGGTCATATGATCAAAGGTCAAAAAAGATTGAGGTCACAAGTTCTTGTGAACCAGATTTCTCTCAAAGCACTAAAGCAATTTCAATCAAAAAACCCACGTTACTCAGTACCAACAAAAGATGAACTGATAAGGTTTTCAGTCATGCAACCAATGGTCAAGCTCACACATTTATAAGGCAGGTTAAATAAACACGACACCTTAATGTCAACTTGTTCTTGATTATTTTCAGTTGACCCGTCTATGAACATAAGTCCAATAAATGACGGTAAATTTGACAAAAATCTTCATTTCCATATGGAATATAGTTACAAATCTGGGAGTAATCTTTTTCTTCTCCTTTCGGCATTTCTCTTCAGGGTCACCACAGCAAGTCAGTTTCTTCCATCTAACCCTATCTGCTGAATCCCTTTTGGTCACGCCAACTATCTTCATGTCTTCCTTCACTGTATCCATGAACCTCCTCTTTGGTCTTCCTCTAGGCCTCTTTCCTGGTGGTTCCAAACCTGCGGATGTACTCTCTCTTTCTCCCCTGTACATGTCCAAACCATCTCAGTCTGGCCTCTCTGACTTTATCTCCAAAACCTATAACATGTGCTGTTCCTGGTCACTCCCAGAGAGATCCTCAGCATCTTCATCTCTGCTACCTCCATCTCTGTTTCCTGTCTTTTCCTCAGAGACACTATCTCTAGACCAATCAGCATGGCCGGTCTCACCACGGTTTTGTACACTTTCCCTTTCATTTTTTGAAACTCTTCTATCACACATCACACCTGATACTTTCCTCCACCCGTTCCAGCCTGCCTGCACACACTTCTTCACCTCTTTTCCACACTCTCCATTGTTCTGGACTGTTGATGCTAAGTACTTATGATTTGGTGTCTAAAAACAGACTTAGAGGTTCTTAACCATGCGTTTGTTTCCAGTAGAATATTACAAAGGTCTACTCACTGGTCTGAAAAAAAAAGGTCTTAAAACAGCAGCAGTTTATTCAAAATGCTGAAGAACCAGAAAAGATGGCGCCATTAGTCCTGTGCTCAGGACTCTGCACTGGCTTCCTGTGGTTCAGAGAATAGACTTTAAAGCTGCTCTACTTGTGTTTAAGTGTGAAATATTGTGTATTATATTTATTTAGAGTCTTAAATTTGTCATCTAGAACTCTGAGGACCTCTGGGACCTCAGAGGTCGTCTGTTTAGTCAGGACTAAACATGGAGGACAAACTTTCTGAGGCTGTGAGACAGGCTGAAACTGTGACCATGTTTAAATCTAGACCGAAAAGTTCTTTTTAAATGTGATTCGACTGACAATTAGTCACTAAAATATTCTATGTTTTGTGATTTCAATGTATTTTTTTTGTCTTTTAAAGCATTTTGAAATGTCTTGTTTTTAAATTGTGCTACTAACTTGTTTTCAAGCTCACAAATTTATAAGCTAAGTAAAAGAAACCCAAAACCTTAATGTCAACTTATTCTTAATTATTTTCAGTTGTTCTGTCTTTAAACAAAATTAGAAAAAATAAAAATTAATTTAATAAAAAATTATTTTTCTTATAAAATGTCAGGCGGGAATTACCGCCCCCTTGTGGTGAAAAATATAATGCTTCACTTTAAAAATGTAACATGTTAACTTTGAAAAACGGTGAAATTAATCAAATCGATAAATTTATTAATGAAATCATTTTAAGTGAGAAATCGATATTAAATAATCGTCCGATCTCACGGGGTTAGGCTACTTTCTATCTAAGACCAGGTGAGGTTGCTTACCTGTTTCCCAGCGATCCGATCCGGCTGGCTCTCTTATTAAACGCTAATTATTTTCAAACACGAAACGCTAGTTTCTGTCCTTTACGCCTCTTTAAAATGCGACATGTTGCCTGTTTAATCCAGTAGTTTGATCCAGGATATCCCAACTCCCACCGATCGAGATCATGCAAACAACAACAACGAAAAAAATCCCAAAAAACTTAATGATCAAAAAGTGTGATCAAAACAAAAAGTTAAAGTCGTTCTGGTGAGAATCTCCTGCAGATCGTCTGATGGTTACTGGTGCGTGCGTGAGTGTGTATGTGGTGTGTGTGTGTAATCAGATGCTGCTCCACAATCTCCATTCATCCTATTACAGCTTTAACCCCTTACTGTCTGGAGAGTTTAACGATGCATTCAAAGACGGTTGGAAAAAACAATATCAAGGGAAAGTTGCATTCAGGTCTTTCGGGAAATATTTATCTACATCCGGGGTGTCTAACTTTTTGTCCCACGATCTGTTTTTAAAGTGTCAGACCTTCTGAGATCTATCAATCTAGTCTCAATGTCGTAAGCACATACAGATTGGGATTATCCTCACGATATGTTTTTGTTGTTGGTACACAATCATCAGACATCACACACCCACTCTCTCTCAAACGCACACAAATCCTCTCAAACTCAGGCCCACACAGGCAAATTCCTCTCTCTGAAATCTCACAAATTCCCCTCTCTCTCAAACACAGACACACACAGACAAATGTCTCTCTCAAAGTAACGCACAAATTGATCGCTCTCAAAACACACAGATAAATTATTTTCTCTCAAACACACAGACAAATTCCTCTAAGTCAAACACACAAAGAGATTCCTCTCTCTCAAACACAGACACACACAGGGGCATTTTTTTTTTTCTAAAACACACACACATACAAATACAAATTCCTCTCTCTCCCTCTCTCTTTTTCTCTCTCAAACACACAGACAAATCCCTCTCTTTGTCAAAGACACACACACAGACAAATTCCTCTGTCTCTCAAACACACACACAAGTTCGTCTCTCGCAAACACATACACAAAAACAAATTCCTGTCTCCTCCTCTAACACAAACACAGAGACAAATTTCTCTCTCTTACACACAGAAATTTTCCGCTCGCACGCAGTGCTTTGGCCGGGGCCACAGCAGCAGCAGATGCCGCTAACTGAGAACAGACTTAACATGCTTTCACGTCACCAAATATTTCCTATAGCAAGAAAAGGACGCTAAATTGTCGCTAAATTTTAGCAACTCTAGCGACAAGAGGGTCCGAATACTCGCTAAATATGGCGTCAAAGTCGCTGATTTGGCGACACTGACTTCATTCGTTTTCATACACACGTGTTCTTTTGCATTTCAGCTGAGATTCTCTGTGGTCACAATGCAAGCATAGCAAATTTTGACAAACGGTAATATTTTAACTGTGATCATTAAAAATTTGGACGTGTTAGTTTACGGGAATCTAATTTGTGAGAAAAAGAGAAACATCGTAATGTAAGTACATTTTCATTTAACCTGCTGATTAAAGACAAGAATTATATTGATGATGAAGTACGAAAAGTTGAGTAATTGAACTCTACTAGAACGTATAGGATCATAAAATTAGTATAAAACTAAGCACAAAAATATAGTTTTTTATTTTATTCTGTTTTTTGTTTTTATTTTAATTTTACAGTTCCACACATTTCACATAAATCAGAATAATTTATTTCTTTGCTTTACAATCAGCACCATCTTCAGGACAAAGCATGATAACAGCCTCTAAAACAGACACAGATTGGACATCACTGCTTAAAACCTATGAACACATCTACGTAAAATCAAACTCTCTTTTAGAAGTATGGTGTCATATTGGAGCAAAATACAGTTAAAAATACCTACAAATTCAGTAAGTTTTTCCATAATCCTGCAAATTCAAATTAAAAGCCAAACACTTAAATAGTTCCTGGATGAATGCATTACAAAAAAAAAACAAAAAATCAAAGTGCTTATTCTTACAAAACTAATAGTATCCTGCACATCTGAACTGGAACGTCAAGAACTAAAATGAAACATGGTGTCATCGCTCCTCAGCAAGCAGTGATCTGAAGTTCTTTAGCTCTCTGATGCTCGTGGAAATCCTGTCAGAAATTAAAAAGAGATTATTATTGATCTTAAAAAAACAATCGGAATACGATTGAGCAGATGTTGTCATTCATTCTGACTTTTATACAATGCAAAATTTTTCTACAGTACAGTTGAAACTTGGAAAGTGTCTAAAAATCCAAATAGTATCAAGAGAGTAAACACTTTCAAAGGTAGATTATCCAGATGTGTACATATTTACCTTCCAAATGCGTTCAGCAGAGAGACGACCTCTTGTCGGCTGAGCTGAAAACTGGGTCGTTGTTGACTGGATTTGGGCAACGCTTCAATCTGTCGCTCTGAAAACAAAATCTTCAATGCTGTGCCTAATCCCTGAGTCTGATAAAGAGAGAGGGAAAGAAAGAGAGAGACTAGATCATAATTCAGTTGTTTTTATACAACAATGCCAAATATAAAGCTAATCTAGTAACATTAGGGGTTTTATCCTGTGGTAGAAAACAAAGTATGTGTGTGAATGAGAGGAATTCAAATGTACAAGTGAGGTTACAGGGAGAAGAGATAAAGAAGGTGGAAGATTTTAAGTACTTAGGATCAATAGTACAGAGCAATGGAGAGTGTGGAAAAGAGGTGAAGAAGCATGTTCAGGCAGGCTGGAACAGGTGGAAAAAAGTATCAGGTGTGATGTGTGACAGAAGAGTTTCAGCTAAAATGAAAGGGAACATGTACAAAACCGTGGTAAGACCGGCCATACTGTTTGGTCTAGAGACAGTGGAACTGAGAAAAAGACAGGAAACAGAGATGGAGGTAGCAGAGATGAAGATGCTGAGGATCTCTCTGGGAGTGACCAGGATGGACAGGATCAGAAATGAATATATCAGAGGAACAGCACGTGTTAGAGGTTTTGAAGATAAAGTCAGAGAGGCCAGACTGAGATGGTTTGGACATGTGCAGAGGAGAGAGAGAGAGAGTACATCGGAAGAAGGATGCTGGATTTGGAACCACCAGGAAAGAGGGCTAGAGGAAGACCAAAGAGGAGGTTCATGGATACAGTGAAGGAAGACATGAAGATAGTTTGTGTGACCGAAGAGGATGCAGCAGATAGGGTTAGATGGAAGAAACTGACTTGCTGTGGCGACCCCTGAAGGGAAATGACAAAAGAAGAAGAAGATCTTGTGGTAGAAAAATTAAAAATTCATATTTACTTTGAACCATCACTTTAGAATGTATACACATCTCTGATGGTCTAGGAATTTGGGTTGCTTGCTCACAAACAGATTCAAAGATACAGTTGATACATTTTCCGCAGTTCAAACATTAATATTGTTCAACCCACTAAAAGATGTCTGCCTATCGAATGAGATGTCCAATCTTGCAACAGATATTCAAAAAAAGAAAAAAATAGTGTTTCTCTTTGAATTGCTGAACTTCTGCTGATCGAACTTTGGTTTGCATGAACTTCTGATGTTGCAACATTTAGTACCTCATTTGTGTGACAGTTTTGTTAAAAACATTCCACTACAATCTCAAAATGAACTACTTCTTTTGGAATTTCTGTCCAGGCAACGCCACAACAATTCAAAATTCCTCCATCTTTCTGTTTCCTGCATCCCTTTTTCGTTTTAGCTGAACATCACCACTCACTTTTCTCAACCCATCCCAGCCTGCATGCACACTCATCTTCACCTCTTTTCCACACTCTGGCCTGTTGATCCCAAGTACTTACATGAAGTGCTTATTTGCTGGAAATTAAACTCAGATACAGAAGCTGTATGGATGAAGTTAAACTTGGTCTGTCACAAGAATTTGAGGTGCTGGAATTTTTTTTTGTCAGTATGCGTGAGAATCTCTACAACAGGAGAAGTGAGGACAGATCTTGAAATTGTATTTTATCCCGTTTTAGAAGTTTTTGCATCTTTGTTGATATTTTCTCTGTGGGGTGCGAATATTTTGTGCTCCCTCAAACAAGCTGACATTGTTTCACTGACCACATGGAGGTTAAAAAAAATCTGAAAAGCTTCTCATTTCATCTATCGGGCTTAAATATTCATCAATGGTCTGATGATCTGATGGTGTGAGGGATGAGAAGCTGCCAAGTGGAGGAGGATGAGAGAGTCTGGTTGATGCAGAACTCCTCAGAACCAAAAGCAGGAAACACATGTGTAACATTTCTGATGTGAGAGGGTTTATGAGTACCTGAAGTTTCCCCCACAAACGACATTTGAAGCATCCAACACAATCCATGATCCTGGAGATGTTGAGAAAGGCCAGTCTGATGTCCTCCTGACAGAACAGAAAAAACATGAGGCTATTATAGGCATGGGCAAACTACACACATGCGGCCCGTTAAACGTTTTAATCCGGCCCGCCGAACGTAAAAAAATTAAATAAATAAACCTTGTTAGTTTTATTTCCACTGCAATTCTGATGTTTCGTCACTAGATGGAACACTGGATATTTTGGTTTTGTTGAGAATACAACAACACTGCTGTCCATGTAAACAATTGTGTTAGATGTTAAAACAAGCAAAATGTTACATCTAGCGCTTAGATTTCCCACCTAGCACCACTAGATTTGAAATTTAACAAATCTCTTGATGTAACATTTAGCACGCTTCTTTAAAATCTAGCGCCATTTTATCGGTCTAATCTAGCGGTTACCGAAGCATGCCATCTATCTGCAACTGTTCTGGCCCCTTTGTCGAATGTTAGAACTCAATGTGGCCCGCAAACCAAAAATTTGCCCCCCCCCTGCGCTATGAGGTATGAAGAAGAATAAGAAAATTTGGTTTGAAGTAGGGACTTTGTATCATGTTCAAACTGCACTGGGAAGAGGCCCAATGGTATAAAACAAAGAGTCCTAATCTCCTCTTTGTTCATCTGCTAACAACTCCATCGGTTTTACGAACAAAAGCCACTCATAATTCAGTGCATCACATTTGAATTATTATCTGTTTGATCCAGTTGAACACCCTTTACTCTGATTTTTAATTCAACACGGGCTGAGGAGTCCCTGTGTTTCCATCAAGATTAAGAACATCCATCGACTTCTTTAGATATTTAGCTGTAGAGTAGAATAACCTAATAGCCAATAGTCTTTGACACATTGGTTGCTTGTACCGGGGGAGGGATCTCTCTTTTGTGTGGGTCCCCATGAGGTTTCAAATTTTTTCCCCACTGATGGGTTTTTTAGAAGTTTTTCCTCACCGAGAAGGAGAGTCTAAGTGCATAAATGTCCTAGTCTTGTTTAGTTAGCATTCGTTAGTTCTTTTTCTTGCTGTGTATTTGTGTTAATACATTCCTCTTTTTCTTGTGAAGCCAATTGAGACAGAAATTCTGTGATTTTGGGCTGTAAAATTGAACTGAATCCATGTGGCTTCTTTATATAATCCTTTCTATTGCCTTTATCTTGGATTTTCGTGTACTTCCTGCCACGCAAAGTCGTCAGAAACACATGACGGGCATGATAGATAAATAAAGGCAGTGGTGGAACGTAACGAAGTAAATGTACTTCGTTACTGTACTTAAGTAAAAAAATTGTGTATCTGTACTTTACTTAAGTAAAATTTAAGACCGGTACTTTTACTTCACTACATTTTTAGAGCAAATATCTGTACTTTTACTTCGCTACTTTTTTAAAGTGTGTTTTACATTTTTTGTTACATTTTCGTTCAGGAATTTGAAAAATACACAGTTTTTTTTTTAGCGCATCCTGAAGCCGAATCGCCAAAATCAAAAGAAACAGTTGATCGGGAGAAGAAGTAATGAATCGAGATGAATCGAGCATTTATTCAGCGCCAAAAACCTAACATCAAATATAGTACAAAATAAAAAAAGTCAGAAGATCGTTGTTCGTTGTGTTTACTTCTAAATAAAAAGTTGAGCCATCATTACACAGAGCAGGGGTGGATCTAGAATTTTCCAAAGGGGGCGTGGGGCTTTGACAAAGCCAATATATAGTGACTTGGGGCCTCCCCCCCAAAACATTTTAAAAAATAAGTGTCATTTTCCTCCATTTTGGCGGCCCATTCACTGGCCCTTCTTAGGTGATAGCTTGACTTCCTTTTATTTTATTTATTTATTTTTTTGTGGACCAAAAGAGGCGGGAGAGGGGGGTCACACCCCTGCAGAGTATTTATCCTGGTTACCATGGTGACACCCTATAGCACAAAAAAATAACATTTGAATTATGATTGAATACTTTTACTTTTTACTTAAAAAGTACAATTTACACCAATTACTTTTGTACTTTCACTTAAGTAGATTTTCTTTCTTGGTACTTTTACTTAAGTTTTTTTTTTTTTTGCCTAATTATCTGTACTTTTACTTAAGTACAAAAAGTGTGTACTTCATCCACCACTGAATAAAGGTAATTATCTCATTTATGGAAATACTCAGATAAACATGCTATGTTTTCAAAATATAGCATGTTTATAGTATTTATCAATCTGTTCAGTGTCTGAACAGATTGATAAATACATTTTTAAACCGTCGTATTGGCACAAAGAGATAGAGCTCAATGTTAAGAAGTCAAACCATAAAAGTATAAAAATTTTTGCCAGTAAGAATGTTGAATGATAAACGACATTTTTAGGAGTTATGAAACTTTTTTTTTTTTATCTAATTATTTGTTAATCTGACCATGTTACGTTCAATTTCAGCCGTTATCAGTATTTCTTTTAAGATACTTAAACACATGTACACACGTTATATGTATGTATATTTCCGGTCAATCTGAATTTGTTACGCTTGTTTTGTTCCCATCACGGTACATTAATAAAATTTTCAAGAGTTTTTGACAGTATTTTCTCATAAATTCAAAATAATGTTTCAAAATACAAAGACATTTTTTATTAGTACTGGACTAAAAAAATCTTTAAGGGTTCTTTAAGAATCTTCGCAGCATTTGAAAAACATTTTTTCTTTTTATCTTCTGTAGCTTTCATACAAAAAATCAATGCTAGAGATAAAAAAAAAAGGGGGATTGAAGCAATGCGCGCCTGCGCAATTCCGCACTGCTCGCAGATTAAAAGCGCACAAGAAGACCTGTGCAGCGCACAAAATAAAAGTCAATTTAAACCAAAGATGGGAAAATGAGACAAAACTCCGCAGCATATCTCTTTCTTCTTTCTTTCTGAAACAAACAGCTTCAAAGCGCTGCTTCGAAGTTTGGCTCGTTACTACTGGTGACGTCACAAAAGAGTACAAGTTTTAGCTCCGCCCTCTTCTGCTCAGAAAGCGTGTGTATTTGCTCAGACACATAAAAAATTAGAGGGAACATTGGATAGAAGGAATAATTTCAGTGAAGACCTTAAGTTTAGTTGCTTCTTTTTCATCTCCAGCAAACAGAGACTTCTCATCAAAATGTAACGGGAACGATCTGAAACCAAAAAAAAGAAGATGGAGACAAAAAAAAACACTAGAAGAAAAGTATTGAAAAATTAGAGACCAGATAGAGATGTAAGAGAAGCTGCTAAAATCATTGTGACCAAAAGATTCCGTTCCGTCATCTTCTGCTTGTTCCAGGGTCGGGTTGCGGGGGCAACAGCCTCAAACGGGCAGCCTAAGCCTCTCTCACCCCGGCTGCATCCTCCAGCTCACCTGGAAGGATCCCAAGTTGTTCCCCGGCCAGCTGTGATACATAGTCTCTCCAGCGGGTCCAGGGTCTGCCCCTTGGTCTCCTCCCGGTGGAACGTGCCCAAAACACCTCGCCCTCGAGGCGCTCGAGGGGCATCCTGACCAGATGCCCGAACCACCCCATCTGGCTCCTCTCGACCTGGAGGAGGAGCGGCTCGACACCGAGCTCCTCCCGGATGGCAGAGATCCTCACCCGATCTCTGAGTGAGAGCCCAGCCACCCTGCGGAGGAAGCTCATTTCGGCCACTTGTTTCCATGTTTCATTCTTTCGGTCACCACCCACAGCTGGTAGCCATAAGTGAGGGTGGGAACGTAGATCGACTTGTAAATCGAGAGCTTTGCTTTTTGGCTCTGCTCTCTCTTTACCACGACGGACCGATGCAGCGTCCTGCTAAAATCATTGTGACCAAAAGATGTCACATGCAAACACAGTAAATGAGCTGAGGCTCTCGATTTACCAATCGGTCTAAGTTCCAACCCTCACCTATGGTCACTAGCTGTGGGTGGTGCCTGAAAGAACGAGTTTGTGGATACAAGCAGCCGAAAAGGGCTTCCTCCACAGGGTGGCTGGGCTCTCACTGAAAGATAGAGTGAGGATCTCTGCCATCTAGAAGGAGCTCGGAGCAGAGTCGTTGCTCCTCCTCCAGGTCGAGAGAAACCAGATGGGGTGGTTTGGGCACAGGATGCCCCCGAGCGCCTTGCTGGTGAGGTGTATCGGGCACATCCCACTGAGAGGAAACCAAGAGGCAGACCCCAGACCTGCTGGAGAGATTATGTCTCACAGCTGGCTGGGGAACGACTCGGGATCCTTCCAGGTGAGCTGGAGGATACAGCTGGCGTGAGAGAAGCCTGGGCTTCCCTGTTGAGGCTGTTGCCCCCGCAACCCGGCCGCAAACTTTTCAGGGCTTCCTGAAAAGTTTATCTATAACCTCCTAGTAGTGAAGCATGGGCCTTGTATTTGTCACTAAGATGGTTTTTGTAATGATTCAGTAGTTTTTGAAGAAAAAAAAATTCTGTTCCACTCCTACATGAGAACGAACGAGTGAGTGCTACAGTCATGATGCAACGAGCTACAGTCATTGTCATTTTTACATGGGAGAAAAAATTTTACACACGCTCGTTTGACGCCCATCCTCCCTCTATGAGTCGGGCAACCCACTCAGGATTTGTGTCAAATTTCCGAGGCGCAGCCTGTGCTTTTTCAGGATGGGCGAAGGGATGAGCAATAGTCAGACTTTCACATTTCCTCTGGTCTGAGAAAAGAACCTATTGTTTGATAGATTTTCCGAAACCCAAATTATGATTGTGTGTGTAAAATAGTTCTTGCTGTGACCTGGCCTTCTGGAGGATGTGCAGCAGTAACTTTTTGTGCTTTTGGTCCTCCGCCGGTCGGCCGGTGTACAGCTGGAAAGATGTCTGCTGAAAGAACGGTAGGGCTTTGGCCAGCGCCCTCAGCTCTATCAGGTACAGGAAGTAGAGATTGCGAAGCCTCTTTGGTCCCTCGTCGGCTGTCATCTCGGAATCGAACCGTTTTCTGAACTCTGAAACGTTGTGACCCCACTTCCTATCAAACCAGCTGTCTGCGGGTAGAGAATAAAATGACACGGGGGAAGCTGGGTTTGTCCTGTTAAGAGGCAGCTAGAAGCCAGAACCTGGTGAAAATACGGCACATTGGACCTCTGGCAGTGGTGGAACATAACAAAGTAAATGTTTTTTGTTACTGTACTTAAGTAAAAAAAAAAAAATGTGTATCTGTACTTTACTTAAGTAAAATTTGAGACCTGTACTTTTTACTTTTACTTCACTACATTTTGGAGCAAATATCTGTACTTTTACTCCACTACTTTTAAAAAGTGTGTTTTGTATTTTTCGTTACATTTTCGGTCAGAAATATGAAAAATATGCAGTTTTTTTTAGCGCAACTTGAAGCTGCATCGCCAAAATCAATCTGTAGAGGGAGCAGTTGATCGCTTCCAGTCTCCAAGAGGGAGAAGAAGTAATGAATCAAGGGCCAATCAGAATTGAGGGTAAACATTTTCCACAGTCATTCACCGCCAAAAAACTAACATCAAATATAGAAAATATTGTAAAAGAGTCAGAAGATCGTTGTTTGTTGTGTTTACCCTGAAACAAAAAGTTGAGCCATCGTTACGAGTATTTATCTGTGACCCTACAGCACAAACAATAACATTTGAATTATGGTCAATGGTCAAATTATGGATGAATACTTTTACTTTTTACTTAAAAAGTCAAGTGGAGGAGTTTAAGTATCTTGGGGTCTTGTTCACGAGTGGGGGAAGGATGGAGCGGGAGATCGACAGGCGGATCAGTGCGGCATCAGCAGTAACTAGGACGCCGCATCGGTCCGTCGTGGTAAAGAAAGAGCTGAGCCGAAAAGCAAAGCTCTTGATTTACAAGTCGATCTACGTTCCAATCCTCACCTATGGTTACCAGCTGTGGGTGGTGACCGAAAGAATGAGATCACGGATACAAGCAGCCGAAATGAGCTTCCTCCGCAGGGTGGCTGGGCTCTCACTCAGAAATCGGGTGAGGAGTTCTGCCATCCGGGAGGCGCTCGGTGTCGAGTGCTCCTCCTCCAGGTCGAGAGGAGCCAGATGGGGTGGTTCGGGCATCTGGTCAAGATGCCCCCCGAGCGCCTCGCGGGCGAGGTTTTTTGGGCACGTCCCACCGGGAGGAGAACAGGGGGCAGACCTCGGACCCGCTGGAGAGACTATGTCTCAGAGCTGGCCGGGGAATGACTTGGGATCCTTCCAGGTGAGCTTGAGGATGCAGCCGGGGTGAGAAAAGCCTCGGCTACCTGTTTGAGGCTGTTGTCACCAATACACCAATTACTTCTGTACTTTTATTTAAGTAGATTTTTTTTATTGGTACTTTTACTTTTACTAAAGTAAATTTTTTGCCTAATTATCTGTACTTTTACTTAAGTACAAAAAGTGAGTACTTCATCCACCACTGATCTCTGGTTTCATCCACTGCTCCTATGTGGTGATATCAGATTTTATATCTAAAACCAAATGTAACCTCACCATCCAGAAGATATCTGGCACTGAGATGGATGTTGATGCTGGCATGGAGACCAGAGATCAGTCTGTAGAAAGCCCTCTTCTCCACACACTGACCTGAAACAGGAAGTATTCCTCTTACACTGAACAACTCAAAAAACAACCAAAGGGTTGACGTGAACTCACCTTCAAGCCAGCTGTAGAAAGTCCTGGCTGGACGGAAAGCAAACAAAAAGGAATGAATCAGTTTATAAAGTAATAAGAGATAAAATATGATCGGATTTTACCTTCACTTCCTGAACGGCTTTTGAATGAGTTTGGGATAAGAGGTCGCTTTACTGTGTAAGGTCTGGAAAATTAGATGTGAGAATGAGTGTGTTGTTAGTTTGGAGGATATGTTATCTGCTTGTTTTTGTCATTTTGTAAAGAAGATATAAGTTTTCATTCTAATCTTAAGCATTTTCTCAGTAAAACTGACGACAACAAACACAACCAGTTCAGGGAAACGACAGCAGAAGTCAGAAAACTACAAATCATCATTTTAGACTATCTTCTTCTTCTCCCGGCATTTCCCTTCAGGGGTCGCCACAGCAAGTCAGTTTCTGCAATCTAACCAGTGGCGGCTGGTGGTAAAAAAAAACTGGGGGGGCGCACATTTTTCAAACACACACAAAAATTTTTTTTTTAGATATATTATATAAAAGTATATATATATATATATATATATATATATATATATATATAAAATAAATATAAAATTATTTGTGACAATATGTGTCTGTTTTTGGTGACTTCTTCATTATGTTTCCTTATGCCAGTTCGGTAGCCTTCATTTAATTGTGTCAGGATGTTACTACTGCCAAAAACACCTAGCTTATAGCTACTATCAAGATGGGTGAGGTAAGTTTCATGACTTTTGCACTTTTCAGACAAATGCTTCAACCACTCACCCCTGTTGATATCCACACCTTTTCAGTTGCTGCTGAACTAAACAATAAGCAGGGGAAACAAAATAAGTGTTTCTCATGTTGCATCCAGCTAGCCACTTTTGATAGACAGCAGGCGAAAATCCTCTCACATAAAAGCGGCCACGATCTCCACTCTTTTGTTGCACAGTCAAATCTGGGGTGTCCAGTCAAAGCTCCTTCACTCTTCTTTTTTCTTCTTTAGAACGCTTAGAAAACGGATTCTGTAGAAGGACGACACTGAATTCTCTTTGAAAAAGCCAGTAGCATTGTTAGCAACTAAACTAGCTTCCGACGCCATGATGGAGACTCCCAGAATTCCGCAGTGAAAAGAAAGGGCATGGCGTGGGTGGGATTTATAGGTCAGCTTATGGCTAATTGATTGGTTCATGTAACAGACTGACAGAGAGGATAACCTATCACACACCAGATGGGCGGAAAATCTCTGCGCCCCGCGGGCGTGGTTATGGTTTGCAATACACATGAATGGGAAAAAATTTAGAGCTGACGTCACGTTTTTTCCATAAAAACCAGAAGCCACATACACACCAATACGTTTTCTTGGGAGGACGTACCTACCCCGCGCCCTCGTTCCGGTTTGCACAGGAAGTAAGAAAATAAAATAAAACGGTGTAAAACATTATTAAAATGCATGTAATCTTCACACTCGACAGTTTTGCATACTTATAAACACATACATGTATATATAGATATATACGCATATATATTTTTTGGTGATCAGGTCGGGGGGGCGGCGCCCCTGCGCCACACGTCACCAGCCGCCACTGAATCTAACCCTATCTTCTGCATCTTCTTCGGTCACTCCAACTATCTTCATGTTTTCCTTCACTGTATTCATGAACCTCCTCTTTGGTTTTCCTCTAGGTCTCTTTCCTGGTGGTTCCAAATCCAGCATCCTTCTTCTGATGTACTCTCTCTCTCCTCTGCACATGTCCAAACCATCTCAGTCCGGCTTCTCTGACTTTATCTCTAAAACCTCTAACATGTGCTGTTCCTCTGATCCTGTCCATCCTGGTCACTCCCAGAGAGATCCTCAGCATCTTCATCTCTGCTTCTTCCATCTCTGTTTCCTGTCTTTTCCTCAGTGCCACTGTCTCTAGACCAAACAGCATGGCCGGTCTCACTACGGTTTTGTACACTTCCCCTTTCATTCTAGCTGAAACTCTTCTATCACACGTCACACCTGTGATGTGTCAAACCATTTCTCCACCCGATCTAGCTTACCTGCACACACTTCTTCACCTCTTTTTCACACTCTCATTTGCTCTGGACTGTTGATTATCATTTTAGACAATAATTACCTTTAATGTAGTATACTTAGTCTTGTGGCAGATTGGTGACATATTAAGGGTGTACCCTGCCTCTTACCTGGTACACGCCAGGATAGACTGTACAGTGTTGCATTAAGTAGTTCAGAAAATGAACAGATGCTCTATTTAATATCTATTTATGGGTGGGATGGGATACTAAACATTTCATTTCACTTCCACAAGCAAAAATATAAAAATGTATGAAAGAAATTAACATGAACTATAAAATTGAATCCGATTTCTATCTTTATTGATGCCCCTTTTTTTCCCACTTGTAACTGATAAATACAGTCGTGTGTTTTTACTTGAAGCAGTTTTCCTCGTAGATGCTGTTCCATATCTGCCACGCCTCTGGTCCCTTGTAACCTGTGAAACGCTCGGGGTTCAGCAGTAGATCGACATACTCAGAATCTGGTGACTCCTCATCTGCCAAGAAGTAACAAACATAGAAAATATTTGAATCCTAAGAAACAGTTCAATAAGGTTTGTAAATGAGGTTCAAAGTTCTTAGTCATCTTTAAATGGTCTTTGTTTTAAAACTTTTAAAGTGTCTGCTAGTGTCATTTATTGTTTATCTTCAAATTGTGACTTCTTTAGGTATCTATTAATTCAATTCAAATTATATTTGTATGGCCCAAAATCACAGAGTTTCTGTCTCAATGGGCTTCACATTGCAGATTCAGAAAGAAGAAAAACAAGAAAAATAGGAACGTATAAACACAAATACACAGCAAGAAAAATAACCAACAAATACTAGCTAGACAATGTTAGCACATTCCTGCCTTTAGACTCTCCTTCATGGTGAGGAAAAACTGTTAAAAATCCATCTGTGAGGAAAAATAAGAAACCTTGTGGGGATCCACACGAAAGAGAGATCCCTCCCCGGGACGAGCATCCAATGTGTCTAAGATTATTGTTTAAATATGATCTTATTCTACTCTACAGCTAAATATCTAAAGAAGTCAATAGATGTTCTTCAACCTGATGGAAACACAGGGGTTCCTCAGCCCAGCGATGCCCAGGGATGAGGGCATTCCTTAGATTTAATTATTTTTAAAAATATATTTTTTTAAAGGATATATCAAGCATCAGCAACACTGTAAATAATAGATTCACTTAAAGTAACGGGTGTGGGAGATGACTTTTTTATTTTAAGTGAAATTACTTTCCAACCAATCAGAGTCATACGTACCATCGACAATGCAGAAACGCTCTGCCTCGTCGTCATATTTGCTCCAGTTCCGCAGAGCTTCCCTGGTCTCATTGCTGGGAAAAAAACAAACAGAAATTTTTGTTTTAGCCATTTAGATCTTTATCATACGCAATCTATCCCTGATAATTTCAAGTGAGGGGCATCCTAAACAGGTAGCCAGTCTGTTGCGAGGTCACACACAGACAACCGTTCACACTAACACTCATTCCTAGGGGCAATTTCATAGGAGCCAATCAACCTAACATGGATGTTTTTGGAGGATAGGAAGAACCTAGAGTACCTGGATAAAACCAATGCATACACGGGGAGAACATGCAAACAACACCCAGAAAGCCCAGTAATTCAAGCCTCGTCCCACCCAAGACTTGAACCCCCAACTTTCTTGCTGTGAGGCCACTGTGCAAACCACTGCACTACCGTGCAACCCGCAAAATATCTTTAAAAAATAAATGTACATTTTTTTGTCTTTGGGCCACAATGAGAGTGTTGTCAAATTGGGTTTGATACAGTTACAATTCTAAATGTGGCCATTCGATGCCAGCTTTATTGCACGTATAAAGTGTATGATTCAGTTGGCATCGAACCATCGACCTATAGAGCATTGATCAGTGACTCATTTATTGTGACCTCCAATGATGGACAAATCCTAATGCTAAATATTTGACGCAATTAACCGTAAACACTTACCTTAATGAGACATTTACAGCTCCGAGATGTTTCGCCTGCTCACATTCATCCTGTTTGTTTGCTTCGGCTGAATACTGAACACACAAAATAATATCCTACAGAAATTAGGACTAATGGCCAAAACATAGGCTGACAGATTACATATCGTAAAGCATTGATTTAACATGCTAACTAAAATAATAAAGAATTATAACTTCATATATATATTATTGCTGTCATTTCAATGCGTTAATTCGATTAATTAATTACGCCGAATTTAAATACGTTAAAAAAATTAACGCAATTAATTATGACTTATTAATGGGGGTGAGCCAATGCTTGGGGATTTGAATTTTGGCCCATTGAAGGACCCGTAGTCTTCTCGGCCGTGCTACATTGCCTACGCTGGCAAATTAACAAGGCAGCAGGGGTCAAACACAACAGACATGGACAAGGCTCAGGAGGATGAGGCAGTCGGGCCACTGAACGGCAAGTTTTATACAAAAATAATAGAGATCGTACAATAAATAAAAACAAAGTAATTAGTAGTTTTTTCAAAAAGGAGTTCTCCTACCACCGGAGCAACTCCAGCCTGACATACCATCTAAATGCAAAACATGTTCAGGCAAGTTCTTCTGTTGCGAAAGTGGCTACGGGAGTTCATTCCGCCAAACCAAGCTAGCTGAATGAAGCGAATGAGCAAATCCACAACAGAGAAATTAACAAATACTATCGCAAAGTGGGTTGAGGCTGATTGCAGGACAATTTCTATCCTTGAATAAAAGAACAAACCCTAACGAACCCTAACCCTTGTTTGACTTTTTAAATAATGCACCTGGCCTCATGAGGCACAGTTCACCAATAATAAATTGGATTTAAAATTTTCTCTTCCTACTGTGTTCAATTGATTAGTCATACAGTACATTTTTTTAATATCCCAGAATTCAAATTCTTTATCAAGAGACCTTTAGCAGATATGAAATTAAAATGCAATTAATTTGATTAATTAATGTCTATTAATTAATGTCTATGTTAGTAGTCTGTTCCCCCTCTGTGTCCTGTTTCCCCCCTCCCTCTTGTCTGTGTGTGTGCAATTAGTCACACCTGAAACTCATCTACTCATCTGCTGGAGCATAAATGGAACAGTTTTTGACGCAGCATAAATGGATCAGTTTTTCACACAATGATCAGAGCAATGGTCAATTTGTATTTTTGAGAGCACAGGGGATTTCGGTTCCCTGTTAGGCGTAATATACCAACACTGGTATCTCGCGACATTCAACCAACGAACGAACATTCTTCGCCAGATTGTTTGTTTATCATGCTTGACTTGTTATCCAGTTTTTGGCTCCAGCTCCTACATCAGAACCTGCCTAGTTAATCTGTTTTGTCTTCTTTATTTGGACTTTTTATCAATCGAATAAATCTGCTTGTGATTTTTCATCTGAACCTGTCTGTTGTGTCAAGGGTATATTTTTGGCCTCAGTTCCACACCATAACAATTATTACAAAATCCTGTATTTAATTCAATTAATTTTTTTAATCGACTGACAGCACTAAGGTACATGTATGTACATATATAGATATATCTCCAAAAATTTATGGTAAAAATCAGAAAAACGAAGGCAGACATTATCAAACCAGTCAGCCTCCAGTATTGATCCGGATCAGCTCACCTTGTTGTGTGGAGAGGATCGAATACCTTCAGGCACTTCATTCTACAAACAAGAAAAGTTTAAACGATTCAGACATCGCATGTTAATTCCAGGTTTACCTAAGCTGAAAAAGTTTGTTTGAATAAGGAGGAAACTTACAGGTGAGCAAGGCTTCACAGCACAGTCCAGCAGTTCACAGTGACTACTGGCCCTCCAGAACGGACAGGGTTTATTCAGGTTTACCTACAAACACAAACCCAGGGCTAAACTTTCTCCAATGTGTGTGTTTTTACATGTGTTGTGTACTACCTTGTAAAACCGGAAGTAGTCAGACTCGAGGAGAGTTTGAAGTTTCGGGAAAAGTTTTTCATTGTTGAAGTTATCAATGGTTTCCACATCACAGGCACAGTCGTCCAGACTCCCCGAAACCTGAGGAGCACATACGAATATATTAATATATATACATTTTCAGTGGTGGAACGTAACAAAGTAAATGTACTTCGTTACTGTACTTAAGTAAAATTTGTGAGCTGTACTTTTTACTTTTACTTCACTACATTTTTAGAGCAAATATCTGTACTTTTACTTCGCTACTTTTTAAAAGTGTGTTTTACATTTTTTGTTACATTTTCGTTCAGGAAATTTGACAAATACACCGTTTTTTTTAGCGCATCTTGAAGCCGCATCGCCAAAATCAAAAGGAGCAGTTGATTGAGAGAAGAAGTAATGAATCGAGGACCAATCAGAATCGATAGTAAACATTTTCCGCATTCATTCAGCGCCAAAAACCTAACATCAAATATAGAACGAATTAAAAAGAGTCAGAAGATTGTTGTTCGTTGTGTTTACTTCTAAATAAAAAGTTGAGCTGTCGTTACACAGAGCAGGGGCGGATCTAGAATTTTTTAACTGGGGGTGGGGGGGGGTCACTGACAAATTTTTTTTGGTCTACAATTTTTTTTTGTGGGCCAAAAAAGGCGGGAGAGGGGGGTCAGGCCCCTGCAAAGTATTATTTGTGACCCTACAGCACAAAAAATTACATTTGAATTATGATTGAATACTTTTACTTAAAAAGTCAAATTTACACCACTTACTTTTGTACTTTTTCTCAAGTAGATTTTTTTATCGGTACTTTTACTTAAGTAATTTTTTTGCCTAATTATTTGTACTTTTACTTAAGTACAAAAAGTGAGTACTTCATCCACCACTGTATATTTTTTATTTTTACCCATTCTTTTCATCCCTCACCGGGGAAATTTGTGTGCTGCACTCCTACACCGCAGTAGGCTGCCCACGACGGCGCCAATGGTTGGAGAAACGGGGGGTTACGTGTCTTCTCCAAGGACCCTAGACATGAACTCAGTAGAATGTGAACACGCAAAATTGATTACACGCAAAAGCGTTTTAATGTAAAATCAACAGCTCCGGAAGTTTATTTTATACATTTTTAGGATCTTATTTTCACATTAAAAACATATTTGTTAAAACTTGCAAGCTTTCCCATGCGGTATCGGATATTATTTAAACGCCGGATTATTTTTGGCTACAAATTTTGATCTCGACCACTCCCAAATTTTAACGTAGTAGAATTAAGTTACATTTAAGTATTTTTATTGGTTGGAGACATAAACCAGGATAAATCAAAAGGGGATTGAGGGAGGGAAATAGAAGATCTTACACTGCTATAAAAATTTCACGTTACCAGGTCCTGTTATGGTAGAAAGTAAGTTATTTACTTCCAAGCCGCATAGAAAAACAGAAAAAAATACTTTTATGGTGAGATTTTATCTCCTGATTTCAGAGATACTTCCATATAAAATCTGGATCTCCTTCTACGCTGATGACACACCACTTTTTATTCATAATTAATCACTTTATTAAGTTTTAAAACCACAAATCAGCTGTGAATAACTTCTTTCTTTGTTTCGTCTTCTGAACTGCTTGAACCAACAGGGGTTGCCAGAGCCTATTCTGGCTGAATTGAGGCGGGAGATAAGGGTACACCCTGAATAGGTTGCCAGTCTAATGCAGGGCCACACACACATACAACCATCCAAATACACACACACACATTCAGAAGGGCATTTTTATCGTGGCCATTCAACTTCACATGCATGTTTTTAGCGGATAGGAGTCCTCTAAAAAAACCCACACATACATGAGGAGAACGTGCAAACTCTACACGGAAAGGACAGTAATTCAATCCTCGCCCCAACTGCGGTATTCGACCTCAACCTTCTTGGTGTGAAGGTAGTCCACCGTAGTCATTCATCTTTTAGTTCCACTCACTGCTTGATTTAGACATACATACCGTACATACATACATACATAAACACACATGTACAGTATGTACATATTTGTATTTACTGTACATAACTTCGATTTTGTCTCTACAGTTCAGCTTTTTTTTTTTTTTGCAGAGCAAAATCTAAGCAGTATTTAAGAAAATAGGCTGTAATATTTCTTTTTTATCCAGAAATCATGTCTTAAAAAAATTATTTTCACATATTAAAGTTTTTTTTTGTCAAACTAAAGCATTTAAAATCTATCTTAATTTATGATCTTGAATCAGGACCAAAGTATCAATTATTTACACATCTGATCACACACCCCAGTGACATGTCACAGTGTGTGTGTGTGTGTGTGTGTGTGTTTCTCTGAGAACTGACCTGACAAAAACACCTGCTGCTCGTGGATCCAGACATGTGGAAGAGGATCAGAATCACAAACAGCTTCATGCTGACACTCTCCTCCAGAGATCTGCTAACGGATCTCAAACTGGTAGAAATAAAGAAAACTTCACTCGTAATCCAGGATCTGTGAGGAGGAGGAGATCCCGACGTGATCTCACACTTCCTGACATTTCCTCATTTATTCTCAAAGACGTGGAGTACGTGATCACACACATGCGCGCTGACATCACACCCTTCAAATCGACTTTATCCAGAAAATGATAATAATGTGGTTTTAATATAAGACTTAAATTTCAAAGTTTTTTTTTGTTAATCTCTTATATAATCATAAAGTTGCAACATTAATAATAATTATTAGAATAATAATCCGTTCCGTCGTTTTCCGCTCATCCGGGGTCGGGTCGCGGGGGCAACAGCCCCAGACGGGAAGCCCAGGCTTCTCTCACCCCGGCTGCATCCTCCAGCTCACCCGGAAGGACCCTAAATCGTTCCCCAGTCAGCTGTGAGACATATTCTCTCCAGCGGGTCCGGGGTCTGCCTCTTGGTCTCCTCCCGGTGGGACCAAGAGGCAGCGGGAGACAAGTGTTAAATTTGTCTCCCGCTGACAAACAGAGACGTGCCTGAAACACCTCACCAGCAAGGCGCTCGTAGGGGTCATCCTGACCAGATGCCCGAACAACCCCATATGGCTCCTCTCGACCTGGAGGAGAAGCGGCTCGACACCGAGCTCCTCCCGGATGAGCTCCTAATGATAATCAGTTATTAACCTAATAATAATCAAGAATAATAGTCAATGCTCATAAATACAGTTAGTTTATGATAAAGACAAAAAATATTTAAAAAAAAACCTAGACTATTTAGTATCCTTCTGTCTTTGGAGAGAATAGAGTCTGCGCCTGGAAACCTATCTC
Source organism: Neostethus bicornis (assembly GCA_902685375.1). Taxonomy (NCBI): domain Eukaryota; kingdom Metazoa; phylum Chordata; class Actinopteri; order Atheriniformes; family Phallostethidae; genus Neostethus; species Neostethus bicornis. The sequence goes on from LR738543.1 coordinate 7,087,291, forward strand.
TTTGTGCAGCGTCAGCTGGGGCTAAATAAGCCAATGCGAGAGCTGTAGCTCCTACCGCACTACAAAAAAATAAAAAATACTTGTCAAAATGAATTAAAACAGTGTAAAATGGAATTTAAAAAATCAATATAGAAAGTAGAACAATTTATGTTGGTTTAGTTGAGTTAATTGTCTCCTTTTCCATTTAAACGGCCTTAAAAAAGTGAGTGTTTTTATGAGAAAATGAACAATAAAGTTTTTAAAAAGTGAACGAAAAATAGTTGTGTTTGTGTGCGTGTCTGTGTGTCTGTGTGTTTGTGTGATCTCTACCAATCCTAATTATGTTTGTTTATTTAGTATTACAGTATTTTATTTGATTCCTTTTTGTAGATTTTACTGACTTGGAAAGAAATGGGGAGATTTATGTTGTGATATTAGGCTAAAAATCAAATTGATTTGAATTAGATGCTGCCTTCAAGTTGTAGTTAATCAAATTGACCACTAAACGGCAGCATTTATCACTTGAAATTTAACACTTGTCTTTTTTTCTTTACTAAAAAATGTTTTATTCATTTATTTATTTAAAGCATTATTTTAATCATTTAACTGTAATTTTTCAAGCTGTAATCTTCTTTACTATAAAAGTTTATCTTGCAAATTTCAATTTAGATTGACTGACTTGTTTTTTCTCATGTCTTTATTTACCAATCCCACCCTCCTCTTTTCTTGTGGACTTTTTTAAAATTCAAATTATAAGTTCATTCATTAAACGCTTTTCAAAATTAGAATGGCACAAAGATCGTAAAACTTAGCTATGATCATCCCCTATGCATCAAACTTTCAAACTGGGTCAGTGTACATGGGCGGATCCAAGGGGGGCGGGGCCGTGGGGACGCGTGTTGATACTACTTTAATTATTATAAAAATTGGACAAAATATAAACCAAAATGGAGAAAAATTTCTAATTTTTCAAAAGGTTCTGGGGGAAAAGGACTCCAGACTCCCTATAGTTGGGATATAGGTGGAATACCATTTAACGGAATAAGACTTTTAATTTGTGCTAATTCAGCTTCGGAAACCTTAGGATCATGAAAAAGTCCCTTTTTCATGATCCTTCTCTATTCTGTAACATTTCCTCACTCCAAACTGGCCTTTTGTCCTAATTCAGCACACCTGGTCTTAGTTGCTGCTCCCTGCTGTCTGCACCTGTGTCTCGTCTTCCCTTGGGTTATTTACGCCCTGGTGTTCATCATTCTGGGTTCAAGTGACCTTTGATAGCTCAAAAGGCAAAGCGGAGGACTGTATTCTGGGGTCAGATCATATGCTGCAGCCATGATGGTGTCCCCCCACATCTAGTCCCTCAGCTTCATGTTTCTCTTTGTTGACACCTCTGTCTGGTTCTGCCAAGCCTGCCTGGGATACACAAGCCTGTCCGAGTCTGTTCCAGGCTTCACCTGCCTACCTGTCTTTTCCAACTCTTGATTAACTGTAATAAACTAATTAAAACGGGCTATTCTTCTGGGTCCAGCATCCAACCGTCACCACCTCATAAAATCTTTAACTCCTTTTTTTTCTGGCTGGGGAATTGGCTGAAAGTTTTAAATCTTGCCCCTAGAAACGTTTCCATTGAGAAGTCCTATTATATTATTACTACAGCATAGACCAGGCTTTGGCAAACTACGCCCGCGGACAACATGCGGCCCCATAAACGTTTTAATCCGGCCTGAAAAAATATTAAATAAAAAAAACATGTTTGTGTTTTATTTTCCCTGCAATTCTGATGTTTCCTCACTAGATGGCGCATTCTATAAATTGGCTTTTGTTACAAAAACAACAACACTGCACCCATTAAAATGTGTGTTTCCGTGATGCGCACGTTGTCAGAATAGATTGTCAGGGAATTTCAAACCTACATTTTAAACCTAGCGCGCTGGATGCACATTTTTTTAAGCGCCAGCGCGCTAGATTATGTGCATGTAGCTGCCCAAACGGCTTACCATATCTAGCACGCTTGTCTGCAAAAGCATACAATCCCTCTGGCCCCGCGACAGACTGGCGACCTGTTCGGGGTGTACCCTGCCCCTCGCCTTAAATGAGCCAGGATGGACTCCGGCACGCCCTCCGCCCCTCCAACCGCGAAAGGGACAGACGGATAAGAAGATGACTGACTGACCATCCCTCTGCTCCTGTTCTGGCCCTGCGGCCAAATGTTAGAGCCCATTGTGGCCCGCGAATCAAAACGTTTGCCTACACCTAGCATAGACGATGTACGAATGGACATCTTTACTCATCCTGTTGCGCCGATAAAATAGGAAAGGACGTATGGCCGAATGACAAATACAGACCCCTACAGATTTAAGTGAAAAGTGTATTATTTAATAATTATTAACCTCAAAACCTACAATGTCATTTAACTTTAAAAGTTTTGATTTGTCTTTTCTTACGACATCGAGATTTTTAAAACTAATCTCGATGGAACTTTCCGTGTTCATCATTCAGGTGGGGATTTGTTCGTATGTGACCTCATCAAATTTGTGGAAATTTTCATTATTTCTTCTTTTCTTTGCCTGACCCCCCTTACACACTCTCTATTTTGGTTCTCCCCTTGCTGCCAAGCCCCTGACGTAATGCTCCACTGTTAATGATTAGCATGTGGAAACCTTTTACTGTCAATTCGCGAGTAGCGCAACAGGAAAAACATAAGCTTGACTTTCAAAATACTAAAAAAAAAAAAAAAAAAAAGCGCTTAAAACATTATTTACAGTAGTTTGTAGAAAATCGAATGTAATGGTTATTTGTTGAACTTTTTCACCGCATTTATAAGGAAATAAATTTTCTAAAACAATTCAAATGAATTAAATTAGTGAGAAAATCAGATTTAAGGCCAAGAAATGCCAGTTTATTTAATTTCACACACTTGAATTGTATTAACTTGAATTGTTATATTTTTTGTAACTTCTGCCGGTAATTGACAAAAAGTCTAAAACAAATACGGGCGTACAGGTCAAAAAACAAAAACAGATTTTAAAAAAATTGTCAACAGGTGTCATACAATAAAATGCGAACAAAATGACTAGCTTTCAAGCCAATTATGGTACATTCCAGGCGGCTATTTTTACAGTGCAGTCAAGGCTAGACTGATTACCTCTCCTTAAAACACTCTGGCTCATTATGGATTGTAAATTTTTTTTTTTTTGGTGATTTTCAAAATGGTGGAGGAATACAGCTTCTAGGTACTCAGGAGGGAGGAAAAATTCTTTGACAAGTATGAAAACAGCCTCCCAAGTGGAGGAGTTTAAGTATCTCGGGGTCTTGTTCACGAGTGGGGGAAAGATGGAGCGGGAGATCGACAGGCGGATCGGTGCGGCATCAGCAATAACTAGGACGCTGCATCGGTCCGTCGTGGTAAAGAGAGAGCTGAGCCGAAAAGCAAAGCTCTCGATTTACAAGTCGATCTACGTTCCAACCCTCACCTATGGTCACCAGCTGTGGGTGGTGACCGAAAGAATGAGATTGCGGGTACAAGCGGCCGAAATGAGCTTCCTCCGCAGGGTGGCTGGGCTCTCACTCAGAGATCGGGTGAGGAGCTCAACCATCCGGGAGGAGCTCGATGTTGAGCCGCTCCTCCTCCAGGTCAAGTGGAGCCAGATGGGGTGGTTAAGGCATCTGGTCAAAATGCCCCCCGAGCGCCTCGCGGGCGAGGTTTTTTCGGGCACGTCTCACCGGGAGGAGACCAAGGGGCAGACCCCGGACCCGCTGGAGAGACTATGTCTCACAACTGGCCGGGTGAGCTGGACGATGCTGGACGATGCAGCCGAGGTGAGAGAGGCCTGGGCTACCCGTTTGAGGCTGTTGCCCCCGCGACCCGACCCCGGAACAAGCGGAAGATGTTCCGGCTGCATCCTCTAGCTCACCTGGAAGGATCCCAATTCGTTCCCCGGCCAGCTGTGAGACATAGTCTTTCCAGCGTGTCGGGGATCTGCCCCTTGGTCTCCTCCCGGTGGGACGTGCCTGAAACACCTCACCGGCGAGGCGCTCGAGGGGCATTCTGACCAGATGCCCGAACCACCCCATCTGGCTCCTCTTGACCTGGAGGAGGAGCGGCTCGACACCGAGCTACTGCCGGATGACAGAGCTACTCACCTGATCTCTGAGTGAGAGCCCAGCCACCTTGCGGAGGAAGCTCATTTCGGCTGCTTGTAACCGCGATCTCATTCTTTTGGTCACCACCCACAGCTGGTGACCATAGGTGAGGGTTGGAACGTAGATCGACTTGTAAATCGAGAGCTTTGCTTTTCGGCTCAGCTCTCTCTTTACCACGACGGACCTAGTTACCACAGCGTCCTAGTTATTGCTGACACCACACCGATCCGCCTGTCGATCTCCCGCTCCATCCTTCCACCACTCGTGAACAAGACCCCGAGATACTTAAACTCCTCCACTTGGGAGGCTGTTTTCATACTTGTCAAAGATTTTTTTTCTCCCTCCGAAGTACCTAGAAGCTATATTCCTCCACCATTTTGAAAATCACAAAAAAAAGCGCATGCGCAGTCAATCCATAATGAGCTAGAGTGACGTAATGAGAGGTAACCAGTCCAGCTCAGGGGGCATTCCACCACAATTATTCTTGTTTGAAATATATTTTATCTGCGTTTTCAGACAAATAGTTTTCTAAAATAATTGAGCGATATAAAATAAAAATGATTTTCAAAAAGATTTTACGCTGTAGATTCTAACCGGAAGTAGTTTGTCTTGTTTTCCCGTGGTTTTGATCGCGGTGTTTTAGAGCAGAGGAGTCTGTCTGCTGGAGGGAGACAGAGGAAACTTAGTCAAGATGGTAAGTCCTACAGAGCCGGAGTGAAGGGACACAGATCCCTTCACAAAACCCAGAAACCTACCACCGTCCTGAAATAAACCCAACGATGCACAATGCAGGTAGGAACCAGCAAACTTTAAACAAAACTCCAACACTTTATTTCCTACCAATTTTTTTTTTTTATCTTTTAAAAAACGCTCTTTCACTTTTTTTTTTTTTGCTCATGCAAAACTAAAAAAAAAAAAAAAAGAGATAATAATAATAAAAAAAATTCCCAATCATTTGAAAGAAATGAAAACATTTTAAAGCACTATTTTTTTTAGCTTTTAAAGTTAAACTATCAAAAGCTAAAAATAGTAACATTTTGTTTGCTAATTAAAGTCTCTGTTACTTCTCGGGAGAGGATTCACATGGAAGTAGTTTTGTCTGCTGATATAGTTTGTATTTTTGTTCATTTTGCACAAACTGCCCCCACCCTGCAAGCATGCAGACTGAAATCCACCAAAGGTCTGCTGCTGATGAAGCAAAGTGACAGTTTTAGACACAAGCTAGTCCCAACTTTCTCTGTTTTAGACTAGAGTTATCATCTAGTCCCAACTTTCTCTGTTTTAGACTAGAGTTATCATCTAGTCCCAACTTTCTCTGTTTTAGACTAGAGTTATCATCTAGTCCCAACTTTCTCTGTTTTAGACTAGTTATCATCTAGTCCCAACTTTCTCTGTTTTAGACTAGAGTTATCGTCTAGTCTCAGCTTTCTCTGTTTTATGTAGTTCTTACTTGCTCTGTTTTCATCTAGTCCCAAGTTTCTCTGTTTTAGACTAGAGTTATCATCTAGTCTCAGCTTTCTCTGTTTTAGACTAGAGCTATTATGTAGTCCTAACTTTCTTTGTTTTAGACTAGAGTTATCATCTAGTCCCAACTTTCTCTGTTTTAGACTAGAGTTATCATCTAGTCCCAACTTTCTCTGTTTTAGACTAGAGTTATCATCTAGTCTCAGCTTTCTCTGTTTTAGACTAGAGCTATTATGTAGTCCTAACTTTCTTTGTTTTAGACTAGAGTTATCATCTAGTCCCAACTTTCTCTGTTTTAGACTAGAGTTATCATCTAGTCCCAACTTTCTCTGTTTTAGACTAGAGTTATCATCTAGTCCCAACTTTCTCTGTTTTAGACTAGTTATCATCTAGTCCCAACTTTCTCTGTTTTAGACTAGAGTTATCGTCTAGTCTCAGCTTTCTCTGTTTTATGTAGTTCTTACTTGCTCTGTTTTCATCTAGTCCCAAGTTTCTCTGTTTTAGACTAGAGTTATCATCTAGTCTCAGCTTTCTCTGTTTTAGACTAGAGCTATTATGTAGTCCTAACTTTCTTTGTTTTAGACTAGAGTTATCATCTAGTCCCAACTTTCTCTGTTTTAGACTAGAGTTATCATCTAGTCCCAACTTTCTCTGTTTTAGACTAGAGTTATCATCTAGTCTCAGCTTTCTCTGTTTTAGACTAGAGCTATTATGTAGTCCTAACTTTCTTTGTTTTAGACTAGAGTTATCATCTAGTCCCAACTTTCTCTGTTTTAGACTAGAGTTATCATCTAGTCCCAACTTTCTCTGTTTTAGACTAGAGTTATCATCTAGTCCCAACTTTCTCTGTTTTAGACTAGAGTTATCATCTAGTCCCAACTTTCTCTGTTTTAGACTAGAGTTATCGTCTAGTCTTAGCTTTCTCTGTTTTATGTAGTTCTTACTTGCTCTGTTATCATCTAGTCCCAACTTTCTCTGTTTCAGGCTAGAGTTATGATCTAGTCACAACTTTCTCTGTTTTAGACTAGAGTTATTGTCTAGTCCCAACTTTCTCTGTTTTAGACTAGTTATCATCTAGACCCAACTTTCTCTGTTTTAGACTAGAGTTATCGTCTAGTCTCAGCTTTCTCTGTTTTATGTAGTTCTTACTTGCTCTGTTATCATCTAGTCCCAAGTTTCTCTGTTTTAGACTAGAGTTATCATCTAGTCTCAGCTTTCTCTGTTTTAGACTAGAGCTATTATGTAGTCCTAACTTTCTCTGTTTTAGACTAGAGTTATCATCTAGTCCCAACTTTCTCTGTTTTAGACTAGAGTTATCATCTAGTCCCAACTTTCTCTGTTTTAGACTAGAGTTATCGTCTAGTCTCAGCTTTCTCTGTTTTATGTAGTTCTTACTTGCTCTGTTATCATCTAGTCCCAAGTTTCTCTGTTTTAGACTAGAGTTATCATCTAGTCCCAACTTTCTCTGTTTTAGACTAGAGTTATCATCTAGTCCCAACTTTCTCTGTTTTAGACTAGTTATCATCTAGTCCCAACTTTCTCTGTTTTAGACTAGAGTTATCGTCTAGTCTCAGCTTTCTCTGTTTTATGTAGTTCTTACTTGCTCTGTTATCATCTAGTCCCAAGTTTCTCTGTTTTAGACTAGAGTTATCATCTAGTCTCAGCTTTCTCTGTTTTAGACTAGAGCTATTATGTAGTCCTTACTTTCTCTGTTTTAGACTAGAGTTATCATCTAGTCTCAGCTTTCTCTGTTTTAGACTAGAGCTATTATGTAGTCCTAACTTTCTCTGTTTTAGACTAGAGTTATCATCTAGTCCCAACTTTCTCTGTTTTAGACTAGAGTTATCATCTAGTCCCAACTTTCTCTGTTTTAGACTAGAGTTATCATCTAGTCCCAACTTTCTCTGTTTTAGACTAGAGTTATCGTCTAGTCTTAGCTTTCTCTGTTTTATGTAGTTCTTACTTGCTCTGTTATCATCTAGTCCCAACTTTCTCTGTTTCAGGCTAGAGTTATGATCTAGTCACAACTTTCTCTGTTTTAGACTAGAGTTATTGTCTAGTCCCAACTTTCTCTGTTTTAGACTAGTGCTATTATGTAGTACTTGCTTTCTCTGTTATCATCAAGTCCCAAATTTCTCTGTTTTAGACTGGAGTTACCGTGTAGTCTCAACTTTCTCTGTTTTAGACTAGAGCTATTCTGTAGTACTTACTTTCTCTGTTACCATCTAGTCCCAAATACCTCTGTTTTAGGCTAGAGTTATCGTCTTGTCCAAACTTTCTCTGTTTTAGACTGGAGCTATTATATAGTCTTTACTTTCTCTGTTATCATCTAGTCCCAACTTTCTGTTTTAGACTAGAGTTATCATCTAGTCCCAACTGTCACTGTTTTAGACTTGAGCTATTATGTAGCCTTTATTTTCTCTGTTATCATCTTGTGTCAAGCTTCTCTGTTTTATATTAAAGCTATCATCGTTTCCCAACTTCTGTGTTTTGGACTAGAGTTATTATCTAGTCCCAACTTTCTCTGTTTTAGACTGGAGCTATTATCTAGTCCCAACTTTCTCTGTTATAGACTGAAATTATCTTCGTGTGCAGAGTTTCTCTGTTTTATATTAAAGCTTTTATCTAGTCCCAACTTTGTCTATTCTATACTGCAACTACCATCCAGTCCCAACTTTCTCTGTTTTAAACTTGAGCTATCATCTGCCAGCTTTCTCCCCTGTAAACCCTGCTTTCCCTCGCTTTAGGTGTACACCCTTATAACTTGTTGTAAAAGTGGATTTTTTTTACGCACACATTAGTGCCATCGCTAGCCCCTACGTCCTTTGGAAAATTCCGGGATGTAGCTCCTGTAGTACTGACTGCTGTATTTTTAGGAATGGGTGGATACCAAAAAATGTTTTTTATTTTTGTCTCAGCGGTGAATCCCACAAGCCTACAAAGGCTACAGCCAGTCTTTTGAGCTAGAAATGCTTGTGTAACTTTCTAAGGGCTAGTTTTGGAGTGAAAATTATTCTTTTAAAGCAACAGGGATAAAGTTTTCTTTTAGATCAGAACACCGTAAACCCCAGAGGCTGATAATTATGTGTCTTTTTTCTTTTTTTTTAAAGTCTGACATCTTTCTTGCAGGTTTAAGAGGGATTCCCTAAAGAAAAATGCCAGTGAAGCTGATGTGACACAGCCTGAGCTGGAAGAAAGCTGACTCATCAAATATCAATCCCTCTGAGATCTGCTACCGCAGCTCACTTCATTTCTAATGCCCAGCTAGAAGAGCAACTCACTCCCCACAGAAGGACATTATCAGGTGGTTGGAAATCCCACATCTACAGGGTAAACACTTTTTGGTGTGGCCCCCTTCCCACTTACTCTTACTAATAATGACAACACTAAGAATAACATCGCAGCACTTAAGCTGATCATCACCTCCCAAAGAAGTTCTTCTTCATCACAACTCTGTGTCAGTGTTTTACCCAAGCTTTTAAAGTGTAAACCGTTCAAGAGATAGCTCACCGAGTCAGTCTGATCCCTCCTCGCCGTAGCCCTCCTCGCAGACCATGATGTTTCGTGACCAGGTGGGCGTGCTAGCCAGCTGGTTCAAGGGATGGAACGAGTGTGAGCAAACAGTGGCTCTGCTCTCACTGCTGAAGAGGGTGAGCCGAACCCAAGCCCGTTTCCTCCAGCTCTGCTTGGAGCACTCTCTTGCCGAATGCACGGAGCTGCAAGTCTTGGAAGGAGAGGCCAACAATCCAGGTAGGAAAAGCAGCAGATTGAATATCTGTAGCTTTATCATCATTTTCTGAAACAAATCTAACAAACTACCATAAATATCTTTGTGCAATACCAGAAAATACTAGTCTGATACATCCACAGATTGAAACAGTCTGACCTCTCAGCATTGGGCACTTTTTTGCTTTAACCAATCGGTGCTTTCTGGTCAGGACGAGATGTAATGTGTCTGAACAGTTTGTGTATTCTGGAAAACGGAACGTGCAAACAAACTTTCTTGTCGGAAGCAGGGCAACCACATCTTTCCTCCGAATAAACTTTCTAAGTTTTGGTTTTGTTCTGGCTTTAAATTTTTAAATTATTTGTTGCTTACACAGACTGTAAAGCTTGGTCGACCTCCATGTTTAGCTACCAAATATGGTGCAGATGGAAGATTGTTTCACAGCGTCATCTCTTTGCAGATTGGGCGGGGGTTTTCTGATTGCTGTAATTGTTAAGTCAATGCCTGCAATTCTTGACTAGTTGCTTGAGTAAAATGAAACTGAGCAGAGGCACTTGATGGCATCAGACTGGCTAAAAAAAGAAAAGCCAATCGTTTTCTGCTTCATTATGAGTTCGGTTGTGGGACAGCAGCTTTTGCAGGGAATCCCAGACTTCACACACCGTGGCCACATCTTTTGGGTCACAGATGGCCAAACTATAACCCCTGCACTTCATTACACTTTTTAATTTGGCTCACAAAACTTGAATAAGTTATGGAAACTACCTTATGATTTTGTTCAAAACTAGTTTACCAACACACACATTTGCTCCTCGGTCAGTTCTTATGAGAATTTTTAGAACTATGAGTGGAAAAGTTTTTTCCACCTCACCACAGACGTCTGGGAGGCATCCCAAGCAGACTAACTTGCCAGAAAAATGCACTATTTTTTGTGTTTTATCCTGTGTAAAAGTGGCATTTTTAAAATTTGAGTTATTCATAGATCTTTCACTTACATCTCAGAAAACGTGCCAGCTATTTATCAGAAAATATTTGTCAGAAAATATAAAATGCTAGCATGGGTGGGAACCAATGGGTGGAGACGGTGGCCGCGTGGTTAGAGCGTTCGCCCGCGTCCCACGGAGAGCACGTCTAGGGTCCTTGGAGAAGACACCTAACCCCCGCTTCTCCCACCATTGGCGCCGTTGAAGGGCAGCCTGCTGCGGTGTAAGGAGTGCAGCAAACAAATTTCCCCGTTGAGGGATGAATAGAGTAATTCATTATTATTATTATTAACCAGAGCTGAAACAACTAATCGATGTAATCGATTAAAATCGATTATTGAAATAGTTGTCAACTAATTTGGTCATCGATTAGTCGTCTAAAAAGTTTTTTACTGTCAACAGCACTTAAATTGGTCTCCGAGTGTGGTCAACAGTTTACATTTTATGTTTTTATTAGCCAGTACAACTAAAGCACATTTTATGGGTGCTCATGATTTACTTTTACTGTATACAGTAAGTAGATTTATTATTATTTAGAAATGTTAGTATTTACTCTTTATTTCACAGAAAGATTAACACTTGTACTTACGTACTTACTTGAATAAGCCCAACGTGTTTTTTATGTGACTACGAGTTGTGTTTTGCACAATTACATTCAATAATATGCCAAAAAACTAATATTTAAGTTTACGGGAAATTTACCAGATCTAAGTTTGATTTTGTCTTCTGAACCACTAATCCCTAACAGGGATAGCCTATCCTGGCAGATTTCAGGCAACAGGGAGGTTACACCCTAAACAGGTTGCCTTTCTGTTGCGGTGCCAGACATACACAACCATCCACACACTCATTCCTAGAGGGAATTTCATAGCGGCCAATCAATCTAACATGCGTGTTTTTGGAGGGTGGGAAGAAACCGGAGTATCTGGAGAAAACCCATGCATACACGGGGAGAACATGCAAACTCTGCACAGAAAGGCCTGTGATTCAAGCCCTGCTCCCACTCTAGGACTCGAACCCTGACCTAGTGAAACTTGCTGTCCTAAATGTCAGGTCCTTATGTAACAAATCATTTTTAATTAATAATTTTATCTCTTCTTTTAATTTTGATTTTATGTTTTTAACAGAAACTTGGCTTGATAAAAATACAGGTAATGCAGTTCTAGTAGAAGCAGCTCCACCTAATTTTAATTTTGAATCTGAAATAAGAGAAAAGAAAAAAGGGGGAGGAGTTTGTGCGATCTTTAGAGATAACCTAAGCACCAGGAGGCTTTCGTTTGGGACATTTCCATCTTTTGAGTATTTGTCATTTAAGCTTGAGCTAAAAGAATCCTCTGCCATACTATTCCTAGTTCTGTACAAGCCTCCCTATCACTGCCAAGATTTTATTGATGATTTTACTGAAATTCTTTCAATCATATGCACAAATTTTGATGGTTTAGTCATAACAGGTGATTTTAATGTTCATGTTGATAACATCAATGACAAAAATGCTAAAGAACTCAACAGTGTTTTAGAAACCTTTGGTTTGACTCAACATGTGAAAGATCCCACCCACAGCAGAGGTCACACACTGGACCTCCTCATTACTAAAGGAGTTAATGTTTCTAATGTGATTGTGTCTGACGTTGCCTTATCTGATCATTTCTGTGTCTTCTGTGACCTCACTGTCGCTCCCAGGCCACTGACTGGACCGGCAGTTATTCACAGCAGACACATAAATGACAACACACGTTTACAGTTCATGGAAATGGTTCATTTTGAAGATTTCTCGAGTTTTGATGTTAACGATTTGGTTACCTCTGTTCAGTCTTGTGTTATGAATGTTCTGGATGCCATCGCCCCAATGAAGGTGAAAACAGTTAAAAATAAGCAGAAAGCACCTTGGAGAAACGATGAGTCAGTCAAAGCACAAAAACGGGAGTGCAGGAAAGCTGAGCGTAAATGGCGCAAACTTAAGCTCCAGATTCACTACGAGATTTATAGAGAAAACTTACATGTCTTCAATCAGATCTTACTTAAAACTCGAGAGATGTATTTCTCTAAAATAATTGGGAACTGTAATAATAACTCACGTGTACTTTTTGCAACAATAAATAGATTAACAAATCCCCCAACTCAAATCGTCGCTGAATTGGTTTCGATTTCAAAATGTAATGAGTTTGCTGTATTTTTTAATGATAAGGTTCAGAATATCAAAAATTCCATCAAAGCCACAGTTCAAATGACAATCTTACCACCATCCAGATTGTTAAAGCTAAATGACTTCACCCCAGTAACAAAAACAACTGTTGAAGAAATTATCACTAGTCTGAGTTCATCTACTTGCTCTCTTGATATATTACCCACCAGATTTCTAAAATCTGTGTTAACCAGCATGTTGGCACCAATCACTCAAATAGTCAATGTGTCACTTCAAACCGGAACCTTCCCAAGTGCCTTTAAAACTGCGGTCATCAAGCCACTCTTAAAGAAGAGTAGTCTTGATGCTACAGTACTTAAAAACTATCGGCCTATTTCAAACTTACCGTTTACAGGAAAAATTCTTGAGAAAGTTGTTTACCAACAACTGACAAATTTTATTTTAGTGAACAACTCATTTGATGTCTTCCAGTCAGGTTTTAGACCTCATCACAGTACAGAGACAGCTCTGATCAAGGTAACAAATGACATTCGTATGAACACTGACGCTGGCAAAGTCTCTGTTTTAATCCTGTTGGACCTGAGTGCTGCGTTTGACACTGTGGATCATGGGATCCTTCTACAGAGGTTAGAGAACTGGGTTGGTGTTTCTGGTACTGCGCTTAGTTGGTTTAAATCTTATTTAGAAGGACGCAAGTATTTTGTAGAAATTGGAAATTGTGTGTCAGATCACATGCCTTTGACCTGTGGGGTTCCCCAGGGGTCAATTCTTGGACCCCTGCTGTTTAACCTCTACATGCTGCCGTTAGGGCAATTGATAGCCAGTAATAACGTGTCCTATCACAATTACGCAGATGATACTCAGATTTATGTGTCACTGACAGCAGGTGAACATAGACCTGTGGATTCACTCTGTCGCTGTGTTCAGCAAATCAGAGTCTGGATGCAAAATAACTTTCTCCAGCTAAACTCAGACAAAACTGAAATCATTGTCTTTGGCCCACAGAAACAAAGAGAAAGTGTCATCAGTTACCTTCAATCTCTCTCTCTGGAACCGACAAATCAAGTTAGAAATCTGGGAGTAATAATGGACTCAGACTTTAACTTCAACAGTCACATCAAATCAATTACATCAGCAGCCTTTTACCATCTGAAAAACATCGCCAAAATCAGAGGTTTGGTTTCTAAAACAGACTTAGAGGTTCTTATCCATGCATTTGTTTCCAGCAGGTTAGATTATTGCAACGGTCTACTCACTGGTCTGAACAAAAAGGCTTTAAAACAGCTGCAGTTTATTCAAAATGCTGCGGCTCGAGTCCTAACAAGAACTAGAAAATACGATCACATTAGTCCTGTGCTCAAGTCTCTGCACTGGCTTCCTGTGGCTCAGAGAATAGACTTTAAAACTGCTCTGCTTGTGTTTAAGTCTCTCCATGGTCTAACACCAAAGTACATCTGTGATATGTTAGTACCTTATGAACCATCTAGAACTCTGAGGACCTCCGGGACCGGCCTCCTGCTGGAGCCTAGAGTCAGGACTAAACATGGAGAAGCTGCATTTCAATTTTATGCTGCAAAAGTCTGGAACAAACTTCCTGAGGCCGTGAGACAGGCCTCTACTGTGACAATGTTTAAATCTAGGCTGAAAACAGTTCTGTTTAACTGTGCTTTTTATTAATTGCTCAATTTTTAATCTGTTTTAATGGTTTTATTTATTTAATTTTTTAAACTTTTTGATTCTATGTTTTGTGATTTTAATGCATTCTTTTTCTTTTCTTTCTTGTGAAGCACTTTGAATTACATATTGTATGAATTGTGCTATACAAATAAACTTGCCTTGCCTTGCCTTCTTGCTGTAAGGCCTCTCTGCTAACCACTGCGCCACCATGAATCAAATGATTCCATTTTGAAAGTTTTGTTTTAGTTCTAGCCGCATTTAAAAAACAAAAAGTTTTATATTTCCATTCGTCTCTACCTCAACGACAAGTAAAATATTTTAGAGGACCACGGCTATAGGTCCACCAACAACCATAAATAGCTGCGTAATTAACGCAGTGTCAAAGTGTCCACATTTTAATAAGCTAGCATGGCCAGAAAAAGATTATACAATAAGTTTGTTTAGCATTTCTGGGCATCCACCATTGACTGGATGTAGATGTCAGCCAGTCAGCGTGCCATCCTGTAGCCCCGTAGTGCTCTCTGAGTTGGTACTGTGCCAAAGCAGTCGAAGGCCGGCTGGGTTTTGTTGCATCACACTGTAGCGTGGCCATGGTAACAGCAAGCGTGGCAACTGACCGGGCTCATGAAAAATAGAGTGAGGTGCTGCTAGCGATAGAGAGCAAGCGTAGCATCTGCATGCAGTATCACATCTGTTGGGTTTTCACGGGGCTGCACGGTCGTCCTGCGCTGTTGTGAGACACATTGCATGAAGTTTCCAGCAGGATTTACAAGAGGCCGCGGCTGCACTTACTACAGGGTTGGCTTTGTTATTGTTTAATAAAACTGGAGACTTCAAAGCTGTCTTTATGATTTTTTTTTTCTTGTAGCTTCTTACAGACTTAAAATTGTTCATACTTCTAAAGATCAAAGCAGATTTAAGGGAGGAGGTTGGTGAGGCTGACGTCTTACTTTGGTCACCAAGTTTTTTTGACCTCTAAATCAGTCAACAGATAGTTAATCCACTGTACATGCCCAGCTAATAGGGCTGTGTCGGAGGAGGTAATGTTTTTGGTTCACTATGGATAGAAAACGCGTTTTTTGTGGTCTTTTCCGTTTTCCATCATGGAACCAGAGACGTTTGTGAATTTTTTTTTTTTATTGGATTTCAAAGTATTTTTGTAAATAAAAGAGGAGAAAGACAATTGACAACGATTGTCTACTTTTTTATTTCCTCAGTTCTTCCATCCAATAGTTTTTCTGAGTTAATTAATTTAATCAGTTTGTCTTGTATTGATCCCACAAAAAACTTTATACTTTACTTTTTCATATTTCAGAAAAATTCAGCAAACTGGTCTCTATGTCCTCCTGTGATTGGATGGCCATTTGTGACAGGATGGTGACCTGTCCTGGTCGTACCCCACCTCTCTCTTATTAACTAGCCCAGGCATGGGCAAACTATGGCCCGCGGACCACATGTGGATTGCTATCATTCCACCACTAACCCTTTAATTCTGGCCCGCCAAACTTGAAAAAATTAAATAAATTAACCTTGTTAGTATTTTATTTCCCCTCCAATTCTGATGTTTCCTCACTAGATGGCGCACTGCACGATATAGAAAGCCATTGGGGCCAATACACGCACGTAAACAAGCATGTTAGATGTTAAAACAAGCAAAATGTTACATCATGCGCTTTGATTTCAAACCTAGTGCCACTAAATGCACGTTTTCAAGCACTATCACACTAGATTTCAGGCCTAGCGCCGCTAGATTTGAAATTCAACACTTTTGATGTAACATTTAGCGTGCTTGTTTAAAATCTAGCGCGCCATTCTATCGGTTTAATTTAGCGATTACCAAAGCATGCCATCCACCTGATCCTGTTACGGCCTTCTGGTCAAATATTAGAACTAAATGTGGCCCGCGATCCAAAAAGTTTGCCCACCCCTGTCCTAGCCAGAGTAGTTTGCAGAACCTCGGGGTGTTGGACAAAAGAGTTTACATAATAGGAGCATGAATATTTTATCCACTATATTTAAATAAGTAAACTAAATAAATCATAAATAACCTAATCATAAATGAAGTAAATAAATCTTGCAGTTGTATTGGTGGAAGTTTTTGTGGGTGATGACCAACGGAACTAGATCATGAAATATGGTGGTTGTAACATGAGGATGATGGGTCATGGTGAGAGAAGTCTGGGCTTCTCTGTTTAGGCTGCTGCCCTTGCAAATTTGACTTTGGATATAAATTGGGGATGCCCAACCAGTCAATCGTGATTTTTGACCCTATAGATAGCGATTATTCAAACCCTCTAGTTGCTAGAGTTGCTATATTTTGGTTCCTTTTTCTCCCCCAAAAAAAGCGCCAATCTGGCAGCTTTTTCTAGCGGTATTGACAAATTTTGGAGTCTCTGACGTGAAATCACATTAAGTCTGAAATCAATGCGCAGCGCCTGTTGCTGTTGTGGCCGCTATGCCCCCCTAAAGCACTACGTGTGTGTGCTGAAAAAGTCTGTGTATGTGTGCGTTAGAAAGAGAAAAGAGAGCGAGCGAGAGGACTTTGTTTGTGTGTCTGTGTGTGTTTGAGAGAGAGGAACTTGTCTCGCACATGTGTGTTTGTGTGTGTTTGAGAGAGAGAGGCTGGTTGGAAATGACGGGAGTTTAAAGGGGCTACTCGCATTGTTTTTAAAGGTAGTATCGAAGATCGTTTTGCGCTTACAGCATAGCAGCTATTTATGGGTATTGGGCAAATATTAAAACCCGCCTTTGTCTTTTTTTCACCCAATAGAAAGAGGAAGTTGTAGTGATTGACTGGGTGTGGGCCAATTGTTTTTGCTCACCATACAAAAATGATTGGCCGAAGGTTTTATGTCACAAAATGCAAAGTTATTGCGTTATGTTACTAGTCTACTATTTTTATATAGTTTTCAGTACATCTATTAATACGCACAGTCCAAAAAAAGGCCAACATTTTCAAAAAAGAAATTTTTAAAGATCACCCATACCACCTTTAACACAAAGCATGAGTTTAAGGCTTTCACTGTCTTCTGTTCTGTGAGTTTTAGTCCACGCTGAACTGTTTCCCAATACTTTATCAGAGCACATGCAGCTGAAAAGTGGAAGACTGAGAAAGTTGTAGTTACGTGATCCCACTGGTATGTTGTGGCAGCTCGAGTCTTTCAGGGTAAGACTGCCGTATCTGTTTTCTGTTTTATTTCATAACAGCACCGGTAATTTCTTTATTTTAGACCATGAGTCAGAGTTTCTACTTTCTAAATCTAATTAAAGATGATGTAAAACTAGATTATTTTTCTAAATCTTAAACTCCCAGAGTTGTTACAGAAGAGCTACTAAATAATACATTTGAACGATGAAGACTTTAAAAAAGCTTTTAGTACACTAAATAATAAATGGGAGTAAAATAGAGCACGGCTGGCTGGGAAAGGGTTAACGTACAGCTGGAGGTTCTGGGCTGAGTGGAAAAGCGCAGCTATTTGGAAAGTGGTGTACAAATGAATGGAATTCTTACTGACCTACTTCTTGCAGCTCACAAGCCGCCTTGTTTTGGCACTCAGCAAATGATGAGACTCGCCGTCTCATAACTTGAGATCACCGTCTCACTGGGAAAAAAACGGACTAGAAAGTAGTTTATTTTGTTTGTCTGCGAGCTGTTCTATATTTTTCTAATCCAGAGTTCTGATTTGTGGTTTCTTTAAGAAATTTTTTTTGCGGTTCTTAAGTGTCAGTCTGGTACAAATGATCCCAGTGCAGATGTGTAAACACAGCTTTAAATTTCCGAAGTTTCCAGTTTAGACCTGAACCAAAGTCAACAAGAAGGATGCCAGTCCAAATTCTTCCCTGCTTATAATTTTATCAGATGGTAATTAATCAAATTATCTGTATTTTATCCTCTTCCTGCCAGTAGAGGAGTAATTATTAACACAATTGCTGTAATTTTTTTTCATATTTCATAAAACGTGAATGAGAGGGATCCAAATGGAAAAGTGAGGTTACAGAGAGAAGAGAGAAAGAAGGTGGAAGATTTTAAGTACTTGGGATCAACAGTCCGGAGCAATGGAGAGTGTGGAAAAGAGGTGAAGAAGCGTGTTCAGGCAGGCTGGAACGGGTGGAAAAAAGTATCAGGTGTGATGTGTGACAGAAGAGTTTCAGTTAAAATGAAAGGGAAAGTGTACAAAACCGTGGTGAGACCGGCCATGCTGTTTGGTCTAGAGCAGGGGGGGCAAACTTTTTGACTTGCGGGCCACATTGAGCTCTAACATTTGACAAGCGGGCCGGAACCAGGGGCGAATATCCTGTATTCGCCTCTGGGAACAGGATCAGATGGATGGTATGCTTTGGTAACCTCTAGATTAGACCGATAGAATGACGCTAGATTTTAAACAAGCGCTAAATGTTGCATCAAAAGTGTTAAATTTCAAATCTAGTGGAGCTAGGTCTGAAATCTAAGCGCTTGATGAAACATTTTACTTGTTTTAAGATCTAACACGCTTGTTTACGTGCGTGTATTGGCCCCGATGGCTTTCCATATCTGTGCACATTGTTTATTTTGTGGGCATCACGGAGACACACACATTTTAATGGGAGCAGTGTTTTTGTATTTTTGGCGCCATTCTAGTGACGTTCATAAAAAATCAAGAAAAATCAAACCAACATGGTTTATTTATCATTTTTTTCTTGTTCGGCGGGCCGGAATAAATCGTTTAACGGGCCGCATGTGGCCCGCGGGCCGTAGTTTGCCCATGCCTGGTCTAGAGACAGTGGCACTGTGGAAAAGACAGGAAACAGAGATGGAAGAAGCAGAGATGAAGATGCTGAGGATTTCTCTGGGAGTGACCAGGATGGATAGGATCAGAGGAACAGCACATGTTAGAAGTTTTGGAGATAAAGTCCGAGAGACGAAGTACATCGGCACAAGGATGCTGGATTTGGAACCACCAGGAAAGAGGACTAGAGGAAGACCAAAGAGGAGGTTCATGGATACAGTGAAGGAAGACATGAAGATAGTTGGTGTGACCGAAGAGGATGCAGGAGATAGGGTTAGATGGAAGAAACTGACTTGCTGTGGCAACCCCTGAAGGGAAATGCCGAAAGAAGAAGATTTCATAAAACCTTCCCCCGTCTGCTTGTTTTATGTTGAGATATCTTCAAAGAGAAACTTTTTCCCCTCCCCCCATAACAAGGACAAAACTTCTTTTGAGACATTCTCATGAGGGACAATGTTGGTGGGGGACTTTAAACGCAAGCAGAAGGCTCTGTGGAGGATGGCATGAGCACACACACACACACACACACACACACACGCATAAACAGGGTTTAGGGTTAGTGTAACGGGTGGGGTTGGGATAGGACAGTGGACCGGGTGTTCTGAATGACTAGCTTCATTTTGGTGTGCTGTGGCATACTGTGTACGAGCTGAACGCAGGGAGGTGGGGCCGAGATCGGACATGCAGCTGTGTTGTTTAATAAAATTAGACTGAAACAGGACTCAGTCAGGAACGTCGCAATCTTTGATTTGGTGGTTATTTATGGTTCTTGAGTTTTATTGGCTGCTTTTTTTGTGCTGGTCAGTGCTGAGTCTGTTAAAAGAAAATGCAAGCAAATGCAACTCGGCATAACTTTTACAATTAGAACTTTTGACACATTTATGAGGCGTCAAATTATATGTACTTTAGAAGAATTATTTAATACAAAAGTCCATTTAAATCTGGAAATTAAAAATTGACACACAAGTTCGAATTGGGGTACTTCCTGATAATATAACTTTCCAGATTCTGAAAGCTGAGCTCTATTACTTTACGATTTGCGGCATGAAGGGGGTTTCCACATGGACTGTGTTTGGGGGCGGGGTAAATATCAGTAAAGAGCTGATATTTGGCACTTCTTGTGACGGATTGTTGGCGCTGTTCTTCCGTTCCGTTCTGTCATCTTCCGCTTGTTCCGGGGTCGGGCTGCGGGGGCAACAGCCTCAAGCGGGCAGCCCAAGCCTCTCTCACCCCGGCTGCATCCTCCAGCTCACCCGGAAGGATCCCAAGTCGTTCCCCGGCCAGCTGTGAGACAGTCTCTCCAGCGGGTCCGGGGTCTGCCCCTTGGTCTCCTACCGGTGGGACGTGCCTGAAACACCTCGCCTGCGAGGCGCTCGGGGGGGCATCCTGACCAGATGCCTGAACCACCCCATCTGGCTCCTCTTGACCTGGAGGAGGAGCGGCTCGACACCGAGCTCCTCCCAGGTGGCAGAGCTCCTCACCCGATCTCTGAGTGAGAGCCTAGCCACCCTGCGGAGGAAGCTTATTTCGGCCACTTGTATCCGCGATATCATTCTTTCAGTCACCACAGCTGGTGAAAATAGGTTAGGGTAGGAACGTAGATTGACTTGTAAATCGAGAGCTTTGCTTTTCGGCTCAGCTCTCTCTTTACCACGATGGACCGATGTAGCATCCTAGTTATTGCTGACGCCGCACCGATCCGTCTGTCGATCTCCCGAGCCATCCTTCCCCCACTCGTGAACCAGACCAAGAGATACTTAAACTCCTCCACTTGGGGGATTTTTTTTAAATATTACTTTACGATTTGCGGCATGAAGTGGGTTTCCACATGGACTGTGTTTGGGGGCGGGGTAAATATCAGTAAAGAGCTGATATTTGGCACGTCTTGTGACGGGTGGTTGGCGCGGTTCTTTGTGTAAATAAGATTTGTTTGTTGTAACCAATAAGCTTTTATAGTTTAATAGACAAGGTCATTGGCATGTAGCACTTTTTGGGAGTACGGAGTTCTGGAGACCGTGTCGCTGGCTGTCTGGTCTCTGTGTGACCATTGACCGAGCATGCTTCACATTTCTAGTAGCAAGTCAAATCCGTACGTGACGGTTTAAATCCACTGAATGCAATTAATGGTCAAAATCTCCAGATGCAGCCGAGAAGATTGGGGCATCTAGTTCAGTGGACTCAAGATTGGTTTTCCAATTTTGCAGATGATGTGATCCTGTTGGCTTCATTTTATTAAGCCCACTTTCCTTTCCCCACTTGTAGAAAAAAAGATGGTATGTATTTGTATCCAGTTTGTGCGCCATCACTTGAGCGCCAGAGTAGTGACATCACCAGTAAAGCAGAATATTCAACCAAAACTTTTTAACTATGAAAATATTACCAACGCTAAAAAATCAGATAACACAGGTCATTGGTGTTGGATTGCGAGTGTGTCCCACTCTGAGATACATCATCAATAAGCATATTTTATTAGCGTTTTGATTGCGCAAAGACAAATTCTAACAGCAGGAAATGTTTTTGACAATATGTTGCAAAACGAATAGATATTCCTCTTATGATGTAAAAAAAAAAAGATTATTTTTTTTCTTTTGCTATCTAAGATAGTAGTTGGTGTCACCGAATAAGATTATTCGATTATAAGGTTATTCAGGATACCCTGCATTAAAGCCCTCATCCTACCCTTCAAAACAGCTCCCATAGAGTCCACATCTCTCCCCACCACAGATGCACATTTCTTTATCAGTCTGTCCAGCCTATTGCGGTCAAGCTGCCTCCCCAGCAGACGACCAGAACATTTCATTTATAAAACTGCTTGCCAATGTATGAGTTGATTCAAACCTACGTCCCTGTCCGGTAGTAAGATGACCATGAGCAGCTCGAAGAAGCTAAATCACACTTTGGGATCCCCATTAACATGTTTTCATTGCTGCAGACAAAGTGAAAGGCTGAGTGTGTTTAGATAATGATCAAATCAAAATTTCAGTTTATCTTAAACCAGGGCTCATCAGGGACAGTTAAATCTAAATCACAAATAGTAAATACTAAAGATAATGGACATCTTTAGTCCATAATGGACTAAAGACCATTATGGACTAAAGATGACACCTCGTGACCCAGTTTCACGCCTCTCGTTAGCAGGAATTTCTATTCACTAGGCTTTTAGCATTTTTATAATAGGGTCGTTTACCGGTCTGTGGCCGCCTGTGTGGCCATCATAGGCAACATAGGCTCATTGGTCGAGCCCTCCTTACTATTTTTTACCTTTTACTCAGGTTAGTATAAATTAGATCCAGTTTCCAGTCCATTTCATTCAGATTGAAAATGATTTCCAGATGGAAGTCGAAACGTCTCGTTCAAGAATTAAACTGTCCAGAAGACTTTTTTTAAACTTTTTCTACTATGGATCACTCCTGGATGAATGAGGGACTACACGGACTTAAATCACAAATACTTGTATGATATTGATTTATTTGTTGGATTCATAACTTTATGTCCAACAACGTAAAAGTTGTAAAATATATGAAGAAAACGGATCGGAGTTGGGGGTGAATGTTGATTTTAGTCCATTTTTTTCTGTAGCGTTAAAGGTTCAACAGGAATTCATGCAACCTTGACCCAGATAAACTTGCAAGTCTCACCAGGTTAGACTTCTTTATCTTCTCCTTTGTTTACACCTTGTGCACTATCTCAAGTTTTGTGGCCATATACAAGGCTTGGTTTGAGGAAACCTTCATTTTGCAGACATAAAGTTTCTGCAAAAAAAAACTTTCAGTTTTAAGAAGTTCAAAAATCAAAATGAAACAGGAAGCAGGGGATTTAAGTCCTAAAATTCTGCTACTAACATGATTCAAAGACCCCTATAGTGAGTTTGTGAAGTCATTACTAATAGTGTAGCTTGTCCACATCACAGACATGACTTGATACCCCCCAACCACAAGTTAGAACTAAATTTTCCTCACCCAAATAACTAAACAGAATTTAGTAGGGCTGAAACAGTTAATCGATTATAATCGATTATCAAAATAGTTGTCAACTAATTTGGTCATCGATTATTTTTTATTTTTTTTTTTGTTATTTTGAATTACTCTATTCATCCCTCACCGGGGAAATTTGTTTGCTGCACTCCTTACACCGCAGCAGGCTGCCCTTCGACGGCGCCAATGGTGGGAGAAGTGGGGGTTAGGTGTCTTCTCCAAGGACCCTAGACGTGCTCTCCGTGGGACGCGAACCCGCGACCTTCCGGTCCGCGGGCGAACGCGCTAACCACGCGGCCACCGTCTCCACCCATTAATCGTCTAAAAAAATTTTGCTGTCAACTGCACTTAAATTGGTCTCCAAGTGGGGCAGTCGAGAGCAAATTGATTATACCAGCTACCAAAATAGGAGGAGAAGAAGATAGCAGCCAATCATTGGCCTTCATTTCACCCCGCCTCACGTGATCAGGAAGATTCAACAAGATGGCGGACAGAAAAACACATACAAAATCATCAGAAGTTTGGATCGTTTTCCGCTAAATTTGAAAAAAACTTGCGTTAATATGCAAAGTTTGGCACGGAAGCATAACGTCACCCCCCGCAACCCTATAAGACAGGGGTGCCCAACTTTTTTGTCCCAAGATCTACTTTTCAACTAGCAAACCTCTTGAGATCTACCAGTCCTCGACGTAATGTGATGACCGTCATGTGATGACGTCCCACATGAAGTCACCAACCCGGAAGTATGCGTCCACTCCTTTATTAGCCTTCCGATCTGCAGCGGAGTAGAAATTCGGGGTGAATTGCAGGCATCAAATTGGGATTGTTTGAAAATAAATGATTTAGAATTATATAAGTATCTTCTCCACCAGTCAACAAAAAATATTGCTTTGATAGTTTCATCCTGATCCTGCCCGACTTCTAAGTTCTAGTCACGTGGGTTAATGTGTTCTATAACACAAGAAAGGCGCTAGATTGTCCCTAATCGCTTTTTTGAGCGGGTCGCTAAATTTAGTGTCAAAGTGGCTAAATTGGCAACACTGATTTTCTGCCACTAAAAAAAAAAAAAAAAAAGTCATAAACTATTTTTTTTCTTAATTTTTTTCCAACACGTCTCGCGGTCGACTCGGGACCAGTCCGCAATCTACCGGTAGATCGCGGTCGACTGGTAGATCGCGGTCGACCGGTTGGGTACTCCTGCTGTAAGGGATAGACAAATAAGAAGGTGACTGACTGAATCTGGATTAATAAAATCTGGATCTATAAATCTGGATTCATAAAACCCTTGCTTTTTTTTCCTTCGTGAAAATCCTCCATAAACAGAATCTATTAATAGCAACGCGTTTAATAAAAAAGTAAGAGCTTCTCAGACACAATTTTCCCCCCAAAAGTCTTAAAATTATGGAAATAGGTCCAGAAATATTTAAAGTTTACTTAAAAAAAAGATGTTTCTTTGCTGCTGTCGGTAACTCTTCTACAATTTTTGCGTCTAACCGCTGACCTGAAGGAAAAGAATGTGTTGTATAATGTCTAAAACTTTCCAGTGAATTTCTGCTGCCCTCAACTAAGTCCGATGAAAATCTGGGCTGAAAGTCAGCATTCCTGGCCGAGGCAGTAAACCGTTCTAGTGTTGGGGATACTGTCTAGGAATGTGGGGCCATTGGAGCACATTTAAGTTTGAGTAGAACAGGGTTTTTTTTTTTTTCAGAGTAAGGGGCAGGCATTTTCTAAAGGAAACTGATTCCATCCTCAGTGGAACTAAGGTCTCCTGAGTCCGTAGTGGTTAAAGAGGTGGTGGGGTAGAAAAAAAAGAGGGGTACAGAGATGGGTGGAGCAAAGAAAAGAGAAAACTAAGTATTATTAAATTTGAAATTTATCTTTAGTTCTAGTAATTATCAAGAAACAAGGCATTTTTAAATGTGTTTTGAAATGTCAAAATAAATTTTTAGTAGTCTCTTAACTAGTGAGCGGGAAAAAAAAGTAGAGCCGTTGCTCCTCCGAGTCGAGAGCAGCCAGATGGGGTGGTTTGGGTATCAGATTAGGATGCCTCCCAAACGGCTCGCTGTTGAGGTGTTTCGGGCTCGTCCCACCAGGAAAAGACCCAGAGGCTTGCTGGAGAGCCTATGGCCGTGTCCACACTTAGGCGGGTATATTTAAAAGCGTATATCCACTGTCCCCCGTTTTAGAAAAAGTCTCGCGTACACACTTAACCGTTTTCAATGTAACCGCATCCACACGAACATGTATAAGGGTGCTTCTGAGTGCTGTTACTGTATAAGCATGCCAGATCAGTAGTTGGCACACACAATTTTTTTGTTACAATTCTTTTGAAAAAATATATTTTTTAAATTATACTTTATTTTTAGCCAGCTGAAGCTGTTCCGTTACGTCATCTTCCACTTATCCGGGGCCGGGTCGTGGGGGCAACAGCCTCAGACGGGAAGCCCAGGCTTCTCTCACCCCGGCTGCATCCTCCAGCTCACCCGGAAGGATCCCAAGTTGTTCCCCGGTCAGCTGTGAGATATAGTCTCTCTAGCGGTCTGGGGTCTGCTCCTTGGTCTCCTCCCGGTGGGATTTGCCCGAAACACCTCACCCGCAAGGCGCTCGGGGGGGCATCCTAACCATTTGCCCGGACCACCCCATCTGGCTCCTCTCGACCTGGACGAGGAGCGGCTCCACACCGAGCTCCTCCCGGATGGCAGAGCTTCTCACCCAATCTCTAAGTGAGAGTCCAGCCATCCTGCAAAAGAAGCTCATTTCGGCCGCTTGTATATGTGATCTCATTCTTTTGGTCACCACCCACAGCTGGTGACCATAGGTGGGGGTAGGAGCGTAGATCAACTTGTAAATCGAGAGCTTTACTTTTCGGCTCAGCTCTTTTTTACCACGACGGACTGACGCAGCGTCCTAGTTATTGCTGTTACAGCCTGTTACAGCACCTTTGAAAAAAAAAATATATTTTTAAAAGATATTTTATTTTTAGTCAGCTGAAGCAAATTTCTAAATTTTTTTCAATAGAAAAACTACTGATTAAATCCAAATCGGTGGCAACAAATGTTCATTATTTCAACAGTAATATTTATCCATAGTTTCTGAGATGAAGTGGGGTTTTTTTGATTCGTCATGAATCAGCAATATCCTGTATAACTGATATGCAGAGCTACTGTTTTGGTGACACACATGAGTTACCGTATCATTCCAACTTTCTCCATCCACAGTCACAGTCACCACAACAGTCTTAAAATGTACGTATGACGACAGCCGTGCTTTTCGGTCAGAGGTGTTAGTCTGCTGTTCTCTGCCTCTTCAAACTGTCACAGACTTAGAAAAGCAGGAGGACGAGAGTGGGCCAGAAAAGTCTTGTCACAGGTTTTTATGCCAAACTATTTCTTTGCACCCCTGCATGAGCAAACAGTTTATTTCTGGAAGTTGACGGTGTGTTCTGTGAACTTGCACTGAACCTCAGGAATGAGGACAGATCACTTGCCAGACACCCAAAGGAAAAAAAAAAATGAAATGAAGCTCAACTTTTCCTCAGGCCTATATAACAAAGGGGTCTTTTTTATTGGGGGAAAAGTGGATTTTAGGTGTCGGTGTTCAGGAAAGTAGCTCCTTATGTGAAGATACGTAGTTCTTGGACGTTGGGCTTTGATATGATCGCAATCAGACGTGTTATTTCATTCAGAAAATCAAGCTTCCGATACTACTGTTGTTTTTTGTAACAGTATTAATGACCCATTCATTCCAAGCAGACGTGTTTGAAACATCTAAAACAGGGGTCCCCAACCTTTTCTGTCCCAAGATCTACTTTTCAAGTAGCAAACCTCTTGAGATCTACTAGTCTAGCGGCAACATTGCAAACCGCCATAAATTTTCCCAGCCTGTGTTAAAACTAATATCGGTCCTGAGTAGTTCCTCCAAATCCACAGCCATTTTGAAAATTTATTTAGAAAAACTACAGTTGATTGGATTCTCATATGATGCCATCAACCCAGAAGTATGCATCCACTCCTTTATTAGCCTTCAGATCTGAAGCTGAGTAGAAACTTGGGGTGAATTGCAGACATCAAAATTGGGATTGTTTGAAAATAAATTACCGTATTTTCCGCACTATTAGGCGCACCTTCAATAAATGATATTTTTAAAAACTTTTTCCATATATAAGGCGCACTGTATTATAAGGCGCTACAGTTATCGGCTGTTCAACTTTGTCCTCAACTTTGTGGCCATCTCGCTTTGTTCCCGTGGAAACTCTAATTAGTCTTGTTTACTTGGCGCAGCACATCCTCTTGCTTCCTCCACTTCCTCACCATTGATTCATTGATGTTAAACTCTCTCACTGCGGCTCTATTCACGTGTTCTACTGCGTGACCGATCGCCTTGATTTTAAACTCTGCGATGTAACAGTGTCTCTTGGTAGGAGCCATTTCCGGGTCTTTACACAAACACACAAATGGAAATAAGACGCCCTTTCATATATCCCAGCATGCTCCGCGCACTATTTCTTCTACGGGGGAAATGGAGTCGACGGCTGCTTACCGCAGTTGCGACACCTGTTGTAGCTCAATGTTAATCCATATATAAGGCGCTCCGGGTTAAAAGGCGCAGAGAAA
The DNA here is from genome assembly GCA_902685375.1 of Neostethus bicornis. Lineage (NCBI taxonomy): Eukaryota > Metazoa > Chordata > Actinopteri > Atheriniformes > Phallostethidae > Neostethus > Neostethus bicornis. The sequence goes on from LR738543.1 coordinate 7,114,760, forward strand.
ATTTAAGGTTTTTAGGTGCGCCTTATAGTGCGGAAAATACGGTATTTAGAATTGCATAAGGAGAAAAAAGGAGAAAAACAATACTGCTTTGATAGTTTCATCCTGATCCTGGCCAACGTCCAGGTTTTAGTCACGTGGGTGAAAGTGCTCTATAACACAAGAAAGGCGCTAGATTGTCGCTTTTTTGAGCGGCTAAGTGGTCGCTAAGTTTTGCGTCAAAGTCGCTAAATTGGGAACACTGACTTTCTGTATTCTAAAAAAAAAAAAAAAATTGTCATAAATTTTTTTTTTCAAGACATCTCGCGGTCGACTCAGGACCAGTCCGCAATCTACCGGTGGACTGCGGTCGACCGGTTGGGCACCCCCAATCCAAAACATGCCGGAAATTGACTCTAACATTCATTCATCTTTCTAACCGTCTATCCCTAACGTGGTTGCGTGGAGTGCCGGAGCATATCCTTGCTGATTCAAGGCGAGAGGCAGGGTACACCCTGAACAGGTCGCCAGTCTGTCACGGGACCATACACACAAACAACCATCCACACACTCTCATTCATAGGGGCAATTTTATTGCGGCCAATCAACCTAACATGCATGGTTTTGGAGGGTGGGAGGAAACCGGAGTACCCAGAGGAATTCCACGCATACACGGAGAGAACATGCAAACTCCACACAGAAAGACCAGTGTTTCAAGCTTCGTCCTAGCTGTGGCTCAAACCCTAACCTTCTTGCTGTGAGTCAACTGTGCCAACTATGTAAATATAATTCTTTTTTTGTTGTTCTGTAGATCACGTCCTCATTAAATCTTTACATTTGGACCTTTTCAGTCTCAGTTTTAACTCTTCGTCTGATAATTAACGGCAACATTTCCTCTGGTTTTATTGTAATAAAGAACCATCTTATTCCTTCATAGAAACCCAAGTGGATAAACAAGATGTGCGTGTTAAAAGTTTAAAAAAAAAAAAATGAGGGAGGGTGAGAACAGGTGAGGAATACCACTCTCACAGATGAACAGCAGTTTCGTCCAGACATAGAGGCGTATGCTTCACCTTATAGCTGCCCAGACGCCCAGTTCAGCCTTTCCCCATTTAGGCTACCGGTTGGTCCATACAGTAGAGTTCTTGTGTAAAGAGACTGTTTAAACTTGGGAGCCAGCCAGTCTCAGCTTCTTAGACAAGAAAGGATATAACACAGCATAAAGTAGATCCGGAACATAAGGACTGTTTCACCCTCGTTTGATAAACTATACCGGGTGGGCACAGTCTGCAAGTTCACGTTTATATTCTCGCATAGCTACATCTTCTTGATGTGCAAGTGTTTACCACTTGTGACGATTGGAGATTGCAAGTTTTTTTTAAGTCAATAAACTTTTACAAATTAATTTATATTGATTTTTTTTCTTTTTGTCTCTGTTTTTAATCCACTTGGTTGAAAACATTTTTTTCCTCTGAGATTGTATTCAAAGGTTTACATCATTTCAACCCAATCAGGCGATTACCATGATAATCTGCCTGTTCAAAAGTGTCACCAACTGTATTTTTTGTCCAAATAAAGCAGTTGAGAACCTTTTAACTAACTAACTGATTGTGGCTGCAAGGTGGCATCACAGCAACAAGGTCAGGGATTCGAGTCCCGAAGTGGGGATTTTCTCCTGGTATTCTGGTTTCCTCTTACCCTCCCAAACCATATGTGTTAGGGCCCATGACACTCTTAAAAGAGATGTATAATCTCGAAGAGCTTCTTCTGGTTACATAAAGGTCAAATAAAAATGTTCTCCACCCCGCCTACATTCCAGGCCAAGCCGGAATCTTTTTCGCTGCGTGCACATTTTCTGCTCCTGGTTGGTCCCAACAGGTAGTGCCATTTTTTGTAAAGACATCAATACAAGAATATGAAAGAATAAATTCTTAGTTTACTAAATTAATTTGCTTTACATTTAATTTGCAGCATTAAACAATATTTATGCGCTGTTGCACTTAAAGATAAAGGATTACTCTATTCATCCCTCACCGGGGAAATTTGTGTGGTGCTCTCCTTACACCGCAGCAGGCTGCCCTTTGACGTCGCCAATGGTGGGAGAAACGGGGGTTTGGTGACTCTATTTATTATAAATAGCAAAATTATTATTCTTCTTTCGGCATTTCACTTCAGGGTCACAGCAAGTCAGTTTCTTCCATCTAACCCTAACTGCTGCATCTTCGTCGGTCACACCAACTATCTTCATGTCTTCCTTCACTGTATCCATGAACCTCCTCTTTGGTCTTCCTCTAGTCCTCTTTCCTGGTGGCAGCATCCTTATGCCGATGTACTCGCTCCCTCTTCTCTGCACATGTCCAAACCATCTCAGTCTGGCCTCTCTGACTTTATCCCCAAAACCTTTAACATGTGCTGTTCTCCTGATCCTGTCCATCCTGGTCACTCTAAGAGAGACTCTCAGCTTCTTCATCTCTGCTACTTCCATCTCTGTTTACTGTCTTTTCCTCAGTGCCACTGTCTCTACACCATTCAGCATGGCCGGTCTCACCACGGTTTTGTACACTTTTCCTTTCATTTTAGCTGAAACTCTTTTGTCGCACATCACACCTGATACTTTTCTACACTCATTCCAGCCTGCCTGCACATGCTTCTTCACCTCTTTTCCACACTCTCCATTGCTATGGATACATAAAATGATCCTAGATACATAAAATCTTCCACCTTCTTTATCTCTTCTTTCTGTAACCTCACTTTTCCATTTGATCCCTCTCATTCACACACATGTACTCTGTTTTACTCTGACTAATCTTCATTCCTCTTCTTTCTAGTGCAAACCTCCACCTCTCCAGCTTTTCCTCCACGTCTCCGCTCCTCTCACTACAGATCACAGTCATCTGCAAGCAAAATATTTTAAATATATTGTTACGTGTAGGTTGTTCAGAAGTACTTTATACGTTTTATGAAAAAAATGCCTCTTCTAGTCCAGAAATTACGGTAGTTGTAATATTTAGTTCGGTAATTTGTTGTTTTATGTATGATTTAGTTGTCATTTCCAATCCTGTGGCATGGGATTAGAGGACAGACATCTCTTCATCAAACCCCCTATTTTAGTAACACAGAGACTGACTCTTGTTTACTATAGTGATCACAATCACTAGATCTGGCATTATAATCATATCACGTTACAGTGTTGTGCTTACGCCATAGTTACTGTTATTATTAATCAAAATCCTTTATGAATGAGAATACTATGACATTTTTGTGCTCACACGTCATGGTTTTCTTTTTTTTCTTCTGCGTCTGGATCTTTTTTTTTTTCCACAAAGGAAATAGTGATCCGTTTTGTATAAGGTAGCAGAAAAAATGCACAAAGAAATGAAGATGCAAAGAGGGGCCGACGGCGGGCCCCTGACTGCCATTTCCTTAAATAGAGTTGTGGGCTTCTCCGGTCCGGTCCTGGCAGAGCAGAGGCTCACATTCTCGGCATAGTTGCAGCTGCCACATTCAGAGCCTCCCTAACACTGAAGTGCTTTGCACACATCCACAGGTAGACTACATATCCGTCAGCCCCCATACCGCTTCCTCTGGGCCTCTGTCCTCCACCATACCAGAGCGGTAGGAACTGCGTAATGAAAGGATTAGATTTGCAACTAATTGTCCTCTTTTCTTACAGTAGTTGTGAACTTTGTGTAATTCTTATCCGGGGAAGGGTCGTGGTAAACTGGAGATGTTATCAGACCCTAAAAGTATCAAGTATCAGTCCACCCTAATAAAGCTGTGAGTATGCTTGTTCTTTTTCTGTGGAAGGGACACAAATACACACTCAAACTATTTACCATCAGACAGGTGCTTCCCTTTTATAAACAGATGTTCTACTTCTTTTTTACTTGCTTGGAACGATCAGATAAATACAGATGCTAAAAGTCTGTGTAGATACCCACTTCCGATTGGCTTCAGGGTGTTCGTTATTTTCAGATAATGTGCATCTCTGAAAGATGTTCCGGTTAAATAACCTTAGTATACTATATTATCATACCAGCCTAAATGGCGGTTTGTAACCATAGCAACATAAGCGCTAAACAAACTTTATTGAATTGAATTGAATATGAAAAAAAAAAAAAAAAATGAATTACTCTATTCATCCCTCACCGGGGAAATTTGTTTTGCTGCACTCCTTACAACACAGCAGGCTGCCCTTCAACGGCGCCAATGGTGGGAGAAGCGGGGGTTAGGTGTCTTCTCCAAGGACCCTAGACGTGCTCTCCGTGGGACGCGAACCCGCGACCTTCCGGTCCGCGGGCGAACGCTCTAACCACGCGGCCACCATCTCCACCAATATGCTTTATTATCTGGGTCTTTATTACCAAGGGTCTGCCCTTTGGTCTCGGAAGGAGACTGTGTCCAACCTGGCAACCCAAAAGCTGGAATCCGGAATGGGTCACAAAGTCTGGCCGCAGTAAAGAACACCAAACTGGCCTCTCTGTATTTCACTGGGTCTGAGTGTGCACAGGGCCCAAAGCACGTCCTCTAGACAGTCTCCTTCTCTGCACCTCCTCCAGATCGACTTCTTCTCCTCAGCTCCACCGAAACCAAACCAACTCCTTCAGCTCCTCGGATGTGCCACCGAGAGCCAGCAGTTGGTCGCACACGTCAACATGCATGGGAACAGCAGAATGACTACATAACCAGCTAGCCGTTAGGAGTTAGCCGGACGATTTCTGAAAAATCAGCTGTTCGACACAAAACAAAGTCCAAAATGACGTCCAAATTGCGCTCAAAATGAAATTTTCAAAAAAAGACCAAACATAGCCAGAAAAAAGGACAGAAACTCAGCAAAAGTTGACAATTAAACGCTTAAGTAACATCTTAAGTAGTATCTTCTTTATAATATGTTATATTCTTCTTCTTCTCCTTTCGGCATTTCCCTACAGGGGTCGCCACAGAAAGTCAGTTTCTTTTATCCATCCCTATCTGCTACATCCTCTTCGGTCACACCAACTATCTTCATGTCTTCCTTCACTGCGTTCATGAACCTCCTCTTTGGTCTTCCTCTAGGCCTCTTTCCTGGTGGTTCCAAACCCAGCATCCTTCTGCCGATGTACTCGGTCTCTCTTCTCTGTACATGTCCGAACCATCTCAGTCTGGCCTCTCGGACTTTTTCTCCAAAACCTCTAACATGTGCTGTTTCTCTGATCCTGTCCATCCTGATCACTCCCAGAGAGATCCTCAGCATCTTCATCTCTGCTACCGCCATCTCTGCTTCCTGTCTTTTCCTCAGTGCCACTGCCTCTAGACCAAACAGCAAGGCCGGTCTCACCACGGTTTTGTACACTTTTCCTTTCATTTTAGCTGAAACTCTTCTGTCACACATCACAACTTATACTTTCCTCCACCCGTTCCAGCCTACTTGAACACGCTTCTTCACCTCTTTTCCACACTCCCCATTGCTCTGGATTGTTGATTCTAAGTACTTAAAATCTTCCACCTTCTTTATCTCTTCTCCCTGTAACCTCACTTTTCCATTTGGGTCTCTCTCATTCACACACGTACTCTGTTTTACTCTGACTAGTCTTATATTAACGCAACAATTTGTTCCAACTTATATCGCTCCAATATTGACAATTTGGTTGCAAAAATTCTCACGAATCCCATTAATCCGGCTCTCCTTTATTTGTATTTCTCTCTTCATTTGTTTGTAGTGTGTGAATTATTAGTGCCATTCCCGTTTTGTCCTCATCTTCCTTTGACTTGATTTGTCTTCCCTCTTGAAATCTTTTGAAAGGGGAGACTTTTGGTTTCTTTCTCCTTATGAACTTTCCCCGCCCCTCTCCTTTCTTTCTCTATCTTAACCATGCTGCTCTTGTTCATGTGTTAAGGCTTGTGGAAGCCTGTCTATACCTCTTGCCAGGACATGGAGTCATCGAGCAATGCAGTTTGTAACTTTAGATTGTTTAATTATATATTTTGTTGCTGCTACACCTTCCTGCCCGTTTCCTTCTCTAGTTTATTTAGTGTTGAACCAACCAAATTTGGCTCAACCAAAGAAAACACATTGTAGGGTTTTGTGTAGTAAAGAATCCCTAACAATGGAAATCTGATTTTTTTGTTGAAGAAGTCACTATTAAAAATACTAATTTCGGCAAGTACACCTCAAGAGCATAATCAATCATCTTAGATTTTTATCCGTTCTGATTTTTCAGAGCAAACAACATGGAACACAAACATGTCAAAAGTTTTAAAGTATAACTAATTATCTTTCTGACTTTAAAACGCTATACTTCATTTTTGGTTTTGATGCCAGACTCCCATTGTGCACATTCCTAAATGAGTTGTTGCCCTGTGGCACATTAAAGCAGAAAAACTACACCTTGGTACTTTTTTTTTCTTCTGGAAATGTTGTTTCGCAGAATTTACAACTTGATTTTTCTGAAAGATGAGAAAGATAAAGAAAGAAGTTGAGCAAAGGTTAAACTAACGTTTTCTGATCAGTTCAAAAATGGATTGTGAGCTAATCACTTATTTTTGTATCAGATTCACTGACAAGTTTCACATTTCCTCTAAACTAGGGCTGCAACTAATGATTATTTTGGTAATTGATTAATCTGTCGATTATTTGGGTCGATTACTCGATTAATCGGATAAAAACAAAAAATGATCCAAATTATGTATGATTTTGTTTGTGTTTTTCTTTCCGCCATCTTGTCGAATCTGCCTGATCACGTGAGGCGGGGTGAAATGAAGCCCAATGATTGGCTGCTTTCTTCTTCTCCTCCTACTTTGGTAGCTCGCATCGTCAATTTGCTCTCTGCTGCCCCACATGGAGACCAATTTTAGTGCAGTTGACAGCAAAAACTTTTTAGACGATTAATCGATGACCAAATTAGTCGACAACTATTCTGATAATCGATTAAATCGATTGACTGTTTCGGCCCTACTCTAAACCCCAAATTTTCCCAAACTGTAGAAGTTGATTAATTTTTGAGAACAAGTTCCCTAGCTGATTACAATAAAAAGAGACATTCACAGTTAAATTGAGACGAAACTAAGACGTAATAAGGCATCTGTTCAAGACTATATTACACCCACCTCCCCATCTGACTCCTCTCAATGTGAAAAATCGGCGCTTCTAAGGCACTTCTAAGGCGCTTCTAACGGCTAAAACGCCGCCCATGGTGGCTGCCTGCTGCAGTGCTCCCTGTTACTTCAGCGTTTAATCACCAATTTTCTCTGAGTTTCTGTCCCTTCTTCTGGCTATGTTTTGTCTCTTTTTGAAAATTTCATTTTGAGTGCACTTTGGACCTCATTTTGGACTTTGTTTGTGTCGGACAACTGATTTTTCAGAAATCATCCGGCTAGCTCCCAACGGCTAGCTGGTTGTGAAGTCATTCTGTCGTTGACATGCATGTTGATGTGCGCGACCAGCTTCTGGCTCTCGGTGGTACATCCAAGAAGCTGAAGGAGTTGGTTCGGTCCTGGAGAAGGAGTCGATCTGGTGGAGGTGCAGAGAAGGAGACTTTCTAGAGGAGGTGCTTCTCCTTTATGGCTCCATGTTTTTACGATTTCCATGGAAATGTCCGGTTGCTTGCTTGTGGAACTGGAGGCGAACACTTGGACCCAGAGAAATACAGAGAGGCCAGTTTGGTGTACTTCACTGTGGCCAGACTTTGTGACCCATTCCGGACTCCAGCTTTTGGGTTGCCAGATTGGACACAGTGCGACCGGACTGGGACACCATTGGATAAGGGCTAGGGGGCATCAAGGTGTTAAACACCTTGTGTTTGCACGGCAGCACTCATATTTCATTAATAAAGTATATTCAATTCAATTCTAGAAGGAGGGTAGCAGTGATACCCTGATGATCCATCTTGGGGTGCAAATTCATATTGAAAATTTCCACCAAATAATCAACCTATTGGGGTTGACTTGAAATCTTATGATGTTCCCAGATAATACTTTTCCAGTTGCTTTACTGTACGTGCCGTCACAGTGAGTCTTTGAAACACTATCATTAGAAAATGAGTGGACACAACTATAGAATTTTAAAATCTTATAGAAAACTTTAAAACTCATAAAATCTAATGTCAAGTATGGGCGTTCTTTGACATACATTTGGGGGAAACCTAAAAAATATCCTCAACTTTCAGATTTGTAGACGGTCTGTACCTCCGCTAAAACTACTTGTAAAATTGGCTTCCAACTTCTTTGTAATTTGAAGGCACCCTAAGTATCTCGGGGTCTTGTTCACGAGTGGGGGAAGGATGGAGCGGGAGATCGAAAGGCGGATCGGTGCGGCGTCAGCAATAACTAGGACGCTGCATCGGTCCGTTGTGGTAAAGAGAGAGCTGACCCGAAAAGCAAAGCTCTCAATTTACAAGTCGATCTACGTTCCCACCCTCACCTATGGTCACCAGCTGTGGGTGGTGACCGAAAGAATGAGATCGTGGATACAAGCGGCCGAAATGAGCTTTCTCCGCAGGGTGGCTGGGCTCTCACTCAGAGATCGAGTGAGGAGCTCTGCCATCCGGGAGGAGCTCGGTGTCGAGCCGCTTCTACTCCGGGTCGAGAGGAGCCAGATGGGGTGGTTCGGGCATCTGGTCAGGATGCCCCCCGAGCGCCTCAGGGGCGAGGTGTTTCAGGCATGTCCCACCGGTAGGAGACCAAGGGGAAATGATGAGACGACGATGATTTCTAGCATTCCCATACATTCCTTTGGTTTTAGAGTCGATGCCCTTCGATCATTTGCATTTACGAACATTGATATGCGAGAATTCTCGGTGCGTACAGGTAGGAGTATACAGATTCAGTTTAAAAGTAAACACCACAAAACCACACAACCTTTTCAACTAGAATGAGGTGTAAAGATAGTATAACCATCAGAAAGGCAGGACATTCTTTTTCAGACATGTTGTCTATGCGCTCTGAAACTGAATGGAGTACCAAACAAAGCCTTCACTACAGAAATTAAAGACCCACGCCCGCTGGAATCCCGAGGTTACCGTGCAGGTCAAGTGGCTGGCCACAATGTAAAGCTTCTCGTAGTGGTAAATACCAGTGACTGTGTTGCTTTTGACCATTCAGAAGTTGTCTTTGATAGTGAAAGGCTGAATGTGGTCAGTATGAGATTTTAAGTATTGTGTTTGACTAAAAAATATTAGTACCAAAATATAAATAGATTTATCGGACACTTTTTATGCAAAAAAGAACAGAACGGGGTGGACATTGAAAAAATAAAAAACATAAAATGTCTTAAGAGCCATCAAAATCCAGACCATTATCTTGCGATAACGTTTCAATGGAAAATGAACCGTTTAGCTCAGATTCTAAATATTAATCAATGCTTTTTTTCCCCCCAAAACGCAGCGTTAATGAGCAAATTTTCTTAACGGTCTACAAAAGCAACATCATTTAACCATTTCTGAAAGATGAAATGATCTTACCTTCAAAACCTCCAACAAGTGCTGTCTTTCTGCTGTCCTCACCCTTGATCCTGTCCATTCTGGTCACTCCCAAAGAGATCCTCAGCATCTCTGCCTCTTGTCTGATCCTCAGTGTCACTGTATCTTGATCAAACACGTCTGGTTTTACCACCTTTGCTTTAATTTTAGCTGAAACTCTTCTGTCAGATCACACTTGATAGTTTTCTCCACCCTTTCCAGCCTGTCTGCACACGCTTCTTCACCTCTTTTCCACACTCTTCATTGATCCTAAGTACTTAAAATCCTCCACCTTCTTTATCTCTTTTTTCAGTAACCTCCACATGTCCCTCTCATTCACACATGTACTCTAGATAACCTTTATTCCGCTGCTCTCTTAAATAATCATTTTCAATATTTGCCATATTTTTAAAGGAACATTGTTCCGGGGTCGGGCTCGCGGGGGCAACAGCCTCAAACGGGTAGCCAAGGCCTCTCTCACCCCGGCCGCATCCCCCAGCTCACCCGGAAGGATCCCAAGTTGTTCCCCGGCCAGCTGTGAGACATAGTCTCTCCAGCGGGTCTGGGGTCTGCCCCTTGGTCTCCTCCCGGTGGGACGTGCCCAAAACACCCCGCCTGCGAGGCGCTCGGGGGGCATCCTGACCAGATGCCTGAACCACCCCATCTGGCTCCTCTCGATCTGGAGGAGGAGGGGCTCGACACCGAGCTCCTCCTCCTTTAGCTGCCACCTTATCGCGGTGAAGGGGTTTGCGTGCCCCAATTATCTTAGGAGCTATGTTGTCCGGGGCTTAATGCCCCTGGTAGGGTCACCCCAAGGCAAACAGGTCCTAGGTGAGGAGCCAGACAAAGCATGGCTCAAAAATACCCCTATGAAGATATCAAACATGGCCAAGTTGCCCTTGCCCGGACGCGGGTCACCGGTGCCCCCCCTTAGAGCCAGGCACGAGAGCGAGCGCCTGGTGGCCGGGCTTTTACCCATAGGGTCCGGCCGGGCTCAGCCCGAACAGGGGACATGGGCCGCCCTTCCAGCGGATTCACCACCTGCAGGAGGGGCCACATTTTTTCCACATACTCGATATCCGTGGCTTTTTGTAACATTCTTTTTCTTTGAGTCAGCATTGTGATGTGGAACAGAAACGTAGAGTCTTTTTTGGATATGGATGAGTGTGAGGAATCACTCCTTTCTTCATTGTGGTATGCCAGCACATTCCCCACTGCTGAGCTGGAGAATCCACTTGGAAAGTAAGAGAGGAACTTTTTCTTCCGAGTTCTTCCGTCCTTCTCTCCACCTGGTCACAGCACTGCTTTTCCTAGCTTTTGTTCCTCTCAAGAGTGAGGCTGTGTTGTGTTCCGAATACGCATTTTCCAGACGTTTTGCTTGTGTAATAGGAAGAAAATGAATGCTATGTTTTATTTTGTACGTAATTCCATGTAATCCCTCATTCATCCAGGAGTGATCCATCATAGATCCAGATTGAAAAGAATTTCCGAATGGAAGTCGAAATGTCTTGATCGGAAAATACACTATCCAGAAGCCAACTTTGAAGCCTTTTCTACCATCTTGTTAAGGAGTGTCCAACTCTGATCCTCAAACCCACAATCCTTCAGGCTTTTAAAGTTTTCCTGCTTGAACACATTTGACCCAAATTTAAAAAGGAGGTATTATTGTGCTTTTTGTAGGGTAATAATTCTTATTTTTTTAGGACAAAAATGCAATATTTGCTGAACAATGCTCAATACGTTCATTCAGTTTCACTTTTATTTTTGACAGTCTGAATTCCCCCCTCCTCTCGCTCCCAGCTCAGGCCTGCCCTCTAGGTGCATGGATGACACAGCATAAATGTTGTTTGAGGTCACAAATTGAGTGTAAAAATTTTTTATTTTATCTTTCCCACTTTTCAAATCCAGGCTAAAAATTCATCTTTTTGAGTTGCCTTTTGGCGGTAAGGAAAGCTCGGGGAGTAGGGCGAACACCCTGTAGCCGGATGGTTGCCGATTCGATCTGGCACCAGGAGTTCATGCCAAGGTGTTCTTGAGCAAGACACTGAACCCCAAATTGCTCCCGATTTATAAGTAGTGTCCATTTACCTTTTATCTTTTCTGGGAATCATATAGTTAGTCCAGTTTTATATACGTACCGTATTTTCCGTACTATAAGGCGCACTGCATTTTAAAGCGCACCTTCAATAAATGATATTTTTTAAAACTTTTTTCATATATAAGGCGCACCGCGTTATAAGGCACTACAGTAAAGGCTGGAGTTACGTTATGCATTCACTAAATGGTGCTGCACTAAAGGGAATGTAAAAAAAAAAAAAACAGTCAGATAGGTCAGTCAAACTTTATTAACAATTACAAAACAGCTTTCTGTTTTTACTCCCAAAATGAATAAACAGCTGTTTTAACTTTTTCTCCGAGTTAAAGTTTTAGTATTTTTGTGACACAGTTTATCTTCCATTGGAGATAAACTCTGTTTAGTCTTGTTTACTTGGCGCAGCACATCCTCTTGCTTCCTCCACTTCCTCACCATTGATTTGTTAATGTTAAACTCTCTCGCTGCGGCTCTATTCCCGTGTTCTACTGCGTGACCGATCGCCTTGAGTTTAAACTCTGCGGTGTAACAGTGTCTCTTGGTAGGAGCCATTTCCGGGTCTTTACACAAACACACAAATGGAAATGAGACGCCCTTTCATATATCCCAGCATGCACTGCGCACTACTTCTTCTACGGGGGAAATGGAGTCGGCGGCTGCTTACCGCAGTTGCGACACCTGTTGTAGCTTGATATTAATCCATATATAAGGCGCTCCGGGTTAAAAGGCGCATCGTGGACTTTAGAGAAAATTGAAGGTTTTTAGATGCACCTTATAGTGCGGAAAATACGGTATTTGATTTGTTTTGCTCTGCCTTGATTTTTTTGGATTTGTTTCTAGTTTTATTTTATTGTTCCTTTCATTCTGATTTGATTTTTTTGTGAACTGTACGGTGTCCTTGGGCGTCCAGAAAGGCGCTTATAATTCAAATGAATTGTGATTTTATTTTAACGTGCTATGTTCATCCCTCATGGAGAAATTTTTGTGCTGCATTGCACCGCAGCAGGCAGCCATGATGCCACCAATGGTGCATCAAGGTGGAAAAGCTAGTGCATATTCTTTTATATTCTTGTTATGGTCCATTTACATTAACCAAGAGTGAGCAAATTGCATACACTGAAACAATGTGTATACAATGTGTTTTTGATGAGGGAGTTACGTTTAAACATGGTAGAAATCTATGAACAGTTGAATTTGCATGAAACTGTCCTTTAAAGGCATTTAAAAACGTTAAAGGCTCTACCCTGGGCAGCTGCATGTGTCATGGTCAGAGCTGAGGCCATGGACAAACAGGGACAAAAGGGAGCGGGGAAACAGGACACAGAAGGAAGAGACTACCCTCCTGACTGCCTGCTGCGGGTGTCTCCTGTTTTTTTAGCATCTGGTCGTCTATTTTCGCATTTTTTCCACTTTGTTTCTGTTCATCTTTTGAATGTGTTTGGTCCCGTTCTGGAAATGTGACTTTGTGCGCTCTTTGGACATCGTAGACTGTTTTACTTCGGACGGTTGTTTTTAAGCTAGCCGTTTTTTTTTTTCTCAACGGCTAGCTCCCCATTAGTGCGTCGGTCATAGTCGTTTCGCTTTGTTAGCGTGGACTCAACCAGCAGCTAGCTCTCGGAACAAGATCCACCGTGGCTGGAGGAGTCTGTGTAGTCCCGACAGAACTGAGAAGGAGACGATCTGAAAGGAGGCGCTTTGAGCCCATTTGCGGTTGTTATGGGTAACATCCGGACGCTCGGTGGCAAGATGGAGGAACTGGGGACCTAGCAGGAATGTTGAGGGGCCACTTTGGTGTGCTTAATTGAAGCCCAACTCCGTAGACTCATTATGGACTGTTTTTTTAACTGTTCAGATGCCAGTTTTTACACCGTCAACCCGGACCAGGAAGGCATCGAAGTGTTAGCACCGCAGCAACAAATTTTTCTTCGGTGATTAATAAAGTCCCGTAATTTCATGGCTATAAGGCGCATATAAACGTCTTAGATTTTCTTCAAAATGAGCGGTGCGCCCTTTCGTGCGGTGCGCCCTTTCGTGCGGTCCGCCCTTTCGTGCGGTCCGCCTTGTGTGAAGAGACACGCTTATGGCGCTCAGTTTAAGCTGAAGGCACTCAGCTACGCGGAGGAACATGGGAATCGAGCCGTGGAAGGGTGGAAGGTAGCGCCGGGCGAGTTACGCTACAGTTTGCCAATGGATTGTAGATGCTTGGACTAACGTGTCTGCTGGTACTGTTATCCGAGCTTTCGCAAAAAGCTGGTATCCTTTCTGAGGAGCCGCACAGTACAGACAGTGACTTTGACAGCGAGGAGCGAAGTGGACCTGCTCTGTTGGATTTTGCGCAGCCGTTTGATTCCGAAACAGAGGATGAGGACTTTGACGGATTTGAATAAAGACTATTACCGGTAATGTGCTTGTTTAGTATCGTTACTACTTAAATAAAGCACAACCAAATTCATTTTTGCTCCCGATCTATTTTTTAATACGCACATTTGCATGCTTGCGTGTGTGTTGTTGTAAGGCGGTGTGTGACTGAGGCTGCGCCTTTTCTTACGGTGCGCCTAATGGTCATGAAATTACGGTATTTTCAATTCAATTAATGAGTCATCTTGCAGAACTTCATTAGCTGGTGGATTAAATTGGTACAAGACCTCCCAAATGACTAAACCTACTCTGTTTATTCTTTCGCTAGTCAGAACCTCGTTCAGCCTCTTTGGTTAGCGTTTACTTGGTGCTCTGTTTATTGTCGGTAAGGCGTTTTATGCTTCGGCTCCAATGTCTGTCCTCTGGTTGGTGAAAGAACATGCTGTGTCAGACGTGTTGTTGATTCAACAGGGTCCACAGCAAGTTTGCCATGTAGTGAGACAGCGTCATGTTTGTTTTGCTAACAGGAGAAGCTCGGGACAAAAGCTGAGACGTCTGACACACACACACACACACACACAGACGTATTTAACCACACATGTTTTCCAAGTGGAGTTTTACAATTCATTTCCTCATGCTTACATGGCTATTGAAAGCACGTCCAAAATATGTGTAAACCTTTGTTTTGGGATAAACTAATTATGTACATTTTGGACACCTTTATTTCTGCTGTACCGTGTTTTATCTCTACTTCACACACACATACCGGTGCACACAAATCCATGTAGAGACAAAGCTATCGTGCCGTGTCTTTGCAATGTGTCCTTTTTCTAACCACTCAAATGATCTTATCTGATGTGTTGGCTGCCTTGTTGTGGCTTTGCTTGCTGTTGACTCATCTAAAATTAGAATGAGAGGAATCATGTGTCTCCACAAGTGTCCATTCGGGTGTGTTTTTGTTTGCACATATAACCGATGTGTAACAAATGAGCTAAAACAATCGCATTGTTTCCAGCTCTGTCATTCGGGGGTCTTGTGATCTGATGTGAAGGGACAAACTGTATCCGGCTCAGGGTCACTGTTAATCCCCTCAGAGGTGTGGTGCTACTGAAAAGCTCTCTGCTAGGTATTTGCAAGCCAATATTTGCATCTCAAGACCGGACATGAAGATACATTTTTGAATCTGTCTTGATTTATGTTGCGGTAGAAATGATCCCGAAACAAAACAGAAAAGAAAAAAGGTGAAAATGACTATCCCATTGTCTAAAAAAGAAGAAGAAGAAGAAGATTTGAGTCAAATTTGGTTTACCGTATTTTCCGCACTATAAGGCGCACCTAAAAACCTTAAATTTTCTCTAAAGTCCACGATGCGCCTTTTAACCCGGAGCGCCTTATAGTGCCATGACCCAAATTAGTGACCCAAACTAATTTTGGGTCACTAAAATTAGTTTGGATCACTAAGATGACGGAACAGAATGGGATTAATATTGAGCTACAACAGGTGTTGCAACTGCGGTAAGCAGCCGCCGACTCCATTTCCCCCGTAGAAGAAGTAGTGCGCGGTGCATGCTGGGATAAATGAAAGGGTGTCTCATTTCCATTTGTGTGCTTGTGTAAAGACCCGGAAATGGCTCCTACCAAGAGACACTGACTGTGTTCGAGATGACACAGGCGGACGCAGTTCTGATCGGCGCAGATCGGTGCGCAATGCATGCTGGTTAGTTTTTGAATGCAAAACCTAACCGGCATGCATTGCGCACCGATCTGCGGCGATCAGAACTGCGTCCGCCTGTGTCATCTCAAACACACCTATAACCATTTGTGTGTTTGTGTAAAGACCTGGAAATGGCTCCTACCAAGAGACACTGTTACACCGCAGAGTTTAAACTCAAGGCGATCGGTCACGCAGTAGAACACGGGAATAGAGCCGCAGCGGGAGAGTTTAACATTAACGAATCAATGGTGAAGAAGTGGAGGAAGCAAGAGGATGTGCTGTGCCAAGTAAACAAGACTAAACAGAGTTTATCGCCAATGGAAGATAAACTGTGTCACGAAAGTACTAATTCTTTATTTCGGAGAAAATAATAAAACAGAAAGCTGTTTTGTAATTGTTAATAAAGTTTGACTGACCTATCTGACTGTTTTTTTTTTTTTTTTTACATTCCCTTTAGCGCAGCACCATTTAGTGAATGCATAATGTAACCCCAGCCTTTACTGTAGCACCTTATAATGCAGTGTGCCTTACTATATACATGAAAAAAGTTTTAAAAAATGTCATTTATTGAAGGTTCGCCTTAAAATGCAGTGCGCCTTATAGTGCGGAAAATACGGTAATTTAATCCTTACTTCTTTTTTTTTACAATTTAGTCTACTTTCTGTTGTGCTTTCACTAGTTGCCGTACATGGAAAAGTGGAAACTCTGACGTAAAGTTAACAGTGGAGGATTTATCCACGGCCGGAGAGGGCTTTGGCTTTGTTTGAAAGCAGAACTTTGTTTTGCTGCTACAGATGGTGTCAGAGGGTAGTGCCAGGCCAGAATGGCACGCAGAGTTCACCATCAGACACTGTGCATGTCAGGGAAATGCTGTGTCAGCCCCTGAAGAAATAACTCTCGCTTTGTTTAAGTATCATTTTTTTCCAGTGCTTTTGCAGATTTATTTTGACGTATGATTCATCAGTTCCCGTTCTGCCTCTCTCTAACTTGGCCGAGCATGACATATCAAAAACAGTAACCTTCTATTCTAGTTTGGTGTATTTTTTTTTTTAAAAACGTGTCTATATTTTCTGCTCGTTTACTGCAGTAGTCTCATGTCCTTGGATCAAGAATACGCCGGTTCGAATCCCAATGAGACGTCTAGGTTTCTCTGAAGCAGACCCCTAACCCTCTAGTTGCTCCCACTATTGACGCTGGTGTGTGACTGCCTGCTGCGGTGCAATGCAGCACAGTAATTTCAACATTGTAGGACTATTTGGGAGGAGACGGCAGCTCAGTGGTTAGAGCGTTCGCGCGTGGACCGGAAGTTCGCGGGTTTGTGTCCCACAGAGAGCACGTCTAGGGTCCTTGGAGAAGACACCTAAACCCCTGCTACTACCAACATTGGTGCTGTCAAAGGGCAGCCTGCTGCGGTGTAAGGAGCGCAGCACACAAATTTTCCCGTTGAGGGATAAATAGAGTAATTCATTTATTTATTTATTTAATAAAGGAATTTTTCTTTTACTAAAATAATTTAGTAAATTAGGCTTGAAACGAAGCCAAGCCTCCTTCCTCCTCCACTCAATACTGCCAACTACTGGTCTGGCATGCTCATAACCGCACTCAGAAGCGTATTTATACGGCTCTGTGTGGACGCGGATATTTTAAAAACGGTTACGTGTAGACGCGAGCGTTTTCCTAAAACAGAGGACAGCAGATATGTGTTTTCAAAAATACCCGCCTACGTGTGGACTGGGCCTTCGGCTAACTGGCCACTATGACATTTCCCTAGTGATGATTGTGTGTGTGGCCCTGCAACAGACTGGCAACCTGTTCGGGGTTTACCCTGCCTCTCGCCTGAAAGCAGCTAGGATAGACTCCAGCACTGTCCGCGACCCCGTTAGGGATAAGTAGTTCAGAAGACGAAACAATTTTAAGATATTTAAGATTAGTTTTGCCCCGAAGAAGCGATGTGCTAGCAGAAGATTTGGAAAAATATTTACTGTGATAAAATGGATTTTTAGTGATTCCAAATCCTACACAAAAAAAAAGAGCCACAAAAAAAAATCATAGCTGTATTCAAGAAACAGTTTTCTCTTAGTCACCATTTCCTAACCGGTTCATTTTTTTTCAACCTCTACAAGACAAGTAACGGCACGGTGTTCATTTTGCTTAAAGGCGCTTACCTATGAAGGTGCCTACACAACTCAACACCCTAAACAGAAGCTTGCCAGTGAAGGGAAGAAATGCAGCTCTTTATCAGATGAACAAGATTGAAACAGGTCACAAGATCCTGCTTGGGGGGAAAGCAACAAATTTACCCATATGAGTCCTGTATTTAAAAAAAAGAATGGGATGCCAGGATCTACGTTCCTACCCTCACCTATCACCAGCTGTGGGTGGTAACCGAAAGAATGAGATCACGGATACAAGCGGCTGAAATGAGCTTCCTCCGCAGGGTGGCGGAGGAAGCTCAGAAATCTCTCACTCAGAGATCGGGTGAGGAACTCTGCCATCCGGGAGGAGCTCGGTGTCGAGCCGCTCCTCCTCCAGGTCGAGAGGAGCCAGATGGGGTGGTTCAGGCATCTGGTCAGGATCCCCCCCCCGAGCGCCTCGCGGGCGAGGTGTTTTGGGCACATCCCACCGGGAGGAGACCAAGGGGCAGACCCCGGACCCGCTGGAGAGACTATGTCTCACAACTGGCCGGAGAAAGACTTGGGATCCTTCCGGGTGAGCTGGAGGATGCAGCCGGGGTGAGAGAGGCCTGGGCTGCCCGTTTGAGGCTGTTGCCCCCGCGACCCGACCCCGGAACAAGCGGAAGATGACGGAACGGAACGGAATGGGATGCACGTGGCTAAAGAGATAATGGTGGGTTTTAAAGATTATAAAAATTCAGTTTTAGACACACGGTGGCCTCACAGCAAGAAGGTCAGGGTTCGAGTCCCAGGTGGGACGAGGCTTGAAACACGGACCTTGCTGTGTGGACTTTACATGTTCATCCCCGTGTATACGTGGGTTTTCTCTGGGTACTCCAGTCTCCTCCCACTCTCCAAAAAGCATGCATGTTAGGTTAATTGGCCGCTATAAAATTGCCCCAATGAATGAGTGTGTGTGTGACCCCGCAGCAGACTGGCACCCTGTTCGGGATATGCCCTGCCTCTTGCCTGGAATCAGCCAGGATAGGCTGTGGCACTTCCGTGACCCAGTTAGGGATAAGCGATTCATACTTACAGACTGTTTTTGTCAAGTGTATGTTGAAGATAACGATAATTCTAAACTGTTTGGTTTCATATTTGGTCTCCCCGAGCTACACGGTCTCCATTTTTTGTAGACAGGGTTACCCAGAGTCCTTTGCCCTGCAGGATTGGAAACAAGTCCATGTGTCTAATATTTAGCTTTGTGTTTCTCTTACCCATTGACCTTTGGCCCATGCTGGGTGTGAACTGTGACTCCTGTTTGAGTGGTGAGAGATGATGCATGCTTGCTGTGAGGGGAATGGGTGCACCCTCGACTGCCTGACCTTTTACACTCGTAGTAATCGGCCAATAACTCGCAAGTAGAATTGTGACCTCCAGGTGTAAGTTTTCATGGCTCGTTTTCAGTTGGTCTCTTTTTCTTTAACTTATATCAGGTCTTTAATAAATTTAAGAAACTTTAGGAAAATAGTTCTAATGTAATAATTAAATTTATTTGCATATCTCAGAATCACAATAGAGTAGTTTAAAAGGACTCAGAAACTCAATCTTAGTGAGGAAAGACTAAAAAACCCAGATTGAGGGGGAAAAAGATTAATGGCGACCCATTTTAAGGGGACATGTTCTTCGCTTTTTGACCATTCTGAGCAGATTCTGTTCCGTTCCAATTTCTCTCACTTATTCGGGGGCCGGGTCGCAGGGGCAACAACCTCAGACGAGTAGCCCAAGCTTTTCTCACCGGGAGGCATTCTAACTAGTTTCCCGAACCACCTCATCTGATTTATCTCGACCTGAAGGAGCAGCGGCTCTACTCTGAGCTCCTCCCAGATGGAAGAGCTCCTCACTCGATCTCTGAGTGAGAGCCCAGCCATTCTGCGGAGGAAGCTCATTTCGGCTGCTTGTATCTGTGATCTCGTTCTTTCGGTCACCACGCTGGGCCTTTGTCCCGTTAAGCAAAGACAGCCGGGCCAAAGTCTCCAAAGAGAGAGCTGAGCCAAAAAGCAAAGCTCTCGATTTACAAGTCGATCTACGTTCCAACCCTCACCTATGGTCACCAGCTGTGGGTGATTACCGAAAGAATGAGATAGCGGATACAAGCGGCCAAAATGAGCTTCCTCCGCAGGGTGGCTGGGCTTCATCGGACCGTGATCTCCAGATCTCACTGGATCGATTTGCTGCCGAGTGTGAAGCGGCCGGGATGGGAATTAGCGCCTCCAAATCCGAGACCATGGTCCTCGCCCGGAAAAGGGTGGAATGCCCCCTGCGGTTCAGGGACAGGGTCCTGCCCCAAGTGGAGGACTTTAAGTATCTCGGGGTCTTGTTCACGAGTGGGGGAAGGATGGAGCGGGAGATTGTCAGGCGGATCGGTGCGGCGTCAGGAGTAACTAGGTCCGTCGTGGTAAAGAGAGAGCTGAGCCGAAAAGCAAAGCTCTCGATTTACAAGTTGATCTACGTTCCCACCCTCACCTATGGTCACCAGCTGTGGGTGGTGACCGAAAGAATGAGATCGCGGGTACAAGCAGCTGAAATGAGCTTCCACCGCAGGGTGGCTGGGCTCTCACTCAGAGATCGGGTGAGGAGCTCTGCCATCCGGGAGTAGCTCGGTGTCGAGCCGCTCCTCCTCCAGGTCGAGAGGAGCCAGGTGGGGTGGTTCGGGCATCTAGTCAGGATGCCCCCCCGAGCGCCTCACGGGAGAGGTGTTTGGGAAACGTCCCACCGGAGGAGACCAAGGCGCAGACCCTGGACCAGCTGGATAGACTATGTCTCACAGCTGGCTGGGGAACGACTTGGGATCCTTCCAGGTGAGCTGGAGGATGCAGCCGGGGAGAGAGAGGCCTGGGCTGCCCGTTTGAGGCTGTTGCCTCCCGCGACCAGACCCCGAAACAAGCGGAAGATGACGGAACGGAACAGAATGTTTACTCTTGATTCTGATTGGTCCTTGATTCATTACTTCTTCTCCCGATCAACTGCTTCTTTTGATTTTGGCGATGCGGCCTCAAGATGCGCTAAAAAAAACTGTGTATTTTTAAAATTCCTGAACGAAAATGTAACGAAAAATGTAAAACACACTTTTAAAAAGTAGCGAAGTAAAAGTACAGATATTTGCTCTAAAATTGTAGTGAAGTAAAAGTACCGGTCTTAAATTTTACTTAAAGGTCCCCTATTATGCTTTTTTTCCCTTATTTTATCCTGTGCTATGTATCTGATATGCATAATTTTACATTCCGCCACAATCTCAACACAATAGTTTTTAAATACTACCCTGTTTAGGAGCGCAGTTTCAGACCCGGAAGTCAAAACAGCTTGTTTCAGTCTTTTTTTATTTTTTTTTTCCCGGGACCCGCCCCGTTGGTTGCGATTGGTTGTCATTCATTGTGATTTCCCTACCCACCCAGCACAGCGTGGAGCGGGAGGGACGAGGTGTGCTTCACAGTAGAGTGAAGCACGGAAATGGGTGGATATCAGGGTGGAGAGCAGGTAGAAGTGGGGGAGGGTGTTTGAGCTGCAGGGGGCTGAACAAAAAACAGATGTACGTCACTATGTTACACCAGTCGTTAGAGGTTTGGAGAACACGCCCCTTACTTTGACTTTAAATATCTCAAAATAGCATGAATCACAATAAAACACACTTTGGGGGATTGTTTGGGGTAGTACTAAGTAAAATAAAAGGTTAAAACCTCATAAAAGTCAGTTTTGCATAATAGGGGACCTTTAAGTAAAGTACAGATACACAATTTTTTTACTTAAGTACAGTAACGAAGTACATTTACTTCGTTACGTTCCACCACTGGTAGGAAGTGAAAAACCTACCGATGTCCTGATACATCCTGCTTTTATTTTTTGTGGCTGACTAAAGCTGTTACTCTGACCTGTTGGTATCTATAGCTCTGGTCCAAGAAGATAGGAATGGACTCCCTAATGGACAACAATAGAGCACCGTGACCTGTAGGTTATGTAAAGAACTGCACCACCTCCATTAACAGCACTTTGTGTTTTAAAAGAGATAAATGAAGGACTGAAATTATTGCGGGTTGTTTGCTATTTTTACTTATGCAGCTACTCACTAATTTTATCCGTGACCTACGTACTCTGCTGCCCTCTTAGAACCAATGTCTGTTTTATCCTGCCAAGTGATGGATGTAGCATCTCCAACATTGGCTGCCACCTTAAAACAACACTCTCTACATGCAGATTTATTTATTTTTTTTACAAGCTATTCATCATGCATGGGGGAAACCCACGTATAAGCAGGGAGAACATGCAAACTCCACACAGAAAGGCCAGTGTTTGAAGCCTTGTCCCTACCCAGGACTTGAACCCTGATCTTCTTGCTGTGAGGCCACTGTGCTACCCACTGCACCACCGTGCTGCCCCGATTAGGACTTCTTCATCTTTCGGCATTTCCCTTCAGGGGTCCCCACAGCAAAGCATGGCGATTTACAAGTCGATCTACGTTCCGACCCCCATCTATGGTCACCAGTTGTGGGTGGTGACCAAAAGAATGAGATTGAGGATACAAGCAGTCAAAATGAGCTTCCTCAGCAGGGTGGCTGGGCTCTCACTCAGAGATCGGGTGAGGAGCTCTACCATCCGGGAGGAGCTCGGTGTCGAGCCGCTCCTGCTCTAGGTCGAGAGAAGCCAGATGGGGTGGTTCGGGCATCTGGTCAAGATGCCCCCCGAGCACCTCGCGAGCGAGGTGTTTCGGGCATGGTAGGAGACCCAGGGGCGGACCCCGGACCTGCTGGAGAGACTATGTCTCACAGCTGGGTGGGGAACAACCCGGGATTCTTCCGGGTGAGCTGGAGGATGCAGCCGGGATGAGAGAAGCCTGGGCTTCCCGTTTGAGGCTGTTGCCCCCGCGACCCGGCCCCGGAACAGGTGGAAGATGACGGAACGGGTGGCCACAGCAAGTCAGTTTCTTCCATCTAACCCTATCTGCTGAATCCTCTTTGGTCACACCAACTATCTTCATGTCTTCCTTCACTGGATCCATGAACCTCCTCTTTGGTCTTCCTCTAGTCCTCTTTCCTGGTGGTTCCAAATCCAGCATCCTTCTTCCGATGTACTCTCTCTCCTCTGCACATGTCCAAACCATCTAGTCTGGCCTCTCTGACTTTCAATTAAATATTTGCTAACCTAGCTCTACAACAAATTATTTGAAGAAATCAGCAGATGGGCTTCATCCTGATTTAAAAAAGGTGCTAGCTGAGGGAAGGGGCAAGAGATAATATGAAGGCCATAGGTCATGAAAACCAGGAACCAGCTAAGAACGATGCAGATCATCAAAAGCCAAGGTCTCCTCACTCTGGCGATGCCAAGGACAGGAACACAGATAACCTATCAGGAATTTGGAACAGAACTCCCTCCCTCAGAGGAAAGTGAGAGAGGGGGACATCATGTGAATCACACTGGATCAACAAGTGCAGGTCGTTTGGAATTCTAACTGAAAAGATGAGAAACAGATGAAATAAGAGGAGACGATCCTGGTGTACCATACTTTCTCCATATTCTGTTTTCATTCTATTTAATAACAGGCGGATCGGTGCGGCGTCAGCAATAACTAGGACGCTGCATCGGTCCGTCGTGGTAAAGAAAGAGCTGAGCCGAAAAGCAAAGCTCTCGATTTACAAGTCGATCTACGTTCCAACCTCGAAATGAGCTTCCTCCGCAGGATGGCTGAGCTCTCACTAAAGAGATCGGGTGAGGAGCTCTGCCATCCGGGAGGAGGTCGGTGTCGAGCCGCTCCTGCTCTAGGTCGAGAGAAGCCAGATGGGGTGGTTCGGGCATCTGGTACGGATGCCTCCTGAGCGCCTTGCTGGTGAGGTGTTTCGGGCACGTCCCACTGGGAGGAGACCAAGGGGCAGATCCCGGACCCGCTGGAGAGCCTATGTCTCCCAGCTGGCTGGGGAATGACACGGGATCCTTTTGGGGGAGCTGGAGAATGTTGCTGGGGTGAGAGAACCCTGGGCTCCCCGTCTGAGGATGTTGCCCCACAACCCGGCCCCAGATAAGCGGAAGGCAACGGAACGGAACAGACTTCATCCTACTTTGATACCTCTGTCCACAGAATGAGAAGGAGGCATTAAGTGCTCTGGCTGTGTATCTGTTCACGCTTCCAGAACACTTTTGTGAAGCTGACAACTCCCAAACTACCGAAAAGATTTTAATTAAACTGCACACAGTTATTCAATAACAACTTTTGATGACCTGGGTTCAGGTTCATGTGATCAAAAATCAAAGTCATAAAATTAAAAAACCTAGTTATCAACCTACTTATCGCATAGACCCCAACCATCGTTTTTAATACATTTGGGACATACTGTAGGGCAGTTGGAGGCACATTGTTTGACGACGCTTTGGCATCAACTTATTCTTCTTTGTTTAAAAAAAGCAATTTTTCTTCATTGTTCTGAAAATGTAATGCGGCCCAGCTTCCCATAGACCAGGGGTGGACAAACTTTTTTGATTTGCGGGCCACATTGGGTTCTAACTTTTGACCAAGGGGCTGGAACAGGACCAAAGGGATGGCACGTTTTGGTAAACAAGCGCGCTAGATATGGAAAGCCAGTAGGGCCACTACACGCATGTAATCTATCGCTTTAACGTTAAAATTAAGCGCCCTAGCGCTTTTAAAAACGTGCATCTAGCGTGATAGGTTTAAAATGTAGGTTTAAAATTTCTTGCCCCCCGAGCGCCTCGCGGGTGAGGTGTTTCGGGCACATCCCACCGGGAGGAGACCAACGGGCAGACCCCGGACCCGCTGGAGAAACTATGTCTCACAGCTGGCTGGGGAAAGACTTGGGATCCTTCCGGGTGAGCTGGAGGATGCAGCCGGGGTGAGAGAGGCCTGGGCTGCCCGTTTGAGGCTGTTGCCCCCGCGACTCGACCCCGGAACAAGCGGAAGATGACGAAACGGAAATCTCTTGACAATGTATTTAGACAATGTGTGCTCCACGAAAACACACATTTTAACGGGAGCAGTGTTGTTGTTTTTGCAACAAAGCCAATATATCTAGAGTGCGCCATCTAGTGAAGAAACATCTGAATTGCAGGAGAAATAAAACATTAACATGGTTTATTTATTCAATTTTTTTGTGCCGGATTAAAACGTTTAACGGGCCGCATGTGGCCCACGGGCCATAGTTTGCCCATGCCTGACATAGATGTTTTCACTGTGTACGCTGTGTTTGGTTTGTGAAACTTACCGTCCCATATTTTGTGTTTTTTGTTTTAGTGTTTATCAGCCAGTGGCAGGGCGAGCCGAAGGAGCGAGTCATCTCACTGGTCCTCACACATCTCCCTCTGCTCAAACCCGGCAATACTGAAGCTAAGAGTGAGTACATGCGTCTGCTGCCTCGCATCCTGGCCCACACGATCGATCATGGCCATCACCTGGAAGAGTCCCGCCAGCTGCTTTCCTACGCCCTCATCCACCCGGCCACGTCTCTGGAAGACCGCGCCGCTTTGGCTCAGTGGCTCAACCACCTGGAGGAGAGAGCGGCCGCACGGGGAGACTCGCTGGAAAGGCCTCCGCCCTCTGGACCACACTATCACCACCATCATCAATCCACACCTCCATCAACGCTCACTTCCTCCTCGTCCACAAACACTTCTTCATCTGGGAATCTTTACACCCTGCATCACCACCAGCGTTACGGTTCAGATGATCGCCTGAACGGATGGCAGAGCAGCAGGGATTCAGGAATAGGCGGTGGCTGGCATCAGCAGCAGGGCTGTGAGAACGGGCACCTCCCTCTCTACCCATCGTCCTCTGTGCCGGCAACCATCAACACAATTGGAACCGGTGGAGGAGGTAACAGCAGTAAGTAAAACCAAATCACGTTGTTCTCAGAGGCCCTTTCGGTGGGTTTAGTTCATTCAGCTGAACATTTAAAGTACTTATTGACCGTATTTTTATGACCAAAAGGCGCACCGTATTAAAGGGCACTGTCCCAGTTTTGTGTGCTCTGTATTTAACACACGCATAAGGCGCACCTGATGATAGGGCGCGGGTTTTATGTACATGTCCTCTACTACGTACGTCCGCCTTACAACAACACACACACATGCAGACAAGTGTGAGTATTTAAAAATAGATCGGAAGCAAAACTGAGTTTGTTTCTCTTTTTATTTAAATATTAGTTACAGTTGTCATAAAGTCATTTATCAAATCCATCAAAGTCCTCATCCTCTGTTTCCGAATCTAACAGCTGCGCTAAATCCAACATAGCAAGTTCACTTTCCTCGCTGTCAGAGTCACTTTCTGTACCGCGCGGCTATTCGGAAATGATGCCTGCTTTTGCGAAAGCTCGGACAACAGTGCAAGCTGTGGCGTAACTTGCCCGGCGCTGCCATCTACCCTTTGTGAAGCTGTCGTCTCCTCTGATCATCCATCTCTCCCACGCCGCTCGCAGCCTTACTTTGAACGGCCGGTTCACGCCGTTAGGTAGTGTTCATCTGCTTCACTTGTTTTTTCACGACACACATAGGGCACGCTGCACGATAGGGTGCGCCTCTCATTTTGAAGAAAATCTGGGACTTTTATATGCGCCTTTTGGTCGTGAAAATACGGTGAGTCAACTTGTTATTATAAGTTCTTCGACAATCTTCTAAAAACCTTGTGACAAAAAAAATCTTTCCTGCTTCCTTCTACTGGCAAAATTCTATTCTATTCAAGGTACAAACATGAGCGTGTTTGTGATAAAACTAAGACAATTTTCAGGTTGGACTTTTTGAAACTGCATCAAAAAGTACTCATTAGTCTTCCAACATTAATTTACAAGGAGCAAATAGTGGGAAAGTAAAGTAAAAAGTAAAAGTATTTGACCATAATTCAAATGTTATTTTTGTGCTGTAGGGTCACAGATAAATACTCTGTGTAATGATGGCTCAACTTTTTATTTAAAAGGAAACACAATGAACAACGATCTTCTGACTCATTTTATATCTGTGCTATATTTGATGTTAGTTTTTTGGCGGTAAATGACTGGGGACAATGTTTACTCTCAATTCTGATTGGTCCTCGATTCATTACTTCTTCTCCCTCTTGGAGATCGCAGGCGATCAACTGCTTCCTCTATAGGTTGATTTTGTCAATGCGGCCTCAAGATGCGCCTAAAAAATTGTATATTTTTCAAATTCCTGACCGAAAATGTAACGAAAAATGCAAAACACATTTTTAAAAAGTAGCGGAGTAAAAGTGCAGATATTTGCTCTAAAAATGTAGTGAAGTAAAAGTAAAAGTACCGATCTTAAATTTTACTTAAGTAAAGTACAGATACACGATTTTTTTACTTAAGTACAGTAACGAAGTACATTTACTTCGTTACGTTCCACCACTGATCCCATGTAACAAAATACTAAATTTAAAAGGATCCGTTCCGTCATCTTCCGCTTATCCGGGGCCGCGTCGCAGGGGCAACAGCCTGAAACGGGAAGCCCAGGCTTCTCTCACCCCGGCTGTATCCTCCAGCTCACCCGAAAGGATCCCTAGCCCTTCCAGTGGACTCACCACCTGCAGGAGGGGCCATACGGGTCGGGTGAAGGAGCCAACAGCGCGGGCCCTGGCGGTCAGATCCTTGACTGCATAGGCTAGCTCTAGGGACGTGGAATGTCACTTCTCTGGCGGGAAGGAGCCCGAGCTGGTGCGCGAGGTCGAGCAGTTTCGGCTAGATATAGTTGGACTCACCTCAACGCACAGCTTGGGCTCTGGAACCAAGCCTCTTAACAGGGGCTGGACCCTGTTCTATTCTGGAGTTGCCCTTAGTGAAAATTTAAAAGGTAAGCGAACGTAATCTAAAGAAAAAAAAAAATTTTCTCAAATAAAAAAAGTTAATAAATGGATGCTAGTATCTAGGTGTCCTCCTAATTTAATTCACACTAAGATAAACACGCAAGTTTATATTAGAAGAGTGAATACTGGTCACTGAGAAACTTAGACAACAGAGCAGATAGGGCGGGGCGGCTGAAATTGAACATAACTACAGTCCGAGTGGGATATTTCAAGACTTGAACGTAAGAGGTCTGGTTTTTTTCTTTCCTTTTTTTTCTGGGAGATGAAAGAAACAGCTGAGGGTTTATAAATAAAGGCACATTTAAAACCTCGCTCACTGCTCCAAGAAATATCCTCTTGTATTTTTGACTACTAGCAGTTTGAGTCCCACACAAAAGACCTCAGCATTTCACAAGCTTTAAACTAGAGTTACCCCGGTTGGCTGCATCGGATTGGTGGACTTGTTAAGTTGCGTTTCCGAGTGCCTGAGGATGAGATTAATCTCTAAGATCCAATAATGTAGGGTTAAAAAAACCCCAACACAACCAAAATGTGTTTTCTTTGTAACCAGCTATGGGAATGAAGAAGTTCTCATTGTGTTTCGGGGGTAGAAGCAGTGGTGGATGAAGTACTCACTTTTTGTACTTAAGTAAAAGTACAGATAATTAGGCAAAAAATTTACTTAAGTAAAAGTAAAAGTACCGATAAAAAAAATCTACTTAAGTAAAAGTACAAAAGTAGTTGGTGTAAATTTTACTTTTTAAGTAAAAAGTCACTTTATAGTGGCTTTGTCAAAGCCACACCCCCTTTGGAAAATTCTAGATCTGCCCCTGCTCTTTGTAATGATGGCTTAACTTTTTATTTAGAAGTAAACACAACAAACAACAATCTTCTGACTCTTTTTAATTTGTTATTATTATATTTGATGTTAGGTTTTTGGCGCTGAATGAATGCGGAAAATCTTTCTCGATTCATTACTTCTTCTCCCGATCAACTGCTTCTTTTGATTTTGGCGATGCGGCTTCAAGATGAGCAACAAAAAACTTGTGTATTTTTCAAACTCCTGAACGAAAATGTAACAAAAAATGTAAAACACACTTTTAAAAAGTAGCGAAGTAAAAGTACAGATATTTGCTCTAAAAATGTAGTGAAGTAAAAGTAAAAGTACCGGTCTTAAATTTTACTTACGTAAAGTACAGATACACAATTTTTTTACTTAAGTACAGTAACGAAGTACATTTACTTCGTTACGTTCCACCACTGGGTACAAGAGTATAATTGTCCAAGTACATCCACCTGTGTGCTACTGAAAGAACACCACTACAACCCCCCGCCTCTTCGCTCATACTCTCAGCTTTAGTCCAAGCCGCAAAAGCACATACCAACCATCCTTTCCCTTGTAAGGCAGCCTTTGTGGGAGTCTGTATTTAGGGAAAATGGTTAATATTTAGGGACTGGAACTTGAAATGTTAGCTGGGCACCTATTTTAAACAGGCCCCATGAAGTCCTATACATAGCGCCAACAGTAAGAGGACCGCATATAGGACTAGGAGGAGACTGGAGCGTTGGTGGCAGCTTATCCCGTCAGAGAGGCGACACAAAAAAGCTGTTGGGCTCTGCACCTTTTTATTTTGTTTACCCCATTCGGTGATCTCAGGCGTGCTTCAGCTGCATTATAGTTAGGAATTCATCAGTTACCTCTTAAGTAGAGTCCATAATAACATAGGCTGGTGGAAGTAAGTAGTGGAAATCTGAAAAAAAGAAGTTATTAATTAAAGGAAGTGTCATAAAAAGTACAACCGGATTCCAAAAAAGTTGGGACACTTTAGAAATTGTGAATAAAAACTGAATGCAATGATGTGGAGGTGCCAACTTCTAATATTTTATTCAGAATACAACATAAATCACAGGTCAATAGTTTAAACTGAGAAATTGTATGATATTAAGGAAAAATATGCTCATTCAAAATTTCATGGTGTCAACAAATCCCAAAAAAGTTGGGACAAGAACCTATTAGAGGCTGGAAAAAGTCATTTGAGCATACAACAAACACCTGGAAGACCAATCAGCACTAATCAGGTCAATTGGCAATATGATGGGTATAAAAAGTGCTTCTCAGATTGGCAGTGTCTCTCAGAAGCCAAGATGGGTAGAGGATCACCAACTCCCACAATGTTGCGTAAAAAGATAGTGGAACAGTATCAGAGAGGTGTTACCCAGCGAAAAATTGCAAAGAGTTTGCAGTTGTCATCATCAACTGTGAATAATATCATCAGAAGATTCAGAGAATCTGGAAAAATCTCTGTGCGTAAAGGTCAAGGCCGGAGAACCATACTGAATGCCCGTGATCTCCGGGCCCTTAAACGACACTGCATCAAAAACAGGAGTGCTACTGTGAAGGAAATCACAGCATGGGCTCAGGAGTACTTCCAGAAACCATTGTCAGTGAACACAATCCACCGTGCCATCCGCCGTTGCCAGCTGAAACTCTATTCTGCAAAGAAGAAGCCATTTCTAACAAAGATCCACAAGCGAAGACGTTTTCACTGGGCCAGGAGTCATTTAAAATGGAGTGTGGCAAAATGGAAGACTGTTCTGTGGTCAGACGAATCACGTTTTGAGGTTCTTTTTGGAAATCTGGGGCGCCATGTCATCAGGACCAAAGAGGACAGTGACAACCCAAGTTGCTATCAACGCTCTGTTCAGAAGCCTGCATCTCTGATGGTATGGGGTTGCATGAATGCGTGTGGCATGGGCAGCTTGCACATCTGGAAAGGCACCATCAATGCAGAAAAATATATTCAGGTTCTAGAGCAACATATGCTCCCATCCAAACGTCGTCTCTTTCATGGAAGACCCTGCATTTTTCAACAAGATAATGCCAGACCACATTCTGCATCAATCACAACATCATGGCTGCGTGGGAGAAGGATTCGGGTACTGACCTGGCCAGCCAACAGTCCAGATCTTTCACCTATAGAAAACATTTGGCGCATCATTAAGAGGAAGGTCAGACAAAGAAGACCCAAGACGATTGAACACTTAGAGGCCTGTATTAGAGAAGAATGGGAGAACATTCATATGTCTACACTTGAGAAGCTGGTCTCCTCAATGCCCAGACGTCTGTTGAGTGTTCTAAGAAGAAGGGGGGGTGTCACACAGTGGTGAAAATGGCCTTGTCCCAACTTTTTTGGGATTTGTTGACACCATGAAATTTTGAATGAGTATATTTTTCCTTAATATCATACAATTTCTCAGTTTAAACTATTGACCTGTGATTTATGTTGTATTCTGAATAAAATATTAGAAGTTGGCACCTCCACATCATTGCATTCAGTTTTTATTCACAATTTCTAAAGTGTCCCAACTTTTTCGGAATCCGGTTTGTAAGCATATGGAGGTGTTCACAATCTTTCAAACATTTTTTCCGCATCGAAATCATACCTGAAGTAGTTTTCTTTTTCATTCATGACTGTTTGAGTCATTTGCAAGCTCTCTTGTCCAGTATTCAGATGCTAATCAAGGCCAACTTGTTCTTGGTGAGGGATTTTGTTCTCACATTCTAACTTAAACAGGTAGTGTTTTTGGAGCAGCAGTGCACATGCTATGCTCATGCTCAGTCCCTCTCCTCAATTTTTATGTAAACACACCAAGATTGGAATATAAAGTTCATGAATGTGTTCTAGCTTTGCTACATTGGCTTGGTATTTGCAGATATGCTAGATTTATGCTGTGTCGTGCACACACCCAAGGAGTGGGACTGAGCGGGGAGCAGGAGGAGGGGGGAATTTACAGCATCAAAAACAGAAGTGAAACTTAGTAAATCTATTTCTAAGGTTTTTTTTTTTTGGCCAAATATCACATTTGGAGTGAATAAAAAGGTACCAGGATTATCCGTGTAAGTTTTTGTTGTCTTCCGCTTATCCGGGGCCGGGTTGAAGGGGCAACAGCCTCAGGCGAAAAACCCAGGCTTCTCTCACCCAGACTGCATTGTCCAGCTCACCCGGGTGGATACCAAGGTGTTCCCCAGCCAGCTGTGAGATATAGTCTGTTCAGCGGATCCGTGGTCTGCCACTGAGTTCCGTCCCAGTGGGACGTGCCCAAAACACCTCACCAGCGGGGCATGCTAACCAGATGCCTTAAACACCCCATCTGGCTTCTCTTAACCCGGAGGAGCAGCGGCTCTACTTCAAGCTCCTCCCGGATGGCAGAGCTCCTCACCCTATCTCTGAGTGAGAGTCCTGGGACCCTGTGAAGGAAGCTCATTCCAGCCGCTTGTACCCGCAATCTCGTTCTTTCATTCACCACTCACAGCTGGGGGCCGTTGGTGAGGGTGGGAACGTAGCTCCACTGGTAAATCGAGAGCTTTACTTTTCTGCTCAGCTATTTCCTCGCCATGACAAATCAATGCAGCTTCCTGATTATTGAGGATGCCTCACCAGCTGGCAAGGCATTCGAGAGGCAAGGCATTCGAGGGGCATCCTAACCGGATGCCCGTACTGCTGCATCTGGCTTCTCTCAACAAATATGTCTTTCACAATACAATTCAGATCAAAATAAAGAACTGTGCAGCGTCAGCAATAACTAGGACGCTGCATTGTTCCGTCGTCGTAAAGAAAGAGCTGAGCAGAAAAGCAAAGCTCTCGATTTACAAGTCGATCTACGTTCCAACCCTCACCTATGGTCACCAGCTGTGGGTGGTGACCGAAAGAATGAGATCACGGATACAAGCGGCCGAAATGAGCTTCCTCCACTGGGTGGCTGGGCTCTCACTCAGAGATCAGGTGAGGAGCTCTGCCATCTGGGAGGAGCAAGGTATCGAGCCGCTGCTCCTCTAGGTCGAGAGAAGCCAGATGGGGTGGTTCGGGCATCTGGTCAGGATGCCCCCTGAGCGCCTCGGTGGTGAGGTGTTTTCGGCACATCCCACCGGGAAGAGACCAAGAGGCAGACCCCGGGCCCGCTGGAGAGACTATGTCTGACAGCTGGTTGGGGAACGACTCAGGATCCTTCAGGGTGAGCTGGAGGATGCAGCCGGGGTGAGAGAAGCCTGGGCTTCCCGTCTGAGGCTGTTGCACCGGCGACCCGGCCCCGGATAAGCGGAAGACGACGGAGTGGAACGGAATAAAGAACATAAATCAATTAAAATTCCAACAATGAGTGAGGTGTTTAACATGAACTGTATTTATTTTACTCGATCAAATTGTGTGTTTACACTCATTAAGTATAATTTATGTAGATTTCCATTAGCGAAAACCAAACAGAACACGCAGGAGGTAATTTACATAGTAAAAAAATAAAAGCAGCCTAAGTGTAATGGAGAGCATTTCAAATCTACTTCTTTCTGTGCTGGTCTTCCGTAATCATGGGTACGTGGAAAGAACAAACAACCTACTGTTATGATTCGGTAAAAATATGTTGCACACTCTTCCAAACAGGATCACATGTCGGTGGCCATTTTGGCTCCTGATTAACTTATTAACTCTGATTAGTTTGGACATAATTACTTGCTAAGAAAACCTTCAACCTGATACTCAGATGGTTACAACTTTGGCACTTTCCACCTACCTAAACTTGTTTTTGCCGACCAGTTACACACCCCCCGATCACTAGCTGCACTTTTCAGTGCGGTATCGACCGCCCCCCCAACTGGGTAGCAATAAGCCGTACACAAAATGTTCAGAGAAGGTCACACAACCTTTCTCGATTTCACAAGTCAGGGTGTCCACTGAATTTCAGAAAGCGAGCCACTGATAAAATTTCTTATGTCCATAAAGATCTACTGACAATAAAAACGTGAAACATTTACACATAAACATTGTTGGTGCCAAATTTATTATAAATCTATATAGTTTAATAGTGATTCTTGATCGTGGTAAAGAGAGAGCTGAGCCGAAAAGCAAAGCTCTCGATTTATAAGTAGATCTACGTTCCCACCCTGACCTATGGTTACCAGCTGTGGGTGGTGACTGAAAGAATGAGATAGCGGGTACAAGCGGCCGAAATGAGCTTCCTCCGCAGGGTGGCTGGGCTCTCACTCAGAGATTGGGTGAGGAGTTCTGCCATCCGGGAGGAGCTCGGTGTCGAGCCGCTCCTCCTCCAGGTCGAGAGGAGCCAGATGGGGTGGTTCGGGCATCTGGTCAGGATGCCCCCCGAACGCCTTGAAGGCGAGGTGTTTCGGACACATCCCACCGGACACATAGACCCCGGACGCGCTGGAGAGACTATGTCTCACAGCTGGCCGGGGAACGACTTGGGATCCTTCAAGGTGAGCTAGAGGATGCAGCCGGGGAGAGAGAAGCCTGGGCTGCCCGTTTGAGGCTGTTGCCCCCGCGACCCGACCCCGGAACAAGCGGAAGATGACGGAAGGGAACGGAAAGTGATTCTTGATTTTTAATTTTTTTCAATTAGTTTATTATTCAATTCGAAGCAAATCTATTGGATAATTGGGTTACATTGAACACTTGGTTCTTTTCTGCTTTATTAAAAGTTTTTCATAACTACATCTTATTTAGAGTGTCGGCCATTTTGGTTCCTAATTAAGTCCTACACCCTTCGACCCATGGCATCACGGCCGAAAGGGAGTGCACTAGTTATGGGGACGTTTTTCTTAATACCGTCTCTTTTCTTCCGCTCCAAAACAAGACGATATTTCAGCCATAGTTTGCTAATGACGTGAAAAACAAATTGCGCCTCTAAATAAGCATTAAAAGATGAAAAAAACATACTATTTACCTCCAAAATGGCCAACTTCCGGGTTTTAGTCACGGGTGAAAGTACGCTATTCGAGAAGTTAATTCTTCACCTCCGGTTTATTTCGAAAGCATGTGCGCTTGTTTAGAAGAAGAAATGTAAATAAAACTTATTACCGTTAAAAGGTTAAGAGAATTTACGTAGAATTCAAGAAAAAAAAAATTAGGGTAGCGCGCACCGACGGAGAAGCGGGAGTGTGTTACCATGGTTACAATAAACAAACAAGGGATTTTCCCGCCACTAGGACAGCCCTGTCTGTCTGAAATAAATTACCAGATTCATACAAATAACAAATAAATAAACTAAAAATTAAAAAAATATATAATAAATTCCTAAGCGTATTAAGATTTACAAAAATGTAAAAAAAAAAAAAAAACACATTTTATTGCTAAAAATAGTTTTACGAGCAATTTGGCGCCAAATTTGCAGACTAGTGTCTAACACAGACGTTATGTAATATAAGACATGTTTTATAAAATCATTCTAGACATTTGATATTTATAATAATTACTCTTAAAAAACTAGCCTATGCAGCCGAGGATCTGACCGCCACGGTCCCCGCCGTTGGCTGCCACCCATCTCCTCCTTCACCCGACCCCTATGGCCCCTCCTGCAGGTGGTGAGTCCGCTGGAAGGGCGGCCCATGTTCCCTGTTCCGGGCCCCATGGGTAAAAGCCCGGCCACGAGGCGCTCGCACGCGTGCCCCACCCTCGGGCCTGGCTCCAAGGGGGGCCCCGGTGACCCGCGTCCGGGCAAGGGCAACTTGGCCATGTGCGAGGTGTTTTGGGCACGTCCCACCGGGAGGAGACCAAGGGGCAGACCCCGGATCCGCTGGAGAGACTATGTCTCACAGCTGGCCGGGGAACAACTTGGGATCCTTCCAGGTGAGCTAGAGGATGCAGCCGGGGAGAGAGAGGCCTGGGCTGCCCGCCTGAGGCTGTTGCCCCCCGCGACCCGACCTCGGAACAAGCGGAAGATGACGGAACGGAACTCTTAAAAACTAGTAATATGAAGGTCAAAAATGATTCTTTAACCATGTAAATGTTAATAGACTGCAAATGCAAATGTTCAAGCTAGGCTAAAACAATTTTTTTACAGTTTATATTTTTGAATCTTTGTTTTGTTTCATGGCTGAACGTCTGGTCAAAGCCGAATCCTACCTACAGTACTTCAGGTCATGAAGTACAGGTGGTCAATGAAAGAGCAGAAACACGTCAACTTTCTTCTATTTTCTTCTTGTTGCTCAGACATGATGAAAAACGTATCACTCATCAATCAGGTTAATAAATATTCTCGAAGCTCATGTTGGGTTAGAATTAATGGCATTCACTCTGAAACGATGAATGATGTTCTATATGTTGAAATGTTAGTTTAAGCCTTCTGAAGACTTGAATACATAAAGATTTGTTGTGCTAAGATGTTTATTTACTGGCTATAGTTGGTGAGTTCAGTGTACGGAACTATCTTTATTTTTGCAGTCCTGACAAGCGGAGGAGGCAGTCAGCAGCACAGTCCCCTAAAGCGCTCAGTGTCCCTCACACCTCCTATGAACGGTCCCAGCAACCAGCCTCTGGGCCATGTCTGGCTGTCTCAGGAGGACCTCCGGACGGCCAGAGGCCCGGCCCCAGACCATGCACCTCTTTCACCTCAGAGCAGCATTGCCTCCTCAGGCAGCGGTGGCAGTGAGCACCTGGAGGATGCTGGATTAGGAGGTGGTTCAGGTCTGCATCGCAGTTCCTTCCATGAGGAGGGGAGTGGGATGAGGGGTGAGTACAGCAGACTGGGGGTTAACTTTTTCTAGTATTGTTTTGATCCACTTAGGGAAAATGGAGTTTTACTATTAAGCCCTATACAGGTGCGGTAGTTAAATCCAGCACCATAGTAAGATTGAGTCCTGCTGGTAGGGACAGGAAAAGCCAGGAGGCATTGATTAGATTTGGACTTGATTGAAAACTTTATCAATTTTTTTCAGAGGCTGCAGTTTCTCATAGCGTCAGAATGAATGAGAATGTTTGTGACAGGTACAGATTAGGCCACATTTAATGACTACATGTTTCTGAAAGCTTATTTGATACAAAAGCTCCAGATTCCCTTTTGGGGCTGTAGAAACTGTGGGCATGCAAAGTGTCAGGTCGGTCCACTCTGTGCAGTTTGTCTGGACCAGCGGAGACCATATCTTCTGACCTTACTGGGGCCACTGTCTACACTTTGGCCAACCTTTTCATACTGCCCATCTCTTCTTTAAAAATATTATAGCTTAACATAGAAGCTCTAACTAAATCACAGATTTAATAAGTTTCATTTGTTGATGTAGCATGTAAATGTACCTGTTTTTATTTTTGGTTGCAGTATTTAACTTTAGGGACATACAGTATCTGTTACTTCAGATTATTAATAAAACTCTTACATAAGACTCTTAAGCGATAAAGTGTTAAGTACATATGCTGATAAAAATGTCTGAGCAACATTTAGCATGTTTATTTCTGCCTGCAAAAAGTACAAGACGCCTTTTCTAGAGATAATTGTATTGCTAGAGTTGTTAGTTATTTTTCCACAGAAAAGAAAAGCTCTATTTTCTTTACTTTACTTGCAGTAGACATGTTTGGTTTTCAGCTCATCTTGAATTCCGATGTCTCCTCCACAGATGTCCCTGCATGGCTGAAGAGTCTTCGTCTCCACAAGTACGCCGCTCTCTTCTCCACAATGACTTATGACGACATGATGGCACTGACTGAGGAGCAACTAGAGGCACAGGTTCATGAACACACACACACTTCACATTAGATTTTACTTTGAGCCGGTCAACTTTTTTCATCCTGCATGTGGACTGGAAAACGCTTCAATAGGTTTAAGATGAACTTCACCTTAAAACTAGTGTGTATGAAATCTATATAAACTTGTTCATAAATATGGCACTGATGAACCCAACCTGAGGGAAACTTGGTGAGAACGATGATTCGGAGTCATGCCACCTACAGAAATTCTCTGATAACTCTGTAGTTGTGGGGTGTATAAGTGGTGGGCAGGAGGAGGTGTATAGGAGAGTGGTGGACAGATTTGTGGAGTGGGCGGGAGAGAATCACCTACTGCTCAATGTAGACGAGAGTGGTGGAGAGGACGTCACTGAACAAACTTTTATCCATCACGGACAATCATGACCATCCTCTCTACCCACTCCTGGACGAACAGCGGAGCTCCTTCTCCAAGAGGCTCAGACAGCTCCGCTCGAGAACATCTCATTACCGGAGGTCTTTCTTCCCGTACGTGTTCGGGCTCTACAACGACTCACTTAGCAGATTAGAAAGCCTGTCATTAGAAAAATGGGCCATATCTTTGAATAGATTGCCAATCGTAAATATTTGAACTCATTTTGAAACCGTTAGCTGTCTTTCACCTACCTGCTTTTACGCAATATTTCACACCGTACACATAAATATAATTTATAATACTGACATCAAGCAAGACAAATCATCAGCTGCAGTCACTGACATGGGTCTCAGGTGTGCAGCTAAGTCATTTTTTTATAACTACCTTAAGGTCAAACCATTCCTTCTTTTTTAGTCACTGACAGATCAGTGTGCGCCACTGGCAGACTTTCATGTTGTGGTCACCGCCTTCCACGATGCTGGCTTTCACTTGTAGGAGATGCCACCACCTGCCCAACACTACTCAATTTGGGAGACCAGCATCTCCACCTTCATGGTAGAGAAATTACGCATCTTAACCGTTCCGTTCTGTCATCTTCCGCTTGTTCCGTGGTCGGGTCGCGGGGGCAACAGCCTCAAGCGGGCAGCCCTGGCCTCTCTCACCCTGGCTGCATCCTCTAGCTCACCTGGAAGGATCCCAAGTCATTCCCCGGCCAGCTGTGAGACATAGTCTCTCCAGCGGGTCCGGGGTCTGCCCCTTGGTCTCCTACCGGTGGGACGTGCCCAAAACACCTCGCCCGCGAGGCGCTCGGGGGGCATCCTGACCAGATGGCCAAACCACCCCATCTGGCTCCTCTCGACCTGGAGGAGGAGCATCTTAACCGTTGTCCGTAAATAATGACCAGCCCCATTGCATGTGCGTCATGTCATATTTATGCACGATGAGGCATGGTTGTCGTAAGATGGATCTGTAAAACGTCGGTTATTTAAACGCAGTTATTGAGGTTTTTATGAATCTAAAATCCTTGTGGCGAAAAATGAGCAAAAAACACTTGATTTTTGCACGTCTTTAAAAACGAGGTCCCGGATCTGCAAGTGGTCATACAACAGTGAAGCACAATTTTTGCTTCAGAAGTTTACTTCTGAGGAGCTCGGTGTCGAGCCGCTCCTCCTCCAGGTCGAGAGGAGCCAGATGGGGTGGTTAGGGCATCTGGTCAGCCCCAGAAAACATAGCTCCTAGGATCACTGGGGCACACAAACCCCTCCACCGCGATAAGGTGGCGGCTCAAGGTCCTCCAGGTCGAGAGGAGCCAGATGGGGTAGTTTGGGCATCTGGTCAGGAAGCCACCCCGAGCGCCTCGCGGGCGAGGTGTTTTGGGCACGTCCCACCGGGAGGAGACCAAGGGGCAGACCCCGGACCCGCTGTAGAGACTATGTCTCACAGCTGGCCGGGGAACGACTTGGGATCCTTCCAGGTGAGCTAGAGGATGCGGCCAGGGAGAGAGAGGCCTGGGCTGCCTGTTTGAGGCTGTTGCCCCCGCGATCCGACCCCGGAACAAGCGGAAGATGACGGAACGGAAAGTTTACTTGTTTACGCTTAATCAACCATGTAAATTGAACATATAGTACATACAGTATGTCAAATATATGAACCAATATTACAAGTACATCGTAGATCATTTGATAATTAAATCAGTGTTGTTTCTCCCGATCGAAGATGGTAACTTTGCCACCAGATCAACTCCCCCTGGGACCATCAGTGTTGTTTCTTGTTGTTGGTGACGGGTATAAAATGGGTCAAGACAAATATAGCAGTTGTTTTCCTTAAAGCCATTCTTAATGATCTATTCTAAAAAGAAATAAGTGGGATGTGACTAAATTTAACTCGGCTACAGCTGACCAGGAAGCTGAACACTTCCTCCAGGTGCTGCCAACTCCTTTGGACTGTAACGTGATGAACGGCCAACACTGAGACACGTTCAGCTTAACACAACTGGCAGATTTTGATGTTTTCACTTCCAAGCAAAAATACTAACAAGCTATTTAAGTCGCAGATGAGCTTGTATCGCTTTCATTTTCTCAATTTTCTGCCCTAAAAGTCCTCGTTTTTCTGAAGTTAAAGCTTTCTTTTCTTTACAAAAAATTATGGTACAATAAATTGCACATTTTGATTTAATGTTTTGCTTCTAATCTCTGAGTTTAATGTTTTTTTTTTTGGTGCAGAAAGTCACAAAAGGAGCAAGACACAAGATTGTCATCAGCGTTCAGAAGCTGAAAGAGAGGCAGAATCTTCTGCGGAGCCTTGAAAAGGTTTGATCCACTATTTCTATCATCCTGGTACTTTTTCTCACCTCCGTGAAGCTGGCCCCTCTTAAAAAAATATATAAACAAAAATAAACAAACAATATGTAAATCATTTGTGCTCTTTTGTGCTGTAAAAATTTCCATTTGTGCTATTTTAGTTTTTTAATTTATTTTAAGTATTACGATTTGGACGAAAAGCAAAGCTCTCGATTTACAAGTCGATCTACGTTCCTACCCTCACCTATGGTCACCAGCTGTGGGTGGTGACCGAAAGAATGAGATCGCGGGTACAAGCGGCAGAAATGAGCTTCCTCCACAGGGTGGCTGGGCTCTCACTCAGAGATCAGGTGTCGAGCCGCTCCTCCTCCAGGTCGAGAGCAGCCAGATGGGATGGTTCGGGCATCTAGTCAGGATGCCCCCCGAGCGCCTTGCTGTTGAGGTGTTTCGGGCACGTCCCACCGGGAGGAGACCAAGGGGCAGACCCCGGACCCGCTGGAGAGACTATATCTCGCAGCTGGTCGGGGAACGACTTGGGATCCTTCCAGGTGAGCTAGAGGATGCAGTCGGGGAGAGAGAGGCCTGGGCTGCCCGCTTGAGGCTGTTGCCCCCGCGACCCAACCCTGGAACATGCGGAAGATGACGGAACGGAACGATTTGGACGATGATGCCATCAAGACATTCATTTATTTGCAGGCGTCGCCATCTTTGATGACGCCATCTTTGATGACGCCATCTTTGATACCGAAATCGTCCAAATTGTATTTCTTTAAAAAAAAATAAAACTAAAATAGCACAAATAAAGAGTTTTACAGCATATAACAGCACAAAAGTAGCACAAACAATTTACACCATTTTTATGAGTTTTCTCGCATTTTTAGGCGGAATTAGGGGCTGGATGACGTCATCGTCCAAATCGTATTTCTTAAAACAACAAAAAACTAAAATAGCACAAACAAATTTTTTTTGCAGCACAAACGCTAGACAAATTTATTGTTTGATTTTTGTTTATATTTTTTTCAAGACGGGCCAGCTTCACGGAGGTCTTCTTGTCACTCACCACATCTATATTCCACATTGTTATTGTTTAATTGGTCAGTGAATTCTTTGTGAACATCCCGTCTTCGTCCAGTGGGTGAGAGAGCACGGTAGCCAGGGGTGTAAATGTCCCTGAGACGGCCGGTAACGGAACACCTAATCCAGGAAGGACTGTTTTGAGCTCCGAATTTAAACCCATCCCCCTTGCACCCACCCACGCTCTAGCCCTCTGTTCAGCCTTCGGAGCAAGACAATGACAGCCAAGGGCGCAGCGCAGGAGGGACGTCTTAGGCCGGCTAAATTCAGTCCTAACCTTTTCACCAACGCTTCTTTTAAAATGTGTTATCGCTGCATTTGTGGGACGCAGGAAACAAGACACCTGTTGCTTGGTATTTTGGGTTTACACACACCCACAGGAGAAGAGGGATGTTGACATCATCTATTTGAACACGAGCACTTGTGTTTTTAATTATACTTCATCCTTTGCCGTCATGTTACGGCACACTTTTATTTTTAGATAAAAGTTTTTTGGCTTTTTTGTTTTTAAGAACAATCCCTCACAAGCGAGGCGCTTGAGGGGCATCCTGACCAGATGCCCGAACAACCCCATCTGGCTCCTCTCGACCCGGAGGAGGAGCAGCTCGACATCGAGCCATCGCTGGTGAGGTGTTTCGGGCACGTCCCACCGGGAGGAGACCAAGGGGCCAATTGCTTCAGAAGTTTACTTCTGAGGAGCTCGGTGTCGAGCCGCTCCTCCTCGAGGTCGAGAGGAGCCAGATGGGGTGGTTAGGGCATCTGATCAGGATGCCCCCGAGCGCCTCGTGGGCGAGGTGTTTTGGTCACGTCCCACCGGGAGGAGACCAAGGGGCAGACCCCCGGACCCGCTGGAGAGACTATGTCTCACAGCTGGCTGGGGAATGACTTGGGATCCTTCCGGGTGACCTAGAGGATGCAGCCGGGGAGAGAGAGGCCTGGGCTGCCCGCTTGGGGCTGTTGCCCCTGCGACCCGACCCCGGAACAGGCGGAAGATGACGGAACGGAAAAGAACAATCCCAGATATTTTATTTATCCCCTCTTCCTCAGGATGTGCTCGAGGGAAGCAACCTTAGGAATCCACTACAAGAGCTCCACCAGATGATATTGACTCCCATCAAGGCATTCAGTGGAGGAGAAGAGTCCTCTCTGCAGCGCCCCCTTTTGAGCCCGGAAGGCAAAAGCGTAGCGCCCGGCTCCCATCTTACAGGAGGGAGCGGTGCGGAGGCTGAGTCGAGCACAAGCGTCATCGCCGAGGGCGATCTGCCGGGCCAGTTCACTCGCGTCATGGGGAAAGGTAAGCGCCGTCCACCAACAATCTGACGAGGTTTTTTTATTTGGGGTAAAATAAAATTTTATTTGCATCTTCGTCCCTGTTCTCAGTTTGTACGCAGCTCCTGGTTTCCCGCTCCGATGAAGACAACATCAGCTCATACCTGCAGCTCATCGACAAATGCCTCATCCATGAGGTACAGGCTGCACGTGTGTTTGCAATGCATTTTAAAATTGAACGTTTTAGGCACAAATTTAAAAACTGATTGAGTGCTAAGTTTTAAATTGTTTTAAAAAATTTTATCAATACATTTTTTTTTGCATTGCTTGAAGACAGTGGTGGAACGTAATGAAGTAAATGTACTTCGTTACTGT
Source organism: Neostethus bicornis (assembly GCA_902685375.1). Classification (NCBI taxonomy): domain Eukaryota; kingdom Metazoa; phylum Chordata; class Actinopteri; order Atheriniformes; family Phallostethidae; genus Neostethus; species Neostethus bicornis. Next base: position 7,157,195 of record LR738543.1, read on the forward strand.
ACTTAAGTAAAAAAATTGTGTATCTATATTTTACTTAAGTAAAATTTAAGACCAGTACTTTTACTTTTAATTCACTACATTTTTAGAGCAAATATTTGTACTTTTACTTCGCTACTTTTTAAAAATGTGTTTTACATTTTTTGTTACATTTTCGATCAGGAATTTGAAAAATACACAGGTTTTTTAGCGCATCTTGAAGCCGCATCGCCAAAATTAAAAGGAGCAGTTGATCGGGAAAAGAAGTCATGAATCGAGGACCAATCAGAATTGAGAATAAACATTTTCCGCATTAATTCAGCACCAAAAACCTAACATCAAATATAGCACAAATGAAAAAGAGTCAGAAGATCGTTGTTCGTTGTGTTTACTTCTAAACAAAAAGTTGAGCCATCGTTACACAGAGCAGGGGCGGATCTAGAATTTTCTAAAGGGGGCGGAGCGGTTTAAGGTCATTGACAAAGCCAATATAGGTTGACTGGGGGCCTACCCCCCAAAACATTTTAAAAAATAAGTGTAATTTTTCTTCATTTTGGTGCCCATTTGCTGGCCTTGCAAGGGGATAGTTTGACTAGTCCCCTTTTCTTTCTTCTTCTTCTTTTTTTTTTTTTTTTTTTTTTTTTTTTTTTTGTGGACCAAAAGAGGCGGGAAAGGGGGGTCACACCCCTGCAGAGTATTTATTTGTGATCCTATAGCACAAAAAATGACAGTTGAATTATGATCGAATACTTTTACTTTTTACTCAAAAAGTAAAATTTACACCAATTACTTTTGTACTTTTTCTTAAGTAGATTTTTTTATTGGTACTCTTACTTTTACTTAAGTTTTTTTTTTTTTGCCTAATTATCTGTACTTTTACTTAAGTACAAAAAGTGAGTACTTCATCCACCACTGCTTGAAGGTACCATCTCATGCAAAATCAGTTTTACTGACCAGTTGAATGTGTAGCAAAGAGAGGAACGCTTGTTTTTAGATTTTCTCTACAAGAGACTTGTAAAATTTTTGTTTATCAAAACTCATCTTACGCTCATCGTTTTTCTTTCACTCTGCCGCAGTCCTTCACTGAGACACAGAAAAAGAGGTTGTTGTCATGGAAACAACAGGTCCAGAGGCTGTTCCGGTCCATTCCAAGGAAAACTCTCCTTGATATCGCAGGGTACCGACCACAAAGGAGGTACACCCAGAAAAATACCAGTCAAAATAAAATTCAGAAGCTTAATGCTTTGAACTAATTATTTTTTCTTTTAAAGTCGTTTTGGTCAGTCCAACTCTCTCCCCACGTCTGGGTGTGTTGGAGGCAGCGTGTCAGCAAGAAGGAGCCACCACCAGTTCCAGATGCCCTCCAGGAGTTTACCGGGTGCAAGGTTAGGGCTGCTGGGTAGCGGCGGGCTGCTAGGACCCACCCCTCGCAGTACCAGCAGCACCCCAACAGGTCCCAAACAGGGGAGACATGTAAGTTTAACATGTAAACAGCTGCATAATCTGGTTCGAATCAAGAAGAGGGAAAGAGGGGATACTTTGGTCCAGGGTTAATCAGGGGAGTTGTTCTAAAAATAACTAGAAATGTGAGAAATTTGCAAAATAATCCACTTTTTTTCAGTTATTATTGCAATTTTTAGGCTTTAAAACTTTTCACTACAAACTTTATAAACATTCCATAGAAAAAAATGAACATTTTCACACTTTTTTAAATGTTTTATTACTCTCAAAGTTTAAATTTGGTAGCTTTTTTTCTTAAAAATAGAAACATATCCATGTTTTTTTTCTCCTGAGGAGAAATTTTGAGAGCACACTTCAGCATAAAAACGAAAAATTGCGACTTCAGAAAAAAAAGATGCTGAGGATCTCTCTGGGAGTGACCAGGATGGACAGGATCAGAGGAACAGCACATGTTTTGGAGATGGATGCTGGGTTTGGAACCACCAGGAAAGAGGACTAGAGGATGAGGTTCATGGATACAGTGAAGGAAGACATGAAGATAGTTGGTGTGACCGAAGAGGATGCAGGAGATAGGGTTAGATGGAAGAAACTGACTTGCTGTGGCGACCGCTGAAGGGAAATGCCAAAAGAAGAAGAAAAAATTACAGCCGAGCCAGGCATGTAGTTTTCAGGTCAATAGACGCCAGAAAGGAGTTTTATTCGCTGGGCAGTCAGGGACAGGGTCCTGCCCCAAGTGGAGGAGTTTAAGTATCTCGGGGTCTTGTTCATGAGTGGGGGAAGGATGGAGCGGGGGATCAACTGGCGGATTGGTGCAGCATCAGCAATAACTAGGATGCTGCATCAGTCCGTTGTGGAAAAGAGAGAGCTTAGAAGTAAAGCAAAGCTCTCAATTTACAAGTCGATCTACGTTCCTATCCTCACCTATGGTCACCAGCTGTGGGTGGTGACCGAAAGAATGCGATCGTGGATACAAGCGGCCGAAATGAGCTTCCTCCGCAGGATGTCTGGGCTCTCACTCAGAGATCGGGTTAGGAGCTCTGCCATCCGGGAGGAGCTCGGTGTCGAGCCGCTCATTCTCCAGGTCGAGAGGAGCCAGATGGGGTGGTTCGGGCATCTGGTCAGGATGCCCCCCCGAGCGCGTCGCGGGCAAGGTGTTTCGGGCACGTCCCACCGGGAGGAGACCAAGGGGCAGACCCCGGACCCGCTGGAGAGACTACGTCTCACAGCTGGCCGGGGAACGACTTGGGATCTTTTCGGGTGAGCTGGAGGATGCAGCTGGGGTGAGAGAGGCCTGGGCTACTTGTTTGAGGCTGTTGCCCCCGCGACCCGACCCCGGAACAAGCGGAAGATGACGGAATGAAACGGAAAGATCTACTATATGGACAGCCAATCAGATCAGAACGCAGAATACAATCCATCAATTGGTATGTAAGCTACAAAATTCCCAAAAAATCCATCAACAAACCACCATAACTAACAGATCTGACTTTTTCTTCAGAATTTTTTTAATAAACATTTGACCAAAATGTTTTGTGTAACCTCAGAATTCCGTCATACTGGACGCAGCGACTCATCCGCTCCCGTTTGTGTTTATGGGAGGAACATTTTAAAACGCGTAACAGCACATTCCAGGATGCGGCAGAATTCCCTCTTCAGTACGTCTCTTGCCCAAAATAGTCTTTTTATTCCACGGCAAAGAAATGCAGGACGAGGAAGAGGAGCAGTGATGTGTACGGCGAATGAAGCGAGGTGAATGGAACTCATAGGCAGGTCACCCCCACATACCAGAGTCTCTGCGTCAGCGGCGAACACTCAAAACGGGAGGAGCCGTTTTCAGGCCCGGTCCTGGCACACTTCGGTCTGAACCGACCCCCCCCCCTTTTTTCTTCTTCTCATCCACTACAATGGGAGGAAATACCTCAGTTCCTCCTCACACTGGAGCTTCTCGTTGGAACACCGTGGAGTGGATGTGTAAGGTCAGAAAAGGAAAAAGAAGGGGAACAAAGGGAAAATATGTGAGTCATAGTTTTTGGAGACGTAGCTGTGGGGTTTTTTTTTACGGAGGAGGAGCGACGGGAGAGAGAGAATCTGTTTGTGTGAGTTTATATATCTGAGGGAGAGAGCGAGAGCGAGTCAGAGGCAGTGAGAACAGTGCACAGGCATTTCCTGTTTTTCCCTGGCCTGCGGCGCTGGAGGGCCTAGAGGGGGGAGGTAGCGGGGAGATAGAGGTGAGGTGAGGGACATGTAGGATCGGAGGGGCGTAATGAGCAGGTTAGAGGGAGGAGATGATGTGGTCAGAGTCTCCTTACGTGGGGGAGATGAAGATATGAAGATGAAGATGACGTGTTTTAAATCAGTGAAAGTTTTCAAACCTACATGAGTAATAAACTTCAGCAGGTTGTTTCAGGTTAAATTCTCAGATCATGTTGTAACCCACTTAAAAAAAATATTAAAGAACCCATCTCATGCAAAATAACTCTTTTCACATTGTATCCTCTGCACATACACACGCAAAATGTGGGGTTTGCAACATGCATTACACGATAGTTATGAAAATATATTGATTTAGTGGAACGCAGTCACAGACCTGGAATTATGAAAGGCTGGGTATCGCTCATCCCCCCGCCCATCCTGAGAAAGTACAAGCTCCGCCCTCTGCTCTCACTGAGCCGCTATTCCTCCGCCCATCTCTGAGCGGGAGCGGGAAGGCAGGTGTAAACCCGTGTGTAGCTACAAAAAGCGTGTTTCAAGCAAGAAAATAAAAAAGACGCAGAGCAGCGAACCAGCCTGTATATCGGACGTTGAAAGCAAGTTTGTGAGGGCGTAAGGCCGGAGTGGAGGCGGGTGAGGAGGGCGAGCGGGTGGTGAGAAGGGAGGGGGGGCGTGTGTGAAGTCCGTCCTGGCTACGTCCCATGGCTAGACATCTGCTCATTGGTTGTTTTGTTAGAGCGTACCAGAAATCCAATTTGTGAAAAACGGGCTAAATTAATTAAGAAACCCCTTTGGTGACATATACAAGGCCCAGACATCACACACACACACACACACATATACAAGGCCCGGACATCACTCTTACAAGGTAGAAAACAATGAAAAGTCCCTTTTGCATGAGATGGACCCTTTAAATGTCACAGATTTCCCATAAAGAAACCATTCTGAAAAAAAAAAATCATCTGCTTTGACATTAAAAATTTCATCTGATGACTTATTTTCTTGAAGCCGGTATTCTGACTCGATCTGCGACCGGAAGTGAACGACCTGTCGCAGATCCTAAAAATAATACATATTATTATGTATTATAATAATACATAATAATATTATGTATAATAATACATAATAATATTATGTATTTTTATTATACATAATAATATTATGTATAATAATACACAATATTATTATGTATTTTATTATACATAATTATATTATGTATAATAATACATAATATTATTATGTATTATTATTATACATAATAATATTATGTACAATAATACATAATATTATAATAATATATAATAATTTATTATATTATGTATCAATAATATAATTAATATTAGTAATAATAATAATATTATGAATATTATGAATATTATTATAATATAATATTAAAAATATTATTAATATTATTATTAATAATAATATTATTATGTATTATTATAATACATAATAAGGTTTTTAAACACGTAAACACTTGTACGTGTTTAAAAAATACGTACAAGTGTTTTTTAAACAAATAAAAAACACTTGTACGTTTTAAAATGACAGATTTTTACATGAAAAAATGTAAAACAGGTGCAAAAAAATGTTATATATAATCTGGTGGAGACAATGGCCGCGTGGTTAGCGCGTTCGCCCGCGGACCGGAAGGTCGCGGGTTTGCGACCCACGGAGAGCACGTCTAGGGTCCTTGGAGAAGACACCTAGCCCCCACTTCTCCCACCATTGGCGCCGTTGAAGGGCAGCCTGCTGCGGTGTAAGGAGTGCAGCAAACAAATTTCCCCGGTGAGGGATGAATAGAGTAATTCAAAATAACAAAAATAAAAAAATTATAACCAATAGAATTTTTAGAATTACGCCAGGTCGCAGATCTCGATGTTTAGATCACCTGGAAGGGAGGGGAAAAGGTTGACACATTTGAGAGGGAGGTAAAGTGGGAGGTGGTTGACGCGTTCTAGGTATGCGCAGAAGCACAAAGTCGCAGATCTCGACGGTCGAGGTCTTATCAGGACACCGGTCCTGACAAGATCTTTTTTTTCCGTTTAAAGCCTAACTAAAAAAATTATTATTAAATATTGTAAAATTAAACTTTACAACCTTTATGGACAGAATATCTTGGTGCAGCCGATGCGTTGGAGGGATCCGGTTTGGTGACCTCAGGATCAGATCTCTGCTTTTTGCGGATGATGTGGTTCTGTTTGCTTCATCGGACCGTGATCTCCAGCTCTCACTGGATCGATTTGCTGCCGAGTGCCAAGCGGCCGGGATGGGAATTAGCGCCTCCAAATCCGAGTCCATGGTCCTCGCCCGGAAAAGGGTGGAATGCCCGCTGCGGGTCAGGGACAGGGTCCTGCCCCAAGTGGAGGAGTTTAAGTATCTCGGGGTCTTGTTCATAAGTGGGGGAAGGAATCAGCAATAAAACTACGACGCTGCATCGGTCTGTCGTGGTGAAGAGAGAGTCGAGCCGAAAAGCAAAGCTCTGGATTTACAAGTCGATCTACGTTCCAACCCTCACCTATGGTCACCAGCTGTGGGTGGTGACCGAAAGAATGAGATCGTGGAAACAAGCGGTCGAAATAAGCTTAATCCGCAGGGTGGCTGGGCTCTCACTCAGAGATTGGGTGAGGAGCTCTGCCATCCGGGAGGAGCTCGGTGTCGAGCCGCTCCTCCTCCAGGTTGAGAGGAGCCAGATGGGGTGGTTTGGGCATCTGATCAGGATGCCACCCGAGCGCCTCGCTGGTGAGGTGTTTTGGGCACGTCCCTCCGGGAGGAGACCAAGGGGCAGACCCCGCACCCGCTGGAGAGACTATGTCTCACAGCTGGCTGGGGAACGACTCAGGATGAGATAGAGTGAGGAGTGCTGCCATCCTGGAGGAAGATGGAGTAGAACCATTGCTCCTCCGGGTAGAGAGGAGCAAAAGCCAGATGGGGTGGTTCGGGCATCTGATTAGGATGCCTCCTGCGTGCCTCGCCAGTGAGGTGTTTCTGGCATATCCCACTGGGAGGAGCCCCAGAGGCAGACCTCAGACCTGCTTAAACAAGCATAGGCAAACTCCAGCCCGCGGGCCACATGCGGCCTATTAAACATTTTAATCCGGCCTGCCGAACTTGGGAAAAAATTAAATAAATAAAACTTGTTTATGTTTGATTTCCCTTGCAATTTTGATGTTTCCTCACTAGATGGCGCACTCTAGAGGTATTGGCTTTGTTGAGAAAACAACAACACTCTTGATGTTACATTTAGTGGGTTTGTTTAAAATCTAGCGCGCCATTTTATCGGTCGAATCTAGCGATTACAAAAGCATGCCATCCATCCGCTCCTGTTCCGGCCCACTTATCAAATGTTGGAATTCAATGTGGCCCGCGAGTTAAAAAGTTTGCCCACCCCTGTGCTAGAGAGACTGTCTTTCACAGCTTGCTGTGGAACACCTCTTTAGGGATTATCAACAACCGCACTGCCCCTTATTTACAATAATCTGCTTCCTCTTTAAATAATCAGAGTGGTAGTAATCCTAAATCTCTCCTCAGGGTCCATGGTTTGCCAACCCAGGAGGAAGTAACAGCATGCCCAGTCGAACCCACAGCTCCGTGCAGAGGACCCGTTCACTTCCTGTTCACACTACACCGCAGACCATGGTCATGTTTCAACAATCAGGTATGGAAGGTGACACCTTAAACTTGATTAATTACACTTAACGAAGTCCATTAAGTGTGTAAGAACAGTCATACGGATTACTACATCTGGAATGTGGACTTCAGTCGTCTGCACGTCTGATGCCATGTTTTGTTTTTTTTTAATATACCTTATTAATCCCTCACCGGGAAATTTATGTGCTGCATTTCACCGCAGCAGGCTGCCACCTATGACGGCGCCAATGGTGGGAGAAATGGGGGTTAGGTGTCTTCTCCAAGGACCCTAGACGTGGGATGCGAACCTGCAAATTTCCGGTTGACTTCCGGTTCGCGGGCGAACGCTCTAACCACTGAGCCACCATATTCATTTTTATATTTTACAAAAATAATACATTGAACACAGAGGCAGGGTACACCGGAACAAGTCACCAGTTTGTTGCAGGGCCACACACACACACACACACACACACACACTCATTCCTAGAGGCTATTTCATAGCAGCCAATTAACTTGGCATGCATGTTTTTGGAGGGTGGGAGGAAACTGGAGTACCTGAAGAAAACACACACATATACAGGGAGAACATGCAAACTCTACACAGAAAGAACAGTGTTTTCAGCCTCCACTTAAACTCGAACTCCTACCTTCTTGCTGTGAGGCCACTGTGCTAATATTTCTTCCAAATTTACCAGAGATTTATTGACACACACTGAATCTGTTTGATGGCTTTAATTTAGAAAATGAAATTCATCATCATTAACAGCATTCAATCAAAAAAATAAGAAAAATATTTTAAATCAAATGTTGCTTTTATGCTGATAGTTTCACAGATATCTGGTAGGATTTTCACGTAACATTGAGGGAGTTTCAATCTCTATTTTTTTCCTTAAATGTTTGGAAGTGAACCGAATGCAGCCATGTTTTGATATTCAGAGAAATTAGAAACATCAAGTTTATTCAAGATTTACACAACATCAGTTACACGCATAGGCTAAAAAAAACTGCCATAATGCAAATTAAAGCCACTTTTAATTCATAAAGTAATTCTGTTCATGTTCCGTTTCGTTGTCTTCCGCTCATCCGGGGCCGGGTCGCGGGGGCAACAGCCTCACACGGAAGCCCAGGCTTCTCTCACTGCGGCTGCATCCTCCAGCTCACCCGGAAGGATCCCAAGTCGTTCCCCGGCCAGCTGTGAGACATAGTCTCTCCAGCGGGTCCGGGGTCTGCCTCTTGGTCTCCTCCCCGTGGGACGTGTCCGAAACACCTCACCAGGGAGGCACTCTGTGGGAATCCTGACCAGATGCCTGAACCATCCTATTTGGCTCCTCTCGACCTGGAGGAGGAGCGGCTCAACACCAGGCTCCTCCCGGATGGCAGAGCTCCTCACCCTATCTCTGAGTGAGAGCCCAGCCATCCTGCGGAGGAAGCTCATTTCGGCCGCTTGTATCCGTGATCTCATTCTTTCGGTTACCACCCACAGCTGGTGACCAGAGGTGAGGGTTGGAACGTAGATCAACTTGTAAATCCAGAGCTTTGCTTTTCGGCTCAGCTCTCTCTTTACCACGACGGACCGATGCAGCGTCCTAGTTATTACTGATGCTGCACCGATCCGCCTGTCGATCTCCCTCTCCATCCTTCCCTCACTCGTGAACAAGACCCCGAGATACTTAAACTCCTCCACTTGAGGCTCCAAAACTGCACTAAAAAAATTCCGAAACAGCGAGACCGCAAAAAATAAATTGTGTCACAGTGAGGGACCCCAAAAATACAGTGAAACTATAGCTGAGTGGGAGGTCCTCAGGACAGGAACTGAAGACTTAGGTTGTCCCCACTTGAAAAAAAAATGTTTGGGAACCACAGTTGCACAGTCTGGTCATTTAAAAAAATTCCCAGCTTGTCATTTCTAGTCCAGTGCCTCCTAGGGTCACAGTTAGAACCGGTAGCAACCCTTTGACCCTCAGTAGCCTCTGTCTCACAGAAACGACAGACAGTAAGTCGACTTCCTGCTCTCCTTTTTAGAAAAAAAGAGGAAAAGCAGATTTTCAGAGAGGAGGGAAGTCAGCTGGAGGGAGGATAGCGACTATGTGAGAGAGGAAGAGATGGAGGCAGGGAGGGAGGAAAGCGTGAGGAGTCTCACAATGAGGCTCTTTGTGCTGTGAGGATAGGGCTCTCTGGCCTCCTTCCCTCTCTCCGTAACTCACTCTCTTTCTTAGCTTTCCTATTTCTGCCATCCCTTCCCCCATCCCAAACAAGTCTGCAGAGTCATGCACACAGAAAGTCCCCCTCCATGCTGGTTGGAGCTGGTTCTCAGCTACACTAACTTATTTGAAAGTCTAGATGTCCTTGATTCTTTTCATCCACCCTCCATCTCCGTGCATGAACGTGGGATCGTCTTCTTTTCTTTCAACCAATCTTCTTCTTCTTCTTTCGGCATTTCCCTTCAGGGGGCGCCATAGCAAGTCAGTTTCTTCCATCTAACCCTATCTGCTGTATCCTCTTCGGTCACACCAACTATCTTCATGTCTTCCTTCACTGTATCCATGAACCTCCTCTTTGGCCTTCCTATAGTCCTCTTTCCTGGTGGTTCCTAATCCAGCATCCTTCTTACAATGTACGTGCCCAAAATCATCTCAGTCTTGCCTCTCGAACTTTATCTCCAAAACCTCTAACATGTGCTGTTCCTCTGATATACTCATTTCTAATCCTGTCCATCCTGGTCACTCCCAGAGAGATCCTCAGCATCTTCATCTCTGCTTCCTGTCTTTTCTTCAGTGCTACTGTCTCTCGACCAATCAGCATGGCCGGTCTCACCACGGTTTTGTACACTTTTCCTTTCATTTTAGCTGAAACTCTTCTATCACACATCACACCTGATGCTTTCCTCCACCCGTACGAGCCTGCCTGCATACGCTTCTTCACCTCTTTTCCACACTCTCCATTGCTCTGGACTCTTGATCCTAGATACTTAAAATCTTCCACCTTCTTTATCTCTTCTCCCTGTAACCTCACTTGTACATCCCTCTTTTTCACACACATGTACTCTGTTTTACTCTGACTAATCTTCATTCTGATTCTTTCTAGTGCAAACCTCCACCTCTCCAGCTTTTCCTCCACCTCTTCCCTCCTCTCAATGCACAATAAAGAGCCTGCCTGCATACGCTTCTTCACCTCTTTTCCACACTCTCCATTGCTCTGGACTCTTGATCCTAGATACTTAAAATCTTCCACCTTCTTTATCTCTTCTCCCTGTAACCTCACTTGTACATCCCTCTTTTTCACACACATGTACTCTGTTTTACTCTGACTAATCTTCATTCCTCTTCTTTCTAGTGCAAACCTCCATCTCTCCAGATTTTTCCTCCACTTCTTTCCTCCTCTCACTACAGATCACAATGTCATCTGCAAACATCATTTGCAAACATTATCAAAAACAATGCACAATAACGAGCCTGCTTGAACACGCTTCTTCACCTCTTTTCCACACTCTCCATTGCTCTGGACTGTTGATCCTAAGTACTTAAAATCTTCCACCTTCTTTATCTCTTCTCCCTGTAACCTCTAGTGGGAGAAGTGTAGAAGTTTCTAGTGCAAACCTCCACCTCTCCAGATTTTCCTCGAGCTTTTCTTCTTTTCTTTCGACCAATGAAAGCTCTTAAAAACTGACACACAGAGACAAAAAAAGAAAGGATGATAAAAAAACAGTGTGTGAGAAATTTTCTATCACTCCCAGTGTATTTTTGTTGCTGAGAGCATGTGTGTAGAGGGGGTGGAGGTCTGCGTAAGCAGTGGGGGGCGGCGGGTTGAGGGGGGGGCGGGTGATGGGAGGATTTGGATTCTGTAAATAGCCCAGAGTAGACCAGTAGACCCAAGTTCAGCTTATGTCTCTGACCACAGGGGATTTTCACTTCCCAACGCATGTTGAAGACTCAGCTCGGGACTAAATGACTCTGAGGGGTTGCTAGGCTGCGCCGTGGCTCAAATACACACACACACACACTCAGAACAGTCTCCACCCAGTTCACAGCTCAGATCGAGAGAGGAAGGTGGCTTAAGATTTAAGACACATTAATATTTGGGTATCTGTAGATTAAAACATCCCGTTTAGGGGGTGTAATCTGTGTTTACGGAGCATCAAAAGAAAAATACAACTTTATTCTAAGGGGTGGCACAGTGGGTTGCTGTCCTTTCTGTGTGGAGTTTGCATGTTCTACCTGTGTTTGCGTGGGTTTCCTCCGGGTACACCCTCCAAAGACATGCATGCTAGGTTGATTGGCCGGTGCCAAATTGCCCCTAGGAATGAGTGTGTATGTGGATGGTTGTGTGTGTGTGGCCCCGCGACAGACTGGCGACCTGTTCGGGGTGTACCCTGCCCTTCGCCTTGAATCAGCCGGGATGGACTCTGGCACCCCCCCGCAACCTCGAAAGGGACAGACGGATAAGAAGATGACTGAATGACAACTTTATTCTACTATTTTAGTTTTTAAGAAACACCTGTCGTGTTTCGTTTTACTCAGATTCTTTACTTTGTTCAACTTGTTTGGAAAGTTTGTTTCAATGACAATCTTCATGTTGGAGGCGATGGCTCAGTGGCAGTGGTGGAACGTAACGAAGTAAATGTACTTCGTTACTGTACTTAAGTAAAAAAATTGTGTATCTGTACTTTACTTAAGTAAAATTTAAGACCTGTACTTTTACTTCACTACATTTTTAGAGCAAATATCTGTACTTTTACTTCGCTATTTTTTAAAAGTGTGTTTTACATTTTTTGTTACATTTTCGTTCAGGAATTTGTAAAATACACAGGTTTATTTTAGCGCATCTTGAAGCTGCATCGCCAAAATCAAAAAAAGCAGTTGATCGGGAGAAGAAGTCATGAATCGAGAAACATTTCCCGCATTCATTCAGCGCCAAAAACCTAACATCAAATATAGTACAAATTAAAAAGAGTCAGAAGATCGTTGTTCGTTGTGTTTACTTCTAAATAAAAAGTTGAGCCATCATTACACAGAGCAGGGGCGGATCTAGAATTTTTCAAAGGGGGCGGGGCTTTGCCAAAGCCAATATATAGTGACTGGGGGCCTCCGCCCCCAAAAAAACATTTTAAAAAATAAGTGTCATTTTCCTCCATTTTGGGGCCCATTCACTGGCCCTTCTAGAATATAGCTTGACTTTCCTTTTATTTTTATTTATTTATTTATTTTGTGGACCAAAAGAGGCGGGAGCGGGGGGGTCACACCCCTGCAGAGTATTTATCCTGGTTACCATGGTGGCACCCTATAGCACAAAAAATAACACTTGAATTATGATCGAATACTTTTACTTTTTACTTAAAAAGTACAATTTACACCAACTACTTTTGTACTTTTACTTAAGTAGATTTTTTTTTATTGGTACTTTTACTTTTACTTAAGTAAATTTTTTTTATTGGTACTTTTACTTAAGTAAATTTTTTGCCTAAGTATCTGTACTTTTACTTAAGTACAAAAAGTGAGTACTTCATCCACCACTGCTCAGTGGTAGAATGTTCGCCCTTGGACCGGAAGAAGCCGGTTCGAATCCTACTGAGCTCACGTTTAGGTGGCCTTGGGGAAGACACCTAACCCCCCATTTCTCCCACTATTGGCACTGTCGTGGCAGCCTACTGCGGTGTAAAGTAGCACACAAATTTCCCTGTTGAGGGATGAATAAAGTACATCTTATCACGATTTATTTCCATTAGATTTATTCATAACATCAGCATTTTAATCAAATCTGACTGGATTTTCTGCTGTTTTTAACTTTTTTAAAATATTCTTCATCTTATAAAATGAATTTAGTTTAAGTGTGTTTAATAAAAAGTGAAGAATTAATAACCTTTTTTTTTTAACTGCAGATCTTCAGCTGCCAGTAATGGAGCCGGATATTAACAATCGCCTTGAGTCTCTGTGCCTGAGTATGACCGAACACGCCCTGGGAGGTACGTGTGATCCTCACCGAATTTACATGTTTATAATAACACAATAATTAGGACGCTGCATTGGTCCATCATGGTGAAGAAAGAGCTGAGCCCAAAAGCGAAGCTTTCGATTTACAAGTCGATCTACATTCCCACCCTCACCTTTGGTCACCAACTATGGGTGGTGACCGAAAGAACGAGATCACTGATACAAGCGGCTGAAATGAGCTTCCTCTGCAGGGTGGCTGGGCTCTCACTCAAATATAGAGTTAGGAGCTCTGCCATCCCGGAGGAGCTTGAAGTAGAGCCGTTGCTCCTCCAGTTTGAGAAAAGCCAGAGGGGGTTGTTCCGGCATATGGTTAGGATGCCTCCTGAATGCCCCATGGTGAGATATTTCGGGCCCAGCCCACCAAGAGGAGACATTTCAGTCCCTCTTTTTTTTCTTGGTTCTTTACGATCTTTACCGTACTCATCTCTTGCAGGACCACCAGAAATCTGCCTGATAGTTTTGGGGGTTTTTTTGGTTTCACACCTGCAGGAAAAACCAAGACAATTGTTTTTCTCCATAAGCTTCCTGTTTTTAGAATCCATTAATCTTTTAATCTGATATTATTATTGAGTCCGATTGTTTGAAATTAGATCATTATTTCCCATAAATTTAATCACTTCTTCAAATCTTCCTGGAAGAGCAACCTCAGTTAAAATCTAACTCGAATTGAATCCATAATTCCCGTTAGTCTGACTCTAAAAAGTCTAATCCCAAAGATTTTTAGTGTCAAATCCAATCCTACGCTTGCAGCATCAAACTGGAGATGCCCAGCAATCCTTTGTGAGCTCATTAAAAAAAGCGAGTTTAAAGTAAACGACTAAAAGACGATTTTTTTACGTGGACAGGAAAAAGGATTTTGACTCTTGTTCAGCAGGTGGTCGACCTTCCTCTGGTCTGACGTCTGACCATCTTTTCCACTTCATTTAAACTTCAGTGTAAATCCTGCTGAAAATGGAAAACAATTATTAATCCCTCGTATAGCAGGATTAAGAAAGTTTAATAATAAAAAATGTTTAACATAACTTTCTATTTTAATATTTGTTATTTTCTTCCAAATCTTCTTCCAAAGTGTAATCCCTCGTTTTTCCGGGAAGCCTTTTCTATGACTGATCTAGAAAAGCATCATCTGGGGGCTCATTTTTAAAGACTTGACTAGATCTCAAGCTGTGCAAGAACACAGCTTCTTCTTCTTTTTGCATTTCCGTTCAGGGGTCGACACAGCAAGTCAGTTTCTTCCATCTAACCCTATCTGCTGAATCCTCTTCAGTCACGCCAACTATCTTCATGTCTTCCTTCACTGTATCCATGAACCCCCTCTTTGGTCTTCCTCTAGTCCTCTTTCCTGGTGGTTCCAAATTCAGCATCTTTCTTCCGATGTACTCTCTCTCTCTCCTCTGCACATGTCCAAACCATCTCAGTCTGGTCTCTCTGACTTTTTCTCCAAAACCTCTAACATGTGCTGTTCCTCTGATCCTGTCCATCCTGATCACTCCCAGAGAGATCCTCAGCATCTTCATCTCTGCTTCCTGTCTTTTCTTCAGTGCTACTGTCTCTAGACCAATCAGCATGGCCGGTCTCACCACGGTTTTCTACACTTTTCCTTTCATTCTAGTTGAAACTCTTCTATCACACATCACACCTGATACTTTTTTCCACCCGTTCCAGCCTGCCTGCAGACACTTCTTCACCTCTTTTCCACACTCTCCATTACTCTGGACTGTTGATCCTAACTACTTAAAATCTTCCACCTTCTTTTTCTCTTCTTCCTGCAACCCCACTATTAGCTAGAACACAGCAAATTTGGACTTTTTAAAACCCTCCGCAAGTCCATTTATCGTAAACTTAAGCTTCTTAGATCACACCTACGACCAATCTCAGGTTTCAACTTTAACTTCATCTTCAGTCAGGAAGACTGTGGACATGCAGCCATTCCACTGCTCTCCTGGAATTCTCCCTAACGTACTTCGGTGACTCAGTCGGTCATTTTGCCAAATTGTCTAAGGTCTTTCAAGTGAATGGTGGGCGGAGTTTCAGGTTAATTAGCCAATTAGTTGTTTAAGCAGGAGGTATTTTATATGCTCCCTGGTTCTTCGCATCTTATTTGCCCAAATAGACCAAAACTAACCGGAAGTGATTGAGCTCTAAATATCGTCCAATCCTAGATAAACATGGCTGTGGGCTCAATGAAGCACGTCATTGGAAGGTAGATGTAAAGTTAAACTTGTCAATGTCGGACAGTTTGAATCATGACGTCCTCTCTCTCTCCAGATGGAGCCGACCGCACATCTACGATATGATGCGATGGAACCTTGAGATACTACAGCTCTCTCACCACCTGAACGTCCTCACGTAAACCTCTATGTAGCTATCGGTAGAGCTCAACCAAAAAGACCGGGCGGGATCCAACGCAAGAAAAAGAAAAGAAGCAAATCACGTCGGCTTGTTTCATCGGATCGGAAAGATCTACATCCAGGTGTGGTTTGAGAGCCTGGGACAGGATGAACGACATCCTGAGAGAGGGAGAAACTAGCCCCCTATAGAGACGACCTGACCCTGCAGCTTGTGGTATGTTCAGTGATAATGTAGGAGCACAGCTTCGAAGATCCACATGGATGTTTGGGGCTTTTTTTTTTTTTTTTTTGGGACTTTGACGCGGATTGAACGTCCAGCGGCGAAGTTTAAAAGCTCATGTTAGCTTCTCGGTCGTAACGGGCAGGAAAAGAAACACAAAGGAAGCATTTAAATTGTGTTGTATGTATTTAATGTTTACATAATGATGCTACTTTCAGAGGATTTCATTTCAGGTATGAAATATTTTGTTAAAAAAAAAAAAAAAAAAACCTCGTCCATCTCTAAAGATTTTATGTCCCACAAGTAGTCATCACCCTAGTTTACAGCTAACGAGCTTAGTCTTTATTTTATCAGCTGGCAGGAAGAGACGAGTAAAAACGATTGTTTACCAAGATAAGAGAGAGAAAAGGAGGTTGTACGGATGTGCGCGCGCGGGAGAGGACACGATGAGGAAGGTGTAGAAAAGACACAGAAGGTAGGAAGAGGAAGGAGTCAAGCCGAAGTGATGCTGTGAGGGGAAGCGGATGTTTTAAGGAGGTAGGACCGAGGAGGAGGAGGATGATGTCACGTCTGGTCGGGTGGTGCGTCCATTCATACCCAGTCACGTATCTTCATTCATGAGGTTTCGATGTGTGAGATCGGTTACGGAGAAGCGTTCCGAGCTTCATTGTGAGAGTGAGGAGTATTAAAAACGTCGGTTAAAACGCACACTATCGATCCATGAAGGGTTCTCGTCCCCGAGATCGTCTTATTAGTGCACAGCTCCACTTGCTGGACGCATGCAGTCGATGCAGGTCGGACGCAAACCTTCGAGGGAAGAACTTTTTTTTTAGGAAAAATGCCAGTCGTGTATCAGCGGAGGCCTTATAAGAATCATTTTAATTTGAAATCTCATTGTTCTGTGTCTTAATATTTATCTTTTGAATACAAAAGAGTTGCTTTATGCTAAAATAAGCTGGTTGGTTTCATGAGGAGAAGCCACCGATTAATATCTAGGAGGTTCCGATCTTTTAGTTTCTTTACTTTCCTGCACTTGAAATGATAATGTGATTAAAATGAAACGGTTGAGACTCGGCGATGGCGCTGTGCTTTGCAGCGGCTGAAGGGAGGAGTTGAACAGTATTGGCCGAACGATGGAACCACAACGGTGTTAAAAACACAAGATCATCTCTCACTCCCAGGAAATTCCTAAATTTAATTCAGGGGTCTGATATCTGCACTAATAAAAAAATCTGTCCCTCGAAATAAACATAAAACCTGTTAATAGAAAGAAATCAAAAAATTTTAATGTATATTCATGTCTATTCATTTTTTATTTGTACCAAAACTCACATTTAAAATTTATTTTAAGGATTTGATCCACTTTTTTTTTTTATATTTGTTTGATCCGTTAACACTAGGACCGCCGCGTTCTAAATCTACCTGCAAGCGCCATGACTGTCAATTTGACCGCTTATGTAATTATTCATTTTTTGTAAATAAACTTTTACACCACTCAATTTTTAAAGTAATAATAATAATAATAATAATAAATGTTAAATTTTTTAAAACCTAGAATAAAAAATCAAACACTAAAGTAAAATTATCTAATTTGTCAATAGCCTTTTTTTTTTTCCGCATTTTGCGCTGCTGCTCGTTAAAAGTTGGCTATAATCAGATATGTTAAGACTTATCTAGAAAACAATCTAGACTTATCCAGACAATTTTCTTACTCTCTTCATGGTATCTCTTTTCTCACTCAACTTTTCTAAAGTTTTTCTGTAATGGCGGCAGTGTCCTCCTTGTCTCTCTTCACAAAATAAAAATACACACATACAAACTTATGTGTGGCCATAGCAATGTGTTTGTTGCTATAGCAACAACTTTCAATGCATTCTTCCTCACAGCTGCTGCGGGGCGCAGCAGGTTAGAGGAGATAAAATGCTTATAAATTTTGAAATGTTCATTTTTAGAACACAAAAACAACATAATAAAATAGAAAAAAATGGTTATAGTAAAAGTCATAAAAGGTCAGCCTCCTAGGTTGTGTTTTATTTACTCTAATTAGCATATTAAAGTGACATGCGGTCCTTTGTTGTTTTTGGCAGCCATCTAAGTTTTCGTTTTAGTCTTTGTCTTTGGAACGAAAATTAATTTAAGTTTTCGTCACGTTTTCGTCATCTCTTTATATTTTAGTTTTAGTCACAAAAACCCAAACGAGTTTTTGTCTAGTTTTAGTGTTTAAAAAAAAAATTCTTACTTTAGAAATTGTGTCTTTATTACTGAGAATGATGCAGGTTATTTGTTTAAAAAAAAAAAAAAAAATCTGCCGAGCTTTAATTTGCGCAAAAACAGAAAACATTGTAACACAACGTAAAATAAATAGAAATTCTTCAGTGAGTGAGGAACGTTTTTAAAATGACACCTCTTAATAAACAAAGTAAACAAAGTAAACATTGCATTGTGTCTTTAAATCAGTCGTTAGCGCAACCAAGCTAACTAAGGAAGCTAGCAGCGCCGACAAGCTAGCTGCTAGCATTAGCTTGAAGTTAGCATGCTGTTTGCGCGAAATATGTGGAAAACTTTAGTTTCCGACCACAAAACCTCTTTGTTGCTGTTTTCACCACGGTGTGTGACTTCCTCGTGGCTGCAGGTGTGTTGTGTAGACGGTGTGAACGTGCAGCATTGTGGGGGGCGTGCCGCCGTGAGGGACAGATTTTCGCCGCTGTCTCCATTTTCATCTCCAAAATGTCGCATTTATTTTGTTATCGTTACGTCATCGTAGTAAAAAAATGCTTCGTCAACAAAATCATTTCGTTGTCGTCATCGTCGACGAAAATAACACTGATGCGGTCAAATTGACCTCTGTGGCAGTCCTAGTGTTAATCTTCTCACAAAGTTAAAAAAGAACGTTTTTAATTTCACTTTTGTCTCCATACTTCGCAGCAGGCTCTGTAGATTCTCTTTTCATGTCGTCACAGGTCGCAGACCCCTGTCCAAACCCTCGTCTTAGTTTTATTTTGAAGACAAATTGAAAGTCTTCTTTTTATCAGGATCAGATGTGAATAGAGATTAAAACTAATGTTTTTATTTGCCTGCAGATCTGAGATGTGAAATCAGTATTTCATAGAACATTTGTAGAAGACGTTAAACTTCTTGATTAATGTTTGTGAAGGAGTTCATCAAACATACCGTATTTTCCGCACTATAAGGTGCACCTTCAATAAATGACATTTTTTAAAACTTTTTCCATATATAAGTCGCACCGCATTTTAAGGCGCTACACTAAATGCTGTGTTACGTTATGCATTCACTAAATGGCGCTGTGCTAAAGGGAATGTTAAAAAAAAAAAAAAACAAAGCAGTCAGATAGGTCAGTCAAACTTTTTTAACAATTACAAAACAGCTTTCTGTTTTTACTCCCAAAATGAATAAACAGCTGTTTTATTATTTTTTCCCAGATAAAGTATTAGTATTTTTGTGGCACAGTTTATCTTCTCTCGCTGCGGCTCTATTCCCGTGTTCTACTGCGTGACCGATCGCCTTGAGTTTAAACTCTGCGGTGTAACAGTGTCTATTGGTAGGAGCCATTTCCGGGTCTTTACACAAACACACAAATGGAAATAGGTGTGTTCGAGATGACACAGGCGGACGCAGTTCTGATCGGCGCAGATCGTTGCGCAACGCATGCCGATCAGAACTGCGTCCGCCTGTGTCATCTCGAACACACCTAATGAGATGCCCTTTCATATATCCCAGCATGCACCGCGCACTACTACTTCTACGGGGGAAATGGAGTCGGCGGCTGCTTACCGCAGTTGCGACACCTGTTGTACCTCAATATTATTCCATATATAAGACGCTCCTGGTTAAAAGACGCATCGTGGACTTTAGAGAAAATTTAAGGTTTTTAGGTGCGCCTTATAGTACGGAAAATACGGTAGTCTGAAATCCCGACCCAGATTTTCACACATCCTAACCATCTCATTCCGACTTGATGACATGCATGAGTCGATTCAAGTCGTGGATGAAGGAGTTGATGATGTTAAAAAACCACCAGCATCTTCTTTCACTGCCGAATGAATCCGTACTTAAAGCAAAAGCAACTATTTATTCTTTTTTTTTGTTTTGGGAGGTGATTCTGATCCTTTCTGTGTTTTAATTATTTAAATGATTCTATGTATTAACTCGTTATGGCTGGTGACCATACAGACATCTCAAATTTAACATGCTTATTGTGGAATGATTGTTGTTGTCATTTTATTTGAAACACGAACACACAAGTACACACACAGACAGACACAGACGAGCGTGTTGGGGTTCTTATAGGATGTGAAAACTGGAGTCCAAACGTTATGCTGTGGTCTCGGTAGGAAAAGCTTCTCCCGAAAGAAGACGTCGTACGGTAAAGTTAGCATCTTTAAACACTCGCACTTTGTAAGTTTAACGAAGTTTCTCAAACCATAAGAAACGTTTTCTTCCGTCTGAGGGAGGAACTAGTTTCAGCTGCGGATTAACACTTATTTGTTTGTGGTGTTTCGACTGCGGCTCTTGAGGTTTTTTATCCGCCTCGTCTTTTTTTTTTTTGGAGGGATTTGTGTCTATTTTAAGAAACATAATCAAAGGGATGAAATTCAAACTGGTATTTTTATATTTTATGTTCAAAAAAGTTCACGTAAACACACTAATTTTTCATTTTAAACACATTTTATACCAGATGACTTGAGTTTGTGTTTGTTTTTATTTGAAGCAGTAAAAGTTACATTTTTTTTTTTCGTATTTTAAGCACCGTTAACTGTGCTTTTTTCTGCACAAACCAAATCAGCTCCGAGGGCAGTATTAACAGGTAAAAAAATATATTCCAAAAAAAAAAAATATTCAGTGTACGTTTAGTTGAGAATTGTATGCTTTTTTAAAATTTTTTGTGATTTTTTTTTTTTTGTCCTGATTTCGCAGCTTAGTTTATATGAAATCAGCTGCGTTCTGTAACAAAGTTACTGCTTGACTTTGCTTGTTTATCTAGTTTCATCAAAGAGCCCGTGTCCTGTATTGACTGCAGGCTTAAGTATATTTTTTGAGAGAAGAATGTTGTATGTTTATTAAAAAAAAAAAAAATCTGAAAAAAAAAAAAAAAATCTGAAAAATAAATGGTATAATTTATATTTTAAAACTGCATGCACAAAACTGGGAAACTATTTAGAATAACAAATGGCAGTGCCTTTTTTATACTTGAGACATTGACCCCAAATGTGTAAAAAAAAAAAGTATTTTTTAAAGACTTTTTAAAAGATATCGTTGCAGAATGAAAGAAAACTGTTGGTGCATCGCGTTCACTCTGCAGCTGAAGACGGTTTTTTTCTTCAGTTTATACACATATTCTGTCAATTTTTTTTTTTTTACGCAGAAAAGAATCTTCTCAGCTAGTTTTCTTTACGTCGCCGATCATATTGATGCTGGATTTTTGTTGTTTATCCACACAATGGATCTTGTTTTTAAAAAAAAAAAATGTTGATTTTTTTTTTTTTTTTCTTTTTGGGGAGTTTGTAAAAAAACTATATGTATGAAAAAAATAAAGCATTTTTGAATTAGATGCATTTGTTGAACGTCTCTTCTCATTGTCAAGTGTTCCGTGGGAAACGATCCTATTTCACCTCATATGGTGATCGGGATCTACCGTTGACTCCCATGGATTGTTTTAGTTGATCTTATCATGTTCGTGTTAAAAAAAAAAAAAAAAAAAAAAAAAAAAAAAAGATTAAAGCATATTATGAATCCTGAAGGATCATTCAGATACGTGCAGCATCTGCAAGAATTAGGACGATGCGTCGATCTGCTTATGCCCCCGAAAAGCAAATGCCATGTCAATGAAGAATATCAGAGACTAGGAACTTGCTTTGATACCGGTGTGCAATAATATAAAATAAAAATAATAAAAAATAAAAATAATTTTAACAAAACAAAGAGTGCTCCAAAAGAAAAGTAGTGCAATGTCATAGAAAATAATAAAGTTGGTAAAGTGACAAAAGGGAAGTGACTAAGAGATGTGGGGATCCAGGTTATAAAGCATTCATTAGTCCAACGGCAGAAGGGAAGAAGCTGTTTTTGTGGCGGGACGTTCTGGTCCGAATGGACCGGAGCCTCCTGCTCGAGGGGAGTCGCTCAAAAAGTCCATGTCCAGGGTGGGAAGGGTCAGCTGCTATCCGACCTGCACGCCCCCGAATCCTAGAGACGTACAGGTCTTCGAGAGATGGAAGGCTGCAGCCGATCACCTTCTCTGCAGAGCGCACAATGCGCTGCAGTCTGTGTTTGTCCCTGGCTGTGGCTCCAGCGTACCACACGGTGATGGAGGAGGTGAGGACAGACTCGATGAAGGCTGTGTAAAACTGCACCAACATCTGGGCGGGCAGCTTGGCTTTCTTCAACTGCCGCAGAAAGTACATCCTCTGCTGGGCATTTTTGATCAGGGAGCTGATGAACGGCCCCCACTTTAGGTCCTGTGTGATGGCAGTGCCGAGGAAGCGGAAAGAGTCTACAGTGGTGATGGGGGAGTAGAGTCTACAGTGGTGATGGAGAAGTCTGTCAGTGCAAGGGGGGTAATGGGAGCTGTGACTTTCCTAAAGTCCACGATCATCTCCACTGTCTTCTGAGCGTTGAGCTCCAGGCTGTTGTTGCTGCACCAGGACACCAGCCGGTCTACCTCCATCCTGTAGGCCGACTCATCACCATCAGAGATGAGCCCGATGAGTGTGGTGTCATCTGCAAACTTGATCAGTTTGACAGAGTCATGGCTGGAGGTGCAGCAGTTGGTGTACAGGGAGAAGAGCAGGGGAGAGAGGACACAGCCCTGTGGAGATCCTGTGTTCATAGTCCGAGAGGTGGAGACATTCTTCCCCAGCCGCACGCACTGCCTCCGGTCTGTTAGGAAGTCAGTAATCCACCTGCAAGTGGAGTCAGGCACGTTGAGCTGAGAGAGCTTGTCCTGAAGCAGAGTAGGGAGGATGGTGTTGAATGCAGAGCGGAAGTCCACAAACTGGATTTTGTGGAAAGGATTTTCAGAAAGACCAGAGTTTCAAGCCTCACCCTCACTCTTGAACATGAACCCCTGACCTTCTTGCTGTGAGGCCTCCATGCTAACCACCGTACCACATGGAGGCTGAATTTAATATGGAAAGATTTGAATATCTTTCAGACTTTGTTCATTATTTAAGTAAAAAACAATTTGTTACCATGAGTTTTACAAAAAAAAAAATCTCAGTTGCTCTCGAAAATTATTGGGGGAAAGATAAAGATAAGCTTTATTTTTAAAAAAGCATTTTTAAATACCTAAAGTGAAACAAATTCAATACTTCTGCTGGGGTTTTGCTGGGGATGGAAAAAAGACTTTAAAATTCCACTTGATTTAAGTAAGAATTTTGAATAAATAATATTTGATCTTTATTCTACTCGTCTTCTTTCTGTACAATGTGTGTGTTTGTGATGACCATAAATAATTCACCAGACTGTGTGTTCAATGTGCCATTATAGCAAGGGTGGGCAAATGTTTTGGTTGGCGGGCCACATTGAGTTCTAACATTTGACCACGGGGCCGGAACAGGATCAGATGGATGGCATGCTTTGGTAGCTTCTACTTTAGACCGATAGAAAGATGCTAGATTTTAAACAAGCGCTAAATGTTAAATGAGACGTTGGAGGGATCCGGTTTGGTAACCTCAGGATCGGATCTCTGCTTTTTGCAGATGATGTGGTCCTATTTGCTTCATCGGACCGTGATCTCCAGCTCTCACTGGATTGATTTGATGAAGAGTGTGAAGCGGCCGAGATGGGAGTTAGCACTTCCAAATCTGAGACCACGGTCCTCACACTTGTTTACGTGCGTGTATTGGCCCCGATGTCTTTCCATATCTGTACACACTGTTTATTTTGTGGGGCGTCATGGAGACACACATTTTAATGGAGCAGTGTTGGTGTTTTTGGCGCCATCTAGTGACCAACAATCAGAATTACAAGGAAAATAAAACATTGACAAGGTTTATTTATTTTAATTTTTTATGTTCGGCGGGCCGGATTAAACCGTTTAACGGCCGCATGTGGCCCGCGGGCCGTAGTTTGCCCACTCCTGCATTATAGTCATTTCTGTTGTGGATTGTTTCCATTTTACGGAGCGGCGCGGTTTGATGACGTCGTGTCTTATTGTTCTTGATTAAAATGATAATTGAAATTCTGTCTTTTTATCGACCAAATTCACATGTCCACATTCTTGATAAAAAGCACAAATGAAAAAAGAATAAAAAATGTAAAAGGTGTAAAATACAGACAGACAGGATCATGTCGGTGTGTATTATAAATGTTGAACGGTCTTTTCAGCCACGGATATTTCAGCCACGGACATTTGAGCCAAAAAACTGCAACCTAGGATATTTGAGCCACGGTGACTTGGAAATTTCAGCCACGGACATTTGAAGAACTGCAACCTGGGCGCAACTGTTTATTTACGATAAAAAAAAATTTAACGACTAAAAGCACGATAAAAATTTTTGCACGATAAATATTTTTTAGACTAAAAGCCATTATTTTCTGTAGTGCAACTGTTTATTTACGATAAAAAATTTTAGTGTTTATTTACGATAAAAATTTTTACATAAAATATCAAATTTTTA
This sequence comes from Neostethus bicornis, assembly GCA_902685375.1. Lineage (NCBI taxonomy): Eukaryota > Metazoa > Chordata > Actinopteri > Atheriniformes > Phallostethidae > Neostethus > Neostethus bicornis. The sequence continues at coordinate 7,181,670 of LR738543.1, forward strand.
CATAAAATATCAAAATTTTTTAAAAATATCAGAATTTTTTATTCGAGCCATGGGATAAAAATGACTACAAGCAATTATTTTCTGTAGTGCAACTGTTTATTTACGATAAAATTTTTACATAAAATATCACAATTTTCTACATAAAATAGGTTTTTGGCCAAAATGTCCGTGGCTGAAATGTCCTAAATTTGGGGGCGCACATGGCTCAGATATCCTAGGTTGCAGTTTTTGGCTCAAATGTCCGTGGCTGAAATATCCGTGGCTGAAATGTCCTAGAACCGTTATAAATAAACACTGAGTCATTGCTCACATAGATTTATTCATTTTGATTAAAAACTCTTTAAATAACATACAGTGATGGTGAAGAAGCTGAGGAGCGACCTCAACAAGGCCACAAAAAACATGAGAAGCGCCATTTTATGAACACACACATTAAAACCACTCAAAGTGTGACTGGGGACATTTCTACACACCGAAATACAAAAATACAACACACAACTTTCACATTTTTATCTTTACAGAAATAAAACTGACACATTTACAAGTTTTATTCACGTCTCCCGGAAATAAAATACATTTTTTGGTTTAAGTCCGGAGGCGTTTTGGCACAAGAAGGCAGAATCTCAGACAAAACATTCAAGAAAAGTAGTGAGAATACAGGGTAATCAGATTACATTAATATTCTGCTTACTGTGTGTAAAGATTGTTCAAATCAGAGTAGAATGACTTGAAATCAGATGTTTGAGTTCTCAAAAGAGCTCGTCGAAAAAAAGACAAATCAAAATTATGGCTAAAAGTAAAAATGTTTGATCCAAATGGAACAAAAATTGCATCTTTTCTTCTATAATTCCATTTTCTTCGTTTCTGTGTGGAATTTCTTTTACTTTAGAAAATCTAACATGTTTAAAGATTCTCTACTTGGGTTTTTTTTTGGTGTTTTAATGTCTCAGAGACGTGAAAAATTTCTGCTGATTTTATGACATTTGAATTACTGTCACTGAAAAGTAAAAATCTTGGATGAACTTTTTGGAATTTACTTTACTTTTTAAATCTTATTTTATTTGTAATTCTTAAGTTTCAGCAAGAAAAAACCAACTTAAATTAGTCACACGTCACCAAAGTCCAGCAACTGAGACTAATTAAAGAAACAGTACAATAAAATGGTGACCGAAAGAATGAGATCACGGATACAAGCGGCCGAAATGAGCTTCCTCCGCAGAGTGGCTGGGCTCTCACTCAGAGATCGGGTGAGGAGCTCTGCCATCCGGGAGGAGCTCGGTGTCAAGCCGCTCCTCGTCCAGGTCGAGAGGAGACAGATGGGGTGGTTTGGAAATCTGGTCAGAATGCCCCCCCCGAGCGCCTCGCGGGGGAGGTGTTTCGGGCACGTCCCACTGGGAGGAGACCAAGGGGCAGACCCCGGACCCGCTGGAGAGACTATGTCTCACAGCTGGCCGGGGAACGACTTGGGATCCTTCCGGGTGAGCTGGAGGATGCAGCCGGGGAGAGAGAGGCCTGGGCTACCCGTTTGAGGCTGTTGCCCCCGCGACCCGACCCCGGAACAAGCGGAAGGTGACGGAACGAAACACTAAAATGGACACTAGAGGGTGTCACACTACACTTTTTTTTCATTTTGTCACAAAATTATGAAACAGAATAAAGTTGATTATGTAACTAAATAAGTAATACGTAATAATGAACCATTTTAAAATATGAAACAGGGCTAAAAAAAACTAAAAATCTACAGTTTTGGGTGCTTTGAAATTATTTTTACATTAAAAATAAGACTTTGAATATTTTCACTTTTTATGTAAATTTGTTTCCCATTAAAAAATATCAATTTCTAAACATAGATTTTCTTATTTATTTAAGTAAAACTATCCAATTTCTATTAATATTTATCTTTTAATGTCTCTGAAATGTATTGAATTATGTTTATTTCTAATTAGGGCACCAATCAGTGATTGATATTTCAGTCGTTAGTTCTGCTCAATCAATAAATTGATCAAGCAAAATGAATAAAAGCATCTTCGTGAAACATTTTGCCAAACATTTAAAGCACTTTGGTTGCTGATAGTTATTTTTAAATGATTACGTCAACAAAATGAGTCCCTAAAAAACACTTTTTGTATCTTTTTTTAAAACCTAAAACTACCAAAACTTTGTGAAACCAGACATTTTTTGCCACATTTTTTTGGCAGAAATGATTCAATTACAACTTGCAGGTTGCCTCATTTATACAATATGTCATGATCCCCTCCTTACCACCAGAGGGAGCCCTGGGTGTTCCCTCATTCCCCTAACTAGGGACACCTGAGGATGATTACTCTGATGACACACACCTGTGGATCCTGGTGCCTATTTAAAGGCAGTCACTCCAGATGTCTTTGTTGGGTCATCCTCATCACCACTATCAACATGCTGTCCAATCAGCCTTCTTTGAATTCTGCTATATTATTTGAACTTGCTGGATGATCCCAAATAACTGCACCATGAATGTTTTTAAGCTTGATGAATCAGCAGTGAACTCGTCTCCTGCTGTAATTACAGTTGTTACAAACAGAAAAACTTGGGATATTGTTTAAAAGATTTTATTGTATCTATAGTTGTATTAATCCATGTTTATACATATATACGTATATATATATATATATACGTATATATGTTTATATGTACGTGTATATATGTACACACGTATGTATGTTTGTATATATATACAGTGGTGGTCAAAAGTTTACATACACTTGTAAAGAACATAATGTCATGGCAGTCTTGAGTTTCCAGTTATTTCAACAACTCTGATTTTTCTCTGATATAGTGATTGGAACAGATCCTTCTATGTCACAAAAAACATTCATGAAGTTTGATTCTTTTATGACTTTATTATGGGTAAACTGAAAATGTGACGAAATCAGCTGGGTCAAAAATATACATACAGCAATGCTAATATTTGGTTACATGTCCTTTGGCCATTTTTACTTCAATTAGGCGCTTTTGGTAGCCATCCACAAGCTTCTGGCAAGTTTCTGGTTGAATCTTTGACCACTCCTCTTGACAGAATTGGTGCAGTTCAGTTAAATTTGTTGGCTTTCTGACATGGACTTGTTTCTTCAGCATTATCCACATGTTCTCAATGGGATTTAAGTCAGGACTTTGGGAAGGCCATTCTGAAACCTTAATTCTATCCTGATTTAGCCATTCCATTACCACTTTTGATGTGTGTTTGGGGTCATTGTCCTGTTGGAACACCCAACTGCGCCCAAGACCCAACCTTTGGGCTGATGACTTTAGGTTTTCTTGAAGAATTTGAAGGTAATCCTCCTTCTTCACTGTCCCATTGACTCTCTGTAAAGCACCAGTTCCATTGGCAGCAAAACAGGCCCACCGTGCTTGATGGTAGGCATGGTGTTCTTGGGGTTAAAGGCCTCACCTTTTCTCCTCCAAACATATTGCTGGGCATTGTGGCCAAACAGCTCAATTTTTGTTTCATCTGACCACAGAACGTTCCTCCAGAAGGTCTTATCTTTGTCCATGTGATCAGCAGCAAACTTTAGTCGAGCCTTAAGGTGCCGCTTTTGGAGCAAGGGCTTCCTTCTTGCACGGCAACCTCTCAGTTCATGGCGATGCAAAACACGCTTGACTGTGGACACTGACACCTGTGTTCCAGCAGCTTCTAATTCTTGGCAGATCTGCTTTTTGGTGCTCCTGGGTTGACTCTTCACCCTCCTGACCAGTTTTCTCTCAGCAGCAGGTGACAGCTTGCGTTTTCTTCCTGATCGTGGCAGTGACAAAACAGTGCCATGCACTTTATACTTACAAACAATTGTTTGCACTGTTGCTCTTGGAACCTGCAGCTGCTTTGAAATGGCTCCAAGTGACTTTCCTGACTTGTTCAAGTCAATGATTCTCTTTTTCAAATCTGTGCTGAGCTCCTTTGACTTTCCCATTGTAGCGTTTGTGGGTGTTTTTATCCAATGAGCCCTTTTTAAATGGCCTCAGAGAATTCACCAGCTGTAGTCACTCATAATCACTCACAAGAAGTTAAGAGGTCATGCTATGATGCTCATGTCATTGACACAACTTTCTAAGTCTCCAAAATTGCTCATTCATGTTGCTGTATGTATATTTTTGACCCAGCTGATTTCGTCACATTTTCAGTTTACCCATAATAAAGTCATAAAAGAATCAAACTTCATGAATGTTTTTTGTGACAAAGAAGGATCTGTTCCAATCACTATATCAGAGAAAAATCAGAGTTGTTGAAATAACTGGAAACTCAAGACAGCCATGACATTATGTTCTTTACAAGTGTATGTAAACTTTTGACCACCACTGTATATATTTATGTATATACGTATGTATGTATGTTATATATATGTGTATATATATGTATATATATATATATATACACATATATATATGTGTATATATATATACACATATATATATCTATATAGATATATATACATATATATGTGTATATATATGTATATATATATATATACATATATGTATATATATCTATAAAGATATATATACACATATACATATATATATACATACATACATACATACATACATATATATAAACATGTATTAATACAACTATAGATACAATAAAATCTTTACATATATGTGTGTGGATATACGTATATATACGTATATATGTATCTACGTATATATACGTATATCCATGTATATACGTACAGTATATACGTATATGTATATATGTATATGTATATACGCGTATATATACGTATATTTGTGTATATATATGTGTGTGTATATATATATATAAATATATATATATACGTATTTATATACTATATATAAAATTATTTCCTTTTCGTTCTCGGAGTTACAACCTGCAAGTTGTAAATCAATCTTGTTTTCAGTCAGTGACATTTAAAAAAAGCAAGTTAGATTTGGAAAAATATCGATTAAATTTTTTTTCAAAATTTCAAAACATAAAATTTTATTTAAAACAGTTTATATAATTTTTTTTATTTATAGAACTTTTTTTTTCTTAAAGAGATTATTAATATCTGATGAGGTTTTTTTTCTACATAAAATAAAACATACATTAACGAGACTCATAAAAATATTGTATTTATTTGTAAATTAATATTTTTTAATACATTACTGTGTTTAATTAAAAGATTATTTTTAATTATTGAGGATAAAATTATTCTGTAAACTTTCCTGGTTTTTTTTTTTTTTTGGCCGGTGATTGCTGTGTCAATATCACACACGTATGAACACACGAACACAACACAAGCAGACAAATTGGGCAAAGTAAACATGTCAGTCTGGAAATCACTGAGGTAACACACGGCCTCTTTCAGGTCACTACACACACTGAAAAGACAGTAAACATCCTGTTCCTGCCTTTGGAAAGACAGAAACACACACACACACCCATGCACACAAATAGATTTATATAGTACTGCAGCTGGTTGGTGCAGGTGGAGGTAACCTCAGCTGGAGGAGGAGGTAGAGCAGCTTCATCATCCTCAACTCCTGATGAGTGTTAAGAACTCATCCCGAGTTTTAGGGTCTTCCCTAAAAACTCCCAACATGGTGCTGGTGACGGTTTTGCTGTTCATCTTCTGGACGCCACGCATCACCATGCACATGTGGCTGCAGAAGGAGAATAAACTTATTCAGATATCAACAGAATAAATGTATGAATCATCTTATATTATTGCATTTCTGTCAGGAGAGTAGTCTGTTCCCCCACTGTTGTCCTGTTTCCCCCCTCCCTCTTGTCTGTGTGTGTGCGACAAGTCACACCTGAAACTCATCTACTCATCTGCTGGAGCATAAATGGATCAGTTTTTGACACACTCTTTGCCAGATCGTTAGTTTACCATGCTTGACCTGTTATCCAGTTTTTGGCTCGAGCTCCTACATCAGAATCTGCCTAATTTATCTGTTTTTGATTTGTCTATTTGAACTTTTTATCACTCTAATAAATCTGCTTGTAATTTTTTCATCTGAGCCTGTCTGTTGTGTCAAGGGTATATTTTCGGCCTCAGCTCCACATCATGACAATTTCTTGGCCAACAAAAAACCTCTAGCCCAAAAAAGCATAATAACTTTTTCTGTACAACTTAACTTTCAGATAAAGAGATAAAAAATTATGATATTTCTTGAATATATCTGAAAAAATGGACAAATTTACATTAAATACCGTCTTCCTCTTCTTTCGGCATTTCCCTTCAGGGGTCGCCACAACAAGTCAGTTTCTTCCATCTAACCCTATCTGCTGCATCCTCTTTGGTCACATCAACTATCTTCATGTCTTCCTTCAATGTATCCATGAACCTCCTCTTTGGTCTTCCTCTAGTCCTCTTTCCTGGTGGTTCCAAATCCAGCATCCTTCTTCCGATGTACTCTCTCTCTCTACTCTGTACATGTCCAAACCATTTCAGTCTGGCCTCTCTGACTTCATCTCCAAAACCTCTAACATGTGCTGTTCCCCTGATATACTCATTTCTAATTCTGTCCATCCTGGTCACTCCCAGAGAGATCCTCAGCATCTTCATCTCTGCTACCTCCATTTCTGCTTCCTGTCTTTTCCTCAGTGCCGCTGTCTCTAGACCAAACAGCATGGCAGGTCTCACCACAATTTTGTACACTTTTCCTTTCATTTTAGCTGAAACTCTTTCATCACACCCACCTGTTCCAGCCTGCCTGCACATGCTTCTTCACCTCTTTTCCACACGCTCCATTTCTCTGGACTGTTGATCCCAAGTACTAAAATCTTCCATCTTCTTTATCTCTTCTCCCTGTAACCTCACTTTTCCATTTGGATCCCTCTCATTCACACACATGTACTCTGTCTTACTCTGACTAATCTTCATTCCTTTTCTTTCTAGTGCAAACCTCCACCTCTCCAGCTTTTTCCTCCACCTCTTCCCTCCTCTCACTACAGATCACAATGTCATCTGCAAACATCATTGTCCATGGGGATTCCTGTCTAACCTCGTTTGTCAGACAAATTTACAATAAACACTGTAAATAACAAAAAAAAAAGCCACTTAAAACTGTAATGCATGCTTTGACCAGCAGATGCCGCCAGAGACAACTACATGCAAGAAAATTTCTAAAATTTCACTGATGAAACTTTTTTGATCCATTTTACAGTTTGAGCAACTGTAAAAAATTTTTTACAGATGCATGTGAGAAAGAAACTTATTTACAAAGCCACAAAAAGACTTGAACCTAAACAGAGACGCTTTAACGTCTCTGATCCACAGAAAGACTGAATGTCCTTGTCTACTGAAAATAAAAGCATAAATATTTAAACATTTCATTCTTTCTAGTTTTGATTTAAACACTATACCATTAACTGTTATACGTGTAACGTCATGGGTGTCCAAATCTGCTGGATCAGGTGTGTGGATGCAAGAACACATGGAAAACCTTCATGACACCTGCCCTCCAGGACCTGAGTTTGACACCCTTGGTGTAACTTGTCTTTATGTGTCGGTGACAGGATTCAAAGTGACCAAAAGTATCTTTTCTCTAAAGAACAATAAACTCCATGCAAAGATTGAAAATTTTCTCTCAAAGGGAAAAATGATCAAATCTAGGCTGAAAATTCACACAGTTATTCAACATGTTAAAAAAATCAAAGACAAAGTAGAAACATAAAGACAAGAATCTCAGAGAAAATAATAAAATTACATTCAAATTTGATTAAATAAGTCAGTCAGTCATCTTCTTATCCGTCTATCCCTTATGGGGTTGCGGGGGTGCCGGTGCCTATCCCGGCTGATTTAAGGTGAAGGGCAGGGTACACCCTGAACAGGGCGCCAGTCTGTCGCGGGTGATTAAACAAGAACTTTGAATATTCTTTTGTGAACTATGTAAAACAAATAAACCTGCAGTAGGTTTACATAAACGTCCAAAGTCCTTTAAACATGCTGTTGCACAAATTTTAGGCCCTTTTTTTGTTTTTACTGAAACTGAAATACATTTAAACACAATTTATATAAACTGAATTAATCATATTAGAACAAAAAAAACATTTCAAACATGTAGACCAGCTCTAAAGAGTCTGAAATAAAGACATTTAGAATGTGTGAGTAGACTTTTTTTCCTGTGGTTTGTGTGAACGGTGAACCTACGTTGCCTCGATAACAACTCCGACCCCAGTGGGCTGGAGGGCTTCAGTGATTGCCACAGCAATCTGTTTGGTCAACCTCTCCTGAACTGTGGATGCAGTAGAAGCACAAACACACAAAGCAAACACAATCAGACATCGATGACTCTGTTCAGATCCTTTAAAGCAGTGAAAACAGAACACCACGAACACACTACAAGTACTTTTTTTCACTCTCCCACAGGGGCAAAAATTGTAAGGAATGTTTGTGCAGATCAGGCATGGGCAAACTACGGCCCGCGGGTTACATGCGGCCCGTTAAACATTTTCATCCAGCCCGCCAAAGTTGAAAAAATTAAATAAACCTTGTTAATATTTTATTTTGCCTGCAATTCTGATGTTTCCTCACTAGATGGCGCACTCTGGATATATTGGCTATGTTGAGAAAACAACAACACTGTTCCTATTAAAATGTGTGTGTCTCTGTGATAACAGTGTGCACAAATATGGAAGCCGTTGGACCCGATACACACACGTAAACAAGAATTTTTTTAAATCTAAATTTAAAAAATTTCAAATTTAGATTTGAAATTTAACGCTCTTGATGTAACATTTAGCGCGCCTGTTTGAAATTTAGCGCACTATTCTATCGGACTAATCTAGCGGTTACCATAGCATGCCATCCATATGCTCCTATTCCGGCCCCCAGGTCGATGTTAAAACTCAATGTGGCCCGCGAACCAAAAAGTTTGCACACCCCTGGTCTAGAGGTTTGAAAAAAGAATGTTTGTTTTTTTTATCTTTTGCACAAAATTATTTTGAAAATAAATTTTATTTATAGAGCCTAACATCACAACACAATAGGTTTCACAATGATCTGATTGGTCAACCAGTCTGAACTGTTTTACATCTAAAATTACATGTGATCGCTGGTGATTCATTTGTAATATGATCTTAAAGGTCTTTAACTGGGGTTTAAAAAAAAAAAATCCCCTAAAAAAATGTCGTCTTCTGATCCGCTTCAGTAACAGACTCCTGCAACCCTACTGCTCAAAGGAACGGTATAGTAAAATCACTTCTATTGTCCTTCATCAGATTCTTTAACCAATTATTTCAGTCTGAAGATAGTTATCGTCTTTTTGATTTGAGCTCCCAAATTTTCCTTCAGGGATTAATAAAGTACTTTTAATTTAATTATTTTAGAGGCTAATTTAATATGAAGGTATTTAAATGATTAGAAATCAACTAGACTCACCTTGTAGTCGACGGCTGTAGATTTCAACAATCCTGCAAAGAGAAAAAAAAATTATTTTGTTTCGTCTTCTGAACCGTCCATCCTTGAAAGGGTGCCGGAGCCAACCTGGCTGATTTCAGGCAAAAGGCAGGGTACACCCCGAAGAGGTTCCCAGTCTGTTGTGGGGCCACACACTATAGACAACCATCCACATGCGCACTCGTTTCAAGGGGCAATTTTGTAGCGGCCAATCAACCTAACGTGCATATTTTAGGAGAGTGGGAGGAAACTGGAGTACTCGGAAATCCCACGCATAATAGGCCAGAATATGCAAACTCCACACAGAAAGGCCAGTGTGTCAAACCTCGTCAGAAAAAATGTTAGAAAGGATTTTTGATGCTAGAAATGTCAGATAGAGGGAGGGGCTCTGCCTTCTGGGAGGAGCAAGGAGTGGAGCCGTTGCTCCTCCAGGTCGAGAGAAGCCAGATGGGGTGGTTCAGGCATCTGGTTAAGATGTCTCCTGAACGCTTTGTTGGTGAGGTGTTTCAGGTACATCCCACCAAGAGGAGACCCAGAGGGAGACCTCGGACCTACTGGACAGACTATGTCTCACAGCTGGATAAGGAACACCTGAGGATCCTCCCAGGTGAGCTGGAGGAGGCAGCCGGGGGAAGAGGAGCCTGGGTTTCTTGTCTGAGGCTGTTACCCCCATGGCCTGCCCCTGATAAGCGGAAGACGACGGAACGGAACAGAAGGATGCCATGTTTCATCATGGCTGCAGAAATAAAAGAATTGTCTTCTTTCAGTCTTCCGTTGTTTAGCAGAGATGAGCTTTTTGTTTTAGGTTTTCACAACGACAGCCTCAACACAAATAAATGTCAAATTTAAGCACAGTATCAGTTTAAATGTCAACATCAAGAAGTAATTAAGTAAGTAGGTTGATCCGTTCAACCTGCTGAGCGGTGAACTGAGCTCCAGGAGTTTTTTTTCTTCTCATTCATAAACACGTCCTCTTTTGGTCCAACAGGTTAACAAAAACAACCTGATCTCCACCTTTAAACCTTCTCTGTGAGAATCGGCATGCAGGACAAGACTCTACTTCTTTAACCTCCAAGAAAATGTCACAATCAAGGAGCAGAACACAAAACCTGTCCCTTTATTTAACCAGTTCCAGCTGAAATGACATTTAACTCCAATCTGCACGGTTTAAGAGAAAAGCCCTGATTCAAAATCATCTGATGTGTCTCTCCATCAGGTCCTGATCCCAAGACCTGCTCCGACCTCCTCTTACTCACAGAACTGCTTTACTTCTTGGAGCACGGTGCAGCATCAGGTGTAAAACAAGAGAATCATTACAAATTCACATCAGCATATAATACTTCAAAGTAGGGCTGCAACTAACGATTATTTTGGTAATCGATTAATCTGCCGATTATTGGAACGATTATTCGATTAATCGGATAAAATGGCAATTTAATGAATATTACTTTTTGGCATATTTTAGAATGTAATTGTGTAAAACACAACTCATAACCACATAAACAATGTGGTTCAACCTCAATTCGGGACGTTAAGGATCGGTGGAAGGAATACTTTGAAGTTCCACCGATCCTTAACGTCCCGAGTCGAGGTCAGCAGCTCCCCACCTCCGCCGTAAATGGTGTTGATGGTGCACTGCTTTCCCCTACTGAGCCGCCGAATGGTGGACCAGAATTTCTTCAAAGCCGTTCAAAAGTTGTTTTCCCTGGTCTTGCCGAACTCCTCCCAAACCCAGGCCTTTGCCTCAACGACCACCGAAGCTGCGTTCCGCTTCGCCCGCCCATACCCGTCAGCTGCCTTAGGAGTCCCACAGGCCAAGAAGGTCTGGTAAGACTCCTTCTTCAGCTTGACGGCATCCATCACCCCACCAGCGGGTTTGGGCTTGGAACCTGAGCTTCCCATCTGAGGCTGTTGCCCCGCTACTGTCAGGCGAGTAGTCTGTTCCCCCTCTGTGTCCTTTTTTTTCCCTCCCTCTTGTCTGTGTGTGTGCACTAGTCACACCTGAAACTCATCTACTCATCTGCTGGAGCAAAAATAGATCAGTTTTTGACACACTCTACACCAGATTGTTTGTTTATCATGCTTGACCTGTTATCCAATTTTTTTGGCTCCAGCTCCTACATCAGAACCTTCCTAGTTTATCTGTTTTTGTCTTCTTTATTTAGACTTTTTATCAATCAAATAAAACTGCTCGTGATTTTTTCATCTGAGCCTGTCTGATGTGTCAAGGGTATATTTTTGGCCTCAGCTCCACATCATGAAAGCTACCCGGCTCCGGAAAAGTGGAAGACGACGGAACGAATATAATACTTATCGTGCTTATAGTTTGATTTCATATCAGATAGATTGATAAATAGACAGATCCTTTATCCCCGTGGGGAAACTTCTATGTCTATGAATGAATCATCTGTATGAGCGTCAGTCGTGTGTTACTGAGGACAGTAAGCCTGAAGGTATTGGGGTCAGTGGGCTCACACACACCTTTAATAATCAGCTTAAACACAGTGTACACACACACATGCATCAGCTCTATCGTATCAGTGTAAATTTACTCACCGGGCCAACTTGCTGAGGCCCAGAACTCTCTTGTTGGGAAGGTAACCGATGTGAACCTGCATGAGGAGGAAACTCAGAGTTAATCAAGTTAGAGACTCGTAGTTAATCACCGTCATGATGTAAACACAGTAAAGAGAGTGTAAACCTTCAAAAGACCCCCCATTCGCTTATCTGTTCTTGTTTAAATTAGAAAACAACTTCAATGCTGGTGGCTAATTTAGAATAAATCCCATCTAAGGTGTCTCAACATGTACTGAAAGTAAGATCATCCCAGATTCAATAGGGAGAAAAAGAGATGTAGAGGAGAGTGACTGCTGTGAGGGGCCGGAGGGTGTGTCCCTCCAACACACCGACGCTCCTCTCAAATGTCAGCAGCAATTTGCTGGCAAGAGGAGAGAAAGGCCAGCTGCAACAAGCGTGCAAAGATCTCTTCTTCTTCTGTTTTTTTTACTTCTTTCTTTGGCTCCATCCCTCTGCTGCGTAGTACTGATACGCACACATCAAACAAGCCCACTCTGGAGGCTGTTTCGCTTATCTCCTTGTGATGGTCCAACTTCCTGCTGGAAGAAGCTGGCCAGATCATTGAGGTCAATTCTTCGAAATATTGGGCGATAGTTTTGTTCTTTCCAGGTTCTTCCATCGTCTGTGTCCATGTGAGGGTTTTTGGGTAACTTCTCAAAAGAAAAACTGGAAGGATCGATCAGTTGTGATCAAAAGAATGTTCTGTTTGTCACTTCTTGTCAAATGTTAAAAATTTCAGCTTAGTCACACAGACAAAATCTTGTCAGTCACAAGGTAACACAGACGAAATCTTGTCTGTGTTGTAACATTGTAAATTTCTATAAATAAAGCGTAAAGAACATCGAGTTTCCAAAGCATTTTCTTTTATTTACTTATTTTGGTGGATTTACACAAAAATGGTGCTGCGTTTTGAGGGGAAGGAACAAGAGTGAGCAGGGCATGTGTAGTAAAAAAATTCCCGCTCATTTTAGAATATGGGCGTGGCCAAGAATAAAAGGCGTGGCCAAGAACAAACATGCCTTTAAACAGTTTTTGACTATTAAACATGACAAACCAGATTTTTGATGTCTAAAACAATATCAAAAAACGTTTAGAAAGGTGCTGCCCTGTGCGACTGCCTGCTGCGCTGTCTCCTGTTTTTTTAGCGTCTGGTCGTCTATTTTTGCATTTTTTCCACTTGGTTTCTGTTTGTCTTTTGTCTGCATTTGGTCCCGTTGTTGGAGATGTGACTTTGTGTGCTCTTTGGACGTCGTTTTGGACTGCACTGGTTTGCTTCAGATGACTGTTCTTAGGATAGCCGTGTTTTGGTTTCAACGGCTAGCTCTCCATTTTGTTGGTCACAGAGTTGTTTCGCTTTTTTAGCGTGGACTCAACCAGCAGCTAGCTCTCGGTCCCAGATCCACCATGGCTGGGGGAGTCTGTGCAGTCTTGACCGAACTGTGAAGGAAACAATCAAAAAGGGGGCGCTTTAAGCCCAGTGTCCCTGCGGTTGTCATGGGTAACATCCGGACGATCGCTGGCAAGATGGAGGAACTGGGGACGCTCATTCTGACCCAGTAGGAATGTGGAGGGGCCACTTGGTGTGCTTCATTGAAGCCTGACTTCGTTGACTCAATATGGACTGATTTTTTACCGTTCAGTCGCCAGCTATCACACCGACCGGGACCGGAAAGCATCCAGCCGGACCGGGAAGGTATCGAGGTGTTAGCACCGTAGCATCAAATTTTCCTTTGGGGATTAATAAAGTATTTTCAATTCAATTCAATCTAGCAAGCTGAGGAGAGCAGAGAGATCCAGCACGAGGCCACAAAGACCCAGATTCAGCTAAAAAGTCAGTCTGCCACTGCTCCCCCCATGACTCATACCGCCTATCACATTTACAGTAAGTATGGTAGCAGCTGCAGCTGCCGCATCGGCTTATTCAGCCTCAACCGACGCTGCAAAAACAGATGGCTATCCAGGTTGCAAACTCTATTGTCTCTAGAGACAGAAGGATGTCAACAATAACGTTGAAATATTGTGTAGAAAATCACAAAAATTTAATTTTCAGAATCAGAATATACTTTAATGATCCCACATATGGGAAATTTGTGTGTCACAGCAACAACTTCCTATCTGCTAAGTGAGTCGTCCATCCACCACCCTCCTGTACTCCTCATCCTGCCCACCACTTATACCACTTATACACAATTTACGTCAAACCTCATTTTTAATGAGTAACTTATCATTTATTTCAAAGCAAATTTTTATTTAATCTTTTTTTTATCCACACAGTGAAGAAGTTTTGATGGTTAAATATAAGACAAAGAGACAGTTTGGTTGTTTACCAGGTTTTTTTTTTTGTCTCCACATGTGTGCTCAGATCTATTGATTTGACAGCTTGTAATAAAGTGCTCTCATGCAGGAGACACCGCTCATCACACACCTGCGCATCATCCGATCAACAACAAGGACACACGCAGCAGCAGGGGCGATGAGGGGGAGGGAAAGGAACATCTAAGACCATCCAGGAGGTTTGGTAAGTGTTTGTGTGATTTGAGGCTGTCATCAGAGCCCATTTACAGGGTGGAAACGAATCAACCGCCGTCTATTGTGTTAAACAGCACACAGCTGCAAGTGAAGATGGAGGGATGGAGAAGAAAGCTGGCCGGCCTTACAGGAGAGTAATGATGGTAGCAAAACACAGAGCAGATAACCAGATCTCTGCTAATCTGATTGCTCCTCGTGTTGCGTAGACCAGCGGCCTCCAGACGAACAGAGAAGATGGGATTTTAAGATAAATATCTGCTTACAATGTTTGGAACAAAATTGTGTCTTAAATCCATGGATGGCTGGTTTTGCTGCACGGAAGTGACATATTCACATTACATTTTGCTTCTATTTCTAATTCACAGAAACATTTAAAGAGAATTCTTGAAATGTGTAAATCAGGGGCGGATCCAAGGGCTTATGGGGCGCAAGCTCCCTGCCCCCTTTTCTGGCCACAAAAAAAAGTGTTCTTACTACTTTAATTATTATAAACTTTAGGCAAAATATGCACCAACATGAAGGAAAATTACTCCTATTTTTCAAAATATTCTGGGGCGGAATCTCCCAGACCCTCAACACTGGCGAGCACCATAGGCGCTCATTTTGTCTATGACCTCACACCCCTTCCGCCCTGAGTAGTAAGCAGAGAACATCGTAGGAAAGATCATGATCAGAGCGTTTTAGTACAGGAGACCCGGCCCCCCTTTGGACAATCCTTGATCCGCCCCTGTAAATGGGGTGAAAAAATTTTAGCTCTTCAAATCATCAGAAAAGTTTATTCTGTTATTATGGTGTCCTGACGAGATCCGCGACCATCGATATCTGCGACTTTGTGCCTCTGCGCATGCCTAGAACGCTCCCCCTCCCTTTCAGATGATCCAACCATCAAGATCTACGACCTGCCATACTTCTATTGGAATCAGCATTAGGGCTAGGATTAGTTTTCGGAAAGTCCGATCTTTCAGAATCTGCGACCAGTCACGGATCTCGATGAGGCCGCAGATCTCGATAGAACAACGATACCAAAAAGTTTCTGATATAGTCTTCAATTAAACCCAAAGAGAACTTCTACACCAGATTAAATCTACTTTATTAGGGGTGTTTGATGTTTTTAACATTCAAACCTTGAAATTTATTAGTAAAATAAAAAAGCAAAATTTTTTTGTAAACTGAAAAAAACTTACTATTTTTTTAAAAATACAAACAAAACTCAAAGCAGAGTATTTAAAAGCAGAACACAAAAACTTTTTTATGAATAGGACAAATTTCTTAAACCTCTCAATATGGTCCTCACCGGTGGAACAGCCTACTAGAGGAACTCGGGGCCGCAGACTCTGTTCACCTTTTTAACTTGGATTTTTGATATTCTGTTTAAAATCTTTTTTAAATAAACTGTAAATAGTACCACATAATGATACTTACTCATTTTTTTCAGTTTTTTTCACCTTGTGATAGTGACAGTCTTTTCTGTCTTGTAACAACTACTGATCTTGTGGTATAAATTTAGTGTTGTTCATTTTTCCATCTTCAGATGACTGTGTGTGTGTGTGTGTGTGTGTGTGTGTGTGGTCCTCTTACCCTGCCAAAGATGGGCACCAGGTGGTGTTCGCACATGGAAAACATGTCAATATCCTTGACGATCACCATCTCATCGTGGTCTTCATCAAATATGGCGTCATTCAACACATCTGACAAAAAATGGATGGAAAAAAAATGATCAAGGAAACTGATGTAATATAAAACAAACAAAAAAAAAGTATTTACAGAACTTTTAATCCGTAAACTATTTTGTTCACCTTGTGTTCTGTGTTGGTGTGACTACATGGGAAAAGGTCATCTCTACCTCAACCATTCAGCTCTTTATTGTGGTTTTTGGCGTTTCTCTGACAAACACTGCTGTCTAATTATAGCACCACTGTCTCCGCCTGGCTGTCGCCATAACGCTGTTGCTTTATTGCATTTTTTTGGTAGCCGGCATTCAATAAAGCTTTTATCTGTTTGTGCCGAAGAACACGCCTCTTGTTCTTTTTAATTTCCTGACTGGCTATCTGTTGGAGGAAGAAGGAGCTTAGAGAGTCGGGGCCGAACAAACAGAACAAACTGACTTGTTGCTGCAGTTTTAGGTACCAACTGCATGATTGTGCAGAAAGTCTCTGATTGATGCACATTTGGATCAATTAAATCGATATTATTATAATCCAATGGATTGGTATCCATTCAGGGCACACCTTTTGTATTTCTGATACCAGCCAGGTAAAGCTTCAGTATTGCTCCAACTCAGATTTCCATGGGTAGTTTAGAAGATAGATGTTCTGCTTAACATATTCCACCTCAGGTAATCCTCCAGCATGCTCTGGGTCATCCATAGGCTTTCGAAATTGGAGCAGTGACCATACACTGAGCTCCTTGAACTAATTTTTGGGAAGAGTACAGCCAACCCAAAGAGGAAGTTCATTTTGGTTGCTCGTATTCATGGCCCATGGCTTTGTTGGTCACTACCAATAACTCTTAACCATATACGAAAGAGTTAGAACTCCCCTTCTTCTAGCTGACCAACCAAAACAGACTCTGAATCACGGGCGATATTTATTGACCCATATGTAACTCATTTAAGTGGGACGTCCAGAACACTCCACACAAAAAGACACTTTCCATTAAAAAAAACATTCACATCACCTTCCAAAGTTGGAAGCAAAGCTTTTTGAACGTACACATAGATGTTGTTGTTTTTGGCAGCCATCTAAGTTTTGTTTGCGTCGTCATCTTTGGAATGAAAATAAATTCAAGTTTTAGTCACATTTTCGTCATCTCTTTATATCTTCGTTTCAGTTAACGAAAACTCAAAAGAGTTTTTGTCTAGTTTTAGTGTTTAAAAAAAAACTGCCGAGCTTTAACTTGCGCAAAACAGCGAACATTGTAAAACAACGTAAAATATATATAATTTTTTCAGTGAGTGAGGAACGTTGTAACTTACGAATACTTAAAAATGACACCTCTTAATAACCCTGTAAACAAAGGAATGCATTTAAAGCAGTCGTTAGCGCAACCAAGCTAACTAGGAAGTTAGCAGCGCCAACAAGCTAGCATTAGCTTGAAGTTAGCATGCTGTTTGCGCAAAATATGTGGAAAACTTTAAGTTTCTGACCACCAAGCCTCTTTGTTACCGCCACGGCGTGTGACTTTCTCGTGGCTGGAGGTGTGTTTTGTAGACGGTGTGAACGTGCAGCATTGTGGGGGGCGTGCCGCCGTGAGAGACAGATGCAGCTGCTGTGCGTTTTCTTTTCACAGACAGAAATACGAAAGTC
The DNA here is from genome assembly GCA_902685375.1 of Neostethus bicornis. Classification (NCBI taxonomy): domain Eukaryota; kingdom Metazoa; phylum Chordata; class Actinopteri; order Atheriniformes; family Phallostethidae; genus Neostethus; species Neostethus bicornis. Next base: position 7,199,461 of record LR738543.1, read on the forward strand.
TGACGCCTATTTCGTTACATTTTCGTCTCGTCAACAGAAACTTGTAAAAGTTTTGTCACATTTTTGTCACCAAAATGTTGCATTTATTTTGTTATCGTTATGTCATCGTCATGAAAAAATGCTTTGTCAACGAAATCATTTCGTTGTCGTCATCGTTGATGAAAACAACACTGCACATACATCTCTGACTTCAGCCAGTCTGTCTAACTCACAATCTGGCTTCCTGCCGTCAAATGCTAAGTAAAATCTGTAAATCCCATCCATCAAACTTGTCCTCTCCACGAGGGTAAGTAGCCTCTACATTGTTTCATTAGTGCTTCTGATTGTCATGATCCCCTCTCCTGCCGCCAGAGGGAGCCCTGGATATTCCTAATCAACTTGATTAGGGTTACGTGAGGATGATTCCTGATTCCACTTATCTATGCACCCTGCCATCTATTTGAGGGGAATCACCCTGGACTTCCCTGTCGGGTCATACCATCACTTCCAGCCAGGTCTCCCTGGTTGCCTGACCAAATATATCTTCTCGCAATAACCTTTTGCCATGCCACTGAAACTTTGTTTTTCTTTTCACAGTATTAATGAACTGCAAAATTCAAATAAACAGTGTTTTCTGTCTGCATTTGGGTCTTCCTCTTTCCACCTGCACTCCGCAACGTGACACTGATTGGCCGGTTATTAACTTAAATAACTTGTGCTACGGGGGAAAATAACGACAAACATAAAATCAAGACTATCAAGCAAAGGGAACAAAGTCGGTAGTTGGAATGGACGTCAGGTCAATAATAGTCACTGAATAACAGCTGCTAATTTTTCATTAAAATTGGGGCCCGCACTTTTTTCAGAAACAGCACATACTTCCTACTTGGCACACACAGGACACAGATTACTAAATTCAGTTTCTTTATACAGTCATTGGTTAAAACTTTAGTCCGATCAAAATTACAACATTACTCTGGGGCAGTTGTCGGAAAAACATAAACGTAGTAGTTGTATTAATTTGATCGCTAATGAAATTTTTTTTTTTTGGTTTTGGTTTGATTTCATGTGTATGAGCCAACTCACTCATACCTGTGGTCATGTGGAGAGGTAAAGAAAAGACAAATATATTCTCCTAACAGTACATTATTGTGATTTATGCAAGAGCTCATTCCAGCTGGAAAGCACAAGAGACTATTCTCTATTCTCTAAACTCTGAGGAAGACCTGTAGACAGATGACACAAAAAAAATGGCAACAAGTGAAGGACAATACACCCATTAAATACAGACGGGAGGGAGAGACAATGAGACACATGTGAGACACATTAGGAAGGAGCAGGTAATCACCAGAACAAAGAGAGAACAAGAGGGTAAAGTCAAGACACCTGGAACAAGAGGGAGGTTAGTATTTCAAAATAAGACAGGGAGCAAACCTAAATAAGAAAACCACTGGCAAAGACCTGAAACCCTGACTATTGATATGTTAACCCAAAGCAGGAAACGACAGAGACTGAACAAACACGTACAGCAGCTCCAACTCGCTCAGAATTCTTACCAGCTCCCGGAAATGCATCATGAACATAATTTTCTTTGGTTCTAAGAAAAACCTGGACATCAGTTCTGAACATTTCCACTCACACATTTAGGCAAGAAATAGCATGTTCCCATTTGGCCCATCATCATCCATCCATTGATCATTGACAGGGAAAAAATGGATTAAATTTGGTCAATTTTGCCAGTAAATGTGTTTATGTGATTTTATTGGATCTGGAGACAATCAAAAGCTTTTTGTCTGCACAAACCTGGGAGAACAGGTTCAGATGGAATCTAGACATTCTCCTTTTACACCAGAGAGTTTTTATTTCTTTCCTTTTTCCTCACTCAGATTTAATTCCCTTTTTTTTCAGTTTTCACGTTCAGCATTTATAAAGCAACAAAAATTATTTTGATGTAATCAATTAAATTTCATAAATATGGTTTTATTTGATTGAATGATATATCATTCAGAACACTTGTGTCATGATCCGCTCCCTTGCCACCAGAGGGAGCCTTGGACCTTCCCTCATCAACCTGAGTACGAACACCTGAGGGTGATTAGTCTGATGACACACACCTATGGATCCCGGTCACTATTTAAAGGCAATCACTCCAGATTTCCAGAAGTGAATAAATTTGTGGTAACTGTACCTTGTCTCTTTATAAATTGTGTCACATTTTTATTTTTAAAGCTTTATTGACAGTGTTCTTAAAAGAAAAGCCGCATTTTAAACCATAAAAAAAAAAGGGGGGGGGGGGCAGTGGCTCAGTGGTAGAGCATTCGCCCGCGGACCGGAAGTTTGCAGTTTTTTTTGGGGAAGACACTTAACCCCCCATTTCTCACACCATTGACGCCGTCATGGCAGCCTGCTGTGGTGTAGTAGTGCAGCACACTACTACAGTGAGGGATCAATAAAGTATGTAAAAATAAAGTCTTTATTAGGTCTTTGAATTTCAAATCTGAAGAAAAAAAAGAAACATTAGTAAAATTTTGTCATTTGCTACCATTTAATTACTTTAAAATGAATATTACATTTAAAAACAAATTCATTGCCTATTGATTTGATACACTTGTGCCGAACGCTGGTCTTTTGCTCACGAGCTAAAAAAAGAGCTTCATTGTTTCTTGGCAACAGAACAAACAGCTGGTGTCCGTCTCTTGGTCCAAATGTCTGTGTCTATTTATTTTACTCAATTTGATTTTATTTTACTGCCCAACATGTTGGTGAGGGGCTGCGTGGTGACCTCACTGCAAAAAGGTTGCTGGTTAGAGCCTCGGGTTGGGGAGAGCTGGAGGCGCTCACTTTTCTATGGGGAGTTTGCATACTCTGACCGGGTGCAAAGGCTTCCACTCATCATCTAAAAACATACTTATTAGGTCAAACCCATCCTAATAAGTATGGATATGGTGTACCAATGGGACAAGGACAAGGTCAGGACAAGGTATGGGTTTGGTCCCATGGGATCAAACCCATACTTTGTCCTGACCTTGTTCTTTGCCCTGGCAGAAAAGGAAGGGGCCTCTGTAGTTTTGGCAAACAGTTTTCGGATGACGCCTGGTCGTGGCAGATAAAGTAAGAATTGCTTTTACTCAAAGACCTGAAACCCATGGACCAATGGGACCAAGTGGGACCCAGTGGTCACTGGGAAATTGTTCTTAAGAATTAATGAGTCTGTGAGGTTTTTTTTGTACCTCTAGACCAGGGGTGTCAAACTCTGGTCCTCGAGGGCCGGTGTGTTGAAGGTTTTCCATGTTTCCTGGTTCAATACAAACAATGCACATAAAGTGAAATTAACAGCCAATAAAATTTGGCACATTGACTCAATAACCTGGATCAGGTGTGTAGATGCAAGAACGCATAGAAAATCTTCAAGACACCGGCGCTCTAGGACCTGAGTTTGACACCCCTGGTCTAGATGATCCAGCAAAAATTGGCGACTTGTTTGGAACGTCACATACAAACATGTATGTCTCCTTATAAAGATGTCCAAAATTTACAAATTTATTCAAATCCCAGGTTTTTCTTGCCCGCAGATTTTGTTCTCCACCACACCCACATTTTTGTGTTTTTGCAACACGTACTCTGCTCATGCTCAGTCCCTCTCCCTTTTCAGAGTGTGCCACCAAAAAAAGGAATTTAAAAGATTATGCACGAGTTTTGCTGACTTGATGTCCTTTACACTGTATTTGCAAACCTAGATTTATGACGTGTCGTACATGCCCTCAAGAATCAGAACTAAGTGGGGAGCAAGAGGATGGGGGAATTCAAAGTCTCAAAAATGGATTCAGTGAAACTGAATAAATGTATATATTTGTTTCCAGCGCATATCACATTTCTGATTAAACAAAAGGTACCATATTTACATGTGTACATGCTTTGAGATAAGAATCACTACCCCAAGACAACACAATAACCCCTATTTAAAGTTTTGGAATTGCAAATATTTAATAAAAATCTTTTTGTAAGTTTAAACTTGTAATTTCAATCAAACATGTTTGTAAAAAATGTTTTAAAAATATACCAATCATAGAAATTTATACAAGTAATTCAAAATGTTGTGAGTAAAGAGCTTACTACAAATATGATAATCTACACATGTAAATAAGTGTAAATAAGCAGATTATCATTTATTATTTCCAAAAGAAAAACATTTACTTACATAAATATGGTTTTGTTTGATTGAATGATATTATTCTGAACACTTGTGTCGTGATTCCCTCCCCTGCCACCAAAGGGAGCCTTTTACCTTCCCTCATCACCCTGATTACAAACACCTGAGGGTGATTAGTCTGATGACACACACCTGTGGATCCTGGTCACTATTTAAAGGCAATCACTCCAGACTTCCTTGTTGGGTCATCATCATCATCACCAACCTTTCCAGACAGGGCTTCAGTTCTCGCTGCCTGACCATAAGTTGCATCTTCTAACGCTGTTACATTATTTGAACTTTTTGCTGCCGAGTTAATCCTGTAATCTATGCCTTACTGGACTTTTGGTTAATAAATCCTGTTTTGTTGTCCTGCATTTGGGTGCTCCTCCCACATCCTGACAACTTGGCCGTGTTTGGTTGACATTTCTTTAACATATTGCATACTTACTGTATACATACATGTCACATTCTGCTAGAAGACCAAAACCCACGACATTTTTCGTCTAACAGACACTCCCAACATGGAGCCCCGCGAACCATTAGCGGCTCATCAACACGCATTTTAATGTGAATCCTTTTCCAAGTACCCCACCCCCATTCAGGTGGACCTCTACTGCAGTAGGATTCTCTTTCCTGACTTACTCAGTGGATGGAGTAAAGGGTTTTTTAAATCTAAAAATCACTTTTATAAACCATTCCACATGATTCTTCGTTTTAAACAGCATAACATGCTTCAACACCGCCCGCGTGTACGGTGAATGATAATAATAGAAAAATTTCCACTAGAGTAAAACAAAACAAAAAAACATCAGATAAAATTCTATCAGATATATTGTAGAGAAGTTTTTCTATAATAATAAAAAGTCTTAAAGGGACATCAACCCGGAAGTAATGTATTGTTTACACGCAGTGCAGCGCGATTCAATTTGAAAACCTAAAAAAATATCTACTTTATTTTAATTAACTTTTTATTTTGTAAACATGAAAAAAAAATACTACGTGTTCTACTAAAGAATGAAGGATGAGACTTATAGCTCATTCAGCTGATCACGAGCTGAGCGAATTAGCTGTAAACTAATTAGTGACCAATTCACTAATGTGTAATAAAAACACATCAATGCGGGAATAAATTTTGTTAAATATATAAAATACAATTTACATGTTGGACACTGGCAGCTTGATGTGCTGCAGTGTTTGATTATGTTCATTCATACAAAGCAGTGTGTTTGTGCGCAGTGGTGGATGAAGTACTCACTTTTTGTACTTAAGTAAAAGTACAGATAATTAGGCAAAAAATTTACTTAAGTAAAAGTAAAAGTACCAATAAAAAAATCTACTTAAGTAAAAGTACAAAAGTAGTTGGTGTAAATTGTACTTTTTAAGTAAAAAGTAAAAGTATTCGATCATAATTCAAATGTTATTTTTTGTGCTATAGGGTGTCACCATGGTAACCAGGATAAATACTCTGCAGGGGTGTGACCCCCTCTCCCGCCTCTTTTGGTCCACAAAAAAATAAAAAAAAATAAAATAAAAGTGGACAAGTCAAGCTATCCCTTAGAAGGGCCAGTGAATGGGCCGCCAAAATGGAGGAAAATGACACTTTTTTTTTTAATGTTTTGGGGGGGAGGCCCGCAGTCACTATATTGGCTTTGCCAAAGCCCCACCCCCCTTTGGAAAATTCTAGATCCGCCCCTGCTCTGTGTAATGATGGCTCAACTTTTTATTTAGAAGTAAACACAACGAACAACGATCTTCTGACTCTTTTTAATTTGTTATTATTATATTTGATGTTAGGTTTTTGTCGCTGAATGAATGTGGAAAATGTTTCTCGATTCATTACTTCTTCTCCCGATCAACTGCTTCTTTTTATTTTGGCGATGCGGCTTCAAGATGCGCTAAAAAACCTGTGTTTTTTACAAATTCCTGAACGAAAATGTAACAAAAAATGTAAAACACACTTTTAAAAAGTAGCGAAGTAAAAGTACAGATATTTGCTCTAAAAATGTAGTGAAGTAAAAGTAAAAGTACCGGTCTTAAATTTTACTTAAGTAAAGTACAGATACACAATTTACTACTTAAGTACAGTAACGAAGTACATTTACTTCGTTACGTTCCACCACTGTTTGTGTGTGTGTGTGTGTGTGTGTGTGTGTGTGTGTGACATCAAACTGTATAAATGTTGTAGCAGACATATTGACCAGATCCATCGCCTCCAGAAACTATTCACAGCATCTCACTTTTACCACATTTTTGTTACAGCCTTATCCTAAAATGACTAAAATGTCAACACAAAATACAACATAATGACAATGAGAGAAATATTTTTTGAAGTTGTGGCAAATTTATTGAAAAGAAAAGACGGGCGTGGGGATAATCCACACGTAGATAAGTACTCACAGCGTTAGCTCAATGCTTTGTTGATGCACCTTTGGCAACAATTACAGCCTCAAGTCTTTTTGGATAAGATGCCGCAAGCTAGGCACATCTGTTTTTGGGAAGTTTTACCCATTCCTCTTTGCAGTACCTTTCAAGTTCTATGAGGTTGGAATGTGACTTTCATTGCACAGACGGTTTTAAATCTCTCCAGAAATGTTCAATGGGATATGGATCTGAGTTCTGGCTGGGCCACTCCAGGACATTCACCGAGTTGTTGTGAGGCCACTCCATTGATAGCTTGGCCTTGTACTTTGGGTCATTGTCCCGCTGAAACATCAACCGTCGTCCCAGTCTAAGGTCTAGAGCACTCTGTAGCAGGTTTTCATCGAGGATGTCATCTTTCCTTCTATTTTGACAAGTGGGCTGATAAACATCCCCACAGCATGATGTTGCCACCACCGTGCTTCACTGAAGGAATGGTTTAAGTCTGGAGATGAGTAGTGCCCACTGTATACTTCACCAAACAAAGCAACTGATATTCACTCCAAACAGTTAAATTTGTCTCAGACCAAAAACTGTGTTTCTTGTGGTCTACGAGTCCTTTGGGTGTCTTTTGGTAAATTCCAGACGGTTTGCCACCTGCTGAGGAATGGCTTCCATTGGACAACTCCACCATACAGCCCTGATTGGTGGATTGCTGCAGAGATGGTTGTCCTTCTGGAGGGGTCTCCTCTCACCATAGAAGAACGCTGGAGCTCAGATAGAGTGACCTTCGGGTTATTGGCCTTACGCAGGTCCTTCTTCCCCAATCACCCAATTTAGATGGCCGGCCAGCTCGAGCAGGAGTGCTGTTGGAGCCAAATTTCTTCCACTTACGGATGATGGAGGCCACTGTACTCATTGAAATTTTCTGAGCAGCAGAAATTTTTCTGTATCCCAGCCTTAGGCCTCGAGACTATCCTGTTACGGAGGTCCACAGACAAGTATGAACAATTTTTTATCTTCATGTATACTTTGAACTCTGACATGTACAGTGAACACTTGCACGAGTACGAGCTTCACACGGCAAATGTTGTGAATACTTCTGTAAATGGGATTTTTTTATAGTTATTTTAATAATTTTGCCACAACTTCAAAAAGAATTTTCTCTCATTGTCATTTTGTGGAAGTTTAGGTAACATATTGAGGAAATAATTTGACTCATTTTAGAATAAGGCTGTAAAATAAAAATGTGGTCAAAATGAGTCACTGTAAATACTTTCTGAAAGCACTGTAAACCAGAATTCAACATGTTTCAAACTAAAATAAAGGACAGGAGTACAGCAGTCAGCATTTGAACATGTTCCTATCAGCTCAGAAAAATAGAATTCCTTTCCAGCAAATTTGAGTTACAAAAAACCCTGACCTAAATAGTTGCCATTGATGTCACTTGAGCACTATCATTTTAAAAAACAAAAGGTGAGGAGATCACCTATAGCAGGGACACCTGGGAGGCATGGCTTAGTGGTACAATCACCATCTTTGGAATGAAGAAATGCTGGTTCGATTCCTAATGAGCTCAAACCTAAGTGTCACTGGAAAAGACACCTAACCTCCTCATTCCGCTGTCATGGCTGTCCGCTGCGGTGCAATGCAGCAAAGTAATTTCTTCATTTGAGGGTTCCCCACATTATGATGCTGCCACCACCGTGCTTCACTGAATGGATGGTTTTAGTCTGGAGATGAGTAGTGCCTATTCTTCCCCAAACAAAGCAACCGGTATTCACTCCAAACAGATAAAATTTAGTCTCAGACAAAAAAAAAACGTGTTTCTTATGGTCTAAGAGTCCTTTGGGTGTAGTTTGGTAAATTTTGGGGCGGTTTGCGACATACCATTTACTGATTAACAGTAATAGTACGATTATTTTTTATCGTAGATCAAATTTTTGGTCTCTAGGATGCAAACATAACAATTAGTTCACTTCTCATTACATTCAATGTTTTAATCAAATTTGCAATGAACAGTTTACAAAAGCAAGATTTAAATATTTTATAAATACATTTGTAAAAGTCAACAAATTTCAGAACGCATGACTACGTATGAAAGACTAGAAGTAGAGGGGGTGGGCATTGAAGCATGTCGCGTAAAGAAAACCGGTGAACTGTCGAGGCATATCAGCGTCTCATCAACCGAAAATCCACAACAACGCAAGACAATAAAACACAACTCTCAAAATGAGTAAATGGATCTGTAATAAATATAAATGTGCATGCATCAACCAGAGCTTCAGACGTCATACTTTGATGATCTCAGCAGTTTTACATCTTTTAAACAATTTTTTTTAAATTTTATACTACCAAAATAATCATCAACTATTTTACTAATTGATTAGTTGTTTCATCTCTTGTTAACAAGTGATTTTTAATTTAAACATTAGTTGATAAGACATGTTTTTTAAGGTGTCAGTCCCAAATAACATAACATTTTAAGATAAGAGGACTCTGGTCCGTCAGAGGTCGTGTGTAATCCCTGCATAACTTTAACTTTTCGTAGCTGTGGACATCATGTGCTCACCAACAAAAGGCTTTGCAGCTAAACTCGTGACCCCGACGCACAAAACCACGTGAACACACAGTTCAAATACTCTAAACTCCATCTTCCATGTGTTTTTAGTTGTTCTTTGCTTTTTTGGCGAGTCATGGGGAGGCAACTGCATCAGCCAATCCGGATGCAGACGTAGCACCACCTCGTTTACATCTCATTTTCTCAAAGGAACACCATGCTGTCAGCTTGGAATTAAAACAGAAGTTACAAATTAATTTCCCCCTTTTTCTCCTCTTTGGGTCTATATTTTTTTTGCATTCCTGACTTTACAACAGAGCCCCATGATTGTCAAACTACCTCCAGATGGAACCCTGAAGGGGCAGATCCCTGATTCCAGCCACTCCAAAGCAGCCTGAGCATAGAGAAGCCAGCCCACCTCAAATCACATCAACCTGCAGAGGATGCTGACCACCCCAAATTCTAAGGGGCAGGAGGGCTGGATCAGCTGGTAGAATATTACACAACGTGAAGCATCAGACACGTGATGATGTTCAAGCATCTCGTTCTTTGGGATCCGGCTGGTTTGAATTAACTACCATCCATGTGAAGCCTGCATTCTTCTTCTTCTTCTTTCGGCATTTCCCTTCAGGGGTCGCCACAGCAAGTCAGTTTCTTCCATCTAACCCTATCTGCTGCATCCTCTTCGGTCACGCCAACTATCTTCATGTCTTCCTTCACTGTATCCATGAACCTCCTCTTTGGTCTTCCTCTAGTCCTCTTTCCTGGTGGTTCCAAACCCAGCATCCTTCTTCCTATGTACTCTCTCTCTCTCCTCTGCACATGTTCAAACCATCTCAGTCTGGCCTCTCTGACTTTATCTCCAAAACCTCTAACATGTGCTGTTCCTCTGATCCTGTCCATCCTGGTCACTCCCAGAGAGATCCTCAGCATCTTCATCTCTGCTTCCTGTCTTTTCCTCAGTGCAACTGTTTCTAGAACAAACAGCATGGCCTGTCTCACCACTGTTTTGTACACTTTTCCTTTCATTTTAGTTGAAACTCTTCTATCACACATCACACCTGATACTTTTCTCCACCCGTTCCAGCCTGTTTGAACACGCTTCTTCACCTCTTTTCCACACTCTCCATTGCTCTGGACTGTTGATCCTAAGTACTTAAAATCTTCCACCTTCTTTATCTCTTCTCCCTGTAACCTCACTTTTCCATTTGGATCCCTCTCATTCACACACGTACAAGTCTTACTCTGACTAATCTTCATTCCTCTTCTTTCTAGTACAAACCTCCACCTCTCCAGCTTTTCCTCCACCTCTTCCCTCCTCTCACTACAGATCACAATGTCATCTGCAAACATCATTGAAGCCTGCATTATTAACTAATAAAAAAAAAAGAAGAAATGGACAAATTTGACCAGTTTTGTAGCTATGAAGGGTTAAACCTTGAAGTTAGCAAGATTTTCTTTTGTCTCTGGTCAAAAATTCACACATGCTCACATCAACTCTACTTTTTTCTCAAAATCGTCAGGGTAATATTTGTCTTTTATGAACTTTGTCCACAGTTATTAACCGCTGACAAGAAGAGACATGCTCAAAGGCAAATACCTCAATTCTTTGACCAATGAGGAAGCCTCTTGTTTGCCCATAAAAACACATGGCACAAAAGTGTTACACAACTTTTTGGTTTGGGTTGTTTTTGTTCTGCCAAAAAATATATATAAAAACTCAGAGAAAATGATCCATTGTTGAAGAACTGGATTTTTGGGTTTAGGTTTTATTTATTTACTAATTGGTAAAAACCACTCATTATTTTCACTGTGGATACAAAACTTTAATTAGTTCTATAAAAATGTTCTTTTTAGAGGTTTTTTTTTTTGGCTGATATTTTCAGTTAAGAATGCAAAATTTGGATTTGATCTCCAACTTATAAAATTATTCAGTTGTTGCCAGAAATAAAATTTTGCTCACTATATAAAAAAAAGTGATTGTCTGAGATTTTAATGCATCAGTGTCTCCATTCATTTTTTTTTTAATTCACCTGATTAGAAACATAAGTTAAGCCAATGCAAAAAAAAAAAGAAGAAAAAAATAAATCATAGCAGCTTTAGTTAAAAATAGAAAGAAAAATGAGTAAAAAAACAGATGAATAAACTCTTCCCAAAGTGACCACCTGTTGCCTGCCTGCAGGATAAATCCCTCTCAGCTGCTCTGAGGATTTAAACTCACCGATGATCTTCTCCTGGTAACCCTTGGTGAAGAACTGCATGGCTGTAGCTGCTCTCCATGGGGTTTTCAGGAGTCCCTGTCTCTGGGGGTCTTCTCCCAATCCCCTCAGGATAGTGGTGTAAGCTGAAGCAAGAGATGGAAGGCTCATCTCGTTGTCCTCCACACTCCTGGTGCGCTCCTCTTTCCAGCTCTCCATCACCGCAGAGGTGGCTCGGTGTGTCCCTGGTTCCTTCACCATCCCATCAAAGTGTCCATTCAGTACAGACCCTCCATCCACACCCTCCTTAGAAGCATACTTGGTCTGCTTAGAGTGATCCATCTGATCTTTTGTTTTGAGCTGGGAGTTTGATCACTTGTTGGATCAGTTTGTCCAACCCTCTATGTGTGTGTGTGTGTGTTTAGGTGTGCACTCTTCCCGCAGCCTCAGCATCCCTTGGCTTTATAACACAGGGATAATCCACAGATCAATCTGATTGGCTGACAGGCTGGAAGGGGATGGACTAGTTTTTTTAAGATACAGCTGGAAAATATGGTTGTTTTAGAATGAAGATCCTCTGTGATGCAAAGAGCTTTGGTTTGGTTTAAAATATTTTTAGCAACAGATTTATTGGGGTAAATTATGGGAAGCTTAATTTAGAACAATTCCCATTATTTTGGGGCAAATTTTTAAAACACCCAATCTGTGACCAACAGCAAAAAAACAAGAATCACAAAGTAACAATTTTAACTAAACAAGTTGCCCTACACAGGGGCGAATCTAGGATTTTTTATAGGTGGCTGCGGGCAGAGGGGGCGGGGCGTGAGATTATTGACAAAAGGAGTCCCGCCAATATAGAGCTCCCTCCCCTACAAAATTTTTAAAAATAACTAATTTTTTTTGCATTTTAGTGCATATTTTGCCCAAAATTGATAATAATTAATAAATAAAATGAATTACTCTATTCATCCCTCACCGGGGAAGTTTGTGTGCTGCATTCCTAACACAACAGCAGGTTGCCCTTCGACAGCGCCAATGGTGGGAGAAGCGGGTGTTAGGTGTCTTCTCCAAGTGGGACGGGAACCCGCGACCTTCCGGTCCGCGCGCGAGCGCTCTAACCACTGAGCTGCCGTCTCCTCCAATTTAGAACAATTCCCATTATTTTGGGGCAATTTTTAAAACCACCCAACCTGTAACCAACTGCAAAGAAACCCAAGAATCACAAAGTAACAATTTCAAATATACAAGTTACCCTACACAGGGGCGAATCCAGGATTTTCTAAGGGGGGGCGGGGGCGGAGGCTGAGATTATTGACAAAAGGAGGACCTATGGTGCTCGCCAGTGTAGAGGTCCTTCCCCCAGAACATTTTAAAAAATAAGTAATTTTTTTTTTTTGCATTTTGGTGCATATTTTGCCCAAAATTTATAATAATTAAAGTAGTAAGAACACTTTTTTTTTGTGGGCCAAAATGAAGGGGAGGGGGCGGGGCGACCCCATCCTAGATCCGCCCCTGCTACAAGTCATCCTACACTACAGAAGACAAAATGGCATTAGAAATCAGGACATCAGAGGATGTTAGAAGTTTGAAAATGAAAGCCAAGAGGCTAGAGAGGAAATATTTTGCTGAGTTTTCTACGGCTGGACAGTAGATGTGTCGGAAGACCAAACAGGTAGCTGATAGATTTAGTGAAGGAGGACATGAGGATACTTCGTACAGCAGAAAAGGATGTAGAAAACAGGGTTAAATGCAAAAAACTGGCTTGCTCTAGCGCCCCCTGCAGAGACAAGCTGAAATAACAATAAATCAGAGCTTATTGACTTCAAACTGTTGACATATAAAAGTTTTTATTACGACTCATATCTAATTAATACATCATATAAAACAAATAAAAAGAGTTTTATTGAATCATTCAAACACAGAGTATCTCATTTAAAAACAGAAGGTAAAACATTTCATCAGAAAAACACGTTCAGTTTTTGTTAAAAGCGAACGCGGACAGTTTCGCAGAGGGATCCACATTTTTTTTCTTCTTTACACTATTTTCATCTTCTTCTTCTTTATTTTCCAATTCATCTTCTGCTCTTTTCCGTTTCTTTTCTCCGTCTCCTGTTGATCCTTTTGCTCTGTCCGTCCAGGACTGGAAAAAAAAAAGAGGGTGAAGCGTTACTAGGTTGTGTTTAACCACGCACACACACACTCCAGCATGCAGGTTGGAATTGCATCCTGTTGTCTGTAATCACTATTGACGGGCTGCTGCTCTTTTCCTCGTCGTCATCGTCCTCCACTTCCAGCTGAGACAAAAGGAAACACTTTTCTGGACGTAATAAAGCAGCGATGAATCATCAGGCACACACACACACACACACACACAAACAAAAACCTGACCTCCAATAGCTGATCGAGAGCAGTCATTGGGCCGATGCAAATTCAATCACACGCACAGAATACACACAAACACACAAAATTAGATGCACAGACATGTACACAATCACACACAAACATGCACACACACATATATGAATATGACGGAACACACACACAAATACAGACACATTCACAAAGACAAATAGATACACGTGTACATAAATAGAGGGGTATAAACGCATGTTCACGTATGTGCACACACACACACAAACACACACACACACACACAGTGTCACATATAGATACCGACATGGATGCACATTGACATTTTACTACTTTTTTTTTCCAAATTTTATACCCCAAAATTTTCATAGAGGGCTTTTAAAAAAAATCTTTTTTTGTAATCCTCCCGTCACCGTGAGTCCTTCAGCAGGAGTCGGATCATCTCTACTTTCACATCAAGTCTAATTAATTGGTTTTCTTGTGATCAGATTGGGATTAAAGAGAATCTGAGTGAGGGGACAGGTGGACGGTGACCTTAACACTTCTTTAAAAAAAAAAAAAAGATCTATTCGACAGGAAATGACTGTGATTCATCATCTGCAGGTTGAAAAAAAAATCTAAGACTTTTATTTTTTAATTTAAAAACTTCCTGTGAAACAGAAGCTTGCATGACAGGAAGAGAGCGCCACCATGTGAAAGCTGGTGTTCTAAACTAGTTGCTTACCTCCTGCAGTGTCTTCAAGCAAAACCAGATTAACTTTATAAACCAACTCATTCCCGTCTTTATGATCTAAAGCAAGGATCACCAACCCGGTGCCTGCGGGCACTAGGTCGCCCGCAGGCCAGTTCTAAAAATAACACTAATCACAAATTAGCTCTGTCTAAAATTGTGTTGCTATTCTTTTTTAATTTTATTTACATTGATGTAAATTTAAAAACAAATACATAAAAACGTAAAAAAAAAATGTACATCACAAAAAAAAAAAAGTTTAATATACGAACTCTCATGTAGTATGGGTTGGAGGTTAGTCTAGTGCGCATGACAAACCAGCTTTGCTGAGATGAGCTCGTGAGCGCTGCAAATATGAGGTTACGAACGCGTTTTCTACCCACAAAAACATGGCAGAAAAAAGGAAGAAAACTTATCATTTTAACAGTGAATGGGAGGAAGAGTTCTTTTTTACAACCATGAAAGAAAACTGTGTGTGTCTCATCTGCGCTGCGACTGTGGCGACGCACCGTCCTTATTTTGAAAGGAGTAGATTTTTGTTAAATCCTTTGTACAAACATGGTTCAGAGTTTATGATTTGATAACTGTTGTAAAAATTAAAAAAGATTTCCTTTAAAATGTTGTGGAAGTGATCATTTGAAAATGAAACTCTTGGATTTTGAATATTAAAATGTACCTGTTTCTGTTTAATCATACTGAAATAATTATTGTGATGGATCATTAACAATCAGTGTCTTCACATCATTATTAATAATATAAAATTAAAGGTACACTGTGTAACTTTGTTATTTTAGAAGTGTATTATCAAAGTGGTCGCCCTTTGCATTACTCAGCGCCCCTGAAGTAGCTCTCAGTTTCAAAAAGGTTAGTGACCCCTGGTCTAAAGAGACTAAACTTTGAAATGAAATCTTTTTGTTCTGAGTTAGATTTTTTTCTTATTTTAAACTAATTAATGTTTGTTTAATACATTTTTTGCACGTAAATGTGCATTTATAAAACAGTAGGAATTTATTTAGTCTATTTGGTGGGAGTTCAAAATAATTTATTTTCCAGCAGCGTCCTAATTATTGTAGACGCCTCACTGATCGCTCGCTCCATTTTTAAATCAGTTGAAAACAAGACCCCTGAGATATTTTTACAATTTTTATATATTTAAAATATTTTGTTCTTTTAAAACTGTTATTTTTCTTGGTTTTAACTAAATATTGTTCAATTTGATTTAGTTTTTGTTTTAATTTACTAGAGTTAAAAATAATATCCGTTCAGTCGTCTTCCGCTTATCAAGGGCCAGGTCGCGGGGACAACAGCCTCCAATGGGAAGCCCAAGCTTCTCTCACCCCGGCTGCATCCTCCAGCTCACCTGGAAGGATCCCGAGGTGTTCCCGGCCAGCTGTGAGACATAGTCTCTCCAGCAGGTACAGGGTCTGCCAGTTAGTCTCCTCCCAGAGGGACGTGCCAGAAACACCTCACCAGCGCGGTGCTCGGGGGGCCTCCTACCAGGTGCCCGAACCACCCCATCTGGCTTCTCTCGACCTGGAGGAGGAGCCGCTCAACACCGAGTTCCTCCTGGATGGCAGAACTCCTCACCCGATCTCTGAGTGAGAGCCCAGCCACCCTGCAAGGGAAGCTCATTTCAGCCGCTTGTATCTGTGATCTCATTCTTTCGGTCACCACCCACAGCTGGTGACCACAAATGAGCATATGTAAAAATAATATTCTATTTTTTTTTCTGCATTTTCTTATTTGCCGTCAACAACCTTTTTTTTTTTCAAACTTTCTACTGAAAAAATGTAAATCTAACTTTTTTTAAATTCAAATCCTTTCCTCTGAATTGTAAAAATGTGGTTTGATTTGTTGATTTCTGACTCAAATGTCCCGAATGTCCCAATAATCTGGTTTCACATTTTGGATTAAATTTACAAGATATATTAATTTCTTCTTTCTGATAAAAACGCTTCCAGAAACTCCTCCTGTGACTCAACCAGCTCATCTCCACATCATTACCATCAGATCAATGCAGCGTGCTCCTCCAACAAAACACACTTAGCAGGGTTCCCAAGCAACAGAAACGACAGACCCCCCTCATGCTGGTTTCATCTACACACACATCCACTGACCCGCTGGGGTACATCATTTCAAAAGGATTTAATAAACATGTTTTGTTTACTTTTAAAGTCCATCTTCACCTCTAAGGTAAAAAAAAAAAAAAAAAAATCACTTACATAGCAGTTTATCTTCAAAAATGAAAAATTATTGGCAAAAATATTTGGAAATTTAATGGAAAGCAATTGTGTGTGTGTGTGTTTTTTTTTGTTTTTAAATCCAACAAACCAGATTGAAGAAGAAATTCGTCCCATCGTTTTTCTCCCCTGCCTTCTATCTTTGCATCTGATTGGTTAAATGAAAGGGGCGGAGCCTCTTACGTTCTCTTACGTGCAATTTTTGGAGAGAAAGATTGAAGCTCTCACTGGATCGATTTGCGACCGAGTCTGAAGCGGCCGGGATGGGAATCAGCGCCTCCAAATCCGAGACCATGGTCCTCGCCCGGAAAAGGGTGGAATGCCCCCAGCGTGTCAGGGACAGGGTCCTGCCCCAAGTGGAGGAGTTTAAGTATCTCCGGGTCTTGTTCACGAGTGGGGGAAGGATGGAGCGGGAGATCGACGGGCGGATCGGTGCGGCATCAGCAATAACTAGGACGCTGCATCGGTCCGTGGTGGTGAAGACAGAGCTGAGCCGAAAAACAAAGCTCTTGATTTAAAAGTCGATCTATGTTCCAACCCTCACCTATGGTCACCAGCTGTGGGTGGTGACCGAAAGAATGAGATCACGGATACAAGCGGCCGAAATGAGCTTCCTCCACAGGATGGCTGGGCTCTCACTCAGAAATCCTTCTCCAGGTCAAGAGGAGCCAGATGGGGTGGTCTGGGCATCAGGTCAGGATGCCCCCCGAGTGCCTCGCTGGTCAGGTGTTTCTGGCACGTCCCACCGGGAGGAGACTAAGGGGCAGACCCTGGATCTGCTGGAGAGACTATGTCTCACAGCTGGCCGGGGAACAACTCGGGATCCTTCCGGGTGAGCTGGAGGATGCAGCCGGAGTGAGAGAAGCCTGGGCTGCCCGTTTGAGGGTGTTGCCCCCGCGACCCGACCCCGGATGAGCGGAACACGACGAAATGGAACGAAAAGTCAAACAATGTAAAAAAAAAAAAAAACTAAAACAACTTTTTTAAAAATCATTTGTGTGTATCTGGAACATGACGTCTGGTGTTACACACTTGTTTTAAAACTCACAATGAGACGGGTTCGAGCCTCTTGAGTCACGATTATCTCTACTGTTCTCTAAAGTCTAATTAATTAGTTCTACTGAGACCAGATTTGGATTAAGTAGAACCTGTGTGTGGGACAGTGACCTTCACACCTCAAAACAAACATCCTCACGAGTGATAAATAATATCATTTTATGACCTAATATAAAATTTTTAAAATACCTACTTTTACTTTTTGACCAAAAATGAAAAGCCGCAACTCCGTAAGTGACACACACTAATCTGTCGGTGAAATTTTTACACATTTACACAGTGCTGCTAAAAATGATTTATTCCCCTGAAAAATGTTGTATTTAATCTTCTACTAATCTTCAAAAAATATATATTTTTTTGGACTAGAAGTGCCACCATTTTTCCCCAAAAGTCAAGTTATTGTAAAAGAAATAGTAGTACCGTAATTTCACGGCTATGAGGTACATATAAACGTCTTAGATTTTCTTCAAAATGAGCGGTGCGCCTTTTCGTGCGGTGCGCCTTGTGTGTGAGAAAAGGCGGACCTAAAAGAAAACGCGGTGCCCGCGAGGCGGACCTGAAAGAAAAGGCATGAGAACGTTAAAGAGTGAAGTGTGAGCGACGTGGGAGCGATGGATGACCGAAGGAGACCACAGTTTCACGAAGGGTGGAAGGCAGCGCCGGGCGAGTTACGCTACAGTTTGCCAATGGATTGTAGATGCTTGGACTAACGTGTCTGCTGGTACTGTTATCCGAGCTTTCGCAAAAGCTGGTATCCTTTCTGAGGAGCCGCACAGAACAGACAGTGACTTTGACAGCGAGGAGCGAAGTGGACCTGCTCTGTTGGATTTTGCGCAGCTGTTCGATTCTGAAACAGAGGATGAGGACTTTGACGGATTTGAATAAAGACTATTACCGGTAATGTGCTTGTTTATACTACTTAAATAAAGTACAACCAAACTCAGTTTTGCTCCCGATCTATTTTTAATACGCACATTTGCATGCTTGCGTGTGTGTTGTTGTAAAGCGGTGTGTGACTGAGACTGCGCCTTTTCGTACGGTGCGCCTAACGGTCGTGAAATTACGGTATGTAAAAAAAAAAAGAAAAAGTAACTTTTCTTTACAAATTTTCTTTACATTCAAATCTATAACTCCGCTGTACTCTCTATCCCGCTCTATGGATCGGACACATCGCCCCTGAACAAGACTCTGGCGGTCAGAATCGATGGCTTCAACAGCAGGGTTCTCCGAACCATCGAAAACATCAGGTAGCCCCAATGATTCTCTAACCAGGAGCTCAGAGCCAGCACGTGCAAGCTCAAGATATCTTGTCTGGCTGCTTCGGCCACGTCCCCCGCCTGCTTCCCGACCATCCTACGAGAGCAACCCTTCCAATTTAATCCAAAGGCCGCAGGCTGGAAAAGACGACGATGTAAGCCTCGTACCCAATGGCTCAACGTAATCACGGTTGACTTCTAAGAACTCAAGAGTCACCGTTGAGGAAGCAGAACAGCAGGCCTGAGATCGCCATCAATGGAAAAACATGGTACATCTGGTCGGCTCCATGCCCCCCTTGGCTGGAGCCCTTTTTGGTTGACTGATTAACATTAGAACCAAATTAACGAACTGGAATTCATCTCGAAAGACACGTCCAAAATGGAATCAGCGACTACCGGAAGTATTTGTTTCTGACTAAACCTCAATTTTTTAAATTCAGTCAAAAAGACTTTGGGACATGAAGCAACTTTTAGGAATAAAAGACCTGAAACATCCCATTTTGAACAAAAAAAACTGAAGATTGGAAACATATCTGAGTATTTCCTACCAGGCGCTCCTCTGCCGGCAGCGTCCTGAAACGTCCCACAGCCTCTTTGACGACCTCCGTCTCCTCCATGTCTGGATTATCACAGATTATACTCTTCCGGTTTTCCTCCAGCCACAGCTGGAAGCCGGTTTTCGGCCTGGATGGACACGGATTGGTCAGAAATCAGGAAGTAAAAGAGATTTAAGTCCATATTTTACCTCTGGTTCTCTGTGTTCTCTGCAGGTGAAGCTGGACGTGGAGGTTTTGCGGCGTCTGGTTTTGTGTGTGGATCTGCTGCTGGTTCCGTGTTCTCTTGGGTCTTCTTGGGAGCCGTCTTGTTGCTGCTCATCTGCAGCAGAGTGGACTGAGTCTGGAAAGAACACGCAAACTGTGAGCGTTTCCTCCAAACTAGTTTAGTTTCACAGATTTTAATTCTACCTTTGTTTTGGGACGAGGAGCCAGAGGTTTGATGACGGGACTTTTGTTTGATTTCCCAGCCGATCCGTGTAGAGCAGGCTTCTTACTGGTGGTCATGCTGTCCAGGATGTTTGTCATCCGAGGAGAACCAGAATACGCTGACTGCTTCACGAAACTACCAACCTGACCGCGTCATATTTAAAGAGAAAAAAATCTACTTTGAAAAACTGAAAAAGTCATTTTAAACGCAACCTAATTGGTTTAGAAATTCACTTAAAAATACTTTAGAAAAAATATTTGTATTAATTGAGTTCACTGCGAAGTTAATTCAATCCGCAAGGAGTTCGAAGACCACAGGGTGGCTGGGCTCTCACTCAGAGATCGGGGGAGGAGCTCTGCCATCCGGGAGGAGCTCGGTGTTGAGCTTCTTCTCCTCCAGGTCGAGAGGAGCCAGATGGGGTGGTTCGGGCATCTGGTCAGGATGCTTCCCCCCGAGCGCCTGTGTTACAGGCACGTCCCACCGGGAGGAGACCAAGAGGCAGACCTCGGATCCGCTCACAGCTCACCGGGGAACGACTCTGGATCCTTCGGGGTGAGCTGGAGGATGCAGCTGGGGTGAGAGAAGCCTGGGTTTTCCCGTCTGAAGCTGTTGCCCCCGTTACCCGACCCCGGATAAGCGGAAGACGACAAAACGGAGATCACTATGAAGCTGAAAAAAAGCAGTCTTTAAAAAGTCTTACCTTAAAAGGATTTGCTCGTCCCGTTTTACCAGCTGGAAAAAATAAGTTAGAAATGAAGAAACATTTTAGAATTAACTTTATTTTGGCCGCAAATTACATAAAATCTTCATTTAACAGTAAAAACTATTTATTTATATTGAAGCAGCAGAATTTAATAATTTTTTTTCCAGATATTTTCAGTGAGAACGAACTCCTTATGGTCAGCATTTTTTCAGCATAGCTTTCAGAGTCAGACGTGAATGGTTGATTTTTTTACTCACATATTGTGAAAGATGATGACACTCCTGATGATTCCTCTTTAGCAAATGGATTTTCACCTGAAATTTAATCCATTTGTGATACGTTACTGGATTCATTGATGTCTTGATTAAAAAGAAAAAACTTCCAAACTCACGTTTTTTTGTTTCTGTTGCCTCCTCCATCTCTCCTGTTTCTTCTTCCTCACTGAGTTCCTCTCCTGCTTGCTGCTCCTCTTTCTCTTGGTGGTGGGGTTCTCTGGAATTGTAACGTCCTTCTGAAACCTCCGTCTGAACAAAGCTGTCATCAAAAAAAAAACAAATTCACTGTAAACCGTTTTAGAATAAAAATAAAAAGCAGGACTAAAAAGTTGTTCTTATTGTGGTTTAATTTTACCCAGAAGTCCGTTGGATGGGATAGTTTGACTCCTCTTCTTCTTCCTCGTCCTGTATCTGGTTGGCTTTCTCCAGCGCAATCTCACTAAGTCGCTGGGCGAGCGCCAGGCGGTGGGATCGGGAGGCGTAGCGGATGGCCAGGGTTACCACGTTTTGGGTCATGAGTTCGGCCAGCTCCACACAGCGGAACTCTCTGTCCAGCTTACAGGAGAGCTGAGGGGAGCACAGCAGATTAGCACGACGAGTGTGTTTATGAGAGTGTGTCTGTATGTGGCGGTTGTTTTTTCTCAATGGATCGATTTGCTGCCGGGTGGGAAGCGGCCGGAATGAGAATCAGCGCCTCCAAATCCGAGAATATGGTGCTCGCCCGGAAAAGGGTGGAATGCCCCCTGCGGGTCAGGGACAGGGTCCTGCCCCAAGTGGAGGAGTTTAAGTATCTCGGGGTCTTGTTCACGAGTGGGGCAAGGATGGAGCGGGAGATCGATAGGCGGATCGGTGCGGCATCAGCAATAACTAGGATGCTGCATCGGTCCGTCATGGTAAACAGAGCTGAGCCGAAAAGTAAAGCTCTTGATTGAGTAAACTGCTCAAGCGGCCGAAATTAGCTTCCTCCGCAGGGTGTCTGGGCTCTCACTCAGATCGAGTGAGGAGCTCTGCCATCCGGGAGGAGCTCGGTGTCGAGCCGCTCCTCTTCCGGGTCAAGAGGAGCCAGATGGGGTGGGTTCGGGCATCTGGTCAGGATGCCCCCCTGACTGCCTCACTGGTGAGGTGTTTTGGGCACGTCCCACCGGGAGGAGACCAAGAGGCAGACCCCGGAGCCGCTAGAAAGACTATGTCTCACAGCTGGCCGGGGAATGACTCGGGATCCCTCCGGGTGAGCTGGAGACTGTTGCCCCGCAACCCGGCCACGGATAAGCGGAAGACGACAAAACGGAACAGTTATTTTTACATGTGTTTATGTGAGCGTGGATGTGTATGAATGAGAGTGTGTGAATATGTGCAGTACGTGTGTGTGTGTGTGTGTGTGTATTTACAGCAAACATCTTCATGAGAAGCTCCTGCTGCTCCTTCTCAGTTTGCTTCTGAGCGTCCTCATCCACCTCGTAGCCGCAGGAGGACAGGAAGTTGTGGTGGTTGTTGAAGAGGACGGATCGTAGATACTGCTCCTGGAGGAGAGAAACAGGAACGAACTTAAGTCTGAAACTTTTAACCCTTTCACTAGTAAAACTATTCTTGGTCTTTTGGGGTTTGTTTTTTTGTCCTTATTTAAAACAAAAAAAAAAAACATAATCTCATTTTTTGGCAAAGCAAATTCTAAAAAAAAACAGCTGGTCGTTACATATTTGAAATGCTTAAGACACCAGCATGAATCCACCGGGAAATCCTGATGTGTTGTTGGCTTTTTATAATAAACAATACAAAATACATCTTCAAAAATTCCCCCCAACCCTCCGCTCCCTTACACACGTTACTGTAATAGATTTGCATAAAAGCGGAAGATCTTGGGAATCAGCGCCTCCAAGGAGAAGACAGCAGCTCAGTGGTTAGAGCGTTCGCCCCTGGACCGGAAGTTCACGGGTTCGCATCCCACAGACAGTACGTCTAGGGTCCTTGGAGAAGACACCTAACCCCCATTTCTCCCACCATTGGCGCCGTCGCAGGCAGCCTGCGGTGTAAGGAGTGCAGCACACAAATTTCCCCGGTGAGGGATGAATAGAGTAATTCTTTATCCTTTGAAGTCCGAGACCATTGTCCTTGCCCGAAAAAGTGTGGAATGCCCCCTGCAGGTCAGTGACAGGGGTCCTACCCAATCTCGGGATCTTGTTCAGGAGTGGGGGCAGGATGGATCGGTGCGGCGTCAGCAACAACTAGGACAATGCATCGGTCCGTAAAGAAAGACCTGAGCCCACAAGCAAAGCTCTCGATTTACAAGTCGATCTACGTTCCAACTCTCACCTATGGTCAGCAGCTGTGGGTGGTGACCGAAAGAAAGAGATCACAGATACAAGCGGCTGAAATGAGCTTCCTTTGCGGGGTGGCTGGGCTCTCACCCAAGGAGCTCTGCCATCTGAGAGGACCCTGGAGTAGAGCCGCTCCTCCTCCAGGTCGAGAGAAACCAGATGGGGTGGTTTGGGCATCTGGTCAGGATGCCCCCCGAGCACCTCGCTGGTGAGGTGTTTCGGGCACGTCCCACAGGGAGGAGACCAAGAGGCAGACCCCGGATGTGCTAGAGAGACTTTGTCTCACGGCTGGCCGGGGAACGACTCAGGATCCTTCCGGGTGAGCTAGAGGATGCAGCCGGGGAGAGATAGGCCTGGGCTGCCCGTTTGAGGCTGTTACCCCCACAACCCGACCCCGGAACAAGTGGAAGATGACGGAACGGAACGGAGAGAGAAATCACATCTGTACCTCCATCTGGCCCTTCTCGGTGGTGGTCTGACATAGGGGCAATTTAAAGGGCAGGATGGCCAGAGCGGGACGAGGGATAGTAGGAGGGTACCTGGAGCCTTTACAGGGTATACACCTGGTGAAAGGAAAACAGAAAAAACAAACCAGAAAAATAATAATTAACGGAATTATTTTCATTTTTTTAATCAACACAAAAAAGACATTTAATTTGAATCCCGTCACTTATCTTTTCATCATCCTGTAAACGAGATAAAGGTATTTGGGTCTGTACCTGAGCTGCTGTGGGTTCTCGTTCACTCCCACCACCCAGTAGTGATCAGATTTGCTTTTACATGTCTCTCTGGTGGAACATATCGGTGTCCAGGTGTTACCATTGCAACGGTTCAGCATCCGCACCACGCCGTCCGAGTCCACGTAGCAGGGCGTTCCTACACAACACAAGACAGCTTCTAAACAAACGAAGGACGAGAATATAAAACTGTGGAAAAGTTTCTTGCTTCAGACCTTGGGCGGTGAACCCGAGCCAGGCTAGGTAGGACCTAGAAGAGAGGGGTAGGGGCTCTCCGTGGATGATCTGCCTCGTCCTGCGACTGAACTGCAGGAGCTGGACTCCAAGAACCTGCTCGCCATCAAAACCGGTAGCTGAAGAGGTAGAGAGAAAGAAAGAGGACTTAGTGTGTTTTCATTTGTACATAAAAATGGTCCACTTGCTCCAACAGGGGGCGGTGGTTTACTGTTACCAACTAATTTGATTGGGTGGTTTAATTTGTTTTTTACAAATTAAAAACAAATTTACAAATTTTGGCCGGGTACAAGCAGCCGAAATGAGCTTCCTCCGCAGGGTGGCTGGGCTCTCACTCAGAGATCGGGTGTGGAGCTCTGCCATCCGGGAGGAGCTTGGTGTCGAGCCGCTCCTCCTGCAGGTCGAGAGGAGCCAGATGGGATGGTTCGGGCATCTGGTCAGGATGCCCCACAAGCGCCTCGCTGGTGAGGTGCTTTGGGCACGTCCCACCGGGAGGAGACCATGAGGCAGACCCCGGACCCGCTGGAGAGACTATGTCTCACGGCTGGCCGGGGAACGACTTGGGATCCTTCCAGGGGAGCTAGAGGATGCAGCTGGGGAGAAAGAGGCCTGGGCTGCCCGTTTGAGGCTGTTGCCCCCGCGACCCAACCCCGGAACAAGCGGAAGATGACGGAATGGAATTTGTTTTTTCAAACTTTTACTTGTGGAACCTGCCGTATCATCAACAGTGGACTTTGAGGGAAATCTTTTCAACCCGGAATCATTATAATCAGAATATACTTTAATCATCCCACACATAGGAAATTTGTGTGTCACAGCAACAACTTCCTATCTGCTAAGTGAGTCGTTGTAGAGCCTGATCACGTACGGAAAGAAAGACCTCCGGTAACGAGATGTTCTCGAGCGGAGCTGTCTGAGCCTCTTGGAGAAGGAGCTCCGCTGTTCATCCAGGAGTGGGTAGAGAGGATGGTCATGATTGTCCATGATGGACAAAAGTTTGTTCAGTGACCTCCTCTCTACCACTGCCTCAAGTGAGTCCTGTTTGCTGCCAATGACAGAGCCAGCCAGTCTGATTAGTTTATTCAGTTTGTTGGCATCACTGGCTGCAATGCTGCTCCCCCAGCAGATGACAGAGAAGAACAAGGTGCTGGCCACCACAGACTGGTAGAGGGTCTCCAGCATCTTGCTGCACACATTGAAGGACCTCAGCTTCCTTAGGAAGTAAAGTTGGCTGCAGGTCTTCTTGTACACAGCAGTACTGTTGCTCCTCCATCTCAGTCTGCTGTTGATGGTCACTCCCAGGTATTTGTGCTCCTCCACCACCTCCATATCTCTACCCAGAATGCAGAGCGACTACAAAGCAGTACTCTTCTTCCGGAAGTCAACCACCATCTCCCTGGTCTTGTCTACATTGAGCAGTAGGTGATTCTCTCCCGCCCACACCACAAATCCGTCCACCACTCTCCTGTACTCCTCCTCCTGCCGACCACTTATACACCCCACAACTGCAGAGTCATCAGAGAATTTCTGTAGGTGGCATGAATCCGAGTTGTGCTGGAAGTCTGAGGTGTACAATGTGAAGAGGAATGGAGAGAGCACCGTGCCCTGTGGGGCTCCCACACCACTTAGAACCACATCAGACAGGACTTTGCCCAGCCGGACAAACTGTGGCAGGACAAACCGTCAGGTAATCAGTGATCCAGGAGACAATGGATGTACCTGTACCCATCAGCTACAGCTTATCACTCAGTAACGAAGGCTTAGGTGAGAGTAAAACATTTTACAGATCATTGGTTGCTTGTCGCGGGGGAGGGATCTCTCTTTCATGTGGATCCCCACGAGGTTTCTTATTTTTTTCCCTACTGATGGGTTTTTTTAGGAGTTTTTTCCTCACAGTGAAGGAGAGTCTAAGGGCATAAATGTGCTAGTCTTGTTTACTTAGCATTTGTTAGTTATTTTTCTTGCTGTGTATTTGTGTTAATACATTCCTCTTTTTCTTGTGAAGCCCATTGAGACGGAAATTCTGTGATTTTGGGCTATACAAATAAAATTGAATTAGATTAGTGTATTGTGTTTGAATTCTTAAATAAAATATCTTCATGTGCAAAGTTTTTTTTTTTGTCTTTTCCCTCCTGGTTTTTCTCCACACACACAAAAAAAAAAAAACGATCAATAAGACTAGCGATAAGATCGATAAGATGACCGATCCCTGATCATTCATCTAACAAATAGAAGCGCTTAAAGCAGATCATTTCATGAGAATCCAACCTCGATGGTAGACGATCACCAGCTGCTCTCCGTGTCCCGCCATGCACACTACCGGTCCTGGCAGGCTGAAGATCTCCTTCTGTAGTCCTCCAATGGTAAACATGCGGAGCATCATGGAGCTGGTGGCAACTGCCACCCAGCCCTGACCAAGGCACAGCGCCTTCACGTCCTCGCCCTGCGGCAGGTCCACCATCCACTCCTTATTGGTGTCCCACGATGAGAAGTGGAGGCACTGTAGCTTGCTGTAGGAATAAAAAGAGGGGTTGTTACTGACTGATGTAGAGCGATAGATCAGGAAGGAAGAGCTGAGGTCTTACCTGGCCAGCTCGTCAGTACTGGGACAGCCTAGCAGCACAGCCTCCTGGGAAATATCAGCCACTGTGTGTCCCAGGGAGTTGGTGAGGTGCATAGCATGGTGCACGGCCGTGTCGTGAAACTCCACATCGATGGCGTTGTCCTGCTCGTCGTTATAACCGCGGACTATCCCCACAGAGTTCCACATCTGCAGAGTTAAGAAAAAAAAAGCCGTTAAAACATCTGAATCTAGTGGTCACTCTGCACCTTTCAAGGTCCTACCATGAAGCGGTGGGTGAGATGAGAAGGCGTGGAGCCAGGCTGGAAGGCTTTCTGGGGCGCAGAGGGCATGGGTCCATCATAGATGGGGCGTAGGGGTACGGTGGGAGGGGCAAAAGGAATGATGGCACTACCAGCATCGTCATCATCGTTAAATCTGTTCTGATCCAGCTTCAGTGAACCTGTGTCTAGGTAAAAAAAAAAAATCTTCGTTGACAAAAGTATTTGCTCGCCCATTCAAATTATGGAGTGGTGATGGTATTGTCCTCATTGTCGTTGCCATGGCAATGAAATTGATTCAAACGTACACGTACACTGATGAGGCGTGACCAGCGACTGCTGAGCAGCATTGTGAAAAAAGGTTGCAAACCTTCTAAAGAATCAATCACTACAGACATCCTAACTTCAAGCTCTCTCAGCTCAACGTGCCTGACTCCACTTGCAGGTGGATTACTGACTTCCTAACAGACCGGAGGCAGTGCGTGCGGCTGGGGAAGAATGTCTCCACCTCTCGGACTATCAGCAAAGAATCTCCACAGGGCTGTGTCCTCTCTCCCCTGCTCTTCTCCCTGTACACCAACTGCTGCACTTCCAGCCATTACTCTGTCAAACTGATCAAGTTTGCAGATGACACCACACTCATTGGGCTCATCTCTGATGGTGATGAGTCGGCCTACAGGATGGAGGTAGACCGGCTGGTGTCCTGGTGCAGCAACAACAGCCTGGAGCTCAACGCTCAGAAGACAGTGGAGATTGTAGACTTTAGGAAAGTCCCAGCTCCCATTATCCCCCTTGCACTGACAGACTCCCCCATCACCACTGTAGACTCTACTCCCCCATGACCACTGTAGACTCTACTCCCCCATCACCACTGGAGACTCTTTCCGCTTCCTCGGCACTACCATCACACAGAACCTAAAGTGGGAGCCATCCATCAGCTCCCTGATCAAAAATGCCCAGCAGAGGATGTACTTTCTGCGGCAGCTGAAGAAAGCCAAGCTGCCCGCCCAGATGTTGGTGCAGTTTTACACAGCCATCATCGAGTCTGTCCTCACCTCCTCCATCACCGTGTGGTACGCTGGGGCCACAGCCAGGGACAAACATAGACTGCAGCGCATTGTGCGCTCTGCAGAGAAGGTGATCGGCTGCAGCCTTCCATCTCTCGAAGACCTGTATGTCTTCAGGACTCGGGGGCGTGCAGGTCAGATAGCAGCTGACCCTTCCCACCCTGGACGTGGACTTTTTGAGCGACTCCCCTCGGGCAGGAGGCTCCGGACCAGAACGTCCCGCCACAAAAACAGCTTCTTCCCTTCTGCCATTGGACTTATGAACTCTTTATAACCTGGATCCGCACATCTCTTAGTCACTTTATAACCTGGATCCCCACATCTCTTAATCACTTTCTAACCTGGATCCCCACATCTCTTAGTCACTTTATAACCTGGATCCCCACATCTCTTAGTCACTTTATAACCTGGATCCCCACATCTCTTAATCACTTTATAACCTGGTTCCCCAAGGGTTACACCAAGACTCACTCACCCAGAGAGTTGTCATCATCCAATATGGCCGCCCTGTTCCTCACTCGCCCAGTGGAAGCCAACATAAAGTCATCGTCATCGTTGTCGTCCCCTGCAGCCGGTTTCTTAACCGGGGAGTCGGTCCCGCTGAGTCCTTCATCCATGATCTTGTCATCATCATCGTCATCAAACAGTGCGTCATAGTCTTTGGTTGCTTTTTTTGCAGGCGCCTGGAAACAAAAAGGAAACGTCACGTTTCACACTCTGAAGGTTAAAAAATAAATCTGAGCATTCTTCCACTTGAGGTGGTTCTCACCTTGGAGCTGGAGGCTTCTGAGGAGGAGCTGGTGAGTCCGTCCAGCAGGCCGAGGCATCCCTCTGTGTCTGTGTAGGCGATCTGACCACCTGACGGATGCCAGGCTAGACCGCACACGGTGAAACCCTTTTCATGCTTCTGTCTGCAACAAAAGAAGAAACACGCAAACGATCTTGAAAATTTTAATGACAAATTAAAAAGTGAACTTATTCTGTTCCAACTTCTCCAGAAGTCATGGTCGTATTCTTTATTTCCATAAACAAAAAGTAGAAATTTTATCTCAAGTCTCGTGTTGCTCTTCGCTTCCAACAATCCCATAAATATCAGAACTTGAGCGGACAAACCTTTCCACACATAGTTTGCTGTCCACGTCCCACACGGTGAGCAGACCCCCGATGCTTCCAGCCGCCAGGAACCGGCCACACGGAGACCAAGCAAGCACATTGATTGGCTGCAGGAAACATTAAGCAAAAAAACTTAAACCGACAAACTCAGAGTTAGACTGTGCATGAGAGATTTGTACAAACACAAAATAATGAGACTGAAACTGAAGAAAAACGAGCCCCTCGCTGTTTCTTCCTGATAGAAATGCTCTCATTAAAGCAGGTGAATGTTTCTTACCCGAGTGAGGAGCTCATCAGACAGGGTGCTGACGTGATCCCAGGATCCTCGCTCATACAGGTGCACCTTTGTTTCCACGGGAACTGCTAAAAACTACAAAGTAACGATATATTTATTTGGTTATTTTCAGTGGTGGAACGTAACGAAGTAAATGTCCTTTGTTACTGTACTTAAGTAAAAAAATTGTGTATCTGTACTTTACTTAAGTAAAATTTAAGACCGGTACTTTTACTTTTACTTTACTACATTTTTAGAGCAAATATCTGTACTTTTACTTCGCTACTTTTTAAAAGTGTGTTTTACATTTTTTGTTACATTTTCGATCGGGAATTTAAAAAATATACAGTTTTTTTAGTGCATCTTGAAGCCGCATCGCCAAAATCAAAAGGAGCAGTTGATCGAGAGAAGAAGTAATGAATCGAGGACCAATCAGAATCGAGAGTAAACATTTTCCGCATTCATTCAGTGCCAAGAGCAGGGGCGGTTCTAGGATTTTCTGAAGATGGGGTGAGGTGGGGCGTGAGGTCATTGACAAAGCCAATATAGGGTGACTGGGGGCCTCCCCTGCCCCCCAGAACATTTTAAAAAATAAGTGTCATTTTCCCGCATTTTGGTGGCTCATTTGCTGGTCTTGAATGGGGATAGTTTGACTAGTCCCCTTTTCCTTTCTTCTTTTCTTTTGCGGACCAAAAGAGGTGGGAGAGGGGGGAGGGATCACACCCCTGCAGAGTATTTATTTGTGATCCTATAGCACAAAAAAATAACATTTGAATTATGGTCGAATACTTTTACTTTTTACTTAAAAAGTAAAATTTACACCAATTACTTTTGTACTTTTACTTAAGTAGATTTTTTTATTGGTACTTTTACTTTTACTTAAGTATTTTTTTTGCCTAATTATCTGTACTTTTACATAAGTACAAAAAGTGAGTACTTCATCCACCACTGGTTATTTTAGAACTCATGAAGAAGAATACATGAAACAAAAATAGAAGAAACTAATTTACTGTGGCGCCCCCTTAAGGAAAAAAACAGCAATGGAGAATAATCTTGAAAACCTTTAGACATAAATAACTGGAAACGAAGTGTCCTACCGACCTTAGCCGTGGGTTGAAAGGCCAACCGGCACAGCGACACAGCGTTGCTGACGTCATTGGACTTCTGCAGTAAATTCCAGCTGATCACCTGAGTCTGAGCAAAAAGAAACGTCACCATCACATAGATGAAGACAGACCAATGCTGGCTGGACTCTCACCAACCTGCTCCTCAATGTTCCACACCACGACGGATCCGTCACAGCTGGCAGAGGCCTGGTGGAAGGAAGCAGATGCAGAAAAAAAATTTTGCTGAGACTAAACTTCATGCAGAAATAAGATGTGGGGTTTATCACAGATTTCCGTCACTGAACGCTGATTCTTGATGCAATCCTACCTCCACCCTGAACTTATGCCCAACCAGTTATGGGTTGTTTGAGACTGATGCCCACATAGGAAGGCCTTGCTCAAACCTGGGACTCAAACCCCTGACCTTCTTGTTATGAGGCCACCAACCTAACCACTGCACCACTGTGCTGCCCAATATGAAACTTGCCCTTTCATAATATTAGGTTGATGATATGATTCTAACCTGTATTAGGTTTAATGTTATTGGGGTCATACCAGCCTGGCAATGCCTGATCCCGTCAGACCTCAGAAGCTAAAGCAGGCTGGGCTTTGGCAGTAGTTGGATTAGATTTAGATTTCCCGCACTCAAAGCTGATCCCTGATGCAGTCCGACCTCCACCCTGAACTTATGCCCCACTAGTTATGTTTTTTTTTTTTTTTAGACCGATGTCCTTACAGACTTGAAGAGAAGAAAAGCCGAGTTTCTCATACGTTGGCCAATTTGTATATACTGTATATATTTTTTTTTATGTAACTGAGGTGGAAAAAGATTTGGAAAAAAGCATCATAGCTTGTAAGTGTGGCTGTTGTAATCTGATCTCCCCCTAAACAATTGATAACCCTGACTTCTAGCCAAAAAATGAAATGCCGTGTTCTGCTGGACAAATAATAGAATTACTTTTTAGTTTGCAATGAAAAGTTAAAAGCCTCATACGGATAATGATCGGTATAATGAAATCCTTCAGTATCAATCTGATATTTGACAATGGACAATGATGTTTGCAGATGACATTGTGATCTGTAGTGAGAGGAGGGGAGAGGTGGAGGAAAAGCTGGAGAGGTGGAGGTTTGCACTAGAAAGAAGAGGAATGAAGATTAGTCAGAGTAAGACAGAGTACATGTGTGTGAATGAGAGGGATCCAAATGGAAAAGTGAGGTTACAGGGAGAAGAGACAAAGAAGGTGGAAGATTTTAAGTATCTAGGATCAACAGTCCAGAGAAATGGAGAGTGTGGAAGAGAGGTGAAGAAGCATGTTCAGGCAGACTGGAACGGGTGGAGGAAAATATCAGGTGTGATGTGTGATAGAAGAGTTTCAGCTAGAATGAAAGGGAAAGTGTACAAAACCGTGGTGAGACCGGCCATGCTGATTGGTCTAGAGACAGTGGCACTGAGAAAAAGACAGGAAGCAGAGATGGACGTAGCAGAGATGAAGATGCTGAGGATCTCTCTGGGAGTGATCAGGATAGACAGGATCAGAAATGAGTACATCAGGGGAACAGCACATGTTAGAGGTTTTGGGGATAAAGTTCGAGAGGCAAGACTGAGATGGTTTGGACATGTGCAGAGGAGAGAGAGAGAGTACATTGGAAGAAGGATGCTGGATTTGGAACCACCAGGAAAGAGGACTAGAGGAAGACCAAAGAGGAGGTTCATGGACACAGTGAAGGAAGACATGAAGATAGTTGGTGTGACCAAAGAGGATACAGCAGATAGGGTTAGATGGAAGAAACTGACTTGCTGTGGCGACCCCTAAAGGGAAATGCCGAAAGAAGAAGACTGATGTCTCATCGGGCAGCACTCTAAACTCCTGTCATACCCAAGTCACACTTCCCCACTATTTTACAGTACTCATTCATGTCTTCTTTCTTCTTTAAAATCAGTTTCACCAACCAGGTATTCATCTTTGGGGTCAAAAGAGACACTGAGAACCGGTGCTTCGTGACCTCGGAGCGTCTTCTGCTGGCTGCTGTCCGACACCTCCACCACTTTCACCATGAAGTCACTGTGAAAAGCAGGAACATAAAACTCAAAACACACGGTTACACATTGTAAAACATTCAAGAAAAGAGAGAAAATGCTTCAGATTTCTTCCAACATCAGCACCATCAGTCGAGGATGCTTTTATTTTAATAATCAATTCTGCATCCAAAGGATGCAGAGAAAAAATAGGAGCATCAATAGGAGACCATGCTCTGAGCTTCCATGGTGCTGATAAACCCGCTCAGACTGATCAATTCACACAGCAAATTCCAATCAGAAGCAATCATAAAGTAATAAGAGGTGGCGCCGTGCATCACAGTCAGGTCTGCATCGCCAGAAGCAGCTCAGGATGAAATGACCGGCTGGTTTAGTCATGAAGTTTTACGCACGACAGCTCAAGCAAATTGCTGTAGGAGCTGAAATGGAGCGTGTGCACAAGGCACGACCAGTCGATCATCTTTGTCGAGGCCTTAGCTCGTACATTATGTCGTCAAATTTGTTGGAGATGTTAGAAGGTAGGCTACACTGCAGAGATTATCCAGACATGGCAGGATGTAGCGTATTTTCACGATCATAAGGCGCACATAATAGTCTTAAATTTTCTTTAAAATGAGCGGTGCGCCCGATTGTGCAGTTCACCCTATGTGATTTGTGGACGTATTAGAGAACCATTAGGTGGACGCAGTTGAGAAGTGTGGGTGTGGCCAGAGTTGAAGGAAAGACTCCAGCAGCGATGGATGACCAGAGGAGACCACAGCTTCATGAAGTGTGGAAGGCAGTGCCGGGCGAGTTACGCCACAGTTTGCCAGTGGATTGTAGATGCTTGAGCTAACGTGAATGCTGCCGCTTTTGTCCGAGCTTTCGCAAAAGCAGGCATCATTTCCGAGGAGCTGCACGGTACAGAAAGTGACTCTGACAGCGAGGAAAGCGAACCTGCGATGTTGGATTTAGCGCAGCTGTTAGATTCGGAAACAGAGGATGAGGACTTTGATGGATTTGATAAATGACTATGAAGACTGTAACTAAGATTTAAATAAAACCAACCAAACTCAGTTTTGCTCCCAATTTATTATTAAATACGCACACTTGTCTGCTTGTGTGTGTTGTTTTAAGGCGGACGGTGTACGTACATATGGATACGTACGTATATAAAACCCTCGTTTTATATGCGTGGGAATCGAGCTGCTGCGAGAAAATTTTAAATTAACGAGTCAATGGTTCGTAAGTGGAGGACGCTGGAAAACGAGCTGCGACAGGTAAAGAAGACGCAGCTGAGTTTCCGCGGAAATAAGGCGAGGTGGCCAGAATTGGAGGAAAGACTCCAGCAGCGATGGATGACCAGAGGGGACCACAGCTTCATGAAGTGTGGAAGGCAGTGCCGGGCGAGTTACACCACAGTTTGCCAGTGGATTGTAGATGCTTGGGCTAACGTGTCTGCTGGCACTGTTGTCCGAGCTTTCGCAAAAGCAGGCATCAATTCCGAGGAGCTGCACGGTACAGAAAGTGACTCTGACAGCGAGGAAAGTGAACCTGCGACGTTGGATTTAGCGCAGCTGTTAGATTCGGAAACAGAGGATGAGGACTTTGATGGATTCAATAAACGACTTTACGACGACTGTAACTAAGATTTAAACAAAACCAACCAAACTCAGTTTTGCTC
This sequence comes from Neostethus bicornis, assembly GCA_902685375.1. Classification (NCBI taxonomy): domain Eukaryota; kingdom Metazoa; phylum Chordata; class Actinopteri; order Atheriniformes; family Phallostethidae; genus Neostethus; species Neostethus bicornis. Next base: position 7,233,750 of record LR738543.1, read on the forward strand.
CTGATCTATTTTTAAATACACACACTTGTCTGCTTGTGTGTGTTGTTGTAAGGCGGACGGTGTGGGGCATAAGTACGTATATAAAACCCGCACCCGGGCGTCTAAATCTGGTCCTCGAGGGCCGGTGTCCTGAAGGTTTTCCATATGTTCTTGCATCTACAAACCTGATCCAGTTAATTGAGTCATTGTGCCAAATTCTATTGGCTGTTGATTTCACTTTCTGTGCATAAGCTGTACTGAACCAGGAACACATGGAAAACCTTCAGCACACCGGCCCTCGAGGACCGACTTTGTACATCTCTGTGTTAAACCATAAAACAGTTTTAATCTCATCTGATTCCCAGTACCTGGATCCAGCAGCCACTCTAGAGCCGCTCCTGTTGAACGTGACGTGTGTGGCGTTTGTTGTGAACCGGGTCAGGATTCCATCAGGATCTCCCTCAGGGAATGTGTGGATCTGCACAGTGTTGTTGGAGCTCGCCGTCACCAGCTTCCCATTCTGAAGATCAGAGCGGAACGTGAGAAGCAGGACGTGCACAGAATCCATGAAGCCAGCAGGTGACTAACCTTAAGAGCAAGGGAATAAGCCTTCTCTCCGACAGTGATGAATTTAGGATCGTCGTCATCCAGATTTTCCCAGATACGGACGTCGCCATCATTTCCACACGTCACGATGAACCTGAAGGAAGTTTAACCGGGATAAGATTCATGGAATCAAACATTAAAATGTTCACACAAACGTTCATATTGTGTGGCTAGCTGGAAAATGAAGTTCATATGTTTGTGTGTCCTTGCAACAGAATGGCAACCTGCCCAGGGTGTACCCCGCCTCTCGCCTTCTAGCTAACAGCGTTGGAAAAAAGAACAAAGATATTTCCACACATCATAGAGCGTTGTGAGATCTGACAACATTCTGTAAATCCTTTGTGTTAAACTGTTATGATTCCGTTCCGTCATCTTCCGCTTGTTCTGGGGTCGGGTCGCGGGGGCAACAGCCTCAAACGGGCAGCCCAGGCCTCTCTCTCCCCGGCTGCATCCTCTAGCGCCCCTGGAAGGATCCCAAGTCGTTCCCCGGCCAGCCGTGAGACATAGTCTCTCCAGCGGGTCCGGGGTCTGCCCCTTGGTCTCCTCCCGGTGGGACGTGCCCGAAACGTCCCGCCTGCGAGGTGCTCGGGGGGCATCCTGACCAGATGCCCGAACCACCCCATCTGGCTCCTCTCGACCTGGAGGAGGAGCGGCTCGACACCGAGCTCCTCCCGGATGGCAGAGATCCTCACCCGATCTCTGACTGAGAGCCCAGCCACCCTGCGGAGGAAGCTCATTTCGGCCGCTTGTACCCGCGATCTCATTCTTTCGGTCACCACCCACAGCTGGTGACCATAGGTGAGGGTGGGAACGTAGATCGACTTGTAAATCGAGAGCTTTGCTTTTCGGCTCAGCTCTCTCTTTACCACGTCGGACCGATGCAGCATCCTAGTTATTGCTGATGCCGCACCGATCCACAGATGAAGCTAACTGTTATGATAACACTTATAAACCACTTCCTTGCAGCTCCTGGACGTTTTAAAAATACAATAGCTTCAAATTTGGCCAATGACACAAAAGTATCAAATAATATTCTCAATAAACTTGAGAATTTATGGGTGATTTTAAAGTGACATTAAAATAAAGTTGAGCTTCCCATAATCCATTTTTTTTTAGTTTTGTCATCTTCTGCTGCTTATCCGGCCCCGGATCGCGGGGGCAACAACCTCAGACGGGAGACAGTTTGGAGGAGACAGTGGCTCAGCGGTTTGAGCGTTTGCGCGCAGACCGGAAGTTAACCGGAAGTTTGCAGGTTCGCATGACACTGAGTTCACGTCTAGGATCCTTGGAGAAGACACCTAACCCCCCGTTTCTCCCACCATTGGCGCCTTCATAGTTGGCAGCCTGCTGCCGTGTGATGCAGTACACATAATTTCCTGGTGAGGGATTAATAAAGTATATAAATAAAATGAAAAAAAATCCCCTAGCTTCCCTGAGAGGATTCCGAGGTGTTCCCTGGCCATCTGTGAGTCTGTCCAGCAGGGTCTGAGTCTAACACTGGGTCTCCTCCTGGTGGGACGAGCCCGAAACACCTCACAAATGAGGTATCCTAACCAGATGCCCGAACTACCCCATCTGGCTTCTCTCGACCTGGAGGAGCAACATCTCCACCCCGATTACCTCCTGAATGAGAGAGCTTCTCATCTTATCTCTAAGTGAGAGCCCAGCCACCCTGTGTAGGAAGTTTATTTTGACCGCTTGTATCCGTGCTGTTATTCTTTCGGTCCCAAACCTACAATTGGTCTTTTATTTTAAGGCTTGCGTAAATTTAACATCTTGATGGTCAAAATACAGGATTTGTGGCAACTTGAATTACCTAATAATGCCTGGTTTTAATAAAGTTCTCAGTCAATTAAGAATCCTATATTTCATAACCAGATTTTATTCTTATAAAAATATTATGTTACAATCGTTTTAATGTCCCTCCCCATATTTTTATTTCAATCTATAAACCTAAATAAAAAAACAAGTTTGTAAAATAGCAATCTTAGTTAATTTTAAAGTAATTAAAGTCAAATATTCATCACCTTTTAATCTCCTTTATGCTCATTAACTGCTTATTAACAGATTATAAATGAGATCACTTGTTTTATTCCTGCCTAGCACATGATTACTTTAATTTTTATTTCTTATTTTTGTATATGTACATACTATTTCTTTATGATTAGTGTAGTAGAACAATAAAGTACTTCTGATTGTGATCTGTAGCTTTACTCTCATCTTCTTCTTCTTCATTTTGGCATTTCCCTTCAGGGGTCACCACAGCAAGTCAGCCTCTTCCATCTAACCGTATCTGCTGGATCTTCTTCGGTCACGCCAACTATCTTCATGTCTTCCTTCACTGCGTCCATGAACCTCCTCTTTGGTCTTCCTCTAGGCCTCTTTCCTGGTGGTTCCAAATCTAGCATCCTTCTTCCTATGTACTCTCTCTCTCTCCTCTGCACATGTCCAAACCATCTCAGTCTGGCCTCTCTGACTTTATCCCCAAAACCTCTAACATGTGCTGTTCCCCTGATGTACTCATTTCTTATCCTGTCCATCCTGGTCACTCCCAGAGAGATCCTCAGCATCTTCATCTCTGCTACCTCCGTCTCTGTTTACTGTCTTTTCTTCAGTGCTACTGTTTCTAGACCAAACAGCATGGCGGGTCTCACCACGGTTTTGTACACTTTCCCTTTCATTTTGGCTGAAACTCTTCTGTCACACACCACACCTGATACTTTTCTCCACCCGTTTCAGCCTGCCTGCACACACTTCTTCACCTCTTTTCCACACTCTCCATTGCTCTGGACTGTTGATCCTAAGTACTTAAAATCTTCCACCTTCTTTCTCTCTTCTCCCTGTAACCTCACTTTTCCATTTGGATCCCTCTCATACAGTGAGATTTTATTTCTCCAACATTTTCAAATACAAAGATCATTTCAAGATCAGATCTGTGATCAGATATTTGAATCAAAGTAAAAAAAAAAAAAAAAATCAAAGTGATGATGTGAACCGCGGTCAAGTGAGCCGGGGTTTACTTCGCCGCGGTTCACGCTGGAACCGTTGTGCGCCCTTTTTCAACTTATTACGGTAGCCAACTTTATTCTCAATAAATACATAATGGACCATAGTTTTTTTTTTTAAAAAACAGACCAACGCGTATTATATCATCCTAAAATAAGTCACGTGACAAAAATAAGGTTTGCATCCTTTGTACTTTTAGAATAATTCATCTCTGAAAATGTCTACTGTAACGTAACTTTCATAGTCCGTAGCTTCCGAAGCCAACTTTCAAGCTCAATAAAAGAAATTTGGCCCATAATAAATAAACCAGAGTAACGCATTTATATTCTTTAACACTTATACTATCATCATACAAAAAAATCAGGCTTGCATCCTTTGTACTTTTGGAATAATCCATCTCTGAAAATGACTACTATAGCATTGCTTCCATAGTCCATAAACTGTAACATAGCATCCAAAGCTCATAGCTTCCATAGCCAACTTTCAAGCTCAATAAAAACAATTTGGCCCATAATAAATAAACCAGAGTAACGCATTTATATTCTCTAACACTTATACTATCATCATACAAAAAATCAAGCTTGCATCCTTTGTACTTTTTGAATAATTCATCTCTGAAAATGACTACTATAGCATTGCTTCCATACTCCATAGGCTGTAACAGAGCTTCCATAGCGAACTTTCAAGCTCAATAAAAAAAAAATTGGCCCATAATAGATAAACCATAGTAACGCATTTATATTCTCTAACACTTATACTATCATCATACAAAAAAATCAGGCTTGCATCCTTTGTACTTTTGGAATAATCCATCTCTGAAAATGACTACTATAGCATTGCTTCCACAGTCCATAAACAGTAACTTAGCATCCAAAGTTCATAGCTTCCATAGCCAACTTTCAAGCTCAATAAAAAAAAATTGGCCCATAATAAATAAACCAGACAAACGCATTTATATTCTCTAACACTTATACTATCATCATACAAAAAAATCAGGCTTGCATCCTTTGTACTTTTGGAATAATTCATCTCTCAAAATGACTACTATAGCATTGCTTCCATAGTCCATAGGCTGTAACAGAGCTTCCATAGCGAACTTTCAAGCTCAATAAAAAAAAAATTTGGCCAATAATAAATAAACCAGAGTAACGCATTTATATTCTTTAACACTTATACTATCATCATACAAAAAATCAAGCTTGCATCCTTTGTACTTTTTGAATAATTCATCTCTGAAAATGACTACTATAGCATTGCTTCCATAGTCCATAGGCTGTAACAGAGCTTCCATAGCGAACTTTCAAGCTCAATAAAAAAAAAAAATTGGCCCATAATAGATAAACCAGACAAACGCATTTATATTCTCTAACACTTATACTATCATCATACAAAAAAATCAGGCTTGCATCCTTTGTACTTTTGGAATAATTCATCTCTGAAAATGACTACTATAGCATTGCTTCCACAGTCCATAAACAGTAACTTAGCATCCAAAGTTCATTGCTTCCATAGCCAACTTTCAAGCTCAATAAAAAAAAATTGGCCCATAATAAATAAACCAGACAAACGCATTTATATTTTCTAACACTTATACTATCATCATACAAAAAATCAGGCTTGCATCCTTTGTACTTTTGGAATAATTCTTCTCTGAAAATGACTACTATAGCATTGTTTCCATAGTCCATAAACTGTAACATAGCATCCAAAGTTCATAGCTTCCATAGCCAACTTTCAAGCTCAATAAAAAAAAATTGGCCCATAATAAATAAACCAGAGTAACGCATTTATATTCTCTAACACTTATACTATCATCTTACAAAAAATCAAGCTTGCATCCTTTGTACTTTTTGAATAATTCATCTCTGAAAATGACTACTATAGCATTGCTTCCATAGTCCATAGGCTGTAACAGAGCTTCCATAGCGAACTTTCAAGCTCAATAAAAAAAAAAATTGGCCCATAATAGATAAACCAGAGTAACGCATTTATATTCTCTAACACTTATACTATCATCATACAAAAAAATCAGGCTTGCATCCTTTGTACTTTTGGAATAATTCATCTCTGAAAATGACTACTATAGCATTGCTTCCACAGTCCATAAACAGTAACTTAGCATCCAAAGTTCATAGCTTCCATAGCCAACTTTCAAGCTCAATAAAAAAAAATTGGCCCATAATAAATAAACCAGACAAACGCATTTATATTCTCTAACACTTATACTATCATCATACAAAAAAATCAGGCTTGCATCCTTTGTACTTTTGGAATAATTCATCTCTCAAAATGACTACTGTAACGTAGCTTCCATAGTCCATAGACTGTAACATAGCTTCCAAAGCCAACTTTCAAGCTCAATAAAAAAAAATTGGCCCATAATATTTAAACCAAACTAACGCATTTATATTCCTTAACACTTATACTATCATCATACAAAAAATCAGGCTTGCATCCTTAGTACTTTTGGAATAATTCATCTCTGAAAATGACTACTGTAACGTAGCTTCCATAGGCAACTTTCACGCTGACTTTCACGCTCACTAGAAAAAAATTCCATTTATTTTTATTTTAATCATCAGGCCAAAGTTTTAAACACAAATGCACACAGTCAGAAACAGATCACAGGTAGAACATGTAGATTAATAATTTATTCTTCTTCTCTCCACATCAGGGTGATCCCTCAGGGGCAGTAGCATGTCTGGGAAAAAAAGAAGAGGAAACTCAAATGAGCAATCAAGGCAACCATTTGTGTCAACATCAGTCATGAAATGAGTATTATGTCACATTTTGGGAAAGAAATTATTTTTTGTCTTCCTCAGACATTGATGAAACACCGTATTTTCAGCATTATAAGGCGCACCTTCAATAAATGACAGTTTTAAAAACCTTTTTCTATATATAAGGCGCACCGCATTATAAGGCGCTACATTAAAGGCTGTTCAACTTTGTCCTCTAACTGTGGCCATCTCGCTTTGTTCCGCGGAAACTCTGTTTAGTCTTGTTCGCTTGGCGCAGCGCATCCTCTTGCTTCCTTCACTTCCTTACGGAGGTAAGATCCTAAGCGTAAAATGTCAATTTTTATTCCGGGTCGCGTCAGGCTTATCTGTCGCTGACTTTTTTTTAAAAAATAAACACATGTTTATAAAATGTAGACTAAAACGATGTGTGGGTACTAAACTAAGGAATACTTGTTATAAAATGAATCATTTCTATAAAACAGAGCAGTAATGTTTAACTACTAAACAGGATCCGCAGAGCCAGCTCATCCTCTGCGCACGTGAACGCCTCTTAATTTCGGAATCCTCCCCTGCGCACGTCTTTATTTTATTTCTTTTGAACTGGTATCCCTGATATGAAGGAGTAAGAAGTTAATGATAAACTACAGGTAGGAGAACTGAAAAGACAAACACACACCGGTAAGAGTGAGGTGTGGAAAAGCGCAAAAAGACTGGCACCTTGACGCTGGCCGGGCATTTAAACTGCTGGACTGGCAAAAGTGATGATCGCTATTTTATCATTTGTTTTAAAGACCGTCGCTCCTCTTCGCGCTAAGCAGGCCATCACAGACAAGTGCGTTATGGGTCATTTAGTGTGATTTATTTTTTTTTATCATTTAAAAAGCGTGTTCCTGAAAATGTTCCGTTCCGTCATCTTCCGCTTGTTCCGAGGTCAGGTCGCGGGGGCAACAGTCTCAAACGGGTAACCCAGGCCTCTCTCTCCCCGGCTGCCGTGAGACATAGTCTCTCCAGCGGGTCCGGGGTCTGCCCCTTGGTCTCCTCCCGGTGAGACGTGCCCGAAACACCTCGCCTGCGAGGCGCTCGGGGGGCATCCTGACAAGATGCCCAAACCACCCCATCTGGCTCCTCTCGACCTGGAGGAGGAGTGGCTCGACACCGAGCTCCTCCCGGATGGCAGAGCTCCTCACCCGATCTCTGAGAGAGAGCCCAGCCACCCTGCAGAGGAAGCTCATTTCGGCCACTTGTACCCGCGATCTCATTCTTTCGGTCACCACCCACAGCTGGTGACCATAGGTGAGGGTTGGAACGTAGATCGACTTGTAAATCGAGAGCTTTGCTTTTCGGCTCAGCTCTCTCTTTACCACGACGGACCGATGCAGCGTCCTACTTATTGCTGATGCCGCACCGATCCGCCTGTCGATCTCCCGCTCCATCTTTCCCCCACTCGTGAACAAGACCCCGAGATACTTAAACTCCTCCACTTGGGGCAGGACCCTGACCCGCAGGGGGCATTCCACCCTTTTCCGGGCGAGGACCATGGTCTCGGATTTGGAGGCGCTAATTCCCATCCCGGCCGCTTCACACTCGGCAGCAAATCGATCCAGCGAGAGCTGGAGATCACGGTCCGATGAAGCCAACAGGACCACATCATCCGCAAAAAGCAGAGATCCGATCATGAGGTCACCAAACTGGATCCCTCCAACGCCTTGGCTGCGCCTAGATATTCTGTCCATAAAGGTGATGAACAGAATCGGTGACAAAGGGCAGCCTTGGCGGAGTCCAACTCTCACTGGAAATGGAATCGTCATACTGCTGGCTATACGAACCAAGCTCTGGCTCCGGTCGTACAAAGATCGGACAGCCCGTACTAAGGGCTCCGAGACTCTGTACTCCCGGAGCACCCCCCACAGGAGTCCCCTAGGGACACGATCGAATGCCTTCTCCAGATCCACAAAACACATGTAGACTGGTTGGGCAAACTCCCATGACCCTCCAGGATCCTGAAGAGGGTATATAGCTGGTCCGTAGTTCCACGTCCGGGACGGAAACCACACTGCTCCTCTTCAATCCGAGACTCGACAAACCGACGGACCCTCCTCTCCAGTACTTCCGAATAGACCTTCCCAGAGAGGCTGAGGAGTGTGATCCCTCGGTAGTCGGAGCACACCCTCCGATCCCCTTTCTTATAAGGAGGGACCACCACCCCAGTCTGCCAATCCAGAGGCACTGTTCCCGATGTCCATGCAATGGTGTAAAGGCGTGTCAGCCAGGACAGCCCAACACCATCCAGAGCCTTTAGGAGCTCTGGCCGGATCTCATCCATCCCCGGAGCCCAGCCGCCGCGGAGCTTTTTGACAACCTCGGCGACCTCGACAGCAGAGATAGGAAGACCCATCCCGGATTGCTGCCACCCAATTTTCTGTAGGAATTCAGAACACATGTCTACAGCATTGAAGCCATTTTTAATTATTCACCTTTTTCTGATAAGAAAAATAAGCTGTTTTGATCCTTCCTTTGTTGTATTGTGACCCGGGAATCCCCAAATGTTTGCACACCTCGGCCAAGAATGTATCATTTGTTTCGCCACCTTCAAAGTTTTCAGAACTTTGTAGGTCTTTAATTGCTTTCAATATGTCAAGTATTGATAGGGAAACTTTTGTTGTCTGTAACAAAAAAAAAAATCTGTTATTTTAATGTTTTGTTGTGACCAGACATAATTCAACAGACTGTGTGTTCACTGAATGTAGGACATTTGGCCCACGGACATTTGGGTCACAAAACTGCAACCTACAGGCTTCTGGCCCACCAAGCATTTATCTGCCCTCTATAAAGATATGGGGTTACCCAAAATTCTTTTGATATTTTCTTGTAAATAATTGTGATATTTTTTCTTGATTTCTGTGATATTTCTGTGATAATGTATCCTGTTAAATTGAATAAAACAGTTGCATTACACGACATAATTGCTTTTAGTCAGTTTTATCCCATTGCCCAAATATCAAAGGTTGCAGTTTCTTGGCTAAAATGGCCATTCACGGCGTTGTTTCCAGTGTAATAACAAGGAGGGTCGCGCTTATGTTAACGTCTGTTGTTTGGGGATAAAATTTTACTTGGATTCGTGTGCTCACTCCTTTTATTTACTAAATTTACACAAGTGAACAAACATATCTTTGGTGAATCATGTCTGGTCACTACAGATTTCCAATATTGATATTGTTCGCACATTTGAACTTTATGAAAAGGATGGAGAAAACATAAACGTACCTTTCCAAAGACTGAGAAAGTATAAACCCTGAAAAGAAAGAAAAGATGATTGAGCACTCAAATACATCAAATGTCTCATAACATCAAGAAAAGATAAAAAAAAATTTTTACATACCCATGTCGTGAGTCCATTGTCCAAAACTTTAGAAAAGACCACAGTAAAATTACAACCTTTTCAGGCTGTCGTCAGCTACGGTAGAGAAATTCCAAATTTGATTGTAACAAAATGCAGTATGACTCTGGAAATCCCGCACGGTGTATTATTTTTCTTTTGTTATGTTTTTCGAGTATTTGTTGCTAAAATGTGAAGGCCTTGATGAAAATTGAGAGATAAGAAATTTGGTGCGATCTTTCTGTTCGACAAACACAAAGTGACCAAAATGGGCTGATTCCATCAGCTACTTTAGCTTCTGGACGTCAACGATTCCGTATTGTGATGTAAAAAGGGGCATAATTAAGGGCGTTACAAAGATGCAGACACAATTTTCCATTCCTCCAAAACAATGACTGGGCAGAAAGTTACAGCCCAGTCATTGTTTTGATTGAGAAAGTTGGCTTTGGAAGCTATGTTACAGTAGTCATTTTCAGAGATGAATTATTCCAAAAGTACAAAGGATGCAAGCCTGATTTTTTTGTATGATGATAGTATAAGTGTTAGAGAATATAAATGCTTTTGTCTGGTTTAAATATTATGGGCCAATTTTTTTTTATTGAGCGTTAAATTTGGCTTTGGAAGCTATGTTACAGTCTATGGACTATGGAAGTGTTGGAATAATTAAACTGTATATGAGTTATCATGTATTACATATTCTTTATGGTATATGAGTTGATATATTCTTTTCTATTTCACTGGGATGTTAACTTTTCCTGTCTCTAAAAGCTCTATGTCAAAGGAGGGGTTTTTGACCTGACAGTTCGACCTGAGAAGAATGTTTTAATGAAGAAAACTTTGTTCTTTGATGTTCTTATCATGTTGACAATTAAGTGGTTCCTGTCTCTGCTCTTCTCTCCTCATTAAGAAATAACTTTACTACAGAGTCAGATGTAGACATTAGATTTCCATATATGGAAGTTCCTTTTATTCTTCAAAGAGCACAATGTAATAGATTAGGATAGCATTGATAAAAAGAGGGGGTCAGACAGCGCTCTCTCAGAGCACTTGGGAAATTCGTAGTTGGGTGACTTTCCTGTTTGCTCTCCGTGCACGATAAAGGAAATAAAGTATTACGTCTGGATTACGTCTCTGTCTTCGCTTCTCTTTTGTTAAAAATGTTATAAGTGGATTTTGAACCTAACATTTACTTGGTCCTTCGAGCCGGATTCCAATACACCTGAGAGGTCCGTTGGGCGGGCCGACACCAGGAAAAAACCGTGGCCACGGTGATCTCCCATTAGGCTGGGATTTCTACAGACCTTTTCCAGGACTGGAGGTCGTCCCGCCAGATGGGCCTTGATGGTTGACGGAAGTCCGAGGGAGTGAAGACACAGACGGTAAGAGACAGTTTTTTTGGTTTTAAAGGAAGAAATAAATAAATACATAAAAGGGTGTAGAAGAACAAATAAATAAGTATCTAAAAAAAAAAGTGGTAGGGTAAGCAGTAGGTTAAGTGTAGGGTTGAGACAGTTAACTTCAGAAGTGTAGGTTGAAGGAGACCACAGGTGAGCAAAAAGTAGCTCGTAAAAGCCGTATCCTCGGCTATCTAGGTGGGGCTCCCTGGAGACCACAGGTGGGCAAAAAGTAGCCCGTAAAAGCCGTATTCTCGGCTATCTAGGTGGGGCTCCTTTGAATAAAACCCTGGATATTCTAGACAATGGCAGGTAAATAAAGAAAGAGACCACAGGTGGACAAAAAGTAGTCCGTAAAAGTCGTATTCTCGGCTATCTAGGTGGGGCTCTCTGGAGACCACAGGTGGACAAAAGTAGTCCGTAAAAGTCGTATTCTCGGCTATCTAGGTGGGGCTCCCTTTAAAGAGACCACAGGTGGGCAAAAGTAGTCCGTAAAAGTCGTATTCTCGGCTATCTAGGTGGGGCTCTCTGGAAATCTTCTGAAGTGTGAGGTTTGTGCACATAGGGTCAGTGTAGGTTAAGCAGTAGGGTCAGTGGTAGGTTAATTAAGAGAAAAAAAAAAGGACGACAAAGTCCTCTGTACAGTTAAATTCTGTGAAATAAAAAGGTACCTAAAAGAGTGAATGTGAAGAGTGACTGGAAGTACAATTTTCACTAGAAAATTTTGCTTCATACTAAAACAACAGGAAAGTAAACAGTGAATTTTTGTGGATGCAGAGGCAAGAAACCTTCATCTGAAATACGGTCCAAAGAAAGGTTTGCCACAAAAAGAATTACCACTGTCCTGTTGATAACCTCTCCGGTACTAGAATACCCTATGTGTTGAAAAATATCGGAGCTAAAACAGTTCAAATGGTAAAAGGACATAGCAAAAATTACCCCTTTGATACTTTGGAGTGTAAAGATTAGAAATTTATTCAAAACAACTAAACTAAAGTATCTGTCAAAATGAATAAAAAAATACAAATCTGATAGAAAACTTAGTTCTACTGAACTTAAACGACTGATAAGAAAAATGGGAAAAAGAAGAAAAAGAATGGTATAGAGAAAGAGAAACGCAAAACCACTGCGTCTGTGTGAGCTGACAAGGGTGTGGCTGTCTGCGCAGAGTGGTTGTGTGTGTGTGTGGCTCGGAGCTGCGAGAGGAAAAAAAAAAAAAAAAGAAAGTTAGCATTATTGTTTGCAATTTTGAGTGTATAGCAATGTCAAAATGGGTCGGAAACCCTCAAACGAGATTAAAGTTAAAAAGAGAAGAAAGTTAAAAGAAGAAATAAAGATGTGAAAGTGTGGAAGGATCAGGCTGAGAAGAAAAAGGCAGATGTCATTCTATAATTTTAATTATCATGCTTAAAGGTTGACCTTAAAACCCTAAAGTTCGGGTTGCAGTTGAATCAGCAAGAACGGGAAAGTTCAAAAAAGAAGTTAGAGTAGACATATCTTAGGAAAAACGGGATTCAGCCAGGTTGGAAGGGAGAAGTTCAAGCAGGGGGTGTTTAGACAACCCCAGGAGAAATAAATGGTAAATGCGCTGGGTCAGAGTTGATCGTAAACCACCGTTGTGTCTGTGTGTCTTGTCTTGTGTGTGAATTAAAGAACTGAGTGTTTTAAGGATTCTAGCAGAATCTCACCAGTTCTTAATTTTATTGTTTTGCCTGTAAAGAAGGACGTATTGGTGACTTGTGGATAAAGGATGGGTTTCATCCCTGAAAACTGATTCCGCTGTGTGAGTAGCACACAGTAGAAGGCCGGATCAGTGTCCTATCCCCGGTCTCATGCCAAAGAACTTCTTTACTGGACTTGTATAAGTTTTAAATGAACTAAAAAGCATAGTTTTGTGAGAAATCTGGTTATTTCCAAAATTCTTAAGATACAGGGACCTCTAAAGTTAGAGGTCTTTCTTAGAATAAGAAAAAGAGAAAAGTAGAGTTAGAAGTCTTAGAATTGAACAAAGAGACTAAAAAATTAATTGGGAAAATTTGTGTGCTGCATCACACGCAGCAGGCTGCCAGCACGGCGCCAGTAATAATGATAAAAATATATATATATAAATAAATTAAAAAAAAAAAAGCGCAGATCTGTGGGACTGGCACATCATCTCGCTGAATGACTAAGAATTGACCCTGGCCAGGTTAATTTTTGGGACTCAGAAAGCCGGTTTATGATGCCAGTTTTTGAGATCAAAACAAGTTTGTAAAATTATTACCTCATCAAAACCAAATTAGTGTAAATGGGAAAACAGTAGTAAATGAATGAATAAACTTTAAAAGTTTGAAGTAAAAAGAGCCTTAAATTTGGTTTAACTGTTTTGTTACAAATTTATTCTAAAATGGCTCAAATGCTAGTTTTTCACTAAAGTTTGTGATTGTGAAAAAGATGGATCTTTGTGTGTCTCTGTTTTTCTGCAGCTGGGTGTGTGTGTGTCTGTTCCGCTGCAGCTGGGTGCGTTTGTGAGCGTGCGTGCAAGCGTGTGTGTAAGTGTGTGTGTAAGCCTGTGCGTGAGCGGGCAAGGTCTGCATTTCTGTGTGACTTCATTGTAAAGAAGTTTATATATCTAAACATTGTATGATTGTATGTTTGATTTGTAGGAATGGTTACGTGATATGATTGTTGTTCAGAGAGAGAGAATGCAGTTTGTTTGTTTGTCTTGGGCTAAAAAGAAAAAAAAAAAAAAAGTAGGACAAAGTAAATGAGAGAAACAAATTAACATTAATTGTTTTCATATTTAGTGAAGATCATTCCTTAATATTTCTTTTTAAACATCATCAGATTGGAGCGTTGTGTTAGTTTCGAACTCAAGTTTGTCCATAATAGAGAAAATTTTTATCTACGTCTAAAACCTGGTAAAAGGAAGTTAGTATTGCTGTCTCTAAGATTAATGTGGTGGTAGATAAAGTGTTTTTGGATACTGAGACAGATGCATTTTGATGAACTTGAAACATAATTTGAACAATTTTAAATTCTGTCTTTAAGATCAGAGCATTAGTATGATCTAAAACTTCAGCTTTAGCAACAATTATGTTTTTCTCTAATCAAATAATTTGCAGAAGTTGATTTTTTGCTACTGACATTCCATATCTCAGCACAGTAATTTAGATATGGTCAAATGAGAGAATTGTACAGGATCAGTAATAATTTTTGCTGAGAAAATATTTTCATTTGTGCAGAACTATGCACAGTTAATAAAGAAATATGTAAATGAATTAATGAATTAATAGCAGTAACGACTAATAAAGGAAGTTTAAATCTGCAGATAAGTGTTTATTGTGATAGTCAGACGTGACCACTAATTTTGTGTTGTAAGTTCTGTTCATACCACCTTTGATGTATTGCAGTCCTGAAGGTTTGACCCCCCCTACAACTAAAGTTTAGAGTCATCTCAGCATTGGAGTCAGATAAGACACCGGGGATGGTACCAGTCTGTTCCTGCGTGGCGGGCCACGTAGTAAGGGAAGGTCATTAGCGGTTAAAAGAAAGATTGCAATACAGAAGGCTTCAAGGCCACAGAACGAATAACAGATGATTGGATTTGACAAGGTGTAACATTAAAAGATGATATTTATCACTGAACTCTAAATAAACCAATACTACCAAAAAGTCTCTACAAATGGGCTGCAATATTGAGCCATGGTCGTAGCCATGTCTCAACAGGAGGGAGAGTAGGATTAATTAACAAATGTTACACTACTTATGGATTTAATCTATATATAAAAAATAAAAAAAAATAATAAAAAAAAAAACTTTTTGTAGAACATGTTTAATCTGTGCAAAACATAATCCTCAAGGTAACCTTAGACCAAAAAGGGGGCAGTTCCCCAAACCATTATACCCATTCCAACATCTACACATGGATTATATTGAATTAACTCCATGTGAAGGGAAAAAATACTGTTTGGTAATAGTAGATTCTTTTTCTAAATGGGTAGAACTATTTCCTACTAAAACTCCAGATGCTATTACAGTAGCTAAAGCATTATGTAAAGACATAATACCTAGATATGGGATACCTGAAATAATTTACAGTGATAATGGTACACATTTTGTAAATCAAATAATTGACAAAATAGGAACAATGTTTCATATAAATTTAAAGAATCATTGTGCATACCACCCTCAGAGTGCAGGACTAGTAGAAAGAACTAATGGTACAATAAAAAATAGGTTAAAGAAATGTATGGAGGAAACTGGCAGATCTTGGATAAACTGTTTAGACCTAGTAAAATTATATTTAAACATAACTAGTACCACAGGTCTCACGCCATATGAAACTGTGTTTGGGAGACCATATAGACTGCCTCATTTTAAAAACCAATGGGAAACTGATGAAGATGCAACACTGGCAGACTACATGAGGAAAATGATAGAAAAACAAAAGTCTCAGTTGACATGCACTAAAAATGACTCTATTTCTCAACAGGATACTCCTACAGTGGAACCAGGCGATTGGGTTCTGATTAAGAGTATCAAGAGAAAACATTGGCATTCTCCTAAGTGGGAGGGGCCGTTCCAGGTACTGTTAAATACCCCCACAGCAGTAAAGATCGCTGAAAGATCCACCTGGATACATCTGTCTCATTGTAAAAAGGTCATCTCTGTAGAAAGCCCAAACCGAACCAACTGAGCAAAGTCTGATAATAGGGTGGTGTCAGAAGTATAGATTCTGGTAAGACCCGAAAGTCAGTGAAGTTTTAAAAGCCAGTGGTTTATTTAGGGGTCCTATTTCTGCAGAAATGACTCAAAGGTGGATTCAACAGGCCATCTGTGGATGGGTTCTAAGTCTTGCCATTATATTAATAATATTGGGCTTCTGGTACCTATGGGACCCCCTGCCACCACGCCGAACTTTCAACTTGACAACCACACCAACACCCATACATTTAGAAAGACATAAAAGGGATTTTCTACGGCATAATCCATGTAAATTAAATCAGAGCTCGGTTACACAGAGACACGGCGTGTACATCTGTTATAATGCTCTGAAATTCACCGCCACTTTAGTGGTTCCTCTGAGTAAAGTTAATCTGGGAACTCATACGGGAAATAATTATCCTGGGTATGATTGGTACATCTCCTATTCATCTACACAATTAGATTGGAATGTGGGGTGGGAGGATGTCTTCATAACCACTGCAAGCTGGGATCCTAGCAGCTATGGCTGGACAGCGGAATCAAAACAGTGGAACGAGCGCATCACACTTACTAGAACACATGAGCAAATTGTACTCAAAATTAACACCACCATGAGTCCCTTAAAAAGGAACCCACCCCGTCAACCTGGGAATGTTCAGGGATGTTATTCTATGCGGTTGTGGGTACACACTTCGGGAAAGGATCCTCACTTTCCATTTTCTGTCTGCTCCAATGTAACGGAGGACACCGATTCTCATTCACAGGAGGTGTCACCCGTTGTATTGGGACCAACAATGACAGATAAGGACACTGTTAAATTGTTTCCCAGTGACATGAAGTCGGACGATTGGTTTAAAGTTACTACTGGTATTTCTGCTTCAAACAATAACTGGTTATTGATGGCTGAGCAATCAGCAAATGCAACAGGGGAAAGTTGTATAGTATGCATGGGTCCTAGACCTTTGTTAAGAATTATCCCAGCTCAAATGAATGTTTCCTGTGTGATAGATGTAATGAATAATACTTCACCGTCCACTTCATTCTGCCATTACTGGGACCATGTTTATCCCATGACAGATGTTACTAATAAGAAACCAATCTTTTCTACTAAAGTGGCCTTTGCTAATTTTACATGTATAAATATGATTTCTAAAACTATCAACCTTGGACCTTTAAATGTCACATGGTGTACCAATGTTATTCCAGTTTTTCCGTCTTTTAAGCCCAGATCCCGGAGTGACATCTGGTGGTGGTGTGGGGATGATAAACTGTATGATCGCCTGCCCGGGAATGCTTCAGGCCTCTGTGCGCTGGTTACTCTTCTCCTTCCTGTAAACGTTTATCCAACGACGTCAGAAGACCTGTTTTCTCTATTGGACAGTCCGCTACCTCATGACTGGGGTAGAGTAAAGAGATCTTTTAAGTCTAACATGCCGTGGTTATCTTTAGATGATCCAACGTATATTGATGCTATTGGGGTACCTAGAGGGGTACCTAATGAGTATAAACTGACCAATCAAGTTGCAGCAGGTTTCGAATCTTCTATTTGCTGGTGGTGTACTATAAATAAGAATGTAGACAGAATAAACTTCATCCACTACAACGTTCAGAAATTAGGCAATTGGACTCAGGAGGCTTTTGAGGCCGTTCATGGTCAGCTTAAAGCAACTTCCTTAATGGCATTCCAGAATCACATTGCTTTAGACATGCTCCTGGCTGAAAAAGGTGGTGTGTGTGCTATATTTGGGGAACAATGTTGTACTTTTATTCCCAATAACACAGCCGCTGACGGACGCTTGACGAAAGCCATTGAGGGACTCCGTTCTCTCAACAAACGCCTGAAGGAGCAGTCTGGCGTGGACACAGCTATGTGGGATGGCTGGTTGGATGCTTTTGGGAAGTATAAATCGCTGATCTCATCAATGTTAATCTCTGTTGCTGTTTTTGCAGCTATTCTGACTTTGTGTGGATGTTGTTGTATTCCGTGTCTTCGTGCACTTCTGAACAGACTAATTACCACAGCTCTCTCCCCAATAGAAGACCAGGTGGCTCAGATGTATCCTCTCCTCGATAATTCATTTGAAAAAGAGGGCGACTATGATGACATTGAACTCTGAGTGTAAAGGTGTTGCCAAATAATAATATGAACCAGCAGCTGAAAATCTTCAAGAAGTGGCTGTATAATGAGGATGTGAGAAAATTTGTGTAATACCTGATAAACAGGAGGGAAATGTTGGAATAATTAAACTGTATATGAGTTATCATGTATTACATATTCTTTATGGTATATGAGTTGATATATTCTTTTCTATTTCACTGGGATGTTAACTTTTCCTGTCTCTAAAAGCTCTATGTCAAAGGAGGGGTTTTTGACCTGACAGTTCGACCTGAGAAGAATGTTTTAATGAAGAAAACTTTGTTCTTTGATGTTCTTATCATGTTGACAATTAAGTGGTTCCTGTCTCTGCTCTTCTCTCCTCATTAAGAAATAACTTTACTACAGAGTCAGATGTAGACATTAGATTTCCATATATGGAAGTTCCTTTTATTCTTCAAAGAGCACAATGTAATAGATTAGGATAGCATTGATAAAAAGAGGGGGTCAGACAGCGCTCTCTCAGAGCACTTGGGAAATTCGTAGTTGGGTGACTTTCCTGTTTGCTCTCCGTGCACGATAAAGGAAATAAAGTATTACGTCTGGATTACGTCTCTGTCTTCGCTTCTCTTTTGTTAAAAATGTTATAAGTGGATTTTGAACCTAACAGGAAGCTATGTTATAGTAGTCATTTTGAGAGATGAATTATTCCAAAAGTACAAAGGATGCAAGCCTGATTTTTTTGTATGATGATAGTATAAGTGTTAGAGAATATAAATGCGTTACTCTGGTTTATCTATTATGGGCCAATTTTTTTTTTATTGAGCTTGAAAGTTCGCTATGGAAGCTCTGTTACAGCCTATGGACTATGGAAGCAATGCTATAGTAGTCATTTTGAGAGATGAATTATTCCAAAAGTACAAAGGATGCAAGCCTGATTTTTTTGTATGATGATAGTATAAGTGTTAGAGAATATAAATGTGTTACTCTTGTTTATTTATTATGGGCCAAATTTTTTTTATTGAGCTTGAAAGTTGGCTATGGAAGCTATGAACTTTGGATGCTGTTACAGTTTATGGACTATGGAAGCAATGCTATAGTAGTCATTTTCAGAGATGAATTATTCCAAAAGTACAAAGGATGCAAGCCTGATTTTTTGTATGATGATAGTATAAGTGTCAGAGAATATAAATGCTTTTGTCTGGTTTAAATATTATGGGCCAATTTTTTTTTATTGAGCTTGAAAGTTGGCTATGGAAGCTATGAACTTTGGACGCTATGTTAGTCTATGGACTATGGAAGCTATGTTATAGTAGTCATTTTCAGAGATGAATTATTCCAAAAGTACAAAGGATGCAAGCCTGATTTTTTGTATGATGATAGTATAAGTGTTAGAGAATATAAATGCGTTACTCTGGTTTATTTATTATGGGCCAATTTTTTTTTATTGAGCTTGAAAGTTGGCTATGGAAGCTATGAACTTTGGATGCTAAGTTACTGTTTATGGACTGTGGAAGCAATGCTATAGTAGTCATTTTGAGAGATGAATTATTCCAAAAGTACAAAGGATGCAAGCCTGATTTTTTTGTATGATGATAGTATAAGTGTTAGAGAATATAAATGCGTTACTCTGGTTTATCTATTATGGGCCAATTTTTTTTTTATTGAGCTTGAAAGTTCGCTATGGAAGCTCTGTTACAGCCTATGGACTATGGAAGCAATGCTATAGTAGTCATTTTGAGAGATGAATTATTCCAAAAGTACAAAGGATGCAAGCCTGATTTTTTGTATGATGATAGTATAAGTGTTAGAGAATATAAATGCGTTTGTCTGGTTTATTTATTATGGGCCAATTTTTTTTTTATTGAGCTTGAAAGTTGGCTATGGAAGCTATGAACTTTGGATGCTAAGTTACTGTTTATGGACTGTGGAAGCAATGCTATAGTAGTCATTTTCAGAGATGAATTATTCCAAAAGTACAAAGGATGCAAGCCTGATTTTTTGTCACGTGACTTATTTTAGGATGATAGAATACGCGTTGGTCTGTTTTTTTTTTTTAAAAAAACCTATGGTTTATATGTATTATTGAGAATAAAGTTGGCTACCGTAATAAGTTGAAAAAGGGCGCACAACGGTTCCAGCGTGAACCGCGGCGAAGTAAACCCCGGCTCACTTGACCGCGGTTGATGTGATCTCTTCCAGATTAAAATCAGACTTACTTTCCAGAATCTTCAAAGCAGACCTCTGTGTGTCCCTCTGAGTGTCCATAACGCATCGGTTTCTTCTCACAAGGCATTTCTAAACTAAAGACAAGAAAAAAAGAAAAATAAATAAGTTAGTTTCAGATCCATCTTCACTGGATTGAAAACACACACACGAAGCTACAGATGATGCTAAAGCTAACAATGTGGTCAAATAACACCGTTTAAAAGTTTTTCACTTCAACTATGCTACTTATATGTAGTAAGACACTTTTAAAAACACATCATTTTATGTACAGTCACATATATTTTAGTTTTTTAAGGTAACTTACAACTTTGTTGGCCACTCAGTGAGTCAGTCCGTCATTAAACTGCTGGATCTCCCGCGCTGAGTCAAAAACAAGGAAGCTACGTATACGTTTTCCCCGCCCTATGCTACGTAATGACGTAAGAAGACCCGCCCCTTCGGTGCCCTCTTTTTTCCCCCCCTCATTCTCATTAATACCGCCAAATCAAAAAAAAAAAAAAAAAAAAATCCACAGCAACAAAAATTAGTAAAAAAATACACTAAAAACATTACAGGAAACCAAAAGAAAAAAATAAGACAATAGATCTCAATAAAAATGAGTTAAAGTGTGTATTTTGTGTTGTTTAATTTTTTATATGTAAAAAATTTTAAAATGAAGGAACTCCCTCCAATTCCTTAGTGGAGGAATTTAAGTATCTTGGGATCTTGTTTACAAGTGGGGGAAGGATGGAGCAGGACATCGACAGACGGCTCGGTGTGACGTCCTCAATAATCAGGACGCTGTATTGGTCCAATCATTGTATAGAAAGAGCTGAGCTTAAAATCAAGGCCCTTGATTAACAAGTCAATCTACATTCTCACCCTCACCAATGGTCACTAGCTGTGGGTGCTGACCGAAAGAATGAGATTACCGATACAAACGGATGAAATAAACTTCCTCCGCATGTTGGCTGGGCTCTCAGCGAGAGACAGAATAAGGAGCTTAGAGCAGAGGCGTTGGTTCTTCATGTTGAGAGAAGCCAGATGGAGTGGTTCGGCATCTGGTTAGGATGCCTCCCGAGCACCTCGATGGTGAGGTGTTTCTGGCACGTCCCACTAGCAGTAGATTCAGAGGTGGGCCCCAGACCTGCAAGAGAGACTATGTCTTGCAACTGACCGCGGAACGCCTCGGGATCTTCCCTGGTGAGCTGGAGGATGCTGCTGGGGAGAGAGAAACCTGGGCTTGCTGTCTGAGGCTGTTGACCCCGCGACCCGGCCCCGGATTAGCGAAAGACAAAAGAACGAAACTTTTATTGCGTTAAGTCTTGTGAAAGGTTTTTATCTCCCTTAACAGGGTCACATGGAGTACAGGGGCCTATCCCTGCTAATTACAGACAAGAGGCAGTGTACACCCCAAACAGGCCACCAGTCTGTTGAGGGGCCACAGACACACAATCATTCACACACACATTCATTCCTAGGGGTAATTTTGTAGCAGCCAATCAACCTAACATGCATGTTTTCAGAGGGTGAGAGGAAACTGGTATACCCAGAGAAAACCCAAGCATACACGGGGAAAACATGCAAACTCCACACAGAAAAGCCGCTATTTCAAGCCCCGCCCAAACCGGGGCTCGAACCCCAAACCCTCTTGCTGTGAGGCAAAACTGAGTGGTGTTGATGAGCCCAAAAGAGACAAAAAGCCTTTCAAAGTTGCTGCTAAAAGTGTATTGATTATTTTACTTGTAAGTTTGGGGAATATTTCATTCGAAAAGCATTTCTTATGTATGCTTTTAAAATTTATTTTCTTAACGTTGTTATACAAGATATCTGTTTCTGAGCATCCACATCTCCTCTGACCTCTCGTGGACTGCTAACACGTCACAACTGGTGAAGAAGGCCCTAAAACTTCTCTCCTTCCTCAGGAAGATTAAGTGCTCTGGACTCTCCTTCTAACTTCTGGCAAACTTCTACTGAGCCACCATTGAGAGTGCCCTGTCTCTCAACGTGTGGTATGGCAGCTGCACTACACAGGACAAAAAGGACTTGACCCAAGTGTTGAGGGCCAAGGGATTGTAGGCTGCCATGTGCCAGACCTGGACTCCACAGCAGAAGGCCAGGCACATAGCAACTTACTCCACCCATCCAGGAAACAGACTGTATATACCTCTCCCATCAAGGAAGCGGTTAAATCAATTTTCTAAAATAGACTACAACTGTATTCAAGCTTCATACTACAGGAATGTTAGTTTGGCAGGCTGAGGTCAGTGTGTGAGCGGTGAACAACACAATGAAACCGTGACGTTCACTCAGCGCTTCTTTTTAATTAGGTTATTTACTCACAAGCACCTCTTGGCTTTTGCTCTGTCTGTTGACCATCTCCTCACTCGACCGTCTGAGGGAAATCTCCAGAGGGAATTTTATAAGTGCAACAGGAAATAAAACACCACAACTTTGATCTCAGCTGCAAAGAACTTTCAAGCACATCGATACCTGAAAGCATCTCAGATCAACTTCTAGTTTGGATATCAGATGTGTCAAACATCTATGTAACAAAAAAATTAAGTTTGAGCTGCTAAAAAAAGCCTAATTATTAGATTATATATGAGTGTGTTAATATTTTATGCATGTGGTTCAGGAAATCAATACATGTGGCTCCTGGCTGTCTCTGATCAAGTTGGTGCTCACATCCTCAAAACTGATGTCCAGAGCTCTTCCACCAGACTGTCCAATTTGGCCTGCTCACCCTCCCTGGATTAACTTGAATTTTTTTTTTTTTACTCACTCTATTCATACCTCACCGGGGAAATTTGTGTGCTGCACTACACCGCAGCAGGCTGCCACGGCGGCGCCAATGGTGGGAGAAACAGAGAGTTAGGTGTCTTCTCTAAGGACCCTAGACATGAACTCAGTGGGATGCAAACCCGCCAACTTCCAGTCCGTGGGCTCTAACCACTGAGCCACCGTCTCCCCAAAAAGGTGGATAAGGGACTTTTATTTGTAGTAAGTTACATTCTTCCAAACCCTCCTGAACCATTTTAGGAGTAAAATTTGTTTCCTTAAACTGTGAAATGGACAAAAATCACTTCTCGTTCAAACTACCTGCCAGATTTATCCAGATTTCTAAATCCACCAGACTCAAAGGTGTGTTTTTTTTCCAAATCAAAGTGTCTGGATGACACACACATCAATAAAATAAAGAAACTTCCAGCCAAATGGTCTCTTTCATGTCCTTATCTTTCCATTTGCTCGAGGCATTTAGACGTGTCCTTTGCAGAAAGTGGTGTGAATTACTCACAGAGTGATACTCCTGAAGCAACATTTTCCGTACCATTAACTTCTCTAACTATGACACAGCAGCAGCACAAACAAGGGTGATGCAGAGAGAATAAAAACACAAGAAAAACACACCCTTGGCAGTAACCATTGCATTTATTGGTTTGTGTATAAGTGTAGTTAATAAAACCTGTGTCAAAGGAATTAAATATACATATTCAGATACATTTACTGTCCCAGATGTACCTTGATACTTTAAAATGACACTTCGAAATATTAAATCCTGATTAGTACTGACACATTAATTACCGTTGAACAGATTGTCGTAGCTCTGGCATCGTCTCGTGGTCATAAAAACAGAATACAACCTAATTTTATGGATTTTATTGTGAATATTTTATTTTTTGGCCATAATTCATGGTTATTAATAAAGTGTAGTATGAACATCTCAGGAGTAATGATGTGGAAGAGGTCTATGATTCAGACCATGTCCACACGTAGCCGGGTATTTTTGAAAACGTATATTCTCTGTCCTCCATTTTAGGAAAACGCTCGCGTCCACATGTAACCGTTTTCAAAATGTCCGCGTCCACGCGAAGCCGTATAAATACGCTTCTGAGTGCGGTTATAAGCATGCCAGACCAGTAGTGGGCAGCATTTATCTAAACGTAAGCTCTGAGCTAGGAAAGCTTATGTGACTAATAATCGCTGATTGCAACGCATTTCTCCTCCTTTGCTCCTCAACATGAAGCAAGAGCAGTTGAGAGTGGACAAAAAGGCAAGAAAAGAGGGTCTGCAACAAGGCATGGATCCTGTTTCCGTGGATCCATGCTGCCCACTGTCTGCTTTTGTAAACAAGGACGCACACGAATGACGTATGTGCATTACTTGTCGCAGGTTGTGACCCATAAAAACGCAAATCTCCGTTTTCGCACGTCCACACACAAACGCAAAAACGTTTTCCAAAATCTCCATTTTGGCCAGAGTTTTCAAAAACGCCGGTTTTGAGTGAAAAAAACGGCTGGCCAAAACGGATAAAAATATAAGCGTTTTCAAAAATACCCGGCTACATGTGGACAGGGCCTCAGTTTATTCTTAGCAGATGTGATATAGAGAGGTGGGCAACACCCCCAAAAGATAAAAAGTCAATGTGACTAGTTTGAAAGTTTTGATGATGTCTTATTAGGACACTGTCAAAATTGATCAATAGAGAGACATTTAAATACAGATCGTCCCTCATAATGGTGTCTATGATGCTCAGTCGAAATAGAAGTCAAGCAACGAGTCGTCTTTAGTTCTTTTGAGGATCCTTTTTCTGAACGAGAGCTCACAAAGCACAGGCTCCATCACACTTAATGTGGTACTGCTTGAGATAGTCCCTGAGTTGAGGAGGCAGTGGTAAGCTTTCTATGCCCTGGTAGGTCGTGCAGTTACAAATCACAGCCCTGCACAAGTGCTGTAGAGAGAATGGGAAGTTCCTTGGCAGTGGCTTGGAGAGAAGAGGCTCAAAGAACAGGCAGGTTGCTGGGTCACTGTAGTGCCTCAACAGCCCTGTCACACTGGGGTCCTGGTACATGCACGGGTCACGCACATCGAAGCTAAAACGTTTTCCGTTTTGCTCAATCCGAGCGTGAAGAGAGCGGCTGTAGCGTCTGAAGCTGACAGAAAAGAGGAACTCATCTTGGGCCGAGTCTCGAAGAAGAAAAGTCCCCTCAGGTTGACCCTCCAGAAGCTCCTCTGCCTCAAAGCGGTTCAGCACACCCCAATAACACGGGTTGTTGTTGATCTGGAGAAGATCAGGGACCAGGATGTAGTCTGTGTGACCACAGATGCCTTCTGTTCCGTCATGATGACATGATGGGTCCCAGTCCTCAAGAGGAGTGCTTCCAGACCCAGGGGAACAACATATCTCCTCCCAGGAAATGGGTGTTTGGGGTGGGGAGGTAGAAGATGAGACATTGGGCTTCAACGGAGTTTCCATGTCTTTGAGGACACTTGTGTGATTTGTTTGGTTTTTTATAAGGTGCCAACATTTAGCCAGTTCAGACTTTGGGGAGAATGGACATTTGTCCTGCATCAGCTCTGAGACGTGAATCTTCCGTTTGGACCAGAAGAGCACAGAGAAAGACCGTGAGGATCCAGGTGGGTGGTGATAATGATGGTGATGGTGGGAGCGTAGAGGCAAACACTGGCCCACGGCATCTTGAAACTTCTGCCTGAGAGATCGACGAGACAAGGCCTTTCTACAAACATCCATGTCTCCCGAAGTTAAAGCTTCTCCAAGAGCATTACAGCTACATTTTCTGTCCCTGCGCCTCCTCGGACATGACGTTGACCGGACTCCGAGTTCCTCAGTCCCATCTACTTCCAGACTTGTCGAAGCTGAGCCATTGCGAGCACTACGGGAACGTTTCTTCCCCCTCCATATGTAGCTGTCTGCGCTCCAGCTGCGGAGGCCACTTTTAGGACGAGTGTCTGCTCCTCTTGGCTTCTTCTCTGACATCCCTGCTGCGTCTTCCCTGTGGAGCATGAGAAAAAAGATTAGATGTGTCATTTAGAGAGTTACTATTGGGATCTTGTCCTGAATCTGTTTGCTGTCGGTTCTTCTTCTTCTTTCGGTATTTCCCTTTAGGGCTCCCACAGCAAGTCAGTTTCTTCCATCTAACCCTATCTTCTGTATCCTCTTTGGTCACACAAACTATCTTCATGTTTTCCTTCACTGCGTCCATGAACCCCCTCTTTGGGCTTCCTCTAGTCTTCTTTTCTGGTGGTTCAAAATCCAGCATCTTTCTTCCAATGTACTCTCTCTCTCTCCTCTGCACATGTCCAAACCATCTCAGTCTGGCCTCTCTGACTTTATCCCCAAAATCTGTAACATTTGCTGTTCTCCTGATGTACTAATTTCTAATCCTGTCCATCCTGGTCACTCCTAGAGAGATCCTCAGCATCTTCATCTCTGCTACCTCCATCTCTGCTTCAGTGCTACTGTTTCTAGACCAAACAGCACGGACGGTCTCACCTCGGTTTTGTACACTTTCCCTTTCATTCTAGCTGAAACTCTTCTATCACACATCACACCTGATACTTTCCTCCACCCGTTCCAGCCTGCCTGAACACGCTTCTTCACCTCTTTTCCACACTCTCCATTGCTCTGGACTGTTGATCCTAGATACTTAAAATCTTCCACCTTCTTTATTTCTTCTCCTTGTAACCTCACTTTTTCATTTGGATCCCTCTCATTCACACACATAGTACATGTTTTACTCTGACTAATCTTCATTCCTCTTCTTTCTAGTGTAAACCTCCACCTCTCCAGCTTTTCCTCCACCTCTTCTCTCCTCTCACTACAGATCACATTGTCATCTGCAAACATCATTGTCCATGATGTCTGCTCTCCGGTAAAGACAAAGTATCTTGTGTTTCAGAGGTAATAAGTCTTTTCTCATGGCACATGTGGATAAACTTGGTAACCTTTGTGTGCTTCTGCAAGAGTATTGAAAAAAAAAGAGAATCTCTTCAAAAAGAAATGCAATATTGACAGACAATAACTTAGATATATGTTTATTCAGTTTCTCTTTCCATTTTCATCGTTTATGCATCCTTTCTTGACTTTTTCATACATCCCAACATTCCTGGAACAACTCCCCTAATTTTCCACCACAAATGCAACTCTTAGGTGGATAAAGCAAGTCTAAAAATGACCAGATCTAGGTTCCAAGCTCTGTGCACTGAAGGAGTTGCCTGAAACTCTTTTTTGCCTTTTTCCTAACTGGGTATAATGTTGCCTTTATGACCGGGCGTCATGGTGGGATTCCTAATTTGCTATGGCGAGTGCCGGGTATCTGGTCCTCTGCTTCCTGACCCTTCTTTGACCCATGTGATAGTGCGGCCTTGCATGCATACCTCTCGTTTTCTAAAAACAATGCTGTCTGGTGAATTTAGTTGTTCTCAGGTTGATTTTTTTTTTTATGTTTCTATAAAGCATGTATCTGTAACACTTGCGGAAACATGGTCCTTTTGGTCCGGTTTGTGTGTTTTTGTGTTGCCTGTCTGCTCCATTATTCTTATTCTCTCTATTACATATCTTTTCAGGTTTACAGGCTGGTTATGGATTGTATCTACGTGTATCTCTGTATCTCTCTATATTAACATAAACTCCTGATTTGCTACCTTTTTCTAAAACACTGTTATCCCCTCTTAATCTAGATTTTTTTTTCCCCTTTTTTTCCCATCCTTCAAAATCTCAATTGTAGTTTAACTTCTCTTTTTCTCAAGTTTAGCAAATGTTGTGAATTTTTCAGGTTTAGGTCTTATTATTATGACTACTATCACAGGTTCAAATCTCACTAAGTTCACGTCTAGGGTCCTTGGGGAAGACACCTAACCCCTGTTTCTCCCACCATTGGCGCCGTCATGGCAGCCTACTGCGGTGTAATGCAGCACACAAATTTCCCCTTTGAGGAATCAATAAATGATACTGTACGTTGTTATTAAAATTTTTAGCAAAGGAAATCTTTGTAAACTTAATCTACGCAGCACTCTACTGTGATATCACAAAATATGAGAAAAAAAACTTTTTTTTTTTCCACTGACTGTTTTTAAATTTCTAGAAAACAATATTTTGCAGACATAGTAATGTAAAAAATTTCTCTTAAAACGCTTACAGATGAGACTGGGAAGAAACATCTGAAACCCCTTCAACAAATTTAAAGAATAATTAGTTTAAAAAGAGTTGACATTCAAACAAAAAAAGTGCTCCTCTGATGTTCAAGAATAAGGAAAATCCTAAAAACTTTTTTCAAAATTTTGACCATATTTGTTCAAACAGCCTCTTATTTTTGTCACATCATACCTCGAACCCAATAAGTTATCCACCTATTGTACATTTGATGTTCCGTGTTAAATTCCTATTTGATCCATTATTCATATCATGTGAGCATCAATGATCCGCTTGCATAGAGAACCTGATCTCAGACGTGACCTCCAGCTTTCCGGTGAAACCAAAAAGCAACTGAGTGGGCTCTAAAGTGAATTCTTTGAAACATTTTCTAGTTTGAATCTATTAGCATGCAGCTGATTGCATAGATGT
Organism: Neostethus bicornis; assembly: GCA_902685375.1. Classification (NCBI taxonomy): domain Eukaryota; kingdom Metazoa; phylum Chordata; class Actinopteri; order Atheriniformes; family Phallostethidae; genus Neostethus; species Neostethus bicornis. The sequence goes on from LR738543.1 coordinate 7,262,206, forward strand.
TTCTCAGGGTTGGCAGCAGGAGACTTATAATCACTCCATGTCTAAATAAAGATTATTATAAGAGATAATCTTACCTAGCATGCAGTGTCAGAAACAAAGCTCCATGTCCACGTTGGCCCACAGCCCTTTGTGACCCTCCTGTAGTCTCTCTATCCTCTCTGAGACAGCAGACTGTTATGGTTCCTATATAATTATGTGCCAGGTCCCTGAGGGGGCAGCAGCTTCCTTTCCGCCCGACTTGGATGAATGAATGACTGAACGGATGAAGGAGGAGTGGGGCTCAGCTGGCAGGAGGAGGAGGGCCGGGATAGAGAGTACAGTGGGAGGGAGGGTAGGAAGGTTGGATGGTTTCAGGTTAACAGCAATGAGGAGACATCCTTTTTTTTTTTTTTTTTTTTTTTTTTGCCTCATGTCCTCTTTACTTATTCACTGATGAATTCCATCTTGGAAAAAAGTGAAAGATAAAAGAGGAGAGCAAGCAGAAAGTGCTTTTTTCATACGCAAAGTGAATTATTTCTGCTTGTAATTTTGTTTGAGACGTTCCAACTTCATTAGAGGGAAGCTGAACTTAAAGCATCAAAGTGCCTGAATGGGAGAGTTTGAAATCGATTTGAGTCTGGCCGGAGAGGATGCTAGACTACAAACAGATTACTGGTGTGGATGTACTCAGATGAACGATTGAACCCATAGCAGAAAAAACGGTGAAGCGTTTTAAAGAACCATCACTTATTGACCTGGTGACCTTCTTTTGAGTTAAAACTTTCAGCAACTTCAGCAGAATAGTGATGATGTAATCGAGCTGGATTTTTTTGGGGGGATCTATAATTCATGAAACAACCGGGCTGCATTTATCCGACAAAAATACGACTCCCAGTGGTTCTGTGTGTCTGTTTCTGCATGCCCTTTCAGCTCCAACAGATTAAGGATGCTCATCAATAAATTCCTGACATCTCAGACAGCGTAGTGACGCTCGACTTCCTCCGAGCTGAATATTTAATGCTCTCCACATTATCACTCAGCCAGCCAGGATGATAACGCCACATGTTCTGGCAAACAACCAAATCAATTTATTGGACTCCAAAACTCCTGGGACGGGACTTATTTAGATGTAATACTTTAAACATTTCACAGAAAAAAACAGATCGAATGAAAACCTCAACCAAAATGGTTGAAATGATCAAACATGTTCCTCTTTTAGTCTCATTTTGTTTGGGAAACCCAAGTTTTCTTATTGACAAAAGCTTGGAGAAGACGCTCTGGACATCAGACCTTCATGCCCTGAATATTGCGTCCTCTTTTTGCTGCTTTTCTTTGCATCATCCTGTGAAGCTCATTAGGTTTGCATTCCGCACCACCCAAGACTGGATCAGATGGTCTCGACTGCAACTTTAAGGAATAGTACTTGTATGAAGTTTGCTATGGTCATAGACAGGCTGACAGATGAGGTTCAACATGATGTGGACAATGATGTTTGCAGATGACATTGTGATCTGTAGTGAGAGGAGGGAAAAGGTGGAGGAAAAGCTGGAGAGGTGGAGGTTTGCACTAGAAAAAAAAGAGGAATGAAGATTAGTCAGAGTAAAACAGAGTACATGTGTGTGAATGAGAGGGATCCAAATGGAAAAGTGAGGTTACTGAGAGAAGAGATAAAGAAGGTGGAAGATTTTAAGTATCTAGGATCAATAGTCCAGAGCAATGGAGGGTGTGAAAAAGAGGTGAAGAAGCATGTGCAGGCAGGCTGGAACGGGTGGAGAAAAGTATCAGGTGTGATGTGTGATAGAAGAGTTTCAGCTAAAATGAAATGAAAAGGGTACAAAACCGTGGTGAGACCGGCCATGCTGTTTGGTCTAGAAACAGTAGCACTGAAGAACAGACAGGAAGCAGAGATGGAGGTGGCAGAGATGAAGATGCTGAGGATCTCTCTGGGAGAGACCAGGATGAACAGGATTAGAAATGAGTACATCAGGGGAACAGCACTTGTTAGAGATTTTGGGGATAAAGTCAGAGAGGCCAGACGGAAATGGTTTGGACATGTGCGAAGGAGAGAGCGAGTACATCAGCAGAAAGATGCTGGGTTTGGAACCACCAGGAAAGAGGACTAGAGGAAGACCAAAGAGGAGGTTCAGTGAAGTAAGACCTGAAGATAGTTGGTGTGACTGAAGAGGATTCAGCAGATATGGTTAGATGGAAGAAACTGACCTGCTATGGTGACCCCTGAAGGGAAATGCCGAAAGAAGAAGAAGGTCATCAACATTTTAATAGTCTCTAATTTAAATTTAGACAATTACAAGTTCATTAACTTTGTTGTGTATTCTTTGTTGTGCACTTTGTTGTACCCCTCTCTACCTCCTCTTTGGGTGAGAGCTCTGTTTCAGTTTCCTGATGGATCATCTGCGTTCCTGTCCTGGGCGGGGCCAGACCGAGCAGGCCCCCGCGCTTGATCTATCATCCCGTCTTCTTCAGGATTAGCCCATCTACTCATTTCCATCTTGAATGTCGCTAGGCTGAGGAGGCCCCGGTGCTAGGATTAACCATCCTGTTTCCATCAGGATCAAGAACATCTATTGTCTTCTTTAGCTATCTAGCTGTAGAGTAGAATAAGATCATATTTAAACAATTGTCTTAGACACATTGGACGGTCGCCTCGTTGGAGGGATCTGTCATTCGTGTGGACCCCCATGAGGTTTCTTATTTTTCCCCATTGATGGGATTTTTTATAGGAATTTTTTCCTCACCGTGAAAGAGAGTCTAAGGGCAGGAATGTGCTGAAATTGTCTAACTAGTATTTGTTAGTTGGCTTCGTTTTTCTTGTTTTTGTTCTTTTTAAATCTACAATTTGAAGCCCGTTGAGACAAAAATTTGGGGGATTTTGGGCTATACAAATAAATTGAATTGAATATCTATTCCCACTTCTTGGAAGCAATAATTTTCCTCAAGTTAGTCCCAGCTTAAACCATTTGACCCTCATTGCTCATCTTCATCAACTCCTCAAAGTCCCAGAGTTCACCAGTTTGGCTCGTTAAGAATTTGTTCTAATATTCCTCTCATGCTCTAATCAAATAGATTTTAGGGAGGTGGGGTGAAGTCCAGGAAGTTCATCCATTCGAGAGAGGATAAGATGCTGTTGGCCCATTACCTTCCTGAAGGAGGACCCATTCAGGGACTTGAAAGAGTCCGAAGCATAACATCGATCCCTGGAGCATCATACCCAACAGGAGCATTGATGAATAATTGATCCAGCACCAAGTGAACCTTAGTGCGGTTCATCCTGTAATTTTATATCAAGACTAAAACAGCTTACGTGTTACTCAGAAATGAATTCCCATTTGTTCCTATTTCCCAATTGTTTGGGGGTTGTTTTTGGTATGTTTTCAGCGTCTCATTTCTGGTTTGTTTCATTTAAACTTGTATAGTGTTGAAAACGAATAGTGTGAACAATGAAGAAGAGTCTGCAATGTTCAGAATAATAAAAAAAAACATCTTGTAAATGTATTTGACATAAAGAGTCAACCATTGAATACATTTTTTAGATACACAAAACCTTTGAAATTTGTTTTTTTAACTCTAAAATACATTTTATTGTTAGTAAAATTCATACAAAAAGTGTAAACTGACTAAAAATCCCTTATTTGTGGAGTAATCTGGCACAATATTACAAACGACAACACATTATGTCGGATGCAGCTGGATAAGTATCATAAGTAACTGTTCCGTTCCATCGTCTTCCGCTTATCCGGGGCCGGGTCGCAGGGGCAACAGCCTCAGATGGGAAGCCCAGGCTTCTCTCACCCTGGCTGCATTCTCCAGCTCACCTGGAAGGATCCCGAGCCAGCTTTGAGACATAGTCTCAGGGATCTGGGTCGGGGAGCTCGGGGTCTGCCTTTCGGTCACCTCCCGGTGGGACATGCCTGAAACACCTCACCTGCGAGGCGCTTGAGGGGCACCCTGACCAATGCCCGGACCACCCCATCTGGCTCATCTCGACCTGGAAGCAGAGCGGCTCGACACCGAGCTCCTCCCACATGGCAGAGCTCCTCATCCGATCCCAGAGTGAGAGCCCAGCCACCCTATGGAGGAAGCTCATATCGGCCGCTTGTATCTGCGATCACATACTTTTTTGATATTTTAAAACTACTATTAACGTTAAAGTACCTTTATTTATTTTTCTTTTAGCATTTAACGTGTTATACACTTTATGACTGACCCAAATGGGAAACAATGTCAAGTCTAAAATTATAATGAATCATCTTTGGGTAGAAACGAACCGAAGAGATCCACTTTTTATCTCCACAATTGAATGAAATACAGAGTGATTTATTGAAATTCTCTTATTTTTTTTTAGATCAAAATGATTGCAAGGTTACACATGTTTGACCTCTAAGTATTCCAACACAATTTCCACTGCCCTGTGTGTGTGTGTGTGTGTCAGGCGGGAGGATCATGGGAATTAGAGATGGTAAATTGAATCAGCAGTCAGTCTGTGGCTCCATTGGTCCCAGTTGTTTCCATTGATCCGTATCAGAAAGCTCTTTTGACCAGCAGTAATACTGAAGCTCTCATATTCTGCTGCACATCATCATCTCCAATTTGCAGGAGTATTTCATTTTTTTAAGATGTAACGAGTGTGTGCCGTGTTTAGTTTGTGTGTTTGTACAAGGCTGTGATGGACTTGTGACCTGTACAGGGTAGTGGAGGACCCTCATGGACCTTCATTAGTGCTCCATCTGCATCATTAACCACTCAATAACTATTTTATGGTTTGACCGGTTTAGTACTGGACAAAAAATAGCTGAAAAATGAGAGACTACACAATAAAAGCGTTCACTCAATAAACAATCGAGTGGCCAAAAACTGTCCCATTGTGCAGACAGTATCGACACACAGCACCATCTCAAAGGCTGCAATAATAAATAAGAATATTACATTATGTTCACCAAAAACTTGAATTATGTGAAGGTAAAATCTATCTTTCTCTCTCCTCATTCTCTTTCTCATGCTACTCAGAGTTCTATACTTTGTTCATCTTGTTTTAAAAGCCTGTCTCAAAAATAACATCTGAAGAAAATCAGCCGCCAAATCTATTTGTTCTACTCCTTCAGTTGCGGTTTGTGAATTAAGAAGATTCTACAACATCAAAACAATATTCACATTGACTTACCCACCACTGAGGTCTTGCTTGCTCAGCTGCAGTGTCGAGCAGTGAAGTTCATAGCAATTTACAACTGAAAGAACTGAAAAATGCATCTTATTTCAACATTCATGCCAGTTTGCGTGCGCCCCCTTAAGTTGAGGCAGAGTACTGCCTGCCTCAGTACTGCCTGCTGAGAAAGAGAAACTAGTACGCATCATGCCACCCTGTTTGTATAGGATCATACAATCAAACATGAGGCACAGTTTGCCCCTGACTGACCTGGGGTTGATGCTTTCGATTTGATCGGAAAAACTCAAAATTGCCATTTTTACTCAATAAAATGGCAGAAATGTGCTGTCATACTCCAAATTATTTTTAACACATAACCGTGGAAAATATTAAATAGTCTAGTGGAAAATATTAGTCCAGTAAATTTTATGTAAACTTTCTTTTTTTCTGATGATTGAGTGGCGACGTGTTCTTTTTTTCATAATGACTGGTGAGGCAGTGTCTCCCCTGCCTCCCGTAACCGTACTTCACTGTTTAGCTGCTATGCTTTGTGACTGTCCAATCAGCAGGACTGAAAACGGTGACGTTCTGTACCTGGATTATGTGTGATGACTTTGAGAAAGTTCGGAGAGATCAGCTCAAAATCTGAAGGATGGAAGCTTAGTCTCATCAGTGGTGGAACGTAACGAAGTAAATGTACTTCGTTACTGTACTAAGTAAAAAAATTGTGTATCTGTACTTTACTTAAGTCAAATTTAAGACCGGTACTTTTACTTTTACTTCACTACATTTTTAGAGCAAATATCTGTACTTTTACTTCGCTACTTTTTAAAAGTGTGTTTTACATTTTTTGTTACATTTTCGTTCAGAAATTTGAAAAATACACAGGTTTTTTAGCGCATCTTGAAGCCGCATTGCCAAAATCAAAAGAAGCAGTTGATCGGGAGAAGAAGTAATGAATCGAGAAACATTTTCCGCATTCATTCAGCGCCAAAAACCTAACATCAAATATCGTACAAATTAAAAAGAGTCAGAAGATTGTTGTTCGTTGTGTTTACTTCTAAAAAAAAAGTTGAGCCGTCGTTACACAGAGCAAGGGCGGATCTAGAATTTTCCAAAGGGGGATGCGGCTTTGACAAAGCAAATATATAGTGACTGGGGGCCTCACCCCCAAAACATTTTAAAAAATAAGTGTCATTTTCCTCCATTTTGGCAGCCCATGCACTGGCCCTTCTAGGCGATAGCTTGACTTGTCCCCTTTCCTTTTATTTTATTTACTTATTTTTTTGTGGACCAAAAGAGGCGGGAAAGGGGGGGGTCACACCCCTGCAGAGTATTTATCCTGGTTACCATGGTGACACCCTATAGCACAAAAATAACATTTGAATTATGGTCGAATACTTTTACTTTTTTACTTAAAAAGTACAATTTACACCAACTACTTTTGTACTTTTACTCAAGTAGATTTTTTTATTGGTACTTTTATTTAAGTAAATTTTTTGCCTAATTATCTGTACTTTTACTTAAGTACAAAAAGTGAGTACTTCATCCACCACTGAGTCTCATTGCCATTCATTCTGTGCTGAGAGGAATTCGACTGTAGGCCCAGAAAGACCCCCAAATGTTAAATGCTGGCTTAAATTTGGTTGAATGCTTTAAAGCAAAACCAGACATTAGGAAGCAGTGCAGCTATCTGGAAAAAAACATAAAAGCAAATTGTGGCAGTAGCTTTTATTGTGGCTACCATTCATCCAGATGTGAGATTATTATGTTCTGTCTTGCTGTTTAACCACTTACTGTATGTGACATTAATAGAGCATCTTATAGAGATGAGCTAAACCCCGAGATCTAATCATTTTAAAGGGTCTATTTTACAGTTTATTGGATTAAAAGCAGATTTTGAGATGTTAAAATCACTTTGTTTCCAGGAAGTGAATCAAAAGACTGTCAGTATAACATCTGTTACAGCTGCTGCCAGATGCTGGTTAGACACACTGGATATGGAGGGGGAAAAGATCAGGTTATTCCTTTGAAGAGCACTCCGAGAAAAATGAATGAACATGTCAGTTTGTAGTTTTTTCTTGCTTTTTTTCCACCATCCAACAGAGTTTTTAAATTTAATACGCTCTGATTGATGAAATATGCTCAGGTACATCATTTTCTTTACTCAAAAATTTAAAAAAAAAAAATTTATTTATTTATTTTGGTCTTTCTTTCATTAATTTCACATTAATGAAAGAAAGAAAAATAATTATATTTTAGCAAAGGACCGAAAAGGTATCGGCTGAAGCAAACGCTTATTTCGCCGACCCTTTTTTTTAAGTCATCATAGAAACAAAAAAAAAACATATAAGTAAATACTTAGAAATCCATCATAAAACACATACGTAAGTAAATATTCAGAATCAATCATAATACATAAAATGAAAATTAGAACATCAAATGAAAAAGTAATACAAGTACAAAAGTAATACAATTGTTACTATAATTGTTTACATTCTATATAAGCTTGAATTTAACCATCAAGACTTGCATATTTTTTAAGTAATAATAACTTAAATTTCTTTTTTAAACAGAAAAGATTTAAACATAATTTAAGTTCATCATCACAATTATTCCAAAGATCCACACCTTTAATGGAAATACAGAATTTTTTAACATTTGTTCTAAATTTATTTTTAATGAACACAACATGAACACAAAATTCAATTTCAATTCAATTCAATTTTATTTGTATAGCCCAAAATCACAGAATGTCCGTCTCAATGGGCTTCACAAGAAAAAGAGAAATGTATTAACACAAATACACAGCAAGAAAAATAACTAACAAATGCTAACTAAACAAGACTAGCACATTAATGCACTTAGACTCTCCTTCTCGGTGAGGAAAAACTCCTAAAAAACCCATCAGTGGGGAAAAAGTAAGAAACCTCATGGGGATCCACGTGAAAGAGAGATCCCTCCCCCGGGACGAGCAAACAATGTGTCAAAGATTATTGTTTAAATATTAGCTTAATCTAATCTACAGCTAAATATCTAAAGAAGTCAATAAATGTTCTTCATCCTGATGGAAACACGGGGATTTTTTTCTTTTTTACTTGTTCTTGTGGAAAATGCTGCACTTCCACTTCTGAATTAGGATGTTTGTGTATCATATGCACAGCGCTTTGTAGCCATTAAGATGCAGAGAGGACTGGATATTCATCTGCTGTGGACATGTGAGCTCTTGTATCGACTTTCCTCTGGGGAGATTTATTTCTGCCTGCAGCCGCTGTACTTCCCGCAACTAAGGTACATCCAGAGAGGTTTCTCCTCCCAGGCAAATTAGGAAGAGTGTAACCTAAGTCGTGCTGGTCACTGGACTGACTGTGGCTTTCTGCAGATGTGCACATTCATTCACACACTGATCCCCCATCGATGCGCGGTATCCTCTAAAAAATTCATGTGTGCATGTATTAATTCCAGTTAGAAACTAATGATTTTTTTGCATCTCAAAAAAAAAAAAAAATGTAAATAGAAAATTAATTATTTAAAATGCAAGCTTGCAAGATTGATTTGTAGTTCAAGATCAAACCTCATTTTGTCTTCTTTACCACCTTAAATCTCAATGTTAGAGACCCAATAAGGTCAGTCAGTCAGTCATCTTCGGCCAGAGTCCATCCTGGCCAATTTAATGCAAAGGGCAGAGTACACCCCGAACAGGTCGCCAGTCTGTCGCGAGGGCCACACACTTACATACAACCATCCACACACACACTCATTTCTAGGGGCAATTTGGCACCAGGCAAATCAACCGAGCATGCATGTCTTTGGAGGGTGGGAGGAAACCGGAGTACCAGGAGGAAACCCACACAAACACGGGGAGAACATGCAAACTCCACACAGAAAGGACAGTGTTCCAAGCCTCATCCCCACCCAGGACTCGAACCCACGACCTTCTTGCTGTGAGGCCATTGTGCTACCCACTGCGCCACCGTGCTGCCCACCCAATAAGGTGTTAATAATATTTCCCAGAGATTTTCCTTTTATTAACCTCATGACTTTTCCCGGAGGGCGGCACAGTGTTGCAGTAGTTCGCACAGTGGCCTCACGGCAAGAAGGTTGAGGGTTTGAGCCATGGGTGGGGACAAGGCTTGGAACCCCAGCCTTTTTGTATGGAGTTTGCATGTTCTCTCTGTGTATGTGTGGGTTTTCTCCGGGTACTCTGGTTTCCTCCCACCCTTCAAAAACATGCATGTTGGTTTGATTGGCCACTATATACACTCCTGTGTGTGTATATGACCCCGTAGCAGACTGGCGACCTGTTCAGGGTGCACTATGCCTTTCGCCTTGAATCATTAGGAATGCATTAGGAATGGATGGTTTTGATGATGGTTGCTTCACATTCATAGCGTCAGGATTTAGTGTGCAGAAACAAATGCTGGACAGCGGATGTTTCCAGAGTCTTTAATATAAAAAAAATGGTTATCCAGAACTAAGAATGAGGAAAACACTGAAAAATAATACGGCAAGTCTAACAAGAGAAAAAAGAAAACACTAGAAACAAATTCTAAAGGCAGGACTAGGCCCCAAGTGGAGGAATTTAAGTATCTCGGGGTCTTGTTCACAAGTGAAGGATGGAGCAGGAGATCGACAGGCGGATCGGTACGGCATCAGCAATAACTAGGACGCTGCATCGGTCCGTCGTGGTAAAGAGAGAGCTGAGCCAAAAAGCAAAGCTCTCGATTTACAAGTCGATCTACATTCCAACCCTCACCTATGGTCACCAGCTGTGGGTGGTGACCGAAAGAATGAGATCGCGGGTACAAGCGGCCGAAATGAGCTTTCTCCGCAGGGTGACTGGGCTCTCAGTCAGAGATCGGGGGAGGAGCGCTGCCATCCGGGAGGAGCTCGGTGTCGAGCCGCTCCTCCTCCAGGCCGAGAGGAGCCAAATGGGGTGGTTCGGGCATCTGGTCAGGATGCCCCCTGATCGCCTCGCGGGCGAGGTGTTTTGAGCACGTCTCACCGGAAGGAGACCAAGGGGCAGACCCCGGAGCTGCTGGAGAGACTATGTCTCACAGCTGGCTGGGGAACGACTTGGGATCTTTCCAGGTGAGCTGGAGGATGGAGGATGCAGCCGGGGAGAGAGAGGCCTGGGCTGCCCGCTTGAGGCTGTTGCCCCCGCGACCCGACCCCGGAACAAGCGGAAGATGACGGAATGGAACGGCCGGACAAGATGGGGGGCTATGGGTCTGTGGATTTGTGGGGATCATTGGCAGACAGTGAACTCATGATAAAATTTGTTAAAGCATACAGAAATATTTCCACCAAACACTCTTGTAATGGTAGCTTCTTGGAACGACAATGTTTATCCATCTTCTGTTGTTCAGGTTTGATGAGTGTGTGAATTTTGGCCTCATGTTCCTGTTCTTAGCTGAGATGAGAGGCACTTTGGGCCTCATAAACTCTCAAACAGAAAAAAGAAAATAACAGAGAACAAACCGTATAATTTTAACTGGAACAGTTCAAACTTTGGGAAGGTCTGGCACATTGAGGTTCTGTCCTCTAATTCCATCTACTTCTCTTCTCACCACTATTATTTGCCTGACTGAGGAGACCCCCTTGGCTTATTCCCTGCTTCTTGTACTGTTATCCGCATCTCATCCCTGATTCCTCTTGCTGGTGCCTCCGTCAACCACCCATTTTCCTCACACTGATGCTCATATCCTCATTTTCTTCAAATATTTAGCCGTGAAGTTGGATTGGCTAGTATAAGCATGAGCAAACTACGGCCCGCGGGCCACATGCGGCCCGATAAACGTTTTAATCAGGCCCGCCATACTTGAAATAATTAAATAAATAAACCTTGTTAATGTTTTATTTTTCCTGCAATTCTTATGTTTTGTCACTAGATGGCGCACTCTAGCTATACTGGCTTTGTTGAGAAAACAACAACACTTCTCCCATTAAAATGTGTGTCTCTGTGATGCGCACGTTGTCAAAATAAACAGTATGCACAGATATGGAAAGCCATTGGGCCCAATACACGCACGTAAACAAGCGTGTTACATGTTAAAACAAGCAAAATGTTACATCAAGCACTTAGATTTCAAACCTAGCGCCGCTAAATGCACGTTTTTAAGCGCTATTGCACTAGATTTCAGATTTAGCACGCTAGATTTGATATTTAACGCTCTTGATGTAACATTTAGCACGCTTGTTTAAAATCTAGCGCAGCATTCTAGCGGTCTAATCTTGCGGTCTAATCTAGCGGTCTAATGTAGCGGTTACCAAAACATGCCATCCATCTGCTCCTGTTCCGGCCCTTTTATCAAATGTTAGAACTCAATGTGGCCCGCGAGTTGAAAAGTTTGCCCACCTCTTGGTTAGTATTTAATTAACAGTGTTAGATACTGCAATTGCCTGTCCGACCTGGTAGGATCCCTTTGTCATTTGGATCTCCATGAGGTTTACTGTGCACCACCGTTTCGCCTTTTCCCCATGCCAGGTTTCTTTTTAGGAGATGTCACTTATTAAGAAACAAGGGCCGGAATGCTTTTAGTTCTTTTGATTGTTACAAAATATCAAAATTTAGGAATCCAAAAGCCTTAGATAAAACACAATACAAATAAACCAATGCTATGATCTGGACGACACTTAAATTTCATTTGTTTGATAATCAGAAACATATTGAAGATAGATAGATTGAATGAACCAACCCTGGAAGGACTGTTTCTCTTTGAAACCTGAGATCTGAGTCGATCTCCATCCAAGAGAAAATCCATGCGGGATGAAAGTAATGCTGCCACCATTAGTCGGGTGGAAAATGAAGCCGAGGAAACAAGGGTACGCGCTCCATCATGATGTGACATTGTGTAAAGTCTTCAATTTGTTGTCACTGATGTAAAACTTTGACATCTCCAGTAACACATTGTTTCTATGAACCTATTTCCTCCTCGTCGTGTGAGTCACGACCAACTGACCTTTGCAGTGATTTTTTTCGAAGGTTTAACGGGGTATTGATCACAGGAAGGAGGTTATCCTTCCATCCTTCCTTCCTTCCTGAGAGGTTAAAGGAGCAGAGGTTAAAATTCATTTAGCAACATAATTAAGTTAATTAACTTAATTTCCGACAGTGTTTCTGATCTCTAGAGTTTTAAATACATTTGACCAATCAATAAATTTTATGATACCAAAGTTTTTGTTCAACAAAACCAAAAAGATGAAAAAATTGCCACCAAACCTTCCAGATATTACTTTGTTAAACTTTTCATGATGTGACTCTTCATGAAAGGGATAAAAGGGTCATTTTAAAATTTCTTTTCATTTTAGCTAGTGAAAAAATAAAATATAAGTTCAGTGGTTGTCAAAAGTTTACATACACTTGTAAAGAACATAATGTCATGGCTGTCTTGAGTTTCCAGTTATTTCAACAACTCTGATTTTTCTCTGATATAGTGATTGGAACAGATCCTTCTTTGTCACAAAAAACATTCATGAAGTTTGATTCTTTTATGACTTTATTATGGGTAAACTGAAAATGTGACGAAATCAGCTGGGTCAAAAATATACATACAGCAATGCTAATATTTGGTTACATGTCCTTTGGCCATTTTTACTTCAATTAGGCGCTTTTGGTAGCCATCCACAAGCTTCTGGCAAGTTTCTGGTTGAATCTTTGACCACTCCTCTTGACAGAATTGGTGCAGTTCAGTTAAATTTGTTGGCTTTCTGACATGGACTTGTTTCTTCAGCATTATCCACATGTTCTCAATGGGATTTAAGTCAGGACTTTGGGAAGGCCATTCTAAAACCTTAATTCTAGCCTGATTTAGCCATTCCATTACCACTTTTGATGTGTGTTTGGGGTCATTGTCCTGTTGGAACACCCAACTGCGCCCAAGACCCGACCTTCGGGCTGATGACTTCAGGTTTTCTTGAAGAATTTGAAGGTAATCCTCCTTCTTCATTGTCCCATTGACTCTCTGTAAAGCACCAGTTCCATTGGCAGCAAAACAGGCCCACAGCATAATACTACCACCACCGTGCTTGATGGTAGGCATGGTGTTCTTGGGGTTAAAGGCCTCACCTTTTCTCCTCCAAACATATTGCTGGGCATTGTGGCCAAACAGCTCAATTTTTGTTTCATCTGACCACAGAACTTTCCTCCAGAAGGTCTTATCTTTGTCCATGTGATCAGCAAAAAACTTTAGTCAAGCCTTAAGGTGCCGCTTTTGGAGCAAGGGCTTCCTTCTTGCACGGCAACCTCTCAGTCCATGGCAATGCAAAACACGCTTGACTGTGGACACTGACACCTGTGTTCCAGCAGCTTCTAATTCTTGGCAGATCTGCTTTTTGGTGCTCCTGGGTTGACTCTTCACCCTCCTGACCAGTTTTCTCTCAGCAGCAGGTGACAGCTTGCGTTTTCTTCCTGATCGTGGCAGTGACAAAACAGTGCCATGCACTTTATACTTACAAACAATTGTTTGCACTGTTGCTCTTGGAACCTGCAGCTGCTTTGAAATGGGTCCAAGTGACTTTCCTGACTTGTTCAAGTCAATGATTCTCTTTTTCAAATCTGTGCTGAGCTCCTTTGACTTTCCCATTTGTAGCGGTTGTGGGTGTTTTTATCCAATGAGCCCTATTTAAATGGCCTCAGAGAAGTCACCAGCTGTAGTCACTCATAATCACTCACAAGAAGTTAAGAGTTCATGCTATGAAGCTCATGTCATTGACACAACTTTCTAAGTCTCCAAAATTGCTCATTCATGTTGCTGTATGTATATTTTTGACCCAGCTGATTTCGTCACATTTTCAGTTTACCCATAATAAAGTCATAAAAGAATCAAACTTCATGAATGTTTTTTGTGACAAAGAAGGATCTGTTCCAATCACTATATCAGAGAAAAATCAGAGTTGTTGAAATAACTGGAAACTCAAGACAGCCATGACATTATGTTCTTTACAAGTGTATGTAAACTTTTGACCACCAATGTATATCCATAGGTTTCTACTCTCTTTTGTTTTTGATAAAGGATTGATTTAGAGACCCAAATCTGCAGATGGCCCCTTTTTTTACAGATGTACTTTTAATTACATCCGTATGATGTATTATGTTACCTTTGTTTCAGTAACAGAGTGGACAGTAACAGAGTGGACAAATTGTGTTTCTTCTGTTCACTACAGCTAGGAAAGTTGATGTATTATCACTCACATTACATCATTTAAAACCATTTCACAAATATTATCACCAGTAAATGGCATTTCTCTTATATTCTAGATAATCTATACATCATGCTGGTAACAGAGAAGACATTTCAAAATGAACCTTACCCTTTTTAAGATTTGAAACCTTCATAAACTTTAGCCAAAATACTTTAGCCACATGGCTTCTTCTCCAAAAGTTACTTCCTGTCTGCAGCAGTGAATCCTGGTGGCAGTTGTTGGAACTTGATGAACATTATGATGTACAATATGGTAACAGAGTAAAAGTAACAGAGTGGACATCATATTGAGGGACAGGTCTTTTTGCGTGTATTATGTCATTTTTTGGTAACATTTTCATGCAAACAGTTAATAGGGTCTTTAACCTTAGATGACCTTGTTTATTTAAGGCAAAAAATTAATATTTTTTATTACAGAAAAGATTCTTGATATGCTACTGAAAGAATAGCATTTTTTTGGGGGACATTGAAATTTGGTGGGGTAGAGATTTTTGATCATCACAAAGTGAATAAAATATTTATCCTATGACAGTTTTAAATAAATGTGTATGCAACATTATAGTAGCAGACTTTAAAATTAACAGTGAAATCAACATTTCAATCATTTAGATACTGTAACTGAAACTTTGCCCTTTCAGGCTAGGACACAAAACGGAAAGAAATTTGAAATCGACCCATAAACATATCTCATAAGTCTTGTTGGTAGAAAGAAAAGTTTGGTATTTATGTTGCTAAAATACGAGTACTACTCTTGGGAATTATTCGGTGCGCACACCAGCTAGGTTGGATTAATCTTCTCTTCAGTCTAAACCAGGCATGGGCAAACTATGGCCCGCAGACCACAAGCGGCCTGTTGAATGTTTTAATCTGGCCCGCCGAACGTTAAAAAAAAAACAAAAAAAAAAAAAAACCTTTTAATGTTTTATTTCTTTGCCCAGAAAAGGGTGGAATGCCCCCTGCGGGTCAGGGATAGGGTCCTGCCCCAAGTGGAGGAGTTTAAGTATCTCGGGGTCTTGTTCACGAGTGGGGGAAGAATGGAGCGGGAGATCGACAGGCGGATCGGTGCGGCATCGGCAATAACTAGGACACTGCATCGGTCCGTCGTGGTAAAGAGAGAGCTGAGTCGAAAATCAAAGCTCTCGATTTACAAGTCGATCTACGTTCCAACCCTCACCTATGATCACCAGCTGTGGGTGGTGACCGAAAGAAGGAGATTGCGGGTACAAGCGGACCAAATGAGATTCCTCTGCAGGATGGCTGGGCTCTCACTCAGAGATTGGGTGAGGAGCTCTGCCATCTGGGAGGAGCTCGGTGTCGAACCGGTCCTTCTCCAAGATCGAGAGGAGCCAGACGGGGTGGTTCGGGCATCTGGTCAGGATGCCCCCCGAGCGCCTCGCGGGCGAGGTGTTTTGGGCACGTCCTATCAGGAAGAGCAAGGGGCAGACCCCGGACACGCTGGAGATACTATGTCTCACAGCTGGCCGGGGAACGACTTGGGATCCTTCCGGGTGAGCTGGAGGATGCAGCCTGGGTCAGAGAGGCCTGGGCTACCCGCTCGAGGCTGTTGCCCCCGCGACCCGACCCCGGAACAAGCAGAAGATGACAGAAAAGGAATGTTTCATTTCCTCTGCAATTCTGATGTTTTCTCACTAGATGGCGGACTCTAGATATGATAGCTTTGTTGAAAAAAAAAAAACAACGTTGCTCCCATTAAAATGTGTGTCTCCGTGATGTGCATGCTGTTAAAATAAACAGTGTGCACAGATATGGAAAGCCATCGGGGCCAATACACACACGTAAACAAGCGTGTTAGATGTTAAAACAAGCAAAACGTTACATCAAGCGCTTAGATTTCAAACCTAGCGCCACTAAATGCATGTTTTTAAGCGCTATCGCACTAGATTTCAGACCTAGCGCCACTAGATTTTGAATTTGGCACTCTTGATGTAACATTTAGCGTGCACATTTAAAATCTAGCGCCATTCTATTGGTCTAATCTAGCGGTTATCAAATCATGCCAGATACATATGCCATCCATTTGTTCCTGTTCCGGCACCGTGGACAAATATAAGTACTCAATGTGGCCCGTGAACCAAAAAGTTTGCCCACCCCTGGTCTAAACCAACTTTACTTGAATGAATAGTTCAAAGAAAAATGAAATAACGAAGTGATATATCACACACAATGTGTGTAAAATTGATCACAAATCAAATGTCCTAAATTTGTCCGAAACATGCAAACCTGCAAACATGCAAACATGCAAACGTTAAAAGATAAAAATACAGCATCCAGATTTCCTGTTCATTCAAAAGCTTTCATATCGAGTGCAAATGGAGTCTCATCTTTTGTTCAATTTTTCCTTCACTGTTTTATGGTATTCTCCCATACATCACACTCTGCATCGATCCATCATACAGCCATTCAGTTTCTGAAACACTCACTCCAACAATGTGTCATGAGTGCTGGAGGCTATCTAGCTCATTATTGTTGAGTGGCATAGTACACCCTGGCTAGGTCACCACTCTGTGGTGGTAACATTTCTTTGTTTATTTTCAATTTGAATAAATTGAGGGGTTTTTTTTGTCCACAATAATTTCATTTTGCGACCTTAATAAACCTTTTGTCAATTAAAAACACTGAGTACCGTAATTTCACGACCATTAGGCGCACCGTCCGAAAAGGCGCAGCCTCAGTTATGTGCGCTATTGCTGTATTTAACACACACATAAGGCGCACCATACGAAAAGGTGCAGTCTCAGTCACACACCGCCTTACAACAACACACACGCAAGCATGCAAATGTGCGTATTAAAAAATAGATCGGGAGCAAAACTGAGTTTGGTTTTAAGTAGTAACGATACTAAACAAGCACATTACCGGTAATAGTCTTTATTCAAATCCGTCAAAGTCCTCATCCTCTGTTTCAGAATTCAACAGCTGCGCAAAATCCAACAGAGCAGGTCCACTTCCCTCCTCGCCGTCAAAGTCACTGTCTGTACTGCACTTACGAACCAGGATGGACAGGATCAGAGAAACAGCACATGTTAGAGGTTTTGGAGATAAAGTCAGAGAGGCCAGACTGAGATGGTTTGGACATGAGCAGAGGAGAGAGAGAGAGTACATCAGAAGAAGGATGCTGGATTTGGAACCATCAGGAAAGAGGCCTAGAGGAAGACCAAAGAGGAGGTTCATGGATACAGTGAATGAAGACATGAAGATAGTTGGCGTGACCAAAGAGGATGCAGCAGATAGGGTTAGATGGAAGAAACTGACTTGCTGTAGCGACCCCTGAAGGGAAATGCCGAAAGAAGAAGAAGCAGATGATCATTTCCAAATTTTGAATGCAAGTGACCACAAGCAGATTATTTATAACACATGACGTTCATCTGATTTCAGTAGACTGTTGATACTGACTTCCCAATCTGGAATATATCTAGGACAGGGGTGGGCAATTAATTTTTATCAGGGGCCGCATGAGAAGCCTGAATTGTGTCAGAGGGCCACCAACTTTCTTTCATTGTAAAATACATAGCTGGTACTGATAATCAGAAGAATAAAGCACTCTATAAATATGTATATTAGGTTATGTGAACTGGGATCCTAGGACTAGGATCCTCTGAGCATGCCTCCTCAGGTGTGGAAAGTTCTCCTCTTTGAGGGCGGAGTAAAAGTCCAGCAGTGAGACTGACTTGAAGTGATCTGCCAGATGTGTGTCAGACTGCAGATCACTTCACTTGGTGCATCATCCACACTGCAGTTGAAGGGAGAACAAACCATGTGCATTTCACTCTCAAGAGTTTTGAAATCGCCTTGAAAACTCCGCATACGCGCATACGTAGTGACGTAACGCTTTTCAAAATAAAATAAAATTTCAAAATAAAAGTTTTTTTAAAAAAGTTTAATTTATGGTGTTTATGATTGGCCTCACGCGGGCCGGTCAGGGGCGTACAAAGGGCCGGATGTGGCCCGCTGGCCGTAATTTGCCCAGGTCTGATCTAGGATGATCTTTGATGATCATTCCAGATATCATCCCAGATCCCAAAGAACTGGGATGATATCTGGGATGATATCATCAAAGGTGATGATATCATCATGAGATCTTTTTCTGTACATAAGACAAACCAAATAAAATATATTTTTTTAACTTTATGCTAAGCAATACTTAACTGTGGATTTAATTACATTAATCAATTAATCCGATTCTGTCGGGAGATCCTAAAACGTAACTTGTTTTTGGACTGTTTAACTGCCGCCTCTGTGCAGCCGGTAAGAGACTGACCACCGGAGGATCTCTGACAGCCGCTCTGTCTCTGCAGTTTATCGGCCGGATCTCTTCCTGTCTGTCTTCTGACCTCTAATGCATGGTAGAGCTTGCTGGAGGGGCGGATCATTTGAAAAGCTTATATGTCTCTTGCAAGTCATGAAAACATTTGCAAATCCCCTTGTTTGCAATCAATAGGAGGGTGGGAGAGTTTCCAGTAAGCCAGTGTTCATGCTTCCAGCTTGTCTTACAGTGGAGGTGTGAGCCATGGCAACCAAAACAGAGCCATGAAACTTGGTCCAGATGGACACTAGGGGTTTGACCAGTTGTCCTGAAACTAAATTTAGCTTCTCAGCAATGTGGTTTTGGATTAGGAAGCGTTTCTGATCAATAGTTTTTGTCCTGATTGCAGTGAATCAAATGACTTTGGGTAACCTGAGAGCAGAAACCTGAACCCATGTGGCCACAGAGTTTTTCTTCAATCAGTTTGTTTTTTTTGGTGTCAGCAGGACAAAAAAAATCACTGTAAAGCCTGAAAACAGGAGGATATTTTCTTCTTGTTGTTAATTGATCAACCGGAATCAATCCGTTTATAAACAAACAAGTCCGCTCTATTCTGAAAATCCTTTTTCAAGCAGAATGACTTTTCTCCAATTCTAACCACTTGATCGATTTGTCTACTGAACCGCTTGTCCCTATTCTTTAGTGCAGAAAAACGATTATTATAATGAATGTATTTTTATGTTATCATGCTTAGCCACTGTGTCCAAAAAACTACCTAAAATAGTTAAATATGATGTATGAGTGTCCCCAAATCCGAGACCATGGTCCTCGCCAGGAAAAGGGGGGAAGGCTCCCTGCGGGTCAGGGACAGGGTCCTGCCCCAAGTAGAGGAGTTTAAGTATCTTGGGGTCTTGTTCACGAGTGGGGCAAGGATGAAGCGGGAGATCGACTGGCGGATCGGTGCGGCATCAGCAATAACTAGGACGCTGCATCGGTCCATCATGGTAAAGAGAGAGCTGAGCCGAAAAGCAAAGTTCTCGATTTACAAGTTGATCTACGTTTCAACCCTCACCTATGGTCACCAGCTGTGGGTGGTGACCGAAAGAAGGAGATCGCAGATACAAGCGGCCGAAATGAGCTTCCCCCGCAGGTTGGCTGGGCTCTCACTCGGGTGAGGAGCCCTGCCATCCGGGAGGAGCTTGGTGTTGAGTTGCTCCTCCTCCAGGTCGAGAGGAGCCAGATGGGGTGGTTCCTCCGAGCGCCTCGCGGGCGAGGTGTTTTGGGCACGTCCCACCAGGAGGAGACCAAGGGGCAGACCCCGGACCTACTGGACAGACTATGTCTCACAGCTGGCCGGGGAACGACTTGGGATCCTTATGGGTGAGCTGGAGGATGCAGCTGCGGTGAGAGAGTTCTGGGCCACCCCTTTGAGGCTGTTGCCCCCGCGACCCGACCCCGGAACAAGCGGAAGATGACGGACCGGAACGGTATGAGCGTCCTGGTGCAGCAACAACAACCTGGAGCTCAACGCTCAGAAGACAGTGGAGATAATAATGGACTTTAGGGACTTTAGGAAAGTCACAGCCCGCATTCCGCCTCTTGCACTAACAGACTCCCCCATCACCACTGTAGACTCTTTCCGCTTCCTCGGCACTACCATCACACAGAACTCTAAAGTGGGAGCCGTCCAATCAGCTCCCTGATCAAAAAGGCCCAGCAGAGGATGTACTTTCTGCGGCAGTTGAAGATAGCCAGTTTCACACAGCCATCATCGAGTCTGTCCTCACCTCCTCCATCACCGTGTGGTACGCTGGAGCCACAGCCAGGGACAAATATAGACTGCAGCGCATTGTGCGCTTTGCAGAGAAGGTGATTGGCTGCAGCCTTCCATCTTTCTATGACCCTTACGTCTCCAGAACTCGGGGCGTGCAGGTTGGATAGCAGCTGACCCTTCCCACCCTGGACATGGACTTTTTGAGCGACTCCCCTCGGGAAGGAGGCTCCGGACCAGAACGTCCCGCCACAAAAACAGCTTATTCCTTTTACCGTTGGACTTATGAATACTTTATAACCCACTCATCACTTAGTCACTTCACTCTTGTCACTTTACTGTATTTATTATTTTCTATCATTTTCTTTCTGATCATTCTTAGTTTTGTTAAAATTATTTTTGTTTTTTTTTATTTTCATTTCTGATGTAGATTTTTTTTTTTGCACACTAGTTCCAGAGAGAGTTGCTAGTCTCTGTCATTCTTTATTGACCATGGAAATAAAAGCATTTCTGATTCTAAATCTGATGAGAAGCCTTAATAATCATTTTAAGGTGCTGTATTTCAGATAGGGCGGCACGGTGGCACAGTGGGTAGCACAGTGGCCTTACAACAAGAACGTCGTGGGTTTGAGTCTCGGGTGGGGACGAGGCTTGGAACACTTCCCTTTCTGTGTGGAGTTTGCATGTTCTCCCCGTGTCTGTGTGGGTTTCCACCCACCCTCCAAAGAAATGCATGCTAGGTTGATTGGCCGGTGCCTAATTGCCCCTAAGAATGAGGGTGTGTGTGGATGGCTGTATGTGTGTGGCAGACTGGTGACCTGTTCTGGGTGTACCCTGCCCTTCGCCTTAAATCAGCCGGGTTGGGCTCCGGCACCCCCCTAAACCCCAAAAGGGATAGACAGATAAGAAAACGACTGACTGACTGATTACATGGCACCATCCCACCGTTTCCATGGTGATAACAGCGATAAAGCTATTGAATTAAAAGCTTATCAAAAACATGACACAATAAGATCATCCAGTTTCATTGAGCTCCAAAGTTTTCTTTCACAGCTCTATTAAAAATCTAAAAACAACTTGCATGCTTTTCATATCGCGTGTTGAAAAGGATTGAACATCCTGCAGTCATCAGCATGTTTGTGATCTGAGGCTGGAGGATGTTAATCACCACTAACACCATTACACACTCATCCCATCTGTTACGTATGGAGCTGTTATTCAGGCAGGGAAGTGTGATGATAATGGTTTATATGTCATTTTGACAAAAATAAAAATTAGAAATTAAGATAAAGTTGTTTAAAAATGACGGATTACTTGATTAATCAACAGGGTTTATAAGATCAAAAAACTAATGGTAATTTTTTTTTTTTAAACATTTCGGAAAAAATTGTTGACAAAAATAATGCAAATAGTCAGATAAACTGACATATAAAAGATTTTGAAAAGCAGAAAATTTCAGCTTGCATGTGCGTTTGGCTGCAGGATTCAGCAGATGGCAGCAGGAACACGTCAGAAGAAAAAGAACCAGAGAAACTGAGATTAGGGACTTCATTTGTTCAAATTCTTTCTTTCGCCTTCTGAACCACCCATCCCTAACAGGGTCTTGGGCGGGGGGGTACAAGAGCCTATTCTGGCTGATTGAAGTCGAAAGGCAGGGTACACCTGAACAGGTCACCAATCTGTCACAGGGCTATGTACACAACCATCCACAGACTTATTCCTAGGAGCAATGTCATAGTAGCCGGTCAACCTAATATGCATGTTTTTGGATGGTGGGAGGAAACCGTAGTCAGTTAGCCATCTTCTTATCCGTCCGTCCCTTTCGGGGTTGCAGTGGGTGCCGGAGCCCATCCCGGCTAATTTAAGGCGAAGGGCAGGGTACACCCCGAACAGGTCGCCAGTCTGCCGCGGGGCCACACACATACAACCATCCACACACACACACACACACTAATTCCTAGGGGCAATTTGGCACTGGCCAATCAACCTAGCATGCTGTTTTTGGAGGGTGGGAGGAAACCGGAGCACCCGGAGGAAACCCACGCAAACACGGGGAGAACATGCAAACTCCACACAGAAAGGACAGTGTTCCAAGCCTCGTCCCCACCCGGGACACGAACCCACAACCTTCTTGCTGTGAAGCCACTGTGCTATCCACTGCGCCACCGTACTGCAGGAAACCGTAGTACCCGGAGAAATCCCATGCATACACAGGGACAAAAGGTATGATGTTTATGAATACACGCTATGAAATAAGAATTATCTCCCTACAAAACATCCTCTACTTGAACTCTGCAAACACACACTCTTCCAGAGAGGCTGTGAGACAGAGATTAGACGCATATGTCCTTTTAAAATATTTACCACAGCTGTTTGCTTGTCTTGGTGCGTGCACCTTCAAGAACAAAAGTACAATTTATATTTTAAAAGGTTTCACTTCTGGTTACAGGGAGAAAAGATAAAGAAGGTGGAAGATCTTAAGTACTTAGGATCAACAGTCCAGAGCAATGGAGAGTGTGGAAAAGAGGTGAAGAAGCGTGTGCAGACAGGCTGGAACGGGTGGAGAAAAGTATCAGGTGTGATGTGTGATAGAAGAGTTTCAGCTAGAATGAAAGGAAAAGTGTACAAAACCGTGATTGGTTTAGAGACAGTGGCACTGAGGAAAATACAGGAAACAGAGATGGAGGTAGCAGAGATGAAGATGCTGAGGATCTCTCTGGGAGTGACCAGGATGGACAGGATTAGAAATGAGTAAATGAGGAGAGGAGCACGTGTTAGAGGTTTTGGAGAGAGGAGAGAGAGAGTACATAGGAAGAAGGATGCTGGATTTGGAACCACCAGGAAAGAGGACTAGAGGAAGACCAAAGAGGAAGACATGAAGATAGTTGGCCGGACCGAAGAGGATTCAGTAGATAGGGTTAGATGGAAGAAACTGACTTGCTGTGGCGCCCCCTGAAGGGACATGCCAAAAAAAGAATAAGAAGTAACTGTGTGGGAATACAATGCCAACTCTCAGTGACACAGAACAAACCTGACACCCACTCAAATCCGAGCAGTTTCGACCAGTTTCATCACACATGCTGTTCTTTGACACAAAATAGCCAAAACATGGAGTTTCCATCTTGAAGAGTTGGCTTCTGGTGGGTGAACTTCTAAATGAAGTGTCACTTTGGGCTCAATCAGATCACTCATACCTGATTGTGACTCTGGGGAAAGTGTGTCAGCACGCACCATTTGTTTTCCATTCACGCTCATTTATTCAAACTCATGTGCAAATGGAGTGTTAAGTAATTTAAGCAGGGTCAATCAGGTTGGAAAAACCCTGTGACCAGTTTTCTGCTGATCAAAACCACGTCACACCCAAACCAATATCTTGAGAAAGGACTTAGTGATGACAACCAGAAATGCTTGAAAGAACATATTCTGAGGTCAAAACACAATCAGTTGCAGCTACACAATAAAGCTTGTGTGACATTTAATGCCTCATTAATATTGGCCACAAATCATTTGCTGGATCAAGGGGTAACCATGAGGATAGTTTTACCGTAATTTTACGGCTATAAGGCGCATATAAACGCCATCTTTGTGATGAAAGAGAATCCCTCACTGAATCGGAGTGGAGGCGTTAGATACATTCTGCCCGGTATTTACAGCAGCTTTTTGAAGCCATGGACTAAAGATGACACCTCGTGACCCAGATTCACGCCTCTCGTTAGCAGGAATTTCTATTCACTAGGCTTTTAGCATTTTTATAATAAGGTTCGTTTACTGGTCTGTGGCTACAATAGGAGCCATTCACGGCCATCATAGGTACACAGGCTCATTGGTCGAGCCCTTCTTACTATTTTTTTTACCTTTTACTCAGGTTAGTATAAATAGATCCAGTTTTCATTCAGATTGAAAATAATTTCCGGATGGAAGTCGAAACGTCTCGATCAAGAATTAAATTGTCCAGAAGACTTTTTTTAAACTTTTTCTACTATGTCTTAGATTTTCTTCAAAATGAGCGGTGCGCCCTTTCGTGCGGTGCGCCTTGCGTGTTAGAAAAGGCGGACCAAAAAGAAAAAGCGGTGCCCGTGAGGCGAGACGGACCTGAAAGAAAAGGCATGAGAACGTTAAAGAGTGAAGTGTGGGTGTGGATTGTGTATAAAAAAGGTATGTGCTGTTTGCACAACATTGCCGTTTTAACCCTGAAAACGGCAAAGAGACACTCTTATGACGCTCAGTTTAAGCTGAAGGCAGTCAGCTACGCGGAGGAACATGGGAATCGAGCCGTGGAAGGGTGGAAGGCAGCACCGGGCGAGTTACGCTACAGTTTGCCAATGGATTGTAGATGCTTGGACTAACGTGTCTGCTGGTACTGTTATCTGAGCTTTCGCAAAAGCTGGTATCCTTTCTGAGGAGCCGCACAGTACAGACAGTGACTTTGACAGCGAGGAGCGAAGTGGACCTGCTCTGTTGGATTTTGCGCAGCTGTTCAATTCCGAAACAGAGGATGAGGACTTTGACGGATTTGAATAAAGACTATTACTGGTAATGTGCTTGTTTATACTACTTAAATAAAGCACAACCAAACTCAGTTTTTCTCCCGATCTATTTTTTAATACGCACATTTGCATGCTTGCGTGTGTGTTGTTGTAAGGCGGTGTGTGACTGAGACTGCACCTTTTCGCACGGTGCGCCTAATGGTCGCGAAATTACGGTATATTCCAATCATCATGTCACATTGATGAAGCCATACGCACAACACTCAGCGCTGTCTCGCAATTGAAAAAAGTCTCACAAGTTGGTAGGGGCTGTTTAAACACAAGATTATACTCATGTAGAGTGACCAAGCGCTGGTGCCAATCTACCACACCTTAGGTCAGGGGTGGGCAAACTTTTTGATTTGTGGGCCACATTGAGTTCTAACATTTGACAAAGGGGCCGGAACAGGAGCAGATGGATGGCATGCTTTGGTGACCTCACCTCCTTGGAGAAAAAATACACATCTCGGGATATGGTGGATCTTTTGAGTTTGTGGAGCACGTTATATTTGATCTAGGTATGGAAAGCCATTGGGGTCACTACACACACGCTAACAAGTGAGCTAGATGTTACATCAAGCGAGTTGAATTTCACATTTCACGAGTGCTTTAAAAAAAAAAAACGCCATCTAGGGAGGAAATATCAGAATTGCGGAGGAAATAAAACATTGACAAGATTTATTTATGAATTTTTTTCAGGTTTGGGGGCCGGAATAAAACATTAAATGGGCCGCATGTGGCCTGCGGGCCTTAGTTTGCCCATGCCTGCCTTAGGTGGTGGTTGACGTGTTAGAGCACATCAGGAAAATTACGGGGAGGAACTGACTGTTGTGATCCCCTCCCCTGGCTCTAGAGGGAGCTCTGGATGTTCCACATCACCCTGACTAGGGACACCTGAGATTGATTCCTGATGCCACACATCTGTGGACTCTGCCATCTATTTAAGGGCAATCACCCCCAGTCTTCCATGTTGGGTCATACCATTCCCTTCCAGCCAGGTCACACTGACCATGCCTGACCATGATTGGACTCTGTTATTTGAACTTGAGTTAATCTTGTGCCCTTTGCTTTGCAGACTTGCCTGAATTGTGTTCAATAAACCTTATTTTGACGTCCTGCATTTGCGTCCTCCTTCTCCTTCCACATCACGACACTGACTACATTTTAAATATTTAAAGATAAATGGTTTCACTGAACTAAGGAGAAAGAAAATTTGAAAGAAGTCATGTTAAAAACAGTTCAACAATAATTACACGCATCAACCAAGGATCTAATCTCTGTGTGAGTACAATTACCATAAACTCATTTAATCTTAACTTTTATTCCTGAGCAAAAAATAAATATATTAATAAAACACTCAAAGACTGACCTAATTTTTTTAGTTCCTTCAAATTGATTTATCTACAGCCACATTATTAAGGATCATTTTAACTTTTACTTAGTCTAAAAAGTACACTATAGACAGCTTCTTAACTATTTAAAGCAAAACTTGGCTCCAAAATTAGGTCCATTTCTGAAAGCTTTTTACAGCGCCACTTTTCATACTTTGGGAGTTGCCAGGAGCGATGAATTCTAAAAAGCACCTAATAAATGTCGCCACATCATTGAAAAAGTCCAGTCCTCAGTTTTAAAGTTATGAAGTTTATGATGCATCTTTGAGGTCACAAATAGTACAATAATGAGAATTATTGAGTGTACCCAGACTAACTTTCTGTTGGAAAATTAGAGTTTTAAAACAAAATCTATTCCAAGCACAAAGTAAAAATATGGGGAACCTATACCACCTTTTATTTGAGGTAGGTTTAAACCCTGTCCTGTTATATTTATTCTTTCTGACTTATGCAAAAGCTTTGTACAGTATTATGGTTTTCATCAACCTCTCATGATTTGGCTGTTTTTGACCCCTACATACTTAAATTGGATTAAGTAAACTGGTTACCATGTTATTTGTTCCGTTCCGTTCCATCATCTTCCGCTTGTTCCGGGGTCGGGTCGCGGGGGCAACAGCCTCAAACGGGCAGCCCAGGCCTCTCTCTCCCCGGCTGCATCCTCTAGCTCACCTGGAAGGATCCCAAGCCGTTCCCCGGCCAGCTGTGAGACATAGTCTCTCCAGCGGGTCCGGGGTCTGCCCCTTAGTCTCCTCCCGGTAAGACATGCCCGAAACACCTCGCCCGCAAGGCGCTTGGGGAGCATCCTGACCAGATGCCCGAACCACCCCATCTGGCTCCTCTCGACCTGGAAGAGGAGCGGCTAGACACCGAGATCCTCCCGGATGGCAGAGCTCCTCACCCGATCTCTGAGTGAGAGCCCAGCCACCCTGCGGAGGAAGCTCATTTTGGCCGCTTGTACCCGCGATCTCATTCTTTCGGTCACCACCCATAACTGGTGACCATAGGTGAGGGTTGGAACGTAGATCGACTTGTAAATCGAGAGCTTTGCTTTTCAGCTCAGCTCTCTCTTTACCACGACGGACCGATGCAGCGTCCTAGTTATTGCTGACGCCGCACCGATCCGCCTGTCGATCTCCCGCTCCATCCTTCCCCCACTCGTGAACAAGACCCCAAGATACTTAAACTCCTCCACTTGGGGCAGGACCCTGTCCCTGACCCGCAGGGGGCATTCCACCCTTTTCCGGGCGAGGACCATGGTCTCGGATTTGGAGGCGCTAATTCCCATCCCGGCCACTTCACACTCGGCAGCAAATCGATCCAGCGAGAGCCGGAGATCACGGTCCGATGAAGCCAACAGAACCACATCATCCGCAAAAAGCAGAGATCCGATCCTGAGGTCACCAAACTGGATCTCTCCAACGCCTCGGCTGCGCCTAGATATTCTGTCCATAAAGGTGATCATGTTATTTGACATGACCGAAAAGGATGCAGGAGATAGGGTTAGAAGGAAGAAAATAGAGAAGAAGTACATATTCATTCATCTTCTGAACAACTTATTCCCTGACGTGGGCATGGAGGGTGGCGGAGCCTATCCCGGCTGATACAAGGCGAGAGGCAGGATACACCCCAAACAGGTTGCTAGTCTGTCGCCACGCCACATACACACAACCCATCACACACTCAATTTAAGGGACACTTTAATAGTGGTCAATTACCCTTACACATATGTGTTTGGAGAGTGGGAAGAAACTGGAGTACCTGTAGAAAACCTCAATGTATACCCAGGGAGAACATGCAAACTCCACACAGAAAGGCCAGTGTTCAAAACCTCGTCCACACCTAGGACTCGAACACCCGAGTTTCTTGCTGTGAGGCTACTTTGCTAACCACTGCCCGACCGGGCAGCCAAGGTTATACATGCAACAGGGTAAAAATTAGGTGACTTATTTACTGTAATCAAAAAGATGTTTCACGAAGAGGCTGCGCGTTGGCGTAGTGATTTGCACAGTGGCCTCACAGCAAGAAGGTCGTGGGTTTGAGTCCCAGGTAGAAACGAGGCTTGGGACACTGCCCTTTCTGTATGGAGTTTGCATGTTCTCCCCGTGTATGCGTGGGTTTTCTCCGGGTACTCTGGTGTCCTCCCACTCTCCAAAAACATGCATGCTAGGTTGCTTGGGCATGACAAGATTGCCCCTAGGAATGTGTGTATGGTTATATATGTGTGGCCCCGTGACAGACTGGCAACCTGTTCGAAGTGTATCCTGCCCCTCGCCTTGAATCAGCTGGGATGGCAACCGGCAGCCCCCAAACCTTGTAAAAGATATACAGTTAAGAAGTAGACCGACGTTTCATGAACATTTCGAGTAGATGATTATCACAGATGAATTAACAGAGAGCTAGGACGCTGAGACGCTGGATCGGTCCGTCGTGGTAAAGAGAGAGCTGAGCTGAAAAGCAAAGCTCTCAATTTACAAGTCGATCTACGTTCCAACCCTCACCTATGGTCACCAGCTGTGGGTGGTGACCGAAAAAATGAGATCACGGATACAAGCGGCCGAAATGAGCTTACTCCACAGGGTGGCTGGGCTCTCAGAGATCGGGTGAGGAGCTCTGCCATCCGGGAGGGGCTCGGTGTCGAACCGCTCCTCCTCCAGGTCGAGACGAGCCAGATGGGGTAGTTCGGGCATCTTGTCAGGATGCCCCCCCCCAAGCGCCTCGCGGGCGAGGTGTTTTGGGCACGTCTCACCGGGAGGAGACCAAGAGGCAGACCCCGGACCTGCTGGAGAGACTATGTCTCACAGCTGGCCGGGGAACGATTTGGGATCCTTTAGGTGAGCTGGAGGATGCAGCTGGCGTGAGAGAGACCTGGGCTGCCCGTTTGAGGCTGTTGCCCCCGTGACCCGACCCCGGAACAAGCGGAGATGACGGAACGGAATGAAATTAACAGAGAGAGAAAAGTTTTTTGGCAAAATTGCAATATTAAACGGATAAATAGATAAAATACACAGAAATACAGAAAATAAAGAGAAATAAATTTGTGTCCAACAGTTTTTTAAGTATGGTAGTCCGGACTGTAGCTAAAGTAAAAACATTTTAACGCTGTTTTGTAGTTATTTTAAATAGTTTAAAATAGGATACGTCACACTGTCCAGGCAGTCTCATGTTTTTAGAGTAGTAAAATGTGTGTGCGCGATGTGTGTGTGTGTGTGTGTGTGTGTGAAGTCAAAGTGAACATGTGTTAGCGTGTGTCCATCACAACCAAGATGGCGGCGGAGCCGGTTTGACACCGTGACTGAGAGAAAAGAAGACAGCGTTTCTTCCCGTTACACCACTAACGGTTAAACGGTGTGAGAACACACCACTCCTGGAAAAAGCTTCGTTTTTAGCTCAACCCTTTTATAATGCAGCATCTTCGCTAGAAGGAACACCGGGAGAAGTTGTGCGCGTTAAGACGGAATAGAGAGGTTCCTCCGCGGGTAAGTGTGTGATGAAACCGTTAGAATCTGACCGGCTGGTGGAGGATTTACACAACAGCTGCCGGCTTTTAACTACAGCTAGACTATTTCTAATGCTAGCCTTTTTCACGTCGAGCATGTTGTCAATTTATTTTGCGTGTGTTAAATAATTTGGTGTCTTATTTCTACGTCTGAAGTTGGGATGGTGCTACAGGTTGTTTTAGATCAATCAGAGAGGGTACTAGTCCTTAAACCATATTAACCCCCCCAAGTCATCTGCTATTTATTCCCTGTTTCACTCACCAGCTAAAAATAACCTAAATATTACCCTCTGTTTGGAGACCCCACTGCCTGATCCCCCCTTTATACCTACTTTGTCTTTTCTATAAATGCCTCTCATTCATTTAACCTTCATGATGCAGATGCTGCAGTCATTATTTTATACCTGCTATACATGAGTTTTTTCTTACTTTTATCATCTTCAAATCAGCTAAATAAATAAATGAACACAGTAGAAAGAACATATTTGTAAATATATTTTATCTAATAAAGTTTTAGTGCAGTTTTTTTCTCAAATTAGGTGATAAAATGTCTTAAATTTCACACGAAAGAATGCAGATGTGTTCATTTTTCACTGAATGTTGATATTCTTAATTTTTTTGGTTGTTTTTGCTTTCTTTAACTGGTTCAATTCTAGATTAAATTATTAAAATAGGCACAATAGAAAAAAAAAATTTAAAACGAGAGAAGCCAGACAGGGTAGTTTGGGCATCTGGTTAGAATGCTTTCCAAAGAGCATTGGGGAGATGGTGGCTCAGTGGTTAGAGCGTTCGCCGGCAAACCAGAAGTTCGCAGGTTCGCATCCCACTGAGTGCACATCTAGGGTCCTTGGAGAAGACCCTAACCCCTCGTTTCTCCCACCATTGGTGCCGTCATAAGTGGCAGCCTGCTGCGGTGAAATGCAGCACAATAATTTCCCGGGAGGGTTTAATAAAGTAATAAAAAAAAAAAATGCCTTCCAAATGCTTTCCAATCTCTCACTCAGAGATCGGGTGAGGAGCTCTGCCATCCGGGAGGAGCGCGGTGTCAAGCCGCTCCTCCTCCAGGTCGAGAGGAGCCAGATAGGGTGGTTTGGGCATCTGGTTAGGATGCCTCCCAAACGCCTTGCTGGTGAGGTGTTCTGGGCATGTCTCACCAGAAGGAAACCCAGGGGCAGACCTCAGACCCGCTGGAGAGACTATGTCTTACAGCTGGAAGAGGAACACCTCGGGATTATCTTGGTGAGCTGGAGGATGCAGCCGCGACCCAGCCCTGGATAAGCGGAAAACAACGGAACGGAACATTAGAAAACTTGATGAAATAAAAGTACGAGTTTAAGTACTAATTGAAAGTTTTTTCTAGATTGTAAATTGTGTTTTACAATTTTGTTGATTATTTTTGTGGAGCTGCCGTATTATTAAGATTAAGAATTAAGAGTACCTTCCACAATGGAGAAATTGCTGTATGCAACAGAATAGGCACAGGAAGAAAAAAGGTCACGACAAGTATGCACCAACAAAACAAAAACAAAAAAGGCAAAATAGACTAAGGACAAAAACATGGATTCAAAGTGAGTGAGCTACCACACAGTTCTGGTGAGAAATAGCAAAAAAAGCACATGGTTAAAATTGCTCATTGTGGAGTCTCACACCAGAAGGAAGGAAAGACCTCCCAAATCTCTCCTTCACACAGCAAGGGTAGAACAGCCTTACACTGAAGCTGCTTTTAATGCAGACAGTGTCCTGTAGGGAGTGGGGCTTGTTGTCCAGCATGGATGTCAGTCTCTTCAGGACCTTACTGCAATCTCACAACAGGGAGGTTGTTGGTTCATGTCCCGACTGATTTGAGGCTTCAAATTCTAGTTTGTGTGGATTTTCGCATTCCCACCCTATAAATTTATGCATTCCAAGTTAATGAGATTTTTCAAATTGCGCCTGCGTGTGTTCACTGAGTCTATGTGGCCCTGTGACAGACTAGTGTCCTGCATAGAGTGTACCATGCCTCTCGCTTGCTACCCAGTGACTCAGTTTGGACCCCAGTGACTTAGTGGTGGACCGCACAGTTCAGACAATGAATGAATGAGTAAATTTGTTATGATCATATGTTAAGTAATGAAACTTTAAGTTTAATTTGTACCAAATCTCAGAATTTTTCTTATAAGAACAACTAAATAACTTTAAGTTTAATGAGATGTC
The DNA here is from genome assembly GCA_902685375.1 of Neostethus bicornis. Taxonomy (NCBI): domain Eukaryota; kingdom Metazoa; phylum Chordata; class Actinopteri; order Atheriniformes; family Phallostethidae; genus Neostethus; species Neostethus bicornis. The sequence goes on from LR738543.1 coordinate 7,294,190, forward strand.
AACAAATTATGCGTTTTTTTTTTTTTTTTTCTGAAACTTTTCAGCACATAATTATTCTACTTAAAAGCTTCATAAAAGTTTGAAATAAACCAAACACTTGAACTGATCAACTTTGAGACTTTGAGCAGAGGAAGACTATTATTTCCAAGGTGTTTTTCAGAGGAAGGAATCTGGAAAAAAACATTCCTGTGGTTTGCAAAAATGTGCCATGAAGACCAGACCTGAATGAACAAAGTTTTTTGTATCACTTTGTTTTTTAGGTTTGAATAGTTGTGTAGCAGCAGAGAGAGAAAAAAAAAGAGAGTTATAGGCTCCAGGGTCTACAGACTCGCTTTGGTTTTCAAATGACTGACGACTCGAATTAAATCACATGAAATAAAAAGGTAGAGTTTCGACAGAATTCACAGAGCAGTCTATTTTTTGTTTTGTGCTGTGGGTTTGAATGGCTTGTAGCATGTTTAAGATGACTAGATTGATCACTGTAATCAATCTACTAGAGGTGGAGGAAAAGCTGGAGAGGTGGAGGTTTGCACTAGAAAGAAGAGGAATGAAGATTAGTCAGAGTAAAACAGAGTACATGTGTGTGAATGAGAGGGATCCAAATGGAAAAGTGAGGTTACAGGGAGAAGAGATGAAGAAGGTGGAAGATTTTAAGTATCTAGGATCAACAGTCCAGAGCAATGGAGAGTGTGGAAAAGAGGTGAAGAAGCGTGTTCAGGCAGGCTGGAACGGGTGGAGAAAAGTATCAGGTGTGATGTGTGATAGAAGAGTTTCAGCTAGAATGAAAGGGAAAGTGTACAAAACCGTGGTGAGACAGGCCATGCTGTTTGGTCTAGAGACAGTGCCACTGAGGAAAAGACAGGAAGCAGAGATGGAGGTAGCAGAGATGAAGATGCTGAGGATCTCTCTGGGAGTGACCAGCATGGACAGGATCAGAAATGAGTACATCAGGGGAACAGCACATGTTAGAGGTTTTGGGGTTAAAGTTGGAGAGGCAAGACTGAGATGGTTTGGACATATGCAGAGGAGAGAGAGAGAGTACATAGGAAGAAGGATGCTGGGTTTGGAACCACCAGGAAAGACGACTAGAGGAAGACCAAAGAGGAGGTTCATGGATACAGTGAAGGAAGACATAAAGATAGTTGGTGTGACCAAAGAGGATACAGCAGATAGGGTTAGATGGAAGAACCTGACTTGCTGTGGCGACCCCTAAAGGGAAATGCCGAAAGAAGAAGAAGATTGATCACTGTGATTGGTCCGTAATTTGAGACATAGTTACCTTGGGAAAAGTTTTTGGTACTTGTACCTTTCTGTAGAAGTATTTTTTTTAAAATAAAAATGTATATGCTTTGTTTGGTATTTAAAAACACAGACATCGCCATGTGTTATCCATGTGTTATCCGGGGTTGGGTCGCGGGGGCAACAGCCTCAGACGGGGTAACAGCCCATAACTTTTCTCACCCGAGCTGCATCCTCCAGCTCACCCGGAAGAATCCCGAGTCGTTCCCCGGCCAACTGTGAAACGTATTCTCTCCAACGGGTCAGGGGTCTGCTTTTGGTCACCTCCTGGTGGGACATGCCTGAAACACCTCACCAGCGAGGCGCTCGGGGGGCATCCTGACCAGGTGCCCAAACCACCTCATCTGGCTCCTCTCGACCTGGAGGAGGAGCGGCTCGACACTGTGCTCCTCCTGGATGGCTGAATTCCTCACCCAATCTCTAAGTGAGAGTCCAGCCACCCTGCGGAGGAAGCTCATATCGGCCGCTTGTATCCGTGATCTCATTCTTTCGGTCACCACCCACAGCTGGTGATCATAGGTGAGGGTAGGAACGTAGATCAACTTGTAAATCGAGAGCTTTGCTTTTCGGCTCAGCCCTTTCTTTACCACGACGGACCGATGCAGCGTTCTACTTTTTGCCGACGCCGCACCAATCCACCTGTCGATCCCGGCCTACCTTAAATGAAATTTATTTTTTAATTTGGTTTTCCTCGCCTAGAAAGTGGATCCCAAGACAGGGACGTCTGTTTGGTTTAGTTACGATCTGTGTTGATTTGTTAGTTCTAATTTTTATTTTTTTTTTAATTCATCATCTATGTCGAAAAAACACCTTTGAGAATTTTGCAGATCTATCTGGCCAAAACAAAAAAGAATCGAACCTCCTTGCCAAAAATAAATGCCAGCTGTTATTTTATCAAGGTGATACATCCTCATTACTTCCATTTGGTGGAAACCCCGCATGCTGGGTGTAGTTTGCATACCAATAAGGATTGCAGAGGATCTTAAGTAGCTGTGCAGATTTGATGTGTTTAGCCTACGTAACGCACCGTATTACATAACTGTATTGTGATTAAGTGCTTTTAATTTAACTCCGGCTTGAGTTAGTATTGCTCAGACGGAGTACACCGGTGTTGTTTTTTAAAGAAAAAAAAAGAGTAAATTTTAGTAGAAAAGCAGCATTTTTATTTTCAGATGAACTGAAATGGGTTTTATTGCGAGGGTGATAATCTGCTTAGAGCAGTGGTGGATGAAGTACTCATTTTTGTACTTAAGTAAAAGTACAGATAATTATGCGAAAAATTTACTTAAGTAAAAGTACAAAAGTAGTTGGTGTAAATTTTACTTTGTACTTTTTAAGTAAAATGTAAAAGTATTTGATCATAATTCAAATGTTATTTTTTGTGCTATAGGGTGTCACCATGGTAACCAGGATAAATACTCTGCAGGGGTGTGACCCCCCCTCTCCCGCCTCTTTTGGTCCACAAAATAAATAAATAAATACAATAAATGGAAAGGGTACAAGTCAAGCTATCCCCTAGAAGGGCCAGTGAATGGGCCGCCAAAAAATGGAGGAAAATGACATTTATTTTTTAAAATGTTTTGGGGGGGAGGCCCCCCAGTCACTATATATTGGCTTTGTCAAAGCTCCACCCCCCTTCGGAAAATTCTAGATCCGCCCCTGCTCTGTGTAATGATGGCTCAACTTTTTATTTAGAAGTAAAACACAACAAACAACGATCTTCTTACTCTTTTTAATTTGTACTATATTTCATGTTAGGTTTTTGGCGCTGAATGAATGCGGAAAATGTTTCTCGATTCATTACTTCTTCTCCCGATCAACTGCTTCTTTTGATTTTTGCGATGCGGCTTCAAGATGCGCTAAAAAAACAGTGTATTTTTCAAATTCCTGAACGAAAATGTAACAAAAAATGTAAAACACACTTTTAAAAAGTAGCGAAGTAAAAGTACAGATATTTGCTCTAAAAATGTAGTGAAGTAAAATTAAAAGTACAGGTCTTAAATTTTACTTAAGTAAAGTACAGATACACAATTTTTTTACTTAAGTACAGTAACAAAGTACATTTACTTCGTTACATTCCACCACTGGCTTAGAGTTACCTGTAATCATCTGAGACATCAGGGCTCTGAAGTGACATTCTTGACATTTATCTTAGATTTGTCTCCTGTCTCTATGGTGGTGCGTCACGGGTCAGACAAGTCTGGTCAAATACCCTGAAGCCAATCGTTTTAAAACCCTAGCTCCAAATACCAAAGAGGCAAGCCATGCCACAAACCCATTAATCCTCTCCTCATGCTGCTTTTTGGGGGGCTTTTTTTATGTTCCAGTGTCACGTTCATCATGTCTACAGTCAAATGTGGTCGTTAGCCTAATACCTATTTAGTTACTCATTTTTTTGTTCATGGTTAAATGAAGTAAAGACGTTGTCATCTGGCTCCAAAGTAGAAAAAGTTTAAAAAAAGTCTTCTGGACAATTTAATTCTTGATCGAGACGTTTCGACTTCAATCCGGAAATCATTTTCAATCTGATAGAAATGGACTGGATCTATATATACTAACCTAAGTGAAAGGTAAAAAATAGTAAGGAAGGGCTCGACCAATGAGCCTGTGTGACCTATCCCTCAGTGAATCGGAGTGGAGGCATTAGATACATTCTGCCCAGGATTTACAGCAGCATTCTGAAGCCATGGTCCAAAGAGGACACCTCGTGACTCAGATTCACGCCTCTCGTTAGCAGGAATTTCTATTCACTAGACTTTTAGCATTATTATAATAGGGTTCGTTTACTGGTCTGTGGCTACAATAGGAGCCATTCAGGGCCATCATAGGTAACACAGGCTCATTGGTCGAGCCCTTCTTACTATTTTTTTACCTTTTACATAGGTTAGTATATATAGATCCAGTTTTCAGTCCATTTCTATCAGATTGAAAATGATTTCCGGATGGAAGTCGAAACATCTCGATCAAGAATTAAATTGTCCAGAAGACTTTTTTAAAACTTTTTCTACTATGGATCACCTGGATGAATGAGGGACTACACGGACATCTGGCTCCCAAAGACAGAGTGAGTTAGCAGGCAGTCTGACCTGGCGGTGAAGGTATGTGAGAGATTTACAACAGTGACTAACACATCAAAAGGGCAGACAGACGTTATCTTCTGGGGTGTTTGAAGACTCAAGGTAACTCTGTTTCCCCTTATGCTCGCACCAGCTTTAAATCTTGCTGTTTACCCACACCTGGCGTCAAATGTTCCAAGAGAGTCATGATTTTTTTTTTTTTTTTTTACCGCACACATACAATGCATGTTGCACAAAAAAATTCTTGATCATATATTGTATTTTCACGACAATAAGGCACACATAAAAGTCTTAGAATTTCTTCAAAATGAGCAGCGTGCCCCATCGGGCAGTGCGCCCTCTCGAGCAGTCCGCCCTATCGGGCAGCGTGCCCTGTGTGTGTGGTGTGTTTTGGAGGCCGGATGTTTTATTTCCACGCATCACCGTTGCTTCTGATTTATGATTCTATGCGCGCTCATCTCACCGCCGACCAGTGGTGGAACGTAACGAAGTAAATGTACTTCATTACTGTACTTAAGTAAAAAAATGGTGTATCTGTACTTTACTTAAGTAAAATTTAAGACCGGTACTTTTACTTTTACTTCACTACATTTTTAGAGCAAATATCTGTACTTATACTTCGCTACTTTTTAAAAGTGTATTTTACATTTTTCGTTACGTTTTCGTTCAGGAATTTGGAAAATATACAGTTTTTTTTTTTAGCGCAACTTGAAGCCGCATCGCCAAAACTCAAAAGAAGCAGTTGATCGGGAGAAGAAGTAATGAATCGAGGACCAATCAGAATCGAGAGTAAACATTTTCCGCATTAATTCAGTGCCAAAAAACTAACATCAAATATAGAACAAATTAAAAAGAGTCAGAAGATCGTTGTTCGTTGTGTTTACTTTTAAATGAAAAAGTTGAGCCATCGTTACACAGAGCAGGGGCGGATCTAGGATTTTGTAAAAATAGGGGGGGGGGCGTGAAGTCACTGACAAAGCCAATATAGGGTGACTGGAGGTGTACGTCTTCTTCTCCCACCAGAACATTTTTAAAAAAAAAGTGTCATTTTCCTGCATTTTGGTGGCCACTTGCTGGCCCCGCTAGGGGATAGCTTGAGTTGTCCCCTTTCCTTTCTTCTTTTTTTTTGTGGACCAAAAGAGGCAGGAGAGGGGGCGGGGGGTCACGCCCCTGCAGAGTATTTATTTGTACTTAAAAAGTAAAATTTACAGCAATTACTTTTGTACTTTTACTTAAGTAGATTTTTTTTATTGGTGCTTTTACTTTTACCTAAGTATTTTTTGCCTAATTATCTGTACTTTTACTTAAGTACAAAAAGTGAGTACTTCATCCACCACTGCCGCCGACATAAAAAAACAAGTGAAGCAGATGAACACTACGCTTGCTGTGATTCCCGGAGGTCTGACAAAGGAACTCCAAACGCTGGACATTGGCATGAACCGGCCGTTCAAAGTAAGGCTGCAAGCGGCATGGGAGCGATGGATGACCGAAGGAGACCACAGCTTCACGAAGGGTGGAAGGCAGCGTTGGGCGAGTTATGCCACAGTTTGCCAGTGGATTGTAGATGCTTGGGCTAATGTGTCTGCTGGCACTTTTGTCCGAGCTTTCACAAAAGCAGGCATCATTTCCGAGGAGCCGTACGGTACAGAAAGTGACTCTGACAGTGAGGAAAGTGAATCTGCTATGTTGGATTTAGCGCAGCTGTTAGATTCAGAAACAGAGGATGAGGACTTTGATGGATTTGATTTTAAATGGATTTTAAATGACTATATGACGACTGTAACTAATGTTTAAATAATAATAAAAAAAAAAATCAGTTTTGCTCCCGATCAGTTTTTAGATACGCACACTTGTCTGCTTGTGCGTGTGTGTGTTGTTGTAAAGTGGACGCACGTAGTAGAGGATATGTATATAAAACCTGCGCCCTTTCATCAGGTGCGCTTTATGCGTGTGTTAAATACAGAGCACACAAAACTGGGAATGCGCCTTTTAATACTGTGCACCTTTTGGTCGTGAAAATACGGTATGTCTTCATAAAAAAAAAAGGTTTCCGTGTACTCAGCAAAATACTCCGGATTAGCAGGAAAGATTTATTGATAGTCTAAGTTTGGAAACACCCTAATCACCCTGATTATGAGAGCTCTATGCCATCCTATACATGCTAACAAGAAAGCTCATTAGTTGAAGTTCACTGGAGACAAAGATGCTGTTTTTTTTTTAAAAAAAAACCATTAGGATTTATTTGGAGCATCACATCAGAGCAGGAGTTCTCACCCAAGCATGAAGTACACTGCTGCCTCCAGATATCTACAGATTTAACTCTCGTTGATCAATAACTCATTAGTGAAAAACACAAGCTTAGCCTCTTTTCAACCGTGACAACTACCTTCAACTTAAGTTTCTCCAAACAAGCTGAAGATGTAATACGACTCGTGGTAAAAACGACAACCTCCTGTGAAATAAAGCGTGTGTGTTGCCGTTTGTGTTACCATCTTAAATAAATAAATGAATTACTCTATTTATCCCTCACCGGGGAAATTTGTGTGCTGCACTCCTTACACCGCTACACTGAGTTACACTGAGTTCCTACCCTCACCTATGGTCACCAGCTGTGGGTGGTGACCGAAAGAATGAGATCACGGGTACAAGCGGCCAAAATGAGCTTCCTCTGCAGGGTGGCTGGGCTCTCACTCAGAGACCGGGTGAGGAGCTCTGCCATCCGGGAGGAGCTCGGTGTCGAGCCGTTCCTCCTCCAGGTTGAGAGGAGCCAGATGTGGTGGTTCAGGCATCTAGTCAGGATTCCCCCCGAGCGCCTCGCGGGCGGTGTGTTTTGGGCACGTCCCACCGGGAGGAGACCAAGGGCAGACCCCGGACCCGCTGGAGAGACTATGTCTCACAGCTGGCCGGGAAAAGACTTGGGATCCTTCCGGGTGAGCTGGAGGATGCAGCCGGGGTGAGAGAGGCCTGGACTGCCCATTTGAGGCTGTTGCCCCTGCGACCCGACCCCGGAACAAGCGGAAGATGACGGAACGGAACTCCTTACACCGCAACAGGCAGCCCTTCGACGGCGCCAATGGTGGAAGAAGCGGGGGTGAGGTGTCTTCTCCAAGGACCCGAGACGTGCTCTCTGTAGAACGCGCACCCGTGAACTTCCGGTCCGCGCGCGAACGCTCTAACCACTGAGCTGCTGTCTCCACCCATCTTATTTCCCTCTTTTTCTGTTGGCGGGATTTGGCACTGCAGGTTTTTGTTCTTTCATCTACGGTTGGTGAATAAGTGAGGATAGGAATTTAAATTAGTAAATCGAGAGAGCTTTTGTTTTTGGGTCAGCTCTCCACTACAACGGACTGATGCGACATTCTAATTATTAGAGTGACCTAGGAGGATCCCGAGGTGTTCCCTATCCAGCTGTGAGACATAGTCTCTCCAGTGGGTCCGGGACCTGCCTCTGGGTCTCTTCCTGGCGGGAAATACCCCAAATACCTTACCAGCGAGACGTTCGGGATGCATCCTAAATGGATGCCTGATCCACCCCATCTGGCTTCTCTCGACTCGGACGAGCAACGTCTTTTTTCTACATGAGATACTTCTGAGATTAATTTGCACGTCCACACCCATCTGATCACCTAGTATCAACAGAAATATTAAAAGATATTTTACTAGCATACAGTCATAACAAAGACATATAATAAGTCTGTGCAATTTTTTTTGTTTATTTATTTGTTTGATAGTCCGTTTTCTGCTAACTTTTGGCTTTTCTATTATTTGCTATTTGTGTTATTTCTGCAGAAGCTGTAAAAACAACAGTTGCATCATGGTGGCATCACATTACTTTTTTTATGGCAGATCATATCGTCATTGCAAATTTCAACAAGGTTATGCATTCTTGATATCTTGTATCCTGACTTGGTACATTGTGTGAGGATATCATAAGGTATGCACACTGCGCAGCTTCAGTCCTAAAGAAACCTGAAATTTTCTTTTGTCATTGTCTCGGCATCCCTCTTAAATTAAAGCAGTCCAAAATATATACTTTGAAAACAGACACAGATCTGTTGACTCTGGATAGTGACTCTGCAGCCTACAGCCATCTAAATGCTTCCAACTTTTAGGCACTTGTAAAAAAAAAAGGGGATGCAGTAGGGAGGGAGAGGTACATGTGTGTGAATGAGAGGGATCCAAATGGAAAAGTGAGGTTACAGGGAGAAGAGATAAAGAAGGTGGAAGATTTTAAGTACCTGGGATCAACAGTCCAGAGCAATGGATAGTGTGGAAAAGAGGTGAAGAAGTGTGTTCAAGCAGGCGTGTGACAGAAGAGTTTCAGCTAAAATGAAAGTGTACAAAACCGTGGTGAGCCCGGCCATGATGTTTGGAGACAGTGGCACTGAAGAAAAGACAGGAAACAGAGATGGAGGTAGCAGAGATGAAGATGCTGAGGATCTCTCTGGGAGTGACCAGGATGGACAGGATCAGAAATGAGTATATCAGAGCAACAGCACATGTTAGAGGTTTTGGAGATAAAGTCCGAGAGGCCAGCCTGAGATGGTTTGGGCATGTACAGAGGAGACAGGCCGAGTACACACGTAAGCAGAAGGATGCTGGTTTTGGAACCACCAGGAGAGAGGCCTAGAGGAAGACCAAAGAGGAGGTTCATGGATACAGTGAAGGAAGACATGAAGATAGTTGGTGTGACCAAAGAGGATTCAGCAGATAGGGTTAGATGGAAGAAACTGACTTGCTGTGGCGACCCCTGAAGGGAAATGCTGAAAGGAGAAGAGGAAGAAGTAGGAAGGGTGGTAGAAGAGGTAGGTGAGTGGAAAAAATACATTTCTGACCTAGTCCAGAGACGGTGGGAAATATATTCAGACATTGAGATGTGAGACATAAATAAACCTAAAATGGTTTTGGGGAGATGGAAACAAACCAGAATCGTTGCGTCTTAACCAGATGTTGCTTCGATGTTTGAGGAGGAGGAAAGCAAGGGATTTTAATGGCAGTGAAATGTAGACTAGTCATGGACTCTCTCTCAGTCCATGTACATCGTGGTTATGAATACCGATAATTGTGAAGTGGTGGAGGTGTCTGGCCTCATTGCCTACAAGCACTGGGAGAACCAGAAGGAGCCAACATGCTATAAATCCACTACCTACCCAATTGGGATTGCTCTGATAGGGCTCCCTAAATGCCATTGCTCAATGGTGTTTAGGAACTAGCTCTCTACATCTGTGATCAAAAATTTTAGCCGTAATAAGAGTTAGCATATAATAAAGCTGGAGGAGTACATAGAACACAAAAAGAGATCCAGTGGAATTAAAATAAAACAAAAGGCTCCCTCTATATCAGAGGAGTAGAACTGCAACACAAGACATACAAAAGTTCCGTTTCGTCGTCTTCTGCTTATTCGGGGCCGATTTGCCAGGGCAACAGCCTCAGACGGGAAGCCTGAACTTCTCTCACCCCAGCTGCATCCTCCAGCTACCCAGAAGAATCCGAGTCGTTCCCTGGCCAGCTGTGAGACATAGTCTGGCGTATGCCTCTTGGTCTCCTCTCGGTGGGACGTGCCCAAAACACCAGTAGGTGTGCCTTCGCCTCCTGCCTCCCACCTCCCACCCGGGAAGTGGGAGGCGAGGCGCTCGGGAGGTATCCAGACCAGATGGCCGAACCACCCTATCTGGCTTCTCTCAAACTGGAGGATGAGCGGCTCAACACCGAGCTCCTCCTGGATTGCAGAACTACTCACCCGATCTCTGAGTGAGAGCCCAGCCACCCTGCGGAGGAAGCTCATTTCGGCCGCTTGTACCCGCGATCTCATTCTTTCAGTCACCACCCACAGCTGGTGATACAATAGATTTTTTTTTTTTTTTTAATTTTTGATTATTTCAATTAAGACAATGCAAATATATGAAACGCATAATTATTATAAAGACTCATTTTCATCTGGTGTTAAATAAGTAATAAATACACATGTAAAAAAAGACCTTTACAGCCGTCACAAGACACATTTGTAACAAACGAAGAACACAGTGAATAGACGCCCCAACATAACGTAAACACTATCTTTACAAGGGTGTCATGACTGACTTTTATTTTAATGTTGGCAACTACGTAAATGTGTTAACAAGCCACGATTTTATTTGTTTCATCCTAAGACTCGTGAGCTGTTTAACATTCGTTGGTACAGAGTTCCATTCGCTTGCACAACTCTGACCGAGTTGATCTATTATAGTATACTATACTAATATATACTGAGACGGTGGCTCAGTGGTTAGAGCCTTCGTCCGCGGACTGGAAGTCAACCGGAAGTTCACAGGCTCGCATCCCACTGAGTTGCACGTCTACGTTCCTTAGAGAAGACACCTAAGCCCCCGTTTCTCCCACCATTGGTGCGTCTTGGCAGCCTGCTGCGGTGTACGAATGCAGCACACAAATTTTTCCCAGTGAGGGATAAATAGAGTGAGTAAAAAAAAAAGCAAAAACATGGGTACGTGAGTAGTTTAAAGTGACTCAATGACCTGATGGTGAACTTCTTCTTCTTTCGGCTTTTCCCTTCAGGGGTCGCCACAGCAAGACAGTTTCTTCCATCTAATCCTATCTGCTGCATCCTCTTCGGTCACACCAACTATCTTCATGTCTTCCTTCACTGCGTCCATGAACCTCCTCTTTGGTCTTCCTCTAGTCCTCTTTCCTGGTGGTTCCAAACCCAGCATCCTTTTTTCCTATGTACTCTCTCTCTCTCTCCTCTGTACGTGCCCAAACCATCTCAGTCTTGCCTCCCTAACTTTATCTCCAAAACATCTAACGTGCTGTTCCCCTGATGTACTCATTTCTGATCCTGTCCATCCTGGTCACTCCCAGAGAGATCCTCAGCATCTTCATCTCTGCTACCTCCATCTCTGCTTCCTGTCTTTTCCTCAGTGGCACTGTCTCTAGACCAAACAGCATGGCCGGTCTCACCATGGTTTTGTATACTTTCCCTTTCATTCTAGCTGAAACTCTTCTGTCGCACATCACACCTGATACTTTCCTCCACCCGTTCCAGCCTGCCTGAACACGCTTCTTCACCTCTTTTCCACACTCTCCATTGGTCTGGAATGTTGATCCTAAAGTTTACCTCATGGTGAACTAAAGTGTTATTTTTCCCAAAGACCAATGGTGACACACTGAAACGACTACATCTAGGATTCGTAAAAACAAAAACTAAAAAGACTGGTGTGTTTCAGAGTGGTTTGAAAAAGACAAGCTCACAGAAGCAGTAAGAATAGAATTTTACGTTCCAAGGGAATATAATCCTCAAACCCTAATTAACTGTAGGCTCATGGTATTGTCTGCCAGGGGAAAGCTAGGATCAGCTGTACTTTGTCACCAGGTGGCATTTGTTGTCAAACAAAATGAATTTATAGAGGCATTTCGGATTAGGTTTGTTGGCCCCAACAAAGTCATTCGTCAGAAGAGAAAAAACAAAACCATATTTAAATCTGTGCTTTTATCTTGGATAAATTGGTGACATAATAAATAATAATAAGACCTCCAGTCTTTATCTGGTTAAGTCTATCCATTTTTTGATATTTTTCACTATCAAAGCAGGGTTGTTGAAAGCTGTAATTTATCCTGTTTGGATTTTTACAATCGGACAAATTATTTCTGTTGATTCTCCAGTTCATTCTGAAATTGCAACTTTTTAAAAGGAAGTACCATAAATTTATAGACTTTTTTGTAAAAAGACAGAAGCTACATACAAATAAACAGGAAAAAAAACTGAGCATATTTTTATTAAGACTCACGGCTCTGCTGTAAACACGAGAGCAGTTTTCAGTCATCCAAGGAATTAAAAGATCAGTCCTGGAAGATGTGGGAGGTCGTTCAGCTCAGGTTTCCCGGAGACGTGGTGTGTAATTCCCACAGGCCTCTGCATTAGCACTTCCTGGTGCTAAAACTGTACACAAACCAGGAGGTAACATGTTCTATTGACCTGAAAGCAGGGTTTTGGTAATTCATATAAAACTTTAATCCATTCACACGACAGTTGCATCGAGGATTACAGGTCTGATAGATGATGTGATCTGTAGTGAGAGGAGAAAAGAGGTGGAGGAAAAGCTGGAGAGGCGGAGGTTTGCACTAAAAAGAAGAGGAATGAAGATTAGTCAGAGTAAAACAGAGTACAAATACATGTGTGTGAATGAGAGGCATCCAAATGGAAAAGTAAGGTTACAGGGAGAAGAGATAAAGAAAGTGGAAGATTTTAAGTACTTAGGATCAACAGTCCAGAGCAATGGAGTGTGGAAAAGAGGTGAAGAAGCGTGTTCAGGCAGGCTGGAACGGGTGGAGAAAAGTATCAGGTGTGATATGTGATAGAAGAGTTGCAGCTAAAATGAAAGGAAAAGTGTACAAAACTATGGTGAGACCGGCCATGCTGTTTGGTCTAGAGCAGAGGTGTCAAGTAGCGAAGTAAGACTACTTCGTTACCTTACTCAAGTAGAAAATCTTGGTATCTTTACTTTAACGAAGTAATTATTTTTTTGTCTACTTTTTACTTTTACTCACTACTTTTTTATGCAATTATCTGTACTTTTACTTCGTTAATTTTATAAAAAGTAGTCGCTACTTTCGCGATTTTGTCACCGTTAAAAAGCCGCGACTGTTTGTCGGAGTTTTTTTTTTTTTTTTTTTTTTTTTTTTTTTTTTATGAACCCTGAATGCATCAAACAAAGGAACTGATGAATGATTGGCTGAAAGGTCCAGTCAATCATTACTTTGGGGCGAGTAGCACCGCCCACAAACTTTAAAAGAGCAGGAAACGTCAATTTCCGTGTTTGTAAGGGTAGGTAAAACAGTGTCTGAAATTGCAGGAATAGAAAACGGTACTCCCCAAGGAGCTGTAATCAGCCTGCTGTTATTTAATATTATGATTAATGATATCTTTCAGTGTGTTGATACTAGATTTGGCAAGTCATTGTTTGCTGATGATGGAGCAATCTGGAGGAGTGGAAAAAACATTTCGTTTTTATTCACGGAAACACAAAAGGCACTCAATAAAGTTATTGAGTGGGGAACTAAATGGGGATTTAAGTTGTCAAGTGAGAAAAGCAAAGTTATGATATTTGGATTGAAAAAGAAGATACCCTCTGTTTCTCTTAGTATTTATAATTCACCCATTGAGAGGGTAAAGGTTTTTAAATTTTTGGGGCTTTGGTTTGATGAGAGATTGATTTGGAAAATACATGTTGATAATATCATCAAAAAGTGTGAGAAAGTGACCAATATCATGAGAAGTCTCTGTGGTAGTGACTGGGGAGCGGAGAGGTATACTCTTCAATTAATATACAGAGCAATGATTAGATCCATTTTTGACTATGGTTGTGTGGTGTTTGGAGCTGCATCTTCTTCTGTGTTGAAAAAACTAGATATTGTACAATCAAAGGCCCTGAGGATCTGCTGTGGTGCCTTTCGGACAACGTCGATTCCTGCCTTACTGGTTGAAATGGGCGAGTTTCCTCTGAAACTTAGACGGAACAAACTGGGGGTCCATTTTTGGGCTAGAGTGGCGGGGTCGCTTGGCCATTTGGCGTCTAAGTGTCTCCTGGATGACTGTTGGGAGTTTGCGAAAAGGCCAGAAAAAGCATGTTTTTTCACCCATAGTGTGAAGGTGGCACAGACTATGGGGTTGCGGAAAGACTCGGTGGTGGGCCTGGTGTGGCCCCCTATGCCCTCCTGGAGCCTACCTGAGCCAGAGGTCAGCACAGACCTGCTTGGTTTGAGCAGAGGGGCAGCTTGTGAGTGTATTGACAACTACTTAGGCGAGCAGAGTGAGGCCATTCATATCTTCACTGATGGGTCGAAAGAGGGTAGAAGAGCAGGTTTTGGAATGTATGTTGCTAATCCGCTAGTTATGAATAGTGTCCGTCTGTCAGATGATGTCTCTGTGTTTTCAGCAGAGTTGGTGGCAATTTTATGGGCTTTGTATTGGCTCCGTGATCTCCCTCCATCACGGTGTATAGTATGTTCAGACTCTTTATCAGCTTTATCAGCTCTCCGGTATAGGACACCTGGAGCTCGGCCAGATTTGGTTTTTGATATTCTGTGCTGCCTTAAACGACTGGAAGATATAGGTTCGGAGGTTCTGTTTGTCTGGGTCCCTGGACATGCTGGAGTTGTGGGAAATGAAAGGGCCGATGCTCTAGCCAAGGCATCCCTTGGTAGAGACACGGTAGATGTGTCCTTGGCGTTGGGGATGCAGGAATGTTTTAGCATCTGTAAGGAGAAAATTACTGAGGAGTGGCAAACACAATGGGAGAATGAGCGGCGGGGCAGACACTATTTTGCGGGTCAGCCTTCGGTTGCTGGCGCTAGGTGCCCTGCAACCTATTGTCGCAGAACTGAAGTTGTTCTAACTAGGCTTAGACTTGGACACTGCGCCCTGGCGGAGGGTTTGAAATTGGTCGGCAAACACCCTAGTGGGCTTTGTGAGTGTGGAAACGTTGAATCGGTTGCTCATGTGATGTTGACATGCAGCAAATACAGTCGAGAAAGAAGACATCTTTTTGTTCAATTGGCAGACACAGGGTTAACCGTTTTTTCGCTCAGGTCGATGTTGTTTTCGTTGGAAGGGCAAGTTGGAGAAGCCGTGCTTTTTTATCTGCGCCGCACTGGCCTTTTTTCAAGAATCTAACACAGTTGGATTCTTGAAAATCTAACTGTGGATTTTCTGGAGGCTGGATGTGGATTGGTCTACCGGTGGAGGGCAGCATTGCGCACTCGAGCGTATAGCCTGCCGGAAACGATTTGAAGAAGAAGAATTTCCGTGTTTGAGACTTGATGCGGGCTCGGAAATCAAAGTGTTTCTGATGCTGCAACACTGAACTTTGATTGAATTATCAGTTTTTAAAAAAAAACAACAACAGCAAAGCAGTGTTTTATTATTATTATTTTCAGTCTTAGGTTATTGTAAACGTCTTTGCTAAAAATGTTGTAGATGGTATTTTTATAAAAATAACTTTAATCTGTGACGCACTATTTTATCTTTAGAAACAAAGCTGATTGAACTGATTAATCCATAAATAGTAGTGGATGAAGTATTTGTGCTTAAAAACATCCAAAATGTTATTGATTAGTTTATAAAGACTGACTGAGGAGATTAAAACTACACATCGCTTAGATTTTGTATAGTGTAGATGTTTGGGTTAACATTAAAAAAAACCTTATATGTACACATATATATGTAAATATGTATATATATAAATTTATATATACCGTCTCCTAAGTCCCGCCCCTACTGGTTTCTTTCTGGGTTTCTTAAAATCTTATTTCCCTGGTTATTTTTTCATTTTTACAGTTCTTAAAATTTTAGAAAAAGAATCCAAGGATTTTGCCTCCTGTGTGTTTCCTTCACTCCCACTGCCTTACGAGTGCATGTAAAGAGTGTTATTTTGTCAATGGGCGTGGTTTTACTGGGTGTACGATATTTTTTGTAAAATACGATAATTTTACGTCATTAGTACGATAATCCAGCACCTCCCACCTGGCAACGCTCGTTCCAGGTGTCACGCAGACTGTATGTGGCACTCCCAACCTTATCAAATTGTTAAAGACTATTCAGTATTGCCTCAAAGAACTTTGAAAACTAGCTGCCTTCAAGGCTTAAAAAAGCCTTTTGGTCATTTTTATTTATTTATTTTTAACATTGAGTGTGTTTGTGTGGTTTTTTTTTTACATTGAGTGTGTTTGTGTCTGCTGAAGTTGGTTAAATTAGGTGATGCAGAGTGAAGCTTGGTAGCTGAAGGGACGTTACATAATGCCCTGCTTATGTTAATACATTTGATTGTGTTCATTAATCGATATCCAATAAAGATTATTAAGAAATAAATGTTTCTGATTCATAAAGTTTCACCAAAACACTTTCATTTATTATCATATTTTCTGCTCCTTAAAGCATGTGATAATAGTTAAAAAAATATGTTCATACGCTTTTGTTAACAATATTCCTTTTTTTCTGAAAATTACTTTTACTTTTTTTTACTTTAAGTAGTTTTTAAATAGGTTACTTTTTACTTTTACTTAAGTAGAAAACTTGAGTTGATACTTCTACTTTTACTAAAGTAGTTTTTTAACTCTGTATTTATACTTCTACTTGAGTAGAAAGTGTTGGTACTTTTGACACCTCTGGTCTAGAGACAGTAGCACTGAAGAAAAGACAGGAAAAAGAGATGGAGGTAGCAGAGATGAAGATGCTGAGGATCTCTCTGGGAGTGACCAGGATGGACAAGATTAGAAATGAGTACATCAGGGGAACAGCACATGTTAGAGGTTTTGGAAATAAAGTACGAGAGGCCAAACTGAGATGGTCTGGACATGTGCAGAGGAGAGAGAGAGAGTACATCGGCAGAAAAATGCTGGATTTGGAACCACCAGGAAAGAGGCCTAGAGAAAGACCAAAGAGGAGGTTCATGGATACAGTGAAGGAAGACATGAAGATAGTTGGTGTGACCGAAGAAGATGCAGCAGATAGGGTTAGATGGAAGAAACTGACTTGCCGTGGCAACCCCTAAAGGGAAATGCCAAAAGAAGAAGAAATAGAAGATGATGACGATGAAGCCTGATTGAGGACGGTTGGAACGACCACCTGAACTGTTCCTTTGAGCACCAGGGCTGATGGGGTCTGCTATTTCGATGACTAAAACATTTTAAAATATGTATTGTAAGTTATCATCTCACAATATTTTAGGTTTAAGTATCTCGGAGTCTTGTTCACGAGTGGGGGAAGGATGGAGCGGGATCGGTGCGGCATCAGCAATAACTAGGACACTGCATCGGTCCGTCGTGGTAAAGAGAGAGTAGAGCCGAAAAGCAAAGCTCTCGATTTACAATTCGATCTACGTTCCCATCCTCACCTATGGTCACCAGCTGTGGGTGGTGACCGAAAGAATGAGATCGCGGGTACAAGCGGCCGAAATGAGCTTCCCCTGCAGGGTGGCTGGGCTCTCACTCAGAGATCGGATGAGGAGCTCTGTCATCCGGAAGGAGCTCGGTGTCGAGCCGCTCCTCCTCCATGTCGAGAGGAGCCAGATGGGGTGGTTTGGGCATCTGGTCAGGATGCCCCCCGAGCGCCTCGCGGGCGAGGTGTTTTGGGTACGTCCCACCGGGAGGAGACGCTGGACCCACTGGAGAGACTATGTCTCACAGCTGGCCGGGGAATGACTTGGGATCCTTCTGGGTGAGCTGGAGGATGCAGCCGGGGTGAGAGAGGCCTGGTCTACCCATTTGAGGCTGTTGCCTCCGCAACCCGACCCCGGAACAAGTGGAAGATGACGGAACGGAACGGAAAGTTATCATCTGCTGACATAAAAAAGAACGGGGACAAATTGTTAGGTAGTTAAAAAGTTTGCCACAGGATTCACTAACCCAGTGAATTACTCTCCCAAAAGGATGGGGTGAAAGACTTGGCTTTATTTAATACTGAGCCGAGAGGAAGCTAGTTAAACTGGATTCAGAAACCACATCTTTTTACAAACAGGATTAGATACTAGGTTTAGTGTTATCAGCCTCAAGTACATAACTAAAGCCTGCCATGAGTATTTCCCACAAACTGCTGCATCCCTATCCATCATGGT
Organism: Neostethus bicornis; assembly: GCA_902685375.1. Lineage (NCBI taxonomy): Eukaryota > Metazoa > Chordata > Actinopteri > Atheriniformes > Phallostethidae > Neostethus > Neostethus bicornis. The sequence goes on from LR738543.1 coordinate 7,312,170, forward strand.
TTGTGATTAATCATTTATAACAAGCTCTGCACACTCTTGTACCTCCAGCGGAAAGGTATGTTTACCTTAGACACGAGCAGCATCTTAACTCTGCTGAGATTTAGGTCATGACTAGATTTAAACTTTTCCTCCATAAACTCATGCTCGTTTGGATGCTTTCCCACTGCAGCATCTTCCATCGGTATGAATCTACGTCTGATACTGATGTTTTTCTTTTTTAATACCTGTCAGAATAATCACATAAAAAATGGATTTTTTTTGTAAGGCTGAGTTGTGCAGATAAAACCACAACTTGATGGCTCGGTTTGGAAAATGTCATAAATTGAGCTTAATGTCAGGTTGGGTTATTTTGTGGGTAGAAATATGTACCACGTAAAGCTGTGCCATCTTTCAACCTTTGCAGAAACTTGTTTTGAAAAATTTGCTTTAAAAGAAGTTTGAAAGAATCAGGGGTTTTTAATTTTCTTAGTTTTTGATTAAATCCAATATTCACTTCAACTATCATTCATTAATTAATAATCTCACCACCTGGTCTTTCTTGTGTGTGCAGACTGAAGAGAGAAGGCTGGTGATCAAACTACAAAATAACTAAATATTAAAACATACCAAGCATTTCAAAAACTACCAGGATTCAACAAGTCTCCCAATTTTCAATATTTATTCCTCAACAGAAAATCTAAAACAGATGCATCTGGGTTTCGTTGTCCTCACAGAGCACACCTATGTCTCTCTGTGAGGTTACAACAAAGACAAAACCAAATCTCAGATTGCCAGATTTTATACCAAGAAATACAATTCATGAATATTCATTAATTAAGACTTATTTCTGTCTTGTCATTGGCCCTTCGTTCTTCTCCTCTCGTCTTCTTGTCTTGCATAGAGGTTTCTTCCTCATCACCTGAAACAAAGACAGATAAACCCCCCATTCTCCCCATGCACCACCCTCTGGTTCACTCTGGCTTATCCGGTCTTCTGTACAATGCTCTGACAGGTTTCCATTCAAACAATCTTATAGAACACAACAGCAGGCATTTATTCAAATCACTGCATTAGTAAAATAAAACACTCAAAAACATTGAAAAAGTAAAACAGACATTCAAAAACCCATCTTTATTGAATAAAAAGTTAAATGTTAATCTTCTTAAAATATAAAAATATCAACTTTCTTCAAGTTAAAAACAGTGCATACTTATTGCAATATCAGAATCAGAATATACTTTAATGATCCCACACATGGGAAATTTGTGTGTCACAGCAACAACTTCCTATCTGCTAAGTGAGTCGTTGTAGAGCCCGATCACGTACGGAAAGAAAGACCTCCGGTAACGAGATGTTCTCGAGCGGAGCTGTCTGAGCCTCTTGGAGAAGGAGCTCCGCTGTTCGTCCAGGAGTGGGTAGAGAGGATGGTCGTGATTGTTACATGTCACATCGCACACATTGAAGGACCTCAGCTCAATATGTTAGAATATTGAACTGAATTGAAGATACTTTATTTATCCCCAAAAATTTGAGTGCTGCCGTGCTACAATCAGACAAACATACAATGTCATACAACAACATGATTTTTTTTGTTTTAGCTGTTGTGAGTGAAAGTTTAAAAGTTAGAAATTGAAAGATTGATTATTTTGATGGAGGATGGCAGAAACGTACCGTTTCTGTACCGTTCCATTGAGCAGTGGGGTTGCAGGAGTCTGTTGTTGAAGCTGCTCTTCAGATGGTTCACAGATTCATGGAGAGGGTGGGAAGGATTAAGCATGATTGATGACAGTTTTGCTTTCATTCTGTCCCTCGCCACCTCCTTCAAGAGGAGAATATGCAAGAAATGACACCATTTTTTTTTCCACTGAGAGTTTTAATAACTATTAATTTACTTTTCTAAACTGCCAATTCATTTCTGGGTTGGGTGGCGTTCCAAATTTAAAATATAAACTTGTGCACAATCTCAGTCCTACTGTTTCTAGACCAAACAGCAAGGCCGATAAACCGTTGTGAGGCCGGTCATGCTGTTTGCAATGAGGAAAAGACAGCACACAACCCTTCCCCCTTTGGCCCACAAAAAAAAAAAAAAAAAAAAAGAAAGAAAAAGAAAGGAAAGGGGACTATTCAAGCTACCCCTTGCAGGGCCAGCGAATGGGCCACCAAAATGCAGGAAAATGACTCTTATTTTTCATAATGTTCTGAAGGGGAATGCCCCCAGCCTCATCTATATTGGCTTTATCAATGACCTCATGCCCCCTCCCCTTTTAGAAATTCTGGATCCGCCCCTGCAAACCCATGACCTTCTTGCTGTGAGGCCACCGTGCTAACAATTGCACCACCGTGCTATCATAATCATCTTAATTGTGACTATTCTTCTCCTTCTTTCGGCATTTCCCTTCAGGGGCCGCCACAGCAAGTCAGTTTCTTCCATCTAACCCTATCTGCTGTGTCCTCTTTGGTCACACCAACTATCTTCATGTCTTCCTTCACTGTATCCATGAACCTCCTCTTTGGTCTTCCTCTAGTCCTCTTTCCTGGTGGTTCCAAATCCACAATCCTTCTTCCGATGTACTCTCTCTCTCTCCTCTGCACATGTCCAAACCATCTCAGTCTTGCCTCTCGAACTTTGTCCCCAAAACCTCTAACATGTGCTGTTCCCTTGATGTACTTGTCATTTCCTCAGTGCTACTGTTTCTAGACCAAACAGCATGGCCGGTCTCACCACGGTTTTGTACATTTTTCCTTTCATTCTAGCTGAACGACATCACACCTGATACTTTTCTCCACCCGTTCCAGCCTGCCTGAACACGCTTCTTCACCTCTTTTCCACACTCTTCATTGCTCTGGACTGTTGATCCTAGATACTTAAAATCTTCCACCTTCTTTATCTCTTCTCTCTGTAACCTCACTTTTCCATTTGGATCCCTCTCATTCACACACGTACTCTGTGTTACTCTGACTAATCTTCCTTCCTCTTCTTTCTAGTAGTTAATTGTGACTATTGATAGCAATTATTAATAGTTTAATTTTAGGAATATCACATTTTATGGATTTTATTCTTGGTTTAATCCTAATAATGAAATGAAACAGGAAGTTAAGTCCATGTTGTGTTTAGTCCACCATCAACAAGAACAAACATGCATTTTGGCAATGAGGTAATCGAGAACAGGAACGTTTCCTAGCAAATTTGTCTATTTCTTTGACCAATATTATTAGAAGATACTTCTTTCCTATGATATATTGTTTTGTACCTCATCATTTGTCACAGTGAGAGAGTGGGGCAACATTTAGGACAAAACCCCAATAACTTTATGGAAAGTTTGGCTGTATTTTTGGGGCGCCTGGTCCAAAAAGTCAACTTTATTATGTTTAACAGCCTTTTTTTTTTTTATCTTGGGTACCCTGAAAATACATTAGAAGAATCAAAGATCTTATTAGAGATGTGAAATAGCTACAGTTGAGTGTCTTTGTTGTTCGGGTAAAAACGAAAATCTTTTTTTTTCTCACAGAGGTTACCTTCCCTCCTAGATGTTACACGACCTGATGTTGTTAAACGGCTGAGGAACCAAACACTCGCCGCTCTTTGTTAACTCGGAGCAGATGCTTGACTTCCTACTGGCTTATGTTTATGTTCTCGAGCACATTCCTTCTCACCTCCTCCACGTGTCTGTACTGCCGGAGCCGCCTTTGTGCAGTATATCTTTGCAGCTGGGGCTAAGAGCCTTGAACGTTGGTCCCTCGGGTGGTTTTTCTTGGCCTCAGTTCCAGTCAAGACTGCTGGAAGTCGTTTCCCTGTTACTTTGGCTCAAACGGGACCCTTATGGATGTGAACTGAAAGCCTGTTAGGTCAGGATATATTGTGATACTCCTCCCTAAACTCCCGCTGTGGTTATAAGTCAGCGAGTTTGGGCTGGGAAGCTTTGTCTAAGGTTCTGGCTTCGAGCCTCTCATATGATCAGGTTTAAAATTTAAAACACACAGTGCTGAATATTGAATTGGACTCTTTATTGTTGCAAAAACTTAACAAAAACCTCAAACAAAACATCTCTTGATTTTCTTCTTCTTTCGGCATTTCCCTTCAGGGGTCGCCACAGCAAGTCAGTTTCTTCCATCTAACCCTATCTGCTGCATCCTCTTTGGTCACGTCAACTATCTTCATGTCTTCCTTCACTGTATCCATGAACTTCCTCTTTGGTCTTCCTGTTGTCCTCTTTCCAGGTGGTTCCAAATCCAGCATCCTTCTGCCGATGTACTCGGTCTCTCTCTCCTCTGCACATGTCCAAACCATCTCCATTTGGCCTCTCGTACTTTATTTCCAAAACCTCTAACATGTGCTGTTCCTCTGATCCTGTCCATCCTGGTCACTCCCAGAGAGATCCTCAGCATCTTCATCTCTGCTACCTCCATCTCGGTTTCCTGTCTTTTTCTCAGTGCCACTGTCTCTAGACCAAACAACATGGCCGGTCTCACCACGGTTTTGTACACTTTTCCTTTCATTTAAGCTGAAACTCTTCTGTCACACATCACACCTGATACTTTCCTCCACCCATTCCAACCTGCTTGAACATGCTTCTTCACCTCTTTTCCACACTCTCCATTGCTCTGGACTGTTGATCCTAGATACTTAAAATCTTCCACCTTCTTTATCTCTTCTCCCTGTAACCTCACTTTTCCATTTGGATCACTCTCATTCACACACATGCACTCTGTTTTACTCTGACTAATCTTCATTCCTCTTCTTTCTAGTGCAAACCTCTAGATATAGCGTCTTTATTACAGTAAAAGTCGGCAAAGAGAAGTTAAACACCTTTAGAAAGCAGTTCTAACCAATTGCTGATGTAGCTTCAGAAATTAAAAATGAGTCTGCCATATGTTGAGGAGAACCATGACTCAGGCATTTACGATACTTGAACCTGTGACATAAATCATTCAGAAATGCATAGTAAAGTTCCACGGTGCTTCAGGACCATAGTGATAGATGCTTAAAGTTGCCAGATGTAAGAAAACTAAGGGATGTGAGGGAAACTTTGTGCCAGAAAGGAATTTGTGGCTTGTTTTTTTTTTGGAGGTTTTAATTCAAATTAACGCCAAGTTTCTCCTTTTTGGCCCAATTGTTTGGGAGGAAAATGAAGGAACCAATTAAAATATGAAAATCGGACGAGTGATGTTCTAAGCCGTATTTATTTGTTCAAATCAACCACAGGATGACTCATAATTCGGCATCATCTGGATGTGTTCATAGAAGAATCAAGGGACGATCTGCACATAAAATATCCATGAGGTCATGCAGTGGAAGGGTGTTCACTCTGTTATGCCTTCTCAGCGTATTTGCAACTATTTTGCATTAAAACATCTGACCTACTCTTACTTCTACCACGGAAATTGTTTAAAATAGTAAATTAGTTGCTGATTTTTTTTTTTATATACCGTATTTTCCGCACTATAAGGCGCACCTAAAAACCTTAAATTTTCTCTAAAGTCCACGATGCGCCTTTTAACCCAGAGCGCCTTATATGTGGATTAATATTGAGCTACAACAGGTGTCGCAACTGTGGTAAACAGCCGCCGACTCCATTTCCCCTGTAGAAGAAGTAGTGCGCGGTGCATGCTGGGATATATGAAAGGGCGACTCATTAGGTGTGTTCGAGATGACACAGGTGGACGCGGTTCTGATCGGCGCAGATCGGTGCGCAATGCATGCCGGTTAGTTTTTGAATGCAAAACCTCTCTGGTTTTGCACCTATTGAAACGCACCTATTTCCATTTGTGTGTTTGTGTAAAGACCCAGAAATGGCTCCTACCAAGAGACACTGTTACACCGCGGAGTTTAAACTCAAGGCGATCGGTCACGCAGTAGAACACGGGAATAGAGCCGCAGCGAGAGAGTTTAACATCAATGAATCAATGGTGAGGATGTCCACTTCCTCACTTAACTCTTTAGCTGAGATAAAGATGCTGAAGATCTCTCTGGGAGTGACCAGGATGGACTGGATTAGAAATGAATATATCAGAGGAACAGCACATGTTAGAGGTTTTGGAGATAAAGTCAGAGAGGACAGACTGAGATGGTTTGGACATGTACAGAGAAGAGAGACTGAGTACATCGGCAGAAGGATGCTGGGTTTGGAACCACCAGGAAAGAGGCCTAGAGGAAGACCAAAGAGGAGGTTCATGGATACAGTCTCACCCCGGCTGCATCCTCCAGCTCACCCGGAAGGATACCAAGTCGTTCCCCGGCCAGCTGTGAGACATAGTTTCTCCAGTGGGCCCGGGGTCTGCCTCTTGGTCTCCTACCGTTGGGACGTGCCCGAAACATCTCCCCAGCGAGGCACTCGGGGGGCATCCTGACCAGATACCTAAACCACCCCATCTGGCTCCTCTCGACCCGGGAGAGGAACGGCTCGACACCCAGCTCCTCCCAGATGGCAGAGCTCCTCACCCGATCGTTTTTTTTTTTTTAGATTATAGAAGGGTAAGGAGGTGCACTTTTTTCTAGTACTTTAAGTATGATATTTTGATTGTTTTCCAGAAAATATCAGCTAATTCTCTAGCAAAGATAAATTAAAGGAAGAAATATTTTACCCATTGTCACCGGAGTTCCTTCAATAGTCTGCTGTGTTGCCATCAATCCTCTCTAAAAATATAGGTCAAGTAGAGAGCGAGCAAGAAGGCTGAATGCAATGGAAGTGGTTTGGTTTTAGTGGGCGTCCTGGATTGTCCCACAAAAATGGTCTGCATACGTGTATTCTTTATATAACTCATGCTGTGATGTTTCTTTTTGGACGTATTGTATTTTTAGCAGCATGGTGAGAATGTGTGCCATTCTTTTGCCCGCCAGTTGGCTCTTACCAGGAATATGACAGAGGTAAAATCTGTTCCACAGCTTCCATATTGTTTAGATCAGTGGTCCCCAACCACTGGGCCGCGGACCAGTATCGGTCCGTGGGTCATGTGGCACTGGGCCGCACAGAATGAAGAAATAGCTTTCATTATTTCCATTTGATTTATGATTTGAGCCATACTGATGTTTTAATTTGAAAAGTTCCCGGATTTTCTTCCTTACATCCCTCAAAGACGCATCAGTGACACGTCATTTCATTACATTTAAACCCCTAAACTAGTAAAATGAGTAAAAAAGCCAAAGATCTACAGGAAGCTTTTTTGCTAAGGAGAATTACAGAGTTACAAAGCAGACTGGACCTTAGAAACACTCTTCAGGTTTCAGGTCAAAATAGGACTGTCTGGTTCCAGCAAAACAAACTCGGAACTCTGAACGCTCATTAATGAATCCATTGACTCATTAATGCTAATTCCTTACTGTGAGGAATCTAACTGGTATTTTTATTCACTTTGTTTTTGTGATGTCTTTTATTTTGAAGGTATGTTTACCGTTACCATAGCAACCAGTGTGCGTTCAAACAGAGCGAATGCTTCCACGTTACAAAGATCCAGCTAATAAATTTTCTCGTGACGACAAAGTGGTTTTAAGTTTGTTATTATTGATTAAAAAAAGCCAGTTTTTCAGGCTAGTCTTGTTTAGTTTCTCTGCTAGACCGGTCCGTGGAAATATCGTCAGACACTAAACCGGTCCGTGGTGCAGAAAAGGTTGGGGACCCCTGGTTTGGATGAACTAAATCAACATCTTATTTGTGTTACACTTGTGTTAAACTCATTTTGTATACAATAGCAGCTTTCAGCTATTAAATGAAAGTAGCTTCATTCATCTCGGAGAAAGTAGAATGTTTTATTTTAGTTTTATGGTTTCGAGTTGGGGATAAAGGTATATGCTGACTATGTTATTGTTTCTGCTTGTCAGTATGGCTATGATCTTGAAAATGTCTGGCCAGGAAACTGTGGTTGCACGCATAGATTCATGTGGATTACTTTAGAGATGTCAGCGTTTCTAGATGCAAGCTTGCACAAACTCATAATGACAAAGGACGCTGTGGACAAATGGGAAGCTGGTTTAGAAATACATATCCCAACATAATGTACTTCTTTCTCACTACTTTTGTAGAAAACTCTGATTGCAGCTTCAATCTGATCTCCATTTTCTTAAAGAAAATGTCTTTTTATTGCCAATAATTTGACCCTTCTTAACAAATGGAACTTTTCTAAGATTATCAAAAATGTGTCAGGATGGGATTAGGATACTCCCCAGACAGGCGAGACAGTATCCGCTTTACTGGATGGGTCCCAAAAGTAAACCCAAAACCTGCTAAAGAGTCTCACACCTGGTCTCTGGATTGTACTAGATGAGCTAAAAGATGTGGCCAGGGTCAAAGAAGTCTGGCTTCCCCTGCTAAGGATGCTGCCCCCACGACTTGACCCATAGTATAGTTCCGTTCCGTCATCTTCCGCTTGTTCTGCGGTCGGGTCGCGGGGGCAACAGCCTCAAACGGGTAGCCCAGGCTTCTCTCTCACCCCGGCTGCATCCTCCAGCTCACCCGGAAGGATCCCAAGTCGTTCCCCGGCCAGATGTGAGACATAGTGTTACCGGTGGCCGAATCCTGCCGACAACGCCAGTTTGTTACCGGTGGCCGAATCCTGCCGACAACGCCAATTTGTTACCGGTGGCCGAGTGGTAACAAAAAGAGTTTTTTTTGCAGGTTCTGTTTCGCAGGGAGACCACACTCAGGGTAGAGTTAAAAATTAAATTTAATTCCAAGACAGCTCTTCATATGTAATCAACCACACTCCTAGTTTTCCTTCTACAACTGACAATTCAAATTACCAACAGTACTAACGGTCCACTTTTGTTATATTTAAAATATAAATCATCCGCTTTTTAACTGTCTGTCTCCATAACCCAACAGTTGTTGTTGTCATGGTAACACATAGTCTCTCCAGTCTGCCCCTTGGTCTCCTCACGGTGGGACGTGCCCAAAACATCTCGCCCACTTGGCGCTCCAGGGGACCCACCCCATCTGCCCCATAGTATAGTATAATTTGCAATACAGTTTAAAAAACATCTCACACTTGCTGGACTGTGAGGATTTTTTTTTTGTATACCTTTAAAGATTAATTCACCCTGCCATTTTCCGCACTGCCTTTCTCAGTTCTTTTCTGCCAGTAAAGTCATTTTAAATTTTAAACTTCACACATCTCTTGCTTTTTCCCCCTTTTTGCTTGACTTGACAGAGCAGAGAGGGAGAGAAATGGGAGTGAGAAATAAGAGGGTTACGTTACAGAAGAAAAAGACAGGGGTAAAAGGGAAAAAAATAATCTGTAGTTACAGTATTCAGCATCGCAGCCAACCTGCTGGGTTATCTGGAAACAACGAAGAAACAAAAGTTTAAACTAGAGATAAAGTTTAAACACATTCCCAAATGATGTATAACACAAACTAATGTGGCTTAAGCTATAATATTGGGAGTAAGGACATAGCGGACAGTAAACAGTGTGGTGCGGTGTGTATGAGTGAGAGTACATGCATGCTGCTGATGTGAACCATGTGCCTGTAAGGGGTGACAGATCGTTCTCAGACCCAAAATGCCGAAAAGGGAGAGGGAGAAACACAAGCGACCTGGGCCCAAACTTATTCCATTGCGGGAACACCTATGCCAAGCAGAGGAAGTCTCCCACCCACCCACCCACCCACCCACCCACCAAGGTGCAGAAGAGACACCACCACTACAGCTCCCCACTTCCCTAATTTCCCCCCAACACCTCTCTAAAACCCCTGCCAAAGAACGAATATTTCCCCTTCGTGCCGTGTCTGGCCTGGACTCGCATAGGGTTTCACCATTCATGCCAGAGCACTCTAACTTCACTATAGCGCAACGGTTTTAAGGTAAACAAGAACCCAAGTCCAACTGAACTGTGCTCTGGGACACCTTTTCCAAGCAGGCCCGAGACAAATCACACCGGGGCACATTGTGGAGCACACACTCTTGTCAAATGAACCACACTTTGGTGGTCAAATACAAACAGGTCAAGTTCAAACTGCCTAGTTTGAGTAAACCCAAGAGAATGAGTTAGTTTAGTGAAACTAAAGCAAACTAGAACAGAAAATATTTTCTCAGTAAACAATTCTGACATAAGTATGTGGTAATACAAAGTGGCCCCGGTCCAATTTTTGAACCTCTCCTGTGTTTTAAGCAGGATGTTGAACTTTGGCTGTGGTGTTGGACTCACTATCCTGTGCAGATGTGTGGTCCTCCCCAGAGCTTTTGAGGTCACTCTTGGTCAAACAAACTGTTCTCAATCCAGAAAACCGCAAGAGAGAAATTAGCATACAAGTTTATTAACTGGAGATTATATGTGGAAATGTTGACACCACGTGAGGGACTAGTTTGGCTTCACTTCGGTACACTTACACAGTTTCTCATTGTTTCCTGCGGTGAAAGTGAAATACCGTAATTTCACGACCATTAGGCGCACCGTATGAAAAGGCGCAGTCTCAGTCACACACCGCCTTACAACAACACACACGCAAGCAGGCAAATGTGCGTATTAAAAAATAGATCGGGAGCAAAACTGAGTTTGGTTGTGCTTTATTTAAGTAGTAACGATACTAAACAAGCACATTACCGGTAATAGTCTTTATTCAAATCCATCAAAGTCCTCATCCTCTGTTTTGGAATCGAACAGCTGCGCAAAATCCAACAGAGCAGGTCCACTTCGCTCCTCACTGTCAAAGTCACTGTCTGTACTGTGCGGCTCCTCAGAAAGGATACCAGCTTTTGCGAAAGCTCGGATAACAGTAGCAGCAGACGCGTTAGTACAAGCATCTACAATCCATTGGCAAACTGTAGCGTAACTCACCCGGCGCTACCTTCCACAGCTTGATTCCCATGTTCCTCCGCGTAGCTGATTGCCTTCAGTTTAAACTGAGCGTCATAAGCGTGTGTCTTTGCCATTTTCAGGGTTAAAACAGCAATGTTGTGCATACAGCACATACCTTTTTTATACACAATCCACGCCCACACTTCACTCTTTAACGTCCTCATGCCTTTTCTTTCAGGTCCGCCTCGCCTAACAGGCACCACTTTTTCTTTTAGGTCCGCCTTTTCTCACACACAAGGCGCACCGCACGAAAGGGCGCACCGCTCATTTTGAAGAAAATCTAAGACGTTTATATGCGCCTTATAGTCGTGAAATTACGGTATTCAATACTCCCCATCTACCTATTTCTAACAATCAAACGAAAGTAAGAAACACACATTTTTCTTCAGTAAATGTAACTTATCAACTGTATGTAGATTATTAAATTGCATCAGTAAACATGGTTTTCTTACAGCAAATGTTTCCAAAGCAACAAAACCACTACTTAAGGAAGTCTTGCATTGTTGATGGACAAACTTGAGGAGTGTATTTATATAATTTGATATTAAAAACCCTGTGTTTTCTTTTATACTTGTATACTATAATTAATGGCTGTTGCAGGTAATCGGATAAAAGACTGCTGTTAGGAGTTAAATCTTCTTCTTTCGGCATTTCCCTTCAGGGGTCGCCACAGCAAGTCAGTTTCTTCCATCTAACCCTATCTGCTGTATCCTCTTTGGTCACACCAACTATCTTCATGTCTTCCTTCACTGTATCCATGAACCTCCTCTTTGGTCTTCCTCTAGTCCTATTTCCTGGTGGTTCCAAACGTACTCTCTCTCCTCTGCAAATGTCCAAACCATCTCAGTCTGGCCTCTCTGACTTTATCCCCAAAATCTTTAACGTGCTGTTCCCCTGATGTACTCATTTCTAATCCTGTCCATCCTGGTCACTCCAAGAGAGATCCTCAGCATCTTCATCTCTGCTACCTCCATCTCTGCTTCCTGTCTTTTCTTCAGTGCTACTGTTTCTAGACAAAACAGCATGGCCGGTCTCACCACGGTTTTGAACACTTTCCCTTTCATTTTAGCTGAAACTCTTTTGTCACACATCACACCTGATACTTTTCTCCACCCATTCCAGCCTGCCTGCACATGCTTCTTCACCTCTTTTCCACACTCTCCATTGCTCTGGACTGTTGATCCTAGATACTTAAAATCTTCCACCTTCTTTATCTCTTCTCCCTGTAACCTCACTTTTCCGTTTGGATCCCTCTCATTCACACACATGTACTCTGTTTTACTCTGACTAATCTTCATTTCTCTTCTTTCTAGTGCAAACCTCCACCTCTCCAGCTTTTCCTCCACCTCTTCTAGGAGTTAAATCGTTGGGTGAAAATGTTAATAATTGGTCATTTCTTTATTGCATTGAGCTGAAAAAGTAAAGATACTAAAAGTTTACATGCTATTTCATTTTCACTTGCTTGGCATTATCCAACCAGGAGTTGGCAGTTTTTTAACCGTCTCTCTGAGCCAATACATGAAGTGTACTAGCTAACACACCCTTTCATTAAAAACTCTGCTTCCACACCCTGTCACTTCATAAAATCCCAACCACAGAACACTAACAGATAAATTAAGTTGGATCTTGAAATGTAAGCACACTATAATTCTTAGATGTTCTCTCTGACTGTACGTCTGCTAGCTTTTAAAACCTCACTTTTTTGGCCAAAGTGTAGTTTTATGTGAAAGTCTTGAGGCAGTCTGGGTATCTTAATGTCTCTGACACTTCCCTATCGCATCTGTTTTAAACCCAATGTGCTTTTGAGTTCATAGCATTTCTTACTGGTCATTGCTGGTGGGCATATGGCTGCCTTTTTAAACCCACAGAGACACATTAAAAGCCTTGAGGTCTGTGTTAGTGAGGCACACAGAGACTTTACAACACCGCACCCACAAAATGAGAAGTCTGACGCAAAAGGAAAAACAGTCACTACCAGAACAGAGCATAATGCAGAAATTATTTTATTGTATTTTTATTTCAATGATGTTTGCAGATGACATTGTTATCTGTAGTGAGAGGAGGGAAGGGTGGAGGAAAAGCTGGAGAGGTGGAGGTTTGCACTAGAAAGAAGAGGAATGAAGATTAGTCAGAGTAAGACTTGTACGTGTGTGAATGAGAGGGATCCAAATGGAAAAGTGAGGTTACAGGGAGAAGAGATAAAGAAGATGGAAGATTTTAAGTACCTAGGATCAACAGTCCAGAGCAATGGAGAGTGTGGAAAAGAGGTGAAGAAGCGTGTGCAGGCAAGCTCAAACGGGTGGATGAAAGTATCAGGTGTGATGTGTGACAGAAGAGTTTCAGCTAGACTGAAAGGGAAAGTATAAAAAACCGTGGTGAGACTGGCCATGCTGTTGTGTCTAGAAACAGTAGCAGTGAAGAAAAGACAGGAAACAGAGATGGAGGTAGCAGAGATGAAGATGCTGAGGATCTCTCTGGGAGTGACCAGGATGGACATAATCAGGGGAACAGCACATGTTAGAGGTTTTGGGGATAAAGTTTGAGAGGCAAGACTGAGATGGTTTGGACATGTACAGAGGAGAGAGAGAGAGAGAGAGAGAGAGAGTACATAGGAAGAAGGATGCTGGATTTGGAATCATCTGGAAAGAGGACTAGAGGAAGACCAAAGAGGAGGTTCATGGATACAGTGAAGGAAGACATGAAGATAGTCGGTGTGACCAAAGAGGATTCAGCAGATAGGGTTAGATGGAAGAAACTGACTTGCTGTGGCGCCCCCTTAAGGGAAATGCCGAAAGGAGAAGAAGCCCGAGGTTTTGTTGTGTGACTTTACGCCTATTACCAAGGTGGTGCTGTTAAATTATGGGACATGATGCGATCATCTAAACAACAATTAACAGCGGCCCCAAGCTGTGGAGGTTAATAAAATAATTTGCAAGAGGTGACATCTGCTGTGGCATTAACAAAATGAACAAAAAAAATAATAATAAATTTACAATATGTTTTGATGAAGAACATTTTAAACAGATTAATTGAAAAATTAGCTTTCCTGAGAAAATTCTGTGAGTGCGTTTAAAAAAAAAAAAAAAGTTTTTGGCATTATAGTATGAGTATTTTGACCTGTGGTGTGGAGAGCTAGCCAGCCTGGTGCCATCTGGGACATCTGCTCAATTTAATTTCACTCCAGCTACTAGGTCAGGAGTTGAGCAATAAAGATTTTAGTTTAAAGCCCCACATTTGTTTTTTCTGAGTTCATGGCTGCTCGATTTATACCAAACACTGACTTAACATAGTCTACCCTGACATTCTACTCTTCATCATTCTCATTTGTGTTATGTTGGTATTTGTCTTCCTACACTCTCAGACACAGGAAGACATCTTCAATGTGCAATCTCATGTTACCTAATTTACCCAAAGTTTGTCCGTAACTTACTTTTCTGGGTAAATTTGTGGGCAAGTTGTGGCTCAAACATTTTTACCCAGTTACTCAACCTTTGCTCTAGTTTCCGCTGTATCATTTGGCCTCCTCGTCACAACAGCTGTAATATCATAAACTCCAAACAGCTGCAAATACAAGTTAATATGATATGTTTTGCAATAGCAACAAACAGCTGGAAATATTCAAATGGAAATGGAACATACTGTACCGAAAGATGTCTGAATTCTGGTCAGTACAGATGTAGTTTATTTACTGACTACCGTATTTTCCGCACTATAAGGCGCACCTAAAAACCTTAAATTTTCTTGAAAGTCCACGATGCGCCTTTTAACCCGGAGCGCCTTTTATATGGATTAATATTGAGCTACAACAGGTGTCGCAACTGTGGTAAGCAGCCGCCGACTCCATTTCCCCATAGAAGAAGTAGTGCGCGGTGCATGCTGGGATATATGAAAGGGCGTCTCATAAGGTGCGTTCGAGATGACACAGGCGGACGCAGTTCTGATCGGTGCAGATCAGAACTGCGTCCGCCTGTGTCATCTTGAACGCACCTATCTCCATTTGTGTGTTTGTGTAAAGACCTGGAAATGGCTCCTACCAAGAGACACTGTTACACTGCAGAGTTTAAACTCAAGGCAATCGGTCACGCTGTAGAACACGGGAATAGAGCCGCAGCGAGAGAGTTTAACATCAATGAATCAATGGTGAGGAAGTGCAGGAAGCAGGAGGATGTGCTGCACCAAGTAAGTAAGACTAAACAGAGTTTATCTCCAACGGAAGATAAACTGTGTCACAAAAATACTAATACTTTATCTCGGAGAAAATAATAAAACAGCTGTTTATTCATTTTGGGAGTAAAAACAGAAAGCTGTTTTGTAATTGTTAATAAAGTTTGACTGACCTATCTGACTGTTTTTTTTTTTTTTTCACATTCCCTTTAGCGCAGCACCATTTAGTGAATGCCTAACGTAACCCCAGCCTTTACTGTAGCGCCTTATAATGCGGTGCGCCTTATAGTGCGGAAAATACGGTACTTTGAATAATAAAAAAAAAAAAGCTGTCACAAGTTGTTACGCTCTCTTGTAAAGTGGAAGATTTTCCCCAGTTAGCTTCAATGAATATTAATTGTCTGAAACTATTCAGGCCCAAACTGCTGAGTTTCCTATTGTATATTAAAATCCTCTTACATTGAGTGTTAGTTGTTGATCACAACTACAGTACTCTGGCTACAATTCGAAAACGTTGAACAGTTGTTAGCTCAAGTCGATACTTTGCAATGTCCTTAGAGTTTTTTTTTTTTTTGCCTTATTCATGCAAGTAATCTGACCCTTCTCAAACACAATAATCTCACGGCTAAGGTGCTGCCCATGACGCCTGCCTGCTGCAGTGCTGCCTGTTACTTTAGCGTATAATTGCCAACTTTTGCTGAGTTTCTGTCCCCTTCTTCTGGCTATTTTTTGTCTCTTTCTGAAGATTTCATTTTGACCGGCTTTTGAATGTAATTTTGGACTTTGTTTGTGTCGCACAGCTGATTTTTCAGACATAGTCAGGCTAGCTCCAAATGGCTAGCTCCAAATGGCTAGCTCCAAATGGCTAGCTGGTTCTGAAGTCATTCTGCCATTGACATCCATGTTGACGTCCGTGACCAGCTGCTGGCTCTCGGAGGCACAGCTGTGTGTGGCTGGAGGAGTTGGTTCTGTCCCGGCTGAGCTGAGGAGAAGAAGTCGAACTGAAGGAGATTGAGAGACTGTCTAGAGTAGGTGCTTTGGGCCCTATGTTTTTGGGGTTTCGATGGGAATGTCCGGTTGCTCACTTGAGGAACTGGAGGCGCTCACTCGGACCAAGTGAAATACAGAGAGGCCAGCTTGGTGTTCTTCACTGCGGCCTGGCTTTGTGACCCATTCTGGACTCCAGCTTTTGGGTTGCCAGGTTTGACACAGTGCTACTGGACTGAGACGCCGGTGGATAGGGGCGAGGGGGCAGTACTCAAATTTCCTTTCGGGGATTAATAAAGTATATTCAATTCAATAATGACATCTCTTCCATGGCTACATAACGTGTCTTTCCACACGGTTGTTAAAAAAATGAGAAGCAATTTAGTGCACCAACTCATTGTTGCCCCATAGGCTCTTGCAGTAATGATCCGACAGGAGGTTTCTATCTTTTTGCAGGTAGAATGTCTTCCTTGTCATTTGATAAAAATGTCCACCAACATGCAAATAAAAATAAAAAAAATTAAAATAAAATTTGTTTCACAAAAGAGGAAATTTGATCTAATCTGGCCTCGATTAATAAATACAATATAAAAACTAGTAGTTTAAACTAGTTTTGGGGGGCAATCCTTGAGGCTATAAAGTTGACCTAAATGCAAATTTAGCACTTCCAGCTGACTGGTTCTGCTTCCTCTGCGTTCCTGAAATAGACCCAGTAACCGTGACACAGCATGCAATCAGTGGTCAAACGCTGAGCAGAAATACAGCAACGTGGAACTTTAAGACACTTAGAGGTAGAGTGTTTGAGTGTTACTAAAAATCTAGTTGTAGTATTGGACAGTGGTGGAACGTAACGAAGTAAATGTACTTCATTACTGTACTTAAGTAAAAAAATTGTGTATCTGTACTTTACTTTAGTAAAATTTAAGACCGGTACTTTTACTTTTACTTCACTACATTTTTAGAGTAAATATCTGTAGTTTTACTTCGCTACTTTTTAAAAGTGTGTTTTAAATTTTTTGTTACATTTTCGTTCAAGAATTTGAAAAATACACAGGTTTTTTTAGCGCATATTGAAACCGCATCGCCTAAATCAAAAGAAGCAGTTGATCGGGAGAAGAAGCAATGAATCGAGAAACATTTTCCGCATTCATTCAGCGCCAAAAACCTAACATCAAATCTAGTACAAATTAAAAAGAGTCCGAAGATTGTTGTCCGTTGTGTTTACTTCTAAATAAAAAGTTGAGCCATCATTACACAGAGCAGGGGCGGATCTAGAATTTTCCAAAGGGGGTGGGGCTTTGATAAAGCTAATATATAGTGACTGGGGGCTCCCCCCCAAAAAAATTTAAAAAATAAGGGTCATTTTCCTCCATTTTGGCGGCCCATTCACTGGCCCTTCTAGGGGATAGCTTCACTTGTCCCCTTTTATTTTATTTATTCATTTTTTTTGTGGACCAAAAGAGGCGGGAGAGGGGGGTCACACTCCTGCAGAGCATTTATCCTGGTTACCATGGTGACACCCTATAGCACAAAAAATAACATTTGAATTATGATCGAAGACTTTTACTTTTTACTTAAAAAGTACAATTTACACCAACTACTTTTGTACTTTTACTTAAGTAGATTTTTTTATTGGTACTTTTACTTTTACTTAAGTAAATTTTTTGCCTAATTATCTGTACTTTTACTTAAGTACAAAAAGTGAGTACTTCATCCACCACTGGTGTTGGATCATTATAACAAAAAAAACCCTCCTGGCGGTCAAGGTAATCCTGCAAATATAGGTGAGACTTGGATTGCTATCTTTTCAAGGGAATAAAAAGTGGGCTCACCAGTGTTATTTGAAAGTTTTCAGTTTTAACAAGATTTAAAAATGTGCCTGAATGTTTGAAATACCTCAGCTCATTCCTATGCAGCCAGCCAAGCTTTACGCGAACAGCCGGAGGTAGGCTCAACAATCTAAGGAACAATAATATTCGACCCCCTCGAGTTCATGTTTGTCCTTGATTTAAAAAACCAAACCTTTAAGTCATTATCAACATCACTAGGTTAACTACCAACATCATAAATGCCAGCCTAGCGTGTAATTATACCTTTGTTTTCAATTTCACCTTCCTTCTTTTCTCCTTCCGATGACCTCATTTCTACAAGATTTATGACTACTAGATTTTTGTTTTACTCTGAAAGCAGGGATATATATTCAGTACTTTCTCTTTAATTGAAATTAATCTTCCTCCATGTCTCTCTCTCTCCCCATACCCGTATTTTTTGTAAAGGCAGTTGGCGGGGATGGGAAATGATGGAGGACAAATTCTCTCGTGTAGCCGACTACTTTGTGGTGGCCGGCCTTACGGACCCATCGAAGCTGTTGGACCAGGAGATCGCAAACTTAGATGAGTGCCAAAATGTGGCCAAGCAGAAGGCACCCATCACCGATGTGGCGGTGATCATTCGCTCGCTGGGCGAGGAGGTTCCTCACGGCTTCACGTGTATCGAAACGACACCAACTGGCCTTTCAGCTGACCTGAACAACGGCGGTATCATGGCTCCTCAAATCTTCTTATGCTATAGGCGAGGACATGACAAACAGCCTCTCTCAGACTTAGGGTGAGTATCTAAATTGTTTTTATTTGTAATTATTAGTTGTTAAGATAACATCTTTCTAAACTAACTTTATCAGATTGAAGTAACCATGCATTTCTAAATTCATTCATTTTGTGGTTCAAATGAGCGGAATGTCGCAATGGAGAGTGTGGAAAAGAGGTGAAGAAGCGTGTGCAGGCAGGCTGGAACGGGTTGAGAAAAGTATCAGGTGTGATGTTTGATAGAAGAGTTTCAGCTAAAATGAAAGAGAAAGTATACAAAATCGTGGTGAGACCGTCCATGCTGTTTGATCTAGAAACAATAGCACTGAAGAAAAGATAGGAAGCAGAGATGGAGGTAGCAGAGATGAAGATGCTGAGGATCTCTTTGGAAGTGACCAGGATGGACAGTATTAGAAATGAGTACATCAGGGGAACAGCACATGTTAGAGGTTTTGGGGGTAAAGTTCGAGAGGCAAGACTGAGATGGTTTGGACATGTGCAGAGGAGAGAGACCGAGTACATTGGAAGAAGGATGCTGGATTTGGAACCACCAGGAAAGAGGACTAGAGGAAGACCAAAGAGGAGGTTCATGGACGCAGTGAAGGAAGACATGAAGATAGTTGGTGTGACCAAAGAGGATGCAGCAGATAGGGTTAGATGGAAGAGGCTGACTGGCTGTGGCGACCCCTGTAGGGAAATGCCGAAAGAAGAAGAGGAAGAAATGAGTGGAATGTCACGATGGTTCACAAAACCAGAAAATTGTAACAAATTTAAAAGCTGAACTGTAACTTGCCGGAGATCTATAACACATACAGGATGTGCTATTAGGCCATGTCCACACAAAGCCGGGTATTTTTGAAAACACATATCTGCTGATCTCCGTTTTAGGAAAAAGCTCGTGTCTACACGTAACCATTTTCAAAATATCCGCGTCCACAGGAGCCGTATAATTACGCTTCTGAGTGTGGTTATGAGCATGCCAGACCAGTAGTCGGCAGTATTGAGTGGAGGAGGAGGGAGGCTTAAGTGATTAATAATCACCAATTGCAATGCATTTTTTCTCCTTTGCTCCTCAACAAGAAGCAAGAGCAGTTGAGAGTGGACAAAAAGACGAGAAAAGAGGGTCTGTAACAAGGCATGGATTTTGTTTCCGTGGATCCATGCTGCCCACTGTCTGCTTTTGTAAACAAGGACGCACACGAATGGCGTATGTGCTACTTGTCGCAGGTAGTGACGCATAAATACGCAAATCTCTGTTTTCGCACGAGTAGATTTAACAAAAATCTACTCCTTTCAAAATAAGAACGGTGCGACACACACAGTTTTCTTTCACATTTGTAAAAAAGAACTCTTCCTCCCATTCACTGTGAAAATGATAAGTTTTCTTCCTTTTTTCTGCCATGTTTTTGTGGGTAGAAAACGCGTTCGTAACCTCATCTTTGCAGCGCTCATGTTTACATTTTATGTATTCGTTTTTAAATTTATATCACTGTAAATGAAATTCAAAAAGAATAACAAGATAATTAAATAAAATTTTAGACAAAGCTAATTCGTGATTAGTACTATTTTTAGAACTGGCTTGCGGGCAACTGATGCGGTTGCTGCGGGCGACCTGGTGCCCGTGGGCACCTGGTTGGTGACCCCTGGTCTACGCGGTCCTCACTTGCTCACAGACAGCCTGGTGTTCCAGCTCTTTTCAGAGACTTAGAACTGCCATTTATTGTAAAAAAAAAAAAAAAAGTCCCTTACAAAACCTAAAAAGGAAACAATTCTGAATTGGCACCTCCATATCTGACACCATGGTCTTCAACTAGAAAATGGTGGGGTGCCCTGTATAGGTAAGGGATAAAGTCTTGCTCCAAGTCGAGGAGTTTAATTCTCTCTGGGTCTTGTTCACAGGTGAGGAAAGCATAGATATGAAGACTGACTGAGAGATGGATGTGGCGTCCACAATAATTAGGATTCCGCATCAGTCCATCTTGTTAAAGAGAATGTTGAGCTTTGGTTTATCAGTCAATCTATTTTTATTTCTTACCTAAGGTCAGAAGCTGTGGATAGTGATCGAAAGAACAAGATCTGGAATAAAACCAGCTGAAATGCTGGATAAAAAGTTTCTTTAAGTGATATGTTTCTTTTCTTCTGATTTTTATTGATGCCAAGCATTGGTGGAACGTAACTAAGTAAATGTACTTCGTTACTGTACTTAAGTAAAAAAATTGTGTATCTGTACTTTACTTAAGTAAAATTTGAGACCTTTACTTTTGCTTCACTACATTTTTTGAGCAAATATCTGTACTTTTACTTCGCTACTTTTTAAAAGTGTGTTTTACTTTTTTGTTACATTTTCGTTCAGGAATTTGAAAAATACACAGTTTTTTTTAGCGCTGCTTGAAGCCGCATCGCCAAAATCAAAAGAAGCAGTTGATTGGGAGAAGAAGTCATGAATCGAGGACCAATCAGAATTGAGAATAAACATTTTATGCATTCATTCAGCGCCAAAAAACTAGCATCAAATATAGCACAAATTAAAAAGAGTCAGAAGATCATTGTTCGTTGCGTTTACTTCTAAATAAAAAGTTGAGCCGTCGTTACACAGAGCAGGGGCGGATCTAGAATTTTCTAAATTCTAGAAAATTTAGAATTTAGAAATTCTAAATTCGGCGTGAGGTCAATGACAAAGCCAATATAGGGTGACTGGGGGCCTCCCCCTCAAAACATTTTAAAAATAAGTGTAATTTTCCTGCATTTTGGGGGCCCATTTGCTGGCCCTGCAAAGGGATAGTTGATTAGTCCCCTTTCCTTTGTTCTTTTTTTTTTTTTTTTTTTTGTGGACCAAAAGAGGCAGGAGAGGGGGGGTCACGCCCCTGCAGAGTATTTATTTTGTGACCCAACAGCAGAAAAAATGACATTTGAATTATGATCGAATACTTTTCCTTTTTACTTAAAAATTAAAATTTACACCAATTACTTTTGTACTTTTACTTAAGTAAAAAATTTTTATCGGTACTTTTACTTTTACTTAAGTATTTTTTTGCCTAATTATCTGTACTTTTACTTAAGTAAAAAAGTGAGTACTTCATCCACCATTGATGCCAAGTGATCCTGTCACATGCTCTAGCATCTGATTTAACCACGGCGTCTTTAATAAATCCCTATTTGTCCCTCTTAGAGGCGTCTTAATGCAGTGATCATGTTGAGTCAGCTCTCTCATGCAAAAATGATCCAGATGAGTTGGCATGTTGTCACTATAGGAGTGCTTCGCACTGCCTGAAAACTCTCTTCTGCAACCATTTCGCACAACCCCTCTCTTGCTGTCAGCCTCCTTGTGAGTTTGTCATGATGAGTGAAAGTGAAGCCTTGTTACAGGTGTCACCCTCAGCAGCCTCTTTTGAATTCAACCCTCCATCTAAGCAGACCTGTGGCTGACAGGAGCAGGTGGTGACAATGCTAAGGAGGATCAGCACTGCCTGGGTGCTTATCAGGCACTGATGAAGTCCCTCTCACAGAATCAGCAGCTTCTAGGTGGTGAAAGCTCGGTGTAGCTCTTTTTCTAAACACTAATGAGAAGCTGAGTGAGTGTGTGTGTGTGTTAGCAGATGAAGCTATTACTCTCTGTGAATGTTTTAGCTTTTTTTTTTTTTTTTTTTTTAACCCTGTATGGTGAACATCTAGTCTCGACTTAATTAACTTGACAGTAACGCCTTTAATTTATTGCAAATTGCATTGTGAAAAAAAAGAAGTGAAATTATTCAATTCAATTTTATTTGTGTAGCCCAAAATCACAGAATTTCTGTCTCAATGGGCTTCACATGAAAAATTCAGAAAGACGAAAAACGTGAGAAAAAGGAATTTATAAACACAAATACACAGCAAGAAAACTAACAAATGCTAACTAAACAAGACTAGCACATTTATGTCCTTGGACTCTCCTCCACGGTGAGGAAAAACTCCTAAAAAAAAAAAAACATCAGTGGGGAAAAAATTAGAAACCTCGTGGGGATCCACTTGAAAGAGAGATCCCTCCCCCTGGACGCGCATTTAATGTGTCTGAATGTAGCTAAATATGTAAAGAAGTCGATAGATGTTCTTCATCCTGATGGAAACACGGGGAGCTCCTCAGCCCGGCGATGTCCAGGACGGGGATGAGTAGATGGATTTCATCCTGATGGAAACACGCATTGTTGTTTTTGGCAGCCATCTAAGTTTTTGTTTTAGTCTTCGTCTTCGGACAAATTTGAGTTTTAGTCACGTTTTCGTCATCTCTTTATAGTTTCGTTTTAGTCACGAAAACCCAAAACAGTTTTCGTCTAGTTTTTGTCAGGGAAGACTTAGAACGTTTTTAGTCTAGTTTTAGTTTAAAAAAAAAACAACAACAAAAAAAACCCTTTAACAATCGTGTCTTTTTTACTGAATATAATGCAGGTTGTTTGTTTAAAAAAAAAAAAAAAAAAAAACTCTGCCGAGCTTTAACTTGCGCAAAACAGCGAACATTGTAAAACAACGTAAATAAATAGAAATTTTTCAGTGAGTGAGGAATGTTGTAACTTATTCATACTTAAAAATGACACCTCTTAATAACCCTGTAAACAAAGGAATGCATTTAAATCAGTCGTTAGCGCAACCAAGCTAACTAGGAAGTTAGCAGCGCCAACAAGCTAGCATTAGCTTGAAGTTAGCATGCTGTTTGCGCAAAATATGTAGAAAACTTTAAGTTTCTGACCACCAAGCCTCTTTGTTGTTGTTTTCACAATGGTGTGTGACTTCTCGTGGCTGCAGGTGTGTTGTGTAGACGGTGTAAACGTGCAGCATTGTGGGGGGCGTGCCACCGTGAGGGACAGAATGCAGCCACTGTGTTTTTTTCTTTTCAAAGGCAGAAATCTGAAAGTCTGACGCCTATTTTGTTACGTTTTTGTCTCGTCAGCAGAAACTTGCAAACGTCTCGTCACGTTTTCGTCACCAAAATTTCGCATTTATTTAGTTATCGTTACGTCATTGTCATAAAAAAAATGCTTCGTCAACGAAATCATTTTGTTTTCGTCATCGTTGACAAAAACAACACTGGAAACACAGGGGGCTCCTGAGTACTGCGGTACATCATTGACTGCGAAGCCTGTTGAGACAATTGTTTTGTGATATCGGGCTCTACAAATGAAAATAAATTGAAAAGAAGGAGTTGACACGAGTGTGATGTTACCCAAAGTGTTCATTGAGATGAAGCCAATTCAGTCACCATTTCTTTCTTTATTATTTTTTTAACACCTATACTTTTTGGCTTCGTTTAATGGTTATGGTGGTCATTTGGTTGTTTTGGGTATTTATTTTGCTAAATAAAATGTTACTTATCCTGGCAGAAATGAAAAACAAGCTGCAGGAACCTTTGATCTCCTTACGTAAGCAGCTGTTTGCTGAGGTCTGTTAAAAGGTCTAATTTACAGTCACAAAAGGCCAGAACATTAAAATGGCAGCTGCATCGCACTGATTACAGGGGAGGAGAAGTTGAACCCATCAAAATTGTCACAGACAATTTATGAAATTTAATCTTACACAGTTTTAAATGCTGCATCGGTCGTCGTGGTAAAGAGAGAGCTGAGCCAAAAAGCAAAGCTCTCGATTTACAAGTCATTCTACGTTCCAACCCTCACCTATGGTCACCAGCTCTGGGTGGTGACCGAAAGAATAAGATCGCGGATACAAGCGCCCGAAATGAGCTTCCTCCGCAGGGTGGCTGGGCTCTCACTCAGAGATCGGGTGAGGAGCTCTGCCATCCGGGAGGAGCTCGGTGTCGAGCCGCTCCTCCTCCAGGTCGAGAGGAGCCAGATGGGGTTGTTCGGGCATCTGGTCAGGATGCCCCCCGAGCGCCTCGCGGGCGAGGTGTTTTGGGCACGTCCCACGGAGATTAGACCAAGGGGCAGACGCCGGACCCGCTGGAGAGACTATGTCTCACAGCTGGCTGGGGAACGACTTGGGATCCTTCCAGGTGAGCTAGCGAATGCAGCCGGGGAGAGAGAGGCCTGGGCTGCCCATTTGAAGCTGTTGCCCCCGCGACCCGACCCCGGAACAAGCGTAAGATGACGGAACGGAACTTTTAAATGTTCTAATAAAAATGGTAGAGAATACACTAAGAAAGACGCAAAGTGAAACATGCATGATTTTAACTGAAAACTCAAGCTATTTTTTAGGTGATCTTCATTCAAGTTATGTAAAAAAAAACTTTGATTAGATTAATATGCATTTGAGTACAATTTTTATTGTGAGCAGTTATTGATTTTAGAAATAAATTGTAAATTCCGAATTTTTTTAAACTGGTAAAACTTCAGGTAAAAAATATTGTAAAAATTATAAAGATCCCAGCGAGGATCAGGTGAAACAAGCTGTGAGGCCGCACCAGACGGTATTCCTTTTTGCAATCCGTTCCATTCCATCATCTTCCGCTTGTTCCGGGGCGGGATCGCGGGGGCAACACCCTCAGACGGGAGGCCAAGGCTTCTCTCACTCCGGCTGCATCCTCAAGCTCACCCGGAAGGATCCCAAGTCGTTCCCCAGCCTGTTGTGAGAGATAGTCTCTCTAACAGGTCCAGGGTCTGCCCCTTGGTCTCCTCCTGGTGAAGCACCAGCACCTCACCAGCGAGGCGCTCGGGGGGCATCCTGACCAGATGCCCAAACCACCCCATCTGGCTCCTCTCGACCTGGAGGACGAGCGGCTCGACCCCGAACTCCTCCTGGATGGCAGAACTCCTCACACAATCTCTGAGTGAGAGCGGAGTGCGGAGGAAGCTCAATTTGGCCGCTTGTATCTGTGATCTCATTCTTTCGGTCACCACCCACAGCTGGTGACCATAGGTGAGAGTTGGAACGTAGATCGACTTGTAAATCGAGAGCTTTGCTTTTCGGCTCAGCTCTCTCTTTACCACGACGGACCGATGCAGCATCCTAGTTATTGCTGATGCTGCACCGATCCGCCTGTTCTTTTTGCAATGATGGAAATAAAATACTAAGCATGTTAATGCCATTCTAAATAGGTACACAACGAGTTCAGACCTGCGGCTTATTTTTCTGACAAATCACCACCTCCCTCCATGTTTTAATCAATATGTCTCTGTAGGATAATTGCATAATCAATGCTCTGATAAGTCTAACGTTTTCCTTCGTCCTGCAGCGTGCAGTTTGAATGGAAAGAGCGACTGAAGGAGGGTTGCCGCCCTGTCCAAACCACTCCCCACGGTCGTCCGGCCAATATCAGCGGCAATTCCTCCCAGCGTATCTACATCACCTACCGCAGAACACCTGGGACTCAAACGCACACCGCCCTGGCCGTCACTGACATCTGCGTCATCATCCCGACCAAGGGCGAGACTCCTCCACACACCTTTTGCAAAGTGGATAAGAATCTAAACAGCAGCATGGTGAGCTAATGGAATTGTCATCACAGAAGAGCTTCTCTATTTCATTTGCTCTTCAACAGCTCCCGGTATATTGTTAAAATTTTGGGAAAAAAAAGTTAAAATTTTATGTTGTTAAAATTTTGAGATGTTAGCCTTTGTCTTATAAAGACAAAATTATTTTACACAAATTTGCCAAATCACCAACTATTTTCACATAGATATTTTCTCATCCTAGTTCTAAGAAATAAACACTCGGGGTAGTCTAATTGAACAACAGCCTAAGACGAGAAGCCCAGGCTTCTCTCACCCTATCAGGCATGGGCAAACTACGGTCTGCGGGCCACATGCGGCCCGTTAAAAGTTTTAATCCGGCCCGCCGAACTTGAAAAAAAAAAAAAAAAACATGTTAGTTTGATTTTTTTTAATTTTTTTTTTAATTTGTCACTAGATGGCGCCAAAAATACAACAACACTGCTCCCAATAAAATGTGTGTGTCTCTGTGATGCCCACGCTGGGCATTAGTGTGCACAGATATGGAAAGCCATCGGACCCAATACATGCACGTAAAACATGCGTGTTAGATGTTAAAAACAAGCAAAATGTTACATCAAGCGCTTAGATTTCAAACCTAGTGCCGCTAAATGCACGTTTTTAAGCGCTATGGTAATCTAAAGGTTACCAAAGCATGCTATCCATCTGCTCCTGTTCCCAAGGGCGAATACAGGATTTTCTAAAGGAGGGGCGCCGGGGGGCACAAAACGAGCACCTGTGGTGCTCGCAAGTTTAGCGAGGTCTGCGGGCATCCCCCCTGAAACCTTTTTGAAAAATAAGTCATTTTTCTGCATTCTGGTGCCTATTTTAACCGATGTTTAAAATAATTAAGAACAATTGGTAAGAACAATTTTATTTTGTCGACCTAGAGGCCCCCCACCTTACCCCTTGGGTCCGGCCGGCCAGGGGCGAATACAGGATTTTCTAAAGGAGGGGTGCGGAGGGGGCACAAACGAGCACCTAAGATGCTCGCCATTATAGAGGAGTCTGGGGCCATCCCCCAAACCTTTTTGAAAAATAAGTCATTTTTCTGCATTTTGGTGCATATTTTAACCAACGTTTACAATAATTACAGTAGTAAGAACAATTTTGTTTTGTCAACCTAGAGGTCCCCCCCGCCCCCTTGGGTCCGGCTGGCTTGTCAAATGTTAGGACTCAATGTGGCCCAGGAGTCAAAAAGTTTGCGTACCCCTGTCCTAGCTTCATCCTCTAGGCCCCTTGGTCTCCTCCCGGTGAGACGTGCCCGAAACATCTCACCAGCGAAGTGCTCGGGAAGCATCCTAACCAGATGCCCGAACCACCCCATCTGGCTCCTCTCAATTGGGTGGAGGAGCGGCTCGACACCGGGCTCCTCCCAGATGGCAGAGCTCCTCACTTGATCTCTGAGTGAGAGCCCAGCCACCCTGCGGAGAAAGCTCATTTCGGCTGCTTGTATTCGTGACCTCATTCTTTCGGTCACCACCCACAGCTGGTGACCATAGGTAAGGCTTGGAACGTAGATCGACTTGTAAATCGAGAGCTTTGCTTTTCGACTGAGCTCTCTCTTTACCACGACGGACCGAGGCAGCGTCCTAGTTATTGCTGACGCTGCACCAATCCGCCTGTCGATCTCCCGCTCCATCCTTCCGCCAATTGTGAACAAGACCCCGAGATATTCAAACTCCTCCACTTGGGGCAGAAACCTGTCCCTGACCTGCAGGGGGCATTCCATTTGTTTAAGTGTTGTGGCAAAAATTGTCTATCTATTGTCTTTCAACCGACATATCTGATCTTCACTATTCGTTGCTATTCGTTGGTTCGGGCTTCTCTCTCGCTGACTTTTTTTTTTTTTTTATATATATTTAAACATATGTTTTTAAAATGTAAACTAAAAAAAGGTGTGTGTACTAAACTAAATACTTATACAATTAAAACAGAGAAGTAATGTTTAACTACTAAACAGGATCCACAGAGCCAGCGCATGCTCTGCACAGGTGAACGCCTCCTCTTAATTTGGTAATCCTCCCCTGCGCACGTCTTTATTTTATTTATTTTCAACTGCTATCCTCGATATGAAGGAGTAAGAAGTTAAGAATAAACTAAAGGCAGGAGAACTGAAAAGACAAACACACACCTGTAAGAGTGAGGTGTGGAAAAACTTAAAATTTATTGTTCAAAATGCTACAGAAACTTGCGTTGGCTTCGATGGATGTAGTCAATGTGGCGCAAAAGGACTGGCACCTCGACGCTGAGCAGGCATTTAAACACCTGTACTGGCAAAAGTGATGATCGTCAAAGATCTATTTTATAATTTGTTTCAAAGACCGTCCCTCCTCTTCGCACTAAGCAGGCCATCACAGACAAGTGCGTTAGGGGTCCTATAGTGTGATTTTTTTTTTTTTTTTTTTATTAAAAAAGCGTGTTCTTGAAAATGTTCCTATTTATGAATAACCCTCCCCCTTCCGAGACCTCACAAATAAAATATGAAACTTCGGGCTTGTTTCGGGCTCGGTCCCGGAAATCACGTTGATTGGTCGAGCTTGGGCCGGGTCAGGTTTTAATATCCGCGAGCTCGGGTCGGGTGGGGCTGGATTTTTTAGGCCCGATCTCACCTCTGAAGTGGAGTCGTTGACCCATAAAACCTCTACTCCTGTTGTTTTTCTTGTTTTCCTCCTGTAGTTAATAATAATAAAAAAAAAAATTATAACGCACTTTATATCTTCAATGGAGATCTCAAAGTGCTACAATGACCAAAAGGAACAACAAACAGCAAAATTAAATAAAACCACAACACAAAAAAACACTAAAAACTTTGCTGAAAAGCCTTTAGAAATAAAAATGTCTTCAGTCTTTTTTTAAAAACCTCAACGCTCTGTGGAGCCCTCAAGCTCTCGGGAAGAGCGTTCCAAAGCCGTGGAGCAGCTGCCTGGAAGGCCCTGTCCCCCATAGTGGAGAGTTTGGTCCTTGATTGGTGCAGGCAGTAGGAGGAGGAGGAGGAGCACAGGTCTCGGACAGTGGTGTGGAGGGTTAGGAGTTCTCGGACAGTGGTGTGGAGGGTTAGGAGTTCTCGGACAGTGGTGTGGAGGGTTAGGAGTTCTCGGACAGTGGTGTGGAGGGTTAGGAGTTCTCGGAGATAAACAGATGCAGTGCCGTGTATGCACTGATGGGTGAGGAGGCAGAGCTTGTGCTGTACTGTAGTTGTGTTCCGCTCTTCTAATATTAATCATGAATGCATTTGTTCACCATAGAAATGTCTGATTGGTTCATAACGGGTATTTTGTCAACCAGATTTTTACTTTAGAGACACATGGTGAATGGGTAAGCTCTTAAGGGAGGTCGTCTTATTTTAAATCTACTGAGTTCTGGTACCTAAAGACAAAAAAATTTTTTTTCATCTAGCTGATCTGGGCCATCTGTTTGGGCTGTTTCTACCTTCTACAAACTGTTTCCAGAAAGTGACAAAAAAATTTTTATTTCTAATTTGATTTGAATTAGAGTTTGATTACTACAATTAATCACAGTTTATAGTTTAGTTTTTAGTTTCCCGTACATTTGGAAAGAAGAAAACATTTCTAAGGTGCTCAGAAGCAGAGGAATACTGTTTCCTCTCTTCTTTCGTACGTTCTTTTCACTCCTTTCTTTTTCATTCTTCTTCCACTCTCTCTGCCCTATATTCTCGCCAGGTCCTGTGTAACAGTTTCAAAAAGAGCCAGAGTTATTTACAAAAAGCTCTAAAATACATTACAATCGATCAGAAGTTCTGGCGTAGCTAGAAAATGCATTCAGGCAAGATACTTTTTGTCGCACGGCCTCATTAGTTGGCTTACAGACAACTTTACAATGTCGGAAAAGAATAGGGCGAAGGTAAAAAAGAAAAACATCAAATTCCGAAATCCACTAGTCTTTTCAAAATTAACACAAAATAGTCCTCATAACAGACATGCCTAATCTCACGCTCACCCGCCAAGGCTAATAAAAACTCCCGCATGATGAACACGTTAGTGCATTCCATGAACCTGAGTAGGTATAATGTGGCTAAGCACATGGCATCTCCTGTTCTGCAGCTGTGCATCTAAAAGCAGCTAGTAGAGATCTGTATGGTCTATTGTCAGTATTGTTTTTGGTACGTATGGAAGAAGTCGGACAACTTTAACCGCAAAACAAAACACGAACAAGCAGTACAGGGGTGTATTCCTGGTGATAATTCCTCTTCGTACTGATACATGACGCTCGATGTAACACACGTAAGACGCACAATTTTCCAGCTGCTTTCACATGTTTTGAACGGTTTGTTTTACGCCCACTGTCATGGCGGTGTCCTGTTCATTGGCGGATGTGACGTCATGCCGACTTCCATACTGCCATGCAATATACAATAAACAATATTGTGAATAAAATTAAAAATTTTGGATATCATTTTAGTCTACATGCCATTTGTCTAAATTTTTAGCAAACTAATATAAAACATTTCCACACACAAAACTCCACACAGACACAACAGTGTTTTGAACCCTTGTCGACCTGGGATTGAACCTGCGACCTTCTTACTTACAGGTTGTGGCGCAAAACCCTTCAAAAATATGCTCCCACTTGCTAACTTTTCTTCTTTGTTTTTAGTGGGGGTCTCCTGTTTTCCTCTGTTACAAGAAATCTGTGGCCAAAACCAACACACTTTCCTTTGAAGCAGGTAAGCGTTTCTAATTCTAGATTCTCCAGATCCAAAAATACCAACTTGGACCCACAGAGAGATCAGATAACATGAAAATACACTCACTTCCTCGAATAATTATTAAATTCATGCATGAGAGAAACTAAATATTCAGAATGTGAGTTCAAATTAATATTAAAACTTCCTGCTGGTCTTTAATGATACAGTTTAAATTTAGGTGCTGAAATTTATTACAAGGTTCATCTGAAAACAATCATATTTTAAAACTTGAAATTATATTTGCATATATTATATTTGTATTTGGTCTGTAACAGTTTGGGGGTATCAGTAAAAAAAAAAAAAAAAGGGTCCGGGGTCTGCCCCTTGGTCTCCTCCCGGTGAGAAATGCCCGAAACACCTCGCCTGCGAGGCGCTCGGGGGGGGGCGGGGCATGCTGACCAGATGCCTGAACCACCCCATCTGCCTCCTCTCAACCTGGAGGAAGAGCGGCTCGACGCTGAGCTCCTCCCGGATGGCAGAGCTCCTCACCCGATCTCTGAGTGAGAGCCTGGCCACCCTACGGAGGAAGCTCATTTCGGCCGCTTGTATCCACAATCTCATTCTTTCGGTCACCACCCACAGCTGGTGACCATGGGTGAGGGTTGGAACGTAGATCGACTTGTAAATCGAGAGCTTTGCTTTTCGGCTCAGCTCTCTCTTTACCACGACGGACCGATGCAACTAGGGGATATTTGTAAATGAAAAAAAAAAAAAAAAAAGAAGTACACATGCTTGTGTGAACCACCAATGAAATATGTTGAGATGAAAATCGGTACGGTAAAATAATTCCCTTTTCAGGTGTTGGAAATATTTTTGAGAATTATTATATATTCAAAAGACATATTCTGATATTTTCGTGCAGAGTCAAGATAAGGTTTTCTATTGCTTCCTTTTTTCAAGAATCTTCTGATCACTTGTGTGCGTGTTTGGCATTTGTTGAAAATTACTTGAATATGCAGCAACTCTGATTGGACGGATCCAATCTGTTATACGCTATTGTGTTGTATGAGTCAGTGCAAAAAAAATTACTCCAGTCTACAAATATTTCAAAACTGGAATGAAAGAGAAACTGAAAACCCCCCATAATTGTGACTGAAAAATTTTTCTGCTAATTAGTTAGTTATCAGATATGGAGTCAGTGAGGGAATTCAGTGTCAAAAATGAAATTGAAACCTAATAAATGTATTTGCAAGCTTTTTTTCCCGCAAATATTGCATTGCAAGCGAAATCTATTCTTATTCATAAAATAAAACTTACTATCCCACAAAGAGAGAGCTGAGCCGAAAAGCAAAGCTCTCGATTTACAAGTCAATCTACGTTCCAACCCTCACCTATGGTCACCAGCTGTGGGTGGTGACCGAAAGAATGAGATCGCGGGTACAAGCGGCCGAAATGAACTTCCTCCGCAGGGTGGCTCTCACTCAGAGATCGGGTGAGGAGCTCTGCCATCCAGGAGGAGCTCGGTGTCGAGCCGCTCTTCCTCCAGGTCGAGAGGAGCCAGATGGGGTGGTTTGGGCATCTGGTCAGGATGCCCCCCGAGCGCCTTGCAGGTGAGGTGTTTCGGGCATGTCCCACCGGGAGGAGACCAAGGGGTAGACCCCGGACCTGCAGGAGAGACTATGTCCCACAGCTGGCCGGGGAACAACTTGGGATCTTTCCGGGTGAGCTGGAGGATGCGCCTGGGGAGAGAGAGGCCTGGGCTACCCGTTTGAGGCTGTTGCCCCCGCAACCCGACCCC
This sequence comes from Neostethus bicornis, assembly GCA_902685375.1. NCBI lineage: Eukaryota > Metazoa > Chordata > Actinopteri > Atheriniformes > Phallostethidae > Neostethus > Neostethus bicornis. Next base: position 7,344,531 of record LR738543.1, read on the forward strand.
TGAACAAGCGGAAGGTGACGAACGGAATGGAACTATCCCACAAAAGTGCAATATCCCTTGTTAAAACGTGATGTGCAGGTGGAAGGAGGAGGACCCAATTGCTGGAGAAAAAACATGGCTTATTTGAGTAAGGCAGTCCAGTAGTTTTGAGAAGAAAAAACATAAGGTTTAGTGGCATGATAAGTGGTTATTGCTCCGAATATACAGTGGTGGTCAAAAGTTTACATACACTTGTAAAGAACATAATGTCATGGCTGTCTTGAGTTTCCAGTTATTTCAACAACTCTGATTTTTCTCTGATATAGTGATTGGAACAGATCCTTCTATGTCACAAAAAAACATTCATGAAGTTTGATTCTTTTATGACCTTATTATGGGTAAACTGAAAATGTGACGAAATCAGCTGGGTCAAAAATATACATACAGCAATGCTAATATTTGGTTACATGTCCTTTGGCCATTTTTACTTCAATTAGGTGCTTTTGGTAGCCATCCACAAGCTTCTGGCAAGTTTCTGGTTGAATCTTTGACCACTCCTCTTGACAGAATTGGTGCAGTTCAGTTAAATTTGTTGGCTTTCTGACATGGACTTGTTTCTTCAGCATTATCCACATGTTCTCAATGGGATTTAAGTCAGGACTTTGGGAAGGCCATTCTAAAACTTTAATTCTAGCCTGATTTAGCCATTCCATTACCACTATTGATGTGTGTTTGGGGTCATTGTCCTGTTGGAACACCCAACTGCGCCCAAGACCCAACCTTCGGGGTGATGACTTCAGGTTTTCTTGAAGAATTTGAAGGTAATCCTCCTTCTTCATTGTCCCATTGACTCTCTGTAAAGCACCAGTTCCATTGGCAGCAAAACAGGCCCACAGCATAATACTACCACCACAATGCTTGATGGTAGGCATGGTGTTCTTGGGGTTAAAGGCCTCACCTTTTCTCCTCCAAACATATTGCTGGGCATTGTGGCCAAACAGCTCAATTTTTGTTTCATCTGACCACAGAACTTTGTCCATGTGATCAGCAGCAAACTTTAGTCGAGCCTTAAGGTGCCGCTTTTGGAGCAAGGGCTTCCTTCTTGCACGGCAACCTCTCAGTCCATGGCGATGCAAAACACGCTTGACTGTGGACACTGACACCTGTGTTCCAGCAGCTTCTAATTCTTGGCAGATCTGCTTTTTGGTGCTCCTGGGTTGACTCTTCACCCTCCTGACCAGTTTTCTCTCAGCAGCAGGTGACAGCTTGCGTTTTCTTCCTGATCGTGGCAGTGACAAAACAGTGCCATGCACTTTATACTTACAAACAATTGTTTGCACTGTTGCTCTTGGAACCTGCAGCTGCTTTGAAATGGCTCCAAGTGACTTTCCTGACTTGTTCAAGTCAATGATTCTCTTTTTCAAATCTGTGCTGAGCTCCTTTGACTTTCCCATTGTAGCGTTTGTGGGTGTTTTTATCCAATGAGCCCTTTTTAAATGGCCTCAGAGAATTCACCAGCTGTAGTCACTCTTAATCACTCACAAGAAGTTAAGAGGTCATGCTATAAAGCTCATGTCATTGACACAACTTTCTAAGTCTCCAAAATTGCTCATTCATGTTGCTGTATGTATATTTTTGACCCAGCTGATTTCGTCACATTTTCAGTTTACCCATAATAAAGTCATAAAAGAATCAAACTTCATGAATGTTTTTTGTGACAAAGAAGGATCTGTTCCAATCACTATATCAGAGAAAAATCAGAGTTGTTGAAATAACTGGAAACTCAAGACAGCCATGACATTATGTTCTTTACAAGTGTATGTAAACTTTTGACCACCACTGTATTTCATGATCAGGCAGCCAAGAAGACCTGCCTGGAATGGAAGATATGACCCGACACCTGAAAGGAAGACAGACTGCCTTTTAAAAGGCAGCTGCAGAGAGACCTTCAGGTGTCAGAAATCAGGCAGTTTGGGGAAGGCCCCAGGTTCCCTCTAGTGGTTCCCTCTTCTAATTTCTCATTAGTTGATACCCGGGGTTAGCATTTGAACTTTTTCTCATTTCTAATTCAAATTATTTGTCTTTCCTTTTACAGGTTTATTCAGCAGATATCCAGAAGAAGACTACGAGTCGTTCCCACTGCCGAAGTCTGTCCCTCTCTTTTGCCTTCCCATGGGGGCGTCGATGGAGTGCTGGCCAGCAAACACCAAATACTCCCTCCCTGTTTTTTCCACCTTTGTCCTCACCGGCAGCTCTGGAGAAAAGGTGAAACACGCATGGCTGCTTGCTCTTAGATACCCTTCAGCGCTTTTGCTCTGATTCCGATAACTCGCAGTAGAATCAGATCAAAGAACCAGCTGGAGGGAAGTCTGACAAACCTTCTTAACAGACCAACTGGTATCGACACACCTGGTATCCAAATAGAGTAGGGGATGAGAAATCACAACATGCTACTGTATGTACGAGCTGCGAAAGTGTGTCGAATTTGTTGAAACTACTGTTTATATTTTTTACAATAAGACGTGTAAATACAATAATAACTTGCAATATGCAGAAAATATTAGAAAAAGTTTCAAAAAAGTCTTCTGGACAGTTCAATTCTTGAACGAGACGTTTCTACTTCCATCCGGAAATTATTTTCAATCTGAATGAAATGGACTGAAACCTGGATCTATTTATACTAACCTGAGACAAAGGTAAAAAATAGTAAGGAAGGGCTCGACCAATGAGCCTGTGTTACCTATGATGGCCGTGAATGGCTCCTATTGTTGCCACAGACCAGTAAACGAACCCTATTATAAAAATGCTAATAGCCTAGTGAATAGAAATTCCTGCTAACGAGAGGCGTGAATCTGGGTCACTCCTGGATGAATGAGGGACTACACGGACATGCAGAAAATAACACAATTTTTTTTTTTTACTTTTTTATAAAAATCAAAACAATATTTCTGGTTTTTGGATCAGTCACAATTTTAGGACTCATTATTGCTGACTGTGCAATTCTGACAGGAAACTAGGGCACATTACGTAACGGGCCCAAAACATTATCTCAGCTACCTGAGTGGTTATCAGTTACAACAAACAAATAACTTTCTGTTCGTTCCGTTCCGTCATCTTCCGCTTGTTCCTGGGTCAGGTCGCGGGGGTAACAGCCTCAAACGGGCAGCCCAGGCTTCTCTCACCCCGGCTGCATCCTCCAGCTTACCCGGAAGGATCCCAAGTCGTTCCCCAGCCAGCTGTGAGCCATAGTCTCTCCAGCAGGTCCGGGGTCTGCCCCTTGGTCTCCTCCCGGTGGGACGTACCCGAAACACCTCGCCCACGAGGCGCTCGGGGGGGGGGACCACCTGACCTGGTGCCCGAACCACCCCATTTGGCTCCTCTCGACCTGGAGGAGGAGCGGCTCGACACCGAGCTCTTCCCGGATGGCAGAGCTCCTCACCCGATCTCTGAGTGAGAGCCCAGCCACCCTGCGGAGGAAGCTCATTTCGGCCGCTTGTACCCGCGATCTCATTCTTTCGGTTTTTATCTGTCTTTTTAATTTTATTTGATTTAATCTGAGTTAGATTTTGGGTACCATCGTCGGCTAAATGACGGACAAAATCCAAAGCTAATCTTTGACACATTGCTCGTAGTTGCTCGTCCTGGGGGAGGGATCTCTCTTTCATGTGGATCCTCACGAGGTTTCTTATTTTTTCCCCACTGATGGGTTTTTTAGGAGTTTTTCCTCACCGTGAAGGAGAGTTTAAGGGCATAAATGTGCTAGTCTTGTTTAGTTAGCATTTGTTAGTTATTTTTCTTGCTGTGTATTTGTGTTCATACATTCCTCTTTTTCTTGTGAAGCCGGAGACGGAAATTCTGTGATTTTGGGCTGAACAAAAAAAATAAAATTGAATTGAATTAAACAACCAGCTGTGGGTGGTGACCGAAAGAATGAGATTGTGGATACAAGAGACCAAAATGAGCTACCTCTGCAGGGCTCTCAGAGATTTAGTGAGGAACTTTATCTCTGGAAGAGCTCAAAGTAGAGCAGTTTCTTCTCTGGGTCGAGAGAAGCCAGATGGAATGGTTCGGGCATCTGGTTAGGATGCCTCCCAAACTGATGAGGTGTTTCAGGGACTTCCCACTGTAGAGACTATGTTTCACAGCTGGCTTGGGAACATCTCAGGATCTTCCCGGGTGAGCTTGAAGGATGCAGCCGGGGTTAGAGAAGCCTGGGCTTTACAAAGTCTGAGGCCGTTGCCCCTGTAGCCCACCCCTGGATAAGCGGAAGACAGGACTGGAAAAGATTCCAGTTGCATTTGTACCAATTGGTCTAAATCATTCGTTTCCAACTATAGGGTAGTTTTGACCAAAATATGTGTTCACTATTCATGTTTATTTGAGATGCCCAGGGTCTGAAAAGTTTAGTGTAACAATGAACTATTTTTGGTCCGAAAATAATATTTTTTGTGGAATTCTCTTTTCAATTTACTGTAGGAAACTCATTGAGATAAATGTTGTGAAAAAAATTAAATGTTTGTAGTTGTTTGATACGAGAGTCCTACATTAGCTAAACCAGGGGTGGGCAAACTGTTTGTTTTGCGCCCACATTGAGTTCTAACATTTGACAAAGGGGGCCGAAACAGGAGCAGATGGATGGCATGCTTTGGTAACCTCTAGATTAAACCGATAGAATGACGCTAGATTTTAAACAAGCGCTAAATGTTACAACAAGAGCATTAAATTTCAAATTTAGCACACTCGATCTGAAATTTAGTGCGATAGCGCTTAAAAACATACATTTAGCGGCGCTAGGTTTGAAATCTAAGCGCTTGATGTAACATTTTGCTTGTTTTAACATCTAACACGCTTGTTTACATGCGTGTATTAGGCCCGATAGCTTTCCATATCTGTGCACACTGTTTATTTTGACAGCGTACACATCACAGAGACACACACATTTTAATGGGAGCAGTGTTGTTGTATTCTCAACAAAGCCAACATATCCAGAGTGTGCCATCTAGTGAGGAAACATTAGAATTGCAGGGGAAATAAAACTAAAAACTAACAACTAACAATACTTAATTTTTTCAAGTTTGGCGGGCCGGATTAAAGCATTTAACGGGTCACATGTGGCCATACTAAAATTGAATCTGCTTCCCTCTGCCTGGCTTTTATATCCAAAATTTAAAAAAAACAACAACACACCAATAAACCCATGGATATTTGTAACTTATGTGTGGGTGGAAAGCATAATCCCCACCATCCACACACACTTTACAAACTCAAACCATACTTTAACGTGCCAATGCTGAAATGAACCCAGTCTAGTGACAGATTAGTAAAGTATGTGTGGAAATATTCGTGATGTAAAATAAATAATCTTAAAATCAGAGGTCAGTCGGTTCTGAAACCTGCTGTGTTACGTTTTTGTGTGTTTAAACACGAGCTGGAAGGCCTGGTCAGGATGGTGTATGTCCTGGCTGGTCTTACTCTGGCTGAAGTTTTACATGGGCTCAGCAGGACTGAGATGGCCTGTGGTCTACATTTATCTGAACAACCACCCGCCGACCCAAGTGAACACAAACACACTTTTTCTCTAAACACACGAGAAGCCTTTGTCTAAAGTTCAGGGTGTTGAATGAGGTGAAGCCTCAATGACGCATTGAAACCAGTTGAATTTTTCGTATTCTTTCCTCGTCTCTTGTAAATTTTACTGACCTACAATGAAATTTTAGTTTTTGGTCAGTCATCCATAAATAGTAATAACTGTTGGCTTTCTTTTCTGTTCATCTGTCCATTCTGTCATCTGGTCCGCCTTATCAAACTGGACCCCGATATTCTATTAAATCCCCCTTAATGCTTGATGTCAGATTCAATATAATATTGGAAAAGTCGTCAGAAATTTAGCACTTGCGTCATGTTTGGTCTTCGTCTATGGAGAAATTGTCGATTTTTATTCAAAACTGATGTTGGACTAACTGATTTCGAAACTTTGGAGCTCATTTGAGGACAGTAAACTTATCTTTGTGTTCAAATACCGTATTTTCCGCACTATAAGGCGAACCGCATTATGAGGCGCTACAGTAAAGGCTGGGGTTACGTTATGCATTCACTAAATGGTGCTGCGCTAAAGGGAATGTAAAAAAAAAAACCAAAAAAACAGTCAGATAGGTCAGTCAAACTTTATTAACAATTACAAAACAGCTTTCTGTTTTTACTCCCAAAATGAATAAACAGCTGTTTTATTATTTTCTCCGAGATAAAGTATTAGTATTTTTGTGACACAGTTTATCTTCCATTGGAGATAAACTCTGTTTAGTCTTGTTTACTTGGCGCAGCGCATCCTCTTGCTTCCTCCACTTCCTCAACATTGATTCGTTAATGTTAAACTCTCTCGCTGCGGCTCTATTCCCGTGTTCTAGTGCGTGACTGATCGCATTGAGTTTAAACTCTGCGGTGTAACAGTGTCACTTGGTAGGAGCCATTTCCGGGTCTTTACACAAACACACAAATGGAAATAGGTGCATTCGAGATGAATGTCTACTTCGAGATGACACAGAACTGCGTCCGCCTGTGTCATCTCGAACACACCTAATGAGACGCCCTTTCATATTTCCCAGCATGCACCGCGCACTACTTCTTCTACGGGGGAAATGGAGTCGGCGGCTGCTTACCGCAGTTGCGACACCTGTTGTAGCTCAATATTAATCCATATATAAGGCGCTCCGGGTTAAAAGGCGCATCGTGGACTTTAGAGAAAATTGAAGGTTTTTAGGTGCGCCTTATAGTGCGGAAAATACGGTAAGTAGTTGAAGATAATGTGAGTTTGTTCCATGGACCAGTGTCCTGATAGAACCCCATGTTAAAATGGTGTAAGTGTCCTTGGGGAAGACACCTAACCCCCGTTTCTACTACCATTTCAGGGGTGGATCCAGGATTTTCTGAAAGGGGGAGGGGTATGAGGTCAATGACAAAGCCAGTATGGGGGGGCTGGCAGATCCACTATTCCCCCCAGGACATTTTGAAAAATAAGGGTAATTTTCCCGCATTTTGGTGGCCCATTCACTGGTCCTGCAACAGGATAGCTTGACTAGTCCTCTTTCCTTTCTTCTTTTTTTTTTTTTTGTGGACCACACCCCCTGTGGATTCGCCCTTCTATTGACACTGTCGTGGCAGCTTGCTTCGGTGTAATGCAGCACACAAGTTTCCCCATTGAGAGATGAATAAAGTATATATTTTTTCTTTCTAAAAGTTCTTAATTTGCGAACTTTGTTTAGACCCAATCTCTATTAGACTTTCTTGTAAACTTTCTATCATCTACAGTGAAACTGCTTATTCTCATCTGACATCTGCAAGATATTTTGGGCCAAGACATCTGCTTACCGCCGGATGTTTTCTTTTCTTCGGAACAACATCTGGAAACTCTTAAACTGGTTGTGGGTTCAAATCCTGGTAGATCAGCAGTTTTAGAATGATCCAAAACAACAATGAAAACTTTTAGGTCATTTAAATCCTCTGTGTTTTTGTTTTGATTCTCAGTTTGAACTTTAGCTTATCTCCACCATGCTGGCAGGAACAGATATGTTTAAGGACTGCTTGTGGACTGAAGCGACTTCAGCCCTTTTATTTTTTTATTAGGCTCCTCTTTTGTCTTATTTTTCTATCCTTTCTATTGCATAAATTTATATTTGTGTCAGATTGTACAGTAGTAGGTAGTCAGAGGATACAAACGTTGTTTTTTTTAATTAAAGCTAATTTGGGAAACCAGCTAAAACAGGGCTGTCCACATGTTAGCCAATCGGTAGACAGACACAGGTCATCCACTCTTTTTGTGGAAAATGCAAAAAAAAAAAAAAAAAAAATCACTCCTTTTTTAAGCATGCTGGTTTTCATCTGAGCATAGATCATGAAAATGTGTCATACTTTCAGAATGCAGACAGATTTTGGGTTCCGTGCCCTACACTGGCTCAGCCGATTTTTCGGTTGGATCAAATTCGGAGTGTATCACGTCCATTGTAATTAGCCCTAACCTGCTGCGCACCGCAGCAGCTGAAGGGAAGCGTGCGTTGCCATAGTAGCAGACACATTGCATTGGCGATGTGCTTATTGACACATTGCTACAGATAAGTATGTGTGTGTGTGTTTATATTTGTGGAGAGAGACAAGGAGGACACTGATGCCATTACAGAAATATTTTGAAACTTGAAACTTGAAACTTTTTTTATTTCGGACTCAGTCTCCTATAACATTACTATATACATTAACAAAAACAAATCCTCATACTCAAATGATACATTTTGGAAAGTTGAGTGAGATAAAATTGAAGCGATACCATGAAGAGAGTAAGAAAATTGTTGTCTGAATAAAGTAACTGGTATGCCATGTTTTGTAGATAAGTCTTGAAAGTTCAGGTTAACATATTGAGTTATAGCTTAGCCAATTTTTAATCTGAATTCCTATTTTATAGTCTTGAGGGTCTCCATGGGTTGACGAATAAGCAACTGTCAAGAACGTCCCATGGTTTAGAGTTTAGTGGTCAAACAAATGATTATTGATTGAATTTTTTTTTTTTGGTCAAAATCGGAGTCTTTGGGGATCTGGATTGTATGAGCTGATATTAAGTTTTGGAGGCGGGGTACATCCTGGTATGATCACCAAGGCACAAAGACACAACCTGTCATACACACATTTCACAATACACCTATCATACAAGGCTACAGCTCTAACCACCATGCCAGTGGGCAGCTACAGCTCTAACCACCATGCCACTGGGCCTCCCCAATTAAGTTTATAAAAGATACTAACCGTCCTGGTAGGGCTCTTTATGATACTGGCTGTGCTACTTTTGAGGTAGTTGGCTGCAGTCCATTTGGAGTCATTTATGAGAATGTCTCTTACATGGATTGGAATCTAGGGATGCTGTGATTACTCTTTAGCTGGGTGTTTTCTTTTATTTGAAGTAGCTTCAAATTTAATTTCCAGTAACCGCAGTACCCGGCTCAATTGTTCATGATTAATGCTTCCTCCCACCTTCAATTTGGACTCTTCAGATGTCTAAAAGATCCATCTCATGCTGAATACATCAGTGATGGATGGGTTGTGTATTTGTTATTAAAGTAGTTTTCTGAATGATTCAGTGGTTTTTGAAAAATTGTATTATAATTTCTGTCGCCCTCCTTCGTGAAAACAAATGAGTGCCTGCTACTGTGATGATGCGACTAGCTACAGCCGTAATGCTTTTTACGTAGCGGGAAGTACTTTATGCATGTGGCTCCCTCTATGACTGGGGGCACAAGATGGGCGGTTTAATCAGGACTTGTGCCACATTTCAAAAGCGGAGTTTGTGCTTTCTTCGGATGGAAGCGAGGGAGCCTAGCAACAGTCAGGTTATCACACTTTATGTTCTGTTGAAAAGTGTAATAAATCAGTAATATTTCATAACTATTGTGTAATGGATGATCCAGAAGGTGATAAAGAAGGTAATTGATTTTAAGTACTTATGATCAACAGTCCAGAGCAATGGAGAGTGTGGAAAAGAGGTGAAGAAGCGTGTGCTGGCAGGCTGGAACAGGTGGAGAAAAGTATCAGGTGTGATGTGTGATAGAAGAATTTCAGCTTAAATGAAAGGAAAAGTGTAAAAAACCGCGGTGAGACCGACCATGCTGATTGGTCTAGAGACATTGGCACTGAGGAAAAAGACAGGAAACAGAGATGGAGGTAGCAGAGATGAAGATGCTGAGGATCTCTCTGGGAGTGACCAGGATGGACAGGATCAGAGGAACAGCGCTTGTCAGAGGTTTTGGGGAAAAAGTCCGAGAGGCCAGACTGAGATGGTTTGGACATGTGCAGAGAAGAGAGAGAGAGTACATCGGAAGAAGGATGCTGGATTTGGAACCATCAGGAAAGAGGACTAGAGGAAGACCAAAGAGAAGGCTCATGGATACAGTGAAGGAATACATGAAGATAGTTGGTGTGACCAAAGAGGATACAGCAGATAGGGTTAGATGGAAGAAACTGACTTGCTGTGGTGACCCCTGAAGGGAAATGCCGAAAGGAGAAGAAGAAGAGTGTAATGGATGATCCAAAACCCAAAATATTTTAAAAGGTTATTTATATGCATAAGATAGTATAAGTAAAAAGTTTTTTGCATTGAATAGGACCTTTAAAAACCCTGGCCAGAAAGTAATCCATGTCTCTTATTCCAGGTCTATGGAGCTGCCATTCAGTTCTACGAGCCTTACCCACCAGAGTGTCTGACTGACCAGCAGCGATTTCATCTCGGTCTTTTGAGCAAAGATCCGCTCAAGGGCACCTGTTCCATCCCCAAAGTTAATTTTTGTACAAACAGCACCTCCAAATCTTCCATCGTCCATACTAACAAGTCCATCTGCCTGCTCTCTCACTGGCCTTTCTTCGATGCTTTTCGGAAGTTCCTTACATTCCTCTATCGCTACTCCATCTCAGGCCCTCATTCGCTACCCATCGAGAAGTAAGTTTACAGTTTTTTTCTGATAATCTGGCATATTTTTAAGATTCTATCGCGTAATCAGACACTAGAACTTTTAGAAGTAAGTCGAAGTGAGAAAACTATGGTGTTTATAATAAGTTGTGACACCAAATAAAATAGTTTTGCTGTGATTTTGAGCCCCTTTTAACAAATGTCTTGCTGCTAGGAGCTTCTAACCCAAATATTTCAAGGAATCTATTAAAATCACTGCATGTGTGTCGATAGATGTCTAAAAAATGTACCGTATTTTCCGCACTATAAGGCGCTACAATAACGGCTGGGTTGCGTTATGCATTCATTAAATGGTGCTGCACTAAAGGGAATGTAAAAAAAACAACAGTCAGACAGGTCAGTCAAACTTTATTAACAATTACAAAACAGCTTTCTGTTTTTACTCCCAAAATGAAAAAAAACCCCAGCTATTTTATTATTTTCTCCGAGATAAAGTATTAGTTTTTTCGTGACACAGTTTATCTTCCATTGGAGATAAACTCTGTTTAGTCTTGTTTACTTGGCGCAGCGCATCCTCTTGCTTCCTCCACTTCCTCATCATTGATTCATTGATGTTAAACTCTCTCTCTGTGGCTCTATTCCCGTGTTCTACTGCGTGACCGATCGCCTTGAGTTTAAAATCTGTGGTGTAACAGTGTCTCTTGGAAGGAGCCATTTCCGGGTCTTTACACAAACACACAAATGGAAATATGACACAGGCGGACGCAGTTCTGATCGGCGCAGATCGGTGCGCAATGCATGCCGGTTAGGTTTTGCATTCAAAAACTATTGAGATGCCCTTTCATATATCCCAGCATGCACTGCGCACTACTTCTTCTACGGGGGAAATGGAGTCGGCGGCTGCTTACCACAGTTGCGACACCTGTTGTAGCGCCTTATATATGGATTAATATTGAGATATTATTGAGATATTAATCCATATATAAGGCGCTCCGGGTTAAAAGGCGCATCATGGACTTTAGAGAAAATTTAAGGTTTTTAGGTGCGCCTTATAGTGCGGAAAATACGGTATGCGTTTTCAAGCAGTTTTTGAAAAGGTCATTTTGGTACTCGCTGGATGATTTGATTTAAATGTCAAATTAGTGCTACAACTCAAACTCTCAAAGCTGTTTTCTCATTTTAAGAAACTCCAATTTATCCCATTTTACCAAATAAAAAGCTGATATGTTACATTTTGAAACTAAACTTTTTGAAGTGGAGTTACCGTCTAGTTCAATATTTTTCTGAGAAAATAACGCTCGGGTAATGAGCATCAGAGAATTTGTGCTTTTCATATCTGACTGCTTCTCATAACTTAGGACGGCTGCGCTGACTGATTATTCTCCCACCCACTGCTGTTATTTTTGGCCTCACATCCCTCTAATTTGTATTCTTCACAGGCACATTTCTCACTTTATGCACAAAGTTCCCTTCCCTTCCTCCCAAAGGCCTCGCATCTTGGTGCAGGTAGGATAATGTTATGAAGAAACGATGCATTGCTTGTGATGTTTGAGCTGCTTGTGCATGTTTGACTCAAGTTATCACTATTGTGCAGAAAAGTGGTGAGGGGAAAAAGGTTTTCGGGATTGCCTTAAGGGAGCAGTAGTTTAGATGTTCTATTATGAATGAACATTTAAATGATTCAGTGCAGGATTTTCCTTTTTTTCTTCCACTGCTTGGTTGGTTTTATCTCACTTTCCAGCTTTTCTCCAGCTTTCCCCACACGACAGCCTGCTGCTGAGACAACCAGTGTCTTCTCCTTTGCCACTCAGGTAAGAGCAGCCATGCTTACGCTGTGTCTCGAACTCCTTGATCATATGTGTTGAAAAGTTTAGCTGGTCAAAATCTGTTGAATTTTTTTAGGTATAATTATTAAACACTGTTTCATGCACACGCTTAAAATGAAAATTAGATTAGATTTACTTTATTGATTCCATACTTTGTGCGTTACAGCAGCAACAAGAAAGAAACAGACAGTATATACTATACAAGAAGGAAAATAATAAAATTTTAAAATAATAAAATAGAAGGAATAATGTGACAAAACATTGAGGTCAATATGGACTGTAAGTGCATAAGGAGGTAAAAAAAAAAAAAAGTGACATAAGAAGCATAAAGTGACAAACATTAGCATAAACATGAGCATGAACCAGTTATTTGTTATTCTGTGAGTTATTAAAAAGTGTTATTGTGTTGGGAATAAAAGATTTCCGGTACCGGGCGATTTTTGAGTGGAGTTGTCTGAGCCTCTTGGAGAAGGAGCTCCGCTGCTTGTCCAGAAGTGGGTAGAGAGGATGGTCTGGGTTGTCCATGATGGATAAAAGTTTATTCAGTGACCTCCTCTCAGAGGTAAGATTGGGCCTAAAAAATCCAGCCCAACCCAAGCCCGCAGATATTAAAACCCGGCCCGAGCCCGACCAATCAAAGTGATTTGCGGGCCCGAGCCCGAAACAAGACCGAAATGTCATATTTTATTTGTGGGGACTCGGGAGGGAGAGGGTTATTTATAAATAGGAACATTTTCAAGAACACGCTTTTTAATGAAAAAAAATCACACTATAGGACCCCTAACGCACTTGTCTGTGATGGCCTGCTAAGCGCGAAGAGGAGGGACGGTCTTTGAAACAAATGATAAAATAGATCTTTGGCAATCATCACCTTTGCCAGTCCAGCTGTTTAAATGCCCGCTCAGCGTCAAGATGCCAGTCTTTTTTGCTCTCATATAAAAGCAAAGCGCCACATTGACTACATCCAGTGAAGCCAATGCAAGTTTCTGTAGCATTTTGAACAATAAATTTTAAACTTTTCCACACCTCACTCTTACTGGTGCGTGTTTGTCTTTTCAGTTCTCCTGCTTTTAGTTTATCCTTAACTTCTTACCCCTTCAAATCGGGGATACCAGTTCAAAATAAATAAAATAAAGACGTGCGCAAGGGAGGATTACCAAATTAGGAGGAGGCGTTCACGTGCGCAGAGCATGCGCTGGCTCTGCGGATCCTGTTTGGTAGTTAAACATTTCTTTAATTATACAAATTAAATAATTTCATAACAAGTATTTATTAGTTTAGTACACACACCTAGTTTTAGTTTACATTTTATAAACATACAAAGTAGTATATTTATTAAAAAAAAAAAAAAGTCAGCAAGAGAGAAGCCCGAACCCGACCCGACCTGAAGTAATGATTGACATTTTTAGGCCCGACCCGACGGGTTGGGTTCGGGCTCGGGCTTAAGATCTTACCTCTGCCTCCTCTCCATCACTGCTTCGAATGTGTCCTGCTAGCAGCCAATGACAGAGCCAGCCTTTCTTATCAGTTTATTAAGTCTGTTGGTGTCACTGGCTGCAATGCTGCTCCCCCAGCAGATGACGGAGAAGAACAAGGTGCTGGCCACCACAGACTGGTAGAAGGTCTCCGGGATCTTGCTGCACACATTGAAGGACTTCAGCTTCCTTAGAAAGTAAAGTCAGCTGCAAGTCTTCTTGTACACAGCAGTACTGTTGCTCCTCCAGTTCAGTCTGCTGTCGATGGCCACTCCCAGGTATTTGTACTCCTCCACAACCTCCACATCCCCACCCAGAATGTAGAGGGGCCGCAAGGCAGATCTGTTCTTCCGGAAGTCAATCACCATCTCCCTGGTCTTGTTTATATTGAGCAGTAGGTGATTCTCTCCCGCCCACTCAACAAATCCGTCCACCACTCACCTATACTCCTCCTCCTGCCCACCACTTATACACCCTACAACTGCAGAGTGATCACAGAATTTCTGTAGGTGGCATGATTCCGAGTTGTGCTTCTGTAAGTGGCATAATTCCGAGTTGTGCAATTAATGTCATAATTTGGAGAAAATTTGAAAGGTCCAAGTGGAGGATGAAAATAATGAGGGATTTTATAAATCAAAACAAAGCTGACAAATGAAAAAACAGAGCTGCTAGTAAACGATTCAAGCCAGACCAACCACAATGTAACAAACACACTAAGTTTTCATAAATGAGTTCTTACCGTCTCTGTGTGTGCACATGCTTCCTATTTTCTCACAAGCACCTTCTGTGCAAACGAAGAAGTGTTATCAGTCAAGGTTACTGTGATTATCTCATGCTAGTTCTTGCCAATTTTCTGAAACAACGACCTTCTGACTTTGTCTGTGAGAATACAGAAATTAACTGTCAGACCAGGACATCTGCAGAGGGGCTGACGGATCTCAGATATCATGATGTTTTTTTGTATGTTATTAAAAGTAGCAATTTTATCTCATCAAGAGACGCAGAGCTCTTGAGACATCTCTCTCCGTGCTGTTTCACTTGCACATGTTCTGTTCGTTCCGTCATCTTTCGCTCATCCGGGGCTGGGTTGCGGGACAACAGCCTCAGACGGCGGTCTCACCCCGGCTTCCCTCACCCCGGCTTCACTCACCCCAGCTGCATCCTCCAGCTCACCCGGAAGGATCCCGAGTCGGGACTATGTCTCACAGCCGGCAAGCTGTGAGACATAGTCTCTCCAGTGGGTCTGGGGTCTGCCTCTCGGTCTCCTCCTGGTGGGACGTGCCCAAAAAACCTCAACAGCGAGGCGCTCGGGGGGCATCCTGACCAGATGCCCAATCCACCCCATCTGGCTTCTCTCGACCTGGAAGAGGAACGGCTCGACACCAAGCTTCTCCCGGATGGCAGAGCTCCTCACCCAATCTCTGATGGAGAGCCCTGCCACCATGCAGAGGAAGCTCATTTCGGCAGCTTGTATCCGCGATCTCATTCTTTCGGTCAGCACCCACAGCTGGTGACCATAGGTGAGGGTAGGAACGTACGTAGATGGACTTGTAAATCGAGAGCTTTGCTTTTCGGCTCAGGACTCTCTTTACCACTACGAACCAATGCAGCGTCCTAGTTATTGTTGACGCCGCACATATCCGCCTGTTTATCTCCCGCTCCATCCTTCCCCCAACCAGGGGTTTAATGCCCCTGGAAGTGTCACCCAAGGCAAACAGATCCGAGGTGAGGGGCCAGACAAAGCGTTACTCTAAAACCCCAATGAAGAGATTAAGCTTTTTTTTTTTTTCATTAAAAACGTGTTCTTGAAATGTTCCAATTTATAAATAACCCTCCTCCTCCCGAGCGCTCACAAATAAAATATAACATTACGGGCTTCTTTCGGGCTCGGGCCCGCAAATCAAGTTGATTGGTCGGGCTCGGGCCGGGTCGGGTTTCAATACCCGCGGGCTCGGGTCGGGTCGGGCTGGATTTTTTAGGCCCTAATCTCACCTCTGCTTTGAACTAATATTTTCAATTGATTATCTACTCTTCAGACCAAATTTATTTGGATTTTATGATTCATTCCTTCCAAGTTTCACCTCTTTGGTGTTGGTTGGTAACCTTGCTCCCAACTTTTAAAGTTCGCAACAAGAACTGGTTCTTCATTCTTGTCCAGCAGAGACGTTCGATGCCTTTTTGGAACCAACTTAGATAAACTGTGCTTTGGTTCTTTAAAAATAACTTTAGCTACAGACCAGCACTGGATCTCGATCAGTAGAAAATGGGGCCCAAGCGTGCTTTCTTTCCTGCCAAAGCAACTTGTCCTTACTTTTATGCTGAATCTCAAGTTCAGGCACATTTAATGACTTGCACATGCAGTATTTGAATGTCTGACATGATTTCAACCATGTTTAGTTAAAGGTAAACCACTCTGAAGGTTCAACCTAATATATCAGATGGAAAATTTTTTAAAAGGAGCCAGGCTCTTTCATTTCCTTCATCATGTATGTGGTGTTTAAAGTCAGTATTTACATTTGGTTTTACCTTTGGCTGCTACTCAGGTTCAAAGGTAGCTGTGCTACCCATTTTACGTGTTACCTGAAGGATTTTCACTCACTTTTTCCTAGCTAGGCTAATATCACCTAGGGCCTCATGTCAGTAGATTTTTTTTCTATTTTACTTGGTCAATTATGAACAAATCAGAGACTGCTTGTGAGATCTTGGAAAAACGATGGCCAATTGCATAATACCGATAATGTCGTGATGCTATACATCATGATATGGCTGTCAATGGATTTTTGATGGATAGCAAACAATGTAAGACGTTGTAGAAAAAGTTTCAAAAAAGTCTTCTGGACAGTTTAATTCTTGATCGAGACGTTTCGACTTCCACCCGGAAATCATTTTCAATCTGATAGAAATGGACTGAAAACTGGATCTATTTATACTAACCTAAATAAAAGGTAAAAAAAATAATAAGGAAGGGTTCGACCAATGAGCCTGTGTTACCTATGATGGCCGTGAATGGCTCCTGTTGTAGCCACAGACCAGTAAACAAACCCTATTATATTAATGCTAAAAGCCTAGTGAATAGAAATTCCTGCTAACGAGAGGCATGAATCTGGGTCACGAGGTGTCATCTTTAGTCCATGGCTTCAGAATGCTGCTGTAAATCCCGGGCAGAATGTATCTAACGCCTCCACTCCGATTTAGTGAGGGATTTGCTTCCTTCACACCTCTTTCAAACCATCCTTTTTTGAAACTTTTTCTACAATGGATCACTCCTGGATGAATGAGGGACTACACGGACTTGTCAACAATGTAAGACATTTTGCAGACAATTCAGAAAGTTTCACACCAGACTTTACGATGTTTCCAATTTTTTTTGATTCGGAATAACTTGTTCAGTTTATTTGACAGAAACAAAGAATTATACACGGAAGTTTTTGAGCTGCAGAATGAAGATTTTCAGAGACTAAGATAGGACAAATTCATTAGAAAACTTTTCAGAAAAACATCATTAAATTGACCAAAATTTCTACTGGGAATAAATAAATAAAGCAAAGTCTATTTTTTTTAACACTATAAACATTGACCAAAACTTTTCTACGTTTTTGGCCAGTCAATATTGATGCAATGGTCCTCAATTCATTAACCTGAGACAGAAAAGAGGACGTTTCGTTATCATATGAATGCCCAAAAATGTCCAGATTTAGTGTGGATTTGAACAACGTGAGAGGAATGAAGATTAGTCAGAGTAAAACAGAGTATGTGTGTGAATGAGAGGAATCCAAATGGAAAAGTGAGGTTACAGGGAGAAGAGATAGAGAAGATGGAAGATTTTATGTATTTACGATCAACAGTCCAGAGCAATGGAGAGTGTGGAAAAGAGATGAAGAAGCGTGTGCAGGCAGGTGGGAACGGGTGGAGAAAAGTATCAGGTGTGATGTGTGATAGAAGAGTTTCAGCTAAAATTAAAGAAAAAGTGAACAAAACCGTGGTGAGACCGGCCATGCTGATTGGCCTAGGATTGCTTACTACAGAAACTCATTCATTCATGTGGGATTTTTATGTTGTATAATTGAAAGGATATTCTTAATTTTTTTTTTTTTTCTGTAGTGGTGCCCGTTTTACCACTTTACTCCTGAACCTTGGACCAGAGAACACCGTCTCCTTGTTGGTTTTCGCTGTCCTTGAACATAAAATTCTCGTTCACTCACTACGACCAGCAGTGCTGACAAGCATCATCGAAGCACTAGTGTCCGTAAGTTGTGCCTCACTACCAGCAGACGTAGCATTTCATTTTTAATTTTGATTCTGTAATAATGCGGTACAACTAATTTGCTTTTAACGTTCAGCACATTGTAAACCGCATTGTTGGGTTTTTTTTGTTAATTAAAAACTCAAAAAATAAAATTTTGACTTTTAAAGCAAGATGTTTCATAGAAACTAATTGGAAATGTTTGAGTTTAAGTTTGCTTTTGTTGCACTCAAAAATGACTTAGTAACCTTCTCACGTTTTCCTCTTTCTCCTTAGCTGATTTTCCCATTCCAGTGGCAATGTCCATATATTCCTCTGTGCCCACTGGCGTTGGCTGACGTGCTGAGTGCCCCTTGCCCGTTCATAGTAGGAGTGGACTCTCGTTATTTTGATTTGCACGACCCTCCACCAGATGTGAGCTGCGTGGATGTGGATACAAACACCCTCTTCCAGTAAGCATGGTCCCTGAGAATATGATAGGATTATTATTTGTGCCTTTTTACAGTGTATGTGAACGTTGCTGAAATCAAAGTGATACAGGCAGAGTTTTTTAGGCAAAAATAAAAAGATAAAAAAATTCAAATCTGGCCAAATAAAACATCTTATGTAGTGTCCGTCCCATGCATCGGCCATCGTAGTAAAGAAAGAGTTGAGCCAAAAAGCAAAGCTCTCGATTTATAAGTCGATTTATGTTCCCACCCTCATCTATGGTCACCAGCTGTGGGTGGTGACCGAAAGAATGAGATCACAAATACAAGCGGCCGAAATGAGCTTCCTCATTTCGGCCGCAGGGTGGCCACAGGGTGGCTGGGTTCTCACTAAGAGATCGGGTGAGAAGCTCTGCCATCCGGGAGGGGCTCGTGTCGAGCTGCTCCTCCTCCAGGTCGAGAAAAGCCAGATGGGGTGGTTTGGGCGTCTGGTCAGGATGGCCCGCTGGTGAGGTGTTTCGGGCACGTCCCACCAGGAGGAGACCAAGAGGCAGACCCCGGAAGCGCTGGAGAGACTATGTCTCACAGCTGACAGGGGAACGACTCTGGATCCTTCTGGGTGAGCTGGAGGATGCAGCCGGGGTGAGAGAAGCCTAGGCTTCCCGTCTGAGGCTGTTGCCCCCGCGACCCGGTCCTGGATAAGTGGAAGACGACGGAACGGAATTACATCCCATTGGTCTGTTTGAAAAAGGTCTCATCATTGGTGTGAATCATGCAATAAAAACATCTCGTGCGATTACAGAAGCTACTGCAATTGAATTAAGGCCCATCCAAAGCGTTATTAAAAAAGCTGAAAGAATACTGAGGACCCATCGTCTTTACAGATAAAGTGCAGGGAAAAAATTGTGACTCATTAAGATCGACAACCACTTATATTTTTGGTGAAATCAAATCAAAGAAAAACAACAGTGGACCTCAGAGTTATGTTTAATAGTGAAAGGAGGAGAATTTTATATACAGTACACAACAAAAATATCCCAAATTATTGGACTGAACATCTCTGAAACTTTAGGTAAACCAACAAATCACAGAGGCTGATGTATGATGGTACGGAATCATGAATGTCTTATTCAATATCTAAAATTTTTTTGTTTGTATATGATTTAAGAAATTGCTTGTGACTTTCTAAATGTAAAATCATTTTTTGACCAACTAAATTAGAATTAGCCAATGGTTTTTAAATGGAAATTCTTAATCATTTCCTGCTGAAAACCACTGTTTCTACTCAAAAGTTTAGGTTTAGCAATTAAGTACACTAATTTGAAATTTGAAGTCATAAATACAAGCGCGTGTACTGCTGCTAAACATTTCTGCTGACATTATAATGCGGATGTACCAGAGACCAAAGTCACTATTGGAAAAACCGAGACAGTGGCTCAGTGGTAGAGCATTTGCCCGCGAACCGGAAGTTAACCAGAAGTTCGCGGGTTCGATTCCCACTGAGTTCACGTCTAGGGTCCTTGGAGAAGACACCTAACCCCCCATTTCTCCCACCATTGGCGCTGTCAAAGGTGGCAGCCTGCTGCGGCGTAGTAGTGCAACACACAAATTTCCCCGGTCAGGGATGAATAGAGTATGTAAAAATAAATCAAATAAAAAACATGGCGTTCAGACAGTATCTGAATACTCAACAGGAGAACTTGCACATTTTAGTCTCTAAAAAGTTTCTTTTTTATAAAAACTTTACTTTTTGCTGTTTGAATGATTTTCTGAAAGATTCAAACCCCCATGACCTGGAACCAAATGTTCTCCAGGCATTTGGGACTTTTCCTCAATATCATCTCAACAACATCATATATCATACTGAATCTTTTTTAAAAAAACTTTTAGAGCATGAACTCTTAAAAAAAAAAAAAAAACCTCTTTAATTTTCTAAAAGATTGAGTTGACGTTTTTTTTTCTTAAAAAATATGAATAAAATCCAATTTTCTATAAAGTCAGCTACGTTTCATTTGATTTTTGGCTTTAGTTGCAGTCTGACAGTGCTAGGGTGGTCTGAACCTTTGCACTCCTGTTGGTATTGGCTTGTTCACCCTTTACCTTGCCTCAGTGTGCAATTCTGATTTTTTTCCAGTAATGACGATAAGCGAGCACACACATGGAAGATCCTGCCAAAGAAAGCCTGTAAAAACCTGATGAATGTGCTGAACAACCTCTACCAGCAGCTGGTTGAAAGTAAGTATGAAACCCAATTCAGTGGTGGATGAAGTAAGCACTTTTTGTACTTAAGTAAAAGTACAGATAATTAGGCAAAAAAATTACTTAAGTAAAAGTATCAATAAAAAAATCTACTTAAGTAAAAGTACAAAAGTAATTGGTGTAAATTGTACTTTTTAAGTCAAAAGTAAAAGTATTCAATCATAATTCAAATGTTATTTTTTGTTCTGTATAGTGTCACCATGGTAAACAGGATAAATACTCTGCAGGGGTGTGACCCCCCTCTCCCGCCTCTTTTGGTCCACAAAAAAATAAATAAATAAATAAAATAAAAGGAAAGGGGACAAGTCAAGCTATCCCCTAGAAGGGCCAGTGAATGGGCCGCCAAAATGGAGGAAAATGACACTTATTTTTTAAAATGTTTTGGGGGGGAGGCCCCCAGTCACTATATATTGGCTTTGTCAAAGCCCCACCCCCTTTGGAAAATTCTAGATCCGCCCCTGCTCCATGCAATGATGGCTCAACTTTTTATTTAGAAGTAAACACAACGAACAATGATCTTCTGACTCTTTTTAATTTGTACTATATTTGATGTTAGGTTTTTGGCGCTGAATGAATGCGGAAAATGTTTCTCGATTCATGACTTCTTCTCCCGATCAACTGCTTTTTTTATTTTGGCGATGCGGCTTCAAGATATGCTAAAAAACCTGTGTATTTTTCAAATTCCTGAACAAAAATGTAACAAAAAATGTAAAACACACTTTTAAAAAGTAGCGAAGTAAAAGTACAGATATTTGCTCTAAAAATGTAGTGAAGTAAAAGTAAAAGTACCGGTCTTAAATTTTACTTAAGTAAAGTACAGATACACAATTTTTTTACTTAAGTACAGTAACGAAGTACATTTACTTCGTTACGTTCCACCACTGACCCAATTGAATGTCTGGTAGAAAAAAATCAGGGCAGAAAGGGATTTTTGTTGATTGGGATTATTTCTGGAATTTCGTTCTCATTTCTTTCTCATCTTCTTTTTTCTTGCAGATCAAAACCAGCCTGATGTTTTACAAGAACTGTGCATGAACGATTCCCCCGACTTAGGTGGAAAGAGTTCCCATGCACTAGAGTTGGAGATCCAGGAAGCTTTTCTACGCTTCATGGCTTCTATTTTAAGAGGTTACCGCTTGTTCCTCCGACCAATCACCCAAGCACCTTCAGAGAAATCTACGGATGTTAGCTCGCGCTTTGACTTGCAAGGTATCGGAAGTCATAGTCTGAGATCAAAGCGACCAGAAAAACACTGAAAGTACTAACCAAACACTCGTGTTTCCAAACGTTTTCCCCTTAGCAGCCTCTTCAAAGTCCTCACAGGAAGCATAAGTCCACTGTGCATTGAGTCACTTTTGCTCTGAAGACGGTCCAAAAATAAGAATTTATAGGAAAGGGCTTGAATAAATTGACAATACCGCAAACAACACAGTCATTTCTAATACAGTAGAAACACATAATTCTTTTGTTGGAATAGATAGTTTTTCACCAAAACTTTGTTGCCATGGTTAGCAGTGGCGGCTGGTGGTAGAAAAAATTGGGGGGGCGCACATTTTTCAAACACACACAAAATTTTTTTTTTAGATATATTATATAAAAGTATATATATACAGTGGTGGTCAAAAGTTCACATACACTTGTAAAGAAGATAATGTCATGGCTGTCTTGAGTTTCCAGTTATTTCAATAACTCTGATTTTTCTCTGATATAGTGATTGGAACAGATCCTTCTTTGTCACAAAAAACATTCATGAAGTTTGATTCTTTTATGACTTTATTATGGGTAAATTGAAAATGTGACGAAATCAGCTGGGTCAAAAATATACATACAGCAACATGAATGAGCAATTTTGGAGACTTAGAAAGTTGTGTCAATGACATGAGCTTCATAGCATGACCTCTTAACTTCTTGTGAGTGATTATGAGTGACTACAGCTGGTGACTTCTCTGAGGCCATTTAAAAAGGGCTCATTGGATAAAAACACCCACAAACGCTACAATGGGAAAGTCAAAGGAGCTCAGCACAGATTTGAAAAAGAGAATCATTGACTTGAACAAGTCAGGAAAGTCACTTGGAGCCATTTCAAAGCAGCTGCAGGTTCCAAGAGCAACAGTGCAAACAATTGTTTGTAAGTATAAAGTGCATGGCACTGTTTTGTCACTGCCACGATCAGGAAGAAAACGCAAGCTGTCACCTGCTGCTGAGAGAAAACTGGTCAGGAGGGTGAAGAGTCAACCCAGGAGCACCAAAAAGCAGATCTGCCAAGAATTAGAAGCTGCTGGAACACAGGTGTCAGTGTCCACAGTCAAGCGTGTTTTGCATCGCCATGGACTGAGAGGTTGCCGTGCAAGAAGGAAGCCCTTGCTCCAAAAGCGGCACCTTAAGGCTCGACTAAAGTTTGCTGCTGATCACATGGACAAAGTTCTGTGGTCAGATGAAACAAAAATTGAGCTGTTTGGCTACAATGCCCAGCAATATGTTTGGAGGAGAAAAGGTGAGGCCTTTAACCCCAAGAACACCATGCCTACCATCAAGCCCGGTGGTGGTAGTATTATGCTGTGGGCCTGTTTTGCTGCCAATGGAACTGGTGCTTTACAGAGAGTCAATGGGACAATGAAGAAGGAGGATTACCTTCAAATTCTTCAAGAAAACCTGAAGTCATCAGCCCGAAGGTTGGGTCTTGGGCGCAGTTGGGTGTTCCAACAGGACAATGACCCCAAACACACATCAAAAGTGGTAATGGAATGGCTAAATCAGGCTAGAATTAAAGTTTTAGAATGGCCTTCCCAAAGTCCTGACTTAAATCCCATTGAGAACATGTGGATAATGCTGAAGAAACAAGTCCACGTCAGAAAGCCAACAAATTTAACTGAACTGCACCAATTCTGTCAAGAGGAGTGGTCAAAGATTCAATCTGAAACTTGCCAGAAGCTTGTGGATGGCTACCAAAAGCGCCTAATTGAAGTAAAAATGGCCAAAGGACATGTAACCAAATATTAGCATTGCTGTATGTATATTTTTGACCCAGCTGATTTCGTCACATTTTCAGTTTACCCATAATAAAGTCATAAAAGAATCAAACTTCATGAATGTTTTTTGTGACAAAGAAGGATCTGTTCCAATCACTATATCAGAGAAAAATCAGAGTTATTGAAATAACTGGAAACTCAAGACAGCCATGACATTATCTTCTTTACTAGTGTATGTAAACTTTTGACCACCACTGTATATATATATATATATATATATATATATATATAAAATTATTCGTGACAATATGTGTCTGTTTTTGGTGACTTCTTCATTATGTTTCCTTATGCCAGTTCGGTAGCCTTCATTTAATTGTGCCAGGATGTTACTACTGCCAAAAACACCTAGCTTATAGCTACTATCAAGATGGGTGCGGCAAGTTTCATGACGTTTGCACTTTTCAGACAAATGCTTCAAGTCACTCACCCCTGTTGATATCCACACCTTTTTAGTTGCTGCTGAACTAAATAATAAGCAGGGGAAACAAAAAAAGTGTTTCTCATCCAGTGTTTCTTATCCTCTCACATAAAAGCGGCCGCGATCTCCACTGTTTTGTTGCACAGTCAAATCTGGGGTGTCCAGTCAAAGCTCCCTCACTCTTCTTTTTTCTTCTTTGGAACGCTTAGAAAACGGATTCTGTAGAAGGGACGACACTGAATTCTCTTTAAAAGAGCCACTAGCTTTGTTAGCAACTGAACTAGCTTCCAATGCCATCATGAAGACTCCCAGAATTCCGCAGTGAAAAGAAAGGGCGTGGCGTGGGTGGGATTTATAGGTCAGCTTATAGCTAATTGATTGGTACATGTAACAGACTGACAGAGAGGATAACCTATCACACACCCGATGGGCGGAAAATATCTGCGCCCCGCGGGCGTGGTTATGGTTTGCAATACACATGAATGGGAAAAAATTTAGAGCTGACGTCATGTTTTTTTCCATAAAAACCGGAAGCCACATACACACCAATACGTTTTCCTGGGAGGGCGTACCTACCCCACGCCCTTGTTCCGGTTTGCACAGGAAGTAAGAAAATAAAATAAAACGGTGTAAAACATTATTAAAATGCATGTAAGCTTCACACTCGACAGTTTTGCATACTTATAAACACATACATGTTTATATATGTATATATAGATGTATATGCATATATGTTTCTTGGTCATCAGTTCGGGGGGGCGGCGCCCCTGTGCCACACGTCACCAGCCGCCACTGATGGGTAGATTATATAAAACAAAGGCAGGCTTTTCTCAAAATGATGGTTTGTAAGTCGTCCATGTTGCTCTTAACCCCATACACCAGGGGTGCCCAACCTTTTTTGTCCCAAGATTTACTTTTCAACTAGCAAACCGCTTGAGATCAACCAGTCCCGCGATGTCATGTGTTACCGTCGCACATGACATCACCAACCCGGACGTAAGCGTCCACTCCTTTATTAGCCTTCAGATCTGCAGCTGAGTAGAAATTCAGGGTGAATTGCAGGCATCAAATTGGGATTGTTTAAGTATCTCGGGGTCTTGTTCACGAGTGGGGGAGGGATTGAGCGGGAGATCGATAGGCGGATCGGTGCGGCGTCAGCAATAACTAGGACGCTGCATCTGTTCGTCGTGGTAAAGAGAGAGCTGAGCCGAAAATCAAAGCTCTCGATTTACAAGTCGATCTACGTTCCAACCCTCACCTATGGTCACCAGCTGTGGGTGGTGACCGAAAGAATGAGATCACGGGTTCAAGCGGCCGAAATGAGCTTCTCCGCAGGGTGGCTGGGCTCTCACTCAGAGATTGGGTGAGGAGCTCTGCCATCCGGGAGGAGCTCGGTGTCGAGCCGCTCCTTTTCCAGGTCGAGAGGAGCCAGATGGGGTGGTTCGGGCATCTGGTCAGGATGGCCCCCGAGCGCCTTGCGGGCAGGATGTTTTGGGCACATCCCACCGGGAGGAGACCATGGGGCAGACCCCAGACCCGCTGGAGAGACTATGTCTCCTATGGAGACTATGTCTCTCCAGCTGGCCGGGGAACGACTTCGAATCCTTCCGGGTGAGCTGGAGGATGCAGATGGGGTGAGAGAGGCCTGGGCTACCCATTTGGGGCTGTTGCCCGTCAACCCGACCCCAGAACAAGCGGAAATGATGGAACGGAAATTGGGATTGTTTGAAAATAAATTATATAGAATTATATAAGGATCTTCTCCACCAGTCAACAAAAAATATTGCTTTCATAGTTTCTTCCTGATCCTGCCCGACTTCCGGGTTTTAGTCACGTGGGTGAAAGCGC
Source organism: Neostethus bicornis (assembly GCA_902685375.1). Taxonomy (NCBI): domain Eukaryota; kingdom Metazoa; phylum Chordata; class Actinopteri; order Atheriniformes; family Phallostethidae; genus Neostethus; species Neostethus bicornis. The sequence goes on from LR738543.1 coordinate 7,370,477, forward strand.
TGTATAACACAAGAAAGATGCTAGATCAGGGGTGCCCAAACTTTTTTCCCCAAGATCTACTTTACAAATATCAAACCTCCTGAGATCTACCAGTACCATGTTACCATCGTAAACCCCACAGATCGTTTCCAGCCTGATGTAACTACCCCTACAACACGATTTGTTACATACGCACACGCACACACTCACAGCGTTTTGCGAGGGGGAGGGGCCACAGCAGCACCGCGGGCTGCTTATTGATTACAGGCTTAACAACGTGATTTCACGTCACAGGCTCCGAAATCTCCAGTAACAGCAGAAAAGCCGCTAGATCAGGGGTGCCCAAACTTTTTCACTCGCGGGCCACATTGAGTTCTAACGTTTGACAACGGGCCGGATCTGAGGGTGGTGGGGGGGGCGCCTTTAGAAAATCCTGGAGTCGCCCCTGAGAACAGTATCAGATGGATGATACTTTTTTCCTCCTTTTATTAATTGTCACGTGGGTGAAAGCGACAATTTAGAAAATTGGGGGGCTCAAATACTAATTTGCTGTTCCTATTTTAGCCTCTAGATGGCAGCATTTGGAACACAAAGGTAACAGCGCTGCTGCCCAATGTATTACGTAATTCTACACGCGGGCCAGGCGCTATTGATTTTATGACGGAGGTTGCGGGCCGGATGAAAATTGACAACGGGCCGCATTTGGGCCCCGGGCCGGACTTTGGACATATCTGCGCTAGATTGACCCCTTTTTTGAAAGTTTTTTTTTTTTTTTTTTTCAATGCCATGCGATCTACCCGCAATCGACGTAATGGGCACCCCTGCCATACACCAGTGTTTTACTCATTACCCAACAGTTCTACCTCAATACCTTTATGGAAGTTGAGAGCTGCTCAGACAGTTACATCAAGAGAAGAATAATTTGATGATTTTTGGGATCATATTGGTTTATTTATGAAGTTTGAGGTGTTATATTGCCAGGGTACATGATCATTCCCATTGCTGCAATTGTAATTACGTCTCACTCTATCTAACCCAATGATGGTTACAAGGCTGATCAAAGGAAAGTGTCGCTCTGTAACATCCAAGGTCATCACAATGTTTTTAAAAAAATGTGGCTTCTGCTGCTTCTGAAGTTACATCTGCCCAATTGAAGCCACATACCTAGTGGAGTTGCTGGTTTGACTCTCTTCCAAGCTCATCGCAAAACACATGTGGGTCCTTAGACCTACAAAAAAAAAAAAACATGCAGTACATGGCAGGCTGTCAAGGTTGGCCCAGTCACTTAAGTGCATTTTCTTATAACACCATTCACATTTCCAAAAATGATTAGTTCACCCACAACATTTATAATTTGTTCATATCATTTTGGATAATTCTCATTAGTTTGGCATTTCCCTTCAGGGGTCGCCACAGCAAGTCAGTTTCTTCCATCTAACCCTATCTGCTGCATCCTCTTTGGTCACACCAACTATCTTCATGTCTTACTTCACTGCGTCCATGAACCTCCTCTTTGGTCTTCCTCTAGTCCTCTTTCCTGGTGGTTCCAAACCCAGCATCCTTCTGCCGATGTACTCTCCTTCTCTCCTCTGTACATGCCCAAACCATCTCAGTCTTGCCTCTTGAACTTTATCCCCAAAACCTCTAACATGTGCTGTTCCTCTGATGTACTCATTTCTAATCCTGTCCGTCCTGGTCACTCCCAGAGAGATCCTCAGCATCTTCATCTCTGCTACTCCCATCTCTGTCTCCTGTCTTTTTTTAAGTGCTACTGTTTCTAGACCAAACAGCATGGCCAGTCTCACCACCACATCACACCTGATACTTTCCTCCACCCGTTCCAGCCTGCCTGCACACGCTTCTTCACCTCTTTTCCACACTCTCCATTGCTCTGGACTGTTGATCCTAAATACTTAAAATCTTCCACCTTCTTTATCTCTTCTCCCTCTAACCTCACTTTTCCATTTGGATCCCTCTCATTCAGACACATGTACTCTGTTTTACTCTGACTAATCTGACGAAGAACGTCGGGGTTTAAATATCGGTTGGGATGAGGCTTGAAACAGTGACCTTCTTTGTGGCGTGGGTTTCCTCCCACGCTCCAAAAACAGGCATGTTAGGTTGATTGGACACTATGAAATTGCCCCAAACAGACTGGTGAATTGTTTGGGGAGTACCTTGCCTGTCGCCTTGACTCAGCTGGGATAGTCAACGGCACCTTCCTCAGCCCTGTTAAGGATAAGCAGTTCAGAAGATGAAACGAAACAGTTACGTCATAGAGTTCTCTGCTTTTTATGAAATTATCATTTGCAGATATCCAAAATGGACTATATATGTGGTAGCTGACTATTCATCCATATAAATCTAGTAGTCCTCATTTTATTGTTTGAGTCATTACCTTTAAAATGATTCGGCATGCTGTAGCATACAAATCACTTTCCAGTCTGAGGGAATTGGAGTATCTGTGAACCTATATTTAAACTGCGAAGCGAGCAGAGTCATGACTGTACACTGCTGATGAGTGTCTGAATATGTAAACTAAGAACACACAACCTGTTAGATCTTCATCTGGTGCGACCGGCCAGTCTGAAAACCAGATGATGTTGTTTAAAACATAAAAATCCACGTCCCCTCTGAAGGAATACATACCAGGGATGTTCATTTGGAAAGCTTGAGTTTGACGAGATGCTTAGGTTTAGAGATTTAAGGTTGTTTGTGAAAGAGAAATTTAGCCATTCAGGGCCACATCTGGACTGCTTCAGAAACTAGGGGACCAGTATTTGGAACGGTGCTTATTAGACTCAGATATGAACCTAACCGAGGTAACGTCATAGCAACTCCTCTAGAGAATTGCCAAGGCCAAGGACATGTCCGGTCTGAGAAATGTGACGCTGCAGCAGGTTATGTAATGATCCGAGGAGACGGAACAGTGCGTACATTGTGTCTGGAACCCTGACTGCGTTTTGATCTGATGCAAAACCGTCCTCTCTGTAAAGGTTTTCTTCTATTTTCTCTTGATGAAATAGCAAATGTCAAGTGTCCTTCCTCATGATTCTGATGATCTCACTGCAGCATCTTTAACCATGACAGCCTGCTTTCTGATCACATCCCTGAGGAAAATTATTACCAAAATCAACTTTTTTTAAATTAATCTATTCTTTTTTTCTTTTCACTGTCAGTGCAGAATTAGCACAAAGAAAAATGGCCAACCCTGGAATTGATCAGATCTTACCTACTTCAAGAGACAGTCTTATACGTCTGTGGAGTAGTATTTCTGATAGCATGTATGGATAAACGCGATATCTTTTGTTATCTCAGAAATGCAATATTTGTGGGGAAAAAAATTCCTTTTACATTGATTAATGCAGTTTTATTTTCATTTTTGACACTATAAATTTTCTACTCCCATCGCTTCATATTTATTTCTGACCCCTGGGCACGTGGACAATATAGCCTTTTGTCTGAGGCCATAAGTACAGTCTGAGGCACAACAATTAAGCAGATCTAAAGTGTACTTTTTATAATCTTACTTTGGTGCATTGACATAAAAATGCTGAGGGGAGAGACTAAGCCTGAGCAGAGCACATGCACTAAAACATGGGTCACCAACCTTTTTGAAACTCAGAGCTACTTCAAGGGCACTGAGTAATGCAAAGGGCTACCACTTTGATAATACACTTCTGAAATAACAAAGTTACACACTGTACCTTTAATTTGATATTATTATTAATGATATTCTATGTGAAGACACTGATTATTAATGATCCATCCCAATAATTATTTCAGTATGATTAAACGAGGTAGGAAATGGATACATTTCAATATGCAATATCCAAGTGTTTCATTTTCAAATGATCACTTCCACAATATTTTGCAGGAAATCTTTTTCAATTTGTAATAGCCACCAACAGTTATCATCATTGTTTCTTTGAGAACCTCCCCGTCTGAAAACGCCTTGTTCTTCTTTATCCAAAAAAGTGTAGCTCTAAATGAGGTTTCAGTTGCTTTTTGAGAATTTTTTACCGGCCTCGTAAAAAAAGACTGCTGTTTGCCCAAAGCTGCCTTTAACTCACGGGCTTTTTCCGTCCGTAGTGCGCTGCCTGGTGGGTAGTGAGCATGGTAGTTTTTGTGACATGTACTGAAATGTCTCTCCACGTTGTGCCGCTTAGCTGTCGCCACAGTTGCACCGCAGATGAGACACACACAGTTGTCTTTCACATTAGTAAAAAAGAACTCTTCTTCCCATTCACTGTGAAAATGATGAGTTTTCTTTCATTTTTTCTGCCATGTTTTTGTGGGTAGAAAACGCGTTCGTAACCTCATCTTTGCAGCGCTCACTAGCTCATCTCAGCAAAGCTGGTTTGTCATGCGCACTAGACTGACCACCGACCCATACTACATCAGAGTTCATATATAAAACTGTTTTTTGTGATATACTTTTTTTTTTTTTACGTTTTTATGTATTCGTTTTTAAATTTACATCACTGTAAATGAAATAGCAAGACTAGCAACACAATTAAATAAAATTTTAGACAGAGCTAATTTGTGATTAGTGCTATTTTTAGAACTGGCCTGCGTGCGACTGATGCGGTCGCTGAGGGTGACATGTTGCCCGTGGGCACTGGGCTGGTGACCCCTGTACTAAAACATGTCCTGCTAGAACAACCTCGGAACTTGCAATGTACTGTACTTCAGTATGGATGAATGAAATAGGTTGGGCACCCATTTTCAAATATGTAGAAACTTCCCAAAAATTGTTTTTGCATAAAACTGTACTCAAACTTTCGCCTTCAATTTTTCTAACGTTCCTCATAACCTTACTCCACTTAAAGCTCAAAGCTCCAGCAAGGTTTTGGTGAAAATCTGTTGACTTACTGACAAGTAGACACTTTTTTAATTGAGAAAATGATCAGACACAAGATATATTTGGCATTTACTTTTAATCTGTCAGCCTCTTGATTGTTTTTCTTCTTCACTGTGTCTTAAAATTATGGCTTATTACTCCATTCAGTTGCTTTCAGCTTCGATTAAGGAAGCGTTTCATAATGTTTCCGTACGTCCCATATTGGCCATTAGACTAATAACATTGTAACATCCATCATCCAAACTCAGACAAATGGAAGGCATGCCATCTATTTATGGCCTTTCATTATAGCATCCTTATCTTTGAGTTCCCACCTTTTGTTAGAACAGCAAATAGGAACTAGTAAGAGAGGTAAAAATGCAAACTCATTTAGCTTTTTTTTTTCTTCATCATGCTTCCCACGTACAAATCTTTGCACTAATTAGTAAACAACAGTTCTAGAATAACAGTCCTCCAGTATGTGGGAAAATTCTACAGCAGCTTAAACACCACTAAGGTGGACAAACTGAAAACAATATTCTTTCTTTCATTCATTTTCTATACCGTTTTATTCAACTTGAGATTTCAGGGGCGTTGTAGCCTATCCCCGCTAGTTCAAGATGAAAGATGGTCAGACATGCCAAATCTCCCGCATTGGATGGGAGACACCCAAAATTAGGACCTATCTCACACTCACTGCTAAGGCTAATAAAACTCCCGCATGATGAACACTCTAGTGCATTCCATGAACATGATTTGGTATAATGAGGCTAAGCACATGGCATCTCCTGCTGCTGCACCTGTGCATCTGAAAGCCACTAGTAGAGATCTGTATGGTCTATTGCCGGTATTGTGCATGAGCCGCAAAACAAAGCGCAAACAAGCAGAACAGGGGTGTAATGCTGGTGGTAATTCCTCTTCATACCGATACATAACGCTTGGTGGTAACACACGTAAGACGCACAATTTTCAAGCTGCTTTCACATGTTTTGAACGTTTTTTTTTTTTACGCTAACTGTCATGGCGGGTGTTGTCTATTGGCAGATGTGGGGTCAAGCTCCTCCTCCTTTTGGCCACACATCTTCAAATCCTCCCACGCCCTCCCCAAAATCTCCCGCTTTGTAAAGCCAAAAACTTGGCATATCTGGATGGAATACACCTCAGATAGAGCACCAATCTGGCACATATAGGACAACCACTCATGCACACACTCAATCCAATGGACTATTTACCAGTTAGCAATTGTTCTAACATGGTGGCAAAACTTACAACTTTTTGGAATCGAAAATACTTAATTAATCCCCGAAGGGACATTTGAGGCTACGGTGCTAACACCTCAATGCCTTCCCGGTCCGCTTACATGGTCTAAAAGCTGGCGACTGAACGGTTAAAAAACGGTCCACAATGAGGCCACGAAGTCAGGCTTCAATGAAGGACACCAAGTGGCCCCTCCACATTCCTGCTGCGTCAGAACGAGCGTCCCCAGTTCCTCTATCTTGCCAGCGAGCGTCCGGATGTTACCCATGACAACCGCAGGGACACTGGGCTTAAAGCGCCTCCTTTCTGATATTCTCTTTCTCAGTTCTATCAGGACTGCATAGACTCCTCCAGCCATGGTGGATCTTGTTCCGAGAGCTAGCTGCTGGTTGAGTTCACACTAACAAAGCGAAACGCCTCCGACCAGCAAAATGGAGAGCTAGCCGTTGAAACCAAAAAACGGCTATTTTTGGAACGGAAGCATGGCTATTTGACAATTAAGATAATCTTACCAAATAAAACATGAAACCAAATTCATCACTCATGGTACCTAATAGGGGTGTGCGATACCGCAAGTTTTGGTATCGATCCGATACCAAAATCGGCTAAAGCCGCCTCGCTTTAGCATACATGCGCGACACACATTTACGCATATTTTGCAGACAGATAAGTTAGGTTGTCTTTTTGAAAAAAAAAAAAAAAAAAACGGAAGCAAAGTGCGGGGGATACAACTTCAACTAAAGTATCGATATTGTAGTTGGAGTATCGATCAATATCAATACTAGCGTTAGTATCGATATTATCAATATTAGGATCGATCCGCCCACCCCTAGTACCTAAACCAATACACACAACCAACCAACCAACCAACCAATCGTGCTCTAGTACGTCTTTACAAAGAGTCGTTCTTGAGCCTATGATCAGAAAAATGTCTGTTTCACCAAAAAATAACATAAATAGAGTGATTTGACTATTTCAGGTACAAAAAAGAAACATAATTAAATGGAAAACTTTACACCTTCACAGGGTAAGACTTTTGTGGCTTAAATTTGCAAAAATATATGCTTTTTGCTCAGGGTTCCTGAAGAGCCGGGACCGTGCCCATCAGAAGTTTTACACCTCGATGACCAAGACCCAGATGTTTATCCGTTTCATCGAGCAATGCACGTTTGTCAGCGACGCCAGCCTGGCCTTCTTCGATGACTGTGTGGACAAGGTCAGTTTTACCCTCAGCCCTGCTATGCAGTGTTTAGTTTTGCGCTAATTAATTTTCATCCAGCTCCTCCTAAATTGAAACACGAAACCTTTTTCTTCAAATTTCATGTTGCATCGTTTGTATTCACCCTCCGTTGTGCTACCTCGTTTGTTCCGTTCCATCATCTTCCACTTGTTCGGGGGTCGGGTTGCGGGGGCAACAGCCTCAAACGGGCAGGCCCGGCCTCTCTCTTCCCGGCTGCATCCTCTAGCTCACCCAGAAGGATCCCAAATCGTTCCCCGGACCCGCTGTGAGACATAGCAGGTCTGCCCCTTGGTCTCCTCCCTCGTTCGCGAGGCGCTCTGGGGGCATTCTGACCAGATGCCCGAACCACCCCATCTGGCTCCTCTCGACCTGGAGGAGGAGCGGCTCAACACCGAGCTCCTCCCGGATGGCAGAGCTCCTCACCCGATCTCTGAGTGAGAGCCCAGCCACCCTGCGGAGGAAGCTCATTTCGGCCGCTTGTACCCGCGATCTCATTCTTTCGCTCACCTTCACCCGACCCCTATGGCCCGTCCTGCAGGTGGTGAGTCCGCTTGAAGGGCGGCCCATGTACCCTGTTCGGGCTGGGCCCGGCCGGGCCCCATGAGTAAAAGCCCGGCCACCAGGCGCTCGCTCTTGTGCCCCACCCTCGGGCCTGGTTCCAAGGGGGTGCCCAGGTGACCCGCATCCGGGCAAGGGCAACTTGGCCATGTTTGATTTCTTCATAGGGGATTTCGAGCCACGCTTTGTCTGGCCTCTCACCTAGGACCTGTTTGCCTTGGGTAACCCTACCAGGGGTATGAAGCCCCGGACAACATAGCTCCTGGAATCATTGGGGCACACAAACCCCTCCACCGCGATGGCGGCTTAAGGAGGAGTCAGCTTCCTCGTTTGTCCTTAGCATAAACTACTTCTCTTTTTTCCCGCTGCCAGTTTCTTTGAGCTTCTTTCTCTTTTCTCCGTTACTTTCTTTTGCAAGCAGCTTTGCAATTCAGAACGGAGTGCAGACAAAGGAGGGAAGGGAAGTCTGTCATCGTGATTACCTGTTGTGAGTTCATACTGTCTCCAGATGAGCTCAGCTTCCTCAGACAGCATCATTAGATAGACTGAGGATGCATACAGGTGCACAATGTTTAAAAAAAAAACATGGCTTCAGGCTGCTTTCCTTCCCTTCTGCTTCTAGTTTTTCTATTTTCACGCATTTTCGTGGCTTTTTCATTTTCTTTTTTCAGTTTAAATCAAACTGTGTCGTACTTTTTTTGCTTTTTTACATATTTTTTTTAAAGATGAATGGTATATTTATTCCCTATGTTTGATGCCATAGCAGTTTGTTGGGAAAAGAAAATCTACGTCCTCCTTTGAAGGGAATTTTAATGTGGATTTCGGAGATTGCTGCCATGGCAGTTTGTTGGGGAAAAAACAATCCAAGCACTATTTATTGGGAAAATCTTGATGTTAGCAAAAAAAGCACGCAAAAAATGTCTTTTTATACTACAGAGATTTTTGAAGTGCGAACTTAATAAAAAATAAAGCTGTTTGTGTGTGTGTGTGTGTGTGTGTGTGTGTGTGTGTGTCTGTTTGTCGGTCTGTCTATATTGTTTTGAGTCTCATTTTCAAAGCTCTCAATGGTCTAAGACAGGGATGGGCAAACTTTTTGACTCGCGGGCCACATTGAGTTCCATCTAACATTTGACAAGCAGGCCGAACCCAGGGGGCGGTGTGCCCCTCCCCCTCTAGGTCGACAAAAAAATTTATTTTTACTACTTTGGTTAAAATATGCACGAAAATGCAGAAACATTACTTATTTTTCAAAAAGGTTCTGGGGGTGGAGGGATGCCCCTAGACCTCTCTATACTGGCGAGCACCATGGGTGCTCTTTTTGTGCCCTCCCAGCCTTTAGTAAATCCTGTATTCGTCCCTGGGAACAGGAGCAGATGGATGGCATGCTTTGGTAACCGCTAGAATAGACCGACAGAATGGCGCGCTAGATTTTAAACAAGCGTGTTAAATGTTACATCAGGAACGTTAAATTTAAAATCTCGCGGTGCTTGGTTTGAAATCTGAGCGCTTAATGTAATATTTTGTTTGTTTTAACATCTAACATGCTTGTTTTATGTGCTTGTATTGAGCCCGATGGCTTTCCATATATGTGCACGCTGTTAATTTTGAAAGTGTGCGCATCACGGAGACACACACATTTTGATGGGAGCAGTGTTGTTATATTTTTGGCGCTATCTAGTGACGAACATAAAAAAAAAATAAAATCAAGAAAAATCAAACTAACATGGTTTATTTTATTTCAAGTTCGGTTGGCTGGATTAAAACATTTAACGGGCCGCATGTGGTCCGCGGGCCGTAGTTTGTCCATGCCTGGTCTAAGAGATGGTCGGGCATGATTAAAAATGAGACTTTTTAAGGAGACTTTTGAATGTCCAAAACCTTAGGCCATGTCCACACGTAACCGGGTATTTTTGAAAACGCATATCTGCTGTCCTCCGTTTTAGGAAACACACGAGTGTTTTAGGAAACACTCCTAAAACACTCGTGTGTTTTAGGAGTGTTTCCTCCTCCTTGCGTGTTTTAGGAGTGTACTTATACGACTCCGCATCCACACGGAGTCATATAAATACGCTTCTGAGTGCGGTTATGAGCATGCCAGACCAGTAGTGGGCAGTATTGATGTAAAACGTAAGTTCTGAGCTATCGAATCAGAGCACCTCTCTCGTCATTTCCGCAGCATGGATCCATGCTGCCCACGGTCTGCTTTTGTAAACAAGGACCCACACGAATGATGTATGTGCATTACTTGTCGCAGGTAGTGACGCATAAAAACGCAAATCTCCGTTTTCGCAAGTCCAAACACAAAAAACGGAGTTTTCCAAAATCTCCACTTTGGCCGGAGTTTTCAAAAACGCCGGTTTTGAGTGAAAAAAAACCTCTGTTTTTGGGTGGACAGCAGGCCAAAACAGATAAAAATATATGCGTTTTAAAAAATACCCGGCTACGTGTGGACAGGGCCTTAGTCTTGCACGGTGTTCTCTGCCTATTTTTTTTTTTTAATTATTTCTTACTTTATTGGCTGTTTTTCTCCTTCGTTTACGTGCAATCCAGAGACATAATCCACTTGAAGAGTAAAGCGAAGTGTGCAAAATACCAGCAGGACATGCTAAAAGTTGGGCTGTGACTATATGCATTCCTTGTATGCAACCCAATTTTTTCCCCCAGAATGACATCTTTTTAACATTGTCTTATTTTATTACAGAAAAAAAAACGTCATTTTGAGTTAAAACAAGTTATTATCTTTGAATACGTTACATGCCAGATCGAGGGGGATCTTAGCAGGCATGCACACTGATGTTATTAACTGGGCGATGGAGTGAAAAAAAGCGAATGGAGAGGAATATAAAGTTCTGCCTCTTGTCTGAAATCAGCCGGGATAGGCTCCGGCATTCCCACAACCCCATTAGGGATAAGCGGTTCAGAAGACGAAATGAAAAAAATTTCAAGTCAAAAGTTAGCAGAATGAATAATTATGAGCAGAGAAAAATTTTTTCCTCAAAGATAAAGAATCTTTGCTGAAATCATACTCTGGGGAAGTTTTCTTGTTCTTTCGATTTCCATTCAAGGGTCGCCACAGCAAGTCAGTTTCCTCCATCTAACCCTATCTCCTGCATCTTCTTCGGTCACCCCAACTATCTTCATGTCTTTCTTCACTGTATCCATGAACCTCCTCTTTGGTCTTCCTCTAGTCCTCTTTCCTGGTGGTTCCAAATCCAGCATCCTTCTTCCGATGTACTCTCTCTCTCTTCTGTACATGTCCAAACCCTCTAGTCTGGCCTCTCTGACTTTATCTCCAAAATGTCTAACATGTGTTATTCCTCTGATCCTGTCCATCCTGGTCACTCCCAGAGAGATCCTCAGCATCTTCATCTCTGCTACCTCCATCTCTGTTTCCTGTCTTTTCCTCAGTGCCACTGTCTCTAGACCAATTTTGCTTAACAGTAATATATTGTACCTCTGAGGTGTTGCATTCTTGTAGCTGCATGTACGACACACAAACTGACTGGTGGAGATCTAATTCACATAAGAGCCTTCACTGTTTGGTGGCTCTGATCCAACTTTCTCCTGCACAAAACATTCTAATGTAATGATATGGTGGGTGATGTACACCATACATCATCTCAATCCATCAATACAGAGGTTAATCTAACATTATAAATGCCAAAATGCACCTCTAAGAGAATCATTTCTTGTCTCTGGATCTGCAATTATCTGCAGGCATGAACTTCACCCTGACTTGGCTCCAAACGTGGTTTTATAGAGTCGGCACGGCCTGATTTGCCAATTAACATATTGATCTATCCTTTTGAGGAGACTACATCTTCTTTACTTTGAATGATTACGACCAGAGAAAGCTTTTATCCTCCTCTGACAGGCTTATTTCTGTTTGGATTATTAAATAGTAATTTAAACACTTATTTATAAGTAACATTATAGTAAAAAAAATATTTAGCCATCTTAGAAACTATTTTAATTGATAAATTGTTTTTATGAATGGTCACCAGCTGTCCAAAAGAATGAGATCGCGGATACAAGCGGCCGAAATGAGCTTCCTCCGCAGGGTGGCTGGGCTCTCACTCTGAGATCGGGTGAGGAGCTCTGCCATTCCGGAGGAGCTCGGTGTCGAGCCGCTCCTCCTCTAGGTCGAGAGGAGCCAGATGGGGTGGTTCGGGCATCTGGTCAGGATGCCCCCTGAGCGCCTCGCGGGCATGGTGTTTCGGGGACGTCCCACCGGGAGGAGACCAAGGGCAGACCTCTCCGGCCAGCGACTTGGGATCCTTCCGGGTGAGCTGGAGGATGCAGCCGGGGTGAGAGAGGCCTGGGCTGCCCGTTTGAGGCTGTTGCCCCCGCGACCCGAACCCAGAACAAGCGGAAGATGACGGAACGGAAATTGTTTTTATGCATTGTTTCAGAAAAGCTGTGCCACTTGACAATTTTTGAACACTTTTTTTTGGTGTTATTGTTGAATTCTGAGTCTCGATGGTTGATCGTTACAACCCGAGCCTAAAGCAAATTGTAAGTTGCAGGATATTCTGTCCTACCCTGTACGGGTTGTCCTTGTCGACACAACTGGGTGTGATAGTTATCACAGTAATACAATGGTGTTCATGTTTGTGACTTTGCTTCTGCAGTTGGAAAATTCGAAGGCAGACGAGACCAGGCTGATAGAGATTGATGAATCCGAGCTCTGTGAGCACACAGTTTTCATCACACCTCCAGAGCTGCCTCTCCTGAAGGACGGGGAAGAACCTCTATTGTGCTACAGGTGAACCTTCATTCATTTATTCATTAATCTTCTAAATCGCCTATTCATGACAGGGTCACAAGGGTGCTGAATCCTACCCCGGATTCACGGGGAAAAGGCGGGGTACACCCCGAACAGGTCGTCACTCTGTTGTGGATAGGTGAACTTGTTCAAAGAGACAAGTTTTTTTTTGCACGTGGACTTTGGAACCGAAGCTGAAAACTCAAATATGTTCACAATTAAGTCACTCAGCCATATCTGAAAGTTTAGTTCCGTTCCATTGTCTTCCGCTTATCTGGGGTCGGGTCTCGGGGGCAACAGCCTCAGACGGGAAGCGAGGTTTCTCTCACCCCAGCTTTATCCTCCAGCTCACCCGGAAGAATCCCGCGTCGTTCCCCGGCCAGCTGTGAGACATTGTCTCTGCAGCAGGTCCGGGGTCTGCCTCTTGGTCTCCTCCCGGAAAGACGTGCCTGAAACACCTCACCAGCGAGGTGCTCGGGGGTCATCCTTACCAGATGACCGAACCACCCCATCTGGCTGCTCTCGAACTGTAGGAGGAGCGGCTCAACACTGAGCTCCTCTCAGATGGCAGAGCTCCTAACCCGATCTCTGAGTGAGAGCCCAGCCACCTTGCGGAGGAAGCTCATTTCGGCCGCTTGTATCCGTGATCTCATTCTTTCGGTCACCACCCACAGCTGGTGACCATAGGTGAGGGTTGGAACGTAGATCGACTTGTAAATCGAGAGCTTTGCTTTTCGGCTCAGCTCTCTCTTTACCACGACGGACCGATGCAGCGTCCTAGTTATTGCTGACGCTGCACCGATCTGTTTAGTCCCAAAGTGCAAATTAAAGTTTGCTGGTTTTTCTTTACTTGGAAGAGGTGACATAAAATAGGGGTGCCCAACCTTAGTTGTCCCAAGATCTACTTTTCAAATAGCAAACCTCTTGAGATCGCTTTTTTGAGCGCTAAATCGGCAACACTGATTTTATTTTTTTTTATACAACACACCTCGCGGTCGACTCAGGACCAGTCTGCGATCTACCGGTAGACCGCGGTCAACCGGTTGGGCACCACCAACATAAAATTACACTGACTCAGCAATCAGTTACTCAGTTGAATATTGAAATTGTATGAGTCCAATGAAAGGGTGAGGTGTAGCTTTTCGTAGGATCAGCAAGCAAAATGTAAAATCGTCTCGTCTGTATGCTTGTTTTTTAACAGGTATGACGGTTTCCCAGTGTTGAGTCTTGAGTTGTTCGACAAACAGGAGGTGCTGAGCATGCCATCCTCCCACTGCTCGACCAGGCATAGTCCAGCCAGTCCATCTCCACAGTTCAGACGTTCCAAACAGGTGAGTCTAACATAAACCAGATTTAGACATTAAATTCACTGTGTTTGGCCTCCAAAAATAATTGGGTGGAGGTCAAAAATACAGACGAAATGTAAAGTTTAAACAGTTTTTCACTATGATGAATTTGTGGGGCTGACCTTTGCAATCATGCTAACTTATTATGTACCCTTCATCTTCATCAAGAACTCTCCGTTCAATTCCATCATCTTCCGCTTGTTCCGGGGTCGGGTCGTGGGGGCAACAGCCTCAAACGGGTAGCCCAGGCCTCTCTCTCCCCGGCTGCATCCTCCAGCTCACCCGGAAGGATCTCAAGTCGTTCCCCGGCCTGCTGTGAGACATAGTCTCTCCAGCAGGTCCGGGTTCTCCTCCCGGTGGGACATGCCCGAAACACCTCACCCGCGAGGCGCTCGGGGGGCATCCTGACCAGATGCCCGAACCACCCCATCTGGCTCCTCTCGACCTGGAGGAGGAGCGGCTCGACACCGAGCTCCTCCCGGATGGCAGAGCTCCTCACCCGATCTCTGAATGAGAGCCCAGCCACTCTGCGGAGGAAGCTCATTTCGGCCGCTTGTACCCGCAATCTCATTCTTTCGGTCACCACCCACAGCTGGTGACCATAGGTGAGGGTTGGAACGTAGATCGACTTGTAAATCGGGAGCTTTGCTTTTCGGCTCAGCTCTCTCTTTACCACAACAGACCGATGCAGCGTCCTAGTTATTGCTGACGCCACACCGATCTTCCTGTCGATCTCCCGCTCCATCCTTCCCCCACTCGTGAACAAGACCCCGAGATACTTAAACTCCTCCACTTGGGGCAGGACCCTGACCCAAGAACTCTCATTGTGTTTAATCTAGGAATATTCATTAAAAAAATCACGTTTTTTTTCATCCACAGGAGCTCAAATTATCCCGGAAAATAACTAAGAATTACTCATCCATACCCCAGATGTGGCCAAAGTGTTTGATTCGACACTGTTACGGCCTTTGGTTCATCTGTCTGCCAGCGTTTGCGAAGGTGTGCCACTCTAAGGTGCGAGCGCTTCGCACAGGCTACAACGTTCTCAGGAAGATGCAAGACAAGAAGTTACCTGCTCCTGATGAGGTAGAATGAACATTTTCCTAAAAGATCTGCTGATCAAGAGCAGTTGTGTATCTGATTGATAAATCACGTGTACAGGTCTGCTATCGGGTGCTGATGCAGCTCTGTGGGCAGTATGGACAACCCATTCTTGCCGTTAGGGTCCTCTTTGAGATGAAGACGGCTGGAGTTCACCCCAATGCCATCACATATGGCTACTACAACAAGGTACCTGTCTCGTGCTTGATTTTGTCTTATTGTGCAAATTTAACTAAAAGCTGCTACTTTAAATTGATAAAAGGTCTGCTTAACACTAGGACCGCCGCAGCTGTCAATATGACTCCACGTCACTTTAATATGGTAATTACAGTAAACAAAACACAGCCCAGAACAGGCATGGGCAAACTACGGCCCGTGGGCCACATGCGGCTCGTTAAACGTTTTAATCCGGCCCGCCAAACTTGAAAAAATTAAATAAATAAACCTTGTTACATGTTTTATTTCCCCTGCAATTCTGATGTTTCCTCACTAGATGGTGCCCTCTGAAAGCCATCGGGTCCAATACACGCACGTAAACAAGCATGTTAAATGTTGAAAACAAGAAAAAAAATATCAGCGCTTAGATTTTAGAACTCGCGCCACTAAATGCACATTTTTAAGCGCTGTTGCACTAGATTTCAGACCTAGCGTCGCTAGATTTTAAATTTACCGCTCTTGATGTAACATTTAGCACGCTTGTTTAAAATCTAGCGCCCCATTTATCGGTCTAATCTAGCGGTTACCAAACCATGCCATCCATCTGCTCCTGTTCCGGCCTGCTTGTCAAATTTTAGAACTCAATAAGGCCCACAAACCAAAAAGTTTGCCCAACCCTGGCCAACAGAATGAAATGGAAAGCATTTCAAAACTTTAAGATTACCATACAATTAAATCAACGCAAATAATAACTCTAATAAAATACCATGCATGAGCAGCATAACGAATTAGCAAAAATTATCATACTTTTTTGTCTTTTAACATAAGATAATGTTCAGTTATGACTGTATCAATACAGTTTTTTAACTTTAGTGTTATATCAAAAGCATTTTACCCAGTGGTGGATGAAGTACTCACTTTTTGTACTTAAGTAAAAGTACAGATGAATACAGGCAAAAAAAAATACTTAAGTAAAACTACCAATTAAAAAATCTATTTAAGTAAAAGTACAAAAGTAGTTGGTGTAAATTGTACTTTTTAAGTAAAAAGTAAAAGTATTCGATCATAATTCAAATGTTATTTTTTGTGCTATAGGGTGTCACCATGGTAACCAGAATAAATACTCTGCAGGGGTGTGACCCCTTCTCCCGCCTCTTTTGGTCCACAAAATAAATAAATAAATAAAACAAAAAGAAAGGGGACAAGTCAAGCTATCCCCTAGAAGGGCCAGTGAATGGGCCGCCAAAATGGAGGAAAATGACACTTATTTTTTAAAATGTTTTGGCCCCCAGTCATTATATATTGGCTTTGTCAAAGCCCCACCCCCCTTTGGAAAGTTCTAGATCCGCCCCTGCTCTGTGTAATGATGGCTCAACTTTTTATTTAGAAGTAAACACAACGAACAACGATCTTCTGACTCTTTTTAGTTTGTGTTTTATTTGTTGTTAGGTTTTTGGCGCTGAATGAATGCGGAAAATATTTCTCGATTCATTACTTCTTCTCCCGATCAACTGCTTCTTTTGATTTTGGCGATGCGGCTTCAAGATGCGCTAAAAAAAAAAAACCTGTGTATTTTTCAAATTCCTGAACGAAAATGTAACAAAAAATGTAAAATACACTTTTAAAAAGTAGCGAAGTAAAAGTACAGATATTTGCTCTAAAAATGTAGTGAAGTAAAAGTGCTGGTCTTAGATTTAAGTTAAGTAAAGTACAGATACACAATTTTTTTACTTAAGTACAGTAACGAAGTACATTTAC
Source organism: Neostethus bicornis (assembly GCA_902685375.1). Classification (NCBI taxonomy): domain Eukaryota; kingdom Metazoa; phylum Chordata; class Actinopteri; order Atheriniformes; family Phallostethidae; genus Neostethus; species Neostethus bicornis. The sequence goes on from LR738543.1 coordinate 7,387,480, forward strand.
TTCGTTACGTTCCACCACTGATTTTACCGTATATGTATTGGGATTGTGTCACTGTGGCTGTTCACCCTTCCTGTTGGTTCCCCAGGGACAGAGATACTGTAACTTATTACAGAGATGCTTCTGCAACTTTGAGATGAACAGAAGCATGTGTGTCACATAATGCTTCTTCAAGGTTGTTTGACACCTGAAATCACCCCCAGGTGTCAGAATGAGTCATGTCTCTCTCCTTTATCAGTCTATGTAACTTGAGGAAATCTGTCAGCCCACAAGGCCACATTGAAGGTTGATCAGGTGGGCTTTTACATCCTGCAGAATCTCATTTTCATCATTTTGAGGTCTGGGATTTACAAGTTGGTGCATTTTAGCTTCTCACAAACTCAGATCAAACCCAAATCCTGACTGAACCACATAATCCAACCACCCTGCTGTACAGAGATAAGGAAGTTTGGAGTCATTACTCAGCCCTGTAGCTTCAGCATGAGGGGTGAAATAAATGGCTAGCTAACCAGTGATCCTGAAGCTGTAACAGAAATGGACATCTCACCAATGTATGTGTTGACATGCCCCCAGATTCTGACGGCACAAGGTACAAGAGTTCTTAAGTCTGTCTCTTAAGAGCATCTCAGTGAGTGAAGTCTGGTTCTCACAGAGCTCCTCTGTCTGGAAAGGACTGTGTGCAGTGGGTGACTCTGATTGGACAGGACAGATTTTATCTTTGTCAATGTCCTCGACTCCACCACCTTCTCCACACCATTGTTGTTTTTGGCAGCCATCTAAGTTTTCGTTTTAGTCTTCGTCTTTGGACGAATTTTAATTTAAGTTTTAGTCCTGTTTTAGTCGTCTCTTTATAGTTTCGTTTTAGTCACATTTTAGTCACGAAAACCCAAAAGAGTTTTTGTCTAGTTTTAGTCAGGTAAGACTTAGAACGTTTTTAGTCTAGTTTTAGTGTAAAAAAAAAAACCAAAACTTTAACAGTTGTGTCTTTATTACTGAGAATAATGCAGGTTGTTTGTTTGTTTTTTTGTTTTTTTTTTCTATACCTGTTCTGTCCGGCGTTGTGACAAGCAGAATAATGATCTGTATGTCAAGTATTGCTGGGCAGTTTTGTTCTACCAGGGTCAGCACAATGTGCCGACCCTGACAAGCTTTATTTGTTTATTTTAAATGCTTTACAATCAAAATATATATGCTTTCTGCGCTGGACCTGACAGGAATTACTAAGGAGAGGGGCGGGGGTAGGTGGGGTGAAAAAGAGGAGGGATAGGGTACAGAAGAAGAAAGGGGGAGAGAGTAAAAAGAAAATCTGAAGTTGTAGTATTCTGCATCACAACCAACCTGCTGGATTATTTGAGGGGGAAAAAAAAGTACAAACAAGAGTTTAAACCAGTGATAAAACTGACACATACAACAAAACCTTCTATAGCAAATGATGTACAACACAAACACATGTTACTAGAGTTATAATAATATTGGTTGAAAGCAAGGAACATAGCGGACAGTAAACAGAGTGATATAGTGTGCGAGTGTGAGTGAAAGTACATGCATGCTGCCGATGTGAACCATGTGCTTATTAGGACCAACGGATCGTCACCAGCCCCAAAGGATTGGAACGATCCTTTGGGATCGTTCCAGTGAATGGGCCGCCAAAATTGAGGAAAATGACACTTATTTTTTAAAATGTTTTGGGGGGGGACGCCCGCCGTCACTATATATTGGCTTTGTCAAAGCCCCACCCCCCTTTGGAAAATTCTAGATCCGCCCCTGCTCCGTGTAATGATGGCTCAACTGTTTATTTAGAAGTAAACACAACGAACAACGATCTTCTGACTCTTTTTAATTTGTACTATATTTGATGTTAGGTTTTTGGCGCTGAATGAATGCGGAAAATGTTTCTCGATTCATTACTTCTTCTCCCGATCAACTGCTTCTTTTGATTTTGGCGATGCGGCTTCAAAATGCGCTAAAAAACCTGTATATTTTTCAAATTCCTGATCGAAAATGTAACCAAAAATTTAAAACACACTTTTAAAAAGTAGCGAAGTAAAAGTACAGATATTTGCTCTAAAAATGTAGTGAAGTAAAAGTAAAAGTACCGGTCTTAAATTTTACTTAAGTAAAGTACAGATACACAATTTTGTACTTAAGTACAGTAACAAAGTACATTTACTTCGTTACGTTTCACCACTGCATCCGAGACAAGGATAACATAAGCTAATACAAGAAATATACATGTTTACTTTATTTATACAGCTGTATAAAACAAGAGGTGTGCTCTTCAGAGTCTTGGGGGGGTAGAACGGGTGGGTTCTTCATCTTCCCTAACCAAGTGTGTGTGTGAAGAGATCTAATAGTACCGAAGCTTATGTCTTTGATGAAAAATTTATTTGAGATTATTTTATGTGGAAAAAGATTTGATTCGTTTTAACTCAGCGAGATCAAAATATTGAGTCGATTTTTCTGTGTTTGAAGTCAGAGTTTTACATTGAAGTGATTGTTTTAGAAGTTAAAATTGGAGGAAATCAATGAGATCTTCAAACTAAACTCTTAGTGACCTGTTTTTTTTTACAGCAGCTACTAAGTTGCTAACAACAAAGAAATTTGTTTGTTTAAGCATTCCTTCTTTCTTTTGCTTCGTGGACACACTCTGACCTCGCACCATTGGGACTAACTTTTTGTTTTGCTGCTTTATAGTTTGAATCGAACAGGACGTGTGTCATGCGCCAAAGGGGGTAGTTGAATATCAAATTTGAGCCAAATCCCACTGGCAGCAAAATGACCACGTCATAACTCTGAATAAAACTCTCTGCAATTTGTGTTCTGGCTTTAAATGATCAATTTTGGTATTTTATTGATTTATCGGGGAGATGGTGACTCAGTGGTAGAGCGTTCGTCCACAGACCGGAAGTCATTCGGAAATTTGCGGCTTCACATCCCACTGAGTGTACGTCTATAGGGGTTAGGGTCCTTGGGGAAGACACCTAACCCCCCATTTCTCCCACCATTGACGCTGTCGTGGCAGCCTGCTGCGATGTACGAGTGCGGTACACAAATTTCCCTGGTGAGGGATGAATGGAGAGAGTAAAAAAAACAAACATTCTGTTTAATTATTGCTTGGTCAACCTCCATACTTAGCCAGTGAGCTCCAAACAGACCCTGACAGATGTTTTTTTTGTCACGACGTGGGTGCAGAAGGAGGAAGAGGACCCATTTGCAGGACAACGAACATGGCTTATTTTATGAAGGCAATCCAGTAAAGCTGAAAAGTAAAAACACATGGATCAGTGGAATGTTTTGAGGTTATTGTTTCAAATGTACCGTATTTTCCGCACTATAAGGCGCACCTTCAATAAATGACATTTTATAAAACTTTTTTTATATATAAGGCGCACCGCATTATAAGGCACTACAGTAAAGGCTGTTCATCTTTGTCCTCTAACTGTGGCCATCTCGCTTTGCTCCCGCGGAAACTCTGTTTAATCTTACTTACTTGGCGCAGCGCATTCTCTTGCTTCCTCCACTTCCTCACCATTGATTCATTAATGTTAAACTCTCTCGCTGCGGCTCTATTCCCGTGTTCTACTGCGTGACCGATCGCCTTGAGTTTAAACTCTGCGGTGTAACAGTGTCTCTTGGTAGGAGCCATTTCCGGGTCTTTACACAAACACACAAATGGAAATGAGACGCCCTTTTATTTTTAATAATAATAAAAATAATAATAATGCATTGAACTTTTCTAGACACTCAAAGACGCTTTACACATATATATATATATATATATATATATATATATATGCATCATTCATTCACTCCATACAATCATTCACACACACACCGGTTACGAAGCGGTCGCCCTACCCACTGAGCCAATATTCCAGCATGCACCGCACACTACTTCTACGGGGGAAATGGAGTCGGCGGCTGCTTACCGCAGTTGCGACACCTGTTGTTGCTCAATATTAATCCACATATAAGGCGCTCCAGGTTAAAAGGCGAATCGTGGACTTTAGAGAAAATTTAAGGTTTTTAGGTGCGCCTTATAGTGCGGAAAACACGGTATATCATGGTCAGGCAGCCAGGAAGACCTGGCTGGATGAGATGATCACCCGATCCCGAATCAATAAGTAACTCCGCAATCACCAACAGGTGTCTCTGATCAGGCAGATGAGGGCTCCCTCTGGTGGTGAGCGATGGAACTATGACAGTTTTGCATTTTACATTGTTGCATCATCTTCATTAGCGAATTAATTTAAAGAGAAAAACCCAACACAAACGAGGAGGAACTTGCTTTTAACTTTGTTTTATCGGTGTTTCTGATTCTTTGTCTTTGCTTCTTCTTCAGGCAGTGCTGGAGAGCTCATGGCCGACCAACAATAGAGGAGGATACTTTCTGTGGATGAAGCTGAGAAATGTCATTCATGCTGTGGCGCTGTTCAAAGAAGGTTTACAAAAGAATTCATCTTCGAGCCTCAACCATGCGTCAGGTAACTCGTTGGAGAACTTGATGTACAAGGAAAGAAAAAAAAAAGTTGCAGATTTTTTTTATAATTAGAAAACAAATGCAAATATATAAACACTGTTTTCGCTTTAGCATCGCTGTTAAATGGTTTCATTTTATCATGTTTGGTAGGCAGAAACAAGTCCTTTCATCATCAACATTTCAATATCATTACTTCATAATCTCGGTTGTTTGGGGATTCACAGGCGCTTGTGAATCCCAGTACAGTATTTTGCTTAGCGTAATGTGACAAATGTGTTTAATTTCTGTGCTTCCGGGCCATCATTTTGAGGTTATTTTTTTAATTCTTTTGGTGGATTTGTTGGTGCACGATATCGTCTCAATGCGTTTGATTCGTGATGCTACTTACATCACTAAGACCATCATTGGGACCGTCACTATGATCATCCACTAGGACCGCCGCGTTCTAAATCTACCTGCAAGCGCCATGACCGCCAATCTAACCACTTATCTAACATCCATTTTGTCAATACCCTACTTTATTTCCGCATTTTGCGCTGCTGCTTCAAAAAATGTCCTCGTTAAAAATTAGCTATAGGCTATATTCCAACATGTTAACCTGAACTTTCAAGACTTATCTAGAAAACATGGCATACTTTATTCCGACAACAATTTTCTTGCTCGCTTCATGGTGTCTCTTCATATTATCTCACTCAACTTTTCTAAAATGTTTCTGTAATGGCGTCAGAGTCCTCCTTGTCTCACCCCGGTTAGAGGAGACAAAATGCTTATAAATTTTGAAATGTTAATTTTTAGAACACAAAAACTAAATGATAAAATAGAAAATATGTTTATAGTAAAAGTCATAAAAGGTCGGCCTCCTAGGTTGTGTTTTATTTATTCTAATTAGTATATTAAAGTGACGTGCGGTCAAATTGACCGCTGCGGCAGTTTTAGTGTTAAGACAACAGATGCACTTTTTACTTAATGTACAGAAAAGTTCTCAGTAGTATAAATAATTGTTGTGACAGAAAATATGGTGCTAAAAGAAAAAACTTACAACTTGATTTCTTTTCAAGATGCTTTATTGTTATTGGAAGAAAAAAAAAAGCAATAAGATTTTATTTGGTTGTAACTCAATAAGTCAAATTTAATAAGTAAAAAAATATGAAAGGATTCAATGAATAAATTAAAATATTCTTCTAAAAAAGTAATGTACAGTATGTGTTGTAGGAAGCTTTTGTTTGCGCTCGTGTGTCGATCTGACCGGGAAATTTGTGTGCTGCACTACACCACAGCAGGCTGCCTGTTTTAATTTTTTCTTGCATAGAACAATGGAGACATGGAAAGGCTAAATTCCACCAAGCAGCATTTGGTGTTTTTTTTTCCTTTTTTAAAAAACAACTTGTTGTTTTTGGGCAGATGGCAGCGATTTGGATGCTGTGAGTCACGGCAGCCTGGAAAGCTCTGCCGACGCTAACCTTGGCTCCACAGACGATAGAACTAGCACAGGTACATTCCTCTTGGTTACTCCATGAATCCATTGTGCTCAGTTGGCCATCTTGTTTCACATTTTCCTTCTTTTTCTTCTCATTGGCATTTTTGTCTTTCTTTCTTTCTTCATTACCCCTCCGACCTTTTCGTTTCTCCTTTTCCACTTCCATTTCTCTTCGTTGCCTGTTTTCTATTGTCCCGTTTCATGGACAATCTGCGCTGGTTTCTACCCTGCTTTTTTCCTTTACTCTGGCCCTGCCCGTCTTGCTCCTGCATGCAGTCGGCTGTGGGGGTGCCAGGCCCGTGGTGCTCCATTCACACTGGGGGGTTACTAATCTCAGTGAGGCTACTCTCCACCCAGGTAAAGTTCTCCATTGGTGCACTTCTTTGTCCTTTCCTGGTCACACATTTCTTCCTTTCTCATGTCAGCCAACCATTGTTTCACTTCTTATTCTTGTTCTTATTATCCTCTTCATCTTACCTGCAAAATGTTTATATTTAATCTTCATTTAGTGCCTTTAACACCATCCAGCCCTCATTACTTGGTGAGAAGCTGTGGCTGATGGCTGCTGGTACATCCATCGTCTCCTGGATCACAGATTACCCAACGGACAGGCCACAGTTCGTCCGGCTGGGCAAAGTCCTGTCCGATGTGGTTCTAAGTGGTGTGGGAGCCCCACAGGGCACTGTGCTCTCACCATTCCTCTTCACATTGTACACCTCAGACTCCCAACACAACTCGGAATCATGCCACCTACAGAAATTCTCTGATGACTCAGCAGTTGTGGGGTGTATAAGTGGTGGGCAGGAGGAGGAGTACAGGAGGGTGGTGGATGGATTTGTGGTGTGGGCGGGAGAGAACCACCTGCTGCTCAATGTAGACAAGACCAGGGAGATGTTGACTTCCGGAAGAAGAGGACTGCTTTCCTTCTAGCAGTCAGTGGTGGCCAGCTCCTTGTTCAATTCAATTCAATTCAATTTTATTTGTATAGCCCAAAATCACAGAATGTCCGTCTCAATGGGCTTCACAAGAAAAAGAGGAACGTATTAACACAAATACACAACAAGAAAAATAACTAACAAATGCTAACTAAACAAGACTAGCACATTAATGCACTTAGACTCTCCTTCTCGGTGAGGAAAAACTCCTAAAAAACCCATCAGTGGGGAAAAAATAAGAAACCTCATGGGGATCCACGTGAAAGAGAGATCCCTCCCCCGGGACGAGCAAACAATGTGTCAAAGATTATTGTTTAAATATTAGCTTATTCTAATCTACAGCTAAATATCTAAAGAAGTCAATAAATGTTCTTCATCCTGATGGAAACACGGGGGGCTCTTCAGCCCGGAGATGTCAAGTACGGGGATGAGTAGATGTTCTTCATCCTGATGGAAACACTGGGGGACTCCTCAGCCCGGAGATGTCCAGTACGGGGATGAGTAGATGTTCTTCATCCTGATGGAAACACGGGGGACTCCTCAGCCCGGAGATGTCCAGTACGGGGATGAGTAGATGTTCTTCATCCTGATGGAGACTCTGTCATCTGCTGGGGGAGCAGCATCGCAGCCAGTGACGCCAACAGACTGAATAAACTAATCAGACTGGCTGGCTCTGTCATCGGCAGCAAACAGGACTCACTTGAGGCAGTGGTAGAGAGGAGGTCACTGAACAAACTTTATTCATCATGATCATCCTCTCTACCCACTTCTGGACGAACAACGGAGCTCCTTCTCCAAGAGGCTCAGACAGCTCCGCTCGAGAACATCTCGTTACCGGAGGTCTTTCTTCCCGTACGTGATCGGGCTCTACAACGACTCACTTAGCAGATAGGAAGTTGTTGCTGTGACTCACAAATTTCCCATGTGGGATGATTCTGATTCTAAATGACTCGGAGAGATCAAGATCTCTTTTACAAGGGCGACCTGGCCATTTTGGGTAAAAAAACAAGAAAATCAAGATTTATCCAATGAGTGAACCTCCGCATAAACAATAAAGGCCAATTTGCTTTGGCATAAAGTTTACAGAGGTGAATGAGAACCGGTGACACATCTGAGTAAACAGTGATTCAGACTGTTTACAGACTGGAAAGCATTTAGTTGAGGAATTCAATTACAGAACATTTCCAAGGACACAAAAATGTTTGCTTGTAAAAGAATCCAAGCACTCAGTTTACAGACCAATTTGTAATATAAAAATAAAAAGACAAGTCCTGCACTAATAAAAATCCAAGCTCATAGCAGCCTCCGTGGATCTAGTTGGATTTAGTATGTCTGGAATATTCTCATGTCCCTCACGTGTATGGGCTGCATGGTGGCCTCACAGCAAGAAGGTTAGGGATTCAAATCCTAGAGTGGGAGCGAGGCTTGAATCACTAGCCGTTCCGTTCCGTCATCTTCCGCTTGTTCCGGGGTCGGGTCGCGGGGGCAACAGCCTCAAACGGGTAGCCCGGGCCTCTCTCTCCCCGGCTGCATCCTCCTGCTCACCTGGAAGAATCCCAAGTCGTTCCCCAGCCAGCTGTGAGACATAGTTTCTCCAGCAGGTCCGAGGCCTGCCCGGTGGTCTCCTTCCGGTGGCACGTGCCCGTGGAGTCAGAAGTTGGGGTGGAACAAGCCGCAAGAGATCACAGTGCACTTAGTTCTGGCTGAATTTCTGATGCTCTGGAACTCCTTCAGCGGGCTTTCCTCTCTCCTTTGCTGAGCCTCCAAATATTCCTGCATTAGGACCACCAACTTCTCAACAGATGTAGCAAATATGCTTGACCCTGGTTGGTCTCCATCCTTTCTTTATCTGACATCGGTGGCACACTCACCTAGTCTACTTCAGAATTGGCTATTGGCTCAGCTGGCTTTATCTGCCACTGTGAATGCAGACCAGTCCTGTGCTTCAGCAGCTGGCCATATTCCACTTCTGACACCATAAGTCATAGTGGGTTTTCTTCAGGTACCCCGGTTTCATTCCACCCTTCAAAAACCCAGCCTGTTTGGGCTGTACCCTGGCTCTCGCCTGAAATCAGCCAAGATAGGCTCTGGCAACCTCGCGACCAATCAGGGATCAGGGAGAGAAACTCTCGCGAATGTGAGAGTAACGAAACTTTTTCTCAACATTTAATCCCACTTTCAGTGAATGGAAGCTGAATAATTAAACAGACAGACTGTAGAAACTCGACCTTCCAAGTTAATGAGAAGGAACAGCAATAAAGTATAGTGTCGTCTGCATAGAAATGTTACTTGCTGTCTGATAAATCTACGCACCAATTTTTAATGTAGATGGAGGGAGGACATAAAATTGAGCCCCGAGTCTCTTCTTTGCACTGTATTGTATTTCTTCTTCAAAGCATATTAAAAGTGTAAATTATGCTCAAAGAGAAACACAGAATATATAGGATTGTAGCCTTATTTCCATCCCCTGTCCACGACCAGCCACAGATATTACGTAAATTAAAAAGAAAATGCACCAAGTGGAGGAGTTTAAGTATCTCGGGGTCTTGTTCACGAGTGGGGCGAAGGACGGAGCGGGAGATCGACAGGCGGTTTGGTGCGGCGTCAGCAATAACTAGGACGCTGCATCGGTCTGTCGTGGTAAAGAGAGAGCTGAGCCGAAAAGCAACAATCTTGATTTACAAGTCGATCTACGTTCCCACCCTCACCTATGGTCACCAGCTGTGGGTGGTGACCGAAATATTGAGATTGCAGATACAAGCGGCCGAAATTAGCTTCCACCACAGGGTGGCTGGGCTCTCACTCAGAGATCGGGTGAGGAGCTCTGTCATCCGGGAGGAACTCTGTATCGAGCCGCTCTTCCTCCAGGTCGAGAGAAGCCAGATGGGGTGGTTCGGGCATCTGGTCAGGATGCCCCTCGACCGCCTCGCTGGTGAGGTGTTTTGGGCACGTCCCACCGGGAGGAGACCAAGAGGCAGACCCCGAACCCGCTGGAGAGACTATGTCTCACAGCTGGCCGTGGAACGACTCAGGATCCTTCCGGGTGAGCTGGAAGCTGCAGCCGGGGTGAGAGAAGCCTGGGCTTCCCGTCTGAGGCTGTTGTCCCCGCAACCTGGCCCCGGATAAGCGGAAGACAATGGTGCTTTATCTTGGTTTTAATTGTGTGTGATCAACTGTATCATTATCGTGGCTTGATCAATCAAAAAACATTCACAGCACCAATGACTACTCGTATGTGTTTCTTTCTAAAAACCCGACTGTAAATTTGTTCAAATTTCAAATAAATGTAGGACGACCTTTAGCTGGTCAGTGACTAACTTTTACAGAAAACATTTTTCTTAAATCAAGCACATCAGTCTTCCTTTTTTTTCCCTCTTTTCTCTATTCTTCCCATGTTTTTTGGGTCGTAAATGCCAGGAGTCACATTCACTCTGATTTTAACCTTAAAAGAAATGGAGATATCTCCATGCTCTGTGAGAAGGAGGAACTTGGATGTGCAGCTCGTTGATTATCATGAAGCTGGAATGAGTTTTTTCTCTTCCCATCAGTTACAAGTGACTCCATGCTGAATTACACACAACTGAAACCTCATGGTTTATTTAGGAATGACAGCACAAGAGGTTCATGGAGAGGATGAAAGAGGATAACAAATCATTGGATGGCTTGTTGCCTAGAGACCCAGGGAAGTTGAGGTGATAGATGCAAAAGTCGGCCTTCAGACTCTGCAGCCGAATTCATTAGCTGCTGCACTTCTTTTTTTTTTTTTAATTTCTCACAGTTTCTTCAGATTTATGTGCAAAGTATATACCGCAGATTGCTGGATGTTTCTAAAGTATTCCTTTATTCTAGCACATTTCAGCCACGGATATTTCAGCCACGGACATTTGAGCCAAAAAACTGCAACTAGGATATTTGAGCCATGTGCGCCCCCGAATTTAGGACGTTTCAGCCACGGACATTTGGGCCAAAAACCTATTTTATGTAGAAAATTGTGATATTTTATGTAAAAATTTTATCGTAAATAAACAGTTGCACTACAGAAAATAATTGCTTTTAGTCTTAAAAATTTTTATCATGCAAAAATTTTTATTGTGCTTTTAGTCATTTAAAATTTTTTTATCGTAAATGAACAGTTGTGCCCAGGTTGCAGTTCTTCAAATGTCCGTGCCTGAAATCTCCGAGTCACCGTGGCTCAAATATCCTAGGTTGCAGTTTTTGGCTCAAATGTCCGTGGCTGAAATATCCGTGGCTGAAATATCCGTTCACCTCATTCACCATGCACCATTTGATTCTTTCCTCTCCACCGGAGAGGAGAGAAGAAAATAATCACCTCAGAACTGTTTTTTTTTTCCAATGGCTTGATGTTGATCCAAAGTTTACACCATAAAAACCATCCTGCTGAGAGAACAAAAAAGGTTTAAATTTCAAAGTCAGACGTTTCAAAGTGATGTTATTTCAAAGAGATAGATTTTGTCTTTGAGTACATGCCTAAATGTTACCCAATTTTCAGGATAGACTTCAGAAACTGTCTTGTGTTTTATTCGTCTCTTTTTCTCCCATTTCTTCAGGAGATCAGTCGGATTTGGGTTACAACTCTCTGTCCAAGGAGGAGGTTCGTAGAGGAGATCCCGCGGCACAGGATACAGCCACTGAGACGGATGACAAAAAGGAGAGCGACTCCAGCTCATGTTAGTAATTTGAACGACACAGGTGTTTGCAAATGTTTCATGCATCATTGTTGCTTCATTTCCAATCAATTTGTGATTTATTCTGAATTCATTATAATCACATTTTTTTTTTCATTTTGTGATCAGTATCAGAGGCAGGAAGCTCTAAAGGAAGCAAAGACTACCTGGACCACCTGGAGTCAAATGCATCTGTCGAACACCGCGATATTGTTCGTGGCAGAAACTCCACGAAGTCTGCAGGCTCAGGTACATCAGAATGCTAAATAGACCAAAATGGGACATCTTTAACATTTTTACTGACGAATTAATGTGTGCGTTTTTCTAAACAAAAAAAAAAAATACTAGTCAGACATGGTTGGCTTCTAATCAGAATGGTAGTCCATTCACATTTTAAAAGTCAAAAGGAGGGTTTCATTCAAAACGTGGTATTGTTCAAACACCAGATTGCTCTTGGCCACATCTTTTGTTCTCTGTCACCTTATATTGTTCTCCGCCACGCCCACTATCTAACATAAACATTAAGTGGTTTTGCAGCATGCACACACTCTGCTGTATCCCTGCTCTCTCTCCCCTCATGCGCTAAGGGGCTGGACTAAGTGGTCAAATCTCCTTGCTGTGAGACTACTGTGGTAACCACCACACCACCTGAGTGCCGCCCGAGTGCTGTCCTTTGTGCTGTCCTTTCTCATTCTGTTGAGCTTCCTTTGCAGTGGGGCCGTGAAAATGCTCTTACATAGTTAATCACAACTATAAGCTCCACTGTTGTTTCTCTTCAATTTGATTTCACCAAATGTTTAAGTGATTAGTTAGAATTTTCAGTTCAAACAATTTGACCCTTCTTAAGCAGACTAAAAGCTTCCCCAAGACCTTGATATGTGTCGTTTTACATTCATATTATTCCCAATACTTGCGCATTCGTGGCTGCACTGATGGAGTGTGCGTCTATGAATAAGCAATTGGCAAAAAAAAATTGTCTCAGTACAGTACCGGTACCAGCACATGGTGCACTTGCGCGGTGGTGCTATTTTGCGCTATTTGAAAGGACATGGACATGGCAGACTTGAGCTAAAGTTGCATATGGAAGACTAAGCTTTGCTGTATTCAAGTTTCAGTAAAAAACAGGGGTGTGCTTCTATTAGAAAGTGTCCTTCTATTAGGAATATTATGGTAATTGTCATAAAGATTCCGTTTCAAGTAAAAATAAACCCTTTTCTCATTATATCCTGTGCACATAAACAATCATATTTTGAGTTTTGGAACATCTATTGCACAACAGTTATAAAATTTTACTGTTTTACATCTTGCTTCTTCTTCTGTAAATAAATTGGATTTCCACTTTTGCAATGAAGACATAGTTTGATAAATTTTGTTTTTAGCAAAAAACACAAATTTTAGCTAACGCCGGGAGTGAATGGATACAGTTGTGGGAGGAGCATGAGGGAAGCATGTGTGAAATATCTTTTGCTATTTAAAGAGCATCATGGGTGAGGAGAGAGAGAGAGTACATAGGAAGAAGGATGCTGGATTTGGAACCACCAGGAAAGAAGCCTAGAGGAAGACCAAAGAGGAGTTTCATGGATACAGTGAAGGAAGACATGAAGATAGTTGGTGTGACCGAAGAGGATGCAGCAGATACGGTTAGATGGAAGAGGCTGACTTGCTGTGGCGAACCCTAAAGGGAAAAGCCGAAAGAAGAAGAAGAAGAAGATGGGTGTGGCCAGTTGCATCATCCTAGGCATTTGTTTTTTGTCACGAGGGCAGAAATATCAACTCAATTTACTCAAAAACTACTCAATCATTAAAAAAAACCCACTTTGGCAACAGATACAAGACCCACTCGTTATTGTTAGACAGCAGAAAACTTTGAAATATTGATTTTGGAAGAGATGGGACTTTTAAGTCATCAGCTTCGTTTAAAAACGACTTAACAATCCATTGTTGATCGCTCCTGTAGTCATTATGTAATACAACCTATTTGCATGGTTGCTAGGCAATGTATACATAAGTTTACCAAAATACATCAAGTGGAGTGCTGCACTTTTTTTTTTTTTAATTTGTCTTTAAAAAGTGTAGGTTTTGGTAAAATCGTATTTACAAAGAAAACTATTGGTTACAATTCTCATTTGTTTTCTTTTGGCAGATCGTATTGCTGGTCTCGTCTACACGAGATCACTGGATGAGATTGGTGACCTTCCCTCTGAGAGTTTTCTGAGAGTAAATAAGAGTTCTCTGGAGAAGATGGCAGGCAAAAGCATCGATAGCAACAGCTCTGCGGACTGGTACAGTACACATAGCCGCCAGCATAGTATAGTGACTTTAGGAAGCATTGAGAGCACGGCTACCGTCTCCTCACCATGTTTGAACCGAGCGGAAAGTGACCCAAATAAGTTTGCGGAACATTTGGGAGCTGATTCCAAAACTATCTCCAGTGCTAATTACAGCAAGAGGCCTAATTCACTGGGTGTTGGCAGGGTGGAGTCTCAGGCTGGCTCTTCTAAAGCTTATGATCAGAGAGAAAAGGAAAAAGGGGAGCAGAGTTCCAGTGATGAAGATACTGATGAAGACAAAAGTTTTACAATTTTTCATTTGGAAGATTTGGACATGAAGGCGGAAATATTGGGTAGAGAATCCAGTGATAATGCAGTTAGCGCTGGGACATCTAAAGAACCAATCAAACGCACAGACATTGCAACTGGCGACGATCCACTGTCCCTGCTAGCAGCAGCGTCACAGTCGGAGCAACGAGGTGCTGAGCGCTCCCGAGATCGAGACGATGATCTTACATCGAGCACCCGCAAGGATCTAGTGAAAGAAATTGAGTTGTCCATGAGCAAAATGAATAGTCCACTGAGCAGCCGCACAGCCAGTATGGAGCGTTTAAGCCCCCTCCTCTTTCGCAAAACCTCTCGCTCTTCCGACCGCAGATTAAGTCTGTCTCCAACCTCCCCCGAAAAATCAGCCAATGTGCCAGACACCTTCTCCCCTGACTCAATATCCCTAATAGATCCACGTCCACGTCTGTCGTCGTCCTCACCACCTTTATATCCAAGCTCCAGCCCCAGCATCAGCCCCCAATGTAACCCCTGTAAAGAGAGGGCTCTTCCAGTTCCACATTCTCCTATTAGTTTTGGTTTGGATAACCTCTTAACTCCGAAACTGGACGTGTTGAAGACCAGCATGGTCACAGCTGGGAAGGAAGTGGCCGAGAAGGCAAGCCGATGGTATTCGCGCTTTGCTAGCAACAACACACCACTCAAGGTAAGGAAATAAAAAAATACATTTTAATAGTCCTAAATTGGACTTGTACTCCCAAAAATACAGATTACTGGTAAAAAAAAAACCCAACTACTGATCCGGAGGGGTGCACTGCTTCAGTTGGATCAATGCGGCATCCGCAACAATCAGGACGCCGCATCGCTCCGTCGTGGTAAAGACAATGCTGGTATAACAGCAAAGCTCTCGACTTACCAGTTGATCTACGTTCTTACCCTCACATATGGTCACCAGCTGTGGGGGTGACCCAAAGAACAAGATCGCTGATACAAGCAGCCGAAATTAGCTTCCTCTGCAGGGTGGCTGGACACTCACTCAGAGATGGAGTGAGGAGCTCTGTCATCCCAGAGGATCTCGGAATAGAGCCGTTGCTCTACTTGAACTGGTTAGGCCTCCCGAACGCCTTGCTGGTGAGTGTTTTGGGCACGTCCCACCTAGAGGCAGACCCTGGACCCTCTGTAGAGACTATGTCTAACAGCTGGCCAGGGAATACCTCAGGATCCTGAGCTGGAGGATGCGGCCAGGGTAAGAGAGGTGTGGTTTTCCAGTCTAAGGCTGTTGCCCCCTCCACCTGACCCCGGATAAGCAGAAGACGACAGAACAGAACGGAACATTCAGATTAATATTGCGGACCGTCGTGAGACTGATTAGTTTTACTGTACTGACGATGTGTTGTTGCAATAGTATTCACATGTCCAACAGCATTTTGGTCATTATGGGCACAGTTGCTGACTGCTCCGCGGGAGGCGGTACGGGGGTTCATTACAGCAGATTAGGTTCTTAAACATGAATCATTTTTATTTCCACCAAGATCAAACTCACGTTTGGAGCAATATTATCGTTTCCTTTGTCTCACCAGCTTTAAGAAAAGACCCAATGCGCATGAAATCAAGACCATAAAATCATGTTCTGGATCAGACAAGCAAATAATATCAATGGAAATTTATTTTGTTAATTCATCTTTGAATAAATGTTTCATTTAAAGTTAATTGATCACATATCCTTTGTTTAGCTATCTTGTGAAGCGTTGCAACTTGGGTGCTCAGTGAGCACCATCATATGTTCATAGGAATACCCCGATAATAGGAAATACTGTATTCAACAATCAATAGAACCACAGAAAAAGAAGTTGCTGGTGTTTCCTAGCTCTGAGTCGTACTGCCTCCTGCTGGATATTTGAATCCATTCATTTGTCAGTGTTTAAAAAGGACTACCGTATTTTCTGCATTATAAGGCGCACCTTCAATAAATGACATATTTTAAAACTTTTTTCATATATATGGCGCGCGGCATTATAAGGCGCTACAGTAAAGCCTGGGGTTACGTTATGCATCCACCCGATGATGCTGCGCTAAAGGGAATGTAAAAAAAAAAAAAAAAAAGTCAGATAGGTCAAACTTTATTAACAATTACAAAAGGAGACGGAGACGGTGGCCGCGTGGTTAGCGCGTTCGCCCGCGGACCGGAAGGTCGCGGGTTCGCGTCCCACGGAGAGCACGTCTAGGGTCCTTGGAGAAGACACCTAACCCCCACTTCTCCCACCATTGGCGCAGTTGAAGGGCAGCCTGCTGCGGTGTAAGGAGTGCAGCAAACAAATTTCCCCGGTGAGGGATGAATAGAGTAATTCAAAATAATCAAAAATAATCAAAAACAGCTTTCTGACAACTCCATTTACTCCCAAAATGAATAAACAGCTGTTTTATTATTATACTTGCTGCTCTCTGTTCAACAACTCACTGTTCAACTTTGTCCTCTAACTGTGCACATCTCGCTTTGTTTCCGTGGAATTTCTGTTTAATCTTATTTACTTGGCGCAGCGCATCCTCTTGCTTCCTCCACTTCCTCACCATTGATTCGTTAATGTTAAACTCTCTCGCTGTGGCTCTATTCGCGTGTTCTACTGCGTGACCGATCGCCTTGAGTTTAAACTCTGCGTTGTAACAGTGTCTCTTGGTAGGAGCCATTTCCGGGTCTTTACACAAACACACAAATGGAAATGAGATGCCCTTTCATATATCCCAGCATGCACCACGCACTACTTCTTTTACGGGGGAAAATGGAGTCGGCGGCTGCTTACCGTAGTTGCAACACCTGTTGTAGCTCGACATTGATAAGGCGCTCTGGGCTAAAAGACGCATCGTGGACTTAAGAGAAAATTTAAGGTTTTTAGGTGCACCTTATAGTGCGGAAAATACGGTACTGATAATGATGTGACTTGTTGGACAGGGCAGAGCTACTTTCAGTCAGTAGAAGAGGTGATTCTTTCTGTAAACTTTTAATGACATTTCTCAATCTTTTCTGCTTTTTCAGGACAGCTATACTTTTAGTTCTCTCGAAGACTTGGTGGATACAATCAACCAGGGGTCACACTACACTTCCGTCGAACCACCGAAAAGTGATCGAATTAGTCCTCTGCAGACCAAAAGCAGCAAACTCAGTGCACACCGGAAGAATTTGGGAATTCCCTACGTAGGGAATTGGCTCAGGAAATCCACAACTCAGATGTCTGGTAATCCTGATTTCTATTGATGGTAGAGATGTTTCAGTTTTATTAAAAAAAAAACAAAAGCAGTTGTGCAATGTTACCCAGGCAGTATCTTGCAGGAATGTAGATCCTGGTTACCATGGTGATGGTAGGAACGTAGATCCTGGTTGCCATGGTGAGGGTAGGAATGTAGATGCTCGTTACCATGGTGAGGGTAGGAACGTAGATCCTGGTTATCATGGTGAGGGTAGGAACGTAGATCCTGGTTGCCATGGTGAGGGTAGGAATGTAGATCCTGGTTGCCATGGTGAGGGTAGGAACGTAGATCCTGGTTGCCATGGTGAGGGTAGGAACGTAGATCCTGGTTGCCATGGTGAGAAAAGGAACATACCACTGTGTGAGGATAGAAATGTAGATCCTCGTTACCATGGTGAGGGTAGGAACATAGATCCTGGTTACCAGGGTGAGGGTAGGAACGTAGATCCTGGTTACCATGGTGAGGGTAGGAAGGTAGATCCTGGTTACCATGGTGAGGAAAGGAACATACCACTGTGTGAGGATAGAAACATAGATTCTCGTTACTATGGTGAGGGTAGAAACGTAGATCCTGGTTACCATGGTGAGGGTAGTAACGTAGATCCTGGTTACCATGGTGAGGGTAGGAACGTAGATCCTGGTTACCATGGTGAGGGTAGGAACGTAGATCCTGGTTACCATGGTGAGGGTAGGAACATAGATCCTGGTTACCATGGTGAGGGTAGGAATGTAGATCCTGGTTACCATGGTGAGGAAAGGAACATACCATGGTGTGAGGATAGAAACGTAGATTCTCGATACTATGGTGAGGGTAGGAACATAGATCCTCGTTACCATGGTGAGGGTAGGAACGTAGATCCTGGTTGCCATGGTGAGGGTAGGAACGTAGATCCTGGTTGCCATGGTGAGGGTAGGAACGTAGATCCTGGTTACCATGGTGAGGGTAGGAAAGTAGATCCTGGTTACCATGGTGAGGGCAGGGTCTTTTCTACTCCAAATCAACTGTCTTCTCTCTCCGGAAAACAGGAAGTCCTCAATCTGGTAGCCCGCTGCCGCCGGACAAATCAGACCAGGGATCATCTCGATACACAAGTAACAGCAGCCTCTTCCAAAACTACGCCATGGAGGTAAAACCACAGATCATATTAATCAACAATGCCTCTGAGTTCAGCCTGAATAATAAAGAATTTAATCCATTTTTCAATAAAAACTAAGCCTTGAAATGATTTCAGTGAAAGTTTAGTGAATGTTAAACTGGTAACATTGTTATAATCTTTGGAACACTTTAAAAATTTTACTATGTAATAATAAAATAGAGTTTCTTTTTAATGAGTTAGAAAGAAATACTTGAACATGATGCACTAATGTTGACTAATATTTTTCATTAGTATGACCATAATTACACTTAAAATAATCTATATTTATAGAATTTGGGGTGGATTTGAATCTGAAATAGATTTAATGATGCTTCGTCTCACATCTCCAAGGTTCTTTCTTCATAATTGGCTTTGTTTCTTACACAGTTGCTTCCAGATAAATTTTAGGGATTAGACACTAAGATCACCACAAGATGGCCATTCATTTTGATTTTGCGGTACATAAGGGTCATAAATGCTGTTCAATGTCTTTATTACATGTTCACTACCTAAATAATTTGTGCTTTATCTCTTCCCAGCTTCTGATCTCCAGTTGTTCACGTTGTAAGACATGCGACTCTCTAGTCTACGATGAGGAGATCATGGCCGGCTGGACAGCAGACGACTCCAATCTGAATACTTTCTGCCCCTTTTGTGGAAACCCTTTCCTGCCCTTCTTGAATGTAGAGATCAGGGACCTACGAGAACCTGGCAGGTATATGATCTACAACTGCACAAAGAATAAATAAAGAGTTGTTATCGTTTTTCTTTCTTTGGCTGGTGAAAAATGTTGATTCTTCTCCGAACTTCTAACACAAATGCAGTTTGTGTTTCTAAATAATAGACGCAATGCTGATTGGTTTCAAATACTATAAATGAGACTTTTTTTTTTGTGTCATCAAAGTTGTTTTTGGACGATGTTAGCAATTCTCTCTGCCTTCATCTGTCAGTTTATTGTCATAACAAACAAGAAGGGACTTCTGAAGCAGTCCCACTTTCACTTTGATCTCTTCTTCATCACTGTCTTACATTCCTCATACATGTTCTACACCACTTTAACATACTCTCTGTCACACCAGATTTTCTCGTACAATCCAAAAAACATTTTTCTTGATCTACAATGTAGTGCCCTCTGACTTTTCCTGTACTTCTCACTCTTTTTGCCCTGAAACAGTAAAACCCAACAAACCAGTACTAAGAGAAAAATGACTAGTTTCAAAAGAACACATTAATCTCTGTGCATTTGTATCTCTGTATCTTGAAAAGATACAGAGAAGATTTGGAAGATTTTAAGCACTTAGGATAGCAGTCCAGAGTGATGGAGAGTGTGGAAAAGAGGTGAAGCAGCGTGTTCTAGCAGGGTGGAGAAAAGTATCAGGTGTGATGTGTGATAGAAGAGTTTCAGCTGAAATGAAAAGGAAAAGTGTACAAAACCATGGTGAGACCGGCCATGCTGTTTGGTCTAGAGACAGTGGCACTGAGAAAAAGACAGGAAACAGACATGGAGGTAGTAGAGATGAAGACGCTGAGGATCTCTCTGGGAGTGACTGGGACGGACAGGATCAGAAATGAGTATGTCAGGGGAACAGCACATGTTAGAGGTTTTGGATATAAAGTCAGAGAGACCAGACTGAGATGGTTAGGACATGTGCAGAGGAGAGAGAGTACATCGGCAGAAGGATGCTAGGTTTGTAACCACCAGGAAAGAGGGCTGGAGAAAGACCAAAGAGGAGGTTTATGGATACAGTGAAGGAAGAAATTAAGATACTGTAGTTAGCGTGACCGAAGAGGATTCAGCAGATAGCGTTAGATGGAAGAAACTGACTTGCTGTGGCGACCCCTGAAGAGAAATTCCGAAAGGAGAAGAAGAAGAATCTCTGTGTATCTGCTTAGCATTAGTCATTTTTGTACTATGAAATGTATTTTGAAACATATAAATGTGTAATTTTCACGTTTCACAGTATTTAAGTATTATTAGATACTGTACTAATGATGTCAATTATTTTGACATTCTTCTTGTTCTTACAGACTCTTTCTGAAAGAGAGTTCATCAATAAACGAGACCACGACATCATCATCCATGTCCCCATCTTTCGACTCAGAAACTTCAACACAAAGCTCAACAGCAGCGACCTCCCCTATATACTCTACAGTACGAGGGAAGCAATCTTCTGAAAGGTAAACACTCAATCAGATTCTTTTACTTTTTTAAAAGTATATATTATTTTCAAAACTGAGTTGGGAACAAAACCTCATTTTCTTCTAGCACCTTACAAATGACATATCTTCCTGATATATTTTGTATGCAGGATAGTCTTTGAATTTATTCCAGACATATGCCATGTGGGCCTATGATTTTATGGAGTAGAACAAACAGACTTTTTATACCATATGATTCCACGATCAAACAACACTTGTCCCATAAAAATTTAGGAGCAGCAAAAACTGAACAAAAGTATATTATCTGTGTATTTTAGAGAAATTACGTTATGAGACAACTGTGGAATCTTGCTGCAAGTGAAACTGGCTCTGAGAAACTGTGACTGGTGACATCAAAATACACAAAATACACAACAACCGGGATGACTCCATAAATGACCAATGAGCAAATCTCCAAAATTGTTTAGAGGCTTTCTTAAATGTTCAATCTAAACTACAGTTAAACAAAATATTCTTTCTGACTTTCAAAGACTGTTGTAATTATTTTAAACTTTCAAAGAACTTTGACCCAACAAACAAGAAGTTGTAAAGAGATTGTAAAGAAACTGTAAAGAAGAAGTTGTAAAGAAACTGTAAAGAAGAAGTTGTAAAGAAGAAGATGTAAAGAAGTTGTAAAAAAGAAGTTGTAAAAAAGAAGTTGTAAAGAAGAAGTTGTGAAAAAGAAGTTGTAAAGAAGACTTAAAGAAGAAGTTGTAAAGAAGAAGAAGACGTAAAGAAGAAGTTGTAAAAAAGTTGTAAAGAAAAGTTTTAAAGAAGAAACTGTATAGAAGAAGTTGTAAAGAAGAAATTGTAAAAAGGAAATTGTAAAAAAGTTGTAAAGAAGTAATAAACAAAAGTTGTAAAGAAGATGTTATAAGTAAGCTGTCAAGCTGTAAAGAGATCTGCCAAGCACGTACAGATCTCTGTCATCAGCATAAAAATTACTTTATGTGAGAAAAAGTTGTTCAAAAGTTAGATATGTATATAAAAAAAGTGTAGAGGACTGATCTTTGTAGTACACCACAACTGAACCGAGCCACTACGAAGGAAAAAGTCACGATGCATTTTGTTCAAGAGACGCTGCTAGATACCTAAAAACTTTATTGATAATTAATAAAAATAAAACTTGCAGCAGCAAGCATAATGAAAAATGCATAATGAAATATGCATAATGAAATATGCTTGCTGCTGGGATATTCTTTTTGGATACTTATTTTGGTTTGTTCATATAAATGACATTCACTCTGACACAAGCATACAGGAGCACCTGCATTGTGTATGTGCGATCACGATGCATGTGTCGGAGCACAAAATCGGTAGCCAAGAACAACCTGTTGTTTGATTGATATCCAAATACCTGACTGGAGAGCTTGCAAATTACTCAAATATGTATGAATGAAATGAAAAGTAACTTCAAGTATGTTTATGAAACGGAAATCAAAAAACCTCCAAAAATTTGATTTTGCAAATTACCCCGTGTAATATTTTAGCTCGAGGCAACATAACTCTTGCTCGCAAAATCCATTTGATCAAACAGTTGAAAACTGCTTTATTGTTTGAAATTGCCGGGTTAAACTAAAAATAGAGCAAAACTTTATTCCTTGCGTCATTAAGATAAAATTGTTCTTTCCCAAAAATGATGGATTATTTCATTTTTATGTCAAATTAGTCTTTTAATGCTTCAAATAAATAAAAGGTTTTTTTTTCTTATTAAACAGTCCTTTTTACTCATCAAAAAAATTAAACTAAAATCGATTGACTTGTATGTGGCTCACATTACAAGTAAAAAAAGTCTACTCAAACAGTTTTTTGTTTTGCTTTATCGTTCCAAAGCTCACAGTCTGTCTGATTTGAGCAAGGCTTTGATGTTGGAGTTCCATATCTGCCTTGCAAATGAGCAGAATGACATGAACTGCTGCACCTGGACCTCACAAAGCTCTATGTGTCACAAACACGAAGTTATGGCATGGGAGAGTCAAATAGAACAAATAAAATACATCTGAGCCTATCACGATTCAACAAGTTCCAACAAAATTCAATAAAATTCAACAAAATTCTAAAATTTTGTTTTCCAGCTAATGACTTATAGCCAAAATGTGTACCGTATTTTCCGCACTATAAGGCGCACCTTCAATAAATGACTATTTTACAAACTTTTTTTATGTATAAGGCGCACCGCATTATAAGGCGCTACAGTAAAGGCTGTTCAACTTTGTCCTCTAACTGTCGCCATCTCGCTTTGTTCCCGCGGAAACTCTGTTTAGTCTTGTTTACTTTGCGCAGCGCATCCTCTTGCTTCCTCTACTTCCTCACCATTGATTCATTGATGTTAAACTCTCTCGCTGCGGCTCTATTCCCGTGTTCTACTGCGTGAGCGATCGCCTTGAGTTTAAACTCTGCGTTGTAACAGTGTCTCTTGGTAGGAGCCATTTACGGGTCTTTACACAAACACACAAATGGAAATGAGATGCCCTTTCATATATCCCAGCATGCACCGCGTACTACTTCTTCTACGGGGGAAATGGAGTTGGCGGCTGCTTACCGCAGTTGCGACACCTGTTGTAGCTCAATATTAATCCATATATAAGGCGCACCGGGTTAAAAGGCGCATCGTGGACTTTAGAGAAAATTTAAGGTTTTAGGTGCGCCTTATAGTGTGGAAAATACGGTACATTAATATAAAAACTTTGTTACTGAAACACATCCTGCTTGAATGAAAACCTAGATTTAGTGGAAAACAAAATCGGTGGGATTCAAACTGGCTTGTAAATGACTCAAACGTGGATGAATAATACAAAAAAACATCTCAGGTATTTTTTTGTACAGTATGTGGGAATCACATTCAAAGATAGTTGGAACCTTCAAAAGGAGTAGGCGTTGGCTCAGTGGTAGAACGTCCACCCTTGGACTTGGAGAAGCTGTTTCAATTCCCACTGACCTCATGCCTTAGTGTCCTTGGAAAAGACGCGTAAACCCCCGTTTCTCCCATCATTGGCGCCATCGTGGCAGCCTGCTGTGGTGCAATGCAGCACAGAAATTTTACCATGAGGGATGAGTACAGTACATTTTAAAAAAAAAAAACGTCTACTTTGCACAAAACTCCTTTAAATTTTTAGACCCAATTCTAACTTCTCTCTTTGGATCGTTTCAGGACTTCTGGTATCAGCATCCCCACAGATCATCGGCATAGTGGTCGTTCTACTGAACCAATGACTCGCAGTGTCAGCACCTTTGACCCTGAGAAGGAAAACCCATCCAACCACCAGCTCCCGACATCAGGCAGCCTACCATCCTGTCTGAATAAAATCCCCGTGTGTATTAGCACACACACTCTAGACTAGGAAAAAAAAGTGTTTTTATTGACTGCTAAAGCGAACTAAATGAACTAAACTAAATTAATTTTTCTTTTTTTTTTCCATCAAGGATCCTCTGAGTATGGACTGGCGGCTTCACAACCCCGAGCCGGTCACGGTTCCTTATCTGAGCCCAGTGGTTCTGTGGAAGGAACTAGAGAGCTTGATGGAGAACGAGGGAGATACGGTCATCTCACAATCCAGCATGGTGGATCTTCATCCCATCGTCTACTGGAACTTGGTTTGGTATTTTAGACGTCTGAACCTGCCCAGCAACCTTCCCGGTCTCATCCTCACCTCTGATCACTGCAACAAAGGCTCACAGGTTAGACAGAAAGCATCCCAAATTTGACAATATCCGCTGTGTGTGATTGTATAGATCGGGGTCACCAACTTTTTTGAAACTGAGAGCTACTTCAAGGGCACTGAGTAACACAAAGGGCTACCACTTTGATAATACACTTCTGAAATAACAAAGTTACACAGTGTACCTTTAATTTGATATTATTATTAATAATAATCTATGTGAAGACACTGATTGTTAATGATCGATCACAATAATTATTTCAGTATGATTAAACAAGGTAGAAAACAGATACATTTCAATATGTAATATCCAAGTGTTTCATTTTCAAATGATCACTTCCACGATATTTTGCGGGAAATCTTTTTCAATTTTTACCATGTTTGTACAAATGATCAATTATGTAAGATTTAACAAAAATCTACCCCTTTCAAAATAAGGACGGTCGCGGCGCAGATGAGACGCACACAGTTTTCTTTCATGGTTGTAAAAAAGAACTCTTCCTCCCATTCACTGTGAAAATGATAAGTTTTCTTCCTTTTTTCTGCCATGTTTTTTGTGGGTAGAAAACGCGTTCGTAACCTCATCTTTGCGGCGCTCACGTTTACGTTTTTAAGTATTTGTTTTTAAATTTACATCACTGTAAATGAAATTCAAAAAGAATATTAACACAATTAAATAAAATTTTAGACAGAGATAATTTGTGATTAATGCTATTTTTAGAACTGGCCTGTGGGTGACTGATGCGGTCGCTGCGGGCGACCTGGATCCCGCGGGCACCGGGTTGGTGACCCCTGGTATAGATCGTGTCTAAGTGTTTCTTCTCTCAGATTCCTCGCCACTTGATGTCTGAAGACAGCAAATATGTTCTGATCCAGATTCTGTGGGACAACCTGAAGCTGCACCAGGACACAGTGCAGCCTCTCTACATCCTCTGGAACACATACAGTCAGTCTGGATTCTCTGTTTTAAACTCTGCGTGTGTGTGTGTGTGTCTGCGTTTTTCTTTATATACAGGATCCCCATTAGCTTCCACCACGGTAGTCGCTGGGGTCCAATTTAAATGACAAAATACATTTTAATTCATTGTAAACACAAGTTTACAATTTAAAAGCAATAGTACAATTTTTTTAATATTGACTACTTGTGACAAGTCATTGGTGTAACTAGCGTTGTGTTTCTGTAGATGTGGGCTACCCTCTGTCCCGACCGTTTCGTAGAGATGAGCAGCTGTTTACCGAGGAAATGCTGCAGGACATTGTGAGGAGCATCCAGAAGAACGATGTGAGCCTCCCTCTGGCCCAACTCCTACACCTGCTCGCAAAGTACATCGGATCAAAGAGACACAGGTCAACAACGCTTATTCCACTTTCAGCTAAAATATTATAAATGAATTGATTTAAAAAAAAAAAAAAAAAACTTAAAATATTTTTATATACTGTAATTCCATCATAGTGGTTGATGATCTGTAAATAATTGAGTTTTTTCTTCAGTGGAAATCAATATGGACACTGTGATGCTAGACCAGGGGTGTCCAAAGCCGGTCCTCGAGGGCCGGTGTCCTTATGGTTTTCCACACTTTCCTGGTTCAGTACAGCTGATACACAGAAAGTGAAATCAACAGCCAATAGAATTTGACACAATGACTCAATTAACGGGATTAGGTGTTTAGATGAAAGAACATACAACTTTGTTCTCTAACTGCGGCCATCTCGCTTTGTTCCCACGGAAACTCTGTTTAGTCTTGTTTACTTGGCGCAGCGCATCCTCTTGCTTCCTCCACTTCCTCACCATCGATTCGTTAATGTTAAACTCTCTCGCTGCGGCTCTATTCCCGTGTTCTACTGCGTGACCGATCGCCTTGAGTTTAAACTCTGTGGTGTAACAGTGTCTCTTGGTAGGAGCCATTTCCGGCTTCACAAACACAAAAATGGAAACGAGACGCCCTTTCATATATCCCTGCATGCACCGCGCACTACTTCTTCTTCGGGGGAAATGGATTCGGCGGCTGCTTACCGCGGTTGTGACACTTGTTGTAGCTCAATATTAATCCGTATATAAGGCGCTTGGTGTTAAAAGGCGCATCGTGGACTTTAGAGAAAATTTAAGGTTTTTAGGTGCGCCTTATAGTACGGAAAATACGGTATTACAAAAACTGATAAAAATGTCAAAATATGTATAGAAGCGCGTGACTCCCAATAAAGCAGGTTTTGAGACCAATACACTAAAATTGGTCAATCCTAACTGGGACATCTTACGCATCAAAAAAGATGCTATTTATCTGTTTTCTATAATAAAGAAAACAGATAAACAATACTTGCGGCCTTTTCAAGGCATCAAGCAGTGATCAGAGCAAAGTTTGGCTGATTTTTTTAAGTAAAAAGCTTGAAATAAAGTTTAAAATAGTTATTTTTTTATTAAAAGATGAAACAGTTTCATCAATTATGTTTTTTATTAAACACTTGTTTTTCTTTTGTTCCTAGGAGTTTGTACCGGGACATCCTCTTCCTCTCATTGGTGGCTCTAGGAAAAGATAATATTGATATTGGTGAGTTTGTTTAAATATGAAGATATAATTAATCAGTTTTAAATTGTTCTAAATATATTTTAGCGTCATCCATATTTGTATTTTTTAAGGCGCAGTTTCAGTGAAATTATCAGACAAATAAAACAGCAATTTTAAAATATTTGGCGGTATATAAACGTTCCCTTCGTTCCGTTCCGTCATCTTCCGCTTGTTCCGGGGTCGGGTTGCGGGGGCAACAGCCTCAAACGAGTAGCCCAGACCTCTCACACCCTGGCTGCATCCTCCAGCTCACCTGAAAGGGTCCCAAGTCATTCCCCGGCCAGCTGTGAGACATAGTCTCTCCAGCGGGTCCGGGGTCTGCCCCTTGGTCTCTTCCCGGTGGGACGTTCCCGAAACACCTCGCCCGCGAGGCACTCGGGGGGGCATCCTGACCAGATGCCCGAACCACCCCATCTGGCTCCTTTCAACCTGGAGGAGGAGTGGCTCAACACCGAGCTCCTCCCGGATGGCCGAGCTCCTCCCCCGATCTCTGAGTGAGAGCCCAGCCACCCTGCGGAGGAAGCTCATTTCGGCCGCTTATACCCGCGATCTCATTCTTTCGGTCACCACCAACAGCTGGTGACCAGAGGTGAGGGTAGGAACGTAGATCTACTTGCAAATCGAGAGCTTTGCTTTTCGGCTCAGCTCTCTCTTTAGCACGACGGACCAATGCAGCGTCCTAGTTATTGCTGATGCCGCACCGATCCGCCTGTTGATCTCCCGCTCCATCCTTACCCCACTCGTGAACAAGACCCCGAGATACTTAAACTCCTCCACTTGGATCACCATCCTTGGTTCACCCAAGGCAAACAGGTCCTAGGTGAGGGGCCAGACAAAGCGTGGCTCGAAAACCCCTATGAAGAAATCAAACATGGCCAAGTTGCCCTTGCCCGGACCCTGGTCACCGGGGCCCCCCCTTGGAGCCAGGCCTTTGGGTGGGGCACAAGAGCGAGCGCCTGGTGGCCGGGCTTTTACCCATGGGGCCGGCCGGGCCCAGCCCGAACAGGGGACATGGACCGCCCTTCCAGCGGACTCACCACCTGCAGGACGGGCCATAGGGATCGGGTGAAGGAGGAGATGGGTGGCAGGCAACGGCGGGGACCCTGGCGGTCAGATCCTCGGCTGCACAAGCTAGCTCTAGGGACGTGGAATGTTTCGCACTAAAGTTTTTTTAAAATATTATACATAGATTTAAGGTAAAGTGGTTAGCACAGGGGTGGGCAAACTTTTTGACTTGCGGGCCTCATTGAGTTCCAACATTTGAAAGCGGGCCGGGACAGGAGCAGATGGATGGCGTGCTTTTGTAACCGCTAGATTAGACCGATAGAATGGCGCTAGATTTTAAACAAGCGCTAAATGTTACATCAAGAGTGTTGAATTTCAAATCTAGCGACGCTAGGTCTGAATTCTAGTGCGATAGCGCTTAAAAACGTGGATTAAGCAGCGCTAGATTTGAAATTTAAGCGCTTGATGTAACATTTGACTTGTTTTAACATCTAACACACTTGTTTACGTGTGTGTATTGGGTCCAATGGCTTGACATATCTGTGCTCACTGTTTATTTTGACAGTTTGCACATTATAGAGATACACACATTTTAATAGGAGCAGTGTTGTTGTTTCTTAAGCACCATCTAGTGAGGAAACATCAGAATTGCACGGGAAATAAAACAAATTTTATTTATTTAAATTTTTTTCTTTTCGGCGGGCCGGATTAAAACATTTAATGGGTGGTATGTGGCCTCACAGCGAGAAGGTTGGTGTTCGAGTCACAGAACAGGGTGAGGCTTGAAACACTGGTCTTTCTGTGTGGAGTTTGCGTGTTCTCCCTGTATATTTGTGGGTTTTCAACACTATGAAGCACATCCAGATGATTCATACCACATGAAAACCTCCTTTTTTTTCCTCAGACGCCTTCGATCGGGAATATAGGTCAGCGTACAACCATCTGACCCCAAGCATGGTGAAGATGACCATCAACTGCGACCGACCTCCGAGCAAAGGCGTAATGTTCTGCCGCCGGACATTTGGCCAGCCTTACTTATAAATCTGTCCGGCTCGGTTCAGGAAACCTGTAAGAAGTTAGGGGTACTGTGGTCAGCGTCATGTAGCCAAATGTTGTCAGAAACTAGTCTCTATGGAAATCCTTTTCTGTAAACAAAAAAAAGTAAAGAAATTTTTAAAGTAATGAATCATTTATATTACGAACTGCATCTGATATCAGAATGTTATTTATAAGAGCCATCTTTATTTATTGTGACGTCTTTAATTGTACGTCGTGTTTTAACGCGTCTCGTCGTGTTGTCGTCATAGAAACCGCTCATTTCTTTGTGGGCAAATCGGGAGATTTAACAATAAAAATCTATGTAAAACGTTAAAACTGGAACCGTTCCGTTCCGTCATCTTCCGCTTTTTCCGGGGTCGGGTCGCGGGGGCAACAGCCTCAAACGGGTAGCCCAGACCTCTCTCACCCCGGCTGCATCCTGTAGGTCGCCCGGAAGGATCACAAGTCTTTCCCCGGCCAGCTGTGAGACATAGTCTCTCCAGCGGGTCTGGGGTCTGCCCCTTGGTCTCCTTCCGGAAACAACTCGCCCGCAAGGCGCTCGGGGGGCATCCTGACCAGATGCCCGAACCACCCCATCTGGCTCCTCTCGACCTGGAGGAGGAGCAGCTTGACACCGAGCTCCTCCCTGATGGCAGAGCTCCTCACCCAATCTCTGAGTGTAAGAGCCCAACCACCCTGCGGAGGAAGCTCATTTCGGCCGCTTGTATCTGTGATCTCATTCTTTCTGTGGGTGGTGACCAAAAGAATGAAAACTGGAACCATTTCAGCTAAAAAAAAAAAAAATCCGTCTGTTATCAACTAGACAAAAATAAGTCAGGTTTTGGATTAAAATTTGTATTAAAACTTATAAAGTCTCAATTTTAATCTGAGATAAGAAATAAGATAAAACTTTTTTAATCTCGTGCAGGTGAAATTCTGGTGTCCAGCAGCAACAAATCACACAACATATAATAAAAGTTTCAATCAATAGTAATAAGATACCCAATTAGATTCAGCTCCTTATTTCTGCAGCACAATGAGAGGAACTTGTTACTTTTGGCCACTTTTCTGGGTTTTGATCACATCACGCGGAGGGTGACGGTGTAGTGATGTGGGATGTGGAAGGAGGTGGACCCAAATGCAGGACATAAACAGGATTTATTTAACAGAAGTCAGACAAGGCTGAAGGCAAAAGCATAGGATTAATCCCCCAAGGAATGTCACCGTCTCCCGTGGAGACGGTGGCTCACGGGTTAGAGCGTTCGCCCATGGACCGGAAGTCAACCAGAAGTTCGCATCCCACCGAGTGTACGTCTAGGGTCCTTGGATAGACACCTACCCACCCTATTTGTCCCACCATTGGCACCGTCGTGGCAGCCTGCTGTGGTGTAGGAGTGCAGCACACAAATTTCCCCCGATGAGGGATGAATAGAGTGAGTAAAAATTTATAAAACAAAAATAAAAAATTAAGTTAAAAAATATAACAGAGTTCAATGATAAACTTGGTCAGGGAAGGATGATGATGACCCAACAAGGAAGTCATGTCAGACTGCCTTTAAATAAGCTAATCACCCAGGTGTTTGAGATCAGGCTGAAGTGCAAGAGAGGGAGGAACATTCAGGGCTCCCTCTGTTGGCAGGTGAGGGGATCATGACAGAAGGGAATTATTCAGGATGCCCTGCATTAGAGCCCTCATCCGCCTCTTCTAAACAGCTCCCACAGAATCCGGAATCTCTGCATTCCACCTTTCTATTCACTTGAAATTTAAAGTTTGTTGATAATAAATAAATAAATATGTAATCTACATTTATGAAATAAATTAGATTTTTTTACATTAATAAATTATTATACAACATGTAAATCTCTAAATAAAAATCTTTAAAAGAGAAACAATAAAACAGCAAAACCACGTTATTTTCCTCATATATAAAGTTTTTATTGCCTGTAGCCCGACGTGAAACATTTAATAAAATTAATTTAAATACTAATTCATATTTTATAAATGATTTTATTGTTTATGCAGGTGTAAATTACACATAAGGAAATAAAATAACTGAATATTTTTTGCGAATAAACATCATCTCTTGAACCTCAGAAGCTAAAAAAAAAAATCCGGATATCCACGTTTTTTAGGGTTACTTGTACAAATAAGTAAAAAACAGTAATAACGGATATTTTTTCTTGATATAACTTTATACCCGCTTGTCTTTTTGACACAAAGAGAATCACGAATCATCCATAAGTTCTAAAATACAACCTTTTTTTTTGTCGGATACGACCACAAAAATTCTCTATGGACTTAAGAAATGCCGACCTGTGAGGCTGTCCTGGTTTTTTTTTGTTACACAGAACATGAAAAACACAATCAAACTGGAAATATTGTCAAAGAAAAATATGAATAAACTAAAACCCCAAAAAAAACTCTAAAATGAACTCACCTGTTTCATTTTGACGGGTCAGATTCTATCAGATTTACTTGTCTTTGTTACCAAAGATGAAATAAAGTTCTCAGTGAAATAAATTCAACGATCAGAGATCTCGAACGATCTCAATGTGAAACTTTTAACTATGTTTACATGTATTTTATTATTTTACGTTTCCATCATAGTCCAACTTTTTTTTAGTTAATTTTGTGTGTTTACTTTAAAATAATCAATGCAGTCAAATCAAAGTCAAACTTTTTAGAATAAAAACGTGTAAGAACTGGATCAAAATGGATTTTATTTGCTCCACTGTAACGTCTTCATTCAGAGCTTTGGTTGGAGGAGGACCACCTGATCTTTGTGAGGGTCTCATGAGCAACAACCAACAGTTGGGGAAACTAGAATGTTCGTTTTGAGCCGGTTAGATGATGCACTAAGTTCAGCAAGTCAGAAAAACTTCTCTCTAAATGAAATAAAACACGTTGTACAGATTTTACAAAATCTGAATTTTTTTGTAATCCTTTTTGTAACATCACCTGTTTCTGGAGACGTGTTACGTGTAAATAAATCAACTCTGAAACTCTGATTTATGTTTCTCTTTTGTTTTATTTCCACAAACACACAAAAAAAAGATAAGCTGATAGTATTCTGTTTATCTGTAGGTAGGGGTCTGGAACTTTGTTTTCTCCCTCCACTCTGTTAGAACACACCTCTTGCTTTCCATTACTGTACAAATAAAGCAGACAGGGAAGCTTTTCTTAGTAGACACTCCTGTTTATTGTGCTGCCCTTGTGACAAAGGATAAAGATTAATAACATTTCGCTCTAACGTGTAGCTTTAAAAAAAAAAGAGTATTTAACCTTAAAAAAAACTTTTAATGTTAAAGGCAATAAAAACCTTATTGCTTCGTTTTGTGTTTGACATTAAATTAGTTTTAAAAAAAAACATAAAAACTAAGCACAAAATTTTAATTTCTCGAAATTTAAACCAGGACGCTGCATCGGTCCGTCGTGGTAAAGAGAGAGCTGAGCCGAAAAGCAAAGCTCTCGATTTACAAGTCGATCTACGTTCCAAACCTCACCTATGGTCACCAGCTGTGGGTGGTGACCGAAAGAATGAGATCGCGGATACAAGCAGCCAAAATGAGCTTCCTCCGCAGGGTGGCTGTACTCTCACTCAGAGATCGGGCGAGGAGCTCTGCCACCCAGGGGGAGCTTGATGTCAAGCCGCTCCTACTCTGGGTCGAGAGGAGCCAGATGGGGTGGTTCAGGCATCTGGCTAGGATGCCCCGTGAGCGCCTCGCCAAGGGGCAGACCCCGGACCCGCTTAAGACACTATGTCTCACAGCTGGCCAGAGAACGACTTGGGATCCTTCCAGGTGAGCTGGAGGATGCAGTCGGGATGAGAAAAACCTGGGCTTCCCATTTGAGGCTGTTGCCCCGGCAACCCGACCCCAGAACAAGCAGAAGATGACGGAACGAAATATTTAAAGCATTTCAAGTTGTCAACAGGTGTATTGTCCAGATACGGCAGCACGGTGGCGCAGTGATTAGCACAGTGGCCTCACAGCCATAAGGTCAGGAGTTCAAGTTTGCATGTTCTCCCCGTGTCTGCGCCAGTTTCTCCGGGTACACCGGCCTCTTCCCACCTTTCAAAAATATGCACAGTAGGTTGATTGGCCGCTATAAAATTGACCCTAGAAACGAGTGTGTGTGTGAATGGCCCCGTGACAGATTGGCGACCTGTCTGTGGTGTACCCTGCCTCTTGCCTTGAATCAGCCGGGTTAGACTTCAGATCGTTCAGAAGATGAATGAATATCGTGATGCAGTATTTCAAAGATTTTGGATATCAAAGTTTGTACATAATCTGGTCCCATGCTGATGTTGTTCCTCAGAGGTGTAGTGTTTGGTAGAAAACATAAATACTTCTTTTGTTACAACTTCTTTTGTTACTTCTTTTATTATTATAATTCAAAAGCGTCTTTGGATAATGTGATCAGTGTTCTATCGAGATCTGCGGCCTCATCAAGATCTGCAACCAGTCGCAAATCTCGATAGATTGGAGTTTCGAAAACTAACTCTAACCCTAACACTAATTCCAATAGAAGTATAGCTGGTCGCAGATCTCGATGGTCATCTGGAAGGGAGGGGGAGCATTCTGGGCATGCCCAGAGGCGCAAAGTCGCAGATCTTGATGGTTGATAGCTGAGCCGAAAAGCAAAACTCTCAATTTACAAGTCGATCTACGTTCCAACCCTCACCTATGGTCACCAGCTGTGGGTGGTGACAGAAAGAATGAGATCGCGGGTACTAGCGGCCGAAATGAGCTTCCTCCGCAGGGTGGCTGGGCTTTCACTCAGAGATCGAGTGAGGAGCTCTGCCATCCGGGAGGAGCTCGGTGTTGAGCCGCTCCTCCTCCAGGTCGAGAGGAGCCGGATGGGGTGGTTCGGGCATCTGGTCAGGATGCCCCCCGAGCGTCTCGCGGGCGAGGTTTTTGGGCACGTCCCACCGGTAAGAGACCAAGGGGCAGACCCCGGACCCACTGGAGAGACTATGTCACACAGCTGGCCGGGGAACGACTTGGGATCTTCGGGGTGAGCTGGAGGATGCAGCTGATGTGAGAGAAGCCCGGGCTTCCTGTTTGAGGCTGTTGACCCCGCGACCCGGCCCCGGAACAAGCGGAAAATGACGAAACGGAAATTTAAACGAAAAAAACCCCCACCCACCAAAAGCATTATTTGTGTTCTATTTGTTTGACTTTGAGTCGTCTCGTTTAAAAAGAAAAGTTGTTTGGTTTTTTTGGGGTGGGGGCCAAGATGACAAAGTTTGAAACAAAGACATTTAGTGTTTAAAAAAATAATTTATTGCAGCATGGAATTTTAATTGGAAAAATGATTACTTTCCACATCAACGATCCATGTTTGCATCCATGTAACACAATTACAACATGACAACAGGACACACACCGGACCTTTTTATTCCCACAGCTAAGACAGACACACACACATACATACACACACTTAGAAATCCTCCAAACCACATTGATGATACAGGAGAAACTTTGACTCACATTGTTTAACACTAAAAAAAAAAAAAAAAAAAAAAAAAAATATACTAGTTGAATCGATACAAATAAAATTCAGAAACAATAATCTGAAAAAGAAACTCAAGTTGCATCCAGTCATTTTTATTTTTTTGAGTTGCTTTGCTGTGAATTTGGGACATCTATTAAAAAATTCACATATCTATCTAAATCACCTTCAGGGGTCTGTTATCTTTACAGATAATGAAGAAAAATTCAACGAAAAACACACTTGTTGACAGTTTGTGATGCGTTTAGAGGCTCGGAATTTTTAGGATTCCTTAAGAAATAAGATTTTGTTTGGTTTGAATTCTAAAAAAATCTTTCAAATTAGATCCTAATCTCAGCTGAACAGCAACTTCTGAAACAGCGAGAGCGGTCATTATTTTACTTCTTAGAAAATTTTTAATAGATGCTTTTGATTCATTAGTATTTGTTCCATTGAGTTTAGAGTCAAATTATTTTTGTCATTACAAAAGCCAAAAATAGCTTCATTTTTTTTTTATAAAAATAAAAACAACACTATTTTAATCATTTTATGAAGACAAATTTGTTTTAAAGGAAATAAAGGTGATTTTGAAAAACTACAATTTTTTTTACTGCAAGTTTTTAATAATTTGTTTATTACAACTTACATTAGAAAACAGAATCACATTTTTAAAAGTTTTGCTGCTTTATTTTATTTGTTATTATTTTAAATTAATTAATTGATTAATTTAAAAAAAAATCATTTTTTTCCCTCAATCTTTCAGTTTTTTTAAGAGCTGGGTGTCATTCTGTAATTGACCGCTAGAGGGTAGCCTTGTCTCTTCAATGCATGAGTTTTATTTTTTAACCTCTTTATTTGGTTTTAATATTATATTTAAAGTTAATAAAAATCTGAATGGTTAGTTTGATTGTATTAATGCTAAAAAAAAAAAAAAGATGTCAAACTTTTAGGAAAAGTGGAGATCGGACGATCAAAATGTGCTTATGGTAAAATTTTTCTCAATAGCCCAACATCTGGGCTGCTGTTTGAGATTCTATCTGGTCCTGTTTGAAGATGGTGGCGGTGCAGTCCAACATATTAGATGGAAATGGGACAGACGATGATACGGTCCTCCAACATGACGCTGAGGACGAGGAACACAAAGTACAGTACGAACATGGTGAGGCCCAACATTTTGCTCATCTTCCAGCGACAAGCGGCGATGGAGACGATGACGAAGAGGAGCATGAGGAAAAGCAGCACGATGGCACAGAACAGCCCGTTGGAGCTGACTGTCACCGGCTCGCCGTGATGGAGGACGGTGTAGATGAGCCACGGGACGGGCAAACTGGAAGCAAAAGAGGAAACACATCAGTTTAGTCTTTATTTTAGAAAAACTGAGAGGCCTTTGTTCCTCTTACCCAGGGATTCTCAAATAGTGGGGCGCGCCCCACAAGGGGGTGACCCTGTGGAACATGTTTTCCACAGGTGACCCTGTGGAACATGTTTTTTTTTTTTCCGTACTAGAATATAGTGTAATTGCACATCCACAACAGTAGTTGGCGTTCTCATTCTCAGAGAATGAGAACGCAACCGGAAATAACTGAGAAGGACTGCTCTTACCCAACGGTGATGTCAAAGATGTTGCTGCCTACTGAACTGGACACGGCCATGTCTCCCAGGCCTTTCCGGGCTACAATCACACTGGTGATCAGGTCAGGGATGGAGGTCCCCGCTGCC
This sequence comes from Neostethus bicornis, assembly GCA_902685375.1. Lineage (NCBI taxonomy): Eukaryota > Metazoa > Chordata > Actinopteri > Atheriniformes > Phallostethidae > Neostethus > Neostethus bicornis. The sequence goes on from LR738543.1 coordinate 7,423,665, forward strand.
AGGATGGTCAGACCCATAATCTCCTCTGAGATGCCGACAGTCTCGCCCACCTGTGAGTGTGAGAGGATCAAACTTGTGAGTTCTTCTGAAAGAAGTTTCTCCATCGTAGAAATCTTCTGTTGGATTTGATTGGTTGATGAACGCCTTGGTAAAGCCTGGTTAATTAGCTGTGAATCCCTCACCTTACCGTTGTCATGGTAACGTGATGTGTGAAGAATGAACCAACCTGATGAGCCCACCAGACCATCAAGTAGGAGAAGATGCCGATCCAAAAAATGGAGCCGATAAACGTCATGACGAAGAATTTTCTGGAAGTCTGGAAAAAAACGAGAAATGTTACGGTGATGAGATCACTGCCCGGCTGAAAGTGGGAATTTTGGAGATGGAATAAAGTCGTCAAACAGGAGGTAGAAATATTTCATAATAATAATCGTACAGTATGCATGCCTCGTGGGGAAATTATTTTTGTTGCGTTACACCGCAGCAGGCAGCCACAATGGCGCCAAAGGAGGGTACACTTAGGCATGAGCACACCAGGAATCGAACCTGCAACTCTCCGCTCAAAGACGGCAATTCTACCGCTGAGCCAACGCCTTAGTTCTTTATCATAAACACATTCCTGAAACTGGATTACATCAATTTTTACTTTAAACGTTATATAGTTTCTGAACTCATAAATTGGACCTCGTGGTTCAAGGGTCTCAGTCTTCTTCTTCTTTCGGCATTTCCCTTCTGGGGTCGCCACAGCAAGTCAGTTTCTTCCATCTAACCCTATCTGCTGTATCCTCTTTGGTCACACCAACTATCTTCATGTCTTCCTTCACTGTATCCATGAACCTCCTCTTTGGTCTTCCTCTAGTCCTCTTTCCTGGTGGTTCCAAACCCAACATCCTTCTTCCGATGTACTCTCTCTCTCTCCTCTGTACATCTCCAAGCCATCTCAGTCTGGCCTCTCTGACTTTATCTCCAAAACCTCTAACATGTGTTGTTCCTCTGATCCTGTCCATCCTGGTCATTCCCAGAGAGATCCTCAGCATCTTCATCTCTGCTACCTCCATTTCTGCTTCCTGTCTTTTCCTCAGTGCCATTGTCTCTAGACCAAACAACATGGCCGCTCTCACCACGGGTTTGTGCACTTTTCCTTTCATTCTAGTTGAAACTCTTCTATCACACATCACACCTGATACTTTTCTCCACCCGTTCCAGCCTGCTTGAACACGCTTCTTTGCCTCTTTTCCACACTCTCCATTGCTCTGGACTGTTGATCCTAGATAGTTAAAATCTTCCACCTTTTTTATCTCTTCTCCTTGTAACCTCACTTTTCCATTTGGATCCCTCTCATTCACACACATGTACTCAGTTTTACTCTGACTAATCTTCATTCCTCTTCTTTCTAGTGCAAACCTCCACCTCTCCAGCTTTTCCAAGGGTTCAAGTGTTCCCCAAAGGATGGCCCCAAAGCATCCTATAATAGTCATAGTTATTCTTGGGGCTCTAATGGATCCACAGTCTCAGTTGGTTCTTTTGTCCCATAATGGATCCAGTGGCTTGAGTGACCTCAAAAGTTAAAATGTTTCACGTATTCTAATTGGCTGCTGCAGCTGGGGATAGTCACCTGATTTCGGACGTCAGGCAGTGTGAGCCAGAGCGGGAACACGATGGGCAGGAGGAGGAGGTAGGTAACCTGCTTCCGAAGCGTCTCCGGCCACTCCAAAGATAACGGGTCGTTCTCCTCTTCCTCTTTTTCTTCTTTCTTCTCCTCATCCTTGTCTTCCTCCTCCTCCTCATCTTCACTCTCGCTGGGCTCACTGCTTTCATCCTCATCGCTGTCGTCCTCTGAGCTGCCCCCTGACCCTTCTGCTGGGTCTGCCCCCTGCTGGTGAAGCCGGAAATGATCAGAATGTAAAATTAATTCATTTAGAAGTAAACAGGGGCGGATCCAGAATTTTCTAAAGGGGGCCATGGGGGTGAGGTCATGGACAAAACGAGCACCTATTGTGCTTGCCAGTAATTGGAGCCTGGGGGCATTCTCCTTCAGATCATTTTACAAAATAAGAGTTATTTTTCTGCGTTTTGGTGCATATTTTTGCCCAAAGTTTATAATAATTAAAGTAGTAAGAACACTTTTTTTTGTGAACCAAAATGGGAGGGTGTGGGGCCCCACGCCTTTTCCCGCCCCTGGTAATTGCTTCACATGTACATGTTACTGGCTTTTATTCTAACGAATCAGAAGGAAACACTGAAACTTAATTTTTTTTAGTCCTTTTTGAAGAATTTTAATCTGTAAACATTGGTCATTAAAAAACAAGCATTTTCTTTTCAATTTTCTCATCATTTAAACAGAAAATGTAAAAGAAGTTTTTCTTTTTAAAGAAATATTTTTGTGATTTTATCCCTAATGGGGTCGCCAAAGCCTACCCCGGCTGATTTCAGGCAAGAAGCAGGGTGCACCCTGAACAGGTCACCAGTCTGTTGCGGAATCATATAAATCAACAACCATCCACACACACTCATTCATTTCTAGGGGGTAAATTTCCTAACGGCCAATCAACCTAACATATACAGTATGTTTTTAGAGGGTGGGAGTAAACCCACGCATACATGAGGAGAACATGCAAACTCTACACAGAAAGACCAGTGATTCAAGCCTTGCCCCACTCTAGGATTTGAACCCTGACTCTTCTTGCTGTACCACCACTAGACCACCGAATCATCTTTATTAGAAACACGAGTTATTTCCTGCTTCACCTTTGACTCTTCAGGTGGTTCAGGAACCTTCTGCGAGGGTTCTTCAGACTTTATGGTCTGGGATGTGGATGGTTCGGCACCGGCGGGCCCGGGAGGTCCAGCAGCACCTGTAGGGGGTTCAGGTTTCCCTTTCTCATCTTCATCTGTAGTCAAAACGACAAAGTTGGAAAAATTTAGTCTGCTGGGATGGAAGACACACACACACCTGAACGGAGGACAGAAAAAACATCTTTATTTTTTAATACCTTTTTATAATTTTTTTTTCTTATTTTTTTAAAACAAATTCTAGAAAAAATTAAAAATATTTCAGTTTATTCCTATTTTGTCATTTTTTTTGCTGTTTTTTTTCCCCAAACATATAAAATAAATAAAGTTGTAGAATTTTTTTTTTTCACAGTTTATGTTTAACTTTTCATCTCTGATTGCCAGCTTTTTGCAGAATTTTTTGGGGATTTTTTGTTATAATGATTAAAGTGACTTTTGAGATTTAAAAAAAAAATTGTTTCAGAAATCAGAGCACATTTTGTCACTCTTTATAATTTATATCAAAGAATTATTATTTGATTGGTTTTGTTAGCTTTGATTTATTAACAGGATAAAAAAATTCTCACAATAATTTTGTCATAATCCCCTCCCGTGCCACCAGAGGGAGCCCTGGATCTTTCTTCATCACCTTGATTAGGGACACCTGAGGGTGATTGATCTGATAACACACACCTGTGAATCCTGTTGCCTATTTGAACGCAATTCCCAGAATTTTTGTCATAATAACTCTATGTTAATATGAAAATACAGCATTTCAAATGTGACAGTAATATGTTCAATTAAATTAAAAAAAAAAATTTTGATGAAAAAAACTTACTTAAAACTTAGAAAAAGCAAAAACAAAATTAGCAAATAAAAAGATTCATAAATAAAATTTTAACTGATTTAAGTTTGGAGAAAATAAAATAATTCAAGTTTCAAAAAAGTGTATGAGTTAAAAAATTTTATCAAAGAATTTTTATTTGATCGGTTTTCTTAGCTCTGATTTATTAACAGAATAAAAAATCCTCACAATAATTTTGTCATGATTCCCTCCCTTGCCCCCCAGATGGAGTCCTTGATCTTCACTCTTCACCTTGATTAGGGACATCTGAGGGTGATTGGTCTGATAACACACACCTGTGGATCTTGTTGCCTAATTAAATGCAATCCTCAGATTTTTTGGTCATATTAACTCTACGTTAATATGCAAATACAGCATTTCAAATGTGAAGGAAATATGTTCAATGAAATAAAAAAAAAAGTTTGATGGAAAAAAGACTGAAAACTTAGAACAAGCAAAAATAATTAAATAAAAAGATTAATAAATAAATTTTTTAACTGATTTAAGTTTGGAGAAAATAAAATAATTCAAATGTTAAAAAAGTGTATGAGTTAAAAAAAAAAGGTACTCATCAATACAAATAAATTCAGTCAAAATTTAAACAATGTATTGACATAACAGAAAAAAAAATCAATTAAATTAAAAAAAAAATTAACTGGTTACAAAAAATACAAAATTTTTTTGACAAAAATAGAATTTTGTATGATCAGCTTCTCAAAAACCAAAATTTAATTTTTTTTTATTTCTTCATTTATGTTAAAAAGTTATTCATAATTTTAAAAAGTTTAATCATTTGAAAATATACATGTAAAGATTGCATGAATCCAAAGAAATAATTAACTAGAATTTTTATATATATATTTAAAATAAATTTCTTATCGATAAGAACTGCTGCCTCTTTATACAGTATTTCAGTCCCTCTGATTTTCATCTAACCCTATCTCCTGAATCCTTTCTCTCACACCAAACTACCTTCATGTCCTCCTTCACTCCATCCATAGACCTACTCTTTGGATTTCATCTGATCCAATGTATTCCCTCTCTCTCTGAACCATCTCAGTCGGTCCTCTCTGACTTTATTGCTAAAACTGTCCCCCTGATGTCCTCGTTCTTGATCTTGTTCATCCGGATCCCTGCCCAAAAAAACCTCAGCATCTTCCTCTATTTTACCTTCAGCTCTGCCTCATTTCTTGTTCTCAATGGAGCCAAACACAATCCACTAAAACATCTCCTTTTATTACACAACAAGTATTCTTTAATTAAGTCAAACAACGATGACCACCATATTTAATCCTCCACTATCGGTCAGATACTGCACACCTACTGATCAGATCCGTAACACTGGATTTGTGCACATTCTTCCACCTTTAAAATGTTATGATTTTATGAATTATTATCAATATAAAGAGTTAAAAACAGCAGAGATAAAAGTTTGTCAAACACCTCCACTTCTCTCAGAAGCAGAGGTAATTTTATCTTCTGAAGCAGAACAAATCAGAGTTTTATGGCATGATGACGATCCGCTGTGTGGGTCGGGATGAAGTGTGAGTGGGAGAGATTTGAGTGTTCAGGGATAAACACACTCCCCTAGAGGAGGAGGAGATGGTTTCTAACACACACAAAGCCTCCCATCTGCATGCTAATCCTGCAGCCTGATTGATTCAGGCTCATTGAGACCTCTCCAAGCTCCCGGCTGCCCGTCTTCCCTCTGCACCTCAGACTCTGAAGCACCTCATTAGGCTCTAATGGGATGCAGGAGCACAGGGGCCAAGAGGACCTCCTTCAGATCCAGACCATCTCAGATGGTCATCACTATGATAGTAAAGAGCAACATCCATTCATACGACTCGTTTTACTTACAATGTTGCTAAATGTATTCTTAAATAAGTAAATGTAAAACTCGGGGCTCGGCTAAAAGGCAATTTTGTGGAACAAACCCATAACAACCAGTTATGTTGTGCTGTCTGGTAAATAAAAAGCTAGTTTGTAGCTCCATGAAGTCCATTATCGTCAATTTATACCAATGATGTTCCATCAGATAGAGGTCAGGACTCTGCTGGTCAGTGCTTCATACCGGACTCTGTTCCCTGGGCATAACTTTAACGTGCACGCATACATTCAAATCCAGCTAAATTGAAACTTTATGAAGGTATCGGAGTGAGTGGAATATAGCTCTAACTCTAAGCCAAGTCAATATAGCTGCTGTACGCAAATCCTACGACGTAAAGAAAACATGACACTTGTGGACAGAACCTAAAGTGAACTGTGGACAGTGAAAAGAAGCATTTGAAGCTGCGAGGAAACAATTAGAAAACACGGTAAAAATATCTGTCATAACAATATCGGACCACATCATGGAAAAGATTATGAGTTAAGTTACATCAGTGCTTCTCAAATAGCGGGGCACGCCGCCGGGTGGGCGTGGGGGGTGTTTTGTTGGAACCAGACAGTCCCATCTTGACCTGAAACCTGAAGAGTGTTTCTAAGGTCCAGTCTACTTCGTAACTCTGTATCTGGTCACTTTTCAAATTAAAACGTCGTCTTCAAGAATAAAAAAAACCTTTATAATAAAGGCTCAAATAAAAAACCAAATGGAAATAATAGAAGTTATTTCTTCATTCTATGCGGCCTGGTAGCACATGACCCACGGCCCGGTACCGGTCCGCGTCCCGGTGGTTGGGGACCACTAATTCAAATAAGAATTTAGTTTTTTTTTTATTTCAAGTTAATTGATGCACGTTAAATCTTTTCTGTTACATTTTTCTTTTTTTGTTTTCTTTAATGTTATGCAGAGGTGTACTTAGAACATTTTCATTGACAAATGATACTAATTATAGTCACAGCGGAGAGTGTGGGGGGAAAAGCGGGTGGCGCAAAATATTTTCTTCTTCCAAAAGGGGGCGACAGGAAATAATTGAGTAGCACTGAGTTACAGTACATGCATGTTAGGATAGAAAATGTAAATCTTTAATTACTTCTTTTGTTACAACTTCTTTTGTTACTTCTTTTGTTTTTATTATTCAAATACTTTTTTTTTTGTTTATTGTGATTCCCAGCTGCAGTCCGCGACTCGAGTTATTTGTTCCCCACGACTTTGTAAATCCCCACTACTATTTGAATTTCGTAACAGTATAATCTACGTTACTTTACCATTACCGTTACTTTATCTACGTTACCCATCTTTTACTTCACAATTTCCCGTGTGAGCCACACCCACCTCACCAACTACACCTATCTCCTGTGACCCAGTAGAAAAAAGTTCTGCTAGATTTGTAACTCACCTTTCGTGGGGGGTTGCTGTAACTCTGTCTGCGATTTTTCTGCCACTGGGATGATCAGAGGTTTTATTTTGTTCCTCGCTGTAATTAAGAGAATCGTCACTTTTATAGATTTCATGTGAAAATGCAGTTTGTGCACAAACATGTTTGTACGACACAGCCGAAGGTTCACGAAGCATCAAAACAACGACACCTGTAATCCTGTCCTGGTATTACACTAAATCAAGACAGTTTTAAATGGACAAAGTTTACTCAGCTGGTGCAAAATACGAAGTTGTGTAAATCCAAGCTGAAAAAAATGGTGTCGGCAAATGTTTTTCTATAAACATTAAAATCCTATCGACCCAAAAAACATCTACCTTTACTTTGAAGAAATATTTGCAGGTTATTCTGCTAGAGAATTTATTCAAGTATATTTTTTTTCTTTTCGTCTTTAAATTAGACGTGAGATATATTTTTACTGGTTATGACCAAAGATGACTTAATCTGTTTCAAGTAAAACATCAATGTAATCTATCATTTCCAGATGTCTATAAACCAGTAGATGTGCTGCTTTGCTGTCAAGACGACAGATTTTGAGATCCTTAAAAATATCCTCGACTAAAACATCCTCTTTGTCAGGAGAGTAGTCTGTTCCCCCTCTGTGTCCTGTTTCCTCCCTCCCTCTTGTCTATGTGTGTGCTATAGTCACACCTGAAACTCTTGTACTCATCTGCTGGAGCATAAATGGATCAGTTTTTGACACATTCTTCGCCAGATCGTTGTTTATCATGCTTGACCTGTTATCCAGTTTTTGGCTCCAGCTCCTATGTAAGAACCTTCCTAGTTTATCTGTTTTTGTCTTCTTTATTTGGACTTTTTATCAATCTAATAACTCTGCTTGTGATTTTTCATGTGATCCTGCCTGTTGTGTCATGGGTATATTTTTGGCCTCAGCTTCACATCATGACACTCTTAATCGATCAAAAACAATGTCGGGCCACACAGCACAGAAACATTTACGTGTTATTTACACAAACATCCACCACATACTGAACAAAAATCTCCCACCATCAACGTGAAACATATCAGACATCACAACACCTCACTGATTACCTTTTCTATGTCCGACTCCCTCCCCTCTGACATCTCCATTAAAGGAGGTTTCTGATTGGCAGAAGTGCACAACATGAAACAAATGTAAGTTTATGGTTGTCACACTTAGAATGTCCACAGTGTCCAACACTACTGGTTAAAGTCAAAGAATTGAACCTTTGAAGTTTCCGACTAACAATCACCTAAGAACTTCTGCTCAAAAACTACAAAAACTGATTGAAACAATCAACAATTCCACAACTATAAATGTTGGTGTTTCTTAGGAACACCTGCAATAACAAAGTGGTCTTTTTTGTTTTTGGTTTAAGCTGATGACCGGGGGAGGGTCATCAGAAGGTCATCAGGATCTCACTGGATCGATTTGCTGCCGAGTCTGAAGCGGCCGGGATGGGAAGTAGTGCCTCCAAATCAGAGACCATAGTCCTCGCCCAGAAAAGGGTCGAGTGCCCCCTGCGTGTCAGGGACAGAGTCCTGCCCCAAGTGGAGGAGTTTAAGTATCTCGGGGTCTTGTTCACAAGTGGGGGAAGGATGAAGCGGGAGATCGACAGGCGGATTGGTGAGGCATCAGCAATAATTAGGACTCTGCATCGGTAAAGAGAGAGCCGAGCCAAAAAGCAAAGCTCTCGATTTACAAGTCGATCTACGTTCCAACCCTCACCTATGGTCACCAGCTGTGGGTGGTGACCAAAAGAATGAGATCGCGGATACAAGCGGCCGAAATGAGCTTCCTCCGCAGGGTGGCTGGGCTCTCACTCAGAGATCGAGTGAGGAGCTCTGCCATCCGGGAGGAACTCGGTGTCGAGCCGCTCCTCCTCCAGGTCGAGAGGAGCCAGATGGGGTAGTCCGGGCATCTGGTCAGGATGCCCCCCGAGCGCCTCGCGGGCGGGGTGTTTTGGGCACGTCCCACCGGGAGAAGACAAAAGGGCAGACCCCGGACCCGCCAGAGAGACTATGTCTCACAGCTGGCTGGGGAATGACTTGGGATCTTTCCGGGTGAGCTGGAGGATGCAGCTAGGGTGAGAGAGGGCCTTCCGTTTGAGGCTGTTGTCCCCAGGATCATTTGATTGGTTGAATTTCTCTAGGATCAGTTGATTGGGTAACTGGTTATTCACTAGGTAGGTTGATTAATAGATGATCGATTGGTGGGTCATATCGTTGGTTCAGTGTTTGGTCAATAGGTTTTTGGGTCAGTTGGTGGTCGGTAGGTAAGCAGGTACAAAGTAGGTCGGTTGGTTGGTTGGTTGGTTGAGTGTATAGTTGGTCGATCAAATGAAGGGTAGGTCAGTTTTATGTTTGGTTGTTTGGTGAGTGAGATGGTGAGTCAGCGGTTTGGTTGACTGGTCAGTTAGATGGTCAGTTGATCTACTGTTTGGGCGGTCTGTAAGTTGTTATTTGTTACCTTTTTGATATTTTACATGGTTAATAAGTTTGAGAAGTTCCCCACTGGCCATCTCTTCTATATTTAATATCTCATCTGTCCTCATGAACTGATTGCTAAACTGTTCTTGATGTTTCAACTTAATGGTTTCTATCAAGTTTATGGTCAGTGAAATATCATCGTGGAAAATCATGTTTGCACGATGGAGACGAACTTAAACAATGAAACACAACGAGACTGTGAATCTGAACCACAACGACACGATGAAAATAAGCACAGTCTCTTACCTCTGGTGACTTTCTTCTGCCGGGGGGTTTTAATGGCCCCTCGGAGCGCTGCTTCTAGGATGAAAACCACAAACTAAGATTTTGATTTCTCAGCTTTCAGATTTTTCGGGGTAGATAACAAGCTTCTGAGTCGAAAAGCAAAGGTCTTGATTTACCAGTTGATTTACGTTCCTACCCTCACCTATCGTCACCAGCTAGAGGGGGTGACCAAAAGAACGAGATCATGGACACAACTCCATGGCTGGGTTCTCACTCAGAAATAGAGTAAGGGGCTCTGCCAAAGATGGTGTGGTTCAGGCATCTAGTTAGGATGCCTCCTGAATGCCTCGCTGGTGAGTTGTGCCAGGCACGTCCCACTGGGAGGACACCCAGAGGCAGACCACGAACCTGCTGGAAGGACTTTGTCTCACAGCTGGCCGGGGAACACCTTAGGATACTTCCGGATGAAGTGGAGGATGTTGCCAGGGTGAGAGAAGCCTGAGGATACCGTCTGAGGCTATTGCTCTTGAGACCCGGCTCTGGATAAGTGGAAGATGACGGAATGAGACGGGAGAAGTGTCGCTTTTTCCCCTTGGACAAGAATAATAAATCTCACAAAAGCGTCTTTTAGACATGAGTTAAATGTAGAAAAAAAATTAAATTTGACCACTATTTACTTTGTGGTTCAGAATACTTTTTCAATCAGTTTAGGGGGTTGACCAATTAGGGACTGAACATAAAATCCAAATTATTGAAGCTGCGAGTCTTTAGTAGTAGTTTTGTAGTAGTTTATTTTATTTTTCCAGACATTTGAACATTTTCTTACAAAACAAAAACAAACAATATGTATAAGGTCCGGAAAGGAGCAGTCTGAAGCCGAAGCTTATGATGCCTGCCCCTAACTCATCCAAACTATGTGTAATTAAGCTGTTGACTTTTTAACAACAAAAAAAAAGAAAAAAAATCCACATGTACAGTAATTTACATAAAAGTGTCCATCTTTAGAGCTCTTTTTCTTCGTATGATTTGATAATATTTTTTTTATATAAAGTGTTGAATTGTTTAAGTGTTTTACATTCTTTTAAATGTTGATCCAGGTTGTTCCAAAGAGTTACACCAATACTTGAAATAGAATGTTGTTTTACAGTTGTTCTTATTGCCATCTTTTTAAACACATTACATCTTCTGAAATCATACACAGTATCCCTCTTATGAAAAAAGTTTTGAATAGAATTGGGTAGATGATTATTGTTTATTTTAAACATGATTTGTGCAGTTAAGGCCTTTTTGTTAATAAACAGTTGATTTGTATGTGCCCTGTAATTGGCTTTACTTACAGTTCTTATTGCTCTTTTTTGAATAATGGTAATTGGAGTGGTATTTGTTTGATATGTGTTGCCCCACACCTCGGAGCCGTACGTGATGTAAGGAAGAAACAGGGAGCAGTACAGAATATAAAGTGTTTTTTCGTTTAGGAAATCTTTAGCTTTGGTAATAATTGCTAACGTCTTGCATAGTTTCGCTTTTATAAAATTTATATGACTTTTCCAACTCAAGTTTTTTTGTATCATGATTCCTAAAAATTTAACTTCATTTACACACTATCTCAACATCATCAATGAATAATTTATTGTTGGCCTTAAAAGGACGGTTTGCAAAAATAATACATTTTGTTTTTTTTAGATTTAAAGTCAGTTTGTTTGAGTTAAACCAACTTTTTAATAATTGTAATTCTTTTCCCATTTCACATATTAGTGTTTCTAAATTTTCACCACAACAAAGCACATTAGTATCATCAGCAAACAGTATTAGTTGCAGAGTTTTGGAAATCAAACAGATATCATTAAGATATAAAATAAACAACAAAGGGCTCAGCACAGACCCCTGGGGGAGACCACAGGTCACTGATTGAAGCTCTGAATCATGTCCATTAATGTGGACATACTGAGATCAATTTTCTAAATAGCTTTTGATCCAGTGATAGGCCACACCTCTGATACCATATCAACACAGTTTTTTCAGTAATAACTTATGGTTGACTGTATCGAAAGTTTTTGTTAAATCTAGAAACACACCAATGGCAAATTGTTTTTTATCAATAGCAGTTGATATGTCTTAACTTTTTGTGGAGGGTTTCTATTCTTGACTTGAGCGTTCTTTGGCTTTTAAGAAAATAGAAAACTCCTCATTAATCCAAAATTTTTTTTTATAGAGTTCCAACGCCAATTCTCATATCCCAACACCCCAAATAAAGACTCGAAAAATCTCAACAATACTGCCACCATCAGGTCTACTTTTTCATTATACTGTATACTGCAACATTTACTGCAGAATATAGAATAACAAGCAAATAAATAAGCCCTTATGAATGAATAAAAAACAATGTTTGAATCTGGAAACGTGGATTTCAACGTGGTCCCTGCAAGAGTCCAGCTAAGAAAGAAGAGCCATACAGCCTACGTAGGTTACCAGATTACTGCAGGGCCACAGGACACAACCAACTACACACACAAAACTATAAAATCAATTAGAAATGACCAACTACATTCATACACATATCTACACAAAGAGAACATGCAAACTCGTCATTAGACCATTTTCCCTGGTGCTTAAACCAACAACCTTGTTGCTCTTGTGTTACAGCGCTGACCTTAAATCACCTCAGAGGCAGTTGTAAAAAAGTCATGCCATTAATTTCTTCATTTTCCTTCTATTATTTCATTCTTTTTGTTTTTAAAATTATATTATTTTTACTAACATTTTACCGAAACATATACATGTGGGGCTTTTATTTTATTAAAAAAACATAGTTTTCACTAAAAAGTACAAAAGCAACTTTTGAAAAGTCATTAACTTTTATATATTTTTTATTTATTTATTTGATATTTTAGATATTTTGTGTAATATCTTATTTTCAATGTTTTTTTTAATATTACTTGGTTATTTTCGCATATTAATCCATCTGTTTTGAATGTGGTTAAAACTTTTTTTAAAGTTCTTATTATGCTCTTCTTAAGCCTAAATAAAAAGTGGTTTATTGAAAGAAAAATAATGGCCCAAAATATTGGTTATTATTTATAGGTTAATAATTATTTAATTGGTGAAGTGATAAAAAATGACCGAACACAATATCATGACTGTTTACGTGGGTAAACTTTTTTAAGTCCAACCAGGTTAACCATAAAAGTTTATGACGAATTTCTACGAAAAAGACATAGTCCATGTGCGAGCACACAGTCCAGCTGCTAGTTCTGTACTGGGATCCCACTGCTACACCAGTTCCACAGAGATAAAGAGCTTGGTGTGTTGGACATCGGCTCTTATCCAGCTTTTATTAGCCTGTATTGAAAAGCTGATTAAGGATCAGTGGTGGCCGAGTGGTGTGAGAACGAAGCACAGCGGCATGGAGAGTTCGAGGACAGGCTGAAGGTCGCTCAGATTCATTTCACCGTGCTGACTTACAGGATGGAGCTGAGTCACTACCAGCTTTGCAGCATCGTTACGCAACACCAGTTAGTAAAAAAAAATAGTTTTAGTTAAAACATTCCAAAAGTTAATAAAAGACAATTAGATTAAATATTTTGTTAGGTAGAAAAGTATTTCTTATAGTTACACCTTCTTTTGTTACTACTTCTTTTGTTACTTCTTTTATTATTACCATTCTAAAGTGTTTTTAGTTTAATATGATTTCCAGCTGCAGTCCACGACTCGAAACTGCATCACACAGAGTTATTTTTTCCCTACTACTACACTATATTGCCAAAAGTATTCACCCATTCAAATGATCAGAATCAGGTGTTCTAATCACTTGGCCTGGCCCCAGGTATATAAATTCAAGCCCTCAGGCATGCAGACTGTGAAACAAGACATTTGTGAAAGAATGGGCCGCTCTCAGGAGCTCAGTGAATTCCAACATGGAACTGTCATAGGATGCCACTTGTGCAACAAATCCAGTCGTGAAATTTCCTCGCTCCTAAATATTCCACAGTCAACTGTCAGCTCTATTATAACAAAATGGAAGCGTTAGGGAACAACAGCAACTCAGCCACGAAGTGGTAGGCCACGTAAAGTGACGGAGAGGGGTCAGCGGATGCTGAAGTGCATAGTGCAAAGAGGTCGTCGACTTTCTGCACAGAGCTACAAACTTCATGTGACCTCCAGATTAGCCCAAGTACAATACGCAGAGAGCTTCATGGTATGGGTTTCCATGGCCGAGCAGCTGCAGCCAAGCCACACATCACCAAGTGCAATGCAAGGCGTCGGATGCAATGGTGTAAAGCACGCCGCCACTGGCCTCTAGAGCAGTGGAGACACGTTCTCTGGAGTGATGAATCACGCTTTCCCATCTGGCAATCTGATGGACGAGTCTGGGTTTGGAGGTTGCCAGGAGAACGGTACATTTCAGATTGCATTGTGCCAACTGTGAAATTTGGTGAAGGAGGAATTATGGTATGGGGTTGTTTTTCAGGAGCTGGGCTTGGCCCCTCAGTTCCAGTGAAAGGAACATTTAAAGCTTCAGGATACCAAAACATTTTGGACAATTCCATACTCCCAACCTTGTAGGAACAGTTTGGAGCGGGCCCCTTCCTCTTCCAACATGACTGTGCACCAGTGCACAAAGCAAGGTCCATAAAGACGTGGATGACAGAGTCTGGTGTGGATGAACTTGACTGGCCTGCACAGAGTCCGACCTGAACCCGATAGAACACCTTTGGGATGAATTAGAGCGGAGACTGAGAGCCAGGCCTTCTCGACCAACATCAATGTGTGACCTCACCAATGCGCTTTTGGAAGAATGGTCAAAAATTCCTATAAACACTCTCCTCAACCTTGTGGACAGTCTTCCCAGAAGAGTTGAAGCTGTAATAGCTGCAAAAGGTGGCCCGACATCATATTGAATTCTATGAGTTAGGAATGGGAGGCACTTCAGTTCAAAGAATGAGTAAAGGCAGGTGAGCGAATACTTTTGGCAATATAGTGTATGTAAAACCCATAACAGTACAACTTTTGTTTCCATTACTATTTAAAAACACATTTTTTGTTTAACCCTTCTTTACCCCCACTATTCTGTTAGAACCACTACCAGCTTTGCAGCATCGTTACGCAACACCACTTTGTAAAAAAAAATATCTCAGCTAAAAGATTCGAGAAGTTAATTAGACAATTAGATTAATTATTTTGATTGGTAGAAAATGTATATCTCTGTATACATCTTTTAGTTACACTTACTTTTGTTACTACTTCTTTTGTTACTTCTTTTATTATTAACATTCTAAAGTGTTTTTAGTTTAATACGATTTCCAGCTGCAGTCCATGACTCGCAACTGCATCACACTGCGAGTTATTTGTTCCCCACTACTATGTAAAACCCATAACAGCACAACTTTTGTACACTTCTTTTAGTTACACCTTCTTTTGTTAGTACTTCTTTTGTTACTTCTTTTATTATTATCGTTCTAAAGTGTCTTTTAGTTTAATAAGATTTTCAGCTGCAGTCCACACAGATTTATTTGTTCCCCACTACTATGTGAAACCCATAACAGTACAACTTTTTGTTTCCATTACTGTTTAAAAACACATCTTCTTGTTACCTCCACTACTCTGTAAGAACACACCTTTTGTTTCCATGGCTGTATAAATAAAACAGACAAGATGCATATTCCCTTGTAGACACTCTGGTAACTCTGATGGGGTGTACTGTCCTTGTGACAAGTAAAACAGAGTCTCTTGTTTTGTTCTTTTCTCAGCATAGCTTTGAGATAAAGATCAATACATTTTTCTCCAACAAACTTGTCAAAACTTGTAAATTGCTAAATGTTTGATGTTGAAAACTTGAAACTTGATTGAAAAATATATTAATGAAACATAAAATTTTTATTCAAAATTTCTCAATAGAAAGATTAAAAAAACTATTGATAAAATTTTGTTAAAATAGTTTACTGTTTAGATTAATTCAAATAGATTATTTGAATGTGTAAACTTTAGATTTATTGTTTCATAAAATTCAAACACAAAAACTTGCCATTTTCCAAAATTTATGGGAAATGGATAAAAATTTCACAAGTAAAATATATACCGAATAAAGTCTTTAAAAGTCTATTTTGGAGCTTGTATAATAATTTCTTCCAAAACCAGTCTTACATACCTTCTCCCAGTGGGTCCAGTGTGTGGATCATCAGCTGGAAGATGGTGTTTCGCAAAGATGTGTTGTGGAGAGAAGCTGAACTTCCACCTCTTTGTAGAATCGGACGGACCTATAAATCCACAGACACCAAATCACAACATTTGCTCAATACAGAGCGCACAGTGGATCCAACAATAATACAAGGGGATAAAATCTGAGGACCAAACTACCTCACTCCACAGAGATTTTATTCTAAGCTATTGGAGCAAGTATTCCAAGAAAGTCGCTTGGAAAGTGAAACTACTGAGTATAGCAACTCGGCAACAAATTTGTAAACCTAATCTGGTACAAACTAAAGTAAGTTTAATTCTAAACCTTCAAAAATATTTGATGACAAAAACATATACATTGGATATTAAATGGTTTCAATTTTTTAAATTTACAAACTAAAATTTAAAACATATTAAATAAAAAAAAAATCTGCACAGTGGTACATTGGTTAGCCCGGTGGTCTTACAGCAAGAAAGTTCGGGTTCAAATCCCAGAGTTGTGACGAGGCTTGAAACATTGGTATTTCTGCGTAGAGTTTGCATGTTCTCCCTGTGTATGCGTGGGTTTTCTCCAGGTACTCCGGTTTCCTCCCACTCTCCAAAAAATCTTTAATTTGATTGGCCGCAATAAAAATGCTCATAGGAATGAGTGTGTATGGTTGTCTGTTTGTGAATGGTTGTTTGTGTGTGTCGCCCCACAACACACTCGTGACCTGCTCCGGGTGTATCCTGCCTCTGGCCTGAAATCAGCTGGGATAGGCTCCTGCGATCCCATAAGGCATAATTGTTTGAGAAGACAAAACAAAACTTTTAACTGAAATTAATTGTAGGTGTTACACAAAAAAAATTTGGGTCCTCAACTTGAGAACCCAAATCCCCCCAAAAGTATATTGCAACCACAAAAGCTTCCTTCGCTGAAATGAACTAAATAAAGAACTGTAAATGTCACAATAGTTCCAAAATTTAATTTAATATTTATTCAGAAACTCAGTCAAACTCTGGTTTCAAGTCATATAAGAGCTGTGTTCCTACCCTGAGCCGAGCTTTCTCCTCCTGTGTGTCTGCTGGCTGGTTGAAGCGTTGAGGGCTGGGCTGGGGGCTGCACACAGGTGGAGGGGTTTCTGCTTTGGATCTTTCTGGTTTAGATTTCTCAACAGCTTTTGGTTGTGGAGCAGCAGGAGGAGCAGGTGGAGCAGGAGGAGGTGCAGGAGGAAGAGCAGGAGGAGGTGGGGCCTCACTTTCCTGTAACATCAGAGACAACTGTTCAGGTACCAACATCTGGATGTATGAGGGAAAACAGATGTAAACGTGTCTGAAAGTGACTCTACACGTCTCACTAGTCATCTCTACTGACTGTCTAAGTAGAGACAGTTTAAACAGAAGAAAAACGACAAAATTGTCATCTAGAAGTGGGATGAATTGAAGATACTTTATTCATCCTCGAAGTGAAATTTGAGAGCTGCAACAACATGATTTTTTTTTTTAGCTGTTGTGAGTCAAAGTTTAAAGGTTTGAAAGTGAAAGGTTGGATATTTTGATGGAGGACGGTAGAAATGATTTTCTGTACTGTTCCTTTGAGCAGCGGGGTTGCAGGAGTCTGTTGCTAAAGCTGCTCTTCAGATGCTCCACAGATTCATGGAGGCTGTTGGAAGGATTTAGCATGACTGATGACAGTTTTCTTTCATTCTGTTCCTCGCCACCTCCTTCACGCAGATGAGGGGTGGGCCAACCACGCGTCCAGCTTTTTTTTAAATCAGTTTGTATAGTCTGTTGGCATCCTTTGTTTTTATACCAGTTTTTATACCACATATATACTATATTTCTCATAATTGGTAAAACAAAAAAAAAAGTCTAAAATCTCCAGACTGAGCCTGACTAACCTGCTGTCATATTCAAGATTTTAAAGTGGATTTTTATCCAAAGACTTTTAAGTACTATTTTCTCCATTTGTTTAGTTGTGTATTCTTGCTTTTTTGTTTTTCGGGAAACTTCAATGACCTCTCGTCTTTTAGAAAGTCAGTAAATAAAAAAAAAAAAAGTTCACAGATGAACATCTTTCATCTGATGATTCCATTAGCCCTACTGAGTGTATTACTCGTTACCGTTACCGGTAACGAAAAAAGTTACTTTAATGAGAGTAAACTAGAATTTAAAACATACCGTAATTTTATGGCTTTAAGGCGCACAAAAAAGTCTCAGAATTTCCTAAAAATGTGCAGCGACGTATAGTAGGCTACGATGCGCCCGATACTGCGGCGCGCCCTACAGTGCGGTGCGGCCTTTATGTGTTGTTATTGTTGTAGACAGACGTAGTTGTTGCACACCACTAGAACATTAAGTGTTGTTGTTGTAAGACGCACTAGAGAACACCGTGAGAACGTTAAAGCGAGACGTGTGGGCGTGCATTGTATATAAAAAACTGGTATGCGTTATGTTGTTTTTACAACCCTGAAAATGACGAAGAAACACGCCACCGTTTAAACTGAAGGCCGTCAGCTGCGCGGAGGAACATGAGAATTTAAAGTTAATGAATCGATGGTTCGTAAGTGGATGAAGCTGGAAAACGCGCAGCGACAGGTTAAAAAGACGCAGGATAGCTTCCGCGGACATACGGCGAAGTGGTCAGAGTTGGAAGAAAGACTCGAGCAATGGATCATCGGGCTTTGTATCGATTGTATATAAAAGCCACGCCCTTTGATCAGGTGCGCTTCATGTATGTATTCATTTTAAAAAATGGCACCCAAAATTGAGACTGCGTCATTTAGAACGGTGCGCCTTATGGTCGCGAAAATACGATAAATTAAAACAAAAATCTAATTTTTAAATTGAATTCAGTTTTCTACATTTATTTATTTCAGACTTTTACTGACTTTTACTTTTACTTATCAGGGGTCGGGTCGCGGGGGCAACAGCCTCAGACAGGAAGCCCAGGCTTCTCTCATCCTAGCTACATCCTTCAGCTCACCCAGAAGGATCCCAAGTCGTTCCCCAGCCAGCTGTAAGACATAGTCTCTCCAGCAGGTCCGGGGTCTGCACCAGTGGGACGTGCCCGAAACACTTCACCAGCGAGGTGTTCGGGAGACATCCTGACCAGATGCCTGTACCACCCCATCTGGCTCCTCTCGACTTGGAGGAGGAGCAGTTCGACCCCGATCCCCTCTTAGATGGCAGAGCTCCTCACCCTATCTCTGAGTGAGAGCCCAGCCACCCTGCAGAGGAAGCTCATTTCAGCTGCTTGTATCCGTGATCTCATTCTTTCAGTCACCACCCACAGCTAGGAGAGTTAGTTATTCCAAATCTTTTTTAAAATCCTTATTTGTTTATCTATATGTTAACAGAGATCCGAAATAATAACAACAGAACTGCAACCATCTCAAATGGTCTATTTAGGACCTGTAATATCAGGTTACTGAGGTCCTGCAAAAAAGTTCTGCTGGTAATTCATAAAAAAAAAATCTGCTATTTTTCTCCTATTTTGTGCTTGTTCAAATGATTTTACTAAAATCCTATTTGTCCAGATGAATATTTCCAGACATTCAGACAGACATGGTGAGACTGTACGTGGTTCTGTCTACACCTGCAGTCCTTTTAGTTCAGTCCCATCAAAGGCTTTTCACACAAAAACGAATCTGCGCTCCTCTGCCAGCAGCCCAACGCAGCCCAGATGAAAGCACAGAACATTCATTGTCTGCAGACAGAAGTTTGCTGCATACACAATCTGCTACAAGGACAATAGACAATAGACAGAAGTCGCTGTTTTAATTTTAGGCAAACTAAAATCCCAGGTTTACACGTCTGAGTGTTCTACAGCTTCTAAGATTGAGATAAAACTCTAGACAAATCAAATTAAATGAATAATCCAAGCTTTTTGTTAATCAATTATTAAAACTAAACTCACAAGTGGGGGAAGGATGGCACGGGAGATCTACAGGCGGATTGGTGCAGCATCAGCAATAACCTGGACACTGCATCGGTCCGTAACGGTAAAAAAAGAGCTGATCCGAAAAGCAAAGCTCTCGATTTACAAGTCGATCTACGTTCTTACCCTCACTTATGGTCACCAGCTGTGGGTGGTGACCGAAAGAATGAGATCACGGACACAAGCGGCCGAAATGAGCTTCCTCTGCAGGGTGGCTGGGCTCTCACTCAGAGATAGGGTGAGGAAATCTGCCATCCGGGAGGAGCTCGGTGTCGAGCCGCTCCTCCTCCAAGTCGAGAGGAGCCAGATGGGGTGGTTCGGGCATGTTTGATTTCTTCTTAGGGGTGTTTGAGTCACGCTTTGTCTGAGAGGAGACCAAGGGGCAGACCCTGCACCCGCTGACTATGTCTCACAGCTGGTAGGGGAACAACACGAGATCCTTCCGGGTGAGCTGGAGAATGCGGCCGGGGTAAGAGAAGCCTAGGCTTCCCGTCTGAGGCTGTTGCCCCCATGACCCAGACCCGGATGAGCGGAAGACGACGGAACGGAAAGTAAATAAAACTTTTATTTAGCACCAAAACACATTTAAACATGTTCAAGTTATATTTTGGTGCATTAAAAATCCCAAAATGTTATTAACTTTGAACCATCTGGTTATGTCATCTGGTGATTTATGTCATAAATCACCAGATTTATGTCATAAATCACCAGATGACATAAATTTATGACATAAATCACCAGATGTCATAAATCACCAGATAAAGCACTCAATCAGAACGACTCCAACAAATGAAGGCCTATGGTGCATTTAAAGAAAAAAAAATCATAAATTGGTTTCTTTTACAGAACTAAATTCCATCGGATGACCAACTTATGAAGATGTGTTCAATCCAGTAGGTCAGGGATATTGTAACTTTCATTCAACAAGTTAAACGTAGAATGTAAGATAAGGTAAGGACCGTAATGTTAATTGACTGGTTAGTATTTGAACTTAGACGCTCTTGATTTACAAAGACAGACTGATGCAGCATCCTAATTATTGCGGACGCTACACCGATTTGTCGGTTGACTTTCTACTTCATCTTTCTCTCGCTCATGAATGACTTGATAAAACCATATAATCCACGTAAAGCAGAAACCCTATCCCGACTCTACCAAACCGGAATATCCATCTCTTTAAAAGGTGTCTGGGTACCTCTTACCTCTTACAAGGCGGGGTGAGCAAGACTAGGTCCTCGATGTCCCTAATCTTCTCCCAAACGGAATCTTAAAAGATGCTATGGATGTAGCGTCTCAGTGATCGTCATATCCCAAGTGATGATATCCCAAAAATTATTCTAATTTTTCTCTTATAAATAAACTTTGTTTAAATGCTAAATAAAAACAAAGACCACTCCTCATTTAACCTGTCACGTACGTGTTTTTACATTTCAAAAACAATGTTATGACAGTAAATTGGTTCACAAATGGTTACGAAGAAGGTTTGGCAGAGGTTGGTGAGAAAGAACGAGATCACGGATACAAGCGGACGATACAACGGATACAACACGGATACATCTGGGTTCTCACTCAGAGATCTGGTGAGGAGATCTGCCATCCGGGAGGAGCTCAGGGTTGAGCTGCTCATCCTCAAAGTCGAGAGAAGCCAGATGGGGTGGTTCGGGCATCTGGTAATGGTGCCCCTTGAGCACCTCGCTGGTGAGGTATTTCGGGCACGTCCTACCAGGATGCTTGAGAAAATAGGTCTCACAGTGGCTGGGGAACGACTCGGGATCCTTACGGGTGAGCTGGAGGATGCGGCCAGGGATAAGTGGAAGACGACGGAACGGACGGAACAGAACGTTTAGAAACATAAAAGTATTTTATATCTTCCTGTAACATTTTTGGTTGCCAGTTTCATGCACAGATAAAAACCCCAAAATATCTGACCCTGCCAGGTAATTCACATCCCCAAAAGAGTGTTGTACCTGCCCAATAATGTGTTTTCTTGGTAACTGACCTTTTCTGGCTCTTCCGTGGTCCACACCTTCACGATGCTCATGTGCTTGTTGAGTTGTCTTTTGACCATGTCCTCAATCTGACTGTTGAACTTCATGAAGCTGACGTAGCTGATGTACCCCATCAGAAGCATAATGCTCTCCCACCACAGAATCATATTATCCAGAAAAAAGATGATGAGCATGATAAGGTCCAAGATGTAGAAATTCACGTCTCTGAAAAGAGGCCACCACGTGAGGTGTAGCATCTCCCGGGAGAAGACCGCACACATACCGATGACAAACAAGATGTTAAAAACGGCCGAGCCAACGATGGTGCCTATGCCCACGTTGCTATGGGAGATGAAAACACCAATCAAAGAGGTAAAGAGCTCTGGGGCAGATCCCCCTGCTGCCATGAAGGTTGCCCCGGCCACATCGTCAGAAATCTCCAGCTTGTCTGTGATGACCTCCAGAGCAGGAACGAAGAACTCATCACAAACGATGGCCAGGGCCACAAACATGTAAACCATGCCCGTGATGTGCAGGACCACCCAACCTTGTCTGCGTTGCTCCACCGTGAACAGATCCTCTGGGTAGTCTCCCTTCTTGTGAGGAGCCTGTGGTGGGTGAAGGGGAGGAGAGGTTGTGGTGGTCAGCGGTGGAGGGGTCGGAGGTGGTTTGGGTTCTACATAAACACATTGTTCCAGATCAGTCCTGTTAACTATGATCACCCGAGGAGGTTTGGTGACCTCAAGCGCTACAATCTCCTCTTCAGTCTCATTGGATGCCATCACCTCCCGGATGTTGACTTCCACAACATCACCGTGACTCTGGATGGAGGTTTGAGGCTCAGAAAGCCTGGCTTTTAGAGTCAGGGTGTAGATGAAGCACAGCAGCACACCTGAGATGAAGAAGAGGAGGCGACCATGTCTGAGTCTCCTCCTCTGAGGCATGTTCATGTCTCTTTTTTTTTAAACTACAAGTTAGATGGGATGCATTGCTACTGCTTGGTTGCTTCTGTGCCTCTATGTGACCAGCAGGCGCCACTGATCGACGAGGGGATGACACGCGCACACACGCACAAAGTGGGTTTCATCCTTCACAGCATCCACCTGTGGAAGGTCTGAAAACAGAAAAGAGATTTGAAAAAAAATTTTTTTATTTTTTTTTAGAAACAAATGCACATGTTGACATCTTGTGGGTGGGTACATGTGCATGAATGATGTGCGTGTTTGTTGGAGATGATCATGCAGACGACCACCTGTTGCTATGGCTACATCATCACTCATGTTTTTCCTCCTCTCATAATAACAATAATAAAAAAAGAAAACAGGGGAAAAAATTGCACATTTTTTATAGGAAAAGATTAACATTCATGCAAAAAAAGAAGAAGAAAGAACCCAAAAAACGCATGAATTATTAGGAGCTTGCATGTGGAAAGAAAAAGCCGACATGCAGTGAGGATCCATTGATGAAACATTCAACTTAAGCTGTGATTTAAGATCTTAAAATCAATCAATGGAACAAATCTGAGAGGGGGACGCAATGGGTTTAATTGAAGGGGGTGAAATGAGGGGAACAAGGATTATGGAACAAGGTCGACAATGAATGCTTCACCCAGATATAATATTTCCCGAAAAAAAAAGAAGGGATGACATAAGAGTAAGGGTCTTACCTGTACGGTGTGCGGGTCTCCTGGAGGGACCTCTCTCTCACTCCGTCCCTCCAGCTGTGCGTAACGGACACAGAGATGCTGACTCCGGCTTTTGGGAGCTACAAGGACGCACCGCATGCCGGGGTTTGGCTGGAGCTCAGCATAATGCTGTTAAGAGGATTAGATGGACTAAAACACCCCTCACTCCATCTTCACTCATAAGGATGTATCAATACAGCAACATTCATCCAATGAGATGATCAGGGACCAGATCTCTAGGGGTTTTTTTTGGGGGGGAGTGGTCTGGTCTCATACTGGACTCATGCATTCATCATGTTTTGCTCTTGATTTGTTTAAAATAGTTTAACAAGTTGGAGTAAAAAGTGTTGTTTTATATATGGAGTTAAAAAAAATTAAAATTAAAATTTGTCCAACTTCAACAAGTGGTTAAAAGATACAGAAAAAAAGTTGGTTCATGGAGGTTTGGGGTTTAAAACAGACTTAGAGGTTCTTATCTATGTATTTCTTTTCCAGGAGGTCAGACTGGTGACCCCACCTCATTGGAGAAAAAAATACACATCTCGGGATATGGTGGATGTCTTGAGTTTGTGGAGCCCGTTATATTTGATCTATGTATGGAAAGCCATTAGGGTCACTACACGCACGCTAACAAGTGAGCTAAATGTTACATCAAGCGAGTTGAATTTCAAATTTCAATAGTTCAAAAAACTACGCCATCTAGTGAGGAAACTTCAGAATTGCGGTGGAAATAAAACATTAACAAGATTTATTTATGAATTTTTTTCAAGTTCGGGGGCCAGATTAAAACATTTAACAGGCCGCATTCGGCACGCAGATTGTAATTTGCGCATGCCTGGTCTACTCACTGGTCTGAACAAAATGCTGCTGCTCGAGTCCTGACAACCAGAAAATATGGTCATATTAGTCCTGTGCTCAGGACTCTGCACTGGCTTCCTGTGGCTCAGATAACAGTCTTTAAAGCGGCCCTACTTGTGTTTAAGTCTATCCATGGCCTGGGAAATGTTGATGCATTAGGGATGGGATACTGATACCGTTTGGCGCCGGTGCTATGTCAGTATGTTTTTACCGGAACGAAAACTTTCAGCCTTAACGATATTCTTAGCAATATTATCGAAGTGGGGCAAGAGTATGGAAAGCCATCCAGGCCACTGCACACACATAGTCTAGCGCGCTAAATGATAAATCTAGCGGACTAAATTTCAAATCCAGTGCGCTAAATGTTACACCTATCGTTCTAAATGTTCTAATCTAGCCATATCGATGGTGTTGCTTCCCTGCTGCACTGAGTGCTGCAAAAAGAGGAGGCGCTAGGAATAACAGAGCAGCAAAGTCATATTTAAAAAAATCCAAACTGTAGCTGCATTTTTTAAAAGTTGATTCAGACAACGTATGCTGCCTGAAATCTAATTTAAAAAAAAGTTCTTTGCAAAGGTGGAACGCCAGTGACTTAAAAACCTCACCAAAATGCATCTAATTCAAATGAAAAGTTGTACGGTGTTTAACGGTCGTAGTGAGAAAAGTAGGTATGTATTGTGGATGCACACATGTGGAGCATCTAACAAAAGTGTTGTTTTATCAAAAATAGGTGCATGGAATTTTACCTCACCTATGGTCACCAGCTGTGGGTGGTGACCGAAAGAATGAGATAGTGGACACAAGCTGCTGAAATGAGCTTCCTTTGCAGGGTGGCTGGTCTCTCACTCAGAGAT
Source organism: Neostethus bicornis (assembly GCA_902685375.1). NCBI lineage: Eukaryota > Metazoa > Chordata > Actinopteri > Atheriniformes > Phallostethidae > Neostethus > Neostethus bicornis. The sequence continues at coordinate 7,448,775 of LR738543.1, forward strand.
CGAGTGAAGAGTTCTGCCATCTGGAAGGAGCTCGGTGTTGAGCCACTCCTCCTCCAGGTCGAGAGAAGCCAGACGGGGTGGTTCGGGCATCTGGTCAAGATTCCTCCGAGCACCTCGCTGGTGAGGTGTTTTGGGCCTGTCCCACGGGGAGGAGACCATGACGCAGACCCCGGAGCCGCTGGGTGAAAGAAGCCTGGGCTTCCCATCTGAGGCTGTTGCCCCTGCCACCCGGCCACAAATAACCAGAAGACGACGGAACGGAATTTCAATAAAAATTAATACAGGTACCAGGATGTAAACAATATTTTTTCAGAGTCCGAAAGTTCTTTTTGTCTCATTAGATCTATTTAAAAACCAAAAAGAAACAGAACATGTCACATCTGTATAAAAAGGAACATTTGGGGTTTTTTTTATTTTCCCTCAAAACAAAGTAAAACTTGAATCAGCATTGGTTTTTATCTGCCGGCATAAATTTAGTTAAAAATAACAATAAAAAAACTCGGTTTTAAGCACAAAATTGACAGAAACACACTGAGAAAATGCTAGTGCGAAAATGATTAAAAGCAGATTTCAGCTTATGGGGGGAAAAAAATAGCAACAAACATTTAAAGATAGAAGTTTGCATCAAAAATTTATGAGTAGTTTACATCAAAGGAAAAAATGGAGTTGGAGATTGGACGGCATCTTCAGAAAATAAAAACACACGCACAAAAAACCCACCTAAATTAATTTTTTAAAAAAGCATGTTTTGTTTTCGAAACTAAAGTTGAATTCAAACTTTGTTCCTCAAATTTTCAGGTAAAAAATATTAAATAATTTTCTCTTTTTATCAGCATGCAAAAAACACAGCAATCAAAATCAGACATGACCTGTAAAAAAAAAAAAAAAAAAAAGAAAATTAAGAACGTACACATATTGTGTCAAATTTGAATCAATTAAAACATGAAGTAAAAGTTTTTCTTTCAAAAAGTTTGAATTTAAAAATCTTCCATGTACACTAGTTACGTGAGTGTAACATTTTAAAGAACTCAGAAAAAAAATCTCAGTCTCAACATGAATCTCATTTTATGGCTGAAGGGAATTTGTGATCTTCGACTCGGGATCTTTCCGGGTGAGCTGGTGAGAGAAGCCTGGGCTTCCCGTCTGAGGCTGTTGCCCCTGCGACCCGGCCCCGGATAAGCGGAAGACGAAGGAACAGAACTTGTGAGCTTAAATGTGATAGAAGCTCAAATTTTTGGGAAAAAAAGTCAAATTTTTGCTTAGATTTTGCATTTAGAAATATAGTTTGTACACTTTGGGACAAATCTTTAAACAGGCGACCGAAGTTGGTAGTGTTACCATGACAGCAACGACTGTTGGGTTATGGAGGCTGACAGTTAAAGCGGTTGATGTATATTTCAAATATAACAAAAGCGGACCGTTAATCACTGTTGGTAATTTAAACTGTCAGTGGTAGAAGGTAAACTAGGAGTGTGGTTGAATATTGGGAAGAGCTGTCTTGGAATTAAAATTAATGTTTCAATTCTACTCTGAGTGTGGTCTCCCTGCGAAACAGAACCTGCAAAGAAATCTATTTGTTACCACTCGGCCACCGGTAACAAATTGGCGTTGTCGGCAGGATTCGAACCTGCGCGGGTAAAGTAATTCTGATTTCTTGCATGATAATAACAGCTTAGCGAGAAAGAAAGATACACATATACCGTAATTTCACGACCATAAGGCGCACCTAAAAGTCTCAAATTTTCTTCAAAATGAGCGGTGCGCCTTTTTGTGAGGTGTGCCTTGTGTGTGAGAAAAAGCGGACCTAAAAGAAAACGCGGTGCTCGTGAGAAAAAGCGGACCTAAAAGAAAACGCCGTGCCCGCGAGACGGACCTGAAAGAAAACACATGAGAACGTTAAAGAGTGAAGTGTGAGCGGCGTGGGAGCGATGGATGACCGAAGGAGACCACAGTTTCACGAAGGGTGGAAGGCAGCGCCGGGCGAGTTACGCTACAGTTTGCCAATGGATTGTAGATGCTTGGACTAACGTGTCTGCTGGTACTGTTATCCAAGCTTTCGCAAAAGCTGGTATCCTTTCTGAGGAGCCGCACAGTACAGACAGTGACTTTGATAGCGAGGAGCGAAGTGGACCTGCTCTGTTGGATTTTGCGCAGCTGCTCGATTCAGAAACAGAGGATGAGGACTTTGACGGATTTGAATAAGGACAACGTATTACCGGTAATGTGCTTGTTTATGCTACTTAAATAAAGTACAACCAAACTTAGTTTTGCTCCCGATCTATTTTTTAACACCCACATTTGCATGCGTGCGTGTGTGTTGTTGTAAGACGGTGTGTGACTGAGACAGCGCCTTTTCGTATGGTGCGCCTATTGGCTGCAAAATTACGGTAACTATAAATAGAAAAATCAAATTACATTAAACTTGTTACAGATATGTTACTTTTGAAAATATCTACGGTGCATGATTGAAAAACACAAAACAGGATATTGTTCTGAGTGTGGTCTCCCTGCGAAACAGAACCTGCAAAGAAATCTATTTGTTACCAATCGGCCACCGGTAACAGGTAGATTACTGGTATCTACGTATTTTTTAGGAAAAAAAAAGCCAAAACGAATAAAACTAAATTTGGTTCTTTGAAGCTTCCCCAGCTAACAAACAACGTCCCCGCAACGTTGCAGGCAGGTCATATTCTGGTCGCGTCAGATATGATGTTGTTACAACGTTGTGACAATGTTCATGTTAATGAAAATATGGTTACAACGTTGTCTGGACGTCCGTTGAACAGCGCAAGTTGGTCTACTAATGGATGTTTATAGGAACGTCGTGACAACGTCGTCACATCATAAAATTGTTAGTTAGGTCCACACACTTCTGATCTCAAGTAACGAGAGATCAGTAAGTATTTTCACATATTTCTAAGCAACAAGGTGATGAAAAACTTGAGCAAGTCATGATTAGAGAACAAGAAATACCCCAAAAGAGAGTGGAGGTCGGTTTTCTCTGGCTAGATTAGACTAAAACGGAATTTTTTGATGAAGTAAAACACTGTCAGGTGAAAACCCATCCCGTCCCCGAAAGAGCACCATCCCAAAAGTGAAAGCAAACGTCGCCATAGTCCGTCCAATTCTCTCTATTGTCAGCATGGAGGTTCTGATGCATGCTTTTTTTTCTAATTTAGGGAAAAAAAACACATGCTTAGGGTGAACCCGGCAGTACTAGTTCTAACAAGAACAGGACAGTGGAAACTCATGGTGTTCCACTTCTTCGTCTCCTTTCGGGATTTCCCTTCAGGGGTCGCCGCATCAAGTCAGTTTCTTCCATCTAACCCTATCTGCTGAATCCTCTTCGGTCACGCCACCTATCTTCATGAGTTCCACTGTTCACTGATTTTGTGCGTCATAATAAAAACACAGTGTGTAACAGTTTAAAAAGAAACAAATCAACAAACACATTAAAAAGGAATCCCTTAATAAATAAACAGAATTCAACAAAGTAGCCGTAAAACGAGAAAAATCAAAGTGTTTCTAGGGTTTGTCATTGAGCTGGTGAGGGGCATTCAGAGGACAGGTACCCCATCATCAGCATAGAGTGGGGGTGTGAAGAGAAGGCAACGGAAGGAAAGAAAAACACCTGCTTCATTCAGGTGTGCAAAAGTGTGTTGAAGAGTTAGTGGGCTTTTCTTTTCCTTGCGCGGTATCGTCTCCGTCTCTGCTTGTAAAGATGGCGGAAGTTAATGAAGACTCCTGCAAAAAGAGAAACAGCAGAGTTTGATTAAATAATATCTTTCTTTAATTAATAATAAATAAAACGCAGACGTGTAGGACGCTGCATCGGTCCGTTGAGTTAAACAAAGAGCTGAGCAGAAAAGTAAAGCTCTCGATTTACAAGTCGATCTACGTTCCTACCCTCACCTATGGTCACCAGCTGTGGGTGGTGACCGAAAGAATGAGATCACAGATACAAGCGGTCGAAATGAGCTTCCTCCACAGGGTGGCTGGGCTCTCACTTAGAGATCGGGTGAGAAGTTCAGCCATCTGGGAGGAGTTTGGAGTAGAGCCACTCCTACTCCAGGTCGAGCCAGATAGAATTGTTCGGGTATCTGGTTAGGATGCCTACCGAACGCCTCTGGTTAGGTGTTTTGGGTACGTCCTACCGGGAGGAGACAAAGAGGCAGGTCCCGGACCCGCTGGAGAGACTATGTCTTACAGCTGGCTGGGGAACGACTCAAGATCTTTCCGGGTGAGCAGGAGCTGGATACAACGCCAGTGAGAGAAGCCTTCGCTTCCCGTCTGACGCTATTGCCCCCTCAACCTGGCCCCGGATAAGCGGAAGACGACAGAAATGGAACAGCTATTGATTTGTTCTGATTTAGCTGACTACAAAAAAATTTTTAAAAATTTGAGGCCAAACATCTGAAATAGCAAATAATTTTGAAGTTTATGTATCGTTGGCGACATGTAAATACGTATACAGTAAATGGGCGTGTACCTGCATTGCGGACAGTTTGTAAGTAAATAAAGAAATCTTTTAAGAATAAGTAAAAAATTACAATACTGTGACAAATAAACATGACCCGACAACATCTGGAGTGATTGCGTTTAAATAGGCACCACGATCCACGGGTGTGTGTCATCAGACTAATCACCCTCAGGTGTCCGTAATCAGGGTGATGACTAAAGGTCCAGGGCTCCCTCTGGTGGCCGGGGAGGGGATCATGACAAGCAGTGGTAAAACCACTTTCTTGCAACCATTGTTCCAGAGTATGTAGAAAGAGACGTAGCGGAAGTCTGTCTCATAGAAATAAAACTTCGGACGCTTTACAAGTACAGCGAGCAGCCACGATGAGATTTCTCTTTTCTGACATGTTTATTTTTACGAGGCTTGTTCTATCTCCAAATGAGGTGCATTGTGGCTTTCAAGCAGATCAAAACTTTATCTCACAGATTCAATATAAGATTTATTAAGCATGGCTTCTGTCATGAGTTTTCGGGCTGTTTCAACATGAAAACGTGAGTCAACAGATTTCTCACCCAGAAACATGAGCACCAGGTAGAGCTGTAGGGTGTAGGAGAAACTCAGTGAGTGTCCGAGTGCAGCGGGGAGCGGGATGCTGAAAAGACGAGTCTCATCAAAGATGGGGAGGGACTGGATCACAGCCACCGCTGCAAACACACAGAAACCTGTTAGTGATGTATGATCGCAAAAAATTGGCATCTAAATTTTAACTAGGAAGAGACAGACCTTCAGCCAAGACCCCCAGTGGGTACAGAGGGATCCAGAGGTTGTACCTGAGCCAGGTCAGCATGGGCCACTCTGTGTCTATGTACGCCAGCATGTAAAACGGATACCTGGTACAAAGAAAGAGGAACAGGTTGTTCCAGTTTTTCTCAGTTTCTTTGGTGCATTTCTAACAACACTGTCCACATTTGTTCCAAAGTTAAATTAAAGGGAAAATATTTTGATTCTATAACTAGTCAAAACATGATTGTAGTGCCCGTGGTCTCAATTTTAAATGTTTATGTGACCTTGCTGCTATCTGTAACCTTTGTACCAAGTACTGAAAAAAACGCAGCTTGTTTAGTCTTCTTTCTTTAATTGAAAATAAATATTTCACTCCCTTCCTCGTTCCTGTTTTTTTAAACTAACCTGTGCAACCATCGATACAAACACCAGGCATGCAGCTCGTTACACGATTTAACCCGGCTCGAAAAAAATAAAATAAATAAGCCATATTAATGTTTTATTTCACATGCAATTCTGATGTTTCCTCACTAGATGGCGCACTCTAGATATATTGGCTTTGTTGCAAAAACAACAACACTGCTCCCATTAAAATGTGTGTTTCCGTAATGCACACGTTGTCAAAATAGATTGTCAGGAGATTTCAAACCTACATTTTAAACCTAGCGCGCTAGATGCACGTTTTTTTAAGCACTAGGGTGCTTGATTTTAACGTTACGTGCGTGTAGCGGCCCCAATGGCTTTCCATATCTAGCGCGCTTGTTTACCAAAGCATGCCATCCATCTGCTCCTGTTCCGGCCTTTTGGTCAAATGTTAGAACCCAATGTGGCCCCCGAATCAAAAAGTTTGCCCACCCCTGCACCAGACTTTGTTAGCCTTCATAGCTGGTGAGGAATCCGCTAGTTAACATGGAGCTAATATTAGCAGGCTAAGATTTGGTATAAAAGCCGTGCAAAAAAATTTAACTCACAAATTAACCAAATAAATATGGTTATTCTTACTTGTAAAAAGTAATCCCCGACCCCTGCTTATTGAAGTCTGCAGATTAAAACTGGAATTTGCCAAACAGTGCTTGGGCATTGTATCTACTACCACACTTCTGATCTGTCTGTGCGTGGGATTATCGGTCCAAAATGACGCCCAGGAGCTAAAAAAGTGCAGTTAACATATTAATACCGTAATTTCGCGGCCATAAGGCGTACCTAAAAGTCTCAAATTTTCTTCAAAATGAGCGGTGCACCTTTTCGTGCGGTGCGCCTTGTGTGTGAGAAAAAGCGGACCTAAAAGAAAACGCCGTGCCCGCTAGGTGGACTTGAAAGAAAACACATGAGAACGTTAAAGAGTGAAGTGTGAGCGGCGTGGGAGCGATGGATGACTGAAGGAGACCACAGTTTCACGAAGGGTGGAAGGCAGCGCCGGGCAAGTTACGCTACAGTTTGCCAATGGATTGTAGATGCTTGGACTAACGTGTCTGCTGGTACTGTTATCCGAGCTTTCGCAAAAGCTGGTATCCTTTGTGAGGAGTCGCACAGTACAGACAGTGACTTTGACAGCGAGGAGCGAAGTGGACCTGCTCTGTTGGATTTTGCGCAGCTGTTCGATTCGGAAACAGAGGATGAGGACTTTGACGGATTTGAATAAAGACTATTACCGGTAATGTGCTTGTTTAGTATCGTTACCACTTAAATAAAGCACAACCAAACTCAGTTTTGCTCCCGATCTATTTTTTTAATACCCACATTTGCATGCTTGCGTGTGTGTTGTTGTAAGACGGTGTGTGACTGAGACTGCGCCTTTTCGTTCGGTGCACCTTATGTGTGTGTTAAATACAGCAATAGCGCACATAATTGAGGCTGCGCCTTTTCGTATGGTGCGCCTAATGGCCGTGAAATTACGGTATGTCTATTTTAAATCTCATGATATCACTGCCTTACAACGGTAACCAAAATGAACTAGTGATTGTTTTTATTCAGACAGAGAGTTGTGAGAAATACCCAAAAGTGACAAAGAAAAACTAAGCGCAAAACCCAGAATGAAAAAAGTTGTCTTCACCTAACCTGAAAATCTCTATGGTGCTCCACAAGTAGAAGACGAAGAAGACGATCGCTTCGTTCTGCATGTCCTCCAGGCAGCCGAAGATGACAAACAAAATGACGTTTCTCCCCGCCACCTGTAACATCACAGTGGAACACGTGCAAGAAAAAAGTGATGTTAGCAGATAGACCTTCTAGCGGGGTGAGAGGCCTTTCTAGCCAACTCAGAACAAACCAAGGGAGAGTCAAATTACTTTTCAATGTATAAAGAAGATTGTAAAACTCTTGGCTGGTTGAACAGCAGTGGAAAATATTAGAAGAAAAACTTAACCCTAATCAGGCAGTCTAATGCAGGGGTGGGCAAACTTTTTGGTTTGTGGGCCACATTGAGTTCTAACATTTGACAAGGGGGCCGGAACAGGAGCAGATGGATGGCATGCTTTGGTAACCGCTAGATTAGACCGATAGAAGGGCAAGCTAGATTTTAAACAAGCAATAAATGTTACATCAAGAGCGCTAAATTTCAAATCTAGCGGTGCTAGGTCTGAAATCTAGTGCGATACCACTTAAAAACGTGCATTTAGCGGCGCTAGGTTTGAAATCTAAGCGTTTGATGTAATATTTTGTTTGTTTTAACATCTATCACGCTTGTTTACGTGTGTGTATTGTGCCCGATGGCTTTCCGTATCTGTGCACACTGTGTATTTTGATAGTGTGCGCATCACGGAGACACACACATTTTAATGGAAGCAGTGTTGTTGTTTTTCTCAACAAAGGCAATATGTCCAGAGCGCGCCATCTAATGAGGAAACATCAGAATTGCAAGGGAAATAAACCATTAACAAGGTTTATTTATTTAATTTTTTTATGTTCGACAGGCCGGATTAAGACGTTTAACGAGCCGCATATGGCCCACGGGACATAGTTTGCCCATGCCTAGTCTAATGTCTAACTCTAATGAATACAGGAAATGTTAGTGGGATTAAATCTTAAAAAAGCCACATAAAAAACATTTTGCACAAAGTTAGACCGTTTGTCACAATGACATGTTTTTATAAATGAAATGATAGGGTGATAGGATGAGGAGCTCTGTCACCAGGAGGGGCTCAGAGTCAAAAGCTGTTAATATGAATTACACACCGGTAAGTCACTTCTACCTGGGTGCCAAATAGGAAGAAGTTGTTGCCTCCTTAAAGCCTCAGCGCACATAGATTTCCCACATAGAAGATCGGCAGTTGGTTGCGGGGCCACACACACACACGTTCTTAGGGGCAATTTCATAGTGGTCAATTAACCTAACATGCACCAGGACTTGAACCACCAACCTTCTTGCTGTGAGACCACTTTGCTAACCAGCCTTCATGCAGCTCAAGTATTGAAACTAAGTCTAATAATTATGACTATGGTATTAAGAAACTACTGTGAAGCCGTTGTGGAGATTTTCTTATAAAAAACCCCAAAAAGTTTAAAATCAATTTGTGAACTCTGTGTCGTACCTGTATCATGGCAGGGATAACCCCGGTTTTCACCAGACCCAACAGGGGGTTAATGACCTCCAGCACGGCCATCATCTGACAGAAATACATCATGTCAGCAGTGGAGTGGAAGGTGTCGTAGAACGAGTCTGTGGAGATTAAGCAGTGTCCTGTTTGAGCCGCCAGCAGTAAACTGAAATCATTTGCAAAACAAATGGCTGCAGTGCGGTCTTGTTCCTGTTTCTATTCAAATGAGCTCATCTGTGAAAAGCTCCTCAAAAAACAAAACCTGCGCTTCTCGCGTCCACCGGAGCCGCTTGTTCATTGTGTTTGCACGCTGCGATTGTGTCCCTGTCTTTTTAAGATTCATGCTTCCATCGACACTCGACAAAAAAACTGGATCAAATTCAATATTTCGTCCACTAAATGCAGCTGTTGCCACGGTGTTTAGATATCGTACGTTATGTAGACTTTATTAACTCACTTTAAATCAGTTTGATGTGTTTTTGGTCACTTTACTTTAAAACTTTGTGAAGTAAAAGTAGATTTAAGTTCTTTAAATACTCACCTTGACCCAGAATGAAGAGGCGAACGGTCATGTTGACAAAAATCCAAGAAAATCCGAGGAACTGTACCAGGTTATACATAAATAAGTAGCCTTTCTTCAGCCCGGCGTAAGCTGGGAAAACAGAAATAGAATGTCTCAAATTAACCAGAAAAATGCTCTACGAATGATTTGTAAATATCTTATTATCCGTCTGTCCCTTTCGGGGTTGCTAGGGGTGCCGGAGCCCATCCCAGCCAATATAAGGCGAAGGGCAGAGTACACCCCGAACAGGTTGCCAGTCTGACGCGGGGCCACACACAACCATCCACACACTCACTGATTCCTAGGGGCAATTTGGCACCGGCCAATCAACCTAGCATGCATGTCTTTGGAGGGTGGGAGGAAACCGGAGTACCTGGAGGAAACCCACGCAAACTCGGGGAGAACATGCAAACTCAACACAGAAAGGACAGTGTTCCAAGCCCCGTCCCCATGCGGGACTCGAACCCACGACCTTCTTGCTGTGAGGCCACTGTGCTACCCACCGCGCCACCATGCTGCCGATTTGTAAATATGTTAAATATGATACAGGTGAAAAAAAAAATTTAAATATTTTTTATGGAAACAGCTGAGCATGACTTACGGTCCTTGGGAACTCTGGACTCCACACTTATCGAAGTTATTTTATCATCCTGGAAAAAAAAGAACAAATCATCAGCCATTTTTTAGTGTGGGACATTTTTTATTAAGATGATGTGTTTAATTTGACAATTTTAAAGAAACGTTTTCTGTAACTCCTCATCGAGACGTTTTCAGAGAAGTAGGAAGCCTGAAGAAGGATGAAGAACATCTATTGACTTCTTTAGCTGTAGAGTAAATAAGCTAATATTTAGACAATAATCTTTGACACATTGGTTGCTCGTCCCGGGGGATGGATCTCTCTTTCATGTGGATCCCCACGAGGTTTCTTATTTTTTCCCCACTGATGGTTTTTTAGGAGTTTTTTCTCACCGTGAAGGAGAGTCTAAGGGCATAAATGTGCTAGTCTTGTTTAGTTAGCATTTGTTAATTATTTTTCTTGCTGTGTATTTGTGTTAATACATTCCTCTTTTTCTTGTGAAGCCCATTGAGACGGAAATTCTGTGATTTTGGGCTATACAAATAAAACTGAATTGAAGTTAATCATTAAGTCCTCACATGCTTCTTATTGTAGAGAATACTAAGACCTTCTCATTTGTATCCACCTATCAAAAAATCTGCAATCATGCTGCTTTTTTGCTTTTAGTAAAATGCTAACTCAAGGTTTATCATCTGAAACGATAAATAACTGCTTTGTGGAAGTCTTTTATGACCACTGATCTGAGGTTTTTACTTCTTAAACATGATGTAATTGAACAAGCACCAAGATCAAGTTCGCTCTAGGAGCGATAACATTGTTTATAGTGCCCAACCTGCTTTAGAAAAGATCCGACATGCATAAAAACATAACCATAAAGTCACTGTGAAGAGGTGAAATCTACCTCTGGATAAAAAAAAAAAGTCAATCTTAAATGGGGGGGAGACGGCAGCTCAGTGGTTAGAGCGTTTGCGCGCAGACCGGAAGTCTGCGGGTTTGCGTCCCACAGAGAGCACGTCTAGGGTCCTTGGAGAAGACACCTAAACCCCCGCTTCTCCCACCATTGGCGCCGTCGAAGGGCAGCCTGCTGCGGTGTAAGGAGTGCAGCAAACAAATTTCCCCGGTGAGGGATGAATAGAGTAATCCTTTCCTTTTAAATGGGGTGGCACAGTGGCTCAGTGGTTAGCACAGTGGCCACACAGAAAGAAAGTTTGGGGGTTCGAGTCCTGGGTGGAACGAGGATTGCAAAAAAGGCACACTTTCTCTTTGGAGTTTGCGTGGGTTTTTTCTGCAAAGCCCGATTTCCTCCCACCCTCCAAAAACATGGATGTTAGTTTGATTGGTCACCATAAAACTACCTCTAGGAACGAAATAAAATATAATTTATTCATCCCTCAATGGGGAAATTTGTGTGCTGCATTACACCACAGCAGGCTGCCACAACGGCACCAATGGTGGGAGAAACAAGAGGTTAGATGTTTTCCCCATGGACAAATAGACATGAGCTCAGTGGGATTCGATTCCGCGAACTTCCAGAAAATGTTCTACCACTGAGCTATTGCCTCCACCCCAATGAGAGAGTGTGTGTGTGTCACCCTGTAACAGGGTGTACCCTGCCTCTTGCCTTAAATCAGCTGGGATAGGCTCCAGATACCCCCACAACTGCGTTAAGGATAAGCGGTTCAGAAGACGAAACAAATCTTAGTTGGAATAATTTTTTTGCTATGAATTATTCGATCATGTATCCCGTGTTTGTTCATCTTATGAGGCAGGTTGCAACAAAGGTGCTCGATGAGCACCAAATTCTATCTCCATAAGCTCTTTTATGGACTGAACCAAAAGAAAAATGTCTGCTCATTAGTAAATTAGGATTTGGGATTGTGATTGGGTGCGAGTTTTTATTCCATAGCAAGCTAAGTGTAAAACCAAGCCTAAAAACAGCACGAGCTTCACTACCTGCAGTGTGACTCTGCTGGGAGGTAAAGTACTGCAGAGATTTTTAAAAGTCTTTTCTCATGTGGTTTGTGTCGGGAAGCTCTTACTTTGGCCTGAAGTTCCATCTCAGCATCCGACTCCTCCAGCCAGCGGTCAAAATCTGGAGCCAGAAATAATGGCTTCTTCTCCTGCAGCGTCAGACGATCCCACCAGCGCTCCTCCTGCTTCTTAATTTTGATGTCCACCTGACGCTGGGTGGATTTGTGTTTCACCTAAAAGTAAATAGTAGAAAAAGTTTCAAAAAAGTCTTCTGGACAGTTTAATTCTTGAACGAGATGTTTCAACTTCAATCCGGAAATCATTTTCAATCTGAATGAAATGGACAGAAAACTTGATCTATTTAAACTAATCTGAGTAAAAGGTAAAAAATAGTAAGGAGGGCTCGACCAATGAGCCTGTGTTACCTATGATGGCCGTGAATGGCTCCTATTGTGGCCACAGACCAGTAAACGACCCTATTATAAAAATGCTAAAAGCCTAGTGAATAGAAATTCCTGCTACCGAGAGGCGTGAAACTGGGTCACGAGGTGTCATCTTTAGTCCATGGCTTCAAAAGGCTGCTGTAAATCCCGGGCAGAACGTATCTAACGCCTCCACTCTGATTCAGTGAGGGATTTTCTTTCATCACAAAGATGGCTTCCTTCACCCCTCTTTCAAAACATCCTTTCTCTCAACTTAGAATCTTCACCTCACTGTCCTCAAAAGTGTGTTTGGTGGATTTAAGATGCAGATGTACAGCAGACTGTGGACCACTTGAGGCTTCTCTTCTGTGTTGGTAAAGTCTTTTGTGGAGTGGCTGCTTAGTTTCCCCAATGTAGTGTTCTTTGCAGCTCGTTAGCAGGAATTTCTATTCACTAGGCTTTTAGCATTTTTATAATAGGGTTGTTTACTGGTCTGTGGCCATAATAAGAGCCATTCACGGCCATCATAGGTAACACAGGCTCATTGGTCGAGCCCTCCTTACTATTTTTACCTTTTACTCAGGTTAGTTTAAATAGATTCAGTTTTCTGTCCATTTTATTCAGATTGAAAATAATTTCCGGATGGAAGTCGAAACGTCTCGTTCAAGAATTAAACTGTCCAGAAGACTTTTTTGAAACTTTTTCTACTATGGATTACTCCTGGATGAATGAGGGACTACACGGACTTATTGCTACCTAAAAGTAAAGTTTTAGGAAAACAAATTGTATTTTTTTTAACTTACTGGGATTTGTTTTGATCAGAAAACAGTTGTAGGCTTATACATAAAAATCAAATGAGGTCCTAAAAAGACAAAGATGATCAAATGTACCTCAGGTTTTACAGGTTCCAAGAATTCCAGACTGAACTCGTATTGATTATCTCCTTTAGCTCCATGACCTCGTGCTGTTGAAATGATTTAAAAGAAACATCTTGAATATTAAATGCGAAACAATTCATTTACTGTTTTGCACTTCTTTAATTACCGTATTTTCACGACCATAGGGCGCACCGTATTAAAAGGCGCAGTCCAAATTTTGCGCGCTCTATATTTAACACACACAGAAGGCGCACCTGATGATAGGGCGCAGGTTTTATATACATATCCTCTACTACGTAAGTCCGCCTTACAACAACACACACACGTACACATAAGACGCGCGAGCGCATACGCACATACATGTGCGTATTTAAAAATAGATCGGGAGTAAAACTGAGTTTGGTTGGTTTTATTTAAATATTAGTTACAGTCGTCATAAAGTCATTTATCAAATCCATCCAAGTCCTCATCCTCTGTTTCTGAATCTAACAGCTGCGCTAAATCCAACCTCGGAGGTTCACTTTCCTCGCTGTCAGAGTCACTTTCTGTACCATGCAGCTCCTCGGAAATGATGCCTGCTTTTGGGAAAGCTCGGACAACAGTGCCAGCAGACACGTTAGCCCGAGCATCTACAATCCACTGGCAAACTGTGGCGTAACTCGCCCGGCGCAGCTGATTGCCATCAGTTTAAACTGAGCTTCATAAGCGTGTCTCTTTTCCATTTTCAGTGTCGTAAAAACAGCAATGTTCTGCATAAAGCACATACCTGTTCTTTTAGACATAATCCACGCCCACACTTCCCCCTTTAACATTCTCATGTTCTCAACTGCGTCCGCCTCATGGTTCTACAATACGTCCGCAAATCACAACTCAGATAGGGCGCACTGCACGATAGGGCGCACCGCTCATTTTGAAGAAAATTTGAGACTTTTAGGTGCGCCTCATGGCCGTGGAATTACGGTACACAAACCAACCTTTGAATTGAAGTGTTTTGTTTTCTTCAAGGATTATGTTGAGATTCTGAAAACAAAAGACAGAACAGATAACAGAACAATATTTTAACGCTGATAACAAAGATAATTTTTTTCTTTTGACAAGTGTTTTTTTCTTTAAGAAACAGTATTATTAAAATGCAACTCCGTATTTTACAAAATTACAACATATACAGAGATGTTTTAAAAAAGAAGCGCTACTGGTGATGGCAGCAGGTCTGTGTAGCACTCCATATTGTTGTTGGATTTTTTTCTAGATTTTATTGGAGTTTCAAAAGATGAGCTACTACAGTGGCGAGGAATGTCAAGTCGGAGCAGAAGTGTCAAGATGTGTCGTGTTAGAGTACGCTAAAGATGAAAGAAGACGGGATCTTCTGAGAGTAGCTTAGTATGTTTTAAAGACGTGGCTGAGCGACATTAATGGTCATTGCTGTCTGAATATACCCGGCTTTACAATGGTGGGTACGGACAGAGACGTGAAAAGTGCGGTACTTGGTGGACTTGTGTTTGAGAACAACAAATAATGTTGTTCCACCCGTAGTGAAGGATGTGAGTTGCTCAAGATGTGGAGCTTTTAGTGACAGTTTAAGATCTTTTTATGATTCACTGGAGCTTTAAACATTGTTACCCCAGTGACTCACATTTCATCCATCGCAGAGTCAACTGTTGTGTGTTCCACCAAGCTGCTGTATCCAACTCGGCTTCGTCTAGCAGCTGTTATGAAAGTGTTTTGAAGCTCTCTCTTGGACTACGGAGCGCAACTGGACACGCAAATTTCCCCATAGCGATCAATAAAGTAACTGAATAAATGCAAATGATTTAAAATACAGATGTAATCTGTTTGCGTAGGAAAAGTTTATGTCTCACAAGCGGGGAGCGTGGATACTTCCTTTTCATATTTTATTTTATAAAAACCTACAAAGTTTACTTGCAAATTTACTGTACAATACGTTTTTTTTTGTATTTTTTGATGACCGACTAAAAGTCCTTTTGTATTGAAAATTAAAACCCAACCATTTGGCACAGATTAGGACATTTTAAATATTCCAAAGATTTTTTTTTCCAAAAGTCAAAGTCCCTGTTTGAATATTTACTAGATTAATTGATTAAAATGTTTAATGCTGGTAAATAATTCAGCCAATTTTAAAGAAATAAATAACACATGGAAAGCAACTTTTTTTTTTTTTCAAATTTAAATGCCCCCAAATTGATTTTTTAGAAAATATGCATATATATTAGGGGTAGACGGTGGCTCAGTGGTTCACGTCCAGGGTCCTTGGAGAAGACACCTAACCCCCCCGTTTCTTCCACCATTGGCGCCATCAAAGGTGGAAGCCTGCTGCGGTGTAACGTAGCACACAAATTTCCCGGTGAGGGATGAATTAAGTATATTAAAATAAAAAAATTAAAATAAAAAAAATATTTATTCATAAGTGTGTGTGTAAAACCAAGATTACTTTGAATGTAGAGTTAGTGTAGTAAATTTCTTGATAATGGTCCTAAATATTTAACATCAACGTCCAAAGTTTGGTCAAGTTTTAAAAAAAAAAAACAGACAACCCTCCGCCACCAAAAATAATCATTGTTTTTTTTTCCTAAATTCTCTAAGATTTTGATTCTAGCCTCTCTATATACTTTTTTTTAATATAATTAACAATTTAGATTTTCAATATTTTGGGTTTTTCTAACATAAATTTAATTTTAATAACACTTTTTTTATAATATATGCTTTCCTGACGTCGAAGTTGTACAATTATAAGATATTGAATAAATGTTTTCTGTTTAAAAACATCAATAAAAGTACTGCATCAAACTCGTGGACTTAATACCATTGAATTAATAATAAGGAAGTGGGTGTGATACTGTATGTGTAACGTCTGTTTCTCCGTCAGCATGTCTCAGATATCACTAAGCTATCCCCCTAAAAGGCTGAATAAGATCCAGAGCCTCCAGAAAACATCATGCATCTTTTATGAGACGGTTGTAAGACAGAAGCAGGAAGAGGACTGAGTGGTTTGATCGTACTACTGCACGAGAGAGAAGAACTCGCATTTCTTGTTCCAAATGCAAACATCAAACCGTCAGAATGAAAAAAGATTATAGATCAAAACAAACACAAAGCAACTTACACGTGATCCTTGAGTGTTAGAATACTCACCTGTATACTGTGGATTAAAATATCTTTTTTAATTTTTTTTTTTTTTTTTTTCCCACCCCGGCTGCATCTTCCAGCTCACCCGGAAGGATCCCAAGTCGTTCCCCGGCCAGCTGTGAGACATAGTCTCTCCAGCGGGTCCGGGGTCTGCCCCTTGGTCTCCTCCCGGTGGAACGTGCCCGAAACACCTCGCCCGCGAAGCACTCGGGAGGCATTTTGACCAGATGCCCGAACCACCCCGTCTGGCTCCTCTCGACTTGGAGGAGTAGCGGCTCGAAACCGAGCTCCTACCGGATGGCAGAACTTCTCACCTGATCTCTGAGTGAGAGCCCAGCCACCCTGTGGAGGAAGCTCATTTCAGCCGCTTATATCCGCAATCTCATTCTTTTGGTCACCCCCCAAAGCTGGTGACCATAGGTGAGGGTGAGAACATAGATCGACTTGTAAACCGAGACCTTCGCTTTTCGGCTCAGCTCTCTCTTTACCACGACGGACCGATGCAGCGTCCTAGTTATTGCTGATGCCGCACCGATCCGCCCGTCGATCTCTCGCTCAATCCTTCCCCCACTCGTGAACAAGACCCAGAGATACTTAAACTTTCCGGGGTGAGAGAGGCCTGGGTTACCCGTTTGAGGCTGTTGCCCTCGCGACCCGACCCCGGAACAAGCGGAAGATGACGGAACGGAACGGAATTTTTTTTACTAATGTCCTAAACTTTGTTGTGGGTAAAATATTAATGGTCATGAGAGGCTGTGTAAAAACCTTTCCAGGAAATGACAGATTTACTGAAGTGCTTTGCTCAAAAAGCACGGTATCTCTGTGGACACTTAGTTCGTAATAGTTTTGAAACTGATTCTGGACGTAACGGCTACATTAAGAGTGAAATATAAAGTACATGAGTTATAAATGACTTCCACTAAAAATTGCACTCTTAAGTTTTGTTGTGTTGTTTTCCGCTTATCCGGGGCTGGGTCACGGGAACAACAGCCTCAGACGGGAAGCCCTAGCTTCTCTCACCTCACCCGAAGGATCCTGAGGTGTTCTCTGTCCAGCTGTGAGACATATTCTCTCCAGGAGGTCCGGGGTCTGCCCCTAGGTATCCTTTCTGTGGGATATCCCTGAAACACCTCACCAGCGAGACATTCGGGAGGAATCCCAACCTAATGCCTGAACCACCCCATCTGGCTTCTCTCGACTCATTGGACCAACAGCTCTACTTCGAGCTCTTCCCGGGAGTCCAGCCACCCAACGGAGGAAGCTCATTTCGGTCGCTTGTATCTGGGCTCTCGTTCCTTACTTCTTCTTCTTTCGGCTTTTCCCTTCAGGGGTCGCCACAGCAAGTCAGTTTCTTCCATCTAACCCTATCTTCTGTATCCTCTTTGGTCACACCAACTATCTTCATGTCTTCCTTCACTGTGTCCATGAACCTCCTCTTTGGTCTTCCTCTAGGCTTCTTTCCTGGTGGTTCCAAATCCAGCATCCTTCTTCCTATGTACTCTCTCTCCTCTGTACGTGCCCAAACCATCTCAGTCTTGCCTCTCGAACTTTATCCCCAGAACCTCTAACATGTGCTGTTCCCCTGATGAACTCATTTCTAATCCTGTCTATCCTGGTCACTCCCAGAGAGATCCTCAGCATCTTTATCTCTGCTACCTCCATCTCTGTTTCCTGTCTTTTCTTCAGTGCTACTGTTTCTAGCTCTCGTTCCTTACAATGACTGGTAAATTGAGAGCTTCACTTTACGGCTCAGCTTTTTCTTCACAAGGACGGATCGATGCAGCACTCTAATGTGGTGCATCTAATTTTTTAAAGCATTTTATAAGCACATTTATATCATGTTTTTAATCTTATACTAATCCTCATTTGATTATGTTTTTTAATGTAATTTGACTAGTTTGTGTGTAAGTATTTTTTTATATATCTTTGTTTCAGTAAAATACTTTGAATAACTGTGTGTATAAATTAAACTATGCAAATAAACTGACACGTAAGATCGTTTATTACTTCCTCATTTATGAAGATGCAAATTTTTTTCTGCCTAAAACAGTTGATAAATCAACAAAACTAATTTTGAACAATTATAAAAGAAAATATTAAGTTTGATATTTAATGAGATTATGACAAATCAATTATTTAAAAAAAAATAAAAATATTCATAATACATTATTTATTATTATTTAATATAATAATAATTATTATAATATTATGATCATAGTTTTTATTATAATATACTACTACTAATAATAATAATTATTATATTTTTATTATTTTATAATAATAATAATAATTATTGTTATTATTATATTATATAAGTATTATATAATAATAAGTATTATAAGTATTATATTATATTATTATAAGTATTATTATATATTATGTATTATTATTATTTATATATTATATTATTATTATTATTATTATTATTATTATTATTATTATTATATAATTATTATTATACTAATAATTTTATACTTATTTAATTAGTCAATAATTATTTAAATGATTATTTATTCATAATAAAAATTATGAACCAGCAGCAGTCAACTGGAATATCAATGGCTGCATTATTAATAATAAAAACCATAATAATAAAGAAGATTAATTTAAAAAAACTTTTTATATTTGTTAAAAAAAGTTTTAACATTTTAAAAATGAAAGTTTTATATATTTTCATGTTTATTATCGTATAAATACGTTGAATATTAGAGGTGACTTTCTAAGCTAAAGGCTAACAGATGCTAACACAGCTGCAGCTGATGCTTTAACATAAAAATAAATAAAATTATAAATAAATATTTAATTGTTTTAAACAGATTATGATAAAGTATGATATTATTTGAACATTAGTGATACTTTCTTACCTTTGCATCGCATAATTCCACTCGGAGGTAGATTTCACTGTGCCTCTGGGCCCAGTAAACATGAGGAGTTAAAATCTGCATGTTTCTAGTATGTTTAATCGTTTCTTCATGCCACTTTAGAAAAAATTCTTACTTTAAACTGAGGATAAAACAATCGAACAGCATCCACATTTGTTTCTTCGCACAGAAACGATGATGGAGAGCACTTCCGGGAGGAGGAGCCTGGTTAGTTTCAAAATAAAAGCATAGCTAGTCCTAAAATACGTACATTTTTAAATAGGGTAGTTCACTTGTAATCAGTGTTGGATGAAGTACTCACTTTTTGTACTTAAGTAAAAGTACAGATAATTAGGCCAAGAAAATACTTAAGTGAAAGTTAAAGTACCCATAAAAAATATCTACTTAGGTAAAAGTACAAAAGTATTTGGTGTAAATTTTACTTTTTAAGTAAAAAGTAAAAGTATTCGATCATAATTCAAATGTTATTTTTTGTGCTGTAGGGTCACAAATAAATACTCTGCAGGGGCGTGACCCCGCCCCCCTTCTCCTGCTTCTTTTGGTCAGCAAAAAAAAAGAAGAAAGGAAAGGGGACTAGTCAAGCTATCCCCTTGCAGGGCCAGCAAATGGTCCACCAAAATGCAGGAAAATGACACTTATTTTTTAAAATGTTCTGGGGGTGGCGGGGAGGCCCCCAATCACCCTATAATGGCTTTGTCAATGACCTCACGTCCCCGCCCCCCATCCCTACCCCATCTTCAGAAAATCTTAGAACCGCCCCTGCTCTTGGCGCTGAATGAATGCGGAAAATGTTTACTCTCGACTCTGATTGAGCCTCGATTCATTACTTCTTCTCCCGATCAACTGCTCCTTTTGATTTTAGCGATGCGGCTTCAAGATGCGCTAAAAAAAAACGTAATATTTTTTAAATTCCTGAACAAAAATGTAACGAAAAATGGAAAACACACTTTTAAAACGTAGCGGAGTAAAAGTAGAGATATTTGCTCTAAAAATGTAGTGAAGTACAAGTAAAAGTACTGGTCTCAAATTTTACTTAAGTAAAATACAGATACACAATTTTTTTTACTGAAGTACTGTAACGAAGTACATTTACTTCGTTACGTTCCACCACTGCTTATATCTACAATAAATGGAATATATTACAATTTCATAATATTTTAAAAGATGTCTGCGCTGTACATACATAATCATTGATATGTCATGTACTACGGTCCTATTTTCTCATTTATTTTACATAGAGCTAACAATAGTGTTACTTTTGTAACTATTTTTAGCACAAAAAATGCAGTACAATACTGCCGTACAAAAATATTTTACATTGTTTTTTTTTTTATTTTGGTAGTATTTGTAAAAATTTGTCCCGATAAACACTAAAATGCCACCACGGGCGAATCCAGAATTTTCTAAAGGGTGGGTCGCGGGGGTGCGATGGGAGAAACTGACTTGTTGTGGCGACCCCTGAAGGGAAATGCCAAAAGAAGATGATGAAGAAGAATGAGATGTAATTTTTTTATCTTAACTGTATATTTATTCATTGAAGTCCATCGGAGGATAACAGTTTGAGATGTGCCTTCTTGTTTCCAAGGAGGTCCTCCAGGTCAGAGGAACAAAAACATTTAAACACAACAGGGCGTATATCATTGAATTCCATTCCGTCATCTTCCGCTTTTTCCGGGGTCGGATCGCGGGGGCAACAGCCTCAAACGGGCAGCCCAGGCCTCTCTCACCCCGGCTGCATCCTCCAGCTTACCCGGAAGGATCCCAAGTCGTTCCCCAGCCAGCTGTGAGACATAGTCTCTCCGGCTGGTCCGGGGTCTGCCCCTTGGTCTCCTCCCGGTGGGACGTGCCTGAAACACCTGACCCGCGAGGCACTCGGTGGGAACCTGACCAGATGCCCGAACCACCCCATCTGGCTCCTCTCGACCTGGAGGAGGAGCGGCTCGACACCAAGCTCCTCCCGGATGGCAGAGCTCCTCACCAGATCTCTGAGTGAGAGCTCAGCCACACTGCGGAGGAAGCTCATTTCGGCCGCTTGTACCCGCGATCTCATTCTTTCGGTCACCACCCACAGCTGGTGACCATAGGTGAGGGTTGGAACGTAGATCAACTTGTAAATCGAGAGCTTTGCTTTTCAGCTCAGCTCTCTCTTTACCACGACGGACCGATGCAGCGTCCTAGTTATTGCTGACGCCGCACCGATCCGCCTGTCGATCTTCTGCTCCATCTTTCCCCCACTCGTGAACAAGACCCCGAGATACTTAAACTCCTCCACTTGGGGCAGGACCCTGTCCCTGACCCGCAGGGGGCATCACCCTTTTCCGGGCGAGGACCATGGTCTCGGATTTGGAGGCGCTAATTCCGAGGGTATATCATTGAATTAAAAAGAAAGAATGACAATAAAAACTGAAAAAAACATATTTGAAATCCAAAAAAGCTGATTTTTGAATGCCTTCACACACTCATTACATATACTGTAATGAGTAGTGATGTAGTAGTACTGTAGTAGTAGTGATGTAGTAGTACAGTAGTAGCAGTGATGTAGTAGTACAGTCGTAGTAGTGATGTAGTAGTACAGTAGTAGTAGTACCGTAGTAGTAGTGATGTAGAGTACAGTAGTAGTAGTGATGCAGTAGTACAGTAGTAGAAGTGATGTAGTACTACAGTAGTAGTAGTGATGTAGTAGTACAGTAGTAGTAGTGATGTAGAGTACAGTAGTAGTAGTGATGTAGTAGTACAGTAGTAGTAGTGATGTGGTAGTACAGTAGTAGTAGTAGTAGTAGTGATGTAGTAGTACAGTAGTAGTAGTGATGTAGTAGTTATGTAGTAGTAGTGATGTAGTAGTACTGTAGTAGTAGTGATGTAGTAGTACAGTAGTAGTAGTAGTGATGTAATAGTACTGTAGTAGTAGTGATGTAGTAGTACAGTAGTAGTAGTGATGTAGTAGTACAGTAGTAGTAGTTATGTAGTAGCACAGTAGTAGTAGTGATGTAGTAGTACAGTAGTAATAGTGATGTAGCAGTATAGTAGTAGTTATGTAGTAGTACAGTAGTAGTAGTGATGTAGTAGTACAGTAGTAGTAGTGATGTAGTAGTATAGTAGTAGTTATGTAGTAGTACAGTAGTAGTAGTAGTAGTAGTGATGTAGTAGTACTGTAGTAGTAGTGATGTAGTAGTACAGTAGTAGTAGTGATGTAGTAGTACAGTAGTAGTAGTGATATAGTAGTACAGTAGTAGTAGTGATGTAGTAGTACAGTAGTAGTTATGTAGTAGTACAGTAGTAGTAGTGATGTAGTAGTACAGTAGTAGTGATGTAGTAGTACAGTAGTAGTAGTGATGTAGTAGTACTGTAGTAGTAGTGATATAGTAGTACAGTAGTAGTAGTGATGTAGTAGTACAGTAGCAGTAGTGATGTCGTAGTACAGTAGCAGTAGTGATGTAGTAGTACTGTAGTAGTAGTGATGTAGTAGTACAGTAGTAGTTATGTAGTAGTACTGTAATGAGAATACTGTAGACACGCTCAGACCGATTCCAACTGTATATATTCCCTTCCAACAAGACAGTGCACATTATTTACGGATTATTTCAGTTTTCCAGCCAATGTTCAATGTTTAAGAGACAAAAATAACAGAAACTAACAAAAGATTAGCGCCAAAGGCAGTAAATCTACAGACAAATTAAAATGGCGTTCCTATACAAAACAAAAAAGTCAAAGAACAATTATCAACTTTTTTTCTTGAAATATCTCTTTAAAAAGGACAAGTAGGGAAAATAGTTCGGAAGTCATTTATTCAAAGAAAATAATTAACTTAAAAAATTGTTTTGAAAAATGAAAAGCGAAAAGTACTATTTTTTTTTAACAACTGAACGCCACATAGTACAAAACTATGACGTGTTGCGTTCATGTTCCTTCACTTCCTTGTATTTTTTAACAGGAAAGCTAACAAAACTTCCAACTTTTCCGCTTTTAAAAGTAAAAACCGGAAACTTTTGGAATATTTTCTTTTTTTTTCTACTAGTACAGTTTGTACAGTGTGTCCGATCTGTTGATCTCCTCCCCGTTTCAAAGTACAACAGGAAGATTAAATCAGTGTATGTGAAAGTTCAGCAGGTAGAGGGACAGATTTTACTACTGCTATAGAACAGCAGGAGTTTTACAATCAGACAATATTTTTATACTTATTTCGGGAATTTTTAAAAACAAAATGACTGAAAAATCTTCCCTGGAAACGTCTATAGACAAACAAAGAAAAAGTAAAGTAATTTTGATTGTGTATATAATCGCAGCTTTGGATATCACATGGATGTTTCTACAGTTCTCCGTAACACCGGTAAGAAGATTTTAAAATCAGAGCACGTTGCTGAGATTTTTCTGCCATCTCATTAAATATGCAGTTATGAAAATTGTTGCTTAGAATGATAATAATAAAAAAAAAAAAAAAATCAAATATGTCAACAAAATTCTCCCACCATTGGCGCCGTCGAAAGGCAGCCTAATGCGGTGTAAAGGAGTGCAGCGCACAAATTTCCCCGGTGAGGGATGAATAGAGTAATTTATTTATTTATTTTTATTTTAAGATTAAATTTATGTAATATCTAAAAACAGCAGATATATGATTCCATTCTTACGTTACTGTAAGTATAAATATCAAACAAAAGAATACTATTATTATTTTGTATTACTATGTAATTACTAAATGTAAATCTTTCACTTTTAATTGGTTCTCATATCTTGGGAGTACCGTGACTTTTAACCCCACAGATTAAATAGGTTTTAGTCATTCATTAAACAAAAAGGGCTCAAACTCACAAACAAGTTCACGATCAGCACCGCCTTTCTTAAACATGAAACGCATTTATCAAAGTTAAGCTTCCTGTATGAGCTTCCTCCGCAGGGTGGCTGGGCTCTCACTCAGAGATCGGGTGAGGAGCTCTGCCATCCGGGAGGAGCTCGATGTCGAGCCGCTCCTCCTCCAGGTTGAGAGGAGCCAGATGGCATGGTTTGGGCATCTGGTCAGGATGCCCCCCGAGCGCCTCGCAGGCTAGGTGTTTCGGGCACGTCCCACCGGGAGGAGACCAAGGGCCAGACCCCAGGCCCGCTGGAGAGACTATGTCTCACAGCTGGCCAGGGAACGACTTGGGATCCTTCCAGGGGAGCGAGAGAATTCAGCCGGGGTGAGAGAGGCCTGGGCTGCCCGTTTGAGGCTGTTGCCCCCGCAACCCGACCCCGGAACAAGCGGAAGATGACGGAACGGAATGGAAAGCTTGCTGTAGTCGTATTAATGATGACTGATGTAGGGATGGGATGCGGTGTTTTGTCGAGATTTGCGACCTCGTCGAGATCTTAAACCGGTCGCAGTTGTCGATAGATCGGCGTTTAGAAAAGTGAGGTTTCGACTGAATCTGTGACCCATTGCGAGATTTGAGAGATGTGCGAGATCATTCTTAACAGTAAAAGCAATGGATTATAAAGAGCGGAAATAAACTTTATTCCACTTAAGAAATTATTAGATTACATTAAATAAGTTTCATGAAAACTTTATCGGAAGGGGCCAGGGTAGCGTCATGGGCTGCATCATAGGGGCGGTGTTTGTTTGCATCATGCTGGTCGCAGCCCTCGACGTTTAGATGTTCTGGAAGGGAGGGGTAGTTGGATGACGCGTTCTGGGTATGCGCTGAAACGCAGAGTTGCAACTCTCAACGGTCACAGATCTCGACAGAGCACCGGTAGCGTTTGGCACCGGTACCCGATTAGCATTTTATACCGGACCGAAAACTTTCAGCCTTATCGGTATTCTTAACGGTACTGGTGGAGAGGTGGGGCAGCAGAGCAAACCTAGCGCATGCGACGTTAAAATAATTTCACTAGATGTTCAATCAATTACGTTAAATTTGAAATCTAGCGCACTAGATATGGAAAGCCATTGCAACCGCCACAGGCACGCAATCTAGTGCACTAAATGTTCAATCTAACGCACTAAATTTGCAAACATTTAGCGCGCTAGGTTTAACATATTCAGCGCTAGATTTGTTATTTACCGCGCTAAATTATGTTAAACATTTATCTATATTTATGTATAGTTAAATATTATTGCTATTTAAAATAAATATTATATAAATGATATTAAATATGATAAATATTTATCTATATTTATGATTTAGGGCGCTAGATTACGTAGAAGGGAATGTTATTCAGGCAATGGGGCCACTACATTCACGTAATCTTGCGCGATAGATTTGAAATTTAGCGCGCTAGATTCTAACATTTAGCTCAATAGATTTGAAATTTAGCGAGCTAGATTACGTGCGTGTAGTGGCTTCAATGGCTTTCCATATGCTGTAATTGCTTTCCATTAGAAGAGCGTTTTTTATGCGCTTAAAAATAGCTTTTCAAGCGCTAGATTTCAAGTGTAACGCGCTTGATTTATTTAAGTGTGTATATGGCTTTCATGGATGATCCAAAGTGGTTATATAAGCCCACTTATATGACCACTATATTTTTTATTTCTAAATTATTATTCAAAATAAAAGGTTTGGCTGCATCCATATAGTTTATTTGCCTTCCTCCACTTGTTTTTACACTAAAAAGTATCGATAAGAGTATTGATAAGGTACCGGATTGATAACTGGGATCAATATGAATGCTGGTGTCAATAAGACGGTATCGATCACCATTCCTACTGGTAGTGTTCCGAAGGTTCAACCACGAGAACCCCGGATACTGATCCGGCTGTTTTAAAAGCAGTTTAAACACAAACCAAACTTTGCAACCCTTATTTTGTAAAGGTGATTTCTTTTAATCTCCTGTGGAAACTCATATACAGTACATCTAACATACAGGACCACGTCTTTCTATTCTCTTCCAAATATTTGCTAATATTTTAATTAGCAAGAAAAAGGCAGGGTACACTCTGAATAGGTCACCAGTCTGTTACAGGGACACACAAAGACAGACAAATGTTCAATCTTTGGGTACATTTAACTGATAGGCCATTTTTTGTAATAATATGTGTTTATTCTGTTTCTACAGTATTTAGCTAAGAAATTGGGGTTCGACACCTTGTGGTTTGGTTACTTACAAACTACAGTTGGTGTGATCCAGCTGATTGGGGGTCCAATGTTTGGAAGGTGAGCATATGTCACAGATTTTTTTTTTTTTTTTTGGAGGAAAATACTGTATGTCTGCAGGGTTTTTCTTTCATTTCATTGGCAGGTTTGCAGATCTGTTTGGGGCACGAACTGCTTTGTCTCTTGCATGTGCTGCAACGACTGTGTTTTTTGTGCTGCTAGCCATCGCAGATCATCCGATTTTACTCTTCATCCACAAACTCCCAACGATCTTCATGCACGTTCTACCCGGTGAGTATTACCTGTTTACAATCCCACATCAACCATTCTTTTTTTTTTCTCATTGTTTATCACGTGAAGGATTGCAAAGAAAAAAGGTTGGAATTCTCAAAGAAAAATGTACTGAAATTGAGCACAAAACTTTGGAAACTTTAATAAATTGCTTGAGACGTGTTACAAATATCAAACTTTAAGTAAATGTTGTTCATACTTAAAAACTATTTAAGAAATCACACCAGATACCGACTGGTTCTGAGTTCCCAGACCGCCAAAAAAGCAAAAACAGACACATTTCAGGGTGGCCTTTTATTGTGGGCAGTATAAGGAACACCTGTGCACTAATCATGATGTCAGATCAGCATCTTGATGTGGCACACCTGTGAGGTGGGATGGATTATCTCAGCAAAGCAGAAGTGCTCACTATCACACATTTAGACAGATTTGTGAACAGTGTTTGAGAGAAATGGTAATATTGTGCATCTGGAATGAATTTTGGATCTTTAAGTGCGTCTCATAAAAAATGGGAGCAAAAACAAAAGTGTTGCGTTTGTATTTTTGTTGAGTGTAATTAAATACATAAAATAATCATAAACAAAAAAAAAATCAAATAAAAGCCAAGTTTAAAGGTGGGTTTTTAGCCTCTTCTTAAAAACATGAACAGTCTCGGCGGCCCTGAGTTCCTCTGGTAGGCTGTTCCACAGGCGAGGACCTTCATATTGGTACGAGGCCTCACCGTGAGTTTTTGGTCTAACATTTGGTATTACTAAAAGGCCAGTATCAGAGGACCTCAGGGTCCGTGAGGGGTTGTACCTCACACGGAGGTCAGATAGATAAGAAGCCCCAAGACCATTAAGACTTTTATAAATCGTTAAAAGAACCTTAAAATCGATCCTGAAACACAAACGGAGCCAATGAAGCGATTTTAAAACTGGTGTTATGCGTTCCTGCCCCCTGGTCTTTGTTAGAACTCGTGCGGCCGAGTTCTGAAGTATTATCACAGTGTTTTATGTCATGTTTTGATAAAACTGAAAAAGAAAAAAAATGGTAAATATTGCCAAGAACAACCTGTGTTTCTAAAAGAATCTGAATACTGGTGGAAAAATCTGAAATTACCCAAACATGCATGGATGAAAAAAAAAACATGTTTGGCATGTTTTTGATATGAGAATAACATTCAAACTTGGTGGAAACCTCTAAAAAGATTATTTCACATGAACCCACTCTCTGCTAAATTCTTTGCTTCTTGTGTCTGCAGGGTGTCAGATGGTGGTGACGGATCTGTCCGAACCTGAGAAACGAGCTGATTCTTTATCTAAACTCGGTCTATGTTTTGGCATTGGGATGATAGCCGGCTCAATGCTAGGTGGTCACCTAAACACACATTATGGGTAAGTTCAGGTGAGGGCACAAGAGTGTATACCAGGGGTGGGCAAACTTTTTGATTCGTGGGCCACATTGAGTTCTTACATTTGACAAACGGGCCGGAAGAGGAGCAGGTGGATGGCATGCGTTGATAACCTCACCTCATTGGAGAAAAAAAATACACAACTTGGGATTTGTGCTCATTTGGGAAATGAGCTTCCTCCGCAGGGTGGCTGGGCTCTCACTCAGAGATCGGGTAAGGAGCTCTGCCATCCGGGAGGAGCTCGGTGTCGAGCCGCTCCTCCAGGTCGAGAGGAGCCAGATGGGGTGGTTTGGGCATCTGGTCAGAACGCCCCCCCCCCGAGCGCCTCGCGGGCGAGGTGTTTTGGGCACGTTCTACCGGGAGGAGACCAAGGGGCAGACCCCGGACCCGCTGGAGAGATTAAGTCTCACAGCTGGCCGGGGAACGACTTGGGATCCTTCCGGGTGAGCTGAAGGATGCAGCCGGGTTGAGAGAAGCCTGATCTGCCCGTTTGAGGCTGTTGCCCCCGCGACCTGACCCCGGAACAAGCGGAAGATGACGGAACTTGGGATTTGGAGAAAAAAATGTGCTCTAATATGCTAGGTTTATAAATCTAATGTGCTTGTTTGCGTGTGTGTACTGGCCCTGATGGCTTTCCATATTCGCGTGCCTGGTTTATTTAGACAACGTGCGTATCACAGAGACACACACATTTGAATGGGAGCAGTGTTGTTGCCTTATCAAAGCCAATATATCTAGAGTGCGCCATCTGGTGAGGAAACATTAGAATTGCAGAAAAAATAAAATTTTAACAAGGTTTATTTAGTACATTTTTTCAAGTCCTGGTGAGCCGGATTGAGCCATTAAGTAGGCCACATGTGGCCGTAGTTTCCCATGCCTGGGATATATTTCCAAACCATCAAGTAGAGATCTAATCTAAAAACTGAAATCTCTGTTTAGCTGATCCAAACATCTGTCAGGAACAAAAAAACATTTCATCATTAATCAAAGGAAGGACAACACATACACTCCAGCCCCAACTAGTCACAACCCTGTCAAATTCAAATTTATATTGATTTTTAATCAACCAGAATTTGTGTTTTCCTCTCATAACACAGCTTTTCCTTCTTGGATGTTTTTTAAGGGAGACGTTCACAGCTTGTGTCGGTGCTGCAGGAAGTGCCTTCAGTTTGATTTTGGTCTTAACTTTCATCCCAGCATCTACAAAAGCAGGGGACCCTGAAAGCAGCCAGAAAAGTAAGAAACACACGGAATGTTCTCTTTTTATAAACGTTCTGGGTCTAAAAAAATGACAATATTCAACCAAATTTATAGGTGTATAAAATCTGAAATACTAAAATTTGCCCAAACTCAGTCTGTTTCAATGGATCAAAATCTTTAATTTATTTTTATAGACTGTTTTTTCTGGTTTTATGTCAGAATAAATAATCTATTTTATTTTCTATCTTCCCTTTATTTTTTCCCACAGCTGAAAACCAAAGCAAGAAAGTTTTCAGTTTAGCCGAGATCACAAGACTGATGAAGTTTCCAAAAGTGATGAGAATATTTCTCATCAAAATCGTGGCAGGTTTACCTTCAGGTAAATCTTTTATTTTCTTTGTGTGACTGTCTAAAATGTAAAAAAAAAATCCAGAAACAAAAACAATCTTCTTTTTAGGGATATTTCAGGTGATGTTTTCCATCATTGCGTTGGAGTTCTTTAAACTAGAGCCACAGCAGAACGGCTACCTGATGACATTCTTTGGGATCGCCCAGATGGTAAACCTCATCAGAGTTAATCATCAGAAAGCATGGTGTACCTGATGCAGTGAGTAAAATGACCGGTGTTTGTCCAGGTCGTTCAGGGGGGAGTGATCGGTCGACTTACAGCGAGATACTCGGAGAAGTCGCTGCTGCTGGTGGCCGTCGGAGTAGCAGCTTGTGTTGGACTCGCTCAGGTTAGAAGCGTTCATGTACATGTAAAACTTGTAGGAATGGAAAACTGTATAATTATAATTAAACAACAAAATTTGTTTATTTATTTATTTATTTCGGTCACAGTGCAATTTCACATCAATGAAACAAAGAAAATAACCATATTCCAGCAAAGGACCGAAAAGGTATCGGCTGAAGCAAACGCTTATTACGCCGACTCTTTTTTTTTTTTTTTTTTTATATCATCATAAAAGCAAAAAGACATAAGTAAATACTAAGTAATCCATCATAAAACATACAAGCAAATATTCAGAAATCAATCACAACACATAAAATGAAAATTAGAACATCAAATGAAAAAGTAATACAAATACAAAAGTAATACAATTGTTACTATAATTGTTTACTTTGTATATAAGCTTGAATTTAACCATCAAGACTTAAATAAAAACAATGAAAAAGAATCCTAGCTGGAACATATGGGGAGAGCAATTCGTTATAGACAAAAAAAAGGAGATGATTATAAAGTTTTAGGAACTTATTTTTTAAAAGATTGAAAATAATGCAAAAATAAAAAATAAGTGTGTTGAGAATTTTTTATGTATAAAACGCAATGAAAAAAGTTTTCATAAAATTTTATATTTACAAACAGAGAAAGTTTGCTCTTACAAAAATGTAACCTCTTATAACTACAAAGTTAACCAGTTGTCCAGACAAGCGTCACTAAACCTGTTAACTTCACAAATCTTGACTAGAGTTAATTATTTTCACCGGTATGTATAAACACCCGTTGACAGTCACAGAACAGATTAAGAAGGATAAGTAACAAAACTTTTTTTAGGTATCTGCCATGACGTGATGTGCAGGTGGCAGAAGGAGGACCCAAATGCAGGACAAGAAACATGATTTATTTAATGAAGGAGTTCAGTAATGTTTTAAAGAAAAAACCTATGGATCAGTGGAAATGTCTTGAAGTTATTGATCCAAATGAATATTATGGTCAGGCAGCAAGGAAGACCTTTTTATGGGTAGCCGCACAAAGACCTTCAGGTGTCTAAAATCAGTCAGAAGAAGGAAGGCCCCTGGTTCCCTCTGGTGGTGGGCAAGGGAACTAAGACAGTATCCTTAACTATAAACTGTCTTGAAAAGTTCTCATGCAAATTTCGGGTCAAACTGCGCTAAGATTTCATTACAAAGCATTTTGCATAATTTTACAACAAAGTTTTTGCGTATTATTTTTCTACATTGGTATTTCATTTTCTCAGGCTGTTTTAAGTTTTGATATTTGGTCTATTTATCTAAGATAAATAAGATCGACAGGCGGATCGGTGCGGCATCAGCAATAATTAGGACGCTGCATCGGTCTCTTATGGTAAAAAGAGAACTGAGCCGAAACGCAAAGCTCTCAATTTACAAGTCGATCTACGTTCCCACCGTCACCTATGGTCACCAGCTGTGGGTGGTGACCGAAAGAATGAGATCGGGGATACAAGCGGCTGAAATGAGCTTCCTCCGCAGGGTGGCTGGGCTCTCACTCAGAGATCGGGTGAGGAGCTCTGCCATCCGGGAGGAGCTCGGTGTCGAGCCGCTCCTCCAGGTCGAGAGGAGCCAGATGTGGTGGTTCGGGCATCTGGTCAGGATGCCCCCGAAGCGCCTCGCTGGTGAGGTGTTTCGAGCACGTCCCACCGGGAGGAGATCAAGAGGCAGACCCCGGACCCACTGGATAGACTATGTCTAACAGCTGGCTGCGGACTTCCAGTCTGAGGCTGTTGCACCCGCAACCCTGCCCCGGATGAGCGGAAGCTGATGGAACGGAACGAACGGGAATCTAATATAAAAGTGACAGCTGGTATCTTTTTGTTTTGCAGGCTTACATGCAGAATGTGTTTCATTTCTGCGTCACCGTCCTCCCTATGATCTTCTCCATGAGTGTGTTTAACATCATCACAGACAGCATGCTCACCAAAAGTGTCCCTTCCTCAGACACAGGTAAGAATTCCATCTCATTATTATTTAAAAAACAAAATCTGTTTGAATTCTGACTGATAGAACTACATTTCTCTACGCAGGAACAATGCTGGGACTGTGTGCATCTGTCCAATCTCTTGTCCGCACAATCGGACCAACAATCGGCGGCTTTCTTTATGTGAAATATGGCGTCTCCTCTATAGGTTTCACTCAGTGTTTAGTCAATGTTACTGTGTTTATATATCTCATATCAAGACAGTTTTCAGGGAAAGTAAAAGAAGGATTGTGAAAAAAAAGACAGAATTTAAAGACAGAAATGATCATTTTCTACTTCATATAGTCACTTATGTCATTCATTTATTTTCACTGTGGAATCAAGCCATATCATTTTATTTTAATATTCAGATTGTTCTGTTGTTAAAGCGGTGGCAGTGAAGAAGCTGGTCACTAGGTGGCGGCAAATCTTCTGGTGTTACGGCTGTGCACTTTTAAAGGAGACATATTGTGATTTTATAACATTTCTATTATGTATGTAATTATTGTTATATTATGTCATATAGTCATAATTTCTCATATTTATGTGATCTTTTTTACTATCTGTAACCTTTACACCAAGTACTGAAAAACCACAACTCGTTGTGTGCCTGTCCCTTTAAATGCAAATGAGAAACTTTAAAACTCCTCCCCTGTTCTGTGTTTCTAACCTGAGCAACCATAGACATAAAAACACTAGACTTTACGAATTATTTTCTACGCAGATGTTCTGTTTGTATTTTAAAGTTTGTGAGCAACAGGTTAAAATGAGACTTCTGGGCAGGATAAAAAAAAGTGCCAAAGATTATCTAAAGATATTGTTGGTGTTTCTTTACGGATTAAATTTAGGGTTTCTGAATAACCACAGACCTCACAAATTCGCCACACCAGTCAAGGTAATCCGGCTTGTTCTCGTATCGGGGACGCTTTCATGTAGTACTGAGCACTTAAAAACTGTATTCATCGGCCATTTTGAAAATCACAACAAATGCATGTGCGCTCAATCTACAATGAGCCAGAGTGACGTAAGGGGAGGTAACCAGTATAGCTCTGACTGCGCTGTAACAGTGGCCGCCTGGAATGTACTATATTCGTCTTGAAAGCGAGTCATTTTGTAAGCATTGACCAAAAACTGTGTTTTTTTTTTCTTTTAGTGATTTTTTTGGGGTGGGGGCGAACAGAAATGCCAACATGCCCGTATTTGCTAAAATGTCATAAAGTGGTGTGCAAGTGGAAAGAGATGGACCCAATTGCAGGACAGAAAACATGCAGTCCGGTATTGCTGTGAAAGAAAAACAAAGTTTTAGGACATGGCGAAAAGGTTATTGCTCAGAATATTTCTTGGTCAGGCAACCAGGGAGACCTGGCTGGAAGGGTGGTATGACCCGACAAGAAAGAGCGAGATGATTTTCTTTATATAGGCAGCAGGCTGACTATGCACATCTGATTGATATCAGGCCAATCGCCTAGGTGTGCAGGATAGGGTTGGAGGAGGGAGTGACGGAAGAAGTTCCAGGGCTCCCTCTGGTGGTGCTATATTAAAATACATCAAAACCGTGTGACATGCTGGGTATGGACTCGATAAAAAAAAAATTTAATAGCTAATATAAGGTGCATTCAGCATGATATGTACTCTTTGACACATCACATTAATAAGCTTTAATAAGATTGCTATTGTTGAGATTTTAATAACATGAAATAAAGCCCTGGGCCAGTAAAGACCATTTTTTATTTTAACATTTTATCATATGTTTGTTTTATCATAGAAACTTGAAAATTTAGTCCCATCTACTGCATGATTTTATGTAACTTGTATAAAAATGATAGTCAATACTTTTATTGTGATGTA